>SJKF01000002.1:1225031-2450063 GCA_012980535.1 Pleurotus pulmonarius
AACATCACTTGGCCGAATCGATTGGAGATTGGGGAATCGGCTGTTTTGCGGATTTTGGTGGAGGTTCGCGATCGAAAAATGGTGCAGAGATAGAAAGTCTCCACAGAACGAAGTGCAAAAGGTTGACAAGAGACACAGGCGTCCATCGATTGCGGCTCAGCGGGGTCTGGCGAAGTCGAATAGAAGAGAGGCAAGGAACTTTGGAAGACCAAGAGCGTCAAAGGGCATGGGTACGGAGAAACTGTGAAAGGTTTTCGTCCGACGATGAGTCCTTCCGGAGGAGTCCAGCACATTGGGAATGCTTCGGATAACGGATCTATAGTGAGCAGGCATACTTGTTACTCGGGTAAGTGTCAGATTTTGGCAAGTGCCTTCGTCATCATCGATCCACACACCAAGCGACGACAGGGTAGTACGTCGAACAACGGCTACGCATCGATGGAGGCGATATGAATATGGATATTCCAGTGCTTGTCAGACGAATCCTAATAGAATTTTAATGGAACCGGCAAAGATAGCGGTCGGAAACAGCATCCAAAGCCGCACTTATCTGTTTCGCTGCTTCGCGGAGTGCGTTATGGCCTATACTGATTTCCCAGCAAATAGACGGTCGAAAAATGCACCGCAGGTAGGACTGACTCGTGGTTATTCACTGGTACCATGGCAAGGTTTTGATCCACATTACCGTGGACGCCTGAACCCAAATAGTAGCTGGATCTGGCTGTAGCAGGTCACAAGTTCCCAGTCGGCGGTGATACCCATGCCGGCAGCCACAAGCTTTCTTTCCGCAATGATACATGGGCCTGAGTCGAAAATGAGCGTCGGCCCTCTCGAAATACAATGCAGTGCTGCGGTCTGCAGCTGGGAGGAAGTGGGGTAGTGGAAACGCGTGCAGGGGTTTGTTTGAGGATGTAAGTGACACCTGTCGCTTTGTTTGTTCCAGTCTAATTCTGAAGCCCCTGCTGTTTCCAAACTAGGCTTCACCGCCTCGTGTCACGTCCCTCTCTCTCTCCCACCGACTCCACCGACTCTAAAGGCCACCCCGCACAGGCGGCAGCGCCCCCATCGTCAGGACCCCTTCTTCGTGTTCACCGCAGCGACACCCCGTTTACGATCCCTTTAACCTTCGTTTGCTCCTCACCGGAGCTATCATTTACGCCAGTTGCACCGCCTGAAGCCGATCTTTGATTACGATGTGGTTTGTACCATTATCATCGCTAGCCGAGTTTACATCCTCATGGTCAGGATCTTAGGTGTGATAACTGTCTGCTGCTTTTGCCGTTGGTCAGTGCAACTCTATTCGAAAAAAGCATTCGACGTTAACGATCACTGAAGCGTGGTGGTGCCATTGCGTGGGCTGTTGTTTTAGCTGTAAGCGACAGCCTTGTTATCGATCATCTTGTGGCCCGAGGCTCATCATCTTCTATTACAGTTGTACAGTATAGCCGGGGGAGTATTCCTGCTTGTCCTGGGTCAATATCTTTTCTTCACGTTCCCGGAATGGTGGGTCTTCGAGCGGAATTTCCTGACCCGAGACCTGATCATGACCCCAACCTACAGGCAAATATACGGGGGCATCGGTGTTGGTATTGGTGTCCTTGCCGTGATCAACATCTTTGCTTTATCGAATGTAAGCATCAAGACGCTTCCACTTCTTCCACCTGGGAGCCTAGAATTCATCTTGGGTTTTCTGGACGGAGCGGGAGCTAATTCTGGCTTTCGCAGAGATCATACATCTGGATCCGAGTGTGCAAGTTCCTCTGGCCTTTCGTGATTGTCATATCCGCTGTTCGGGCCATCCTGATGATCGTGCAGCTCCAAAGAGGGTGGGTCATAGCTCTCCCACCATTAGCGAACCGAGCGCACACCACTATCGGTTCCTGTGGTGCCCCGTCCTTCTTGCGCTTATCTCTTGATTCTTTATATTGCAGAAAGGACAAGATCGCTTGGGAGTGTAGCCATGGAGGACAAATGTGGACGGACACAGTCGAGACTGGCACTGAGACTTCGGCGCAAATGCCCGGCGGGTTTTGCGCAGCCGGCTTTTCTAATTTGAATGCCGCATTCATAGTCTGCCTTTTGGTTGACCTAGTCTTCCAGGTGCGTGGGCCTTCCGAATTTGTTTTTGCAGACGTCGGCTCCTTCTCCATCGTATCCTCCGTGATACTGAATCCGTTTCGCCGTTTTCTTTACGTATATTTCTATTCGGGACTAATAAATCATATGCTAAACAGTTGTACATGTACTTCCTTACATGGCGTTTCTCCAAGCGACTGGAGCACTATTCAACAATGAAGGGACCATTTCACGGTGGTAGGTCCCTTTCTGCTACAATCTTTTGACACCCACTGACGCAGGTCCACCCACAGGGTATTACAATGCCTAGGCGCGAAGAATGATCGGTAATTTCCTTGGTCCTTCATCTATTCGTTGTTTTTCTCCCCATTTCCACACTTTTATCTTTATGGACTCGAGTTTCTTCTTCCTCTCTCACGAACTAGCTCTTATGACCCTTTACGACACCTTAATGACGCGTCGGTTCGCTTTTGTGCCTCCGCCTGCTTATCACGACTTACGCCACGATTAACCAATTTTGTGATGAATTATCTATTGGACCGAGAAATGACCCATTGTGACTACTTGTCTTGCAGGCTGCGTTGATTGACATTTCGAGATGAACGTTTCAGGTCATTTACGAAGGAATTTCCCCCGATGCCCAAGAACATAGGCTGGGGCCTAATAGGAACCCAGCGTTAAATGAAAGCTGCGCGTTTGATCAGGACGAAAACCGGCTCAGCTGTGTGGGCACGGAAAGGTCCCGCGAGTAGAATATCCAAAAGGAAGAGGAATTCCGGACGAAATTAAAACAACGTTGCGAGCGCTGTAACCTGTGTCGAGTTTCATGCGGGCAAAGTGTGATAGCAGAGGGGATTGGGATAGTTTTGGGAGACTTGAAATGGAAGAGGGAATTGGGACCAAGGTTTGATGGGGATTGCCCTGGTAGGTTTCCTCGGATCTTGATGAGATACCGATTATACGGTCCAACGGTACGAGGAGAAGGGCATGGATTTAGAGAGTCTAATTGGGCGAGGGGCAAAGTCTCGGGGAGATGGGAAACTGCCAGGTTAGCAGAAATAACCCAGCGAATAAACCCTAATAAACAACACGAGGCGAATTTCCTCTTTAGGGTTATCAAACATTCCCACTGACTATATAGTCCATCGCCGTTCCAGCAATCGATTTCCTCATCCCTTTCTCCTCCTCCTCCTCCTCCCTCCCGCCCTCCTCAACGTCCTCCCCGACGACCAAATCACTTTCGTCGGTGTAGTCATTTTGCGATCTACTGTCTTGTCCTTTGTGAGTCGTTTCCATAACATTCCAGAGGCCTTGTATTCACTTCCCTTGAACAATAGGCATTTCTTCTCTAGGCTCATTTATTGCGAGCACTTTCTGTCTGTTTTCTTTACTTCTCCCCGACGTCCTAAAGCAATGGATTTTGCCACCGAACCCTCCAAGACCACCGCCTCCTTCATGGAGCCCATCGACCCTACGTTCTCGTACATGGAGTCGGGTTTGGAGTTTATCCAATATCCTCAGTCGCCATCATTTGGTGTATCAATGACCCGTGAGTACAGATGCTTCCTTTTGTGAAAGATCTGCTTGCTCAGCCGTAATCGCAGTACCAGGCCCTTCTGGCTCGCCAGCGATCGGTTTCAATTCACTTAACCTCTCGAACGGACTTGGCGACTACACCTACTCGTCTCCCGCTGCCTACGGCGCAGCTGGTTCACCAGCTCGTCCCTACACGCCACCCGATGGAGCTAGTATCTCCCCGCCATCGTTGACTTATAACTTGAGCGCCGGTGAGCTCTCGTCCGACGGTATGGCATCTGGTCGGCGCAGCCGCGGCAGCGGTACTCATTCTCCCTCAAACGCTTCCTTCCCCTCCTCCGTCCCACGCTCGCACCGTTTCAACCCCATGGCGAGCCCAGCGACGAGACCCATCCACCGAAGGAAGAACAGCCGGGCGAATGACGACAGTGATGAGGAGGACGACGACTTCCAACCCATTGTTCCCAACTCCTCCGCCGATTCGTAAGTGATACACATCAGTTACTTGACTGCAAATTAATGATCGGTGATATCATAGACGCCGCGAGACAATCCGCAAGCAGCGCATCGAATCAGAACAAAGGCGCCGTGACGAGCTCCGTGATGGCTATGCCCGCCTCAAGGACACGCTTCCCCCGTCCAACCAGAAGGCCAGCAAGGTATCCTTGCTCGACCGGGCTACAAACCACCTCAGGTATCTCGAGACCATCAAGGATCAACTGGAGAACAGGCTGAAGGCCGCCGAGGCCGAGGTTCACCGACTCCGAAGCGTCAACGAGGCGCTCATGCTAGGCACCGCTGGCCAGCGTCATAATGGCGTTGCCACAACCATGGTGCCCACGGCCTCGTTCTAAGCTTCTCGACCTCCCAAGCAGAAAACTTCCCGCTCGCAACACTGTATTTTTGAGTTAGACCTGCAGAGACAGGTATCGCACTGTTTTGATTATTTGATGGACTATTTACACGCATATCTTATGACATCGACCACATCGCATTTCCCCTTCCCCATCCCCTTCCCCACGTCTTCGTCGCGACGTACGCATAGTCACCCCCGGCGCTCTCACTCCCTTTCTGTCACCGGACCCGTTTACGTGGCCGCGCCACGTCGCTCGCCTTGGCTTGAGCGGAAACACCGTATTGCGGCAAGATGAACGATAGACCCCATGGACTAGGTTGATATCTGTTGGTGACACGACACTGACGCAGGATCGAGGGCTAGTGCTTGAGGTGCCAACTCTTCCACATATGTGGCCAGTACGCACTTCGCCTCCCTCGACGCTTTCTTGCTTTTCAAACCCGTCGAATGTCCCACTATCGTATCCCTATCCTACGACTGTCTGTCCACGCTTGAGGCGACGACCACTTAATTGTGGTTACGTGCCTCGCGTGTGGCGAAACAACGTCCTTCATTGCAACCGCTATACATCGTCTCAACGACCGGCAACTTTCCCTTACGGAAGTCACCCACCCGACTGTGTGGCTCCTTCACGCCTGCGACAAGATATCCCCTCATCATCCCGCATCGCAATTCTTTATTTGATTAACTGTCTCCATACTCACACCCGACCTCTTCTCTCCGCTTCCCCTCGCACTGGAACAGAACGGCTGATCACCGTCCTGGTCTCGCGCGTCCCTTATATTCGCACTGTTCTCGATATCATCTTTTCCCTATCCCTCCGACGAGTCGGCTACGCTTGGTTCTTCGTAGCCTCGGATCGTCTGCCCGCCTCCACGCAGGTGTTCGTGCAGCTATTGGATTCGTCGGCTAGGGAAGACAATTGATCGATTGGCGGCAGAGGTGATCACCGTTGACGACCCGAACTGCGTACCCCCCATTGGCCCTTCGCTCGCAGCTCTCCCCTCCTAGGCCCGCTCTCCCACAGCAAACTGAGACCGCGGTGTGTTCTCGCCTTCTGGCGCCGGCAATGCCAGTTCATTGCCTGCTCTAGATGTGCTGACGAGCCTCCCGGTCCCAGCTTGACAGCTTGTTGTCACTGTGCCTGCCTGCCATAGGATGTGGTAGATGAGCGCGTTCGAAGGCCTTGGGACTATCTGCGGACGCTTGAAGTGTCTTCGGAGGCGAACATAGACACAATCGGCTAGATCGATTGTCATTGGACGCCAACCGTTCGCAGTTCAACGCTCTCGTTCACCAACACGCTATCCGCTACAACGCGTTTGATGCCCTCCCAATCTCCATGCTCACTCTACGACGAGCTTGACGACCGTGAACGAGTTCTCGGTCTCGCTCCCTTACGCCATTGTCTACGGCAATCCAACGTACTTACACGACTAGCTGCCTCTCTTTACGAACTCCCTGTATCGTGTTGTCATGAAGCTTGCGCTTGCGCTCCATAGTCTCTGACATAGCAGGTCTGATGCATACACCCTCGTCCTCCCTTACTCCCTACGCACGTACCATCTATCTTCAGTATTTCTTAGTTATTGCCGGGTTGATGTATTGTCGTCTCGCGATCGTAGAATAACTGAATGGTATTCTTATGCCGAGTAACTTTCTCCGAGTGAATATTTGCCCAAACCAGAGATACTTCGATGCGTGGAAGCTTCGGTGACTTCAATGCGCAGCTCTTCCTGGTCTTTCGAATATCGCCTTCGCAATCCGTAACTGAGATCGGGTTCCGTCCTTATCAAGATTATCTGATGAGATACATGTACAGCGTCACTGTGGATCCTATATGAGTAGTTCTTGGATATCCAACGACTCACGAGCTTCACGATCAACTACCATGAGCGACGTACCCACCATCCGCAGAAGTCTGACAATCAAGACCGGCTCAGCAAATAGGCAAGCTCCTAACCCACGTCCGCTGTACAGCTGTCCTGAATGAGCTGGCAATACTTATATAGGCTGTTAAAGGAACACAACCTCTACCGCAAAGAAGCCGAGGCACAGCAACTCAAGCTAGACAAATTCAAGGCTGATGAAAACTCGGAAGCTTGGGACATAAATAATGGAGTACGGCAGCCCTGATACATGCGTGTATGATTAACGGAGGTTTAGCTAACCCGTTTCATCAGACTAGGATGATGGAGGAAGCAAATAAGATGATAGCTGACTCGAACACCCGTCTTGGGAAGGCTATTGCAGACCTGAGGGAACTTGTGGTATGTGGCGCATACCGTACTCTGGGATTGCGAAGCTAATCGGGCATATGCCTCATGTTCAGATTGCGGCGAAGAAAATCCCTGAATTAGCAGAAGCTGAAGAACTAATGAAAGCAGAAGAGGCCCTTGAGTCAGCTAGCATTTAATGAATCCCCCGCATGGGCATGGGATGGTGCCTTAGGCCTATTACAACCCGGCCGCCGAGTTGAGCGGTAGCAAGAGACAACTCACCATAATTAGAATCCTGGTCGTTCTTGTTTTTCGGGGTTTAGCCCCAGAATTCTATTTTCTTTGAGTGTCCGAAGCCTGTGCAGCGTGGGTTGCGCTAGGTCTCTCGTTCCTTGCGGCCTTGATGCGAGTTAGCGCATCGAGCACCCCTTTCCACGCATATGTTTCAATTCTCTCCTCCTGGAGCCCACGAGGCTTCTTGGATGATTCATCGACAGAAGGCAAACCTACACCAAGTGACGGAGGGACGAACCCAGGCGGTGGAGCATTGATAGCCGATGGCGCTATGCGTGAGTGCTTGATGTGGGCGAGAGACGAACGAAGTGCGACCTGGATGGACTGGGCGAAAGCGGTTGAGCTGCCGTTCGGTGGTGGTGGCTTCAACTTACGTCCAGCCGTTCAAAGTATTCGCTGACTTCGAGCACGAACTGCTCGGAGCGCTCTTCTCCCTGCGGGAGGTTGTCATCAGGACCATCGGTCTGTGGCAAAGTCAACAACGATATGCACGACGCTGCTAGCGCAAGGAGTCGGGAAATGTCCTGTCGCTGCCTTCAGAGATTTCCAAAAATCAACCAAGCTATGAATTACCTTCTCTACTTCACCCAGTGCGTATATCTGCCTGGCCGTTCGACTTGTTGTCCATATTGGATCAATTTCGTCCGTTAATTGCTCATGCTCGACGTTGTGGACGTCCATGATGAGAAGGATAATTTAGACGCCGACGCCAGACTCCAACCAAGTTTAACAAACAACTCCGTGTTACTTATAACAAATACAATTACAACATAAATGCGTGGAAGATGGTTTGTGAGATGAGATGTTAGAACATATCGTCGTCATAATCTATGAATGCGCCTGGAAGGGTTCGTTGGAGGCTTCCCCTCAGCGAGGTCGACAGTCGGTTAGAACGACGGTGAGGTGATGAGGTGGACTCTTGCCGCTCCTTCTCCACGACATCCTCTAAGCGCCTCAATTTCGACATGCCTTTCCACTCATGCCTGGCGAGGCTGCTACCTCCTCGGCCTCCGTCCCACCCCGCACTCATTAATACAGGTTCCTGGAACAAACGTTCAGCGTGCTATACACGGAAAAGAAAGCGAGATACGTACATGGCTGTGCCAGCTTACGTCGCGCACGCAAATACTGTGTCTACCCTTGGGTTCACCATGCTCGGGATCAGATGGATCGAAGGATATGGGGTACGTGGAGGTGCGATCCAGCACTTGAACTATGGTTCCATCCAGTGACCAAATCTTTGGAAGTCATGTCAGTCTCGCTCTCTGGTTGTGACAAACTGATAGACATACGTGAATTCTTCCGTCCGCCGATCCCGAGTAAATGTATTGACCGCCAGTTGTTTCCGCAGGGCTGAAGTGGCATCGAATAAGAGTCCTCAGCACAGAGTGTCCCCGATACGTCATCACACTACAGTCACTAGGATGTGATTCCCGTTTAGGCTTAGGATAATTAGGATAACTAACATCTAGATGAGCAAGAGTCTACTTCATCAAAGTATAGGCCACGAACCGATAGTCAAAGTGGGGTGCGCTGTATTTGTTCTTGCCTATACGGTCGAACTCTGCACTTGTGCGCATCTTACGCAGGTCCCACAGGCGCAGGGATTGGTCCTTTCCATTGGAGATGACGTACCGCCCGTCTCCCTTTGCAGAAACGTATGTTATACCCTCGGTATGTCCGACTAGGACACCTGATGGCTTCTGTGAAGAGCCAAGAGACCGTCTATCCCTGTCACGGAGATGAGCCTGTTAACCTTTGGGTGCTGATGCTGTTACTTACCAGACTTTCAAATATGTATCGTCCGAGGCACTAACAAGCACATTCCCAGATGCTGCATCAGCCCAACAGCAGCTGTTCACATCGTCGTCGTGGGCGTGTATTTTGACCGTTCTCCTGTTGGCCAAGAGATCGTACACTGGGAACGGTTGTTAGTTGATAGCTCAGGCTGCGTGCACGTCGTGGTTGAAGCATACCGAAAATAAGACCACTGCCTCCGGCGATAACTTCATTTCCGTCCGCCGAGAATCTACAG
The DNA here is from genome assembly GCA_012980535.1 of Pleurotus pulmonarius. Classification (NCBI taxonomy): domain Eukaryota; kingdom Fungi; phylum Basidiomycota; class Agaricomycetes; order Agaricales; family Pleurotaceae; genus Pleurotus; species Pleurotus pulmonarius. The sequence continues at coordinate 1,234,048 of SJKF01000002.1, forward strand.
CTCCAGATACCGAAATTATCGTCGGTATAATAGGTATTCCTCCTCGATGGCCTGGGATCAGAAAATGGTATCGGTATTTGAACGGACGATTCATCTTGAATATTTGTCATGTATACAGTAGGAGCCTATGATAAAGCTCAGCAATGGTCTTAACTTACGCAGCTTCGGAAACATACTATAGAGGCATAAATCAACCTGACAGGCGTGTCAGGAGCCTCGTAAGTATGCAGTAGAAAAGGGACAGTACCTTTCATTATCTGGGGAGAGATTTGCATCCGTAATTGTCCATCGTCCTGGGTGACCTTGCACGCTCTTCTTTACCCGGAGGGTGGTCTGAAGGCCAGGATCTGCGCTGGGGATAGGCACACCTCTAGACCCTACGTTACTGGGCATGGCAGTTGTATCGAAAACATGTAACTTGAAATCTATGAAAACCCATTAGGCTTCACAATGTGGTCGTTGGTAGGACTGACCCTGGGCGCAAGTATAGAAGAATGAGGAATCTACATCATAGTCAGAAACTCATGTATCAACCATGCGTGTATACAGTCTTACCCCCAGAGAACTGAGCAGTGTAAACATTGGCATCAAAGGTAGCTACCACTGTGCCCGTGGAGTTGGGCACCAAGTCCTGCGGTTTGTGTGTGAACGAGTGCAGATCATGAAAACGGTATAACGTACGCGAGCAAACGTCTCCCTTGAGTGTAGGGGCCGAGAGTTAAAGTGTCTGTTACGAATTTGCTGGGCAATATTTTTGTTGAGGGATCGCCGGGACGCTATTTTATTCGCGATGGGCCCAAAGTCACCACCCATCAACAGTTGTTCGCCAGCCTTCTGAGGCTCCTTGTGAGGAGGATACCACTGGTGAGACGGCCTTCGTCCAGAAACATACTCGTCTTCGTCCTCATCGTCTTCGTCCACATAGTCTTCATCGTCGTCGTCTCCATCAGTGATCACCTGGTAGCTAACTCTCCCTGAACGTAGCATATTGCCACCAGACAGCAGCCTTGATAGGTCGTGGAGAGTAAGTCCATCTAGGCGCAGTGACCGCTGACCATCGCCGCGTTCGCTGTCATCCTGTAAAGCGAACAGGTCTATAGCTGATAAGCTATTGTGAACAGGGGCCGGCGTTGTACTCACTGTTGAGGACGTTCCTGACAGCGTCGCCGGGGCCGTCGTTGGCCCCGTTCTCATTCATTTCTGAATCGCGGTCGGCCATGGTGAACGTCTGTGGTGAGAAACGAATCTTCGCTTTCTACCCAGAGCGAAGCGTTCATGTCATCTGGTAAGCCATTCGGCGTCGGCAGCACTTCGGCACATGGAGTGGGCTCTTGAGCACGTGATGCCCCTATTATGCCTCTGAGGAATTTACTTCGGCGCTTCAAGCACTTGTACATTTCGACCACCACAACCTCCACAACTTTTCTTCCGCGCTTGCACAACCACACTGGCGATGCTGGTTATGCCAGAAGGACCACTCCGCTTTACTGCGGACGATGTTAATATTCTGATTCATGCATATCTTCAAGACTCTGGTAAACACGCATCTTCTCCCGCGTAAAGCTGATGCCCATGTCACTGGCCATGTAGGTTTCGAACACTCTGCTTTCGTGATCCGTGCAGAAGCCAAGCTCGAACAATCACCTTCATTTCACAAACACATACCACGCGGGGAACTGGTCGAACTCCTGGCGAAAGCATTGCTCTTCGTCGAGGTCGAATCGCATTGGAAGCCCAATTCGCAGGAAAACTGCAAGACGTCCTTTTCGCTGCTCGAGCCACACGTGTGCTCCCTCGAACCAAATGTCCCCCCGAATATGCCGTTCATACCTGTACTCCCCGCGCCCCCGAAGAATAATGGAGTGGTGAACGATGTTCTCGACGCGAACGCGAAACGCAAAGCCGACACACCCAATGGAGACGATATTCGCGCGGAGAAGCGGGCTAAGACTGACGAGGACAAGAGGGCTGAATGTGCGTCGCTGTTATCGCTCTGTCTGTGTGTCGTTGACTGTGTAATAGCAAAAGCGAAATCTTTACAACTTGTGTCGCTAGATGGGAAGAGGACGCCTCAACTACCGAAATCTATTCCAAATAAAGCTGTGCGGTTGCTCAAGGGTCACGTCAATGAAGTAACACAATAATTTGGACGTGGTTGACTAGCATTTAACCTGGTATTAGGTCTTTGTCTGCGCATGGAATCCGGCCAAACCAAATATACTAGCTACAGGGTATGTCTCTGTTTACCTCATTAGACACATGTATCTGACATTTCTTCAGTTCGAAAGATGCCGTCGTCAAAATATGGGACTTGTCAGTCGATGGCGATAGTCCGCCTTCAGTCACGAGGGACTTTAGCAGCAGTGTACAAGCAGATCTCACTGCTTTGCATTGGAGTCCTGATGGTAACCTACTCGCCGTTGGATCCTACGACTCAGTGCTGCGAGTATGTACAGTAACCGGACAGCTTTACTTCTCGCATGCACAACATAAGGTGAGAATGTGCCTTCACCTTGTAAACCACGTATACGAAGTACTTATACCTTTCGCCGAGAGAAGGGCCCGATTTTTGCAGCCCGATTTTCTGAGTCTGGGAGGTGGCTGCTCACGGCAAGTCTTGATGGAACGACATGTGTTTGGGATGTCAAGAAGAAGGCGGTCCACATGCTCTATCAAGCTCATTCCGGTATGACTTCCTTCTTTGTATGTATATATACTGCGTTTGCTAAGTTTTCAGCAGATTGCTGTCTCGACATCGACTGGATAGACGATGAAACGTTCACGAGTTGTGGTGCTGATAATCTGGTTCATATCATGAAAGTGGGACAAACACAACCCATTCGGACACTCTCGTAAGTAATATAATACCCTGACTGAAGTGAGCCAGTGTTAAACGTTCTTCTAGTGGCCATCGAAATGAAATCAACCAGATCAAGTGCAATCCCTCTCGCACGTTGATTGCGTCGTGCTCCGATGACACAACTGCACGGATATGGACGGTAGCCCCTCCCACTGCTCCTGAAGGGATACCAGGCCTTGCCCCAGTCGAGCAGGAGGTCTCTCTTACAGGCCATAAACATTGCGTCAGTGGTATCGATTGGTGCCCTCGGCCACCAGCAGGCTCAAATGATATCCTCGCTACGTACGTTTGATGCGCTGCCAACTTTTCCTTATCCTGACAGTCTCGAATAGCTCCTCCTTTGACGGAACTGCCCGGTTCTGGGATGCTATAACCGGAGACTGCTTGCACACGTTTAACGACCACAAACGGCCTGTCTACGCACTGTCTTTCAGCCCAGACGGTAGATGGTTCTCAACAGGAGGCGGGGATGGATATATGTACATTTATAACACGGAGGTATACCTTCTGCACCCCTCCACTAGTCAATTTCCCTGTGGCTTAAGTTTACTTTTTTGCAGACGAAGGACCAAGTATTCGCATGGCACGCCGGATTTGAGAAGCCCGGTGTATTCGAGATCGATTGGCAGCAAACGACTCCGTCCGCGGACGAACCTAAGAAGCTCGATCGGTTGGCCATTGCCTTGGAGTGTCGGCAAGTCGGGGTCGTCGATGTGACTTTGATACCAGCGATGCAATGAGCATGGCTACGACTACGAGCATGGCAGCAGCAGCATACTATACTTCATAACATGTTTAGACTATATCATTATTATGTACATTACCATAGGCTGTGGATGCATAGGGATAATGCTGTATTTTCGCTTCGCAAGTGGATTTCACGAAGTTCGCTGATGTCCCCTGAAACTCCTGAACATCTCCTGATGGTCTCCTGACCTCCTGTACCCTCCTATGTGCTTCAGAAGCCTCCCCCTGAGTGAAGTCCCCCAAAGGCCATCATGCATCAAAGTTCAAAGGGAGTGCGCGCGTCGAAGTGCTTCTCGGGAGGCATCTGTGCCAGCTTATTGAGGTGGATGATTAAGCATACCGCCCATACGCCTCGGAGAGAAAGTTATTGAACAGCCTTGGGCGGAGATGAAGAAACGCGGGGACCAACAAGATTGGAAATTTGCAATGGGATCAGATACACTTCAATCTCAACCTAAGCTGCTGCACAAGCTCTATAGCTAACTTGTCTTCCTTCGCGCGGGCGCGATAGGAGTGGGATGGTTGCTGTCACCAAACGGTGGCAAACATCGTTCATCACGTGCATTGCAGGACTGAATAAACGACGCGAGACGCGGGCCACACTAACACAAACAACTCTTGCCTCTCGACCACCATCACCCGCTTCCACCGCGCGGCGAAAACAGCCTCGTAAACAACCTTCCCAAACTCTCATCTACAGAACATGTCTGGACGCGGAAAAGGTGGAAAGGTAATGCTCATTTCGCCTTTGTCGGGGGAAGAAACAATTTGCTCATTAGAGTCGGCGTTGTAGGGACTCGGAAAGGGCGGTGCTAAGCGTCACCGCAAGATTCTTCGCGACAACATCCAAGGTGCGTCACCCCGTGGTTTCGTGTGCTTAGCGGGCGCTGATGAGTGGCATTGGTGCGTGTAGGTATCACTAAGCCAGCTATCCGTCGTCTTGCCCGTCGTGGGGGTGTGAAGCGTATCTCCGGCTTGATCTACGAAGAGACCCGTGGTGTCCTCAAAATTTTCCTTGAGAACGTCATTCGTGACTCGGTCACCTACACTGAACACGCTAAGCGGTACGTTTAAGGCTTGATTGTGTCTTCCCCGCTGCCGATACTGACTCGATCGGATTCGTCCGCAGCAAAACCGTTACTGCTCTTGACGTGGTCTACGCCCTCAAGCGTTCCGGCCGCACCCTCTACGGTTTCGGTGCTTGATCACATCACCACCGCTACTACTGCGATTGTTTCCTTGTCTAGTTGTACTTGTATCTTGTACTAGTCATCTCTTTTTACCTTATTGCCGAATGTGAACACTTTTTGCGTGTGTAACGTGTAATCCACACGGTGGAAGCATTGAATCTTTACATAAGCATGTTCTGTTATTTTAGGAGAGTTTTTCTGTGCCGAGACGGAGGTGTCTTGTGCTGCAACGTCAGACATCGGCTTTAGCTGGATGAGGAGGTCTTGCCCGAGACTCGGTCGCTGACAATAATCAACAATACTTTTTGCGGTCGGGCCGTCGACATTCGGATCTACTTGGGGGCGGATATGAGTAACACCTCATACAAGAAGATCCGAGCTGCAGAGACCATATCCCATGGCGCTGTAGCCCCATTGCAAGGCCAGGGATATAACGACAGCGACGAGAATGCACCTGCTACTGTTGCTGGACCACTAGTAGCGCCATGATTTCGAGTCAGATAAGATAGACGATTGGTTCTGCTGCATGTGATTGGTGACGGACTTGGACCCTGATCAAATATTTCCTCAGAGCCACGTGCTCACGTAAGGTTTCTATTACTACCCCAGTGTTCCCCGCATCCAGCATTATGCCTTCTTCTACTCGCTTCTCCAATTAGATCGTCGCCGCTCTCGACTCTTGAACCATGACCGCCACCATCCCATGGCCCTTCTATTACAGCACACCCAGCACCGCCGCCGCAGAGCCCGTCGTCAACAAAGAATCCACCGCCGCTTCGCTGCATCATTACTCGACGCCAGGCGTATCACCGCCCTCTGCTCGCGTGGACCCGAAATTGAAGCCTCTGCAGAGGAAACCCATCAGACTCTGGGATGTCTGGAAATACGGCCTGGTCGCCGTGTCGAAAGGTGCGTAGGAATCGGCGGCCGATTATTACGGCCACAGTTAACGGCAGCACGCGCGCAGTAACGGAAGTCACGATGGATGTCGTCTCGCACGGAATATGGGGGCCTCGCAGAAAGTCCTGGGGCATAGAGATGACAATCCTGTCCAGCATCATGCGTGGCGCCGGACAGCATTCGTCTTTGATCGACCTCGTAAGTGCCACACAAACTTGGGTCCTGTGGTTTCGGTGCTAATTGCATCACAGAGAACACTCCGAATGCTGATGAGCATAGGTGGTCTAGTCCCCCTTCCTTCGGATGCACTTGTAACCCCCGTGACGTTTCGTGTACGCAAACGACGTTTACGTGGTATATTATCCGAAATCGATTCCAAGGAGGACGGATCTCGCGAGCTATCTGGTGAATGGGTCGTTGGACGGCGAACATGGCTCAGGCTGCAGGCAGAATGGAAGGCCAGCCACCAGAAATTAGGATCCAAGGATAAGTCGCACAAGGAGAAGAAGGAGCGCGTAATTTTGTACATCCACGGCGGTAAGCAAGCCCAGCGTTATTCCGAGGAGGAGTGTTTTGTGATAAGATCTGAAACGCGCGTCCAGGAGCATACTATCTTTCAAGCGCAGCCGCCATGAGACTCATATCGATACCGTTATCGAAGTACACTGACGCCCGTGTCTTCTGTTCTGTGAGCTTCCCCACACCATATGGTCCATGAATACCACCTGACTTGATCTTAAACTCAGCCCTGGACTACCGGCTCGCTCCCGAGTCTCGTTTCCCCGGCCCGCTGCACGATGCTGTCACCGGATACCTTCGTTTGGTAGAAGATCTTCATATACCGCCGGAGAACATTGTCATCGCCGGGGACAGTGCTGGTGGCGGGTTGACATTAGCGCTCCTCATGTATTTGCGGGACAATGCATACCCACTACCTGCTGGCGCGATGTTGATGTCGCCTTGGGTTGGTAAGTGTTTATGAAATTAAGAACACTGTGGTCATCACTCATTTGTATACATTCCGCTTCAGACTTGACGATGAGTTGTGAATCATGGGAGTCCAACTCGCGGTACGACGTTATCCCTATCCCAAATCCAGGCGACCATCTGGACCCCGTCTCAGCATATCTCGGTGAACATATGGAACGGTTCCTCACGCACCCGTATGCTAGTCCGTTATTTGGTGACTTCAAAGGGTTACCGCCGTTGCTCATACAGTCCGGCGACGCTGAAGTGCTAAGGGACGAGATTACACTGTTGGCACACAAAGCCACGCTTGCGGGAGTAAATGTCCGACACGAGTTATATGAGGATGCTGTGAGTCCCAATTATTTGATCGTCATTTGTGGTGATGATGTACTTACCCTCATGCTACTAGATTCATGTGTTCCAATTATACCCCTTCCTTGACGCATCTCGCCGTGCATTCATGTCAGCCCGGGAATTTGTGCGCAAGACCCTTCCAGACATCCAGAGCCGCTCGCCGCAAATGCTCGACAACAAAGCAGAAGACGTCCTCGAACAGGAGATCGACAATGAGAATGCCACCGTAGTGAGAGGGGACGGTGTCGAAACGGTGTCTGGCATGGAGGAAGTCAAGCAAGAGCTAGAGCGCGAGGAAGAGATTGAGGACAGCTCGATGGTGGAGAGCTCTGATAGTGAGGACGAGGGGCGTGGGCCGAAGGAGTATCCTAGCTGGGGGAAGAGTCAGATTTGGAGCTCGTTGTCTTCGACCCCGTCGAGTATAGACGACTTGGAGCTCGAGGATGCAGAGGAGGATTTGCTTAGTCGATCGGAACGAAGAGAGAACACGAACGCGATAGGGACGACGTCTTCGCAAGTACCCCCAAGGAGAACACTTCGCCGTCGCGCTACGATGCCTACACTCACGACACTGAAACGACTTTCATCTGCAATTTCGTATATCATGCCTGATCCTATGGTAGCGTCTCCCCCAAAACTCGTTCATCACACACATGCGACATCGACCTCGCCATCGGCGCCCACATCTGCCAAACCTCCGCTGTCTCGCACCCACACCTCCGATTCACTCCATCGCCACGGCTCTCGATCCCGGGCGAGTAATCTGTCTCTGAGCATGGTGTCGCCGCCGCCCTCGCCATCCATTCGGCGGTTCAACTCCAGCCATCCCGATATCACTTCGCTGGTCGAACAATGGACTTCATCGGGTCCCGCTAATCGCACGATGATGTATAAACCGCTTAACCATTCTTCATCTTCATCATAACAACAGCATTCATGAGCATGAGCATCTTAATATTCGATTTCCAGGGAATGTAGCGACCAGCACATGCATCAAAGAGGTAGTTAGAACCATTGTATCATTAGCGTCATCTCGTTAGCGATGTAGATGTATGTAGGTATTAATCCCACACAATAATGATAATACATGTAATGTAAAGCGTAAAAGACTGAAGGGCCAGCTCACAATGTAGCGGAAAATAGGAAGAATGTGCAAAATTGTCCCAACGAAGAGTCCTAAATGCAAAGGCTCAAGCAGAGGTAGAGGATCTCGATATTCTTGACTGCGCGTCAAGCCCCTTGGAGTATATCTCCAATTCCTCGATGATATTCTGGAGTGCATTTCTCTCCCAGTTGCCGTAGAGGAAGCCCTGATAAAGCATTGTCGTACCCCACCAGGATATGACGACTGTTGTAATGATGAAGATTGGATTTATCCACGAGTGAGGGAGCCAGGCGGTCCCAACAGCGATGGCCACCAGCGCGAAGATGCACATCCCGAACATGATGAGTTCCTTGCGTGACCTCTGGGCAGATAACCGCCAGCAGTTCGTCAGGCTCTGGATCGTATTCAGCACAGCCGCGCGAGACAACAACGGGGCGGGATCCGGGTAGACGCCACCCTCAGCTGGCTGAATCGTAAACGTCGCTTCCAGGCCGAAGTGATCTGAGTACGAAAAGTCGTAGTCGGGGACGTGTTCTGTGAGGACGACTTTGCAGTGCGTACACACGATGGCGTCGCGTTTCTCGGAGCGGTTGACGGAGTGGGGGTGGGGATGGCGGAAAAGGACGTAGTCTAGTCGTTTGCCGCAAAACTGGAGCGCGTGTCCGTCGAGAGGTTTACCGGCCGAGTACGTGCACAACGGAGAATCTGCAGTTACCCCGTATTTGGTGATTGCTTCTAGGGCTGGGTCTGTAGGACCTGTGCTGGAGTTGCGATTGGGGGGAGTGTTGGAGAACGTGTTGGGGTGGGTGACGGACCACGCGTCGGAGAGACCGGCGTAGTCCTTGATGATGGTCATGGGAAGGGTCGTTGGAATGCTGTTGTAGTCTCCAGGCTAATAGGTGATAAGAGAGGTGTGGTAGTAGCGTATGGTGGGATTCTTACAGCAATGACATAACGGCCCAGCTCTGCAGCTTGGCGGATGAGCTTGGCTATCTCCCATGCGTTCACGTAGCGATGCGCCTCTGCCTCGCCGCCTTTCGCAAACAGCTAGCACGCGGCTTCAACGTTAGAATCGCGAGCAGCCCAGCAAAGAAGGCGACGTACATGAGTATTGAATATCTGAACCTCGTTCAATATGGGGTGCTGGATAATGACACTTGCAGCGGCTTTGCCAACGAACCAGTCGCCGGCCGATACGTCTATCGGGGAGCCGTTCAGCGAGTAAGGGTGTATATTACTCGCTACTATCGGGAAACGAGAGAATATCGCGAGGCCTGCTCCCAGAGCACCGCTACCATGAGGAATGAGAATTAGTTACGCGGAACAGCGAGAAACATTATGGAAGTACTGTACCTGTAGAAGAACTTTGCATGGGGTAGCTTTGCCTGTACACTGTCTCTGACATGCTCGTAATCTGCGTACACCCATAGCTCTTGGAGTGTGACGACGTCGTAAGGGGCATTAGCGAGATACTTCGCGATAGCGGCCACACGCTCGATGCGATTTTTGGCGACGAATTTGAGTCCCCTAGGTGCGCACTGAGCTTTTGTTCCATGAGTGCGATTTGGAAAGGGACTCACCAACAATTGAGGCTGAATACTCTGATTTGGTGGTTTTCGGTGGCCATTGCGTCTAAAGAAGGTAGGTATTCTTGTACTCCGCACCGAGACTAAATATGTTTGACGCTCGTCCGTGGGAAAGGACTCTGAACCAGTGGGATCGAACAAGTTCTTGAACTGAGTCTTTCACCACCACCGTGCCGACGGTTCAAAAATTCTGTATCTAGACCAGATGGCACAAGGAACAGAGAAAAAAATGCCCATCGAGTTGATCCACCACATCTTCTCCCTGGTGGATGGCCATTCTAACCTCGCTGCATGTTCTCTTGTATGTCGCGAATGGAGCGAGATCTGCCGACCTTACATCTTCGACGACTATACCATTTTCTTATATGGCCATAACATCGTCTCTCGTCTGTTATTCATTCATTTCACAGCTCCTCACCTTAGCGAATACATCGCCCACGTCTCCCTCACGTGGAACACAAGTGCTGGATTCCTTCCAGACTGGATCCCCAAGTGCTTCAGGCGATTCAGGAATTTACGTTCGTTTTACCTTGAGGAGGGTATCACGAACCTCTCCTTAATTCCACTGCCGCTCGCCTTGGGTATCACATCGCTACTATCTGCTCCTCGCATCAAGGAGCTATCAATATGGGAATGGGCCATTGCGGAGGACTCTTCTGAACTTGTCGCCATGCTCTCCTTATGTTCCAAGACTCTAGAGCGGGTGATATTTGAAACCATCACTATTCTCGACACCCCGGCCAATTCGGTTGACTCTGGGTTAATACCCGCAGCACCACCAATTGTAAACATTGAGGCACTACGCCGCCTAGAGTTATTCCAGGCTTTTCATCCGACGCTCGCAGTTTGTCTCCGTTGCCCGAGACTAGAATCTCTCGCCGTTCGAATTTCTAAAGATGTATGGCAGCTACCTTCATGGGTCCCAGATGGATTGCAGAAACTCTCGATTTACTGTACGCCCCATTGATTGCCTCGTTACTTCTTGTGTTTACTCACCCACTAATATAGCGACAGCTCGTCGTCCTGTTCCGCTTTTTGGCAAAGTCATTCGACCTGCGCTCCTCAAGATCCGGATTTCTGGATTTAATATATATTCTATATTTACTTCCTGGATCCATGAATGCATCAATCGCATCCCATCCCCAAATTGCATCAGCCAGCTTAAACTATACATCAGTCAAATTAGCATCCGGTCGGAGGTTCTTTACCCCCAACTCTCGGATTACGAAACAATATTGCACATCCTCCAACAGCTCCTTTCGTACGGCACATTAGAGTGCATTGACTTAACAATTGTGATTACTTCGGAGTCCTACACTAGGCCTGTCTGGGATGCGGGAGATCAGGCGAGAGAGGCAAGTAAGCTACTGGCGGTGCTTACCCCACTCTTGGAAGCGAAAATTTTACATGCAAAGCTTGTCTTTCAACGGCGGAGCGGCATGGAGTTCAAAGTACTCTGGTCTTGGTCAGAGCCATACTTTATAGTATCAAGCAAGTGCGTCTTAACTGATCCGGTTTGACAGGGATTCGGACACTCCTCAACAGCCAACGATTGATGCAATTTAAACAATGCAAGTTTTAGATGTACATCTATGATAATAATACTGATACATTGCGTAGAGATTCCAGAAAAATCTCCGAGTCCTAGCATCGGGCAGGAGGTGGTGCTCCCGAGGCGAAATGGACCGTTGCAAGGGCTTGATGGTAGGCTTGGGCTTGTGCTCTGTATAGGTTGTATTGGTCCAGATATTGCATGTGTGCACGCATTGCCTGTGCGTGTTCTTGTTTGCGATGTTCAATCCCCTCAAAGGTTTCCGTGCATCCATAAATCTTCTCCGCTTCCGAAAGCTCCAAGCAGCCGCACATATCGGTAGCCACTCCCCCGCGACCGTTGATCAGCTGTGGCGTGCAGCCTACGCATTGGTGGCGGAAGGCCTTCGAGAAGTCTACAATCCGCGGGCCACTTATCGTGGAAAGGATATCTCTGGTGCTGGTGCCCAGGCTACCGTGATAGACTCCAAGTTGGTGCAACTTGCAGATTCCGAGCAAGGTTTGACGGCTAGTAGTGAAGCCGTCAGTTTCCCGAAGCAAGTCACGAACTGCTCAGTGTGTACTCACCAAGTCTCAATCACGTTCTGGGACTTGGGCATTGCCGTGTATCTCTCGAGGAGAAGACAACCAATTATTCCTCCACACGCTTCTCCTTCGTAGAAGCCATAGAACTTGGGGACAACAGTGCCTTGCAACGGCACCAACTCCTGCTTGTAGAAGGAGGCCTCTCTCATAATGCCCTGGTACTGGCTAACACCGAAAGCCAGCTTGGCGATTACCGTCCGAGTCTCGCGGGGGGATGAGACGTCGGTGAGGGTGGCGTTGTACACAGCGTTTGACTGGCAGTATGGCGCACCGTCGATAGTGAGGGTTCTCTGCGCGCACTGGTGGGTTTCGGCGGAGTAGAGCGAGTAGTTGTTGCCTTGGAATGAGATGGTTAACCAGCTGTTTTTGTTGGATCGTGTCATTGTCGGCGAGTTTACAATGGGATAGTAGGCGATGCAAGTTGGGGGGAGGAGAAGAGGAGGGGGGTTTATATGCTAACGATTGTGGCATTACTCCTTGACCTCTGTGGCCACACCAATCAAGGCCACGACGCCCTTTGAGAGGGTTGTGCTTTGACCTCTTGGCTCTTCCTACAGTTTTTGGGAACTTTGAGAGGTATCAAGGATGAAAGTGTTACATACCTATTTCTCTACGTTTTTGGCTTTAGCTTTGGTAGCTACTCACATTACGGATGTTTGGGTACCAATGTTAGTAAATTTGGCAGGAAATGGGCTTCTTTCAAGTCCTCTCGTGGCCATACCCCTAGAAGTAGACACACGCTGAACAGACTCAAATGAAGTGAGATACGTTTGCAGATGCTCAGCACCGAGCACTTGTGCTCTTGTCTTCAGTGAACGTTACTTCCTGGTTCCACGGAAGCCCAATTCTGGGCCAAACAAAGATGGTCGTCTCGGCGCTAATTAAGCTCTCTCTTTGTTTCTGACCACCACGAGCACAGGATGTCCGTCGCAAGTCCGCCGACGACGCTCACACCAAAAGAGTCAGTTTAAATACATACCCTCAGCGAACGTCGCCTGAAACTCTCGAGCGCAGTGTCGAAATTGCAACAAGGGCCGCAAATCACTTCACGCGCGTGTACTACGCGACTTATGACTCCGATACGCGTGTCGCAGACCTACCGCTCTTCTACCGACCCACGTCCTCTTTGACGTGGAACGGTAAGCCGTACCAGGGCGCAGATGGATTGAGAGCCTTGATAGAGAACATGCCACCCACGAAACACGAAGTCAATTCATTCGATTGTCACCCAATTCCGGGTTTGTGCAATTATCATGGATGTATGCTAATAGATTAATGATTGATGACTGTAGGCACGTCGCCACCGTCCTTGCTAGTGACGGTTTCTGGAAATGTAACGCACGGCCAAGGGCCTGCTGGTAATCCACCCGACACACCTGTGAAATCCCCAGACGGCCAACCTCGCGTGTTCTCCCAAACTTTCATGCTGGTACCAGATCCAAATGCTCCACCTTCGAAGGCGGGAGAAGTGGCCAAGTATTACGTTGGCGCCGACTCGTTGCGATTTGTCGGTTAGTTGGTAGATGTTATAAGGTTCGCTCAAGTTCTGCTTAGATTTGATTTATTGCTGATGGACAAGTGGAATGCAAAAGAGAATGCACTGTATTTGTGACGATGTTCAACTTTCTACTGCGAGACTTGATAGATGTGTTACGGGCGAGACTGGAAGCCAGCACAGAATCCTTCCAAAATAGCCGCTATTCCCCAGGCTCCTGGATCAGGCGGTAGCGTACCGGTCTCCTTTCCAGAAACGACATACACAGCTCTTCCCAACCTTGGTTTCATTGCCCTCGTACTCTCTGCCCCTTCTCGTGCTGCTTTGGCTGCATCGCTTAGCGTTTTTCCTGACTTGAGAGCTAATACAAAAGGCACTAATGCATCGATTGCCGTGCGGTCGTTCCGTCGAGCTGGTGTGTATTTCAATAACGTCTCCATCGCTTGATTGATTGACGATGAAAGCGTCTCCGGCTGAGTATACAGTGCGTCGCACCATGCTGTAAAGAATATGGCGAATACTAAAAAGAATAGTCACTCGGGTGAACGATCTGGGATTCGATGCGAAACTCACAAGCACCCATTGTTCCTCCCATAGATTTTTCTGCACGTTTCCCAACTTCCTTTACCATTTTGATGAGATCCATTGAATTTATGTTTGGTTCAATTTCGTCGCAGAGTTTTAGCATCGCTGTCGGGCGGTGAGCTAAATGGATAATGGGCGTTGGTCTAACTCATACCTTCAGCACCTTTGTAGAAAGTATCGCCGCAATCTCCATCACCAAGGACCTCATCATACTCGGTAAGTTCACTAACTACAGTCTGCACACGACGACAAGCACTTCTGATTCCTTCTAATACGGCAAAGGGCGAGACATCCATGGCCCTCCAGTCGACCGTCCTGCCATCATTATGTTGAGCAATGGCCTCAACGTTTATTGGGGAATCCGTCGGCCTCTCAGAGCTCCAAGATCGACCACCAGGCCACGATGTCGCATCCGTAGGCGCGTCGAGCAGTTTGACAATGTCGATGACTAAACCATTTTCGGCATATATCGTTCGTTCCGCTTGAGAGATATTGAGGACGGTGATGGAGAACCCAGGAGAATTGAGAGAGGTCATGAAGTGGGATTGGTAGCAGCGAACATGGTGAATCGATTTGCCCTCTAGATCCCAATTACGATTAGATTCCCGTAAGTCAAATCTGCAAATGCGACCGCGTACTGAGCTGTGTCAATGTTTCGTCCAAAATCGCGCCCATTTCTAGCTGCGACATCCCTCCTAGATTATTCACGAAGATAGCGTACTCATCTCGGCGTTGTCCTTCAGTGGAATTGCCTGGACCCACTCCATGATGCCCGTAACGTACGAGGAGCTCTATCATCTCTGCAATCAAGCCCTCGGCACTCTTGATCTCAGTCTTTTTAACGCCAGCTTCGTTGTGCAACCCAAGCCCTATTTCGCACTGGTTGCTCAACAGGGGCATCGAGTCCACCTTTCGACCGGGTACGTGGCAATGCTCCAATCCAACCCCAATGCTGGACATATTGTTCACGATTGCATCGCCGAGTGTCTTTACGGCAAATAAGTTGTTTCCTTCCTCTGCGTACGCGCCAAGGATCTTACACGCCAGGATATTCCCAGCTAGACCGCGAGGGCCAACTGCGGATGGGGTACTCAATAAAGAGACGTCGTCCGCAACCACAACACTCTCTACATGAGTCTTTGGCCAAAGAATACGCGCCTTCTCTATGGCCAGCCCGAAGTTTAAACGGTCGCCTGTGTAGTTGTTGATGACAACTAGCACGTCTTTGAATGGCGTTGCGTTAGGGTCTCCTCCAGTGATTGCGCACGCAATGGCAACTAGGATTTGGTTGGCGCTTGGGCTTGCGAATATTTCGCCCGACACTGAAGCTGATAGCATTCCGCGTCCCGTGTAGCCAGCATGTGCTGGTTCGTGACCCGCACCACCTCCTGAGATGACAGCAACTTGTGTATGCTGGCTTAGCTCGCGAACATAGACCACTTTGTTTGTGCTATCCCTGTCTTGTGATTGGGGAGTTAGAATATTCCTCGCTGGTCACGCTAGGGACATGTACGAACAGAGCCAATGAGTGGTTGAGGGTCACAGCGCCGCGAAGAGATCTGGCGACTAAGCCCTCTGTAGCCTGGAATACGTGCTTGGAAGACATTGCAAAGAGAAGGGCGAGAGAAAGGACAATGTCCGTGAGAGCATTGTTTAACGAAGACCCACTGAGCTCCTAGGCCTCCTGCATTTGTTTATTATTGGATCGGTATTGAATCGAAGATGAAGAAGCAAAAATTCCAGGCGCGTGACCAGTAATGTGGAGCCAGGCCAATGTTGAAAAGGATTCGATAAGGGAAGATCACACAAAGGTTGATCGTGTCGCATATTATTGAAGGATACATAAGTAGCATACGATACAAATTCGATATGACACTCTTTCAGCCGAATGTTTGACTCTGCAAGGAGAAGTGAGCGAAGAACATGGGGAGTGAACAAGACACCTACCGAACGAGCACTTCGTCTGACTTTGGATAGTCGCCATTCGTCCGCTTTCTCGTACTTGTTGAACAAGGGCTCGATTTTCTCCTGTCGTTTCCGCTTGCTGATCTTGTTCGCATCAGCAACCTGGAAGAACTGAGGAGCGACTTCGACTAGCCACTTGGGCTCTATCGCGGTGACATTGTGACAATACTCTCTTGTGGTAAGAATAAGTTCGTGGTAGACCAGCCATTCCGGAGCTCGGTTAAAGAGAGCTGACGAAGGATGAATGTACACAGGTGTCCCTTCTACGAGTGTCTTGTATCCTTCTTGAGGATCCTTCTTGGCAGCATTTCGGAAGAAACCTGAACATATGGCTCTGCGTACTTTGTTGAAATCGCGGCCAGCGGAAACGACATCATGCTTGTATCTGTAACATAGACGTCAACAGGGTGCTGAGAGAGGGAATGGCGAATACATACCTATCCATGATGCCCAGCAGCTGCTTTCGAACATCTTGGGCGCGACGCATGCTCCGAGCTTGCACGAAATTTTCATAACACCAGGGATTTGAGAAATTAGCAGCCTTCCATCCGTTGTAGACAGTGAGCAGAGTCAAATGGTCGCCTTCGGGTTGATGAAACTTGGCTTTCTTTGAGTCAGCCTGCCCTTGCTTCTCCTTCGGTCGATAGAAGACGGTCTGCACGGACAACATGGCAACGATGGACAAGATTTCATCCGAACAACCTAACTCCACAGATGCGATCAGCATCTTAGCGAGCGGGGGTTCCATAGGAAAATCTGCCATTTTGCGACCAAGTCTAGTGAGCAGCCCTTCGTCATCCAGTGCCGACAAGGCGTATAAAGACTCCAGTGCTGTCAACATCGTTTGAGCCGGAGGGGGGTCCATGAAGTCAAAGCTGAGTAAGTCATTTATTCCCATCGCTTTCAACTGGAGGATGGTATATGACAAGTTCGTGCGTTGGATGTCGGGTATAGCGTTGGGCAGCATTTCGTTACGATATGCTGCCTCAGTGTAGAGTCGGTAGCATTTTCCAGGACCAGTACGTCCAGCACGCCCAGAGCGTTGTCGCGCCTGTGCTTGCGATATGGGCATAACCACTAGCGAATCCATACCCAACTTAGGGTCGAAAGCATTCTGCTTGGAGAAGCCAGGATCGATTACATAGTAGATATCGGGGATGGTCAAACTGGTCTCGGCAACGTTCGTGGCGATGACGACTTTACGAGCACCCGGTGGTGTAGGTTCGAATACACGGGATTGGACTTCAGAAGGCAGGGCGGAGTAGATGGGGAGGATGATCAAATCGGGCACTTTAGGACCGAGTGCTTTCATACGTTCGTAGAGAATCTCGCAGGCTGTGTCGATCTCTTCTTGACCTGTCAGGAACAGTAGGATACCACCGGAAGGTTCTGAAAGATGGATCTGCATGACAGTGATCAAGGACGCGTCGAGATAGTCGGATTCGGGCTCTTTCGTGTAAAGGATCTCCACAGGGAAGGTTCGACCGGGAATAGTGAAAATAGGACAGCCAAAGAAGTACTTGGAGAACTTCTCAGCATCGAGTGTCGCGGATGTGACGATCAGCTTGAGGTCCGGTCGTCGTTTAACAGCCTCTGCTAGCTGTCAGCAACATGAATGCGACCTCAAGGAACACAGAAGACTCACTCTTCATCAGGCCAAACAATACATCAGTTGCAATTGTCCGTTCGTGTGCCTCGTCAAGCATGATCACGGAGTAATTGCTACATATTGGGTCGATGAGACATTCTCGCTGAAGCATACCATCCGTCATGTATTTAATTCGGGTTTCTGGACTGGTGCAATCTTCGAAACGGATGGTATACCCCACCTCTTGACCCAAACGACAACCCACTTCCTCGGCAACACGTTTGGCGACTGACATAGCAGCGACACGACGGGGTTGTGTGCAGCCAATCCGTCCCTTATCTGCGTAACCGGATTCAGCGAGATATTGAACCATCTGCGTGGTCTTCCCTGAACCAGTATCACCAACGACGATGAGGACTTGATGCTATTATTCAATTGTAAACCAAAAATATCATACATCAACATGATATTAGCGTACCTCTGCGATAGCTTGAAGGAGGGAGTCTCGCAGCTTGTATATAGGCAAGCTCTTCCGTTGATCTTGGATGCTGAGACTTGTAATCTGACCGAACGTCGTGGCTTTGTTGAAGGTTTCCTCTTTCCACTTCGGCACCTCCCCAGCCCTCTGACTCCTCAAGTTCCCTCGCATATCCTGAGCAAACACTTTGTCCGTTTCAGTGGACATGGGATCGAGCCAAGGCTGACTGAAGTCACGAGCTTGCGAATCGGCTACCTCGTTGGCCTCCTGCTGACGCAACTCCCTTCGTTCCTTGGCTAGAGATGCTCCCGCTAAAGCAGCCCGGTTCAGAGACCCGTCGGGCGCTTTCACGATTTTCACAGGGCTGAGGTCGAGTGTACGTTTTGTCTGACCAGCGAGGAAGGGTGGTTCTTCTTCTTTGATCTCAACATCTAGCTCCTCCTCGATCTCTGCATGGGCTGCAGGATTGTTGAGATCCTCGTCAAGGTCTGCATATTCGGAGGCATCAACAAAACCGGAGGATATGAGCTGCTTTATTTCCCATCGCTCGGGAGAGGTAAGTCGCTTGGCCGAACGGGTAGTGGTGGGGACGTCAGTGGAATTCAGCGGCATCGCATTAGCGCCAGAGGTCACCCGTGACGCCTTCTGACGTTCTTCCTCTAACTCTGCCTCTGACTTTATGCGTAAGTGGGGTGTTAGATCCCTTCCAGTGGTCTGGTCCACATCCTTCATCGACAAGCTGAGGCGATTCGTCGTCATGCTCATGACTTTCACTTTCACAGGTTGACCTTTGCTCAAAAGGTCCGATGCTGAATTTGCTCGAACACCAGTCTGGATCATAGATACATGAACCATTCCTATAGAGTATTGACGTTGAGTAAGCTGTGAAAGTAAATGAACGGAGTACACACCCTCTACACGCCCTACAACCCCTTCTAAAGTTACAAATGCACCAAAATCTTTCAAGCCCGTAACTTTGCCGTTGTAGATTTTGAATACCACTGGTTTCTCGTCCAACTGCGGGCGGCCGCGGTATTCATCTCTTCCATAGCCACGACCGCGTGGAGGGCTGGGGGAGCGCCGTCTAGGAGGTGGGCTTCGTGAGCGACTGTGACGACGGCGCTTCGATGGGTGTTCCAGCTCGTCCGATGGTCGTTTCGTAGGTACTTTCTTGCCAGAAACCAGGTCGCCAATCTCCTTCAAAAACACATCATCTGGAACTGCGGCAGGAACCTCCTGATCTTTCAAGGCCAGTCCTGGAAACAGGCGCTTTTTCTTCTCTTGCTCCGACAACATGCCTTCATCCGTGCCTTTCGCTTCTCCCGCCTGCGTAGACTTCTTCTTGTGTTTGGGGTGCATGCTAAGAATGAGTCGGTCTATGTTGGCAACAACTGATTCAGGAAATGGTGCGCCAGCATCGCTGAGAGCCTGTTTGAAGGCTGCGAGGTTACTATTTGACTCTTCATGGAGATTAATCACAAACTCGGCGAGGGTTTTGTCGTGTAGTCCTGTATGGTTGTCAATCTCCTGCGTGATCTTTGCGACCAGAGATAGATATTCTAGGTTGTAGATGTCTGACGAGGCCATGAAACGAAAGGAATGGAGGGAGTGGGGGAATGTGAGTTGGTGGTTGGCGGTAGAACAGAATGGGCGCTTCACGTTCAGCTTAGGTCAGCACCAAGGTGGCCCGTGACTCGAACCAAGTTACCTCTTGGTTTAGAGACGCACCCCCAAGCACATTCTCGAGGGTTCTCGAGTCGCACTGCAATGTCCAACATCCTGACCTCTACCGGCCCCCCTGATTTCTTGACAAAATTTTACTCTGCGCTACCGCCTTCGGATGGTGGCCGTCCCCGTGTCACTCTCACGTTCGCCCAGTCTCTAGACTCGAAAATTGCTGGACAGGGAGGGCAGCAACTTATTCTCAGCGGAAAGGAAAGCATGGTAATGACACATTGGTACCTTATATAACTATAACTGTGTATACATCATCGATCGGCTGACGATTTCGCGAGGACAGGATGCGCACAATGCACGATGCCATCATGGTTGGCATTGGCACAGCGTTAAACGATAACCCACAACTTAATAGGAAGTCTGGTTTTCTGCCAATAATTGAGCGGGATGAAATGACACCCCCATAGCTCGACACCTTCCGCCTCGAGAGCCTGATGCTAGCAACGGCCACGGCAATCCCTATCACCTCCCCCGACCAATCATCCTCGATACAAACCTTCGTCTCAAGACGGATTGCAAGCTGGTGCAAAATTACAAGAACGGCACTGGGCGGCGACCATGGGTCATTTGCGCCGCTCCATCGTCCCGAGACGATGCTGTTTTCGCAGGTAAGATGAAGCTACTCACGGACGTAGGTGTTCAGGTTATCCAAGCTCCGACGGGAACAGGTTTGAAAGTTGAAGTAGAACTGCTATTTTCATTTCTAAGAATCTGCACTACAGGGCGTCAAATTGATATTCGAGCTATGTTGAGGACGCTGTCGGAACTTGGTATCCGCTCCTTGATGGTAGAAGGGGGTGCCTCCGTCATCAAGTCATTCTTCACAGGCGTCTCCAATACTAGTGGCGACTTCGTGGATGCAGTAATTGTTACGGTTGCCCCTGTCTTTGTCGGCCAACAAGGCGTGGGCTATGACCTGGACCTCCAAAATGTCCGTCGTTCCATTTCTTTGTCTTTTTCGTTCCGACTAAGCTGTTTTCAGTCTTCTGGAGTGCAGCATGTACACTCTGAGGTTCTGGGGAAAGACGCGGTACTGATGTTGAAGAGTCATCCATCCTAAAGCTGGTCTAAGGCGACAGGCCACACACACCTACTTGACAATGTGTGGGCTAGGTGTCTACGTGCAGTACCACAGTATCACCAGCATGCGATCTCATATATCTCGTCAGTAGTCGTCATCGTCATCGTCGTCGTTTCTCCTCCTTCCGTCGTTATCCCCTTCAGTATCGTTTCCGTCTGCGTCCTCGTCAGCATCGTCGTCCTCGTCTTTATCATCGTCGCCGTCGTCGTCGTCATCGTCATACTTTCCAGGCTTTCCGTTGTTGTATACCCCTGCCTCGTCGTCGTCATCGTCACCATCGTCATCCCTAACCTTTCCTCGTTTGAACATCCCGCCCGACATTGGCTTGCCGGCTTTTGCCACATTTACATTCGGGCCTGACCTAGCTTTCTGTTGGCCACCGCCACCGAGCATCTTCTCCATATTCGCAAGTCTAGCCTCCATTCCGCTCATTTTCGCAACCAAGTCGGAGACCATTTTCAGAAGTTGGTCGGTCTGTTTGAGGGAATAGTCAGTAATTATTCTAAGGTAAAATATAAAGCGAACCTTGTCATCAGCAGCAGTGGCCTCGCTTGATTCATCATCCTCTTCCTCCTCGTCACTGAGCTCTTCATCGTACTCATCCACGTCTCCTGTCAATTGGGAAAAGCCATTTTCATCAGCCTGCCGATCGATTCAGTGGTTGCACATGTGAGTGAAAAAGGGTGCATACGTACCTTGTAGATGGCAGTGAAGAGTCCGTTGGCAAAGCTATCGGTGTATAGGTGGACGTCTACTTTCTGTTGTTTCCATCCACGCTGCAACTCCTCAAACCTCTCGTAAAAGGCAACGAAGATAGATGCGCATGTCTCGCACATCGAACCAATTGTCTCGTCATCGAGTGGCTGGCCCTTTGGCAGCCCCTGGATCACCTTCATGTGCTCCATCAGAATATGCCCAAGTAAGGGCGCCAAAACCTTTGAAAATGGTCTTTATTTAGTACGAGGTTCCAATATTATAATGGCAAGACAGACCAGTTCAATACGTTGGCCAACGATGAACTCCAACGTTGAAGTATCCGAAATACGGAATTGGGTTTCTGTCAGGAACGTCATGATTTCAGCGTCTTTGGCCTCAACGTATTCATCAAGGAGTGCGGTGAGCCCATCACCATCTTCATCTTCAACATCGTCGAGGGATTCTACAACGACATCGAGATACCCGAGAACTTCCAAGTAATCTTTGAAGGAGTCTGCGACCTTTCTGCGATTGATCAGGGTCCTGATTGTTTTGAGACAATGGGCGATATCTGCGTAGTAACTGGGATATAGAATAAGAGAGAGCTCCTTTATGTGACGCAGTAAAAGGACTAACAATGCGTTAGACTGTGGCCAGACAACAGCCCAGCTACGGAACGACGACGATTAGTCCGAATCCGACACCATGCCTATGTTACCTACAAAACAAGTGTCTCCGGCACAGTCCAGGATTTGACGGGTCGTCTCTCAATGAAGTGGTTCAGCTCGTGGACAGAGACGAATCCGCTCCCATCTTCGTCAATAGCGTTCCCGATAGCCGGATGGTCTGTGGTAAAAACATCAACAGCGAGCCTGGATAGTAAATAAGAACCCAGCGTACACATAACCTTGGCTAAGTATTTGAGCGTCCACGCATCATCAGGCGCTGATCCGGTTTCTTGCTTCTTCATAGCGTATTGACGCTGGAAGTATTCGTGCAGCGCTAAATGCCAA
Source organism: Pleurotus pulmonarius (assembly GCA_012980535.1). NCBI lineage: Eukaryota > Fungi > Basidiomycota > Agaricomycetes > Agaricales > Pleurotaceae > Pleurotus > Pleurotus pulmonarius. The sequence goes on from SJKF01000002.1 coordinate 1,256,533, forward strand.
TATAAGCTTTCGATCGATTCCTCGAGTGAAGCGTACGTACCGTCAACAAAAGGTCGGACCTTGACGCTAGTTCTCCATTTCTGCAAAATACACTATGCAACACCATTGACAAAAAATAGCTCTGGACATACCATTTCTACATAACTCGATGGTAAGCTCACGCAGTTCAGGGACAAACAATGGTATACCTTGCCAGAGAGCTTTCATATCAGGATCATCAAGTAGCTCGTGGGGACCGGCGTCGAGCTGCGAGGGATTATTATCACGATGATCAGTGTGACAAAGAAGAGGAAGTACATGTCTGATGATGGCCATCTCGGAGCGAGCGACACTTTCTTCTATATGATCACTTGCTGCTTGCAAAGCGAACTTGAATTGAGTACTGAAGGGAAATTGGATCACGTTCGCAGCCAGTATAGGAAGGGCAGACTAACCGATCGTGCTCCAGAATGTCCTGCATGTCCTTTCGAAGAGCAGCCTTGATTTGGGGTGGCAGCTTTTCCCCGAGAATTTCGGCCACTTTGGCAAGAAGGGCATCATCCTGCATATCGCAAGTCAGGCAATTCCGCCTCCCGCTTGCGCTCAAAGAGTCTGCATACTTGTATGATGTTACCAGCGCCGCCGTGTGCCTTGCTATACTCTTCCGCCTTTTGCTCTTTCGCGCCGATGGCGCCAAGCATTTGGATGACGGTGTTGATGTTTGCGGAGACGGTTTGTACTTGCTCGTGAGTGTCAAATGTCGAAACCATGGTGCGGGCTTCCAAGATCATCCGAATGTCGTCTTTAAGGCGGGAAAATGTCTGATTAATGTCATCAAGTTGTTCCTTGTACTCTTGGGAGCGGAGAATACGAACTATGCAGAGTCAGTAAACGAGGGCGCAGTATGCTCGACGGTACTCACATATGGCATGCTTGGCAGAGTAACGATAATATGTACTACGCGCGGATGAATTTTCAGAAGTCTCGGGAGCGTATCTTGGACGCTTACTTAACCAGATTACCTAGTAATGCGCAGGTTAGGCATAGTTCACAGATTTCGATGAGGAACGCACCGAATTCTTCCATGGTTCGCGTCATTTCGTTGAGAGTATCTTGTATTTCGTCGGCTACCTCGTCGACCTGGTCAAGGAGAGCCCCGAGGTATCGGAGGGTATGCATTGTGATTGTCTGTACTAGGTTTGACAAGGAGATGCTGGGAGATAAAGATTTACCGGCATACCATAGAGTGATAAACGACGGCGATCTGAAGATTGTTATTTTGACGATTCGCCTCCATCTCAACCAGTGCCTACAACGATAAAATCAGTTTCTCTAAGACCCGACCCGGCAGAGAGCTCACCGCAAATATTCCTATCACCCCCTTTACATTGATAGGGTCGATTCCGTGAGCAAGTAAATCAACCGACGACCAGCCCACAAACCTTCGCAATCGGATGGACTTCTGAGATTACAGTTAGAATCGGCAGAACTTGTCGGGCGCCAGAGAAGATCTTCTTGGCCGCCGCTTTCCCGTCTTTTCCGCTGCTTTTACGAGCTAGCAGAAATGGTCACGAGTCAGTGAACGGGAGGTCGATGAGGCCGAACTCTACGTACACGCAACAGCATTGATTGCTTGTTCCGCCGTCTGCAAGGCTTGGTTAGCAGCTGGTTCCAACCGCGCTACGGGATAGACAAGGTTGAGATGCACGGCCAATTTCAACACCAAAGGAAGAAAACATTATACCAATTGTCGACGCCGCAGCAGCTGGGTCGCTCTGAGTGGGATTCATGGGTTTTCAACTTCCCAGATGATAATTCCGCGCATTATATACCTCCCTGCGTTATCTGATTGAGACACGTTCTCTGGCGCTTCGAACTGAATTCAGATCCGACATGGGCGGTTTTACGGTGACTCCTGACCCCCATAGAGCATGATTGGAAAATCTATGAGCAAGACAATGAGGGCTTCTACCTCTAGCCTCTAGCCAGGGCCCGACGAGCGTCAGAACTATTCCGCAGATCAAGCGCTAATCAACATGATCTGCGCCCATCAACGCGGAACCGGATCCAGGTTGCTCAAGACAAAGGCGACAGACATTGGTCATGGCAGCCTTGGTAACATTTTTAGATTTGCCACGGAGCCTAAAATACAAAATCAGACATTGTAGATGACTGAGAAGGGTGGTACGTGTTCTGATGCGAAAGTCCACTGTGTTATTTCCTGTTATTAGAACGCATTCCCAGAATCTGAACCAGGCGAATACTAAAAAAGCATTATTAATTCACGAAGGACAAACGATGGGAAGAGTTCTTACAATATATTGATCATATCAAGTTGCAGGCTAATTGATTCCTTCATAGGATCTTTACGAACAAGACCTTGTTCGGCCAAGCGTGCGTGATTCAGAATCTTTTGGGTACTGTGCGGACATCGTCAGAACGGCTGAAATGCTGTTGACAGGGTCACGACGTACTCGTAGAGCACAAAGCCACTGAAAACTGCCAGGCCACCATACAATGAGATCGCTTCGGCGATAGCGAGACTACGCATGCCCATAGGGAGGGCCATAGGTGCGAGTGAGCTAAGCGCCACAACAGTGATGCCGGCTAACAAAGGGCCGCCCATATACAGGTACTTGTCGTTCCTGTTTTAGCTTGGAGTAAGACTAGGGAAGGCTGGAGCAAAGGAGATTGAGCGTTACCTTGCTGTAGCGCCGACATATGAGAGGGATCCCACAACCCCACACGTGTACAAGGCGGCTCTCGAAAGGATAGCGGGGTTTACGAAGAAGAGGGGGCTAAGTGTTGCGGCCTGGCACGCATTGAAGGCCTATAGTGGGAAGAAGGTCAGGAAAGAGCTCGAATGTGGCAGATGATTACTTACAAGCCAGAAAGCATGTTTTTGGAACGTTTTCTCTGGAGGAGTGTAATACACTCCGAGCATGGACCCAATTGACCCAGCAAGGCTAACACCAAGAACGACCCCTACACCGAGATGAGTCTCAGAGAGGGGAAGGAGAGATAGCAGGTAGCTTACATGGGTTGGCAGACATGATTCTGAATGCGAAGCCGTTCTTGAACATTGTGCGTGCAGCCAAGGCGGTAAGCACGAGTCCACCACCTGTATACTGGAATGTCTCATGAAGGTATGACTTCTCTGCTGGTGATAACCCATCATTTGTTTCTCGGTTTAGAAACATGTTGGTCACAACAACCGCCCCAGCGACTCCAGCCTGAGTACTTTAGTAAGCTTCAAGTTGTATGCGAGCCAAGTACAATACGCACCGCGGTTATCCCAAAGCGCCTCCATGTCTCTTCGCGTGTAGGCCGAATAATGGTTGCTTGGTCTGTCATAAAAGAACGTGTAGACTGTCTGGTGGCAAGTGGAGCCCACGAGAAAGACTTCGTCTGCGCAGCCCTCAGAACATTAGATTGGGCACCGTGACTGCTGAAAGTGCGAGCATTGTGCAAGACTCTTGTGGGTGCTGCTTGGAGTCGGACGTTGGAAAGTCGAGAGGCGACGAATAAGCCTGTGCGCTGCATCGAGGACAAATGGTGATGGTGATGGTATGAGAAGAAGAGGCGATGAGTTGGTGGACTAACGGAACTCTCTGGAACTCCTCAGGCTGCACAGTGCTCGTCATGCGATCGGCATGATTAGGTAAGCATATTCCTTTATCCCTCCTGCCACCATCGTTGCACGCGACGGCGAGCCCATCGTTCACGGCACATGCCCCCGAGAAAACACATTGTCAAGTCCGGAAATGCTGGAAATTCCTCCAAAGGAAAGGAAAAGACGCCGGATCCGGTTGCAGATCCTAATAAGCCCCCGCCACTCTTCCCTCCTGGTTCGAAGTTTCCTGCAAGTTTGTTGTCGGAAAGGTCGGCTTTCCAGCTTCTTTGATTCACTTTTGATTGCAAACTAGATGCGCCATAGATGCCAGAAAGAAGGATGGGAAAAGCCTCAAATTGACACTGTAAGCGCTAGCCTTAAAATATCCTACCTTCGACTTCACTTCAGGAATTTCAGCCCAGGAAAAATGACGGGTACTCGTTCGTCGTAACATTGAGGAGGCTCAACAAGAAGTCAGATTCTGGAATGGATTCTGTGCGCCTTGAACCGCATCCTCCTTATATATGCCCTACCGCCCTTGAAGCCAGACATTGGGGCGCTACATATGCACTCTACCGTGTTCGTCTTTCCTTGGAAGTCTATCGTCGCGTCGTCGATCTTGAATGTATAATTGCAAGTAGTTTTGCAATGGCATTCGTCTTCAACTTGTTCTTCCGAAAGGACCCCGCGATTACTGGAATCAACTAGCGTCAGAGCATGCGCAAGCCCCAGATCACCAAAGTTGGATGTACGAAGCCGATCCGTTTGCTGCCCGAAAAACAGTTGTAGAGAGACAAGCCAAAGCTGCTATCAAGAACGAACAAAAGGCCACAGGTTTGCAGCAAGGCACCGGGTCACCCTCTGTACAGTCCAAGGAGTTCGCGAAATGCCCTGAAGTACGAATGGCAACTAGCCTCAGGGATGTGGTCGAAAGCTGCATCAAGACGGTCAGTCAGTCTTGTGACCACATAGATGCTTGGCCGATTCATTCGTCCGTCCAGGGTCTGTCCATGTACCCAGAAGTTGGAGATGCTTCCGCCGGCTTGACAGATTCAGTCATGAGCGTGGCGGCAAGTCAACTGAAGACTTTAGGGTTCACTAGTCAACAGGCCAAGAAAGCCACCGACTTCCTTTCTGCGCCTTCAACCCTTGCTTCCCGTCTCTTGGCTGGGTTGCCACCATTGGAAGCCTGCATCGAGTATCTCGTCCTGGATCTACCTGAATGCGATCTTCCTCCGCGGTTCTTACCTGCAGATCATTCCTCCGATCCATTCATTACTTCTGCACACACCGGCACTGATGATCTGAGGCAGCGCTGGATTAAAGAGAAGGCAGTGAAGGACGCTGGATGGCCAAAGCACATAGTGGACGAAATCGCAGGTGACAAACGGTTTTGTGAAAGCTTCGAGATTCTGGTTGCAGCACTTGGCCAACGCTTGATCGGAAACAAATTAGAGGATCTCGTCGTCGAGGGCAAAGCAACGGTAGTGTATACCCTGAACGAAGAGGAATACTCTGCCCTTGGCGCTCATTTCGAGGATCCGGGTCATCTGGTCATGCCCCTGTTCAGCGCACCGATCCTGCTTCACGTTCTCGTGTCGCCTGACCGATTTCCCTCCAGAGGGTTTGCCCCGATATATATCACGTCGAAATCAGTCCCTGGATACGTTCGCTTGCATTTGTTGGCTTGTTTACTCGATGAACTCAGAGACCCAGCGTTATCGGGCGGCGATGAAGACCTCTGCATGATCGCTATGCGTGTCTTAGAAGATGCATGGGCCGCAATAGAAGACAACGGCCCACCAGACGTGTCTGAGGTCATGAGGCATATGCTCCCAGCGACCGCACAGCCTTCTCAGACAGACGAAATTGTTGAAAAGGACGCTTCAAAGTCGGCCCCCTCAAGGCGACGGCGGCCTGGTCAGGCTCGAGTGGACAAACGAACTGATGAGAAGGTCAAGCAAGAGTTCGAGGCGCTATGCAGGACCAGCAAGGTAGTGCCAGCACATTGATCACCGCGCGCTCATCCTCATTGTTTCAAATACAGTATGAGGAAATCCTGGAGGCGCGCAAGAAGCTTCCTGCGTTTGCAGCGAAAGAAGACTTTCTTGATAAACTCCAAGGTAGCCGCGTAGTCGTCGTTGTTGGTGAAACTGGTGAGCCTTCCTTCAACTCGCATCGAACACCCCCTGATAGCGCAACAGGAAGTGGAAAGACGACACAACGTAACTGTACACCTCCTTTGAGCTGTGTTTGTCGACTAACACACATTTTAGTGCCTCAGTTCATCCTGGATTCGCTGATTCTCTCGGGATCGGGATCCAAGGCTTCTATTATCGTCACACAACCTCGCAGGATATCAGCCATCTCCGTTTCAGAACGCGTGCATTATGAACGTACTAAGGACGGATCCGTCGGCTATGCTATTCGTGGAGAATCAAAGTATGAGCCAGGGAAGACGAAATTGTTGTTCTGTACTACTGGTGTCGTGCTTAGAAGGCTCAGTTCGGGCGACACGTTGAAGGATGTCACTCATGTGGTCGTTGACGAGGTTCGTAGGAAGACCTGTCGCCGGACGAACCCACTTTGACGCTCAATGATACATAGGTCCACGAACGATCAGTAGACTGCGATTTCCTCCTCTTAGAACTCAAAGAACTTCTCAAGTCGCATCCAACGCTCAAGGTTGTCCTCATGTCAGCCACCATAAACTACAGTATATTCTCCAAGTACTTCAATGACGCCCCACTGCTAAAGATACCCGGTTTTACTCACCCTGTAACCGACATGTTCGTAGTTTTAGGTCTCATCTCCTCCATGCTTATATTTGCGTACCAGATACCTCGAAGACATCATTCCTATGATTGGCTATCGTCCTCACATCGGGAAGCAGATTAAGCGAGGTGGAAACAAGGAAGAGGAAGAATTCGGTGAACGAACAAACCTTCAAGAGGACGACATTCGTGCGATCCAGGCTGTAAGTCGCAACGATCGTGTAGATTATCAGGTAACTCCGCGTCGCACTCAGTGACTGCCGGTATTGATTTCTATAGCTGATAGCAGGGCTGATAAACCATATAATCAAACACGAAGCGAAGTCAGCAATTCTCGTCTTCTTGCCCGGCACTCAAGAAATCCGGCAGTGCATCGAGGCAATCCGGGCCTCCGTCCCATCAGGCTCTACGGATGTTTTCCCCTTGCACGCTAACCTTTCTAGTGATGAACAGCTTCGTGTCTTCGCCCCAACCAAGAAGTGGAAGATTATTGCCGCTACTAATGTTGCCGAGGTAAGCTTGTGATCAGCGAGGCCTGCAGACTTACCTGAGGCTTATTATTCTTTCGGTTAGACTTCTATCACTATCGACGACGTAGTCCATGTGATTGACTCCGGTAAAGTCAAAGAGAATGCCTATAGCCCGGAGCTGGGGTTCTCGACTTTGAAAGAGACTTGGGTAGCTAAGGCAGCCGCCCGGCAGCGAAGAGGGCGAGCAGGCAGAACGCAACCTGGCAAATGCTTCAAGCTATTCACCAAGAAAATGGAGTCAGAAATGAAAGAGTTCTCGACGCCAGAAATGTTGAGAATATCGCTAGAGAACGTGTTGCTCACCGTCAAAGTTATGAGAGAGGGCGAGGACGTCGAGGTGAGTCATTGTTGGACCGCCCATTCCGTGCGCTGACCCGTATGTCGGAAGCGCTACCTCAACCAAGCGATAGACCCCCCTTCCACGGTGGCAATTAAGAACGCGATGGACACCCTAGAGGATTTAGGTGCCATCGATTCTGAGGGAACGCTAAGCTCATTGGGCAAGCATTTAGTAAGTTTTTCCCGAACTACCGGCCATTGTCATGAATTTTCTGCAGTCCATGTTGTCAGTTGACCTGCGGCTTGCAAAAGTGCGTATGTAATTCGAAGCAAGTGTGTTTTACTCACCCTCTTTTACCTAGATGCTCATCCTCGGGACTATTTTCCGATGCTTGGACCCTATCCTTAGCATCGTGGCGATGTTATCATCCAAGCCCCTTTTTCTCAGCCCCGCCGAGCAAAGGGAAGAGGCCAACCGGTTAGTAAACGATGATATCGAGCAGGGCGATTCTAAAGACAACCTTTCTATAGAGCAAGAGAAAAATTCGTCACTGGTAGTAGTGATCTCTTGACGGATGTGACCGCATACAATGAAGTTGTTGGCCTTCGCAAGGCTGGAAAACCCCAAAGCCAAATCAAGCGATATTGTGACGAGGCGCGACCTTTATCAAACCGTTCTACGCCCTGACCTTACCAGAATTTCAGAATTTTATTTCCCCCACAACAGTTCGAGACATCACGACAGTTCGCCATGAACTCATCGCCACATTGGCCGACATTGGCTTTGTGCCTTTACAGGTTTCGCCTGACGATCCGTCCCTCAATACAAATAGCAATAAGACCAATGTACTCAAAGCAGTCGTTGCAGGTGGGCTTTGGCCTCGGGTCGCTAGAGTATATCTACCCACCTCTGCCATTAAATTCGACAAGGTCCAGGCGGGATCAGTACAACGCGATAACTCGGCCAAAGAGTTCCGATTTTACGACTTAAAAGGCGAGAGGGCGTTCCTCCATCCTTCAAGCATACTCTTTACGGTAGCTGCATGGAAGTCACCCATCGTGGCGTTCTTCCAGCAGCATAAGACATCTAAGTCATTCTTGAGGAGTGTTACAGAGGTAGTTGTGACCATACTGAGTGTTTGACGAGGTCTGACGATATTCGCAAGGTCCCCGTTTATGGTGCACTCCTATTCGGGGGTCCTGTATCTATCAACCATATAGCTGGAGGCGTCACAATACAGAGCACCGTTGGCCATATCAAGCTGAAAGCATGGCCGAGGATCGGCGTTCTTGTGAACCAACTGCGGTACGGAACTTCCGCTGAGCTCGACGTATACTTACATTCCCCGCACAGTCAACTCTTGGATGTCCAACTACAACGATGCATGGAAGATGGGGCTACTTTAAATTTTGATCGAGACAATCCTGTTGCCTTGGCCATCATTTCCCTGCTGGAAAATGACGGATCTACCGAGCTTTAGCGCATAGTACCGGTTGCTTGCGAACAAATGCGAACGTCGCGATCGCGAGGATAATCACAATCTTGCATGGTGGATGCCAAGACTCAGACAATTGTAGGGATCGATATCGGCGATCGAGTTTCGTACTGTGCGATGTCTCCTATTCCCCCCATGCTATCAATATTTTCGACATCTAGCGGGCTAGCAGGAACAATATTGCAAATTAATTTGACGAGGGTATGGCAAGTTGAGCTGTTGGCTCGGTGACAGTGAGTAATAATTTTGCCGTCGTCTGGGGGTGGGGGTGGGGTAATTTGGTATGCAGCCAGAGTGACTGATTGACATTCCACCCGGTTACCGGCTGCCGAAGCAGCCTGTGGTTTTGACAGGATACTGCAGGGAACGATCAGGGTTCGTATCTAGAAATTTAGCTTGTGGGGCGAGCCCTGCAACTGGCTGACATATACGACCCACAGAGGACATTTAGGATTTCCTTGGGACATACCTCAACGTCGACGAAAGTTACGGCTCTATCACAGTATACTATCATCAACCTTTTGCGCCTTACGACCTTCCTCGGGACATGTAATTTGAAGACTGGAGAGAATGTGGGGTTGAGATGGGGCATTCTGGGGTCCTTGGGGGAATCCTGGGGGCGGGGAATCAATGATAAATGCAATTGGATCGGTGCGCTTTTGACCCTGAGATCGAGTTGAAATTGAGAAGCCCCTGGCAAGCCCTGGCCATGTCTGTTTTTTCAAGGTAGTAACATTCCGTGCCTAGCTCTACGTACAAGCCCCTGGTCGGTGCAATATAAAAGATATGGCTTCAGCTCCAAATTTCGATAGGCTCGCTCGACCTGCTTGCTTCTCTATCCCCTCAGCACCCCGCCGCCATGTCGCCATCAATCTCTGAGAAAGCCTCAGCCGACTTCATCGAGAACGAGTCCAGTCAAGAACCAAGGATCGATGCTGAACACAACTTGAACGTCGATCCTGCTTTCGCCAAGCGGACCATGCGCAGGATCGACTTACACCTTCTTCCTATCCTCGCTGTCCTGTACTCCATCTCGCTCATCGATCGAGTTAACATATCGTAAGCAGCTTTTCTGGTAGATGTTTGTATATTCCACTGACGATGGTCTTAGCAACGCGTACGTGGCTGGCATGGCCCGAGACCTTGAGCTTCAAATAGGTTCACGCTACTCCCTCGCGACTTTGATCTTCTTCGTTCCGTATGTGCCATCCGTTCAGCGTCATCGGCTTGGCTGACACGAAATAGATACATCATCTTCGAACTGCCTTCTAACATCCTGATTCGCAAGATTGGAGCTGCACGCTGGGTAGGTTATCTGTTCAATGTATATCGTTGAATAGTCCTGATATACTTCCCTCTAGATTGGATCAATCACCTTCTTATGGGGCTCGGTGATGCTCGGAATGGCATTCGTCAAGAACTGGTGGCAACTTGTCATATGCCGTGCAATTCTTGGTGTTTTGGAGGCTGGCTTCTTCCCTGCCTGTACCTACATCATCAGCACATGGTATATCCGACGTGAAGTGCAGAAGCGCATGACCGGTTTCTACGTCGTCTCCGTCATGATCAGTGGTTTCTCTTCGGCAATGGCTGGTGGTATCGCCGAGCTTGAAGGCACCAGCAATCTGAGTGGCTGGCAATGGATTTTCGTATGTCTTCCTCCTTGTTGAATACTACTCTAAATGATAGCTGATGACATCCCTACAGATGATCTTTGGACTCGTCACAATCGTTGGAGCCGTGGCGGCATACCTTCTTGTTCAAGATTTCCCGGATAAGAACACCTTCTTGTCTCCCGAACAAACTGCTTGGGTGCTTGCTCGCATCGATGTTGATCGATCGGACGCTCAATACGATCACTGGACCATGAAGAAGTTCTGGGGATACATGATCGACCCTCATTTGTGGTCCTTCGCCGTCTTGTTCGGTGCCGTCTGCACGACCACCTATGTGAGTATACACGTATCATTCAAACCATACCTCATTTCTGACCGTTTGGTCTGCAGGCCTTCGCTTACTTCCTCCCCATCATTCTTGTACAAGGAATGGGTTACACCACCCTCGATGCTCAACTCCTCACTGCACCACCATACGTCTTCGCTGCCATCTTCTCCTTCTCCTTGGCCATCCTCAGTGACAAGACAGGATACCGTGGACCGTTCATCATCTTCCAATCCATCGTCGCCATCATCGGTCTATGCTTAACCGCGTTCCACACCAACAACGCTGTCCGATACTTTGGTGTCTTCCTCGGTATCGGTGGTGGGTCAGCCAACGTCGCTTCTATCCTTGGTTACCTCCAAAACAACACATCCGGATACTCAAGACGAGGGTTCGCCACTGCTATCACGATTGGTGGAGGAGGTGTTGGTGGAATCATTGCTTCCACTGTCTTCCGTTCCAAGGATGCTCCAGGATACCGACCGGGTTGTAAGTCATACTCTTTGATCTTTAGGGTGTCGCTATAATGCTGACGTGTTGCTTCTATCCAGTGTGGGTGGTCATTGGCGCTCAACTCCTCATCATTTCGACCGTTTGCGCGAACAGCTTCTACTACTACACAAAGAACAAGGCCGTTCGTGAGGGTCGCTCAGCTGCTATCCAAGGCCGCGCAGGATTCTTCTACACTTACTAGACTAGATGTCAGTCCAGTCACGTCATTCTCATGGTATTTAACGATAATGTTATATGTACCCACGAAGTCAAATGTATCTTACGGATTTATTTTTTCTGTCTTGCCAACAAATTGGATTTCGTCATTGTATGAACGCACGATTGAACGCCTCTGCCCATGAATCATAAAAATCGGGCGACCTCCCCATTATACTCTGTTCGATATGGATGAACTGCCCGGATACTGTCGTAGCATCGGCAGCACGATCACACACGTCCGCCTCATCTATCCTGTTGAGTAGTCTCCCAACCACATTTGTCGTCGCAGTCAACCCGCAAGAGCTATCGGAAGGAAGAGATATATTCCACGTTGTGAAGGTGTGCAGCGCCTCGCTCTGCAACCTCTTGATAGGAGCGTCGGCGGGTGAAGTATACCACGCAAGGGACGATTCCGACCGACCTATTACAGTGAGAACAATACGTTAGGTATGCTTTGACCACTGGAACAAGACCCTGAAGACCCCAACCTAAACCAGTAGACATGAAAGCTGTATCCTCGGGACACGTACTCGCAGCCTTTCCGTGCATCTGGACAAACGCGCACGACGCTGCTTGACAACCGCCATGATCCTCCTGCCACATATGGGCAGTTTTCGCCGCACTAAAGAAAGGTTCGTTCTACGTATAGGCCCCGTCATCAGCAACATTACATACGTTCACGGGATGAAACCATGCATGAGGAACATGCCTGCGCATTGGTACCTCGCTAGGCTCACCTTATCGTGCGCAGGATCCGTCTTGTAATACGGATCGCCTTCCGGGTCTGTTTGGATGCACAAAGTGTTTTCTTTGAACGCCATTCGTATGCGCCCGGCGATCAGCAAGCTCTTCGCATCCGTGCGCTTGAACAAAGCCGAAGCTTGCATCGGGGTATTCATATCGAACACGGGATGCGGGGCAGCGAAATGGAGGCTTCGCGCTGACTGAGGGCGAGAGGCTGGCACGGCGAATAACCCCCAGCCCCGCACATAGAATCCCGACGCGGTGTCAAAGTTGGTTTCAGATAGGATGCAGAACGACTGCGTCGAATCTGAAGCGGTTTCTTCGTACAATGACACGGAGTATACGTCTTGGAGGGCGCTAGGGACGGTGACAGAAGTGCAGTTCCCATCGACATCGAGAAGTGCTGCAATGGTGTCGGTCCAAGCCGTCAACTCAGAAGGCGTTGGTTGTGCTGCATCGTATGTGGTTTGATTGTAAAATTCAAACGAAACAGTGAATTTGTCGAAACAAGTCACGACGTCCTCCAGCGTCGATAGCGCCGAATCACTGAGGCAGGTAATAGGCGAAGATACGGTAGAGATGCCGATGGGAACTGCCGTTAGGAAAGCGAAAAGATGCTTTCGGAAGAGCAGACGCGAGACTGTCGAGCTCGCTGAGCGCAGCCATTGAACAGACATGGCGATGCATTCGCTAGAGGGATTATGACATGTAAATAAAGTACTCAAGCTGCTTCTTGTGCGTACCGCCACCTCATGATGGAAGAAGGCCACCTCATGGCGGGAGAAGGAAGAGAGAACCTTGGTCCTTAGACGCCCTTACTTTTCACCAACTTATATTGCCATGTAATGCGAGTATTTATTCAATGTGTAAGGTGTGTATGTCGTAAAGCTTCTTCTATTTAATGAATAATACATGTAAGTCATGAGTACTTGCCAATTCGTGTCGTGGATGATGAGTCGTGAGTGTAGTTGATTGCCAAAATAGCCCAAGTAATAAAAATATGCGTTGATGCTGCGAAACCATACGGAGAAGCAGAGAACACAATCAGCACATGACGCGCTCCGTTTGTCAGAAGATGGGAAACTCACAATACTATAAATACAGATGAATGGAGTGGTCTTCTCAATTACGACCGTGACACACTTCTTTGTGCCCAGCTCTCACTCGTTGATCTTCGTTTTGATGATGTACGGCGTCCCAGTCCGAGTTGGGCCTGCTCGATCGCATTGACCTGCCGCGAGTTCGGCCTGCCTATCCTCCCATCCGATTCGATGACTATTGGTTCTGGTGACGCCGAAGTCCGAGCAGCCAACCGACCCATTTCATCTACAGGCTCCCGCCTTACGACTGGTTCCTCAACGACATTCACGTCATCATAAGGGGTAGGCATGGCAGCAAAGTACGGATATTCGTATGGTTGCGTCCTAGGGACGGGCGCCGAACGTCTGCGATCGACTTTGGAACGACAGAAACCTGCACCGGTACCAGATACGGGTGTTGGAGTAGAAGGTCTGGGCGGTTGCTCGATCGACGATCGCGTTGACTGGGGGCTTGTAGGTTGGCGGGCGGATGACGGACGCCGAGAGAAAAAGGATCGAGCGGGTGAAGCGGTCTTGGGTGGCGTTTCAGATGGTGTATCGGATGTGGTACTGGACCGAGGGAGGATCCAAGGCGGGACAAACCCAGAGGTGGGTCTTTTACGCGCGGGCTTCGCGGGAGTCTCATTAACTAAAGGCCCGCTGTTAGATGCAGTGACCAAAGAATTGGACGGTGCAAATTTACTTTCAGAGAATGGTGGAGCTACTGGAGGAGATGGCTCGGCGTTTAAGGAGGCCTTACGCGTCTTGCTTAACAAAAGTTTCATTCGAGGAAGACGGGGATGAGCGGCAGGCCCGGAAGACATACGCGAGCCATCCGATTCCACAGATTCGTCGCAAGTATCAAGTTGAGGTTGCTGGAAAGCCAAGTGCTTTGGAGGCGTCGCAACCAAGGTCGATGAAGATGATAACTGGCGGTCATCGACATCCGCAGCGGGCGCTGGTTCTGGCGTATCTGATACGACTTGGACGGCTTCGCGTATGGGCGTGGGCGTGGATGGCTCGTGCGTCTCTCGTGCCGTAGGCGATGTGTTCGCGCGAGCGGGAATCGCTCTACGTTTTCGAGAACGCCGAAGGGCGTTGGATCCAAACGACGCCGGCGCCGACCGTCTTCGATGCGCCTTCTCTCGCGTCGGGGGGTGAAGAATAGGTAATTCGGGAACCAATGGCCTCGCTACAGGCAATATCCACTCCAACCATATAGCCAAAACACTCTATCAAAGGCGGTCCCTTTCAGAATCGTAAACCAGCCAGCAAGATAAAGAGACTCACCAATGCAAAGCCCACCGAACTCATCGCCTTCGCTGCAAGAAGTGGCATTGGGCCAGGTTTCTGCTGTTCCAGCTCCTTCGACATGGTGTGGACCAAGATGGTCTTGTGGGCGATTCGGTTAAATTCTGAGGCAACGATTTGGTAGCAGCGCGCAGGATCACAAAGCATTATCGTCTGGTGAATCAGCCTGGAATGGTGGCGTGCACATTAAAAAATATACAAAGGCCAGCGCGACAAGGGACGATGGGCGTTGTGAGTTGAACTTGAAAACAAAACGTCGCGCCGTCTGATAATAAGGCTTTCGGATGCGCGGTAAATGGGACGATTACGGGAGTGGCATGGTGCGAGTCTCGACGGCGCTGGACAAGCAGTTTCATTGAAATTCTGGCCGCGAGTATGACACCACTTGTGAAATTTCACGTAAGGCAACTTGACATATCACCACTTTTAGCCCGAGCCTGCTTGCCAACTGCTTCCGTTACAAACACTCTGCGGTCCCGAGACACACCGTTTTGATACTGTTACAATACTTACATGATTGCGATTACATGCCATAGATTATCATACTACGTCTCCGGCACAATCCTCAGACTCAAACGGACTTGCTTGGGTTGACGCCGACAGCTTTGAATCAAACAAATCAGCGAAACAACCATCATAGTTTAAGGTCAAGCGACTCACTGATATACCCGACAACACCCTCTGGCCAGTCGTCATTGATCGACTCAATGCTATTGAGATGATCAGTTTCAGATCCCGATAAGCTGAGGGGATCACTTACTCAACAATCGGAGAGTAGCCAGAACCGCTTGCCTTGGTGTAGTTGGGATCTTGTGCGTTCTTCATAAGTTTATGGGTGTTTGTGTTGTAGGGCGAAGTCATCGACACAACTTCCGTCCATCGATCGGTGAAGAAGACCTGGCCCACATGGGTGACTGGTGATCCCATGGACTGCTGGTGAACCAGCAGGTTGATGTGATTGGCTCCGTCCGATGAGTAGCCGGGGAAGATGGTTTGGAACTCGGCGATGCCACTCGAAGAAGTCGCGGTAGCACCCCGGAGGTACGAGCCATAGTTCCCCTGCGCGTTGGCTATGTGCGCGAGAATGCAATCAGATGGCGAGCATTACGCAACAAGTATTTAGGCGGCTTACCAGACCAGACCTCGACCATCGTGTTTGTCAAGGGTTGGCAGGTGGTGATGTCCATGACACCGACATCGAGAGTCAGAGCAATACCGCTAATTATTAATAGGAGGTTAGGAGATTCCTGAGGGGTGACATGTGCTCACGTTTGACCGTCAGTGACATCGGTGCGGACAGCCTAGAAGGGAAATAAGGTGAGGCACAGTGTCGATCAACGATAAACCTGGCTCCTACTGGGTTGGCCACGTAGTTAACTGTTCCAAATTATAAGCATCACACTACAACATCAGAGGAGGTAATAATCTTACCTCTGGGTGCATCAGGGGACGCGATGCAAGTGGCCTGGAGAAAGGAATAAGCATGTTAATGAAATATATGGTAAATCATTGCCCTACGTTTTTGATGTTGCTGTAGAAGGAGCGCTTGTCAAGGCCCCTCTTCTCGCGACGCTCGATGTTGAACCGTCGGACCTCAGCAGAACAGTCGCGGGCGACAAGACTGTGTTCAGCTGGCGTAGGGACGGCTAAACACAATCAAGAGTTAGCTTGTCCAACCTGTGGCGACGAGTAGCCAAAATGGCTCACCAGCAGCGGCGCCAAAAAGGACGGCGAGCGTTACTAGTGAAGAGAAGTACATCGTTATCGTTGTTCAAGAAAAGCCGAGAAGAAACCAAGGTTGTTCAGTAATGAAGAAGGAGGAGCTTCTGGTGAGGATAGCACCCATATTTACTGAACTTTTTATACCTGCAAGGCGAAGCTAGAAGGTCCAATCGAAAGGCACCAGCATTACCGTAATGCTAAGCCACTTCCTTACTCAACTTGGACGGTGAAATCACGGTTGAGTCGATGCCCCCAACAAGTAGACTTCCATGATCAGAGCGTATGTCGATTAACCACGTTACCCCGAACTACCCCATGCACTAGCATCGCATGCCTGGCGGAAGGCAATACGTACCTATTGAATATATTTCCCTCCACTTCAGAAGGCGTTAGTAGGCCGCAGTTTATCCTCTACTGCTCCGAAGGACTGATGAGTAGATGGAGGCAGCCCGGAGGCGAGGCGTCTCCAGGGAACGGAGTAACTTTCGGTCAGACCGTGTAGGCAGCATTTCCAGTAGAGGAAGTGGGCCGTTCGAACCTTGTTGGCGGAGGAAGCGATGCTTTGCAGTATCTCCAGAGCGTGGTGGGCTGGTTTCCTCGACGGGAAATATGACGCTAGCGAGGTGCGTGGTATTTGTCATGGGAGTTGCATGCCGAAGCGTGGACAGATCTGGGGAAAACGCGAAAGGAAATTGAAGCGGACCGCGTCTGGAAAGAACCACGACCCTCGTGACAGAGTAGGTTGAGATTCGTGCGCCAGTGATGGGCCCAAGCGTAGTTAAGATGATCTATCATATGAGACAATAATGCCGTTAGATCTATTATTGCTCACATGTAGCGATGTCGCTGTAGGTGCAGTGTGCTGTCACGGAGAAAGTGATCCAGGTCCCTTGGCAGTGTCGCTTCCAGCGTTCCAACCGTGCCGATCCTCAGACATTATAGCGATGTGTTTTTCTTTCCATCTTAAGGGAATTTGTTGCTGGGGCAGTCAATCATCATTGAAATACGGGGCGATAGAAGAATGTGCTGTTCGCTTGGAAGCTTCAAATATCAGCGAGGATTTCAAAATGGGATTACGAGGAACGAGCTTACGCTTGACAGACACGCTGGCGATGCCAGAGCAGAGGCCGCCCATTTGGCATTTGGCATGGAATTTTGCTCCAGCATCATTTCCCTAGATAACCTATATACGTACGGGTTTCGTTTTGGATTCTGGCGCCAGAATTCAAAGGATAGCCATATGCTGCCGCAAGTAGCTGAGCTGGCTTGCATGCTCCTGCATGTGCAATGTCCATATGAGACGTTGGTGCTGCCGTCGGCGGCGATGCAGGAAGTTCAAGAAAGCTACAGAAACGTGGGAGAACATGATGGCTTACAGCAATAATAGTGGTTCTGATGTTCCTCCTGGTTCCAGAATCGCTGGAGTTGATGTTCGGTCACGAGGACTGCCTGTACGTTAACACGTGATCGATCAGCGCGACGCGGATGTGAATGCACTGAAGCGACTCATTTCACGACCACCATGTCCGACTCTGAGGATTCGTACGGAGGATACGACCTCTCAGAGTTCACAGAAGAGGACTTTGCTCGTATTGATGCTGCAATATCAAACATTCCGACTCCTCCGCCGATAACCTCGCCGCCAAACGGAGGTCCGAAGCTTGCAATCACCCTGGAGTTATCGCTTCCTGATTCCCCAGTGAAAAACGGCTCCTCAAGTAACGACACTGTTACCCCAATTTCCATCGACAAAACTGTCACTGTGTCTGAGAATAGCCCCCTACGCCGATATCGAAGAAAGGGGTTCCTTTCCGTAACGGATTTGGTGTCACCAGCATGGTACGCGTTGATATCAATGACCTATGACCTAGGCAGGGTCCCATGAGCTATGATTAATCTCGTTGTGTATATGTAGGTGTGAACTTCAGTTTGATTACGGGTTGCGGCAGAAGCGGTTCCTGAAGCCCCAGCATCGACCCAAGTCGTTTGTTTCGGGGTCAGGGAAAGAGATTGTGGTGCAGCAAGCTATCGCACAAGAAAACTTCCAAGTTCAAAAGAAGGGCCACGTAAGTGCGGCCTGGCGTGCGATGGTGATGCTAATTAGGTGACGCATCTATCTTTATGACTTAGTCTGTACACAAGGCGCTTGAGCGTGAGGTTAAGCCAGAGGCAATACCTATACGTGTCAGAACAGAGGAAGAACGATGGGCTCTAAGGTAGTGTTCTCGATCCTAGTGACTTTAACAACTCCAATAACTCTGTAATAGACTTGTCAACATGATGGCATGCTTCGAATCCCTTAAACTTATTGGGCTTGCAGTATGTCTTGACATATTGTTGCGAATATCCGCATTTACTTACAAACCCCTCCAGCGTGAAATCCCTATATTCGGGGTCGTGGACGGCCAAGTTGTCGTAGGCATCATCGTAAGCATGTGGGGCTCTTCAGTACTTCTTCTCCTGATATTGTCGAAGCACAGGATGAACTCATGCGAGTGCGAGTCACCGAGGAGGGAACTTCCTCGAAACGCGGCTCAGACTACGGGCAAGAAACTCCTCGGAAACGACACAAGTCACCGTCAGACGAGGAACGAACATCTGAGGTGTCGGCCCCTGCGCTCTCTATTCTCGATCTGCTGGTGCAACAAAGCAGTGATCCACCTACTTCGCCGAAGGGGAAGGCAAAGGCTCTTCCCCGCACCCCGCAGACTTCCCTATACATGCTACACGTCCTCGACACGAAGTCTAGACGTACGAACTCGCTGCCTCCGCACGCAGATACGCTTTCATCACGGCTCCAAGTCATGCTGTACCACCGCCTATTGAACAGTATTCTCTCCGCGCCCACTGGCGGAACGTTCGACATCAACGAACTATGGAACAAACTCAATTTGGATCCGACCAAACCCTTCTCTGATGAATTTTTGGTCCAAGCGGGTCTAATCCCCGACTTTGAAGACGAAGGCGCCCCCCAACCAACCCCGAACTGCCTTGAGAAACTAGTTCACCGTTGGTATCACACAGTAGCCAGTTTAGAAGTCATTGGCGTCTCGCCAATGCTGGAACTAGTCTATCGTAAGCAACCACAAAATCGCAAAGGCAAAGAACGCTGGAGAAAAACATCCGAAATCAATATCTCGGTGTCCAAAGAGGATGTAGCCGATCAAGAAGAAGAGAAGAGCATAGTGGCGGCAATCCTCGCCAGCATTTCTGAATCCAACGTGGGTGAGGACGATCAGCTGACTCTAGCCATTCAGGCCAGCCTCGAGTCGTATGGGCGAGAGCAAGACGGAATAACGGGGGACGGACCGTCGATTGTCGATGAATCTACTGGTGGGCGGAGCGGCAGCGTGGTACATGCCGCAGAAGTCGTGCCTGCCGCCGCTACAGGAAGCATGCCTTCGGCTCCGCGGGTCGAGTCGCCCTCGCTCGCTGGCGCGTCACCCTCGGTTGCCCCCGCATTAGCTACTCCCCTCCCGACGGCCATTCAGCGCGAAAACACCTTGCCCGCAATCACCGAAGAGCCGAGTGACGATTTGACAGACGCAGCAGATTCGAAGGGATTTATCATAGGGACCAAGAAGTTCCTCATGGACGATAATTTCCTTGATGAATACCTCAGGGGCGTTCTTGAATGGTGGCGAGGCCATCGAGAGGCGCGAGGCGTTGCCGA
Organism: Pleurotus pulmonarius; assembly: GCA_012980535.1. Classification (NCBI taxonomy): domain Eukaryota; kingdom Fungi; phylum Basidiomycota; class Agaricomycetes; order Agaricales; family Pleurotaceae; genus Pleurotus; species Pleurotus pulmonarius. The sequence continues at coordinate 1,276,385 of SJKF01000002.1, forward strand.
GTCGGAGGTTAAGCGATGCAAGTAAGTGACCGTATGGTTCTCTCGTTTGCTTCAATGGTTGACCCTGTACCGCCGCAGTACATGTGAGTATTGCAACGGGTGTGAGTGGCGAGAAGCGAAGGCTACCGAGATTCAAGCTACCATGCAATCTCGTCGAGAAGTTTCGTGATGCGTGATGATGGATATCAGTGATTGGCATTGGTTTTTTGTATAATAACACTCGTCGGGCACCCAGCATCCTTTGAATAGACTTTGACCTTACATTTCGTTTCATTACCATAAGCTGCGCATGATGCTAGCAGAGCGCGGCGGGCGCTTGGATGAATACGGCGCTCTGCTATATCTGGTTTCGGCTTGGTGGCAACAATGTTGCAACAACTCTCCATGATCCACATCACCTTCACTTTGACCCAACTCCCTCCCATCCTTTGACTGATTCTCCCACCATCTGAAACCAACGTGAAGCAGTTATGAGCGACGCGGATTCAGACGACCTGCTTGGGCCGTACCTTCACTGGTCATTCATGGGCAGTGTCATACTGCTGCCTTCCATCCAGCTAAATACTTTCTCGGGATTCCTCCTCGGATCGCTTCTCACCGTCGCTGTCTGTGTCTCTGAACGGTGCGCTTGTTTTCTTCGAAATGCTGTAGTGGCTGAGTGAACGAGCGGCTTGCTGACGACCCTTCATGGATGTATGACAGGCTGCTTGCACTGCTGAGCGAGAAACAATGGGCACCATCGAGCGTAAAGCACTCGCGATGGAAACATGCAGTGTGGCGTGCAGTGTTGTACTGGTTGACAACGTTTCTGCGTTTGTGAGTTGCCCCCCGCTCTGAGAGCTGGACAAGGAAATTGAATGGACATAGGATGTACATGTTGATTGCAATGTCGTTTCACCTTGGGTAAGTGCATCCTCATTCATACTTGTACCCCAGCCTCATTCATACCCGTAGGATAATCATCGTTATCGTGAGCACACCTTATCGCGTTCGTTTCCCTAATTGACCGTACGCAGGTCACCACCCTATCAATAGCCCAATTCTTCATCGAGTACCACAAGAGTCCTATACATACCCACCAGCAGTACGTCTACCCCAGCACCCCCATCGTGCGCTCTCCATAACACATCGCCCCGCAGCACGGGTCCACACGACACACACCAGCCGCTCCTAGCTTACAACGCCCCCGAATCCGCTCACCTTCTCCTCCCTCGCACCCGCCCTACCGCTAAAACACGCCCAGGCGGCCTATTCATCCACCCAAACGAATCGAACATCGCGCGCGCAGACGCCGTTGCCCTGGAACTCGGCTACGCCAGCAGCAGCAGCAGCAGCAACCCCGAATCTCATTACGCAGACGAGGTCTGGGAGAACCCCAACGCCGCGAAAGACCCGTTCCTCATATCCAATGAAGACGGGTCTGAATAGATCTTTGCTTCCTGCGATTCCACGATTAAATAGATGCTACGTAAATGACTAAAGTACCTGTCCTATAGTATGCTACAGCGTCACGATTTCCCCAGTGCCGTCCCGCGCTTTGCTGCGAAGCCTCCTCGCCGGGGAGTCGTGCCCTCGACCTCTGCTGTCTTGCGTTGCCACTGATCAATGAGTCTCCCGACACCGCGATACGGCTGGTCGGGAGGGGACTGATTGCCCTCATCAGGGCCGGTAGCCTTCTTAAGCTTGCTGACTGCCTCGTCAAATGCCCTGGCCTCGTCTTTCTCTGCCTGCCTGCGCGCTATATGTGCGATGCCATCTGTAATGGTGGGTGACGTGCGGCGCGGATTGGCGTCACTAGGCGGTGCAGTGAGGGTTGACGGCTGTATCGTCTTGCGCGGGGGGTCTGATTGAGGCGGCGATGTCGGAGACGTGGCGTGAAGTGCTGCTCGCTGGTTCTGCGAAAGGGAGATAACATCCGCTGAGACCTTCCGCACGTTTGAAGGACGAAGTGCCTGCGGTTTCGCAGCTACGAGTGGCGGGCCCAGACCAGTCTTGTTAATGGCCTCGTAGTGCTGCACCATGTCCGAGATCGAAGTACGCCTTGTCGGGCGTTTCGGGAGGTCTGCTGGAGGAGAGAGAGACGAAGACAGGGCTGGCGCAGATGGGTGCCCTGAGCCAAGTGCGTCAGAAGCTCGTGAGGGGAAGATGAACATCGACTGAGGCCGCGAGCGTCCGGACGAGGGCGACGGCGTGGGGGCTACTGGAGAAGGTTGCGGTCTATTACCGTCACTCGCGTCGGTCCCCTGGCTGGTCTGACGCGAATCTATACCAATAGGTTTCGGAGAAGTTGATCGAGGAAACGAGGTTACGACTGGTGAGCTCAAGTTAACGGATGTTCTCTTCGAGGGACTTAGGCGGGGAGTGTCCAGGTTTGATAGTGGGGCGACCAAATCTTTCTTGTGTTCCTTGCCGTCCGTGCCAGAAGAGATACCTCCGCCCCACAAATCAACAAGATCGTGCACCGAGCTCTGTCGGGCTTTATGCCTCGTCTTCTGCTGCCCAGAAACCACTTTGGAAGGGCGCGACAGCCTCGCAGGGTCTTCAGGGCCATCTTCGTCGGGACTCGACTGAGGATCAACGTCTTTCTGAGTATCCCCCACCTTCCTCGACAGCGGCAAAGGACTCCAGTTGTCAGACAACGCCTCTGCTGGGCTGTACTTCGCGCCCGTTGTGTTGATGTTCGTTGGTCGCATAGGGGGCTTGCTTTGTGTGAGCGAAGGCAGCCGACTGCGTGTAGCAGTAGGCTTCGGCGGCGACCCGCTAATTGATGCAGATAGCGGCGTCGGGCTACCCCGCCTAGCGATCTCGTTCACTTGCGTTGTCCGAGAACCCGCTTCGAGGTATGAACTGCGCTTGTTGGGGGAAGCTCGCAGCACCGGCGTTCGCGGACTTATAGACGGAAGCTGCTCATTGTCAGACCCAGTCAACCAGTCGGTCGTAGACCTCGTAGGTTTAGGCGCAGCCAGCTTGTCTGGGGCTTCGGAGGGAGACGGCCTGAGAGAGCTGAACTTGGAGCCGGTGTAGGTGGTGGTATTTGGCCGCTGACTAGATATCTCTGGCGAAGGCATCTTCGCAGATTTCGCGGGCGCCGTGCCCTTAGGCACTTCCTGGGTTGCTTCTGCATCCTTGTCCGCGCGAAGTACTCGTCGGATGTCAGCGCCTGATGCGCCATCTCCCGTTGTCTGACTCGGGCGCATCGCACTGCCAGTAACTTGCGCTGAGCGGGATCCTCCGTTGTACGACGGCAGGCGAATGGGCTTCAACGATTCTACCTTTGGTACGTCAATTTCCAGACTCGATTTAGCCTCTTGAGCTTGCAAGGCCCCAGATAACTGAGCACCAGCTCTGATTCCGATAACAGGCGGGTGCTTGCTCAAGGCTCCCGTACCGAAGGAAGCATCAAGCTCCTCTAGCGAAGGGAATCTTGACTCCGCAGGAAGGTCTGCAGAGGGCGTTTGTATTGGGGGAGGAATAGGGGAAGCGGCTGGAGAGGTAGAAGGCTGTGGAGTGGTACGAGCAGGCGAAGAAGAAGCACCACGCATCGGCTGAGATTGGGCTGCAAGATAAGTATTACGTGTTGTACTTGGAGATGAAGGGGGGCGATAGGCATCTGAACGACTTGACTGCGTGCTCAGCACAGCAAGCCCAGTTCGTAGCTTGCGAGCCTCCCCAAGGGTAGGTAAAGGTCGGGTATTTGGTTGCAGCCCTAGACCCTCAAATGCGTCCCTTTCTTTGGACTTGGAGGGTATTAGCCGTGGTCTAACTACACCTGAAGGCGTCAAACCGGGAGTGCGAGAAGGTGTAAGTGGTTGGTAATGAGAAGTCGACGCAGGATTGCTCGGTGCATCGGGGTTCTTTGGCTTGGATGACTGGGGATCGAACGAATCCCAGAGTTTCTGTCCGAAATCATCTCCAAATCCTTGGTCTTTGGCTTTATCAGAGTTGGCGGAGGTCTTGACCGCCCATGCGTCGTCACCACTAGGCTTTAGGCGTTCGGGAGCTTTAGTGGCTGCTATCGCTTTCCACGCTTTCTCTTCCTCTGCGTCGAACCCGCTATCTAGCCAGTTATTCGGGGGCTTGGTTCCATCAGGCTGCCTCGCAGTCGACGAAGTTATCGGTTTATGCGGGCTCGCTGGTCGGGTCGAAGATGATGACGAAGGCTCATTTGCGTCCTTAATGGCAGCAGGTCTACCCCGTCGCATGGGAGCAATGGCCTCCAGTACCATTTCCCTGGCTTGAACACCAGCATTCTTAGCTGACGCGGAATTTGATGATGTGCCGTTTGGTACTGGTGGGCTGGTTAAAGTTTGCTGAGGTGGCTTGCTATTTGAGAAAGCTGACGCGTTCTTAGATGAAACATGCTTCGGCGACAATGGTTGAGGAGATGGGACGTTGTATTTGAACTGAGATTTAGTGCCGCGTAGGCGATGAACTTGTTCCAAGACTTCGAAGACGGTTGGTCGGTGCACACCATGTTCTCGGAGCATGGAGGCTACGTAAACTAAGCTCAACGTGACCAAAATCGATCTTTTGAGTACGTACCTATGAGTGCGTTCATCTGATTCGAGTACACGGGGTATGGCGGCGTTTTGTACTGGACATTCAGAATCGCGAGGGGGCCATGTTCTTCGAAAGGGGTGGTGTAATAACAGAGCTTGTAGAGAAGGACCCCAAGTGCCCATACGTCGCTCTTCTCGTCAACGGGCCGTCGAAGGTAGAGATCTACCATTTCTGGGGCTCTGTACTGAAGTGTGGTATGTCGGTTTAGATCAGCTTCCAAAGCCCGGATCTCTTGGGCTGTTGAGGGTGGTCTAGGGGATGCGTACGTTGCCGATCCAAAGTCGCACAGTTTGAAAGACGTGGGAGATGATTGTAGGATATTCTCGACTTTCAAATCGCGATGTAGAAGAGGAGGACGTGAACTGTGCATGAAGGCGACACCCTCACAGACATCCGCGAAGATTTGGAGAATCTCAGCTTCTGTAAGACGTTCCCGGAGACGACGATTCATCATGTCAATGATTCCACCACCTGAAATGAGACCATGAGAGCAGCCTGTAGGAGATCGTGGCCTGTACCGTACCAGGGCAGTACTCCATTAAAATGAAAACCTCGTAAGTGCCGTTCGACATTTTGCTCCATGCAGCATCTATCAGATGAACAATGTTGGGATGTCCTTTGAGAAGTCTCTGTAAAGATCGTTTAGAATTCTTCAGAACCAGAGTGTAATAAAACACGCACCATCACATCTACCTCCTTCTTAACCTCTGTAAGCATGCCCTCGCTGTCGACTGCGATACGCTTCAAGACATGATGTGTCGTATTGTACACGGGCGTCGCCGTTCTGACGAGATACACATGCGCGAATCCACCTAGGTTCCAAATGCATATTTGGTGTCGAATTTGTCTCCAGTGACTTACCTTGAGACAAATAGCGCTCGACCTGAACATTGAACTGCCCAACCGCGATTGACTGTCCTGGCACAAGCGTTCCTTTATTCTGACCGTGTATCTGATAAGGGTTTTGGTTCGCCATGGGAGTGGGTATCTGGGCGAAGTGGTGGTTCGGGATCAAGCTGCAAGCGACATGAACTGTTGAGTGCTACTGTAACATGACCGGATTGGGAAGGTGCGAGTTGTTCTGTACTCCACGTGACCTCGGCGATGCAAGGCGTCGCTTACATTCCTTTTTGGGAACACTCAGTTAGATTCCGAGTAGTAAGTTTGGGCCGCGCAACCCTCCTTGCCCTCAACGTCCTTGTCTGATCCCATGAGTGACCTCTTGCAGCGTGCTCTGCACTCCCATGTCCCCTACTCCCGACCATCCACCCCCATCGCCCATGAGCACCAGATTGGCTTCGTGGGGCTTGGTGCCATGGGCTACATGATGACAAGGAACCTGGCGAATGCCCGCGAAGCAGGATCAGTACCGATTCTCGTTTGGAACAGATCAGTGTCCAAGTCAGAGGCCCTTCAGAAAGAGCTGGGCGAGGGCAAAATCCGTATTGCCCAGAACGTTGAGCAGATCGCGCGCGAATGCGACGTGATTATCACCAACCTCGCCAATGATGAAGTGGTCAGGGAGATTTATCAAAAGTTCTCGGATGCACTGAAGGTATTAGCGCTATATGATATCGTTCTCTGATGTGCTAATTCATCAATAGAGTTCACCGCCGACAGGGAAGAAGACGTTTGTTGAAACGAGCACGGTAACGAGTTTCCCCATTGTCGTGCTGTGGAAACTCAAATATTACTGTATAAGATATACCCAAGTCTCGCGGGTGAGCGACAACGATCTCGAAATAGCTCAGGATATTGACTATTTTACACAGGCGAACTTGACCGGCTCATTACCTCCATCCCTAAACTCCACCTCATCACCTGCCCCGTATTTGGGACGCCTGCTGTTGCTGAGAAGGGTCAACTCCTCATTGTGATGAGTGGTGACTACCTAGCGAAGAAGGAGGTTGCACACCTCTTTGTGCCTGCTGTTGGTAGGAAGGTAATTGATTTAGGTGGTAACTTGGAGAAAGGTATGCGATCACCTTTTGTTGTATCATCACCTCATCCCCTTACAATTCTTCAAAGCTCCAACATTCAAGCTGATTGGTAACTCGATGATCCTGGGTACTCTCGAGGTTCTTGCCGAGAGCTTCACACTCGCAGAGAAATCAGGGATTGGTTTGTCGCCAGTCGCGGAACTCGTGAAAGGTACGTGCCATCTCAACATCTTCACTTAGTGATCCCAGCTCAAATTATGTAGACCTCATGCCTGCGCCTGGGCAAGTCCTCCATTCAGGTTACTATCAGACACATCATAAACTAATGAGCCATATTCAGAACGGTCGCTTATGCCGACAAAATTGCAAACGACAAATTTGATGGATCTGTCGGTTTCGCTATTGACGGTGGAATAAAAGATGCATCGTACGCTCCCTGACCGTGAATGTATCCGAACTTATGCCTAATCACTGCCCTTAGGCATATTCGCCGCCTTACTGCCGAACACAATTCTCCTATGCCCGTCATCGATGTTGCACACCAGCACCTCATCACCGCCCGCGCGATTCATGCTAACCAGGTAGCACAAGGCAAGGAGACTTTCAAGACACTAGACTGGAGCGGCTTGGTTGCTGGCCCACGCGTTGCCGCCGGCCTTGATGCCTTCGACAGCCAGAAGGTCGGTGCCCTTCATTCAACGCGCACTAGAGAAGATCGAACTCATGGTTCATTAGCACGCCAATGTTGTGAGACCAGAGAAGATCGACGACGACGAGTAAGCAAATTCAAGAGGCAAGCCGACATCTGTACAGTATCCGGATATCCGAGCGGTGTAGAAAGAACATTCACCTCCGAGGGCACTACAGCGTGCTAGAACCCCGCTAACAACTACATCATCTTACTATTGATTTACAAAAGGAATATAGCTATCTTCGTTATGACCTTCCGCTGGGTAAGGTAGCGGCAAGTCTCAATTATTTTGCTACCGCGGCCACACACTCGATCTCGACTTCTGCGCCCAGTGGGAGTGCAGCTACACCGATGCATGTTCTCGCAGGAGGTTTATCCTGGAAGAACTGATAGCAGGTTAATTGGTTTGAACAATAAACGATCTCGCAAGCGTATCCCTACCTCGGTGTACACTTCGTTCATTGCTGCAAAATCCTTGGGCAAATTTGTTAGGTAGACGTTAGCCTTCAGGATATGCTCCAGGCCTGAACCGGAAGCTTTGAGGACGATAGCCAGATTCTTCAAAGCTGCCCTCTGTTGATATCGGATGAGGATGAGTTCTGTCAGTTGCGTCGAACAAGCTCACTGTCTGTGCTTGAACACCTCCTTCCACGAGCTTGAGTTCCCTATCACATCCAATGTTACCAGAGGCGTAAACGGTGCCATTCGACACGATCGCTTGGGCTAGCTCACGATCAGACGTAAAGATCGTCGATCAAGTATACATGTACGATCACGCACAGTACACGGGCAGAGGAGGGTTGGCTTCCTCAGTAAAGATGACTTTTCGATCGGACATGTTTGCAGTGTGGAGAAAAGAAACGGCATCCGGCTCGTGCCCGTACTGGCATTAAATACTTAGGAATACCTCTGAGTCAGCTACGTGATCCAGTCCAAAGTCTAATCGATCAACGGACCGGCCAACGAGGCCTTCAGAAAGTCATGCCATGGCTGGGTCTTATGATGAGAAGCCTTATATCCTCCCACGAGCAGCTCCACTCCTTCTGCAACGACTGCTCGGGTGTCTTCTCTCCTACCCCAATCGACACGAGGTGTCCAAGCGACCAGATGTGCCCCGACGTGGGTTACTACTATGCCCGCCAGCGCAGATGGGTCTGGAAGATCTCGGACCCGACGATATGTTTGAAGAAATGCTGAGATAATGATGTCGCCGCTGCTGCTCTGACTCGGATGGAAACGACGCAATGTGTGGATTTCTGCGCAGAATTGGCCCAAATCTAAGCCCTCCAACCCCGTCTTCGCGAGTTCCCAGTCGATGACATAGATCGACTCTGCAGTTGGATTCAAAACAATGTTCCCTGGCCAAAAGTCCCCCATGACCAGCTAAGAACAATGAGCATTAGCATACGTTACTAGTCAAGACGAAGCTAACTCACGCAGTTCGCGCTGGCACTGATCTGGGAAGATCTCTCTTTGGACAGGGTGGCGATGGTGTCGAGTTTGTCTTCGGAGACATCCAAGGGGGGATCAGAAAGCACAGGCAACCCTTCGCCTTGCAGAGTAGATACCAGACGGCCGTAGGTCGCCCACGCCGAGATAGATTTGCCTTGTTCATTAGCATCGAAAACGCGCAATAATTCGGCTTCACTGCCGCTACGGCGATGTACGCCCGCTAGGAATTCCCCGAGTGCAAAACCAACTTTCCTCGCCAAGGCCTCCGGCACTAAGCCATCCAGCAAGAGCTGCTTTAATGTTTTCGCATCAGGACCAACATCTTCCATGATGATCACAGCTTTGTTTTCATCGAAATGAAGGACAGCAGGAACTTTGACAGGTGAATCGGCGGTGAGCCAGGTAGAGATCCACTTCAAAGCCTCCACTTCGTATGTCTAGAGTGAATGCGTCAAACTCTTTGATAGTGAAGAGAAGGCATAGAAGCCTACGAACGTACCTGTCGCTTCAACGAGAATGGGATGGTCCCAACAAATGGTCGGCCGTGCTTAAGAATCAGAGTTGAACGACCTTCGAAAGGCTCCAACAGTGAAATCCGGTAGATGAAGTTCGCGGTGCCTCCTGAAAGGGGAAGTACATCCTCGCACTGGAAACGAGTGCCTTCCAGATATTTCTTCACGCCCGAAATCGTGGTAAGGTCTAACATCTCTGGACTGGAAATTCCTGTTGTGGGTGGATACGTACGACTCTTATGCTTACATGTCGAAATGTCAGTGATTGACGGTGCCGATGGTATATTGAGTCAAGTGTGGACGATCGTCCAAAAGAGGCCTAGGAGCAGCACGTTGGCTACAGGGGCATTTGAAGAGGATGAGTCCACGATAAGATCCTGCATTATTGGGGCTTTGGCTGATGGGATATAATCATATCGACTGTTCGTGCTGATATCAAACATGGTCCAGAACCCTACTCTTTCCTTCCAAGTTCCTCAACGACCCAACTCGACCCCAAATGACCTTATACTACAAAGAAAATCCGAGATCATACTGCATTCAAGATTGTCCAAGTTGTTGGCAACTATTCAACGAATTTGAACTCCTCCACAACAAGATACCCAAGTCCCCCGAGTTTCTTGATTCAATAGGTACGCTCCTCGGCCATCCAATAGGCGCATCGAAACGATGAAGAAAGAGGTAAAATAAGGAGTAAGCAAGCAACATAGGATGTTGCGGGTCACCTTCAATTTGTCCCGACACTCAGGGCTGCAATCTGACAGTCCTGGCAGCGGTAGAACTTGTCTGGTCAGGCCGTCCCTTCCGTAGGGAGGATGGTCATATTCATCCCTTCGCTATTTCCGCTGGCCTGATGTGTTCAAAGAGGGCCGGGCTTCAAGTGCACGAATTTAGATGATGAAGAAAAAGTTAGATGGGACGGCTGCGATAGGAACAGGTCAGCAATGCCAAATTCATTGAATATACACATCGCAACATACTTCCGATCGTGCCATCAGCTTTGCGACCTTGCCACCATTCGCTACTTCGATCAAGGATCTCAAGGATTTCGCCCTTGGTGAACGACAAATCATTGGGATCGTCTGGCGAGGCGACGTCTAAAAAATGTGAGTGTGACAAACAGCAGAAGCAGAAGAAAGGAAAGACAATGTACATGAATAGCGTGCTTTTGCTCGGAGGACAGTGTCTGGCAAGGTAGTACTATTTGGAGCCGAGCTAGGTGCGACCGCGGTCCCTTGAGCAGGGTTAAATATCACTTGGAGACCCATTACACCCCAATGTGGAATTTGTGAAGCAGGCTGTCTAGACAAATGCTGCAATGCTGATGACGCAGTTAAGAAAGACAATTCTGTGGAACCGTTCGGTAAGGCCGACCATGTTTGTGCGATTCTTTCGATGTGCTGGACGAGTACCGCTGTTTAGGGGTGCTTGTTCGCGCGATATAACATAGCAGAACTGACTTTGGTGAAAGCCAGCATCGATTCTTCTAACCGTCGCTGACGTCTGGCATCGTCTTGCAAGGCCGCGAGGATCTTCCTGTCGCTGTGTGCTAGACTATCTAGCCGCCTGGCATCATCTTCCAAGGCTGCGAGGATCTTCTTGTCACTGTACGCCAGACTATCTAGCCGCGCGACGAGTTCTTCCTGGTCCGCCTTCTGCGCCGAAGCTATGTCAAGTTGGAGTCTTTGTGCGCTCAAGTGCGCCCCAAACTAAATGAGAGTCACTTAGTATGGCCACATTTTCTGCGAAGTACGCCTGGCCTACGTTGAATATCGTCAGCGCGTCGGCTATTGCGGTTTCCGCAGTAGCAAGCTCCTCCTTGATCTTGTCTTGGTTCAAGAGTCTCCAAGCGAATCCTTTGTCCGCCAGACGTCCAATCGTTGTCTTCACGGTAGTGCATGCTCTGTATATTTGATGGAATTGGCGGTGAGGTATGATATGAAGAATCATAATGAAGCCTACTTTTCGAGGCCTCGCAAGTAGGCAGCCAGACCACCCTCGCGTGATATTTTGCCCACCAGTCCTAGGTCGCTGAGCTGGTTGTTCACCTCGAAAAACAAGTCTTGGCATCGTTGGATCAGAAGATGGCACTGGGTTTGATTGCCTTCTACATTCTCGTACTGGGTCCAGGAAAACAGTAGTGCATCGTAGGCTATTTTGAGAACCTGTGGAACAGATGCTGCTGTGAGGACCTCCATCGGGGAAAGTATCGGGTCTCGTCGTCCATTGTCGTGTACGAGATTTTATAGCGTAGAATCCAAAGTAGTATGATCACTGATATCGATGGGGACCGCCTGGTACAGAGCCGGTATCATGGATGTACTTGACGGTGATCAATGGGTGATCTTCTATCGAGAAAGTTGTGAAGTCCTGTTCAACTAGAAACTGCTGCGGTCAGCGCTACCCCACTACACTCTTATCCTCCGGTTGCATCGTCTTCTCTGAGCATAGCAGAAGGGCACCGGCTGCTGCTCTCTTCGAGGTACCGCGAGCCCTGCTTTAATTTAGAGGGCTATGTGTGGCAGTTCTTGCCCCGCGTCCAATCCTGCGGCGTACACAGGAAGTACTGGGCGTTGACGGGGCCTATCTGATCAGAAGGGGGGTCCCCCAAATAGATGTGGTGATTGGGAAAATAACAAAATGACAATGAAAATACGGATCAATGAAGAGCTTGTACAACAAGATTGCTTTATATGTCTTTACAAAACGTGAACATTCGTGTAACTCTCGTACCATGCTGAACAGGTCGTACAGTGCGTCGACAAAATCATATACCGAACAGCATTCATGATCATAAGCGAACTTAAAGCTTGTCGTAGTAGGTGTCGAGGGGAGGAATCTCGGGCTGTGCGAAGAGTAATTTAGTCTATATTAGACAGCGATAGATTAAATGAAGGACAGACCTTGAGACCCTTGCGGACACGGATCTTGGTGACGACTTCCTCAATCTTGGAGCCCTTGTCAAGAGGAGCTGTTCAATTGACATCAGTATCATCATCCAGAACATCCAGAGAGAAACATACATCCAGGCATGATCTCCCAGTGATCGAAGACACTCTGGGGGAAGGCCTGTCCGGCAGTATGTGAGCGGAGTTCTCCGTTGAAGCCGAAGGATTCTGCGACGGGGAGATAGGCCTTGACTGTGAACATAGGTGTGCCGACACGCTGTTCTTCGCTGAAGACCTGTCCACGACGCTTGTTCAAGCAAGAGTAGATACCACCGATGGCGTTCTCAGGACATTGGATTTCGACTGGTGGACGGGTCAGTAAGGACAAAGTAATCAGGGGTATGATGTAGCATACCCAAGTAGACGGGCTCTTGGAGACCGGGGGTGGCGAGCAAGCAGGCGGCGTAGCAGACACGTCGGCAAGTGGGGATAAGTTGCCCTCCACCACGATGGATAGCATCAGCGTGAAGCTAAGTGACGATATTCAGTTGTGAAGCGACTTGAGAGATTAACAATATCATACCGTAACATCCATAACGTTGAAGCGAACACCACGCATGTTCTCCTCAGCGCAGACACCTTCCTTGGTCGCCCACTGGAGAGCAGCAATACACGAGTCCTTAATTTCGTTAAGGTACTGCACACCCTTGGTAACATCGACGAGCAAGTTAGGGCCGGTGGTGTCGGGACCGAAACACCAGATCTTTCGAGCATCGGTGACGTCCCAGCCGTATTCGTCGGCGAGGATACGGGCGCGAGCCTTGAAATCGTCACGGGCGTTAACCTTGCCCTCTTCGATGGCCTTGGTCAGCTCCTCGTCAATGGGCATAGCCTTCATGTAGAGACGATTGTGCTTGTTTTGTGACTTGGAGAGAGCGACGATGGAGGATTCGGCCTTGACGGTCTCACGGTATGGGACGACGGGGTCAGAGATCTTGAGAGGAACACCGGCGTGGTCTTCTTGCAGATCCTAGAATAAACAGTCAGTTCGACCTCCATAGTCATTTCTATATTTGGGCGGACGTACCTTCAGGCAAATTTCCAAGTGCAACTCACCGGCACCGGCGACAATGTGCTCACCAGTTTCCGAAATCCAGGCTTGTACACAGGGGTCGGACTTGGAGAGACGCTTAAGACCTTCGACCAGCTTGGGCAAATCAGCGGCGTTCTTGACTTCTACGGCGACCTGCACGACAGGGGACACTGAGAACCTCATGACCCTCATGTTGTGGGCGGTCTCAGAGGTGGTGAGAGTACCGCTCTTCAACAAGAACTGATCGATACCGACGAGACCGACGATGTTACCGGCCGGGCAATCCTCAATGGGCTCGATGTATCGGCCCATCATGAGGACGGTACGCTGGATGGACTTGACGAACAAGTCGTCCTTCTTTCCTGGGATGTAGTTGGGGCCCTGGATGCGAACCTTGGGGCCAGAGCGGACTGTGCCAGAGAAGACACGACCGAAGGCGTAGAAGCGACCCTTATCAGATGTCGGCACCATCTTGGAGATGTAGAGGACAAGAGGACCCTTGGGGTCGCAATCACGGATACCGATGGCGGACTCGTCGTCCATGGGACCTTCGTAGAGGGTCTCAACACGGTAGCGTTGAGCGGTAGCGGGAGAGGGAAGGTTAATGACTATCATCTCCAAGAGGGAGTCACCAGCGGGCAAGAACTTGCGCATGATGACCTTAAGGAGGGCTTTGCCTTCAAGATCGCGTTCCTCAGCAGCAAGCTTGACGTCGAGCTTCTCGAGCATGGGCGCGATGGCATCCTTCTTGAAGTTCATCACGGCGTCGAAGACCTTGAAGATGGGGTCGAGCACGAACATGTTGAAGGCACGCTCAAGTTGCTTGCCATCTGCATCAGCACCCTTTGTTGTCCACTTGCGGGTGGCGGGGTTGAAGAAGTTGTCGCCCCAGAGCTTGGCCATCATCTTCTCCTTGTCGACACCGAACTTCTTGGCGTATCTTGCGGCGAATTGACGGAGAGTGAAGCCCCATCCGTGGAGACCAGAACCGAAAGCGACGGTACCTTGGTCGGGATAGACCTGAACGTCACCGAGGGCAGCGTCGTGGTATGTTGAGACGATGACGTTGACGGATTCAATTGTACGCTGGAAAGATTGGTAGAGATCCTCCTTGGTGACTTGGAGTTCGAGGAGAGCGCGATCGACCTTGTTGATGATGACGACGGGCTTGATACGTTCAGTAAGGGCCTGTCGGAGCACGGTTTCTGTTTGTACGCAGACACCTTCGACACAGTCGACGACCACGAGGGCACCGTCGGTAACACGGAGAGCGGCAGTGACTTCGGATGAGAAATCAACGTGGCCAGGGGAATCGATTAGATTGATCAAGAATTCGCTGCCTATAGACGTGGAGCATCTAAGATAAACAAATGGATTGATAGGCGACAGGCGAGGGATTTTTACGCACCCTCTGTTTTCTGCTTGATGGCGGAGACCTCATCTTTGTCGACCTCGAAGTACATTGAGATGGCGGTCGATTTTATAGTGATACCGCGCTCTTTTTCGTCGTCTCTTGTATCTGTAAATCGCATGTCACCAGCCTTGGCCGATGCGATGATACCAGCTTTCGAAACGAGCGAATCGGTGAGGGTGGACTTTCCGTGATCGACTAGATGCAAATGGTCAGCGCTATGAAAATCCCTTCCATCGGCTTGATCTCACCATGAGCAATGACACTCATGTTACGGATATTGGTGGGCCTGTCCATGAGGGCCCGGATCTGATCTAAATTTGGGAGGAATATCCTCAGCAACGAGCTCGTCGGTAACGCATATCGTCGCTACTGACCTACGGTGAAGTTACTGTCATCGGGAGCATCGATGAGCTGCATCCCCTAATACGACACGATGATGGACTTACACCATGGTTTCTAGGCTTTAGAGGGGAAACTGGGAGAATGGGTTGTTGGAGAGGCGAAATATGGGATTTTGGCAGCCCACACAAGCGAAATGTGAGGCCGGTCCTTGCTGGATGAGAGGAAGTTTAAGGTTCTGTATAGGAGACTTGATTATCGATCGACATTAGGGCAGGCCTCTGGGTTCTTATATATCAGATCTAGGCATCGCGCATTCACATGATCTCAAAGATTTCCCGCACTCAGCCATGCTGCAAGCAACGAGTCAGTTGGAGATACGATAAGTATCGCAGGTCGTGAGTACAATGAGTCTTACATACAACCATGAACCACCCTGCTCCACTGCAAATCAACCAAGCGACCAAAGAGCCGTTTATCCGACTTCGAAGGCATCCAAACATCGTCGTGACGCCGCCCAGGCTGACAGACGCGGATGCATTGGTCCAGCTGCTGAACGACCCTCGAGTGCATGAATGGTTGAAGGGACCGCCGTATCCGTACACGCAGCAGGATGCCGAATCGTGGCTGAAGTTCACCACGGACGCATCTGGTGAATTACTAGGAAAGCTGGAATGCCCAGTGGTGGATGGGTGTCCGTTCAGCAGTCTCCGCGAAATCAGTGACGATGGCACGGATACGTTCATTGGCTCTGTCACGCTTGACAGATGGGGTTATCCTTTGATCACAGACGCAGAGAAGAAGTCGCAGCTCGTGAAAGAAAATTTTCAGCGACCAGCTGGTGATCCGGATATTATGTGGACGATTGGAGGTATGCCCCCCGACGCATATTTTGGCGTCCCGATAATATAAAGACCTGACGACTGGCCGTCATGCAGACTACCTGGCATCGAGCTACCACGGCCGGGGGATCATGACAGACGCCCTGGACACCCTCGTGCATGACTGGGCGATTCCCAGAATGAAGGCGAGACAGATCACTGTGACCGCGTTCAAGGGGAACATTGGGAGCGTGCGCGTGTTTGAGAAGCTGGGCTTCACTCTGCGCGAGACTGTGGATGATTTCAAGGACGTCAAGGGGAGGATTCGAGGATTCCATGTGTTAGAGTGGACGGTGGACGCGACGCGAAAGTCAGGGGCAAGTGGTTGAAATGGTGAGATGTACAGATTAGGGAATGATTACGAGATTTATTCGCACGATTCTGTGGCTTGGTTGATTCTGAAGAGGGATTCCGCATAGCGTAACCAACTTTCCATCTCGACCATGCCTCCTCGCGGAAACGAAGGACTTGACTTTACGCCAATTCTCACTCATTATCTCTTTCTCTTCACCTCCATCTTGTCCATAGTGCGTGGATTTCACATTCCTCCTTTTCATCCCCTCTGCAACTCATTTACAGGTAGCATGGCTACTCGCCTTCATATCCCAGGCCGTCGTGACTGCGCAAAGTCAGTAATTACTTCATTGGGACCACTCATCGCTCATATCTCGCATCACAGTCGATCGTTCTGCTGTAGGAGTTAACTGGTTCGGTATCTTCCTCCAGTTGTTCGTTATTCTCGGCGTGCTCTACACCCTCGCATCCGACTCAATATCTATGCACCGCTTCCAAATATCCGTCTTTGGTTCCATTGCCATCGTCTTTGCCGTCACTGGCGCAGACGCCGGCCTTTTCGGCAATGCTGGTTCGCAGAACGCCATGGGAGCAGGTTGGCTCATTCTCGCCATGGTCGACATTCTCTGGGTCTTGTACTTCACGTCCGAGGAGGATTCACTCGCATTCCATCTCTTCAACTCAATGGGCACGGGCGGCCTGACCCCCCCTTCACGAAGAAGACGCACTCGCAACCAAGCGTCTATGCACAACATGAACGTCAACGGCGGCGGATACTCAGCAAACTATGCCTCGGGCGGTGGGATCAGCTCCCAGGACATCCCTTATGACACTAAGGTTGGTGCTGGCATGGGAAGCACGGGTCCAGGTCTGCGCAGTCAGAACAGCTTCACGCCAAGCGTTGATATGGGCGGCGCCGCGAAGAGCATAGGGGGTGGAACGGGGGCAGGCAGCATCAACAACCCACCCAGCGCAGGTGCCGGCTCAGTGGTCGGCGACGGCCCTCATTCCCCGCTCATGGCAGGAATAGGCTCAGGAAATGGAAGCGTAGGCGCGCCTAGCTCAGCTCCTGATAGTACGTTGCCAGAAACTACATATCGAGCTAAAGCACTCTATGCATGTACGTTATCTTCCCTGCTCTTATCGCTAGTACCATTCACGCTATTCCAGACACCGCCTCGCCGGACGACCCCAATGAAATATCCTTCACCAAGGGCGAGATCCTTGAAATTCTTGATAAGACTGGCAAATGGTGGCAAGGTCGTAAAGCCGATGGCACGATTGGGAGTACGTTGCTATGTCTGCATCCATCGCTTCCTTGTTACTGACCCACTCTATCGCAGTCGCGCCATCCAATTATCTCTCAATCATCTAGTATTCTTTTTAGTTCTATTGCTATCTATCTCCCCCGATCTCACGAGTGCTTACGACGAAAAATGACACGCTACCGCCTCAATATGATGTCAACTATTCGGATGTTGGGACTAGTACATTCCTCCTTAATTCCCCGTCTAATGTCTCGCTGCATCGTAGACGACTGCAATGTGTATCTAGTGCATCCTGCCGTGACTCGTATATCCTCATCCGATTTCTTGTCTTGTGGTCCCTCATCCTCTTGTCCAACTATCTATGTATTTATTGATATACCAATAGGAGAGGCTTTGATACGAGTAGTGCCGTCACGCACGGGTTGCTAGAATTCACTCTGATATATGATTGATGTACAATGTACCAATCGATGCTCCGATCGATGCTACGAAGATATAATGCTGTTATGTGTGTAAGTTTATAAGGAGAGTTCATGAAACCGCAGAACTATCTACTTGCGCCTATATGTGTACACCTAGAAAATGGAATATTAATTAGCAACTCTTCTGGTCGTTCACCATGAACGAGTCGAGCTGGGCTGTACTCTTCAGCGCCGTCTGCCGCCCGCACCGCTTCCGAGTACTACTAGTTTAGTTCCCCTCTTCTTACGCCCTCCGCCGCCACCAGTGTTGCCTCTCTCGAGTTCATGCCAGGCAACGTCGATGTCCCACTCATCTTGCTGAGTGGCCTCGCGGCGCGATGGACCTTGGCGAGCCCTCGGCGTATTGCCAGGAGCAGAATGCAAAGCAGACGCAAAGCTCCTCGCACCCCATGCCCCAGATACTGGGGATGGCGCATCGGCTTGCACTTCTGTCGGATGCGCCTCCGACAGTGCGACTTCGGACGGAGACTCGTAGGCAACCGTGTAGGCGAAGCTGTCGTCCCGTACTGAACGCTGACCATTAGTCGCGTTTCTCGTTTCCCTATCGCGTTCTCTGTCACGTTCCTCGGCGCGGGCTTTAGCACGGTCGTCCTTCCTGCCCTTCTCCTTACGCCTAGAACGCCTCATCCTCAAAGGTCCTTCGAAGTTCTTCAGGCCTTCCTTGCCAACAACACCTTCCAGGTCAGCCTCGACAAAGACAACGTCCGCGCCTTCGGGAAGATGACCAAGGTACTTGCAGCGCTTGCGCAAATCGTCGTTGACTGATCCCTCAGAGAGACCCTCCACACGCAGAGTGATAACATCAGGGAAAGACGCGTAGCTGTTGAAATGAGAGAAGAGGATCTTGATGTCCAGAGGGTGAAGAAAGATAGGGAGTCCAGATGCCGCTTGGTAGTAATAATATGTAGACGTGGAAGGTGGGGGAGGGTTAATGTTACGGCGTTGCTTGGGTATCGCTCGATTGGGATTAGGAGATGGCGGTGGTTGGACATCAATCCTCGCTAGTGTGGGAGGAGCGAAGAAACCAGTAGACCGAGTAGCTAAGAATTCCTCTGGGATCTCAGAAGACGGATCAAGAGCCGAGTCTGCCTCATATTGCCTTAAGCGCTCTTGATCAGCGAAACGTTGCTCGATCTCGCGCTGTTCGTGCCGAGCTTTGTTGATCAAGGCTTTGATGTGAGGTGTTTCGAGGGCAGATGCTTTCACAATTTGCTGGCGTATCTTGGCTTCAGCAGATTCGACGAAAACGATACCCAGCTCGTCGTTGGTGCTAGCCAGGGTGCGGCGTTCGGCCATAAGTTCGTCGAGATCCTGAGTCAAATCCTGGATGAGGTATGCCGGGGTAGCTAGCATAAACTTCGCATAGTCGTACACGTCGGGAAGGAAGTGAAACGGTGCTTGGTGAGGCGGAAGGAGGTCCGACGGCCATGTATGGGACCTTGGGAGTGCCAAGGTAGTAATTTGAGGGCGCTGCATGAGTCGCATTCGCAGAAGAGCACCTTCGCGAGGAGTAGCTGATAGTGTGTTATCTGCGACGGACGAAGAAGCGGAAGGGGCGTCGTCCCCTGGTTCATCGTCATATGAATGAGTAGGTCCGTCGAACCACTTGACACTCTTCAGCTGCTTCTCGTGGACTGAATCGAAGCAGATGGGGCATCTTGCCCACTTGTTATCCGATGTGTTCAGATAGTGCAGGATACAAGGGTAACAGTAGACCTGATGCATGGTTAAGCTCGCTATCAGATATGGGGGTTGTCAGGGCTTACATGGCCGCACTTGGTCATTCGAGGTGCAGTCGGAGGGGCCAGACATATTGGGCAGGATGTATGCCCCTCCTCCTGGCTTATTCCAGCACCAGCAGAAGCCAGTGCCGAAGAACGGGGAATGATGACCTGCAGAATATCCTGCCATTGGAAGAAGCTGGAAGCTCAATGAGACCATGTACTTTACAACAGAATCAACGGCGACTCTCACATATCGGGATCAGCAAAGTGCACCGTGTAGTCGCCCGTCGGGTTCATCACGAACCGATACTGAGCATTGACGAAACCTAGCAGTGGTGTTAGTACACGTCCGAATGATGAGATAAGACGGCTACTTACGCTCCTTGTTCCATACTCCATGATTCGCCGTCTTCCTGCTCCTGCGCGGCAGATTGTTCGCTGGCTGCGTCTGTCGAGGAGGCAAGGTGAAGTTCAGAAGGTGATTCAAGTTCAGGTTCTGGTTAGACGGCATCTTGGAGGCACGCTTCGGAGTGGACGCCTGGGTCCTATTGGCGCTGCTCATCGGTGACAGTCGAAGAAGCTTTGGTTTGTGTTCGAGTGCGCTGTGTGGGACGACGAGGAAGAAGATGGACGCCTCCCTACCAGTGGGGGCGATAACCACCGCTTGAGATGGGAGCGGGAGCGGGACCTGGGGAACAGATGACTCATGCCCAAATGCGGAAATACGGTCCCACGTGTGCAATCATCGAGCACAAGCTGACTGAACACACCGCAAGCACAACCATGGCCAAGGGCAAGAACCTAAATCCTGCGGATGCATTTCGTGAGTGACACCAGCACAGGCCCATACGTGATGCTCATTATCCTACAGGCAAGGCTCAGCGAAAGAAGGAACTCAAAAAGGCTGGTTTAATCCTCATTCTTGTGATTTTGACAGAGTCCAACATCATGATGTAGTAGAACAAGACCGAAAGGTCGAAAGCTCGAGACTTTGCGCTGGTCAAAAAGGACACAAAAGGTAGTTTTTCTCGCGCACCTAGTGACTCAGCTCAGCCTGTTAACTCTCGCCGACAGACCTTGAGGAAGAGATCGAGAAGCTCGAGGCTAATGGCGAATCTAGCAATGCAGACAAGACTCGTCTTACTGAACTCAAGTCCGAGCTGGAGAAGATCATGAAGAAGAAAGAAGAGTATGTAGCCGAGCACCCAGAGCATCGTCGACTGGTGTATAAAGCAAGGAAACAAGAAGGTGGCGAGGACAAACCGGAAGAACAGCCTTTGCCGCAGAAGAGGAATCTGTTCAATAAACATGGGCTCCCTCGCCATCCCGAACGAAGTATATACTATGACCCGGTCATGAATCCGTATGGTGTGCCCCCTCCAGGGATGCCTTACGCAGAACGGCGTAAGTGAATTCAACTTGTTCCACTGAATATACTAATTGCCTTTTACAGCTTTACGGCCGGACGAAATCAATAGTGATGTTGTATTTGAAGACGGTTAGTTGGATACTACTGATTCTAGGAATTCGCTGCTGATATCATTTTGAATAGATGACGACGACATTGCTATGCCTGAAGGCCCACCGCCTGGTATGACGGAACTCCCTGTGGACAGCGACGAAGATATTCCGATGCCTGATGGTCCCCCTCCGGGGCAGGAAATTGAGCAATCTATACCTGAAAATCCACCTTTACCTCCTGGTCCGCCGCCGCTCCCAGTTGGCCTTCCGCCGCCGCCACCGTCGTTCCCTCCCAACTTCATGCCAAATTTCCCTCCACCTCCGCCTGGCGTACCTCCTGGTCAACAATTCATACCTATGATGAATTTCCCCCCTCCACCCCCGGGATTCCCTTCCATGGGAGGGTTACCTCCACCGCCACCGCCTCCGCCTGGCTTCGTGCAAATGACTGGTTTCCCGACACAACCAGCTTTCCCTCCGCCTCCGCCTGGATTCTTTCCCAAACGGTCACAATCCTCTTCCGCTATGCAGGATCCCTTGTCCTCAGTCCCGCATCAGACTTTCCAGGCACATCGCGCGGGTCAGCATACGCCTAGCATGCCCCCGCCTCCTCCCGCGCACCCCTCCCTTCCCCCCAAACCTCCAGCGATTGCTGCCAATCCCCGAGTCATGGCCGCCGCTACTGTCGAGGTTGCACCACAATTACGAGACTTCAAGAAAGAGGCCACGGCATTTGTTCCGGCAGCGGTGAAGCGTAAGAAAGCTACTGTAGCCTCTGGGAGTGGCTCCTCGGCCAGGATCAATGCTGCCCCGCTACTTGGTGCCCCGGAGGGTGACGACGCACCCGATGACTCTGGTCCAGTCGCAGCTCGTCCCGATCTTCTGTCGGCGCTCAAGGGTCATTTTGGTCCCGCCCCAACGCCTATTCCTCCGGCTGATAGAGCTGCCCCTGGTAAACCACAACCTGCGAAACAAGACGATTACGCCAAGTTCATGGAAGAAATGGGTGATCTAATAAGCACGAAGTAGATAGTTGCCTCGTAAATTACGATCTATCTTCTGCACTTTGGTATTATTGACCATTGCGTCAGTTGCTGAGATTTCGCGTCAAATAGGCGCTTACTCACTTGATCCCCGACCACGACGTGACGAGGACGGAGTTCCGTTTGTCGCTACAGAAATAGGATAGTCCATTCTCAGTGATGGTCTAGGACACGCCTCCCAGGCTTCTCACCTAACCACGTTGTCCCAACTGCACTCGATGAGCACGCAGACTCAGATTTTGCTCCAACCGCGACCTTATGCCAGTTCTGCGGGTCGACTGCTACTCCTTCCATTGCTGCCACACAGGAAGCCGTTGAAACCACTTCCGTCGGAGATATGGTCCCACATATTCAACCTTGCTGTATCAGATGAAGGTGGAATGACGGGGGCTGCTAGTGCTCTCTTGACAGTGTGCAAAGGGTTCTCAGTATGTCGGCACGCCAACTTGTTCACGAACCTTGGCTCAACTTATTTACAGGAAGCTGTCCTTCCTTTGGCCTATGCCAATGTATGTGTATCCAAAACGTCGAGCTTGGAATCGTTCTGCACCCGGCTTCACGCTGCAGACCAGAAGTGGGATTCTATTCGTCGGATCCCATATTCGGCGCCTGGCCGTTGGGTTCAAGTGTTGGACATATCACACATAACATTTATATCCCACCTCCAAGCCCTGCAAATCGACTCTCTTCTAACCTCGTTGTTCCCCTTAGTGCCATTCCTCGCTCACTTCACCTTGAACCCGTCGTTCCTTCTCAGCAAACGCGCTGTCAAGTCTTTAGCGCGCCGAGAGGGCGCCTCACATATCCTCACTCTTCGTGGAATAGGCTACGTCCCGTCTATTTCCGCTGCAGCGGGAATAGAAGGAGACCCACTAGTCGAGCTGATGCGTCGCTGTATCAACCTCGAGGAGCTGGAGGTCATTGACCAAGGCCCTGACCCGAGCGAATCAGAATTCCTGTCTGATTTGCCGACCGCTCAACTACCCGAACACTTCACACCCCTCAGCCTCAACCACCTACATACACTAACGCTGCTGTCGATGCACTCCTCCCCCCTCATGTTAGCTATGCTTGAATCTCCACTCCCCGCTTTACGAAAGTTAACGATTACGCCTTACGACGATATTCCGTACCCTACTTCGATTGTTAATCAATTTATCGCTACTCATGGCGCTGACCTCCGATCATTGTCACTATTCACTCCGAAATCGTGGCCTTCCCGGCTCCATCCCTCTCCTCCGGATGTCCTGCTATCTTCGCAGTCGCTGCGACACCTGTCTTTGGAATTCCCCCTCCCAGAACTGCATCACCCCCAGCGCGAGTCTCTGTCAGACCCACACCCGCTGCAAATCCTTTCCATTCCCCGACCAACGCCTGACTTCTGGTTGATTCTTCAACGATTACTTCCCCATCTCCCTTCGCTCCAAGTCGTCCGCTCCCGAGACGTTCGATGGCTTCGTAAGGGGATGACTTCGCGTGCACAGGAAGCAGGTATCCAAGGGGAGTTGAGGGAGTGGCAAAGACGACTGATTCGAAGGGGTATCCGTGTTCTTGATGCCGATTGGCAAGAGAACAACTGAGTGACATCGTTTAATAATTAGAGACTCGTAATTCTGTAACCTCCACTTACCAGTTACCCCCTACACATTAGACATCCCACCTCATTTATGCTATGATCACTTGGAAATCGATACCACTATATGTCTTGATACCACAAATCTCCTATGTATCCCTGTACCTGCATCTCTGAAATTGTTGTCAGTCTCTATTGGAAATAATGTGCTTCTTGTTTACACATACACGAATCCCCGATGCTCGCCATTTCTTTCAACTGAACTGAAATGCAGCTTTCTTACTTCCTGGTTTGAACCCCGCATGGTAACCCTTGGGCTCCTGTCAGACTCCTAAACCCTTAATCATGTGATCGATTGACCAGAAATCAGAGCATGCCCATTATCTTTCTCTCTCTCCGACCATCCAGATTCCACAACGAAGAATCCGTGTCGATGGCCAGCAGACTTCTCTTCTCCACGGTTGACGTGACGAGGCAGGCCTTCTACAGGTCGCCGTTGTCATTTGCCATCGTCAACCTCAAGCCCATTGTTCCAGGCCGTAAGCAGCAAAGTCAGCGCGCATGTATGTGGTCAATATAACGAAACAGATGTCCTCGTCATCCCCACCAGAGTGGTCACGCGTATGACCGACCTCACGGAGGCAGAGCTATCTTCTTTGATGCACTCGGTGCAAGCGGTCGGACGTGTTGTGGAGCGTGCATATGGTGCAGACGGTCTGACAGTAGCTTGCCAGGTATCTATATGCTATCATGAACCCCATGGCGTTCCCTGACATGCCCATAGGATGGAAAAGCAGCTGGACAAACCATGCCACATGTTCACTTCCATATATTACCCCGGAAGTTACAGGGCGACAGATTCTCGAAGAATAACGACGAAGTTTATCCAGCGATAGAACAATCGGAAGCGGAACTGTCCACCAAATACGAAAGTAATACCCCTGGCCCAGTAATGGAAGGAATCAAGATGGACGCTGATGAAGATAGAGTAGCGAGAACACTGGGAGAAATGGAGGAGGAGGCTCGGTGGCTACGAGGGTTCTTTGGACAACAACAAGCAATATAAACGACCATGGAGGTATATCCAAGAAGAACAATGTCCTAGTCGCCTTCTATCTACGACTCCGGCTCCATCAAAATAGATATCCCTCTATTGATCAAGCTCTCGTACAGTGAAGACCATTTTGGCTTCAGCATCATGGTCGGCCACCTTCCGAGTAATCGCATCGTTTTCAACGATGGAAACGCAGTCTTGTTCGCGAATGTTTGTAAGTGGGATTCGATGATCATCCACTCGTGAACTTCTTCGAAATGATACGTAGGATCCAAAAACAAGCCCACGCTTCGAAGGGACGAGCTCCCTGGGCGCATACAGACTGCAGTAAATATAACATGGCAATTCAGCTCCTCTAGATTGGGGCATCGTTGGAAGCAAGCTGCCAGATTGTCACTTGCCAGGAACCCAAGGTGCTTTCCCAGCTCGACGATGCGAAGTTGGTCTCCGTATGCGGCGAATAGGGTATCCAGAGCACCACTGCCCATAGGCGCATCAATGATGAGCGTCGTCAACGACGGTAACGACCACTTGCACACATTGAAGAGGTACATTGCGTTGCCGAGCCACAAACGCAATGTCTTCAATGCAGGCAAGTGGAGTGACTGTTGATAAGAGGAGCTGTATGAAGGAGTACCGCCGATGACGAGGTATTCGAGGTTGGGGGCGCATATCAGAACGTCTTCGAGCTTGTTGATGCCTTTGGTTCTTGATGCTTCTGGATGATGCCACCACTCCAACCGCCGTAGAGATTGCAGGTTGGGGCATCTAGCAGCTTCGAACTCAAAGCGAAGGAGTTCTCGTGCAGGGGCTACGATAGGTGGTCGAACCAGCACTTGTAGAGAGGGGCACACATTGAGAATCTCTGCTGAGGTAATGGGTGTACATGATGGCGTCACGGTTGCAGCATAAGGCAGAATAGCGCGGCGAGCCTGCAGGATGGGGATGTGATCAGCGACATGGAAGAGAAGGATGAGCACAAGGTGAGCATACTCGTTTCCCATGTTCTCCGCCGCGTCTTCGAAGAGCTTCGTGAAGTGCATGTGAGTGATTTCTGATGATCAAATCACTGTACAGCAACTCCATCGCTAGCGACTGCCACCGACGACAAACGAGAACAAGAACCCTCCGGACCGATAGGAGTTCATGAACGCCTGTGTCCAGCGGAAGTTTAGCGAAAGGCTCATAATCTATTCTATATCCCTCGACTTCGTATGACCCTGTGGCCCATCGGAATATTTCCATCCATAACTCGGAAGGGAGTTGGTGAGACGAAGCCATATCGGAAGCGTGTTGTGGTGTGTTTGGCGTCAACGCTTGCTGGATATCAAAAGCGGTACGCCGCTGAGTTGTGATTGCAGTCTATTGCAGTCCTTCACTTCAAGTTGACCTCAGCCACAGTTTGGTCGAAGCAAGGTCGACGACGTATCGGCTCGACTAGCTCCGACGCCTTTCGCTTATGTACCTCAATCGCGATGCCTCTTGTGCTGCAACACGAGGCCAAAATCTATTCCCGGCGTAAGGCATTCCGTTCGCATGGTGCCATCTGGATAGGCTTCGATTCATCCAAATGTGGACGGTCATATCTTGACAACAGGTCAATCATGCCGGGTTGCATATGTTCGCAGTATTCGACGCGGAGATCCAGATTTAAGCACCATGGTCGCATGCTTCCCCCGCTTCGCATCAGGACGCTATGACAATTTGAGTCCCCTTATGCTGGGTTTCACGCGTGCCTTCGCCATCGTTGCTTCGTATTCTATTTTCTGCGAAAGGCATCGCTGTGCTTCTAGCAATGATGGTACTCTTATCGCTGGAAGTGCGCCTTGTGAAAGGGCCGTGCTGTATCGCATGCTGGCCAGTTCGTCTCGAATGCCTCTCGAGTATAAAACGGCGAAATACTCGGTGCTCTCAATTCATCCTCACAGGTATCTACCAGCTACATTCAAGTCATGCAATTTTCCTCCTCCGTACGATCAGCTTTGGCTGCAGTGTTCGTCGCAGCGCTCTCCGTGGCGGCTTCCCCTGCCTTGACATTGAAAGTTGCTGGTACGTGTACTTTTCCCATACAACAGAAGCATAACTTGATGAGGAATGCTAGGCCCTGACTCTGTGAACGGCGTTGACAACCTCAAGATCGTTACTACTCTAGTGAACACCGGCGATGAGACCCTCAAAATCTTGAACGATCCTCGAGGGCCATTGTCTACCTTGCCAACGGATACATTTGCCATCACCGACACAACGGGTGCGCGCCCCGCCTTCACTGGTGTCAAGGCAAAATATGTCCCAGCCCACGCTGCCGCCCTCGAGGATGCAAGCGTCTTCACAATTCTAGCCCCAGGAGAAACCATAGATGTCACACACGATTGTATGTTGCAGCTTACCTTCTCATTTAGGCTCGGACAGCTAATGGTGTTGCATCGTAGTGTCCACCACTTACAACTTCACTGCCACTGGGGAAGGCGCCTACAGCTTTGAGGCTCGCAACCTCTTCCACATCGTAGACTCAGATAAAACGATCACCCCTCTATACGCCGATGTCGAGACCCACGCAGCCAAGATAAGCGGCAAGCTCGCTGTCGCCAAGCCCGCTCTCCAGAGGCGTGCAACTTTCGTCGGCTGCTCGGCCACGAGACAGACCCAACTCAACGCAGCTGCCACTCAGGCTCAGACTTATGCTGCTAATGCGCTTTCGTACGTTTTCTGCCGCCTGTCCCTCAAGCAATGTACTGATATTTGACCCGAAACTAGTTACCTTAACTCCCACACTTCATCCACCACGCGATACACTACCTGGTTCGGCACATTCGTCACCTCTCGTTACAACACAGTCCTGTCCCATTTCTCAAGCATCAGCAGCAACACGTTCTCCTCATATACGTTCGACTGCACTTGCTCCGATGCTGGGACTTACGCGTTTGTCAACCCCAGCAAGTGAGTCCACCAGAACTTGCGCAGATATAATTCGTCTCTAATCTCCCGACTCTCCGCAGCTTCGGTTACGTTACGCTTTGCGGTGAGCCTAATTCGAGGTGTTGCTAATGTGGGGGCTCACTGTATTTCCCTTTTAGGCGCTTTCTGGAGTGCCCCTAATGCTGGCACGGACTCCAGGGGTGGAACGCTCATCCACGAATCCTCCCACTTCACGAGGAACGGTGGCACTGACGACCACGTCTACGGCCAAACTGGCGCTCAAAGCCTTGCCAGAAGTAACCCAGCGCAAGCCATCGACAATGCTGACTCTCACGAGTACTTTGCGGAGAACAACCCTGCTCTCGCTTAAGTAACTACATCTTGCTACATGTTCGTTGTAAAATTGATATAGTTTATATATTTGTAACTGAT
Organism: Pleurotus pulmonarius; assembly: GCA_012980535.1. Taxonomy (NCBI): domain Eukaryota; kingdom Fungi; phylum Basidiomycota; class Agaricomycetes; order Agaricales; family Pleurotaceae; genus Pleurotus; species Pleurotus pulmonarius. The sequence continues at coordinate 1,304,402 of SJKF01000002.1, forward strand.
AGATGGATGGCGGAGATGCATCTCGCATATCTGATCACTTCCCATATCTGCGGATGAACAACGCCAACGACGAACATATGACGGCCACTGATCCGTGGGTCACAACTTAGTTTGGACTGAGCAAGGCGGTATGCAGCCATACAGAACTTCACAGATTGCTTTGGCCAATGCGTCGGGCTTTTCTTGGACGATCTAAATACAAGTAAGGAATCGTCTGCGTTGCGAGAAAGCAAGTATACATACCATGTGCCCAGCGTCTTCTACAGCTCTGACTGATGCAACGTTCATACCGGCAGAAACGTTGTTGAGTGAATCCCGTATGATCTCGGGACTGCAAAATCGGCATGAGAATGAGCACTATCGCCCCAAAATGATGGAAGGACTCACATAATGTCCTCGTTTTCGCCCCATATCAAATGAACAGGGATAGTCTTTGAAATCGTTGATAGCAGGTTGGCGGCCTCAAAATGCCCTTCAACTTGAGTGTACGAGACTGCTTCGTGTTTCCTATCACATTTGAGGCGAGCACCGTCCCCATTCTGCTCTAGCCCATGATCCTGGTATGAATCATCGGTGAATAATCCCTACAAATATATCTCTTAACCCTACCACGAGGAGCTTAACGATGCGCAGGTCCCAAGTACTCCACGGATACCGCTTGCTGAGCCAGACAAAGGCTTCATCTTTGGATGCCCAGTGGTCCCGCCGAGCCGTAGTCATTCGTACGACCAGCTCCATCTGCTCCATGCGGTCGTCAATCGTCTTTTCGAAGAGTTCCTTGGTCACAACCGATGGTTCTACGAGGATCAGAGCTGGATATGGCTTTAGTTCCAAAGGGAGGTACTTGGTTGTAAGGACCCTAAATATGGCACAAACGAATACATTAACTGCCCGGTCGAGAGAGCGAATAGAACTCGATTATAGAACATACACGGTTGTCGCGCCCGCCGAATGGCCTATGGGAATAATCTTATGTCCCTTGACATGATCTGACTTAACGAAGGCGGAAATTGCAGCAGCCCAGTCGTAAACGGCTGGTTCAGGAGTCAGCCAGCCTGATACCACGACGCGCAGAAAGACAACTCACTCACCGTCCCGGCGCTCTTGTTCAGCACCGCTGCATCACCATGATTTTGCCAGTCGAACGACCACGCTTCTCTGACTCTGGTCTTGTTGGGACTCTGTTTAGATGTTCTTTCGAATATCGCTTGTATCGTAGGCTCCCATTGTTCTTTGTCTGTACACATGAGATAAGCTCCTAATTTTGGCACCCAAAGCTATACAGTTTTGAAATAAATGGACTCACGAGCACCAACACAATGCAAGAACAGCAGCGTCAACCTCTCGCTTTCTACAGGGGAGGGGACATTGCTCTGCGTCCCTGTATGGCGGTACCTCTTGGCTGTAATTCGAAGACCAGGCGAAACATTTGTTGGTGGCGACGCTGACCGTACTACTGTGGGAGTAGAGCCAGCAAAAACGAAACTTTGAACGTCCAAGTTAAGCATGATCTCACAAAGCAATGAGAATCCACAGTGGGCATTAGGCGGATCATCAAAACTTAAAAGAAGTCAAAGTGCGTCGACACTTCAGTAGCCCTAAACAAACGGAATCGTGCACTTATAGGTTGTACTCAGCGGCAGGGCGTCCTTCCTAGTTCCTTCCGACTTCCAAGTGATTAACTTTTGCGTGTTCACATGACACTGGATAGCAAGTGAGACAGTGAGGGGTATATGTATCCCCGAACTTGGGGCACGACGAGAAAGCGTGGCCCCTTGGAATGCCGGGAGGACAGGACAATTGAAAGTTTACTTGGCTAACTGCTACCCAAGATACGTGCAACATGAAAACATATTATGAATCTTCCTTGTCCTTGGCGGACTCTCGGTAACCAACTGGTCCAACAACAGCCAACAGATGCAAGCGGCCATAGATGCAATTAGTTGTAGACTCATTTCCATAAGCTTGGTACAGAGACGAGACATTGTTCTTCATCTTCGGGGTGGCACACCAAGCTTCCCATGGTTGTTGCAGCGTGGGCGTCTTCTTGAAGTCGAAACCATCTTCTTCAGTATACTTGAGTAAAAGAGGGTTGGCTCCACTCATTTCCAAGAGCGATTCGTGTATCTTGCCACCACTGGACTCAAGCTCTCCTTCGGCCAGGATGTCAGGACATGTGAGGAACATCACATGTGTGTACGATCCATCATCAGGGCCGGCTTCATATAGTATAGATATCATGACGGTGAGACGAAGGTTCTTGCATACTTGACGAATCATTTCGTCGGTGCCCTTGAGTGTTGAGGGAAGCTTACCGCCAGCGCGGAGCGGATATGAGTGAGTGAGCCCGAAGCCAATCAAGCCGCCGTTGCGGAGCGCCTTGGAATCAAGTACACCACGGAGGCTCTTTTCAACGTCTAACTGAATTGGTGAGGGCACAGGAACGGCTGGGGTGGAAGGATTATCAATCTTGGAGTAGAGGTTATAGGTTATCGTAATACGGTGGCCGGACTTGACTGGGAGCACTTCGTGCTCGACGTCACTGAAAAACGCGATGAACGGAATAGACGGCGAGGGTTGCTTGCCAAGGATTTCTGCAGAATCGAACGTCCATTCGTCGCCTTCGTGTCGTAGCACCAGCTGGCCACCTTCATGAGGTGTAGGAAGGACCAGAACCAAAGAACCGAACATAGCCTCGCTTCGTGGGGTATCCTTGTGGGGTTTAAAGAAACCGTCTTTGCCTAAGAAAGAGTATACGTGAGCCTAGATAGAGTAAATCAGTTCACGAGACGCACCATAGACGTTTAACTTGTAGAGCTCAGGGACGAAGGTGGGGTTGATCCTGCCTTCCAGAAGGACGTTGGTGATTTGGGTGGTTATTTCCGAGTTCATCACATCAAAATTGAATGCAAAGTTCTCTGCGTCGAGTTTCCCAGCTTTCCTGTATTTTTCGTCGAGTACGTCTTCTTTGTTCACACCAAAAGTTGCTGGCGAGCAAGCTGCAAGGAGCTGCTCAAGTTGTTTCTCATGAGGATTGAGAAGATCAAGACGTCTATAGCGAGAAGTGATCAGCAGGAATCTCATTTAAACATGTTAAAAGGTAGCCCACCCAGCATCAGAGCTTCCAAAATACAAAGCGGTAGATGTGGGGGGCAGCGAGACAGCTCCATGTACGAATGGGGGCTTCTTCGTGATGGCTTCAGTGAGAGATTTGAAGGCTTCTTTAGTCGAACGTCGCGAGCTAGCCATACCTAAAGCAGGGGAATTGTTGAAAGAGGAAGGGGTCTGGTCGAGGCGTTAAATACCTCTCAAATCAGGGGGGTGTTCTATAAGAGACTAGGGGTCAATTTACCTCATCTAGGCATGACTCAGTTCGAGTCGAAGACGTCTTACATGGACTGGGGTCGACCACCTGCCATGCCACTCGGTATGAGCTAACGATTACGTCTGAGGAGGTTCAGGTTTCCCCTGAGCTGGCTTTTGCTCGGGTTTGGTCGCTTGAAGTCGCGGGTGATCAGCGTAATATGCTCCAAAGGAAGAGGGGCAGCGCACCCAAGAGGACATGGTTTTGTTTTTGTCGCCTTGAAGACTCTAAGAATGTCCCCGATCTTCACCTGATGAAGATGGCAGGGTTGAACAATCAAACTTCAGTAGCGTATCACCAAGATCAGTGACTCGAATCAACATGCTTGCAACCTTGAGCCGTGAGGCGGAAGATCAGTGTTGTGCAGGTCAGGGTAAAGTCAGGAAAAGTCGCAAGGTCGGAAAGGTCAGTGACCTTGCGACCTAACCTTGACCTGACCTTTTCCACGGTCGGAGGCAGCTCGGTCAGGGGATTAAGGGAGGCCAGGGAGTTCAAGGGGGTGAATTGAATAGTAGAAACAATAACAGAGTAGGCTAGAATTAAGATAATAAAATTGAATCTAATGTAGTATCAAGTACCTCGTTGTCCACCTCGCCATCTGCATCCAAATTAAGCATGTCGTAGAACTCGAGTTCCTCATCAAAGCTGCGGGAAGAGCTGCGCTGATAGCTAGATATCCAATGTTTGGAGGACTTGTCAAACAATTGCGCGAGTGTCAACTTCCCAATCTGAGTGTTGTCGGATGACGACACAGTCGGATCGTCCCGGTCTTCATCGAGCATCTGAATGAAGGAGTTGGTGACAGATGTGAATTCTTCTACATCGGGTTGTGCTCCTGCGTCGTCTTCCAACGGTGAATCAGCAGAGTCAGATGGTGAGATTGTAGCTTCTTTGTCCCATGTGGACGAAGGGGGGGCGTTATGGGGAGTAGGATTAGGGGTGGGTCGTATACCAAACATGCGTTTGCGATCCGTTTGCTTCTCGATGTCCGATTTCCGCAGATATTCGTCACGAATGTGCATCTTGAGCTCGGCAAGCTCAACCAACGGTTTGGTGCCGAGTCTATTCCGTAGCTTCGTGAGAGTGTTCCCAAGAACACTGAATAAGCGTTCGCATGATGCAGAGTTCGCGCAAATGGATAAAATGTGTTCGGCGAGTCGTACAAGAGGTGGAGTTGCGATCTTCGTGTTCCTCATGAAGTTATAAACATGAATTGGATGTGGAGATTGATTCTAGAATATATTCAGGGGTTGAACTCGAGATAATAGTAGTAAACGCACCTGCTGCTTCGCTTTTTGATCTACCTTCTCAACCATCTTCTTCAGGTGTTTAAATTGGCCATCACTCCCAAGGTAGTCGTGGACATTGTCGAATAAATCTATCGGAATGTCTTCATCAGGAAAGAAGCGCGTGTAGAGGTTCTCCAAGAGATCAAATGCTCCCGCCAGAGTGACGAATTCGAGTTCAGCTTTAAATGGGAGCGTCTGAACCATCGGATTAAGCAATGCAGCCGCGATGAATACACCTTGGTCCGATTTGGACCACCGTGCTTCCAAACTGTTTAGTATGGCGTTGCAGGGGACCCACTCTGGACTGCTGGGATTTATTGAAGCTCGACGGTCATCGTAGTAAATAAACAACGAGCCGAAGGTTAGGAGGATCTGGTCGAGCCGGCATGATGCAGCTTGCGCTACATTTGTTGCTCGTGCCAGGGGCTCAAGATAAGTCTTCATCCTGTTAATTATATTCAGCATGTGGAGTCATTAATATACTAGCTACATACCGAACGAGGGCATGCCAGAATAAAGGATTCTGGATCGTGTCAATCATCTCTTGTGCTTTCCGCTTTGCCTGAGCATTTCCAATAAGGATTATCCGCTCGTTCTCAGGGGCCACCATTTCTGCGGAGACCAAGTATTGAAGTGTGCCTCGTAGCACAAGTAGTCGGTCAAGCGCGAGATAGTGTGATGTCCATCGTGTAAGGACAGCACGTAGGACAGCAGTGGGTCCTCCCTGTCTGGTTTGCGAGTCTCGGATTGCGGCTAGGAGTAATGTTTTGCTGCGAAGCCAAGTGATTAGCTCAATTGCCGCATCACAGAATGGCTTTAATGGGGAGTCGGCCTTAAGGTAATCCCCCACAATTAAGTTAATCTAACCGTTTGTCAATGATCGTGCTGAAATAATAAAGAGCTTAATACCTACCTGATGAGCGTAGCAGTCAGGGGCTACTAGATAGGGATGATCCTTTAGGAGTAACCTTCGAGCTTTGCGGGACTCTCCTGATGCGTCAGATGTGAACGCGACTACGGTAACCCCCCAGTCAGATTTGAGGCTCCTGATTACATTGAGCATGTGACGGTAAACAATGTCGGCTGTCTTCCGTTCCAACGATGTATCCAGAACTTTGAATGTATATGTCTGTAGACCAAGAAGTAAGTAAATAAATAGGGTCAATAATCTAAGCGAACCTTCTGCTGTACGTTGACCATGAATGCGAGGTAGTGATGGTGATTCTCACCTGTCCAGCCATCACATTGTGCCGTCCCAATCTTTCCTGTTACTTCCGCAACAAATACCGCTTTGATATCGGATACTACTCGAGGTAGTAATGTGCGCGTGAGAGATCTTCGACTGGGTATTTTTGCCTGCGGTAAGAATTCTGAAATGAAGGCACGAAACTCCGGGTTTTCCACGAACGATAACGGTAAGCCAGCAGAGGCCGTGATGCGAACCATGGATATATTAAATCGAGCTTGGTTCGAAGCCGACCACACGAGGGCATTGGCCGTGAAGTCTTGACTCGGATTTTGTGACCGTGTGTGCCGTGAACGCTTGCGTCCCATGATCTGTGAGATAGAATCCGAAGGACCTATTGTGGAGTTTGACATGGCAGATGGAGTCGAGCTCCGGGCTTGATCACGGGATTCTGTATCGTCATCGCAGAAGGTACTGTACAATTCTGGCTCGGAGTTTGAGCGATGTAAGATGGGAACTGATCCTGCGAGAAGCACAGGATCAATCACACTCATGTTGAGCACCGACTGCTGCGTAGAATAGCCTAGTGCTGATTCTTCTGTGGCTTGTCGTCGTATTTCAGTGGGCTGATGAGGACATCTCTTCAGATGGTTCAGGCATTGTTCATGGCGGACCGCGATCCATTTACGCTGTGGGTGCTTCGCATCCAAGCCAAATACTGTAGATAAATTAAACAGTGTTGATCAAAAGTTTAATAAGACCTTTACTCACAGTATTCAATCACTGCCTCGCGAGATCGAGGGGCCGGTACATTATTGACCATGTCTTGCCCCATTTCAGCAGCAATCAATATTTCGAGGCACCCACTGCATATTGCCTTAGGTTTATCGCCCTGAAGTGTGTCGGCATGCTTTAGCTTAGCTCGAGGGTGGTCAACGAAGAGATCTCGCCACCAGGAACGATTGGGAGGCATGGGTGGACTGATAAGTTGAAACTGCCAATATTCATTCTTACCATGGATTATTGCACATTATATATAGCTGGAAGGCGGTGTAAATCATGTATAATGCTTCTATTAATCCTACATCGCTACGATATCGGCTCGATGATTCTCAATAGCAGTGGGTTCTTTGGAAGATGTTACTAGGAGGTCGTATCAGGGGGGAAAGGGGAAAGCTCGCAATTCAGAATACTACCATATTTGGTACTAATTCCGATTCCCACACTCATCTAAGGTCGGGTCAGATATTACGGTCAGTGACTTTTCCCGACCTTTGACCATACTTCTGACCTTGACTGGTCACCCCTGGTCACCGACCATACAACACTGCGGAAGATTCAAAATTATCGGAAGCAATAGTCAACATCGCGCCCCAATTACGAGCCGTGACTCGACGATGGGTAGGGTCTTGCGTGTGCGTCGAAGAAATTTCCGTGGAATTCCACAGAAACCAGGCGGCCATGACTTTGCTCGCGGTGTAACTCGTGTTACCCATGTAAGTACGTCGCTGTGACGTACTCGCTAGTAAAGTGAGAACAAGCACTGAGTCCTGACGATTGAAGAAAATAAGATAGTACATGAGTCCACTTGGGTATACCAAATTCTAGATTCCGAAATAGTGAAATTCCTCTCTGTTCCATCTTCAGGAAATAGAGCGCTATCAATCAGCCGGCTGATAGGAAGTACGGTAGAGTACGTACATGAATAATCCGTAATAGTGCGTGCGTGAGTTCAATCTACAGTCTTGCTTGAATTTGATCTGCAGTCGTCATAGCGGTATCGGCCAGTACGTCGCATATGGCCTTGGCCACCAAGTCCGGTTTTTCTTGAACAACCTAACAAAATGGTAAGCATGATGCGGAGTGGAATGAATTTGCATGAATTACCATATGACCTGCGTCCTCTATCAGTTTGATAGATCGAGCCGTACGTCCGTAAGAAGCATCACTTAGGGATGCTCGGACGTCGAGAGGGCTACGTAATGAATATCTGTTAGTCCAAATTGAAGGCGGAAGGACGAAAGCTGCCACTCACAGGTATGTCGGCTCTTTAGCCCAAATGTAGTGAATCGGAATTGTATGGCAAACGGCCGTGATGATTTTCGACGCTTCGAAGTGGCCTTCGACATCTGGATATGAGGAAGCCTCTTGATCCTTTTCGCATTTCAGGCGAATTCCTTCTGGTGTTTCTTCCATTCCATGATCCTTCGGGTAGATAGGCATAAGTAACCTCAGCACGTAAGAAGTAACGGCGCGAATCACTTACCACAAATGCTCGCAAAACGCGGTCGTCCCACGTCGTCCCAGGGTACTTTCGGCGAAACCAAGCAAATGCATCCTCCCTGTTCGGCCATAGCGTCCGTCTCTTCATGGTCATTCGTATCGAAAACTCCATCTTTTCCATCCGATCATCGATAAGCGCTTGCCACTGGGTCTCGCTCATGATGGTGGGTTCGACGAGGATGAAGGCAACCTGGGGTGAGGCCCAAAGAGGGAAGTCCTTCAATGTCAACATGCTGAAACGATGCGCTGTTGCGTTAGCGTATAGCTTCACGATGGATAGCGATCAACGCACACCGCGCCCGCGCCTCCGGAGTGTCCGACTGGTATGACTTTGTGACCCTTCATATGATCAGACTTCATAAACGCAGACATGGCCTTGGCCCATTCATATATGGCTACATCATGACGTCGCCCACAAAGAACGTCAATCAGCCATCAATTCATGCGCATGTATAGACATCTAAGAACAAAGTCAAACTCACATACGCCTGGGCTGGGTCTACGCTGCAAAGCGTCCCTATTCAAGACCCCTGCGTCCCCATGGTTTTGCCAGTCGAATGCCCAAGCTTCCCTGAGCCTAGCCTTGGCTATGTTGCTGATAGACGATCTCTGGAACACGGATAAGATAGTTGGTTCCCATTGTTCCTTGTCTATATTTCCACCCCAGGATATCAGCCGAATGTAACACGTTCCAACGATAGAAAGCCTTACGAGCACCGACGCCATGAGCGAACAGCAGAGTAAGGCCAGATGTGCTATCATCCGGTGGCAAATCGCTGGCGCTGCGACCTGATACACCTGACAGGTAGTTGGCTACTTTGGAGCGGGATGGAGATGGGCTCCATCTGTACCGTTTCGCGACCATCTTGAGGGGCGGAGAAGCTGTCTCGGAGTTTCCTTGCACCATGGGGCCGTCCAGGACGAAGGTCTTCACCTCTACGTTCGCGTCTACGTTCGACATGCTGATCGTTGCTAACACAAGTCAAGTGATTGAGCTGAAGATTGAGGAGGAGAAAATCTACCGTTGAGTCAGGGCGTACCTTCATAATATAGCAAACCTCAATATCCCAAGAGGGGCGTATCCACATCGTCAATACACACATTCGAGCGTACCTGAAATTTGGCGCGAGATGATCAACGATTTCCCACTGAATTGCTCGCGCTTCTCTCATCATGAGGGGAAGTGCCGAGACCACCGATGATGTCTTGGATCGTATGGAGGGTCTACCAATAATAAGATGGGCTATTGTCGGAGGAGCGTTCGTATGCGGAAGAGTTGTGCTTCACTATTAGATCCATTTTCGCTTCATCCAACGGACCTGAAGATTCTTGCAGGGTGAGTTCGGGTATATAGATGTACGGAAATACTCACTCATGGCTGTAAAGCAACCCCGTTATAGGTACCGCATCAGAATAGGTAGGGATATGGTGGTGTAACGCCTCGGAATCCACCACCAACAGTCTGTACGCTTAATTGGTGAGTGACAGTTCGCGGGACTCGCTACGAATCCACCAGAACTTTCGCCCAGGATGTTCGTCCATCTGTCAAAGATGACCACATCCTTCGTACAGAAGTCAAAGACTCTCCTGTCGGGGTGGAAGGACCTTGTGGCATTCCCACCATCATCAGTCACTCACAACGGCGATCACAAGGCCACAACCGTGTAACAGAGATCGCCAGGCTTTAGCACTCGACTGTGCTCCAAGATTTCTTGTAACCGACTGATTTACCAATGCAGCGGAGCGCCCAGCACGTTGCGTTCCATTCAATGTCAATCAGAACATTTACCACCAAACGATGTTGCCCATGCCAATTTCATTACCGTGTGGAACTGAGCGGGCTCTGAGGGGCTGGTGGCACCACCGTGTTGGACTTGTAGTCTCTAGATGGTAGAGGTTGCGCAAGGTCTCTATACAAAGGGCAGCCGAGGCCATGGATCTTGAAGACAAGAGTTCGACTTCCGACCTTGAATTGTAGACCAATGAGATCTATCGCTCCGACAACATCGGACCACATACCTCAATAGAAATTCTAGCCAGGGAATATCTGCGAAGTACGTTGCAGTTTTTGGACCCCGGGCATCCGTTCGCGGCAATTGGGGATTGTGATACACACGCGTCCAATGTAACGCGACGGGTACAAGTTCCGATGATTTCGCGTTTGGAAGCACTTTTGGCCGCGCACTATGCACCCAACACAATGAGAATTCGGGTCATTGTTGTCGACCGTGACCGAGTTGAACTTAGCCTGAGGAACACGATAGACGCCAGGCGCTGAGCGCTGAGAGTCTCTTCGCTTCAACGTTTCTTGGACAATTCGACAAATTCGAAAACCTGGGTCCTGGAGGCAAGTGCAACTTGTCTGGCAGACTCTGTTATCAATTGAAAAATCCATCAGTGATGACATTTTAAGCCTAGTACGAGGCAACAGGCTCCGCGTTCAGTGCCATCTGGTCATTCGTGAAGCGGAACCACCATGGCGTCGGCACCGAGCTCAAGACTTGGTCCTTCGAGAGCGATCATGCTCCCAGATATTTTGACATTGAATCATCTTTGAGCGTCTAGTCCTCGTCGGTGGCGATTCTGATTTGACGAAAGCACGCCATGTGATGGCTGCTTCCCCGCGACACACACATGCCGGACATAGAACAACGACTAGGATATGGGGGCGCATTTGGACCGTTATGCCCCCAGGCCTGACGAGGCTGTTCTTGCAGCGATCCAAGCCAACACCATTGTATCTATGGGCTTGTGGCTTCCTGTCGAACGCCCGAACCGTGACCATGGTGCTGCTGAAAGAAGTTGAAATCATGGACTTCGCGGCTGAATGGATTGATCCCTTGTTCTCATCGCCGACCCTCAGCTTGAATCAATTCTCGTCTTCAGCACAATCGAGCCAGAGGAACGGGACGAACGGCACGACGACATGCATATGCCTTGGCGCTGTAACTTCTCGGAAACCGCATTGCATGAGGGCGCGCCGAGTTTACGATCCCTGTCTATATCCGGGTTTAACTTTGGCCTTGACTCGCCCCTCCTCTGCAAGCTCACTTCTTTGGACCTCTCTATCAATCGTTGGGACGGCCAAGCCTTAGATTGCCTTTGGCCCACCGAACTTCTGCATGCTTTGAGGAACATGCCTCAGTTGCGCTCTTTACGCCTTAACAAGTCCTTTGAGCCCCTCCCTGTGTTTGCGAGTCCGCAGACGGTTGCGGTTACCTTGCCGGTTTTGACAATCTACACTTCCAAGTAGAAGAAATGCCCGACATAAAAATCCTACAATACCTCACGCTCCCCTCGATACAGTACATCGACCTAAAATGCGACGAAGTCTGTGGAAATACCATACATAGTTCCAATCGTATATGCCCTACTTCCGCCATGATTCGTCAACCACCCAAACTGCCTTAACGCTTGAAGCAGGCACTTCTGACGACGGCACACCCAAATCCCGTGCCACGTTCAAGCTCAAAGTCAACCCTGCGGACAAACCGCCCGTCGATCTCAAACTTGAGTCCATTGGCATAGAGTGCTTTCAAACTGAAGACCCCCTACACATCTTTAGCCCACTCTTAGGCCCCATCGGCACTCTCGAGCTCGAAGGTTATGCAGAAGTACGAAATGGTGTTAGCTCTGTCGCCCTTATGCCTCTCTTCCGTGCCATGACCGAGGTCGCAGAGCTGCGTGTCAATGGTCTGAGCGATATCACCTTCGTCCTTCAGGATACACCCGAAACACCGCTAGAAGACGCTGTGGGGCCTACGCAGTATGCGCTTCGCAATTTGAAAAAGATTTAGTTTCAAGGGAGGGATCTCCAGGATGCGAAGAAGTTGGTTAGTCGGGTTAGGGAGTTACTTTCGGCAAGAAAGACACTAGGTGCTGCCATCGACGTGCTAGAGGTTGTTTTTAAGCAGAGCTCTATCATCAAGTCCACGGTCTCTGCACAGGACCTCGAACCGCTGACAGAGCTCATTCAAGTCGTATTCTTCCTTGATGATGCGTATGATGATGCGTGTGGCTGTATTTCGTACATACGTCTACCCGTTCTCGGACACGGCGTTAGCTCGAGGCAGTACGTCCGAAGCGAATTTCTAAGTTCTTGACATTTCTCAAAAGTTTCTGACCTCTTGCTAGCGTGCGCCGGATGCTGTTACATGGGGCATCCTGGATTCCTCTATCCCTTGGTAGCCACCGACCGAACAAAACTCTTCAAATCGTACTTTAATTTCATGTTTAAAGGAACATTCCTCGAACGCCTATTCCTAAGGGGATGTTTAGGAGAGACCAGTGAATTTACTCTGAGTCCTTCCCTCATTACTTATTCCGGCATTTCCTTCCTGTAGAATAATAGCATCCGTTGGCTGTCCGGAAGGTAATGTGCGAGCAACTGCCCTATCATGGATCCAACTGTCGCAGAAACCATTACATAACTTCTTTTCCTTCAGCCAACATAGATGAACATCAATCGAGTTATGACTATCGACAGACTTGGATGTAAGTGCAACTTGTCCAAACCTTGACTGTAACGTTTATGTAAACCTTGTGATCGTTGGTGTAGCAATAAAAAATCCATCAATGATTGCCTTTTAAGCTTAGGACCCGTTATAAAGGCAAAAAGTTTCGCGTTCAGTACCTAGTTACTCGTGAAGTTGAACCACCATGGCGCTGACATCGAATTCAAGACCCAGCCCTCCCAAAGCACTTATGCTCCCGGATATCCTGACCATCATCTTCGAGTGTCTTGCTTTGGGGGACGATCACTTTGAGGAACCTCGGTTCGACAAAAGTTCCCCTTGCGATGACTGGTTCCCCGCGACACACACCTGCCAGACATGGAGGAAGGTCGCCATTGCAACGGCTCGAATATGGAGTTGGATATGGACCCCCATGCCTCCAAACCTAACGAGACTGTTCTTGCACCGATCAAAATCGACACCGCTGTGTTTATACTCTTGTGGATTCGCGTCGAATGAAGACACTGTGACCATGGTGCTCGACACCCATTCAGCCCGCTTGAAAGAAGTTCAAATCATGGACTTTGAACCAAAATGGATCGTCCCCTTGTTTGAAATGCCGACACCACAGCTCGAATCAATCACCTTGGACGGGGATGTCGAATTCGCAGATTGGGACGAATCAGGGGAGTGCCCGCGATGCGCTTTCTCGGCTACCGCGCTTCATGAGGGCGTACCAAGCTTGAAATACCTGTCCATATCGAGTTTTGGTTTCGAGCTTGATTCACCCCTTCTCACCAACCTTACCAATTTGAACATGTCATTCCACGAAGTTGACGGACCCCACCAATTCGCGGCTCGTTTTACCGAAGACGAACTCATGGATGCTCTCAAAAACATGCCTCGTTTATGCTCCTTAGACCTTTACAATGTCTTGGAGCCCGGCTTTGCACCCTTTGACGACCCTGTCGACGTCACTTTACCAGATTTACGTCAATTGCGGTTGCATGTGGAATCTATGCTCGACTTCGACGTATTGCGATACTTCACACTCCCGGCGATCCAACATATTGACCTCCAATGTGGCCAAATTGCGGAGCCTGCTGATACAATCAGTATAGTCCCCATAATAGATGCCGTCCTTCCATCCCACGATCCGTCAATCACTCACACTACGATCCTAATTGAAGCAAGTAATTATGAAGGCAAACCCAAATCCCGTCCTCAATTAAAACTCAAAATTAAACAAACCGACAAACCACCAGTCGATCTGGGTTTCGCGTTGGTTGGGACGCAATGCTTTCAAACTGAAGACCCCCTACGCACGTTTCACCCACTCCTGGGTCCCATCGAGTCGCTTGAGTTCGATGGATATGCAGAAGTAAAACAAGGCACCGACCCGGCCGCCTTTGTCCCTTTCTTCCGTGCCATGACTGAGGTTACAGAGATCCTTATCCACGGCCTGGATGACATTACCTTCGTCCTCTTCGATACACCGAAACCGCCGAGGAAAAAGAGCGTACCAGCGCCCTACGCGTTTCCTAGTTTGAAGAAGATTTCCCTGTTTCAAGAGAGGGACCTGACGGATACAGGGAAGTTGGTTGGTCGAGTTAGGAAGTTACTTTCGGCAAGAAAGGCGCTGGGTGCCCCCATCGACGTGCTGGAGATTGTTCTTCAACGCGGCTATAAAACCACCACCGAGTCGAAGGTTACTCCGCTGGACCTCAAACCTCTGACAAAAGTCGTTCAAGTCGTATTTATTCCTGCGTGATATACATGGTATTCTTTATGAGCATCGTATATCGTATATACGTTTACCAGTTTGTCTCGTCGTGTCCGTATGAAATACAGCCTTCATTTGTGCTTCGTCCAACCCCAACCGACGTTTTCCTTTCCTGTTGGAAACAAATATTCAAAGCTACGGTGGCGGTTGCCCAGAGCACCCGAATATTCGCTGCCGACGCGATGTCGCGGAGAGTTTTGGGCTGAGACCTTTAGGGGTAATAGGGGAATCAGAGGTATCGAAAGTCTCCGTATGCACATATACCTGGAGCGACGTATACGCGGACTTTGAGCCTACTGCGATTTGACGGGCCATCACCGCTGTAGATTAAACTCAGGCACACGCCAAAGAGTCATTGTCGTGCGCGTGCCCGAATCGTAGTTGACTGTTACTTTTGTTGAAACGGCCACCGAGAGGTTGCTGTAGTGGTAGTAGCCAAGCCCGTTGAACCCCACCTCCACATCATGGCCTTAAATAGATCTTTGCATGGGACAATGCTCATGTAGAGGGCCACGCTCAACGAGGTGAAGGGTGATGGCTCGGGCGGCCACAGAACTAGAGCCTCGTTGACCGGTTGAGCCACTCAACAGATGACCACCCAGAATCGTTTAAATAGTGGGCGGAGGCAGGGTATCTCCCATCACAAACCCCAGCATCGCATCCTCAGACACTTACACCAAGAAAAATGAGCTCTCTCACCTTGATCTGGACCAACGAGTCGGCCCCCGCGGGGGTGAACAACCTAGTCCTTCAGCCTTGGATCACCCAGCCTGTGAACACCCCAAATCCCAACCTCGTATGCCGAATCAACAAGCGCATTCGCAGCCGCCTCTTCGTTGGTTCTATCGACGGCGTCCCTGGGCCTCTGGCGATCAAATTCGCGAGAGTTGGGTATGAGGTGGAAACCTTGCAGAAGGAGATTCGGTTCTACGACACGAGCTTGAAGAAGCTCCAGGGCGTCGTTGTGCCGAAGGTGTTTGGCGGATACAGAGGACGCGTGGACGGGGAAGACGTGGCCGTCTTCATCATGGAATATTGCCAAACTGTGGAGGAACCCGATGCACGGGAATTCAAGTGAGTATCATACCCTTTACCCGTGACAACAACGCCGTTGACGGAGGATCAGCCGCAAGGTCATGCTCGCAGCTTGCCAGCTCCACGCAGCGGGCGTGATGCACAGGAACTTATTGGCGAGCCACCATATCATCTCCACCGTGAAAGGACTGCGATTTGTCGACTTCTCGGACGGAATCATGCATATGTGCCCAGGAGCCAACCCACAAGTTCAGAGTGCCGGCCGCGGACATCAGCCTAGCGGATGTTTCGAGCTGGATGTGCTCGAGCAAACTTACGGGCAATACAGCGATGCAGGAATCACCCCCAAGGAGCCCTTCCATATCTTCGGGGGGCTGGATGGCACGAAACCCGTCGTAGGAAGGAGAAGAGGTTAACAACGCTACACATAAGTAGATGTTTACGACTATCATGACGACTCAGCTTGTTTGAATACACGGTTCTCTTTCAACGTTGCTACTGCTTTGCTGATATCCTCGGTGAGATCGTGGTGCCAAACTGGGCCCCACATCCCCGCTAATTGGGTGCGCATCTCTTCGTTCGAATAACCTGATTTACCGTACCGCTCCATAATGCGGCCTGTTCTAGCGCTGCCCTCGAGCACCATATTGGCCCGCGGCTGGCGGACAGAGTCGTACGCTTTTAAAACATGCTGCGGTACATGCGAGTCAGAATCACAAATTTGAATGAAGCATTGATGTGCGAAGCGTACTGGCAGGTTTGACGAATTAGTCTCTGGGTGGGTGAGGAGTTCAGTAAGCACCACCACATCCTCGAACCCTTGTCCGACTCCAGCTCCTAGATGCGGAAGCATCCCATGAGCCTACCAGTCAACAAATGAGTACGCCTCCTCCCGTCGCCAGTATTCTACTACTCACCGCATCACCAACCAACGCGATGCCCCTCTCCGCATCAACATAACTCGATAAAGGCGGTTCCACAGTATGAATGGACCATCTACTCGGCTTCTCCATACAATTCAGCAGCTTGATTGCATCCGACTCGGCTCCCCATCCCCCCGCTTGGAAGGTCTCGATGAGCTCTTGCTTCGCGACGGGCTGTACCCACGGGTGAGGCAACTCGTCCAGCGAACCACCGGCAGAGTCTCCGCGCGTTATTGTGGAGAAGGCGACAACGTTGATCTACGTAGGGACACGCAAGTCAGACCTGCATATCATCCTAAAGGAAGATATCCAAGCGCATGAGGGTACGCACGATTCGGCCTGCCTGGATCGGGAACGTGATGATATGCTGGGATAACTGCATCAGCTACGTATACATCGAGAATAAGTGTATACGGCACACCCTATCCATACCACAGAAACTAACCGGCTGAACTGTCAAGTCGATCTTGACCCCAGCGGCCACAACAGTCGAATTGGGCAACAAGCCTCTGTATGCCGACGTCCCCGAGAACGCCAGGTTGTGCTTGTTGTTGTTGCTGTTGTTGTCACTGGTCTCTGCGCTGCCGGCGAGAGCATCGACGACGTATTGGCGTATCGTGCTCTTGATGCCGTCCGCCCCGATGATGAGATGCGCACGATGCGACGTTCCGTCCGAGAAAAGCAGCGTAGAGCCAGGCTCTGAAGTCGAGGAATGCTCGATGGCTATGCACCGTTTGTTAACGTGCGCTATCTTCATGTCGGAGATGCCTATGATAGCGTTGAGGAAGGCCGCCCTGGAAACCAATCGCTCAGTCAACGTTCTACTCAAAGACACAGAATAAATGATACAGAGAAACTGCACTAACCTGTGAATTGGAAGACCTCTGTCCTCTTCGCCGACAGGATACTGTGGTGTATGGGTGACCATGTAAACTCACCAAGAAACGACGTAGACGGAATGTGACTGCACGTACATCATATATCACCTCTTGGGCATCGTAGCCCGAGACGAAAATGAACGGTCTCAAAATCGGCGACGTGTGTTCCGAGCGCGCGAGCACCGCAGACAGCACCCCCAGCCTGTCGAGAGCGCGGACCGCATTGGGACCTAGATAATCCAGTCGCGTCCGGGTCAAGGAAAGTAACCGTGGCAATGATCAGCGACAACCCGGATAGGCTTTGAAATTTGAGATCTTGGCTCTCACCTAACCCAACACCAGCCCCGACCTCTCCAAACTCTGGCTGCAGATAGATTGAGCTCGTTAGCCTCCACGACGAGACGAATCAGGTCAAAGGGGGTTTCGTACAGCGGCTTCGAACACTTCGACTGCGACACCCGCCTTCGCGAGCGCGTACGCGCACACGAGGCCGCACATCCCGCCTCCGACGCTCGCCACCGTGAAGTCCTTGCTCGCCATGAAGCTGTGAAGGTCCTGGTACACAGAGGTATGCGTGGCAGATAGCCTGCCGCTGATAAGCACCTTATGCACCCTATGCACTGTGTCCTCCCGTGTCCGAAGGCGGCAGCGGCATCGTGACGAAGCGATGATGTGGGAACGACTGGGAAGAAGTGCTATTTCTGAAGGTTGGAATCTAATCTGGCGTGTGGTTGTGGCTGGGCTAGTTTGGAACTGGGTGGCCTTCGCCGTACGGTCGAGATATTTGGATTTCGGGCTCTGAGATGTGATTTATGATATATCGCGTAGGTAAAGGAGCGCTTCCTGTGCACGCTCCCACACTGAGGCTGATTGAATTAGACTTTGACTCATTCTTGTTCCCAATGCTCAGGATCCTTCAATCATGGAGAGCTGCTCTGGTTGGCTGTGCGGCAGCCCTCCTGCTGCGTTACTACCAATCCCAATCGTACAAACCGTCGTTAACGTCGACGTCGACGCCGCACGCTGCGGATGTCACCGCCATCCTCCTCAACTGGTCTCGCTTCCCGAATGTCGTCAAGATCGCTTCTGTGCTATGTGACCCAAACCTGGACACCGTCATCCAGAATGTGACGGTCTGGAACAACAATCCAACACCCCTCGGCATTGCGGTCAGATTCTCATACTCATAGGGGTTGACTGATACAGCATGTTGAGGTGCTTGCTCTCAGGACTTTGCGGACGCCAACTGTCCGAGCGGGAAACTGCATATCTACAATTCCCCAACGAATGTATTGTTCCAAGCGCGTTACATAGCGTGTGAGCAGGCAGCCACGCCATACTGTTTCATTCAGGTGAGTCTGCTTGTGTTGTCTCGATCTGTGCTGAGCGCCAGTGTGCAGGATGACGACTATCTCGTCCTACCAGAGATCATACGGACAATGCGTGCGCGGATCCCCCAGTCAGCGGAGAGGGGCATCCACCTACTGCCCCCTCACGAAATGCTATCTACTACTCACACAGGGTTCGCGTGGCTAGGATACGGCGCTATGATATCCAGAACACGGGCCTCCGAGTTCCTGCAGTTGATGCATGCACACGCTACTGACGAGGAGCGCAGAATGGCTGACAACTATTACACCATTCTTGCTAATAGGGTACCGGAGGTGTGGTTTGACCAGGGGGTGCCATTGGGTGGGGGAGAGGCGTTCACAGTCGGGACCGAGGGAGACGAGCGCAATGAGAGGCATATTGTAAGTCCGTGTGCTGGATTGTGGGGTATGCTAATAATATTGTGAAGCGGAACGCGATCGAGATGCTCGGGAGAATACTGCAGAGCAACGAGAGTGTTCCCTACGTGAACCGTGATCTAGACTCGGCGACGTTGGGTTCGGTGCTTATTGCGCCTCGAAGGGGGTCGGATGGGTTGTTTGAGACTAACATAGATGATGCAACTCTCGATCACCCGCCGTCGCACGCTGTCGACGGACGCACTGATACTGCCTTTTGTCCTGCTAGTGGGGGTACGTGCTGATGTCCTGTCAATCAACGAGCTGCTACTGATGCCCCGTGTAGCTCGGAAGGGAGAGCACCTCCTATTGGACATTGGTATACTGGTGCACCCAAATGCATCACTTGCGTTCTTGGTGGACCCAATAGGGTGCGCTGCGCTTCGTTCCAGCGCCTTTGAAGGGTCAGCAGACGGGTTTCGCTGGGTGTGTTGAGATGGCACGAACCTACTATGGTTATCTGACCCCACGTTGCAGGGTTCACTCGGGCCTAGCTGCCTCGTTTGTGATCCAGAACATCAAGTTATATCAGCCGAGACAGCGAATGAACCAACGCAGTGCAGGATTTCTCTTGGGCACGCTGACATTCCGGTGCTGAGATATCTTAGAGCTACGCTCCAGGCGAACGTGGACAAGCGATGGTGTCTGTACGAGATGTGGATTTCTGACAGTACGACCGTATAAAAATGAAAACTTGATTATTTTCCGAGGCAAAGCTTTTGATTGGAGACTTTGGGACCAGTGGACCAGAGCAACGCGCATGGTAAGGCACCGGGGCTGAGCGTCGGTGTGCAATTAGCGCCGGTAGCGAGTAAGAAATGACGTCGTACCTGAAATGCAAATAACACAATCCTGTCAAACGCAACACTGCCAGGGATTCCATGTTCGCTTCCTCTACTGACCACCACTCCAGGTCGCGCCGATGATGATTGCTGCCTCCTCGTCGTCCGCCACGACGACCACGACAATCACTACAACGTCCAGGCGCTTGACAAAGTCACCGCCCCCATCGCCCCCATCCCCGCCAAGAACCCGAAAACTCTCGAAAAAGCGGCGCATACTCGAGTTTACGTACCTCAGCGACCATGATATTCAATCAGCCAGATCGTCCATTGCCCGCTCGCGGACGCTCTCTTCAATCTCAGGCATTTCGGACCGACTTTCCTTCAAGCGGGGGACTAAGAAAACGAACGCGAAGCTTTCATTAGACGAACAACGGGGAGGGGACGAAGAGTACGAGTTCGTGCAGCCAGAGCGCACTGAGAACTGGTTGCCACCGCTGAAATTGGGCTCTCCAGCCTTTGACTCGGTATGTTGGCGGTCTTCTGTGCTCAGGCGTCCATATATTGATTTGTGGCGTACAGAGTCTCTCATCGCAGGCCTCCCCGAATTTGACGAAGAACGCTAATGATATGGACTGGGATCCTGACCTACACCTTCTCAACTTTGCATTGCATGCCTTTGGCCATCACGATGCGGTGGACGCCGACGGCATTGCGAATGGAACCAGCAAGGGGATAGGGAGCTACGAGACAGAGGGGCCAAGGATCTCACTTTCCATGAATGATATTGACCCAATGGCGCCAGGTCGTCCTTCAACGACGAGTTCCCGCGCGAAATTCATAATCGGCGATGGCGACGGTATGGATAACGATGACGATGACGGCGAACATGATGCAGAATCGCCTGCCAGCCGGTCAGATTCGGTGCCATTGTCATTGAAATGTGTTTCATCGCCTTCGTCCCCCGTCCTCCCCGTGCCGCCTCTAGTACACTCGATATCCCAGCCACAAAGCCTCCTTCCCACTCATTCACCAACTCAGACAAGTCGGCCAACACTGACAAGGCGCCATGCTTTTGATGTTAACTCGCATTGGACACTTCGTATGGCTTTGATTGATGACAGGTTATCGGATGAGCTGCTTGTGAAGGTTCTAGAGAGGTGTGTTAGTGCGGGAGGGACTAAGACCACGGGAAAGGACGAGCACGACTATAGATCGCGTCCTTTGCCTCCCATTCCAACCTCAGAAACTGTGCTTCCGCTAACAAAACCGCACCAAACCCTTTACCTGAATCCTCACCTTCCATACTATCTCCCTTCGCATCACTCGCATCGCTCGCACCCTCACATCCACCACATCCACCACCCGCACCCGCACCCGCACCCGCATAACAATACGAAGGCCCAATTCAACCCCCAAAATCCAACATTCCGGCACATTCTCTTAACCGTTCGGGAACTTATACGGACGGAGAAGAATTACTTAGATTCGCTGAAGATGCTATTGATCGGGTATTCTGGGCCGCAGGAGTATCAATCGCAGCCCAGTCAGTACCTGCAAGTGCGTACGCATGCAACGAACGGGTCCAGCGCGGCGAATGCGCGTCATCGGTACTCGTCGTATACCCAGCCCAACTCACCTACGCGACCCACCTCATATGCTCGACCTATATCGACTATTGCTGCTAACGCTTACAGAGCGAATGGCGACGCCCTCAGCGCTTCCCCACAATCCGCTGAATGGACGACGGAGGATGTTGAAGTTGATGATGGCTCGTCTACTTCGCATTCACATACGCCTCCACCAAGTCACGCACATTCGTATTACTCACATCCGCACTATCCACATCCCTCTTTTCCTTCATCTCATCATTATCCTCACCCCCATCCCTCGGGCTACCACCCTCACCCTCATCGTTCAAGTCACTCACCTTCCAACTTACAGCCGAACTCGAAACACACACCGCCACCTCTAATGCGCGCATACATATCCGAGCTGGTCCAAGTTAGCGAGGCATTCGTTACAAGGATGGAGAAGGATTTATGTGTCGGTGGAGTTTCTAGGGCTTTTGTGGGCATGTGCGGGAGCGGGAACAGTGTCTCCAGAGGAATGAGCGCCAATGGTATCCCTACTGAGGCGAGTGGGTTTGAAGACGGGGATATTCGAGAAGAGGACGAAGAGGATTTGGATGGGATGGAGGGGTCGTTGGAACGCGCGTATGTCGCGTGGTGTGGAGTTGTTGGGACGTGGTTTGTGGATGGTGATGAGCGCTCAGAGTCAGGTCATGGTCGTCATTCGGGAAAGCGGGAGAGCAAGAGGGAAAGGGAGAGGAAAGTATCACATGGACGTGGGCGAGAAGAGCCAGGGAAGGATAATGAGGCTGGTGGCATGGGCTTGGGAAATGGAGAAGTGAGGAAGAAATCGTCAGGGAGGCGGAAGCTGAGCAAGGCAAGGCATTCGAAGGCTGTGGGAGGGATCATTAGCCTGAACACTTCCTCCTCCTCGAACTACGCTTCCGACCCTTCCACTTCTACGTCCGCATATGTGTCCCCATCCACCTCCACCCCGATATCTACAACCCCTTCCTCCAACGCCCTCACTGCGACGAACGTCAACTATCAACCCAATTCCTCGCCCGATGAGGCCGACGACGGAAGGCGAATAACCTCAAAGTCCAGAACAACTAGCACGACATCTTTGAAAAGGAAGATGAGCCAATGGAGGAAAAGTCTACCGAGCGTACCCGGGTATTTTGGGATCGGGGCTGGATCTTCTTCTGGGGGGTCGACACCGGGAGGTGGAAGGGACCTGAGGGGTATGAGAGGAGGAACTGTGTCGATGTATGGAGCAGCAGGATCGACCGTTGTGCCGCCGCTGCCCCTCCCGCTTCCGCCTTCTGTGACACGAAATGGGGGCGCGACGCCGAGGGCAAGGCAGCAGACACTACCTCCTGGGTTGACTATGACTATGACCATGCCTACGACTGCCGTTTCGACCGCCACCGCGTCAGCGACCCCCTCTAGTGCCAATGGGATGATCCTACTTGATGGTGGGGAACGGAAGGCTTTCGATCTAGGCCGAAATGGAATTTCGGACGATGAGGAGGAGAAGGGGGCGACGGGGTCCTCTGGGGTCCAAACGAGGGACATGTTACTCGCCGTGGGGGTCGCTGGGGGTTCTCAGACACGTAAAAAGAGCACGAAGAGTATCAAAAGTATCAAAAGCACGAAAAGCACGCGTTCGCCGACGCCGCCTACCGCGTTTTCGATGCGGGGGATGCAAGATTTCGGAGGTGTTGGGGATTATGGGTTTGGTGGGGGTGTACAGTCTGCTGCGACTGTGAACGGGCATGGGAACGGGACTGTCAACGGGTATGGAGGTAGTGAAATGGCCTATCTGCTTGCGGGGCAAGCGAGTCTGAATGGGGACGGACCTCTTAGTGGCATCAGCGGTGCTGATGAAGGGACGCGAGGGATGCAAACCCGGAGTAAGAGCGCAGTGTCTGTCGGCATGGGTTCTATGGTCGGACGTAGCCTGAGCTTTGTGGGCATCGGGTCACGGAAGAACAAGAACAGTGATGGTCAAGGTTCGCACCGAAGGGGGGAGAGTATCGACATTGCTACTGCTGGCGGTGGCGAGAGGAGGAATGGAATTGATTTTGGTGGAGGTAGCGGTGGATGGGTCGTTGACGATTGGCGACGAAATGGTGCTGACAGTGGACATATCAATACCACAGGCGCAGGTGCGCATGTGCATGCATATGCCCCTGCGTCTGGCTCGGAGCTCGGAGGCGCGCATGCAGGTCGAGGGTTTGGAGAGTATGGAGGTGACGGCGACAAGACACCACGTAAACTCCCGACCGTACGCGACCTTGCGATCCTGCCAACGCAGAGGGTTATGAGATACGTGCTTCTGTTCCGCGGTGAGTCTCTTTTGTGTTCACTTGCGCGTTTTCTTTGGGTGATCGATCACAATATGCTCATCAACTTTCTTGCGAATCTCTCCTTAGATCTGCTGGCGCACATCCCGGCAACATCGCCCTCGAGAGCAATCGTGGAGAAAGCTGTTGATGCTGCTGTGAGGGTCGCGGAGAAGTGCGATCGCGCACAAGGGAACGCAGCGTTCTTGAGAACTGGGTAATCATCGTAGAGGAGGGAGAGGTTTGAAGCCTGAAGTCATCAACCGTTTAGCTTTGCTGCATTTTGCATTCCAACATCTCGTATCACACGCATACCCCGTTTCACTTCCCTTTCATCGAAACACAAACCCAAAACCGACATCTCCATTTTCCTTCCATTTCATCATCTCTTTCAAAATTCACATCATATACATACCGCATCTACGCCGTCGTGACCGATATGCTTGCTTCATCTTCTTATTGCCTTCTCACTTTCTTGATTCTTGAATATAGTTAATTGTATTTGTTAACCACTCTTCTTCCACTAACTTGTTCTCGTTCCACCAAGCTCTCCATTCATCACACTCAATAATCATCGCTGTATATACATATGCGTATTTATGAGTCCGTAGTATCTCTAGAACATTCATCCACACCATCGTCATATATCTTCTCATCTGTTCCCAAGTCTATTGTGTAAAAAGCTTTCGATCCTTTGCACTTACCAATGTACTCCATCACAACAACGCCGTAGAGAAAAGCACGGTGAAGCGGTTATGATTGTGATAAAGGTTGTGTATTCTTGAGCATCACACATGGGGCTTCTGAAACTTGCGATTACAAGTCATGTCGCATGAGTCGGGCTGCGAGGAGGTTTCAAGTGGCTACTACTGAAGGAACGACTCACTATATTGCTACACGAAATCTTACATAGGAATAAAGTTATACAGAAACATTAAGGAGTGTGATCATTATAATAGTAACCCAAAAGCCCTCCTCTGTTTCACTTGCTGATCGTTACAGTTATGTGATGAAACAATTACCGCCCAAACGTCTCCCGTGTAGGCGGGGCAGTCATTGGTGGAGCAGCACCTCCCGACGCGCCGCTGCTCTCCCACATCATCTCTCTCTCCCTTTCCTTCAGCAACATCTGCGCCGCGAACGACACCTTCGGCTTAGCACCCGCACCCATGGTGGCGCCTGCACTGGCCGGCGTAGGGCCGAACGACCTCGTCCTACTTAACGACGGCCGGCCATTCAAGTCGATTTGTTGCATTTGCCCGAACCCTGTGGGCGAGCTGGGGGGATTGGGGTTGAGTTGGAGATGCGCGGGGAGCATCGGTCTTGTCTTCCCCGGCTGCGCACCGAGACTCTTTCGAGGCGGTGCAGCTGCTATAGTAGCGCTATGGGGGTGGCCGTTGTTGACGCCAGGAGGGATCGTGGTGAACCCGAACGACGGGCGTCCGGCAGTGAAGACGACGCTTTCCGTATCGGCGTCGTGGAGGGATTGTATGGGTATTTGGGTCTGGTGGGAGATGGGCCCACGGGAGGAGCGTGCCAGCGCTCTGCCATCATCCTGTTTGCTTGGGAAGCAGCCCATTGATTAACTTGTTGAGGAAAGGTTTCGCGGTCCGTGGAGGTGTAGGGCTTTTGTGCCTAATATACAAAAGTCAGGATGAGGCGTAGGATTCTCGATGAGATTACTCACAAATTCCGTCCAGCAGAGCGCACAAGGGGGTCAGTTGCGCATCCGCTCACCTTTATATACCCTGCCGGGCCCAGCCTCAGACACAGCGTAGTTGTCTTAGCAGCTGATGATGGTGCAGACCCAGATCCCAAACGCCGGAACGCAATGGGTGAAACGAAACACTTTGCATAGTTTGCATGAGGACTTGTTCTATCGGGCAGTGTCTCAGCTCACCGTATGGGTTTCCTGAACTACGTGAGGTCACGTGGTGCCACGATCACTGGTGGAGAGTAGTTGAGTGAGGACAGTGAGTACACGTCCTTCCACTACCACCATCATCATCAGTTAGAGAGGGCTTCGAGGATACCGAATTTCCAGCCATCAGACAGGACTTGGTTCGAAGAAATTCGCGACGATGAGCTCAATCAGACCTTCAACGTCGCCGACGCTCCAACAGGCGCAAACCAATGCACTACTTACCTTACTCAACCTTAATACGCCAGCTGACCCGCCTTCTTCGTCGACGCCATCCACGACGGCACTTTCCAAATCCAACTCAAACTCGTCGCATGGTTCCAAATCACCTGCCATACCACAAGCTTCAGGACCTCCGGTGTGGAAGATACTCATCCTCGACCCACCAACGCAATCCATACTCGCAACTGTGCTGCGCGTATCAGATCTTCGCGAAGCTGGCGTAACGCTACACGTCCCCCTCCATTCTCCTCGCCCACCTCTCCCTGACGTACCTGCAATCTATTTCGTCTCGCCGACGCTGCAAAATGTGAAGAGAATAACGGAGGATTTGGAGAAAGGGCTGTACGAAAGGACGTATTTGAACTGGGTAGAGCCGGTGAAGAGGGCAGTCTTGGAGGAACTGGCAGCGGAGGTTGTGAAACGGGGAATAAGTATGGGCGGCGGTGAAGAGGATGGTGAGGGAGGGATTGAGCAAGTTGTGGATCAGTATCTGGGGTTCATCACCCCAGGACCAGAACTATTTTCTCTCCTACCTCCACTTCCCGCGCCCGTACCGGCTGGGACAATTTCGACGACACCAGTGGAGCGCACATCTTATGAGATCCTGAATTCGCCAGCTTCGTCGGAACAGGAGATCGAGGATGAGATTGAAAGAATCGCTACAGGGTTGTTCAGCGCTGTTGTCACAATGGGTGCGCGTCCTTGCTATTCTACACTCCTACTCATACTAGATATCTTTTCGAAATTAACTAGGGCACGTCCCCATAATCCGTTGTCCGCGAGGTAACGCGGCCGAGATGGTTGGCAAGAAACTCGAGACCAAGATTCGTGACGCGCTATTGTCTGCCTCTCGCTCAGGTTCATACGGACCTGGCTCAAGTGGAGCCGCGAACCTATTCATCCAAGACTCCACAGGCTTGTCAAACCTGCAGCGCCCTGTCTTAGCAATCCTCGACAGAAACATTGACCTCGCATCAATGCTTTCTCATGGGTGGACGTACCAAGCGCTTGTCTCGGACTGTCTTTCTATGAAACTCAACAGAGTAACGATAGACCCGTCTGCTCCTGCGTCCTCTTCGTCCGGAGATCCACCCCTCGCGTCAACAGGCGCGAAGAAGAGGTCGTATGATCTAGATTCGAATGATTTCTTCTGGGCAAGGAACGCCGCGAATCCATTCCCTCAAGTCGCGGAAGAGATTGATGTAGAGCTGAATAAATACAAGGCAGATGCAGCTGAGATCACCAGAAAGACCGGTGTTAGTGACGTCAACGATATTTCACAGCTGTGAGTAATTATTATCACATTGTCGCGTTCATTTGTTCATCCGACTTATTAATTTTCGATGCTGTCTCTTCTCAATGAAACAGAGATCTCTCTGCGAACGCCGCCCACCTCAAAACGGCGATCACCCAACTTCCTGAGCTCACAGCGCGCAAGACGACGCTCGACACTCACATGAACATCGCCACATCGTTGCTAGAGCAGATCAAGCAGAGAGGATTGGACGAGTTATATAGCATGGAGGAGAACATCCAGAAACATGTGCGTGAATATCAGTATTTAATCCCAAAGTAACTTCATCCCCATTTTATGTCCAGACCGTAGCAGCCATCCTAGAAACTCTCCGTTCGCCTCGTCCAGACTCACTACCGCCCTTCACGTCCACCGATAAACTACGACTCGTGCTAGTATTCTACCTCTCTCTCAACGATAACCAACTTGCCGCCCTCACGAAGGACGACATCAACGAGCTGGAGAAGGAGTTGGCTTCGGCTGGCGCTGATGTTTCGGCATTCGAGTATGTTAGAAGGGTGAAGGAGATTTCGCGCATGGCGACGTTCGGTTCTGGTGGGGGTGGGAGTGGGTTTGGCGGTGGAGGGAGCGCAGGTGGGAGTGGGTTTGGAGGAGCGAGCACACCACAGGGCGGAGAATTGTTGAAAGGGTTCAGTGTGTTCGGAAATAGGGTCAGCCTCTTTCGATCTAGTGTTCCACGGCTTCACTGACAAAACTGTTGATAGCTGACTGACCGACTCAAAGAAGGAGGATTTGAGAATCTCATTTCTGGTGTTAAGAACTTTTTGCCTACCAACAAGCTACTGGTCGTGACTCGAGTGATTGAGGCATTGATGGACTCCTCGTCTGCTTCAAACCAATCATTACAGGAAACAGACGAGTACCTCTTCCTTGATCCACGAGCTCCACGGAATCAAGGTGCTGGGTATCCTGGTGGAGGTGGAGCATCGACTTCGGGACCAGCTCCAGGGGGCAGGGCGAAGAGGATGCATTTCAACGAGGGGATGGTGTTCGTCGTGGGTGGTGTAGGCTATGTCGAGTACGGGAACGTGGAGGAGTGGGCAGGGAAGAGTGGGCGGAGGGTGGTTTACGGAGGCACAGACATTGTGGATCCTAAAGGGTTTGTCGATGTGCTAGCGCGGCTGGGCAAAGGTACGCAGTAATGCAGTGCGGTAGACTTTAGGACATTCAACATGGATTTCTTTCGGTATTTCGTTGGCGGACGGGTGCCACGAGGTGCCTCCAATCAATATTTACTTCTTGGTCTGCGGGATAATGGATAATTACCTCTCGGTTTGTTCCTCCTGGGCCTGGTAATTAGGGCACCCTATTACCCCATTCTGATCAATCCCTCGTGCTGCCATGATCAGCGTCAGATCAGCTACTTCCTGGTTCCCCCCGAGCCGTGCCTGTTGCTATCGATCGTCGTCGTCAAACTACGAAGTAATCACACGACATGGGCCACAAGACAACGAGGCTCACAAGGCCGTCCAGTTTAACATAGTCACTTGTCCTCTCTTCCTGGGTTCTGCCCTAGAGATGGTCTCACCTGTGAATCCATAGCAACTCAATCCATCGCATTCGATTCTGGAATTCAGCAGCATTGGAAGGGCAGAAAGAGAAAAACAAAAAAGCTTCAAATCTTCGCCCACCGTTTTCTGCCTGCCACCACCGGTACCGTCGTAAATTTCTCCAAAACATTCTTGCACCCGGCTGCGGGAGTGCTGCGAAGGCCATCGGGTTCCGAAGCAAGCAAGCGCAAACAAGAACCTGGACCCTTGTCCAAAAGTAGTAAGCGGTTCGACTTGCGATCATCCTCGTTTTCAGTTTCCAGTTATTCTTATTATGACCGGTACCCACACTCTCTTCTAGTCCACGACCCTCGCTACTTGACGCAACGACAAGATAACGGATTCACGACTGGCCCAGGAAGAACGGGACTAGGGAACATAACTAGCCACACTACGACAACCAACGATACAATATCATTATATCACTTCTGCGGGCTCCAGCCACGTTGATTGTGGGGCAAACGACAGTAATGACTACGAATACGCATTCTACACGAAAGAAACGACATGATATACTCAATAACCAGCCAACTACCTCGTCTGCACCGGCTGGACAGCCATCGCCACCCATTGGTAGTGGATCCAACTTTCCGCCTTCCCCTCAGCCGAATACCAATCCCCCCGGAGGCCAGCCCAGCTTGAATCCCACAATTGGGTCAGGGAACGGTTCTGGTGCAGGTGCTGGAGCAGGCTCTAGCTCTGAACCAAATCCAACCATCTCCGGGTCAGATCTCTTCGCGACAGAAACTCTAACCTCAACATTCCCCGTTACAACGATCTTTGAGGCTACAACGACCTCTACCTCATTCTCCGAATCTGTGTTTACCACCACTCTTGCGATACCCAATACCTTATCTTCCCCCGCTTTCACTTCCTCCGTCTCTTCAACAACAACATCCAGCTCGGGTACGGCAATGAGCGCGAATGGCCCTCAAAGCACGTCAGGTTCTCTGCAAGTGGGAGCGCAGTCACAACCTATATGTGCTGGCAAAGGTGTAGACGCGTCGGCTGCAGGGTTAATTGCGACTATCATAGTGCCTAGTGTAATCGGGTTGATAATATGGGTGAGTTTTCCATATCTTTGGTGTTTGCCACTCCCCTGTTCCCATTCTATTCCCTCCTCGGTGTCATACCCCGTTCGCGGTCTATACACCCCGCGTTCTTAAATTAGAATTTCGCGAGTATAAGAACAAGCTAACAGAGCTTAAAGATTACATTTGCCATCCTCCGACCGCGTTTCCGACAAATTTACGCGCTCAGAGAGTGGTTTGTACATCCACAGTGAGTCCCCGTCGCCACTGTTGTTCCTTTCCGCTAACGAAGGGCAATAGGCTGCGACCCAAACCCCTCGGCAGCGGGTTCTTCGCATTCCTACATCCTCCTGTACCTCTTGTGCCAGATTTCCCTTCAGCATCAGATGCTCGATCCCCTGACGCGCAGAAAGCCCTGCCCTCAGACGAGAACCTCGCGCAACGTTCACTATGGTTGGCTCTATTGATATGTCTCGGATGGACCATTCTCGGCCTGGCTGGTGCGCTTCCACTATATTTGGTCAACATGCCATGTCTGGCTACCTCGACTGGAGGTGGAGAGAGTAGGTTTGGTGGCGCGTACGGCACGTTGCAAGATCTCAGTCTCTTAAGACTCCTCCGGCTTCTCGATGATGGCAACGTCTCAACTAATTTTGTTGTAACACTCTCGCCTGTTGGCGAACGTGCTGTCATCGACGGCGTTGATTTTGCGCCACAGATACGGACCCGGCTAATCATCCTCGTTGTTCTGACCCTCGTTGTCGGTGTGCTTCCTGCGCTCTGGAAAATACTGAGGGAGTACACTAAGTTGGTCAACTATCGGAAGATATGGACGGACGAGAGGTGTGAAGGAAAGGAGATGGCGTGGTTGAGTGCAAAGGACGCGCCTGGATTTGCGGGATGGGGAGAGAAGAGGATTAAGGACTTTTTGGTGAAGAGTGGGTTGAGTGGCGGCTTTGAGAATGGAAGCGGGAATGGGAATGGAAAGAGCAATGGCATTAAGGCTGAGAAGCTCACTCCGGGATCGAGACGCATCAGCGGCCCATATAGCCCGCGCAGTCAACGGCGGAACGAACAACAGCCGCTTACGAGCATGGAGGAAGCTGAGCTGGAAGTCGACATCTCAAGTCTATTCTCGATTGGGTATGCTTTCATTTGTGCTGTTATTGACCCTCTTGTGCTAATGGGCGTAGTGATACTCAACGCCTTGCCCTACTGATTGACGAACGCGACGAGATTCTGGAGAACTTGGAGATCGCGGAGACGAGATATATTTCATCGTTTAGATTGAGCACTCCGGATCCTTCGATAGCAGATTTCCAAGCGCCACCTGTTCCTCCCAAAGACGATAGGCCTTACATCAGTAGACCATTGCCCTTGGGCCCCGCACACGGACATGGAGTATGTCACTCTTCACCTTACTCCTCAGTTATCACGTACTAAGTGCGATGTTAGAAACGAACACGCCGTGGTCGTCGCACTCTGAACCCCGCGTTTGCCGCTTCCTCCCTCGCACCGACATCCTTCGTCGCTCCATCCCAATATTACAAGCTCCATGGTCTCCGTGGCGTAAGCGGCGGACGCTTTGGCGGCAGTGAATATAGCTACAGAGCGGAAGATGAACCTCCACTCTCTACTTCGATAAATTCGAGAGTCATTGGAAGCAGGTTCCAAGAGGTCAGCAGAAATAGCGCGGCGTATGGCCGATTACCTATGGGCACCTATGTGGGTGTTTCTGAGAAGGGTGAATTGGGTGGGGGTGGAGGATCAGGTGGAATGCCAGGGGGCTGGGGAAGCGACGCTGGGCGGGGAAGCGGCTATGGAGGAGGGAGTGGGGGTGCACCTGGTAGCGCGAGTGTTGGAAGTGGGAATATGGCTGGTGTAGGTGGAGGCATGGGCGTCGGCGGACTAGGTGGTATGCTCGACCGAGCTGACCGAATGGATATGTTCACCATCGAAGAAAGCGAACGCTCCTACATCCCCGATCCGAGACGGTATGGCCCCAATCATCTAGGCTACTCTGAAGAAGAGGGTGACAGAAGGAGCCTAACTGGTCAGATCGACGGTGAAGATTGGGTAGACTTGGAGGACGAGGTGGATTATGATGAGATGCCCGGACCGGAAGAAGAGGTGCCTCACCAGGGGAGTGGTGGATTCGCCTACGGCGCGCGGATGGTAATGACGCCCTCGCCTACACCTTCCCCTGCACGTCCCATCGCCAGGCGAAGACTAAAGGAGCAACCACCTTCGAGGAGAGAAACATTCCCCTTACGGAGCAACGAGCCTGTGGGGCACGCCGCAATGGACGAGATCCCACCCCCTCATTTACGGTTACAACCTCAGCAACCTTTCGTACGTCCGCTTTCAGGCAAGAATTTTGACGATTTGGGAGAGGTGTATGCGGATATCCGGCACTGGAGGACAAGATTGAAGGGTATCAACGCTGAGATCGCAGATGCACAGAGAGACTGCTATAATGATATAGCGGACGGTTCGCGCGTTCTAGGATGGCTCATGATAGGGAAGGGGCTGCGCCATCTTCAAGGTGTTCAATTAATCGAAGGGAGGGCGAAAGAGGATATTAGGTGGGACGTGCTGCAAAACGAAAGAACTGCAGTCGACAAATGGGTATGGTGGACCGTCATTATCGTGGTGGGCGTGTTGCTCGCTGCCGCATGTGAGTTCTTTCGTACGCATTACGATTGAATTAAACTAATTGACTATTGTGATGCGGCAGTAACTGCTGCGGCTGGGTTAGCAGTGGTGACTGCGCCTGATGTAGCACACTATCTTCCATTCTTAGAACCTCTTCTCACTGCGCATCCCCTGGTTGCTGGTCTCGCGACCAGTCTAGCTCCTGCTGTGGCAGCAACTCTTTTCATTTGCTTAGCATTGATGGCCATTCATTGTAAGCGTGCCCAGCTTTCCTTATCGTTTCGCCTATTGATGAAATACCAGGGGCGACCAATATCCGGGGAGCAGTCTCCGTATCTGGGGGACAGCTACTCGCGTTCAAGGCGACGTTCTTCCTTATTACCTTCGTCGTTGGGCTGTGGATTATTACGGTTGGATCTCTTCTGTTCGCGTTTGAAGCGTTCAGTTCCGATCCGGCTGGAAATCGGGAACGATCATCATCAGTTGCTAACGGATCAATTTACCTGAGTGCTTTCGCCCTCGCGATCATCGTCAACGGCGCCATCATCTTCCCTGGCTTGCTCGTGCTCCAACCCATACGCCTGTGGAAAGTAATGAATGCAGAGAAGCAGGCTGTCACCCCAAGACAAAGGTTTAGAGGTGAGGCCGTGAATTCCTCTAGGATTTATTAGCTTTTGCTTACTTACACGATGGTTTGTCAGCCGTTTATCCACGCACCTACAATCCTTCATTTGCTCTCGGAGCCTGTATATTGGCCATTGTATTCGCCTCCACGTTTGCGGTCATCTTCCCGCTTATCGCGCCGGCTGTCGTCATCTTGATTCTCTTGAGCCTTGTCGGTGAGTTATTTTGCGTAAATCTTTGAGGGAGACGGGCCGATAACGTTTCTTCTAGCTCATCGCTACCTCATTGGATACGTGTATGGCCGGACCCACTCACAAACGGGCGGCCTTCTGCAAATATGGCTGTTACGTCGATTTGGCAGCTTGCTCGCACTGCAGCCTCTCCTTCTCGGACTTATCTTATTAAGTCGACAGTTGTGGGTTCTAGGCGGCGTCTGCTGTGGCGTAGCCCTCGCGGTGGTTTTATTTGTCGAGGTGTACACGAGTTGGAAGATGCGACTTCCAGGACGCAAGTCACTCAAGCCGATCACCCAGAATTCCATCGAGGAATTTGCCAATACGACCAGACCTCCCAACTCCAAGGGGAGCCGACGGCCCATTGATGAAGAAAGCACCAGTCTTGTGAGCAGCGCGAGGAACACGAATCGTATACGTGGATCCATGGCTTCTGTTCTCGAGATGATGAGTTTGACCCTTGCCGTAATGCCTTCCCCATCGGCACATAGAGGGCCCATTCCACTCGGTAAGCAACGATTCTTTGCCCTTCCATTTCACTATGGGGCTGCAAGCGAAATGATTCATTTGGTGGTCAATGCTCCCCGGATGGGGTACATCATTCACGCGCTGACCTTCCGCTGCAGAAACCGAAACGCTGGATGACTTGACGGCGACGGAGCGTGCAGCACGGACGCACCCTGACGCACCCCCTCTGCTGCCACCGCTCCCATTTACGGACCACGCAGAGGAAATGGCATCGATACTGTACGCCCCTGAACTGATTGCACCTCCGCCCATCATTTGGCTGCCCAATGATTCTGCGGGCGTGGCGAGATCAGAGGCGGTGGATTTACAGAAATATCATGATCTACAGGTAACTTTAGATGTTCGCTCGAGAGACGATGTGATGCCTCGACGGTCCTCATCGCGGTCGCGAGGCGCACACGGACGATATTAGTAGAAGGGAGTAATTTAGCAGCGGCGTGTAATATTTTTGTTATTACTTTTTTTCTCTTGTTCCCTCGGACAATATTGTTGTGTTCGTTCATGTGGTATTGCTATTGGTGCCAACTTGCATGTGTAGAACAATGTGGCGAGTCCAGACTATGAGTGTGCCTTGTGATCTGACAGCGGACTCTGATTTTTACAGTTTTTGAGCTGATCAGGGCAAGTGACGTCACCATACATCAGTATTTTGTCATAACGCTATTTCCTATTTTAGTGCCCTCGTCATAATAATTTTTTTTACTTTGAATCCACGAAATTGGCGGAATCTCGACCGACGATGGACTTGCGAGCGAAATGGCCGGGAAATGAAGAAGATCATGGGTGTGGGTGCCGAGGGCGATGAGGGTAAAAAAGGCACCAGCATTGTTTCTGCTCCACAAAGATGATTGATTTGTATTTTTTTCCAGGCCAATAAAAATAATGTTTAGTAAAGAGTACGTCTGACGATCTATCGGCCGGGGAAGCCATGGGCTTGTCCGTGTACCAGTGATGCCGTCTGGCGTTCTCTCCGGCACGACCACGGTGCTTTATGTTTTTTTGCTGCATGTTTAAGGCCTGCACAAAATATGAAAAAGGGGGCGATCTGAACACGTCACAGTGCTGCAAGCCTTGCTGATGGCGAGACCGCTCTTGCAGTTGCCCATTAATTTTTCCCTTTTCGCTCAAGGAGACATCAACTGAAACCGTGTTTTGGAACCCACAGGTGAGTGATTCTCGGACGGCAGACGATTATCATTATGATCCGGACTTCGGGGCTCTATATACAATTACCAAACTCACTTCATCCTAGGCCTTAGCGCCTCACCTCGACATCCGCATCAACCCTCCACTCCCTTTAAAAAACTCGTCCACAGAGTTCGGAGTTGGCCATTTTTTCTTGCCAAGTTTGACCAGTCGTTCAAACAACTAGCCACGCGTGTGTCCCGCGTCGATTCACCTCTCCGCCATCTACTACCTCACACCGCACCTCGCTTCTCGTTTATAAGCATCCTGCGTTCCTACACGCAAGATCGACTCAGACACTCTACAGAACGGCATGTCCGGTGGCTCTCCACCCCCTCCATCCCCGCCGCACAGCGACGACGGCATAGACTACGATAACGATCCCGTTATTCAATATTCTAGGGACCTGTACGCCTACACGCTCCGGCTATGGACAGAGTCCAGGAGGGTCGCGGAGGAGAAGGCTCGAGCGAAAGCGACGGCCAAGAAAGAGGAGGAAGAGCGGAGAAGAGTGCTGCTTCAGGCACAGGCAAAGGTTGAGACGGGTGGCGCCGTTGTGGGAGGAAGTGTACCAGGATCGGAGGCGAACACAGCTCCGGGGGACGCCTCTTCGTCGACGCACCATAAAGGCTCATGACAGTGCCTTTGTCGGCCGTCTTCCCCTGCCCATCATGCCGCCCACCTGACATGAACCCTAGAGAAAGGTAGGCGATCGCGTCGGGCAGGGAGCCATATATTGATGATACTGTATATAACAGGTCATGCACTATCGACTGTCGGTGCACAATTGTCGTCGCCGCTCAACCTACCACCCAGCATCCACTGCTGTCGTTCTATCGCCATATAATATACCAGCAATCGGAAGACGAATGGCAATGCGTCGTTTGCACTTCGATGGCTCCATACACATACCCAACCTCTTTCTGAAGGAGGCAAGGTCATAAAGGATTCTTTATTTATCGAATCTACAGTATGCTTTATTTCCAGCCGTTGCGTTGTATATTCTCCCTTGCCAGCCGTTTGCTTCCTGTTTGCTCGCAGATTTGTCTAGGTGGTAAGCTCAATGCATTGACGTGTTCCACGACGTCCTACTGCGGCGCTGCGCCACTGTCGATCTTGGGCTTTGGTCTCGGAAGGAAGGACGGTTGAGTGACCTTATCTGATGGAACGAGTTGACTGACTGTTATTTAGAGTCTGCGTGTGAAGGACGACTTGTTTTTTTTGCTCCAATGCTGTGACAGATGGTCACGACAGATAACTTGGAATCTGGTACACGGCATCTCGGAGGAAAGAATTTGTGCAGACGACTAGCTAGGCACCGGGGGACTGAACAGTTACCTGATCGGGATGTAAGAGGACGCTGACGTCATTACTGCGACCACGTGGGCGTGAAAGTCTACGCTCGTTATGCTCTTGGGGAAGAAGCAGAGGAGACCGACGCCGAATTCCCACTCACACACGTTGCAGCTTGCACGCCTGCCATTGGCCGTGGAAAAATCCTATATAAATACGAGTAATGCTCTTCGAATCCCAGACTGAATATGCGGGCGTTTCTCGTTTTATTCAGCCTTTTTTCCTCGGTTTTTGGGGCAGAAATCAAGCCGTCGACGCTGACCGCTCCCGGTCCATTTCCGACGTCCCTATTCTCCAAATACTACAACTCGCCGACTGTCACGTCAGCCCAGGTTCAGCCTGTCATTTCAGACCCTGTCACAGTGCGTCCATTAAATTATTATTTTCCCATTTTATGTTCCAAACATCATCCATTTCAGCATGAAATCTATCCTTTCTCGCTCACAAACCCAGATAGTGTTCCAAAGAACAACACCGTCGATCCACATCCGTTGCCTCCCACGGCTTCTCCCTCTAGACTAGTCGAAAATGCATTTGCCCAGATTTTGTCGATTGCCGCAAATCCTGTCTTTGGTGATAACAAATGTGCTCGGTGCATCGCCGGATTTGAGGCCGCAAAGTTCCTAGCACTCGCCGCGCCGAAGCAGGGCCCCGCCTTCGCCGTCCGCCTCTGCGATCACTTCAAGTTCAGCTCAACGTGCAGCACGACGTTCGGGCCTCTTGGAACTGGCGGGGTCATCACCCAAGTCGTCGCAAATGCCGACGTCGGGGGTCTCGATGGCCAGGTACAGTCAATATCCAAATATCATACCAGTTCAACTTTTCTGACATACACTTCCCAGTACTTGTGTCAGAATTTCCTGAATTTATGTCCCTTGCCCGCTCCCCCTCCACTGAATCTCACAGCTTGGTTCAAGAAACCAAAGCCGAATCCCCTACCTCCACCAAAGAAACCGAGTGGTAAACGCCTCAAGGTATTGCATTTATCGGACATGCATCTCGATGCAAGTACGTAGGGTGCTACTGCACATCTCGGGTTTCTGCGGCGCTGACAACCCCGCTTCTTTCGCAATTGTCCGAAGGGTATTCTACTGGTGCTGAGGCAAACTGCACGTCTGGCCTCTGCTGCCGTAAAGGCGGATTCAACTCGCAAAGTCCAAACGCGACCCTACTTCCTGCCCCGCGATTTGGCGCATACCACTGGCAAGTATATCATTCCGATTTGCCCATTCGAATTCAAATTCTATCTCCCTTCTCCGAACTTATTCAATGAAACACGTAACGGGGTTACTTCACCCGTAACTGGGTTACTTCACACGTAACTGCGATCGCGAAAAAAGCTAACACACGGCGTGTTGATCTTGACAGTGACACCCCTCTTTCGCTGATAGCAGCAGCCCTCGAGGCAATACCCCCTCTCACGGAGACCCAGGGCACCGGGTTTGCATGGACAGTCTACACGGGTGATTTGGTGGCTCATGATGCCGATAATCAGCTATCAAGGTTGGCATCCTTCTTTTCCTTTCTTTCTCCACACTGCGCACCACGCACCGCTTGTCGGAATCTGGGGGCGTTCCGTATAGAACATGTCACTGACGGACTTTGCTGATTTCTTTGATTGATCTTGATTTTACACACCCACGCACGCGAACGCACCCATTTACGGTCGCTTTGGGTATTTGGGTCGATAGAGAGTATGTTACATACGTGGAGGTAAGTCTCGAAACGTTCAAGATTTTCCTGCTCGGCGGTGTTCAAGTCCTAGTATACCTGACAAAGTCTCCTACCTTTTCCGCTTTTCCGTTTGTCGTCTTGGCGTTCTATTATTGACCGCCGCGAACCGATCATGCGTCATATCAGTACTGATGTTCTTCATAGACACTGCTTTACGACCTTCTGAAGAAGACACTAGGACCTGGCCCGGTCTATGCTACGCTAGGAAATCACGATAGCTATAATCAGTGAGCTGGCACGCCTTTAGATGTGCACCGATGACAAACCTAACGGCATGGCAATTAATAGAGCCCAAGATGCTCCGCACGCCATTGGCCAAGGGCTCGCCGGGCAGTTTAGCTGGTACGGTCCATCATCGCCTCGCTTCCAATCATCTCTTCTATTTATACGTCCCCAATTAGTTGTGCTGACCTTTCCTTCCGCTGCACAGGAACTACGACCACCTAGCCCTCCTCTGGAAACACGAGAAATGGCTCCCAGATTCGGCCGTCCGTCTCGCGAGAACGCATTATGCGGGATACATGGTCAAGAGGGCCGATAATCTCCGGGTCGTTTCGCTAAACACGGATATGTGTGAGTGGTTTCTTGCCTCTTTCGACGCCTGGCCTGCGCGGTGCTCAAGGTGGGGTTGCTGACGAATTGCGGTATGGGTACGGTGCGTTTAGGGTACCGGTGAGTCTCACACTACGGGGTTTTATTTGTCCTTTGGAAATGGAGGTTTACGGATTGTTCTCACCGCCAGCGCGAACTATTTCAACTACATCAATATGACGGATCACGACGTGTCAGGGATGCTGAGGTTCTTGACTGATGAGCTACAGGACGCAGAAGACCACGGAGAGCGCGGTCAGTCATGATGTCTATTCACGCGACTCAAAATACTTACGAATGGCTTAATGATCTCGTAGTTTGGATTATTGGCCACGTCCTCAGTGGATGGGACGGTACAAACCCCTTGATCCCCGCCACTGATTTGTGTAGGTTCTCATTCAACTCCTCAGAATTTTCCGTAAACGCTGACGAATGTGGCTGGACGTGATATACAGTCTACCAGATGTACGTGTTTCATTCCATTTCGCCAACGAACTCCGAGGTTGGGAATTAAGTGAGTAAGCTGGGAACTAACTGGTGAGTACGTAGAGTGGACAGGTTCTCACCACACGTCATCGCAAGTAAGTCCTTCCTTCGACTTCGACTTCCTTCGCATGCATATATACACATATGCGTATATCCAAGCAACTCTTCTCACTTAACGTTCTTTTGGTGGCGAATAGATGTGTTCTTCGGACACACGCACGAAGACCAGATGTCGGTACGTCCCCCGTTTAATTTGGCCTATTGATGGCATTTGGTATTGATGACTGACGGCCGGCGGACATGCCGGACTTACTGGCTGTAGATCTTCTACCGCAACAATGCGACCGTGATGAACAGTGATACGGCGCATGCGCTGGCTTGGGTACATTCCATTATGCGTAACCCTATACGTGGAACGATCACTGATACAATGATGCAGATGGGCCCATCGTTAACACCAGGGACGAACATGAACTCTGGCTTTAGGGTGTACGAAGTTGATTCGGCGGTATGCAACATCATCATCTTGAGTCAATTTCCACCGTTGCTAAATGCTGTGGACGTGTTACTATAGACATTCGAAGTACTAGATGCACATACGTGAGTTCCATCCCGTTGCCCATCAACCCCGCCTTCAAGGATTTGCCTACGGAGTCCACCATTCAACATGGATGATTAACGTTTCAACAGGTGGAGGAGCGATGTGAGCACCTTCCCGGGCTTGGACTCACAACTAGAGCTCGGCCCAACGTACGCCTACGAATACAATACGCGCGAGACCTATGGGAAGACGATCCAGGATTGGGGAGCCAGCGACCCGCTAAACGCGACGTGGTGGCATCGCGTAACGGAGGGTGAGTGCATATGGTGTCAATTCAATTTCTTTTCCCGTGGAATATATTCATTTAACCTGGACTAACCACTTATCGTATCGCGCTCGGATTTTTTATCGGATAACGCTGATGTGGAGTATCATTGTAGCCATGGAAGCTGATAACTCCCTCGTCGCTGTAAGTTGTAATGATGCCAGGGTTGCATGAACTCGCACTCACTTGCATTTTCTTCTCCTTAACCAATAGACGTTCAATACTCTTCAAGGGAAGAGCTCGATCCAAACTCGCCCGTGCACAGGCGACTGCATCAACGCCAAGATCTGTTACATCCGGAGCGGTTCCGCACCGATTGGTAGGCGATGCCCTCAAGGCTTTGGCTCTGTGCAATCATGAAGTGAGATTGATGGTGTGGCGGGCTTTTTTGAGTTGAATAGTGTGAAGAACAGGTGTCGTTATTTTGCGTGAATTTTTTGACTATATATGGGAACCGCGCCTTTGGAGGCGACCCATGAATCTAGCAAGCAAGACGGACCCTGTACGAGTTCGGCGTCTGCTTCAATATTTATTTGCTACACCCCTGTCGTATAAGATAGGAGTGTGTGGACTTGTCAGTTTCAGTCCTGAGGCCTGAACAGACGTACAATTATGCGTGGATGCTGACAGATCGGTCGGCCTGGTGCTAGGACAGTGAAGGCGTTTTCGTCACCTAGGGCCGCAGCACGATCTGGGACATATTTGGCCTTGACACCAGTGACTGCCGGGCTAGCGCCCTAATGACAAAAGTCTCAATTGGCAACACTGTCAATGGCCCTCGAGGATCGTTCAGGACCTTGGGAGTCTCGTCGCCAGTGTTCACCAGAGGGTGACCAGCTTAAGGTTGCCAACTCCGTTCGGAGTCGGGGGTTCGCATTCCGATTGTATCAGAACTTTGTAGACGTACCGGAGACACTCGGTTTCAAGCCTGCGGCCACTGATACGGGGAATGCCAGAAAGAACATTCCGATCCCACAAACTGCAAGAATTGCATCGGTTACCACTGGGAGGAAGAAGTGAAGCTGAAGTTACAGTTCTTTGACCGTGGTATTTTATAGCTTGCTGACATCGAAGACATTCCTAGACCATTAGACGAGCATAGCAAATATCTTGCAGGTTCCTAATGCCTCGGTAGGAACCGATGAGATGCGTGACTCGGATCCAGAACTGCTGCCATATGGTTGCCTGGAGTTGATTGAAGTATGTCTTCGACATCGGGAATATTGTCGCCACGGTCACCTCATCGTCGATGTGCCTTAAGCTATGGGTGCTGTTTGGGCGGAGCCGAACCAGCTACTTTGGCCTTGCGTGTGGCACCATTTCAGAGTCAGCTATTTAGAGAACTCAAATTGTGTTAAATGTCTCTCACAGATTTGAACCTCGACGACGCGTTGCAGAGCGTGCAGATTTGGTGGGGTCATCCTACACCCTCCTCCAGACCCATGGCGCTGCTTGATATGAAGTTAGGACGCCGAGTATCATGCCGTTCCGACTCCACAGATCGCATAGATGCCGTCTGGTGGGAATGACGAAAACACCAATTCAGAGCGTACCACCACGCCTAACCCAAAGAGGATCCTTTACTGGACGTCTGCCTTAGCTTTAGCACGGTCAAAAAGGTCGCTGCCACCACCTGTCGGAGGGATCAAGGGTTAGGGGCGTGTTTCCTAACTTCATAAAGATGGCAGTTGAACGTCGAGGGTTTATATTGCACTGGTGGACGAGCGAGTTATAGAGCCACATAGCTTAGGTATCAGATCAATGAGAGGAATTGACGGCGATACTGATCGCCGCGAGTCTGGTCAAGAAATACGACTTGAATGACATCTATCAGAGGTTCAAGGTCTTGCGGAGTGATTTTTGCCTCGCGAACAGTCCTCCACTTATACGTGGGCACGACCTCCAAGACGTCGATGGCAGCACCCCGTTTTTTCCTCTCCAACAGTATATCCCTAATCCGAATTACTGATTGCTTCATATCCGCTGGATCCCTCTCCTGAGACAAGAGAATCCGCTTCAAGCTAGGAAGTGGATATGTCATGGGTATCCTCCCTTCACTCTGCGTTTCGTGTGCATCGTGAGGCTGGAGGGCGAAGCCAATGTCACTGAGATCGCTGATACGCAGCTCTCTGACTTCGGCCAAGGCGTGGAAGAAAGGGATGAGGAAGGAAGGATCTGTACCGTTCTGTACTTCTGCATATCCGTCAAAATCTAGCGTGCTGATAGGGCCCAAAAGGGGACGGAACGCGCCGAGGGGGTCTTCTAAGTAGGCTGTAAAACAATGCATCCCCATGAATGTAAATACGAGGTCGACAGACGGTTTGTCTGTGGGTTGGGCATTTATTTTGATTGTAATCCGAGATTCATTTTGACCCTGGTGATGACTTGCTCTGACCATCAAAATAATTTGGCCAAGGGATGGGTCGTAGGGAGGAAGGAGGGCATGTATATGGGGGGTGGTGATCGCTAGATCCTCGCACTCCGCAATTTCGTCGCAACCTAGAGTGATGTGCTCTATGGAGGGAATTGTCATGTATTGTAAGATCTTGAGGTCAGGTATAGTTTCCACCCGGAATTGTAAGTCTGACAGAACTGGCAAGGTGACGGCAATGGGATGATCGAGTGGCCAATCGGGCTCCAAGGCGTAGTTGATATGTAAAGAGGATAGCCGAGGCATGCCCTGTAAAGCGCGTAAGAACTCGGAAGGGAGATGACGATCCAAGCCAACGGTATAGGGTGCGTGCTCGACCCATAGGTCTAAAGAAGTGAGGTTGCAGAGGAGGGGCGAATCGAGGTGAATGATAAACCCAGATATGGATAAGGATTGCAAACTCGGTACGCCCTCGTGGAGTGCGGTTGCGGAGAAGCGACACTGCTCCTCGTCGTTCCATTCGTCCAGTTCTTCAGGTTCAATTCTGCCGGATAGAGTAATAGCTTTGAGTTGAGGAGTTGGCATTGCGAACAAAGAGTCGAGCCATGCTGGTTCGAAGTCCATAATTTCGACTTCTACGAGGCGGGCTGCATGGGAGTCAAGCACCATGGATACGGTGCGAGGGTTGGAATTGAAGCCACAAGTCCACAGATACAACGGCGTTGACTTTGACCGCTGCAAGAACAGCCTGGTCAGCGTCGGAGGCATGGCGGTCCATATGCAGCCCCATATTCGAGTTGTTGCAATTGCAACCTTTCTCCAAGTGCGGCATGTATGTGTGGCAGGAAACCAGTCGTCGCAAGGTGTTCTCGTGTCGGATCGAGGATAATCGCCATCCACAAACACCATCCACCCGAAGATTAATGTAATGATATCTGGGAGCATGAGTGCTCTTTGAGAACTTGGGCTTATTATCAGCGCCATAGTTTGCCCTGTTCACTTTTTTTTAAGAATATGGATGGCACAATGTTTGTATCGTTGCTCACCTCCGCAGGTGCACGACGCCAAATCTGAGAATTATCGAACTTGAATGGATCGATCTTAGTTACTTGACCGTGGTGGCTGTGCACAATCCCACCTTCTTCCGCTACAGCCATCATCAATCATTTCAGCCACAATGTCAAACGTGTCGTTTGTAGCGGAGAAAGAACGCGAGCAAGGCTTCACGCACGTCTTGTTCATCACTACGGGTAGCGTGGCTTCGGTCAAAGCTCCCTTGATCGTTCAGGAGCTGCTCAACGTTCGTCAGTGGCCTGTCTCGCAGAAATTGCGAATGTAACAATGGTTCCAGTACAAGAAAGTCAAGGTCACTGTAGTGGCAACCAAGGCCTCGCTTGCTTTCTATTCCAAAAGTGATGTCGAAACAGCCGGAGTCAGCGTTTGGGTAGACGACAATGAATGGTCAGTAAGTAATGTCAGGATCTCGCCGATGGACATCGAGGCTAACCAACATGTGTGCAGCCTGGTTACAAAATAGGTGACCCCATTCTCCACATTGAACTGAGGCGATGGGCCGACGTCGTCTTAGTCGCCCCGTGCTCAGCAAATACGTTGGCAAAGATCGCCTCTGGAATCTGCGACAATTTAGCGGTCAGGGTTGATTCGTTACCTTAGTTTAGTTGCTTCTAAGCTTACTTGAAGCGACTCAGACATCATTGCTTCGAGCTCTTGCATCAACGACACCGACCTACGTATTCCCTGCAATGAATACACTGATGTATGAACATCCTTTGACTTCAGAGCATCTGCGAATCGTTCGGGAGGTCTTACGTTACAATGTCGTCGG
Source organism: Pleurotus pulmonarius (assembly GCA_012980535.1). Lineage (NCBI taxonomy): Eukaryota > Fungi > Basidiomycota > Agaricomycetes > Agaricales > Pleurotaceae > Pleurotus > Pleurotus pulmonarius. Next base: position 1,348,596 of record SJKF01000002.1, read on the forward strand.
TCCCATTGGCAAAGCATTGGCCTGCGGTGATATAGGTACGCTAGCATCGTAATTCGAGTCTTCTGCCACTAATATTTTACTAGGCATCGGAGCAATGACAGAATGGCGCGATATCGTGCAAACAGTAGTCGATCGGTTTCAATTGCAACTGAATGAGTGAAGGGCTCCCCACCTGTTCACGCATATCAGGTTTCTTTGGCAGAAATCGACGCATATACTTGCTTTCTAGCCACGTAGACGACTAAGGAACGGGTGCAAATCGCACAATGTTTCATCGTTACCCCAGAATATATGCAGGGCGCATGGGCAGGGCGTTGGGGCCGCCCAATATTGCCTCGCTGCTATCCAGCAAACTTGAAGTGGTTGCCACAGATCACCGCCATCAATCATCACACAGCTTAGCAGTGTGGTGCGTTGGACGATCTCTATCAAAAGCCTATTGACGATCCTATGCTCATAAACTCTTTGTTAGCGAGGATTGGACAGCTGAATAAATATTTCCATGGCACGAAAGCACTTCGATCTACTAAACGAATAACTCCCCTCGCCCAAGCACCCTCAGCTCACCCTTCAGTCCCACAGTTTCTTCGTCTTGATTCCACGAGACCTTCAGCTCACCACCGCGCGGACTGACTTGTCTCGCCTTTATCTCACCGCTGCTCGAAACCCCGAGCTTTCTTGACCAGTATGGCACAAGGAGACAGTGTGCGGATCCACATACGTGGTCCTCGCCGCCTATGATCCGTAGAGGTGCGAACATCCGCGAAACGAAGCGAGCGCCGGATACCTCGTTCTTTGGACTCGCTGTGGTGATTATATTGATATAGACCCCGGTGTCACGCTGCAAATCAACGCCAGAAACCGTCAATGATGCGATATATACATATTCGTCAAGGACTATACTTACCAACGCCGAGCTGTCGACGACACACCCCTCTAGGTCATCTTCAGGTTCAAGTTCTATTAGGAGCATGTGCTCAAACCCTTTCCCTCCTTTCCCAATGAATCTGACATGAACTTCTTTCCCCATTGCCTTACTTACTAACTCAGCCACATGCGCCCATTCTGCTTCGGAAACCGGTTCGACGCTACCCGCAGGCAAATAAATCTCATACCATCTCCCATCACCTTTATGCACCTTCAGCGTCGCTCCCGACACCGCATGGAACTCTATTGTCTCGACATCGTCCGGAACCATCCCGGGCGTGCTCCAGATAGCTCCTGCAGCAGCAATGGTTCCGTGTCCGCACAAAGGTACCTCCTTCCCTACAGGTGTGAACCAGCGTACATCGAAGACCGCCGTGTTGTTGTCGGAAGAGGGCAGTGGGGATGATAGGTATGTGATCATCGGCTGAGTGAAGTTGAGAGCGATGACTCCCAACGTCTCGTCGGATGGTTTGGCATCTCCGATGAACACCGTTGCGGCGGGGTTTCCGCCAGAGAAAGTGTTCGAGAAGGCAGTCGATAACACGAAGGGGAAGGATTCTGTGGACATGTTGATTGACAGAACGCGCAAGACAGTCTCTTAAGTAGCATTAGCACGGTACTTAAAGACATCCGGTAACGAGTCATGCATCATGAACGTTGCATGATTGATAATCGATAATCCCTCATTGAGTCACATTTCCAGCAGACTTTTACTTTGCATGTCAGCGATACGGGGATTATTCCCGAAGTTGAATGGGTCTATATTTAGTTCAAAGTTTCAACAGCACTGGAAGAAGTCCGAAGCTTAAGGAGCGACACTTTTTATGTATTGAGACTTGGAATTACAAGATAACGATGAAATAAAGCAACCAGCAAGAAGCATACAAGTACAGGATAAAAGAGTGGAGAGTTGCCCTTCTGCTCGAATATTACTATTTCGGAAAGAAAACTAAAGCGAATCTACAACCCCTCTTCCGACGAATTGTCGTCGAACAACAAGACATACTCAATATTCTCAGTGTTGGCAGGGGGACGTTCGTTCGAGAAGTGCGATCGACTGTCTTCCCACACAACTGCCTCGTCCTCTTCATCTTCCTCGTCATCGAAGTCAGGTGCACCACTAGATGGCACGCTGATCAGAGATACATCAGAGCCAACGGAGCCAGCGTCAGAAGCAACATCTGGGTTGGTTGAAGCGAGTGAAGGCTCCGAAGGCGTTGAGATAGAAGCGGACGATGGCATCGACGAAAGGTTTTGCTCAGTCATAGGCATAGGCTGGGTTCCGGCTTCAGAAGCCGTCTGAGCCTTACTGGGAACAATGATGGACGACGAAGGCGAAAAATCGGAAGTCGACCTTCGACTAGGCTCCTGAACAGTGATGCTGCGGAAAAGAATCTTGAGCAACGAGCTCGATCTGATTGGCATGAAAAACTTACTCGATCCAAATACTATCACCAAACAGACCACCGTTGCCGGCGCGCAGCCTCCAATAGCTGACATATCGTCCTGGGGTATCGGGGGCCTAGAATACCATAAGCTAAAAAATAATCATATCGCGAAGCGCACAAACCTTAAGTTCACCAGTGGACAATTCTACTTCAGCGTTTCCTGCAACAAATCCGACTGATTTCGGAGTTAAAGCACCGCGCGATAGCGTGTCCCCAGCAACGTAAACCAGTTCCGTGTTCTCAGGCCAAGACTTGTCACTGTCGTTGAGCATCTTCCAGGTCTTGACGAATTCCGCGCCTGGTGGAAAGACTTGTCCGTCAGGGACGGTGATGTCTTCTATGAAGGTAGCATGAAGGACGACAGGTGGTTCGGGAATCGGGATAACAGTTCTAGGAGCCACTGGAGGGGAGATACTGGGCGGCAAATTGACCACTGGGACGGCGGGCAGGTTCAGAGGAGTGTCCTCAGACTTGGGAAGCTTGACGATCGGGGACTTAGGGGGGGCTTCTTTGATTGGCGAAGGGGCGCGGTGCTGGGTAACGTCTACGTTGAGGAGAGCTGCAAGTGAGCTGAGCGCATTTGCAGACACAACAGGAGTTGATAGAACATGACGTGGAACGGCGAATGGGAGCGGGCGCGACAGTAATGCCTCACCAGTGAGCGGAGACTCGGTAGATGTGTTTGGAGTTGGTACCTGCGCCGCGTTATCTGTCTGGAGTGAAAGCAAGTGGTTGAATTCTTGAGCGACGCGTGGCCAAAACTCGCGAAGTAGATCGCTTCCATTATCCAATGAGAGAGGCGGTAGCCTGAACGTAGCAGAGGAGCCCTCCGATGCTGCCGATGCCTCGGACGACGTCTTATGGTCCGGAGTCGCTCGTCCAGAGGAAGCGTTGGAGACAGGCTCTGGTGTATTGATAGCGGGCACTTGAGGTACGAAGCTAGCTGGAAGCGAAGGAGTCTCGTCTTCTTGCTTGACGAACTGGGGGGCCGGATCGCGCGTAGTCACGGGCGGTGTCGAAGGCGAGAGCGTCGGGTATGCGTCCAAAGAGAGACCGTCAGTGAAGTTATGATTGTAGTTAGCAATTAGATCTGGCTCAGGTGAAACAGCGTTCAAGCGAGGCGAGTCGAAACCTCCAGGAATGCTGAGCGCTGGAGAACGCGGCGATGGTGGACTGGCGGAAAAGTGAGACCTCTCGGGAGACGAAGGGGCTGAATACGCTAGGTAATGCGGGGGAGCGACCGAGAACGAGGGAGGTAAAGGAATGGGAGACTGCGAGAGCCTGACACCTGCGGGTATTGGGCGAGGTGATACAACTTGATCATAGTACGAAAGCGCCGGGGATGCTGGCCTCGACGGAATGCGAACTGAAGCGCGGTATACAGTAGGAATAGCCGTGTCGACAGACCTCATCTTCAGGAGAGGGTGCGTAGCCGGGTGTACAGGAATTGGCAAGGCCTCACATGTTTCGCATAGATCGAAGTCAGGGCAATCAAAGTGCATGCACTTGTATCGAATGCCGTTGATACCACGTTTACAGACTACAACATTGTTAGAGGATGTCAAAGCACATGCATAAACGCTTACTATCGCATGTTGCATAATGTCTCGCGACTTGGGTTACTTGCCTGGATGATGCACGGCGCTATAGAAAGCTGAGTGAAAAGCTAGATACCACGTCCAACGAAGGACTCACAATGTATTGCTTGGGGTTAGTTATCTTCACGAACGAGTGCTGCGGGTGCTGATCATCTGCAATGGTGAAGCAACTACTGCAAGTATCGAAATCTACAGAATATGAACAAATTGGATGCGTCTGAGTGTTCTCGCGTACCTGGACAAACAAGACATTTCTGGCAATAAAAACGTTAGACGGGAAGACGAAGTAAGTTTGAAAAGAACGCACGTATCGATCACCATGAATGCGCGAGTCGCACATATCACAGTTAGCCGCATGAACAAAGGCCTCCTCAGCAACAGGAGGCGGCGCTACGGTAGGCGGCGCTGCAGGAGGAGCGCGGGCCGATGGTGTAGACTCTCTTTCACCTTGGCCGCTGAATACAGTGTGGACAATGACACGACCCGGTTCCGAAATTTCAAAGAATTCATGGAATGGATTGTGACGCTCGGCGGATCCAGACGTGATGCAGCCCGTGCACAAGTCGTAGTCTGAATAAAGGTCAACAAGTTTGCTAACATGATTCGTTGTGGTGCTTACCTGGGCAATCGAGACATTTGTGCCTGATCCCTTCAACGGTCCTGCTACACGCATCGCATATAATCCCTTCGTGAACTACGACAGGGGCTACGGCAGGTGTGCTTGCCTCTTGGACTGGAGCGTCAGGAGACGCAACTGGGGGCAATACGCATGGTAGAGCGGGAGCATCTGGGACTGGACGGGGGCTAGCAATGGATGGACTCGGCGGAACGAATGCTGAGACAGGGGCCGGCGTATAGATATGCTCCCATGGTTGTATCGGCTTGCCAGGCCCGAGAAGACGACCAGGTGGTGGTAATGGCGGAGGGGGCAAGTTGGGCAGAGGTGGAAGCGTAGAAAAAGCCGAAGACGTTGAGGATGCCGGCTCAGTAACTGGAGGCTGCCAAGTAGCCCACGGCTGGGGGGAAACCCATGGGCGGGGGCAAGAAGGACATGTCCTCTTGCTGAAGGAATGCAAACTATCTGAGCTAAATTGGCAAACCATGTGTCCGTTAGGGAAAGCAGATTGACAATCCGAGCACTGAGCAAAGTTTAGTAGAGAAAAGCCTCAAGGAAGCGATCTGCATACCTGAATAACAGGGCACTTAAGACAGGCGTGCCAAGGCCCTGAGAACCTCTTCATACACGAATCACACCAGTGAGCGATGCACGACCAGGATTGATCCAACGAAGTCGTCTGGACCTTGGGCGGAGAAACGGGTTGCTGTACGTGGACGGGCGGGCTTCGTGGCACCTCAGCGTTCCTTGTGGACGGAGAAGAGCCAAAAGTAGCAGTTAGGACGTTGTCGAGATCGGCCTTGAAAGACGTAAGTAGATCCTCAATTTGTTTCTTGCCATCCACACAGGCACAACGTTGAGGGGAGGGAGCTCGCGGTAGAGGCGGTGGAGGTGGAACATGGAAAGATGGGCTGAGGAGTGCCCCGGGCCGAGGAAAGTACGCTTGCGAAGCTGGCGCCTGGTCGACATCCATAGGAGCTTGCGTGTAGGCACGAGGAGGAGAGGAATATATGATGGGTGGTGGTGGAACCATGAAAGGCATTGGTGGCGGCAGGGCCACTGGATTGGGAGCAGGTGAAGTACTGGGCAAACCAATACCATAGCCAAGTATGGTAGACACGCTGGAATCGTTGTCTACAACGGTGTCCGAGGTACTGTATGCTGACCAGCGCACTGATGATGCGGAGGATGCACCAGGAGCCTTATGGGGGGTTTCTTCGTACACGGCGAACCTCAACAAGGGATTTGACCAAGATTGATGAAGAAAGGGGCCGACGCATTGGTCGTAATCGTCCGCTGAGTGGACTTCTTTGGCGATAAGGATACGAGAAGCCTGGTTCGAGGGGGAGAAGAGAAGTTTGGACAAGTAGTAATTATGGCTTATTGGAAACACACGGTAGAGCTGTATATGCTAGGTAAGCGCTGCGCTGAAAAGGACCAAGTTCCCATCGTACCTGGTTGCACAGCTCCTCAAAGGAAGGGAAGGTATTGACATTCGCAAATGAGATCTTTCGAGTCTGGCCACGATATGTGGCCTTTACTGTGAACATTATCGGGACTTTGGGACGAGGATGTTTCTGAGGGAGAAGGTGGGGTGGGGCGAAGTGCGTTCAGCTGTAGCGCAGCAGCTTCCATATATAAGTTGCCGACTCATAATAAGCGCCGTTACGCGTCACGCATTTGGCGCCCAAATGTCACGTCCTTCAGGGGGATATTGCTTCGAAATCTTATCTCCTTCTCTCACTAATACTGCAATTCCAATGTCCTCGCCATCAAATTATAAGCTTCTGACCTGTACCAGATACGATCCATTTCTTCTCAGTTTGACTTGGAACAACGACAGCGATGGCGCACCGTCTCCATTCTTGCTGCTGCGCTTCCACGTTGACCGACTTGTTGACGCTGCGGAACGGCACGCATGGGCAACGGCGAAGGCTGCGATCTCATTAGACACCGTCAAGGCTGCATGTCAGGAACTAGTGGACAACGCACCTGAATTCGCGTCGAAACCTTTGAAGGTGATTTTGTTTCCGGCCGTAGTCGCGATCATTAACATATTTATCATCACAGATTCGGTTACTCCTTGATGAAGCCGGTTGCTTCAGCGGGGCTGCGACAGTGATATCTCCCTTGGTGGCTGACCCCCTTATAACATCGACGTTCGATCTTGAGCTTGAGAGCTTGCTTTTTGGTCCGATCTACAACATCTACCTTGACACCCAACCTTGTCCCACTTCCATCTTCACGTCCACGAAGACTACGGAACGCCGCGTTTACGAGGCTTCGCGCGCCCGGCGAACAAAGCAAGCAGCAGGCCCTATCTCTGACCCACATCCTGACGATATATTGCTTTATAATGATGGCGGATTCGTCACCGAATCAACCATCTCCAATGTTGCTTTATACCGGGGGACCAAATGGCTAACTCCGCCCGCATCCACCGGATGCCTCCCTGGCGTGTTCCGGCGGTGGCTACTTGAGCTTGGGCGGATACACGAAGACACAACTGGGCAACTGCGAATATCATCCGTCAAAGAGGGAGACTGGGTCCTCTTATTTAACGGAGTAGTTGGCTGTCGTTTAGGGCGCGTTGTGGGCGTTTGAACGGAAATGCAACTATATGAGTCGCTTTTGGTAATCGACAACCAGGATGAGAGCAATACAATTACACATCTACATCCATCGCCCCATCCATTTGATTATCGAACATCCCATCGTCCATCTCCCCCAATATATAGTCAATCATATAACTCTCCTGCACCAGCTTCTCTATCCTTGCAAGATGCCTCTCCGTATATGGAACAAGGCCGTCAATCAACTCCTTCAATGCCGAGCCTCCAATAGCCTTACCCCCACCGGGTTGTGTGACCAACCCCTCCGTAATGAACGCCTCCTCCTTCATCTCGTCTCCAAACGCAGACATCACATCCTCCGCGCTGCGAAGCTTCACGATCGAGTACAGTATCGTCTGCGCGACTTCGCTGCTCTTCGCGTTGGCGTTCCACGCTCTGACGAACCGGAGTAACTTTGCAAGATCAGATCCACTCAAGGTTTTGATCACCTCGTCAACCGAGGAGTGCCCAGTCAATGGGGATACAGTCTCGGGATCCGAATTAGAGTGGACCTCCTTAAAGAGCTTGTACAATCGCCCTGGTTGCTCCATAAGTATCGCAAGCTGGATGGCCTTGCGGTAATCATTCAGCGATAGATAGTTCATGAACTCTTGTTCCCTTTGGGAAAGGTCAGCGTAACGATGGATCGCCGAGCGAATCTTACTTACTTCAGAACTTGATCAGTTCGTTTCGCCTCTTTCTCCAACTCCTCTTCCTCGGTGCAATCTTCCCAAAAGGTCACTACGGAGTCTGCCGCGCCCGAAACGATAATTTTGTCGTCACTGCTAACCGCCAGCGCCCAAACCTATAGCCACAACGTCAATGAGTCCAAAGGCTCGCATGCACGAGACTAACCTTGTCCTCGTGGTTATCCATCGTCGCTGTGCACTCCTCATCCTTGACGTTCCACAGCTTCACCAACCCATCAGACGCCGAACTCACAAGTTGCATCCCGGCATTGATAAAATCCACCCTAAGCACCGAATTTGTATGCCCTTCGAACGTCTTCACGCAGGACCAGTCCTCCAAACTCCACAGCTTGATCGTCTTGTCGCCGCTCCCCGTCGCAAGGAGCCGCTCATGGCGGCTGAATCGCACGGTCCAAACACCACGCTTATGCCCTTTGCATATCCCCAGCAGCTTCAGCTCGCCCCGTGGAGGCCGCCCCTCGCGCCCTGGTATGAATTCGATTTCGAACACCTTCGCCGTGCGATCCTGCGAACCCGACGCCAAAAATCGATTGTTCGGTGCGATGTCGAGGGAATTTATGTCTTTGTCGTGAGCTTTGTGCGTGGTCAGACTTTTACACCGCAGAACTGGAGGCGAGTCGTCTTCGTCGTTATCGGGGGGCGTAAATGTCTGTGGAATTGGGGTCAAATCCCACATTTTGATTGTTCTGTCCTGGCTGCCGGTAAACATAAAACGAGGGTCTTCGTTGCTGTTGGTGCCTATCCCCCGGGACATCGAAAGGGCGCCAATGCTCTCGGCATGCCCCTCACAAACAGCCACGCACCCATACACGAAGTCTGTTTCACTAGATGAGGACTGAGAGGGAGCCCATATCCTCGCTGTTCTGTCTTTGCTGCCGCTAGCGAGCAGGTTGCCGTTAGCACTTCGGTCTAAGCATAACACGATTTCTGAGTGACCGGAGAGTAGGCGAGCATCAAGAGTCGCGTTATTGTATATTCGAATCAATGAGGAATTCGTGGCTAGCGCAATGTGGGTGTCGCGGGGAGATGGGGTGGATGAGGACGAAGATGCTTCTGGGGATAAAAAGCAGGCATCAACTATTTCGTCGTTGTAACCGATGCACTGGCGGGATAACGATCGAGTAGCGAGTGAGAAGAACAGAATGTTTTGATCACCATGAACAGATACAATGGTGGATGTAGATTCAATATACCTTGGATCCTTATAAGGGGTCATATAGTGTGAGTGACTGTAGAACGTACATGGCGTCCAGTATTTGGCGTTGTTCTTCAGCGTCTTCACCATCGACTTGAGGCGTGCCTAGAGTAAAAAGTACTTGACCTTCTTGGGCATCCCAGATTTTAACGATGCCTTGTTGGCCTGCAGTGAAGAACTTCAACCTCATGGACGATGAGGAGGTCGCCAAGCTGTCTTCGTCACGCAAAATCCCCACAGCTTCTACCCTCTCCAGGATGGGTATTGTCTTGAAGAGGACAGGACCCTGAGCTTTGTGCTTCCCTTTATCCTTGTTAGACTTTTTGGCTTCGGGTTGCTTCGCCGCTAGATCCCAGACCAACACGACAGAATCTCTGCCACCACTAACTAACCACCTCCCATCTGAAGAGACGTCCAAACCTCTGGGCACAGAGACATGCCCCTCCAGCACTGCTTCAGGTTTAGCACCTCCCGCAGAGCGAGCCATCAAATCGAATATCCGTATGCGGGTATCGTTCGATGCAGTGATCAGCTGAAAGGTTCGATTTTCGGTGACAGAGGAGTTGTCGCGAGGATAGTTGAACGCGAGTGCGCTGACGACGCCCCCGTGCCCCTTGAAAGCATGGGTAACGTACCCGCGCGATACATCCCAGACCTTGACAACACCATCTGCTGCGCCGGATGCGAGGTACGTTGAAGTAGGATCTATCTTGCAAACATGGACAGGGGAGTCGTGCGCTCGAGCAATGACGCGGATCGGTTGCACAGGTTTTGCCGTATTCGATTCCTTCGGAATGTTATACACTTTCAGTGCTGACGATGTCGTGAATACAACTATGTAGTCGCTGGATGGTGAAACGCAGAGCGAAAGCACCGATTGTGTGTCCTGCAATTGGTATCACGGTGAATCATTATAGCTGATATCATTCTGTAACGTACCCCTGCAAAGCGGCATATCTCATTGCCCGAAGCAACGTCTGTGCAGATTACTTCGTCTGCCACGGTCGTAAAGAGTTTGCTGCCATCCACGGAGACAGCAACGGGTCCAGAGGTGTACAACGGACTGATCGTACGCGACTTTTTGAATCTAAAGTAATTTCAGCATTTCGACAGCACCGTATCCGGCTTTCACTCACGAAGTTTTGAGCTTCGGTCGCGGCGGAGGGACAGTCATGTTCAAAGAATGGATAATATGGGCGCTTAAGAAATTTTTGGTGATCGAAAATGTCCATGCATGGGTGGCTGTGCAGGCGATCTCTTCATAATCATGCATATTATTTGTGGAGTATGACATTGCTGCTATGCTACATGGATTATTAGAATGAGTGTCCTTCCATAGTGTTTTACAGCCCTCCTAAGAGCTCGTTCTCAGTACTCTCGGTTCAAAGGAGTAGTTTGCTCGATCATGGTTTACTGGGTGATGGTAGTGGATTTGAGTTGCGCTTTTGGGATCTCAGCTCTCTGAGACTATCCTCCAAGAGTCTTCTGCGAAGGAGCTCCTCTTCAGCAAGACGCTCAGCATCCTGTCGCCTCTTGCACTCTTGCTTCAGCTTGTTTTCCGCCGTCCGCAGTGCAGACTTCGCGCGCCAGGCGTCGGCTTGAGCATGGGCGAGCTGATCCGACATACGCTGCGACAGGCAAGTCGCCTCGGACGTCTTCTTCCTTAGTTCGATGATTTCTTTGCGCATCTGCTCAATCTGTTCGAATGGGTCATCGCAGGGTTCAAGGGCGCCCAAGGAGGCTACGGGACTTGAGTCAGCCTCAAGAGGCTCGAGATATTGGACCGTCCGTAGCATCGGTCTGTCAAAAGGGTGAACGACATTATCTTCCATGGCGGAGTCTTCGTCGTCTGTTAAGGGCACCGCTTCGGTATTCTCTCGAACTTCACTCTCCCCCTCTTTCTCTTCTTCTCCTGGCCACGATGGGTTGGCTCCCGAAGTTCCCCACTCCTTGACACTCGTCATGCACTTGGATATTTCTAAGTCGTCTTTCCGTGGCCGACCGCGCTTACGAGCGGGCTGAGGAGCGCCTCCTGGACCTTTGGGACGCCCACGCTTCCGAGGACGTTTTGTACCCGGTGGCGCCTCGAGATTGACTACCCAATACGAACCAAAGCCTGGATCAGTGACCGGCCTGGCTTGTCGTTCAAACAAGCGGTTCAGAGACAGATGATGCCGAACGGATTGCTATTTCATCCAAATTATTGAATGCGTCAATCTGGAGGTCAATTTACTCACCTTCCACGTCGGACCAGCCGTTTTGTAATAAGGGTACTTATTCTCCATTGCCGCGTATATTTCCCTTATAGTGAGCCGTTGCTTCGGACTGCCCAAAATGGCGCATCGCAGAATGACCGGCAAGGTGTGGGGAGGTCGATCATCTGTATCCTGCAGACAATCTAGCGTATTGGGGCAATCGGGGTGTATTTCATGGTCAACTGTATGATCCCTCGTGTAATAACTGCTGGAGCCTTCCTCTGGGACAGACTCGGTGAATGCATCTGACGGCCCATCACTTTCGTCATTATGATGGCTATGAAAGAGTCAGTGCGCGCCTTACCCTTGGGAACGAAGCAACTGCGCACCTATTTTCTTGAGCCCTACTGTAGTCTGGATTCAGAAGGTTCGAGAGGCTGGCCATGGGAGCAGTGGGCAAAGCGCGTTGGGTGAAGACAGTCATTTTATAAGGACCATTGTTCGTCTAAAATGGAATACATCATTACATAACATTCGATCGCCAGGGTCCACATTACAGACGGAAGTACTCTAGGTTTCGTTCATATACTCTAAATCGAAAGCTTGTAATACATAAAGGAGGAATCTACACATCACTTACTCGAGGACCTGCGTTACGCGAGATGAATAGCAACTGGCAATATTTACAAGCCCGGATAGAATCGATATGGAGGATTTTCGGTGTCATTCATCAACCATCCCGTCGAAGGATTATTTTGTGGTTGAGCGACATTATTGGGATAGGCGATGGCTTGATTACCGACGTCGTTTGTCGATGGACCAGCCTCGGGTGGCATTGTTTCGTTGGTGCGGGGCCACCATTCGTAGCCAGGATAGAAAGAGGTAGAAGCCTCGATGCCAGGAATATCAAGTCCCAGCATATGGGCCATGATGCGCATATTGAGGTCTTGCACACCGTTTACAGCGGCTGGATCGAAAGAAGGTGCCTCTGGTACACTTTCTTGAGCGAAGGCGTCCTCCGCTAAGCGTTTATTTCTTGCCATGTTTTGTGGGGGCATGGTGTGTACTTTGTCAAACCCAAGCTTCACATTGTTGAGCAAATCCCAAGCACGGCTCGCACTCGGCCAGACGATCTAAGAATTAATGTCAGAACAAAGCAGTGACAGATGTAGCACCATCCTTACCGCCATATCTTCCAAAGCGCTCAAACATTGTTGAAGACCCAGTGTCGCCTGAGGGTTCGACGATCGGAGCGTCACTGATATATTATGGTAAGCTTAGAAGGCGACTCAGAGACAGTACATACGTGTCAAGATGTGCATTACTCTATAAGTTCATGACGGTTGTGAGATCACGCGACATTGAATACCAAAACAATCCACCCACCCTGCGTTCAACAGATACGATGTTAAGAAAGGGGATGTGCGCTTCATCGTAAAGGTCTCGCGGAAGGATGTAACTAGATGATATGAGTAAATGTCCATAAATGCCTGCCAAATCAACTCACTAATTGTACTGATGTGGCTAGCTGCACTTTGGGCGAGGTCGAAAGCTTTCAATTCTTGGGTCGAGCTATGCATATCTGGCCCAGTACTAACACGAAGTTAGTGCACGGATAATCAACTTGTCGCGAAAGGACACCATACGTGCTCCAATTGGGGATACTAGATAACAAGAGCCTCTTTAAGAGCACTTGCCACGACATGGAACTACTTCACTTACAATGCTCGCTGCAGCAAAAGCACTGCACCCCAATAACGCACGTGCAGCGTAATTATATGCGGCGGTTGAGTAATCCGCTTATTCGAGGGATCATACCGGAGTGGCTGGGGAAGTTGCAAATACCACTGGGTGAGACGTGCTTCCAGCCCGGAATGCGCATCCATTTGTGGACCCGTGCGGACAGGGTAAACCTGCCCGATCAAGTCGCCAACGATAACGGCTAGTATGGAACAAGAACAATATTACAGGAACAGTGAGAACATTGAAGAACAAGGACAAAGGCATCAGCTTACATAGCGTGGAATTGGCAAGGAAGCAATCGGAATAAAAGCCAGGACACGAAGGAATATTGGGCTTGATAACTTCGAATTGTGGGGGATCCCAAATGATTTGGTTCTCAGCCTGGAGTAATAGGTCAGAGCCGTTCAACCGAAGGAGGATGAAGAGTAAGTACCTGGTCGACGTCCGGTAATGGGACATCATAATCGCTTGCATGGATGGCCACGGGTCGTCCTAGCCGTTGTGTGAGTGATGCCCAGAAATGATCCAAACCCAGAAATATTCACCCATATACACTGATCCATACCTACATAAAATCAATAACAAGCTGATGGGCAGAAGTGTCAAGCTTACACATCAGCAAGACAACAAGTCCACCATATATGTCGTCTCGTCTGAGTTTCTTCGGGGGTCAATAAGTCACGTCCGTTTCTTCTCCATTTTCCGGAATCACAATTCAGACCTAAATCTGTGGCCTGCCATCTCCGCGGTCGGGCACCGAGCAAAGATAGATATAGATGATCAAACGTACCATACGAATACCCATGCCTATGTCAAGATCAGTGAAGGTATGTAGATGATCTCTTGAGAAGGACATACCAAGAAAGATCCAAGCCTGTTCCATGGAGCCTTTAGACTTGAAAGATCAACAACTAAATACAGCTGAGCTGAGAATTCCATACCGATTCCGAATTCTCGGTAGCCAAGCAGGAGTAGAGCCTGGACAGTCGGTGACCTGGAACGATGGTAAACTTGGTCTGAGACCTCGTGAGTCCACAGCGCGACTAAAGCAGAGGCGACGATCATACTTAATATCTTCCGCGCGCTGTCAAGATATTCACAACCCTCCTCCCACATCACACCCCGGGCAGTCGTCTGGTCTCTGCCGCAAGTAAAGCGGGCAGAGATAGCAAAAATAGCGAGAAGGAGCAACTTCGACACTTTCTGAGAGAAGTCGGGCTTGGTGGGGTTCGTGGTAGAGCTTGGACTATTCCTTGATGTCTCGAGTAATCTGTTTTCCAATGATGATGAGGTTCATATATTCGAGCGTATTCTGATCTGCACTCACATGTGTTTGCTACGAATTTACCCACTCATTCAGCAGACCGAAAACAGCAGAACAGAAGATGAAAGTGACTCACTTTAATTCGTACTCTTCCATAAACCGTTTTCGATGCAGAACTGGGAAGAGAGGGTGGATGTATGTAAAGTATAACTCAATGAGCCGATCCTGAACTTCGATTGGGGGCAGCCTAACGTCAACGTCCTCTTCGTGCCCGAAATACAAGTTTGCATTTTGGGACGGAGGCCACATTCGAGCCATAGGCATTTTCCTGATGATTCTGAGTTAGTCATATGATGGTGAAGCAGAAAACTAATCCCCAACCAGATGCCCCCCTCATTTCTATTATCGGTTCTATCGGTCCGACTCAAAAGGTGGAGACCACTGGCTTTGCCGTGATATCGAAGCTAGCAAACGATGTAAAAATCAAGGAAGGCACCAATAAACCGGAACAAACCTCCTGATCCTCGTCAAGGGAGAGTTGACCCATAGCATCTGTCGGCTCATAGCTACTGGCTACAGGGGGGTCGCGTCTAGGCCAGGAAATGGATAGCATAGAGGATACTCACTAGATTCTTGGGTAGACATTGGCGACTGCGCTTGTTGAGCCATAATATCTAAGGTTCCCTCATCTAAGCGGCGGCGTTGGGAATGTGGAACTCCGTATGTGTCGAGAGAAGCACCGGGGGAGACAGGGCTGCCGTACGCATCGGGATGGGGATGTAATGAACCTAACCGCAACGCAAGTTTGTCTTGCCAGTCAAGAGTCGGAACAACGGAAAGGTCATGGTCTGCGGATACCCTAAGGGTCCGAAGGCATCAATCAGGAAGCAAATGTCTGCTTACCTTGTGTAGAGGACACGATTTCCCTCGATACTCGCGACTGTCTCCTTGTCCTGGAAGCATCCCCTCCCGAACCTTGGCTGCTCTTCATAATTGTAGCGAAAAAATCCTCCTTGGTGGACTTTTGGGTCGTATGCTGTCTCCCAGAAGGCCCCTGACGTCCGAAATCCACGGTTAAGGTACAGATTAAAATTCGCGAAGCCAAAAGCAACGTACATATGGTCCTGTGTCGACTCTGTCGAGAATTGCACTGGCGAGGTTATCCCTGCGGAGGTCTTGTATCACGCTCTGTACTCTGGGGTCGTTGCATTGTAAGAGCGCGCCGATTAAACATTCGACCTGGTGCCATCGCTGCTCGATAGCGTGAATATAGCCCTTCGGAGGGCCTCTTTTGTAGCTGGGACCTTGTAGGCATAATGTCAACGATTGAGCAACCGAATAGCATTGCCCGAGCAATATATACCTAGGAAAGTGCAGGCTTCACAGAATGATGTGAGTTCAAGATCAACCATCATGAGCACACCATGTAATCACCTGTGCCACTAGCGAGACAACTCTTGCATGGTAAAGCTTCCCCGTCAGGTCGCTCGCATTTGCTCTTTGTTTTCCTGCATTGATCGCAAGCTGTTGGGCAAGCAGCCTATTAAAATTCGAGCCTCTTGTGAAGTCGGAAATTGCAGTACCTCTACTGCTGCGTTTCCTGGAACCTGGCTGGGGGTCCTGATAACCCTCGTCGTCTGAGCCGTCCGTATCGCGAAGCATGGATGGAAGTTCTGTGTTAGGAGTCACTCATCAAACTCAGCTAGTAAACATATAATGATTGCATCACGTGGTGTCAATACCGCAGATCCATAGATGACGACAGAAAGTAAAGTTCTGTAGCTAAATAGCATTCGGTAACATGGTCGAACCCCCTTCTTTACAGAAACCCCATGACATGTGCACAACCCTCAGAAGTTCAAAAAATCTAAATTGGACTTTCATTTCAGCGGGCTGAATTTGAGGGGAACGAGGATGAACGAGTCCATGAATTTCGCAAGTTGTGCGGTCTACAAAAAACATTAGCAAACATAAAGGCACGCTCAATGAGCACCCACCTTGGACACTGTATCGGCCCAGCCATCGATTTGCCAGGCTTCTTCACGCATTTCCTTCCGCTTCTGGAGAGAACTACCAGGTAGAAGATCAGTCGCGAAGCAAGGGGTACATCATTGTGGGCGCGCACGGATATTGCCACATGTGATGGACTTGATGCAGACGACCGACTTGGGAGAACCAAGCTCCCACCGGGGCCACGAACTTCTTCCTGGCCTCGATGCCCTTTCGCCTAGAAGTAATGTACGTTTGAGTCAAGCCGGCAGGTGTAGAAGCGCTCCTAGACGTACCATGTGTTCTCCCATTCTAAAAGTGTTCCTGGTTTGAGCTGGTATGACCTCAGTTCGAAGACGCCTCCCTTCTCTTGGGGCGGAGTTGTGGGGAAGAAAGCAAACTCCTGTGTAAGTTGGGAGGCGCGAGAGTTCAGGTGAGGCAGCATGGCTTGGTATGCCTTGCGGTGCTAATTCGAGGACTTGTGTGTGAAGTGGGGTGAATCGGTGATAACGTAGTAGACACGTACATCTGTCGACTGTATGGCTTCGTACGCTTTGTCGTATCCGCCGTAGTGTTCGTACTCTAGAATGTGCACGAATGTGTCTTGTTCTCCGATGACAGTTTCCCAGCTGCCAGTGAGTTTAACCTTGAGTGGAGAATCGGCCACGATGCCGGTGTAGTAAGCCTCGCTGTTCAAGTTTTAGTAACCCTCTAGTCACCAAGGCAAGAAGACACTAACGCCGCTTTCTTGTATTCCTCTACGCGATCCGGCTTGACGCGATGGGCTTTGCAGTCGTGAATTCTAATCCTTGACGACGTGAAACAGGATGCTCACTTTCAAAAGAGTGTATGTATTTTCCTCTTCCAACGAGTCGCGAGTGCTGAAGAATCTCCAGCTCTCCAGCCCGCTTTGCCTCCGGGGATCCATGCAGCAAAGACTGGAACTTTTGTCTGTCAAGTGGTAATGCCGGTGAGCTCGATGAGGAAGGCACCTGCACAGATATGGGCCTTGTAAGATTTGGGAAGACTTGCTTCGAAACTTGTGATTTGGAGAGGGCAGTGAGGAGAGACATGGTGAGGGTATACGGGAAGGTGGTGGTTCAGAACGAAGGCGCACGACCGACTCTTCCCTGCAAGGCGACCAACGTGATCGGCTTCAGAGCGCGCTTAGTGACGTAAGCGGGGAATCTCAACTTTCACCGATCAGCCGTCCATGGTGGTCTTAGAAAGGACGGTCAAGAAAATTGTGCAGAGCAGGTGGTGAGCGTTGATTTCATATTTAAAATGTTTAGATGAAACGCGGCGGCATCGTCGCCAACGCCCGCCGTCGACGGGAAGTCTATCAGGGACAGCGACGCCTTTACCATGCACGAGAAGCTTTCAATTTGCCGTATTCGCTAACCGCACATGTATAAAGACATGGTATCTCATGCCCGTGTGCTTTGCACATCAGTGCATCATGAAATCTAGTCGGGAATAGAAGGTCGATTTCCAATTGATGGGATGATCTTCTGGGCGTAGCGTAACTTGATGGTTTGCAGGTGGGTTGCTACCCCAGCAGGGAACAAGTACAAGAAAAGAGCAGATGGCTATAGCATTCGTACAAATTAATCCATTCTTCCTTTCAGCGTGCGAGTTATTATCTTATCCTTAGTACTGCGCACAATTTTAGTGATCACCGGTCAATAAAACAAGGAACCACTCACATTACGTGCACCACGCAGCCCCAACCAGAGTACGCATCGCGATCAACCGCGTTCATTAAGGTCTGCGAAATCGTTTCAAAGAGATCTTCCGGCTCCAAATCAGGCTCCCATAGACCTTCGGCCACACCAAACAATTTTGAACTAGCCGTGCCCGCTACCACAAAGTCTTTGGCAAAGTTGAGGCATCCGATGAGATCTGTAGCAGCAATGAATGGCTTGAAGCCGCCTGAGGGGGTTTGGGATAGGCCGGCTATCACTGGTTCAATGAAGTATGGGCCGAACCGTCGTTCATAGAGAGTCGAGGAGACGAGATGCGCGAACGTTTCAGGTTGGATCTCCCGTTCCTCCTTGATGGTATACATGTTGACTCTGAACCGAAATAACTCTTGTCTGGGAACCCGCTCAATGAATTCGCTCGGGTACGACCGTAGATACCAAACTCACAATGTCGTTACATCGGTGGCCAGTCCTGGAAGGCCGAGGTAGATACGATCTGTTACAGGGAATATCTGGCAGAAAAGTCAGTACCGAAACAGCCAGCCAGCTATCCAAATTACCTTTTGGAAGTTGGACGAGATCCCCAGAGCTTGATTCCCAAGACGCAGGTCGGATGCGATGGCTACGCATTCCTTTCCAACCATGGCTATCACGGAGCCACCGTTGTATTCCATAATCGACTGATCCCAGGGCTTCAGAATTGTGTGATTGCGCGGTAAAAGCTGCTCTGCTCACCATTGTGGACGCTGCGTTGGTTGTGGTTTACTTGAAGGCGATGTTGTACGCGTCAGTGTCCAAGGCAAGATACAGTACTAGATCGTGACAGCACGCGTAAGTGTGACAATCGTGTGACAAATGTCGCTTCCTCAGAAACCCCACTTGGTGCATGCACCGTGCACGTCTGGTTTGGCTCAACTCAGAGGAGGACCTCCAATGCCCATGTTTTCTATCCCCGTGTGAAGGAACAAACTCGTTTGGCCTGACAGCTCTTGCTTCTCTACCACTACGATGATCCGACATCCAAGGTTCACCTTGGAATTGGGCAATATCGCTCGGAGGGCTTCCAGAACGCCCTCATGTTATCATTCTGCGGCTCAAGCCAAGGTATACATAGCGTCTGTTGTGGCAGCACCACTAACACATGTAATTCCAGGCGAAGATTGCTCTGATTGACGCCAAGAAGGGTGTTGCGCCAGCTCTGGTAGACAGGTTCGAGCGGGAACACGATTACCTGCGGATTTCTTTGACCGAACGGTGTAATTTACGATGTGGGTCCGTATGTTGTTTCCATTCAGCGCTGTAATGTAACCTATTGAAGGTTTCTATTGCATGCCTGAAGAAGGCGTGGAATTGTCACCCTCCGGGCACATTTTGACAAATGATGAGGTGGTCCGACTAGCCAGGCTATTCGTGAAGAGCGGGGTCACCAAAATACGTCTAACCGGCGGAGAACCTACTATCAGGAAAGGAATTTCCGACATTATACGTGAGGATCTTTCCAAATAAATCTGGACAATGACGAACCCCGCCCATATGTTTTCAGGGGAACTAAATCAATTGCGACCATATGGACTCAGATCAATAGCCTTGACCTCCAATGGGATTGTACTCCACAGACAACTTGAACAGTTCGTTCAGGACGGACTGACGCATCTCA
The DNA here is from genome assembly GCA_012980535.1 of Pleurotus pulmonarius. Classification (NCBI taxonomy): domain Eukaryota; kingdom Fungi; phylum Basidiomycota; class Agaricomycetes; order Agaricales; family Pleurotaceae; genus Pleurotus; species Pleurotus pulmonarius. The sequence continues at coordinate 1,368,253 of SJKF01000002.1, forward strand.
ATATAAGGTTCGGCACTGCGTTTGTTACGACCTTCCGACTGTTTGATGGTTGATTAGTTTAGACACTCTTGATCCTCTCAAGTTTGAAGTAATGACACGGCGGAGGGGACACGCAGCCGTGTTGCGAACATTGTACCTAGCGTTAAACTCCCCTTCGCCGCTGTCGGTCAAGTTAAACGCTGTGATAATTAAAGGACTCAACGACGCTGAAGTCTTGGATTTCGTGGCATTGACCAAGGAAAATGATTTGTCCGTCCGATTCATTGAGTTCATGCCCTTTGCGGGTATGTGTCAATCGCCCCACCTGCAACGCATGCTGGTTCTAACCAAAGATACGCGTTGCAGGGAACAAATGGGATAAGTCGAAAATGGTCCCTTCATCGGAACTTCTGTCGCGAATATCACGACAACACCCAGATCTCGCGCGAGCCCCCGATGAACTGAACGATACCGCCCGTTCCTGGAAAATCCCGGGGCACAAAGGCAGTTTCGGTTTTATCAGCAGTATGTCTGACCATTTCTGTGCCAGCTGCAACCGCCTCCGCATCACCGCGGATGGTCAGATAAAGGTAGAGTCATATCGTTGGTGCCTAGTAGCCGAGTTAATCCCAGTGCCCCGCCACCAGGTCTGCCTCTTTGACGCAAAGGAGGTGTCCTTGAGGGACCAGATGCGAGGTGGCGCCTCAGACGAAGACCTTCTAGAAACCATTGGCCGGGCGGTGTTCAACAAAAAGGAGAAACACGCGGGAATGGAGGACATAGACGTATTGACCAACCGGCCAATGATTCTCATAGGGGGTTGAGTACTTCGTACATCATGATTGTTGTATATTTGTTCATATCTACTCGCTATTCATCCAGGTTCCATCGCGAGCTACCGCCGCCGACATGTAAGGACTAGTCTACGACGTCCAGTGGCTTCACAATTACGATATTATGGTACTGGTGCCAAACTGACACATCTCGATGACGAAGGAAGACCATCCATGGTTGATGTATGCAGTAAAGAACCCTCTCGCCGTGAAGCCACCGCAACAGGCCGGATATACATTCCCCCAGTCGCTTACGATCTCATCACCACTACTCGGCAAGACGATAACGGAACTAAATCCCCCAATTATGAGAAGGCAAGGAGTAAAGGCGACGCCTTGACAGTCGCACAGCTGGCAGCCATCATGGGGTGCAAGAAAACGCCCGACTTAATCCCTCTCTGCCATCCGCTGGCACTTTCTCATATATCGGTGGCATTGTTGCCTCAGCCGCCCGAACAAGCGCGTAACAATGATGGACTCGTATCCCGACCTCATCGCCAGCCACATCGGCACAGCGTGCTATGTACTGCAACTGTGTCTTGCGAAGGGAAGACTGGAGTCGAAATGGAGGCACTGACGGCCGTCTCTGTAGGACTTTTGACGGTGTGGGATATGCTCAAGGCCGTGGCAGGAAAAGAAATGGAGATTGGCGAGATCGTCGTAACAAAAAAGTCAGGTGGAAAGAGCGGTGACTTCGCACGAGACCTTTAGTTGGTATTAGACGTTTGCTTGTTAGGATACTGATACTTAAATTAGGTATAGACAACGTCGGCATCGCGCACATACTAGCGTGCCTTCATTGATGCCTCCGAAACTCATCACCAACGCCCCGTGATGGCTACGTCGAACCCAACCTCTAGCCAATCCTCGCGATCGTCCCTACTCTTTGCTTGGTCTCCAATGCCGGAAAATCCCACTCTGTCATAAACGCGCCCCGCAGACTTGTTCTTGCCGACGTATAGCACGACGCTCTCTCTGCGTGTCGTGAATAAACTATGAATATCGCCCATCAGATCGAGAGAAATATAACGGAATTAACCGGTCGACTCACTGCTGGACCACATGTCGCACCAGGCACTCTGCGAAGCCCTTTCTTCTAAACGCCTCCGAAGTATAAACTTTACTAATCACGGATGCGCGCTGATAATGACGAGCTGCAGCGCAGATGCATGCGATCACACCGCTGGAAGCCTCGTAAACCCATACTTGCTGAGCCTTGATGAGCTCCTGTGCTTCCAATCTTGAGTCTTCTGCGCTGAATTTGTAGGGAGCCTGAGAAGAACCTCGGTTAGGCGAGTTGACCATTGGATGTGTAGGTTTCGTTACTGACCGACTCTTCATCAGAAAACCTCTTGCAAAGCTCCGCAACACTGTCCAAATCTTCCGTTGTAGCCAGTCTCATCTTGTGCCCTTGGGGTAATGGCAGCTTCGACCTTCCTTGACGCAAAGTGTCCTTCGTGCACCGCCCAAGGTACGCATCATAATGAGGTGGGGTGAGGAAGGATATCCCAGTGGCTTCAAACCACTTGGTTGCGAATGTCCGGGTGATGCCCGTGGGCCCGAAAACAGAGAACACGCGCTTGTCTGGTACACGCTTCCTCAGGAACGCAACAAGGGTGGATGTTGCGTCGCTCCTGTGCTCCCCTTTGGGAGGGGCCCAAAGGAAAATAGGATAATCGCCCAGGACCCAGCTGCCGCACATCAGGATCAGCTCAAGGACAGGACGCGACGTCGTTGGGTACGTCGACCAAACCGTTAACCAAAAGTCCCGCGGTCTTGGATCGGCTATGCGTTTCTTAGCGTGGGCTAAGATGACGATGGCGGAGGTCTCGTCATGGGGGGTGAGGGAAGGTGATACGGCGAAGAGAAAGTCGGTTGGGTTATCGTGGTGGCGTACGGAAACTGACTTCAAGTCGCTGGTCGATGCAGAACTATGAGAGTGCGAGCCAGATGTTGAAGCCGACATTGCAGGGTCTGTACGACGAGGGAATGATAGATAATTCCAGGGGATCGGAATGCCTTTTAAATGGCCACAAGACACAGTGACGGTAGAAAATATTCCAAGATACCAAATCGAGTTCGTGTTTCACCATTGGTTGCCTGCAGTCTCCGAAGTAAGAGCAACAATGGAATGGGATGCATACACAGGCCGACGCCGATCGAGCCGATCTGATCAGAGAGAGGAATGCATGCTTGACTAGTACCGTCACCTGTCGCTGGCTGTAAGCACTAGATTGGCGATTTGGGTTCGTTTCGTATGTTATGGATATGGCCGAAGAGTGAATGGTTCGATATAGCGGTTCAGTTCAGCCCACATAGAGTAAAGGAGGTATCGGCAAGACGTACGCACAGCGTGGATCAGGGTCGTTCCCGCTTTGGCTTCATACTCGAGCAGCATTGGGTGATCTGTTGTTCGCTAGTCGACGACAACCAGGGCGACGGATCAGTTTCAGCAGCGGAAATTCGTCCATTGTATTCTCCATTGATTCCCGCAGTCGCAGGGAATTACCCAGGAGGGTCAGAAACGCGATCGGGTCCATCCCCACAAAGAGCTATCGTATCACATATAGACTTTGCGGGATGCTGAGCTCGTGCGTTGTGATACGCGGGCTACGGCAGGGTCGTTACGTGATGGACTAGGCCGGCGTTGGCACCGCTATTCATGTGCCACTGAGGTTCATTGAATTGCGGTGACTCCTATCAGCTTGTCTGACACACGTATTCTAATCCTTTTGCTGAACAAATGCAGGTAGGCTCTCTGCCGTAATATTTGGATCCACCAACCGAGTAACCTCCTTCGACTATAAGGTGAATTTAGCCACGCCAAAGTCACCTGTGCAGCAGTGATGAAAAAACACATACATCGACCACTTTTATGACAGTGGGGATAGACGTGACATTGAATGGAGCACCGCGATATTTGTTGTCCGAATCCTTCCAGCTGTATGCACAGATGAATGCGGTACATTTTCGTCACATCTACAACGGACTGATGATGTTGATGAGATGCGACATACGTTGCTCTATCTCCGACATATATGATAGTGCCATGAGGGCCATCTTCAGACGAAAAGGTTGCGTTGATCAGTTCATCGACCACACGGCAATCCTACCACCATCAAAGAATTATCGGTAGCATCAAATGCGGTGTGAAAGGTACAAAGATTCGTACCGGGCACCAAAGTTGTCCGTCGACGATTGATGAGTAGAATATTAGGAACCTTTCCCCGGTGAGTTCCAGAAGACTGGAGGGCTCGGGAAAGTCTTTGCTGTCCAAAGGCATTTCACAAATGTAATGATGATGGTGGTATGGGTCCAAGGTGGTCCATGTTGATTGCTGTAGACGACAATCGCGGAGCGCCGCATTCGGAATTTTTTTACTTCCAGCGTAGATGGTGCCACCAGTGTCAATGATGATGCAAAGAAAGATCTATATGATGATTTCTACCATTACACGGTGCTCATGTCGGCGTTTTTCAGCAGCATTCCATTCACCGCAAAGCCCAAAGTAAATACTGTAATGACCAACTACGGTGTGTATGTGCGAAACGAGCAGGAATCGACCCGGGAACCTGTCGCGAAAGAAAGGTGGGGAGGCTTGAAAAACGTATTAAGAACATCAACGAATATAATGAAGCGGCGAATAATTCAGCAAGAAAACAATAGATAAAAAGGTCTGTCCCTCTCTGTCCGTGATCAGATCAATGTGTATGTGCAACGAAGGGAATATCTACAAGCAACGACGTGAATGAATGCGTGACTGCGTGAGGGTATTAAGCCGAAAGTTTGAACGCTTAGTAGCTGCCTGATGAGCCGTAAGAGCTTCCCGAGGAACTACCGTAGGAACTGCCAGAGGATCCGTAGGAGCTACCCGATGATGAACCGTAGGAGCTGCCAGACGAGCTTCCGTAGGAGCTACCAGATGAACCGTAACTCCACGAGCTACCCGTGGATTCGGCGGCGGCAGTGGCAATAGAAACGGAAGGGGCAACCCAGGAAGAGCTTGGGGCGGCAGCGGAGGCGTACGTGTTCCAGCTGTTGCTGTTGCCCTGCATCAAACCCCAGCTGGACTTGCACCTGCCCAAGCAGTCAGCAAGGGCAGTCTGGAGAACGGTCTCAGTGGCGGTGGCAGTCTCCGTCGAAGTAGCAGTTGCGGTGGAGATCAAAGTGGTCAAGAGCGTGCGATCCTCGACCATGGTGGAAGTGACAGTGTTCAAGACCGTCTTGGTCTACGAGTAAAAGTTAGTCCTATCGCATTTCTGATGCGAGATCTGATGCTTACGTTGTCCTTGATTTCAGTCTTAACCCATACGGATGTAAAGGTTGTGGGCTGGACGTAGGTGCTGACTTTAGTGACAGTCATGAAATCGGTGACGGTATTGGTCTTGGTGGCAGTCTCGACGGATGTGATCTTATCGGTCACAGTTGCCGTTTGGGTCTCCAACAAGGTCTTGGTGTTGTCGATAACCTTGGTTTGGACCCAGACGCTGGTGAAAGTCGTGGGTTGAACGATCGTCTTGAGCTCGGTTTTGGTGACGAAGTTAGTCTGGGTCTCCTTGAGCGTCTCAGTCGCGGTGTCGGTGCGGGTGGCGGTCTGAGTGTAAACGTTGACTTGCGTCTTCGTTTCCGTGGCGGTCAAAGTGTGCTCGAGAACCTTGGTTCGGTCGATAATCTCCGTAGAGACCCAAACACGGGTTGTGGGAATAACTTCAGTCGAGGTGACAACTTGAGTGACAGATCGGACGTCGGTGCGGGTCTGAATCTCCGTTTCGTGCATCGTGACGGTTGTAGGCACAACTTTTGTCTCGGTTTTAACGACAGTAGCCGTCGCAGTGACAGTGTTGTGGACGGTGACGGTGTGGACGTAGTTGTTGCAGTATTGGCCCCACTGGTTCCCGTTGTTGATGATGATAGTGGCGTAGCATCCCTGGATTGATGGTTTGTACTGCGAGATGTAAATCAGAGATCAAAGATCGGGTAAATGGTGGAGGCGTGCGTACCCATGACTCGGGCATACAGTACCCCTGCGAATTCCTGGAGTGACCGTAACCACAGTCGAGATTCTGGTATCCTCCGCTCTGGTACTGCGAGTAAGGCATGATCTGGTAGAAATCTTGGGCAGGAGGGCCCGCGGGTGCGGGTGTTGGGGCTGGTGGGCCAGAAGCGCCGTAGTTAACATCAGCAGGACCTGATGCCGGTGTGGTCGTGGGGGTCACCACAGAAGTGCTAGCGACCGGTTCCGAAGCAGAGGCAGCAGAAGGGCTTGCCTCAATCGAGACCATTGAAACACCATTGACTATCTGAGCCGCAGCCGCGCCAACGAGGGAAAGACCGAAAAATATTGACTTCATGATGAAAAGAGAGTGATTGTGCAGCTGCAATATAAAAGATTGATGCTATACGGATGTCGAAGCGAAGTCGAAGGGGCTGTAGCGGTCGACGCTGTACTGGCTTGCAGTAGAATAGAGATTGGAGGGCGGGCCTGTAAGGTGTGGCAAACGCTGTAAATTGTGAGTGAGTACGAGGAGGAGCGGTGGCCTGGATGGACATACCTCACCGCCAAAAAAAGAGGGAAGGGGGTGAAGAAAACGAAGAAAAGGAGAAGGAAGGAAGGGAAGAGGGTGAAGAAGTGATATGGGTCGGCATGTCAGGTATTTGAGGAGATGGACTCTGTCACAGCGAAAGTGATGATCCAATCGCGAAACAGAGTCCCTCACAACCAAGGCCTGTCACATCACTCCCTCATCAATTCTCCCACGCTGGTCATCTCGGTGTGATGCGTCTCCAAGCAAACTCATGCTCGTCCATTCTGTTCCTGTTGTGTGTCCGTTACTTTGGTTCTCCCTCAGAATGTGGTGATTGGCTTGTATTTCTAGACTCTACCAACCACATCACTGATCTATCAACACAGCTCTTTTCTACGCTACCCCCGGCCGTGCTTTCGAAACAGGTCCTGACACGGCGCTCATAGAACCAGATGCAGCGGCAGCCCTCCTCCCAAAGTCGCCGTGCACGTCTAGCAATATCTTCAGTGCATTCCGGGCCCGGATGCGCGACATGTCGTCCTTCTGAGACGTTAGCGCAGTCTGAACTTGCAGCGGTTTCTCGGCCCATGGATACTATTAAAGTTCCTGTCAATCTTCGGTCGTTTAAATCACAGGCGGAAAATGGCTCACCGGCATTACCTCCACGAGGCGGCCACCGAATCAGCTTTTGGTTAATTACAAGCTCGGACGTAGCACTCACATCCTTCAGCACTTCATACCCAAGCAAGGTAAATCCAAATTGTGGACTGCTACGGATGACGCGCGCTGGGCCACCCTTGAACAACGCCCGGAACCCCTCTTCTCGGTCTGTAGAGAGGCAGTTGTATGATTTAGCAACATAAAACGTCTTGTCCAAAACACAGCTTTCCAGCCACTCACAGATTCTGACAAATGCATCCCGAAGACCCTGATAATTCGCTTGACCCTTGCGTGCTTCGACCTGCAATCGAGTCTTCACGACATCTAGAAAAATCATCAGCACACTTAGAATGCTATGTATTTATAAATCACTGAAACATGCCTACCTGCTGGGGTAGTAAGGTAAGCGGCTGGCATTCCTCTAGATACTCTGTCAATCAAAAATTCATTCGGAAGATCGGAGACCGACGCACGCAATGGCCGCCGATGCCAGTGTCTCCACGAAGGACAGCTTCTTTCCGTTGTATCCCTCCTGGAAGACATCCTTTTTCAGATGCCAGTACGCGGGGAAATATATCGCAGAGAACGGTATGTCTCGGAGCAAGCAAGCGCTCGCTCCCTTGTAAAGCCCGAAGATACCCAGTTGTCGAATAATGTGCACTGCGCCTCGCGGTACGATACCTTCGGCTTTAGCAGCCTCACCCTGGACCTGTAAGCGAATCTTTCTACAGCCGTTCATCAGTTACAGATGGTTATGTCAAATAGGCAATTCATCTTACACAATCTCCAGCGGGTTCGTGAAGACCTAAGAATACCCATCAGCATCAGGCCCTTGCGAAGCATATGTGTACGCACAACTTGGCACCCGCCAGCCATGCCTCCTGCAAACAGCTCCCACCCAAGCTTAATCCGCCCCGTTTCAGGGTCCATGGCTCGGGATCGGATGAGATCATTGACAGTGAGTTTGATAGCCTTTTCCGGGGCGACACCCTGTACAGACAGACGTTAGTGCAGGGTGGAGACGAACAGCGGGTGCACTTGCGATAAGTTGGGGACCTAGTCCACGATAGAAACCTAGGAAACCTTCATTGCGAAATATCTTCTTCGCGCAATCGATGCTATTCTTGTACAAGAGTTGTCCGACAACAGTGCTTCGTTGATTTTGCATCCTAGAGTAATGATCGCATCAGGCTAATCACAGAAGTTGAAGATGACTACTGACCGTGTCTAGGAAATCGGCGTTCTAGTACAGCAACTATGATCATCATTTACAAATGGTGACATACCTTGACTGCAACCGGCGGGTTAGTTGGTATATATATAAATAGCGGAAAAGATGGACGCACCCATGTCTATAGGGTACACAATCGTCGCACCAAACGCTCCAGCAATACCTATCCAAGACGTGGGTTAACGGCCAGCGCCAGCAGCGGACAGGCTTCAATCACCTCCTTGTCCGAAACTATACGCCGAAGCCAAGGTAGAATCGAGGAAGGATGTTGATGACGGGGTCTTTGTCTCGAACTCGTCGTGCGGCGCCCTCCATCGGGGATCTAGCAGTTGTGCGAAATCTAGGAGTGCGAGGCGCTGCTGGGAAACGCCCCGGCCAGCGAAATGGAAGATAATGGAGGCCTCCATCGGGGTAAATAGGGAATAACGCGAACTTGAAGCGGAGTGGTTAAGGAAGTCGGACTGGTCTATACGCCCGTCTCTACTCTTGGCCGTGGCTTCGCGGATAATACTGGAAACAAGATGTGAGCGGAGGCACAGTGGCTAGCTATCTAGGGAACTAACCGCTCAACCATGTCCATCTCTGGTAGATACTGGTTAGATCGCGACGTGCAGGGCAAGGAGAATCGAACTCTTACCTCTAATAACATTATGGAAAGCAATTACTTCAGAATAAGATATCTTCTGGCCAGGGCTCAGAGTGCAAAGGGTAGGTAAACGGTCTATGACAGCATCGGAAAGTTTGTGGCCAGCAATTTCCTTCAAGGGCCGATTAAGGGTGGAGAAGAATGCGGGGTAGATAGAAACGCACCAAAATAATACGTTTAAATTGGTCTGGTTTGATAAACCCATCTTGGTCCGCATCTAGATACTTGAACGCCTGTCTAAGGCGTTCGCCTTGCAGGCCCTTCATCAGCTGCGTGAATTCATTGTCTGCAGCATGCGCGCGTTAGCTGCCGTGAGGCACTTTTGCGAGTGACCGGACGTACAGCCGAGAACATGGGCCCCGTTCTTCTTGCCGAGGTACAACTTCACCCAATCGCTGCGGCCGAGTCAGCCAACTCATTCTGGTCTCAAAAGGGTCGGCGTACCAGTCAAAGTCAAAGGGAATAGCCTCCGAGCCAATATTGGCGGAAAAGACATTCTTGAACTCGTCGTAAGTGATGTACCCGTCATGGTCGCTGTTCAAGCAGAAACCGTCGGTTATAAGAATTGTGCATTTGAGAGATATTTGTTGTACGAACACATCAAAGTACTGAAATGCCATCCAATAATCGGCGTCCGGTCGCTTCAACATCGTTTCGAACACCGTGAACTCATCCCAAGAGACCACCCCCCTTCTCGCCGTGTCGGCAATACGGAACAGTATCCCGAACTGTGCGCGCCCGATTTTTGTGAGGTCATTCTTGGGCGCAATGGCATTGACGAAGCTGTCCTGGTCCAAGAACCTGTAGATTTCCGCAAAACAAGCGATGAGTATTCAATTTTGGGCAGCCTAGAAGCAGTCTCTGGTACATGTGACTGAGGTTCTGGGAGACTTACTTCTCACCATTGACCGTTTTGGCATTCGCATCGAATATGCGCCTCCACCGCTTGAGCTCGGTCTCTGGGATGGCCACCGCCGTGCGCATGGACTGAATGGCCGCCGCTGTCCTTGAGGTGGTCGTTTCATCCGAATCGCCATGCACAATGGGGAGAACCGGGGCGGTCATTGTCTATGTGGTATTATGTAGAGAGTAAGAAAGAAGAGAAGGGGGTATATCCAAGGAGGGTGGTGGACTCGTGTAACCCACGCTGGGTGATAAGGTAGCAGGGAGGAGGCCGGGATGGAGTTTGAGCAAAAATTTGCGGGGTTAGACGCGTACTCCGAAAATAGTAATACTTCGGTGACCGGATGCTTCCGACTCAACATCGGCATGATCAGACAAGGTAAGTAATAAATTGTCATCATACTGCAAACGCTACATCGGCGGGCAGCCTGAAGCTCACGCAGTACATCTCTTTGTTAGGTGCCACAGAACGAACTAGATGGAAGGACACGTCTTCGCCGATAGCATGTCCCAGCTTCTCTTCCACTCTCTGTGCACTATCAGTCAGATACGGCCTAGGAACGTACAGATAGATAGTTGCTCACCCGACGAATATCCGCCTCAGCTTTGTCTCTGTCGAGTTCACGCGTAAAGCAATGACAGTGGATCATTGGCAGCTCTATCTCGCCATGACCGCTTAAATTCCGTTCGCTAGGAAGAAACGAGAGGATGCCCCGAAATGCATCAAGAAATTGGATCGCAGAGTCTGGCAGATTCATCACATAATGTGATATCATTCGTCGGGGAGGTTCTGACGGTTTCTCCCTATCGCCACCTGACGGCGGTTGGGTCGTATCGTTCGTTTGAGTTTGAGCTTGACGGCGCTTCCGCTCTTCTTTCTCTTGTGCTCTACTTGGCTTGGGCCCGGTGTATGGCGGGAAGGGGTTGTCGTACAGCTGCCGCGCAATATGCGATATAAAGTCTCGACCATCTTCGCAAGAGACGCGCACAAGGTCCTTCACCTGGATGGGGAAGATCTGAGAAAAGGTGATGCAAGATAACGTTTGTGGTGTGTGACTTACCCGGTTATCTTCCACGTTCTTGGCCAAGTATTTTGCGCTATTTGGGTTAAGATCGTTGGCAAGGACTCCACACCCTCTTTTCGCAGCGGGCAAGGCAAAAGGACCGACCCCTGCAAATACATCCGCAACAATATCCTTGGGCTGAAAAAGCTGCACAAGCCGATCGTGTTCTGTATGTAGCCGGGAATTCCAGTAGACTTGCGTGAAGTCAAAAGTAAACCGACAGTCCGATTCGTGCTGATGGAACATCAGACCACACGGGCACCGAAAAGAGGCGGCCAACTTACATGTTCCACAATATAATTAGGCTCCCCTGCAATCAGCTCCATCTTAAAGAAGCGGAACTGCGTATCGATATTATCAAGCTTGTTGACGACGGTCGTGATTCGCTTATTTTTCTGGAACATGATGAGCAAACCCCTCGCTGATCTCTATGTCACAGTCACGTACATCCAGAATGACTTGGCCAATGAGATTCTTGTATGGAAGATACTCGTCGTTCAAGTTCATGTGGGCGATATGGCCGGTCATGGCGAACCCAGTTGGCGACCCGTCACACAGCTCTTCGGGGAGGACTGCTTGGAGTATTTCGTCTGACGCAGGGAATGAGTCACTGATACCCGCTGTCTTGCAAACTACTCACCTGCTGTCCAATAGTCATAATCCAACTTTAGCGTATGGTGAACCAAACTAAAGGACCGTTCCTTGAGGAATTGGTGGGCAGGTTCAGGCAGGTCCGCTTCCTTGCACCTGAGTTCGCTTCAGAGCTGTTTCAACAGCCTCGCACGAACGCACCTTCTTCGGAAACGCGTAAAAGCACCAATCGATCGTCGGAAGAGTTGGACGGGTCGTTCACCACAGTCCGTACTTTCGGAAGATTCATCAAAGATCTTGAAAAAGCCAGTTATTTTCCATCGCAAATGGACGACAGGCAGAAACAGCCCACCTCTTCATTATTTCCGACTTCAAGACCACCCCTGTCTGCGCTTGAGGAACTTTGGCAGCAAGCACAGGTATCGATTTTCGAAAAGCACCGCGTTCGAGCTCCATCATGCCCCGGTGAAGAGGAGGAGATGCATCCAGCGTAACTTGTCCCCGCATGCTGCGATGTGGCAGGATATTCCTTTGCAGCGACCGCGCGTTGAATATTTTGCAGATCGACGAAAAGAGAGTCATAGGACAACAGGTGACCGGTCGTCACGAATCACGGAGGTCACGCGTCACCTTCACGCGTTTACTTCCTTGTTCCGAACAATTCCCATCATCGGCAGCAACGATGACAGTGACAGACGATCCCGACGCAGCGACGACGCACGATGGCGGTGAGCTCGTTGCCGCATGTGAAGCTGTCCTTCGCCATGTCGTCGACGTCCACTGTCACCCAACCGATTCCCCAGCGACGCTTTCTCCTGATTCCATGCACCGCCTACCCATCACCATCTGTCCGATGGCCTCTCGGAAATCAGATCAGCCCCGCGTGCGTGCTCTCGCACAGGCGCACCCAGATAAGGTCATTCCGGGCTTCGGTCAGTTGCAGCTGCATCATTTCCATTGCTCGACGATTCATGTGGGTTGTACTGGCATGAATCCTGCTGTGTCTCCGATCTTCGGTTCCCCGACGTGGCTTGCACAATTTTGACCATCGGATCATCGTCAATAATGAATTCCATCAAATGTGAATGCCAACTTGACGCACCGTCAATACAAACTTTCCTCCACGTCTTGGGTTCCCCTCAGGATATCATCCGTGGTTCTCTCATCAAATTGCGACAGAGACAGTAATAAGCAAACGAGACCATTATCGTAGCATACTTCTCAAGCCTCCCATCAAGCCTGACCACGAAGATATCTTCGCCGAACTGCTCGAGTCTCTTCCGGAACCCATTCTTCTCTTCGATGTCCTTGCAGAACTCAAACAAAACCTCCTGGACTTCCCTAACGCTATGCTAGGCGAAGTGGGCATCGATCGTTCCTTCCGAATTCCCATCGACTACGATGCATCTCCCCGGAAGCTGACTCCTTTCACCGTCCCCTTGGAACATCAGCTATCTATCGTCGAGGCCCAGTTGCAAGTCGCAGTCGATCTGGGGAGGAACATCAGTTTCCACAGCGTCAAAGCTCAAAAGGCCACCCTAGACCTGATGGACCGCATGGTGGACAAGCATGGTGATCGTTGGTACAGAATCAGCGCCGACATGCACAGCTGTGGATTCAGTCCACAAACTTGGACAGACGTGCAGGTAAGGTATCATTCATATATCATAAGTATATCACTATTGATATAGTTATGAATTTATCTTCTGTTGGGGCAACCACACCATCCATCCATGCGTTAACAGAGAAAACACTGTAACATCTTCTTGTCGCTCTCGACAACCATCAACGAGAAATCTCCCAATCATAGGGAGCTGATAGCCGTATGCTCGCCGAATCGCTTGCTAGTGGAGTCCGACTTCAATGACATTGGCGGTTGCGCCGAACGAACTTGGGAAATGGTAAAAATTGTTGCTGACGTCAAAGGGTGGGCAATTGAAGACGAATGGGTACAAGGGGTCATTCCGGAAGAGAGTTGGGGTGTGGTAAGGAGGTTGGAAAGATCATTCCAGTTGTTCAGGCAAGGTCAGCATACACCACCAGCTAAGAAAAGGAGCGCAGCGACATCAGGCGAAATATCATGAACTGAGAAAGCTGGCTTGAATCTGGCCTCCGAGGGCGGGGTACATGAATAAATTAAATATGGAAATAAATGTAGCTACCGCCACATGTATGTGAAGAATAGAATCAAGCAGATACCGATGACGAGTCCCATTATAATCGAATCTCTCCGCCGACGCGTCTTGATCATGGACAGGAGATTATTTATGCCGGGCATTGTATCTGCAATCGACCTCAGTACTCGCTTAAGATAATATAGCAACGGGAGACGCACTTATCACCCCCATCATGCGAGTATTAATACCGGCCAATGATGAACGCTGACTGGAGAACTCTGCCCGCGTTTCATAGGCTTGTCTATTATTATCATTATTGGTTAGCACGCAAGTCCAATGAACAACAGAGAGGTGCGCACTGAATCATATCGTCGGTCATTTGATGCGAGCTGTCTATTCGGCCGCGCTCTGCTAATAGAGCGTCCGCAGCTGACGATTTGTACGCGCTGTATATAGCGGCACATAATCAGAACGTGCGTTCATAGCAAAGAAATCGAAATATACTCTATATCGTTTCTGACACCGCTGAGAAGGTTCGCTTGATCCAACGCATGCTGGACATTTGTCTGTTCCTGAAGTTAATAACACAGGCTCGTTACAAGTAGTGCGTCCATGCCTTTGTCCGTCGAAACTCGCGCGACTGATCCTGGAAGACATCTCTGTGTCGCTGTATGGCACGCATCATCGACTGGGAAAGTGGTGCCTCCGCGTTATTTGACAGCGACGACAGCTGCTCATTCGTTTCTTCGAGCTGTTTGCCTTTGGTCAGTACCATCATGCAGCAATACCATGGCTGACTTGAGCGCACCTTGGCCAGCAGCTCGTCCAATTCCATTTCGACGTCTTTCCATCTGTCCCTGGATCCCTCCGCTTCCACGTCGTCATGCGTCCTCGAGATAGTCGACGCTAGGCGCGAGTACGAGGTCAATTTTGAGTCGAAGAGCGACTCCAATGTCCTGCATTGTCTGTGCAGCGATTCGTAGTTGGAGGTCATCGTGGTCAACAGTGAAGAGCGTCGTGCGCAGCAGTCGAGTTCATAATGGCCAACGGTGCCGTGACGGTGTTTGTCGGGAATTGCCGGTCTATTTTTAGCGGCTGCCACGTTTTCAAGTTCCCTCCAAGTCTGCAATCGACCAAACGGACATCAATACACGATCCTGCGCGCGGATGACGTTGTTCCGTCAGAATATCCCGCCTGCGCTGGTACAGAAAATATATAAAGGGGGGCTCTGCTTGAACGCGCTTTGCTCCTTACTTTCATGCCCCCACGCAGAATTTCCTACACCACTCTAGGAATCTACTTCGTCTCGTTCTATTGTCTGTTTCGTGTATTCCTCATCATGGCACCCGGCGAACCTCGCACGAACGCATCAGGCCTAAAGCCGTTTGAAACAAAGGGTCTCCCAGAGAGACAAGCCCAGGCCCATGAATTAAAGATTATTCAATCCATTAAAGAAATGTACTCCTGTTCGCCAACAGCGGTAGGTTTGGTACAGATTTCTAGACTTTCGCAATTAACATCTTCTCAGACCACCTTTGACGTATACGCCAATAACTCCCAGTTTGAAGACCCTATTGGAATTGCCAAGGGGAGGGACTCCATCCGCGCTCAATTTATCGGACTTGCAAAGGTATATGCCGCCTTAAGTATGCCTCGGATTCGCTCATCATGGCGTCTAGATTTTTGACAAGGCAGAAATCCCTAAATTCCGCGTACTGGAGAACCCAGCTTCGGTTCCCGACAACATCATCCTCATCGATCAAGACGTATCATATTATCGCGATTCAACGAAGGAGCCAACTAAGGTACTTCCGTTTCATCACTGTCTTGAACCAACGCTTAGACAATTCATCAGACGCTAAACTCACTTCTGACAATCGCGACGAACGATCAAAATCAGATCTTGCATCACACCGAAGAATGGAATCACGAGAAGAGTGTGTCTTCTGAGGACGGCTTCTTTGGGATGCTTAACGAGCAGCGTAAGAAGTTGACAGCCACCTTGACTCATGTGGCTGTTGGGAAGGACAAAACGGAATGAGCTGGTTCGATGGTGTAGTGCTAGATCATTTGTGTAGATCATGCAAGTCGAGGAGAAACTTTGCCTGAATCGGATATTACTCGTAAGGCACGCACGCCTCTCAAAACATCAACCACCTCTTCGCCGTTTGCTCAGCGGCCAACCGCTTAGCCTAAATGCACGAACAGCCAATTTAAGTATAAGGTCTGTATGACAACGGTGCAATTCGTACCTGCGTTACCATATTCTTACTCCCCTCCTCCAGATCATTGAAGCGATCTTGTAAACCGTCAAGCATTTGTCTGGCAACAACGCACTTAGCAGGCGCTCTAACAAGAACTGGTGACAACTTACCCGCGCTCGCTGAGTGCTGACTGTAACCGACTGTATATGCCAGCCTGAGCACCCGCTACAGAGGCTGTTATCGCCGAAGTATTGAAACCTGAAGACGTTCCTTCTTGAGCTGCATCACGAGGTTTCGGTTGAGGTATTGGTCTATCGGGTCCGCCCACTAAGTACGCCATAATGAGTGCCTTTTCCCAAAATGAAATAAGAATGAAACACGAACGCAGTAAATCGATTTGATCGCCCGATATACCTCCACCAAACGAAAACCATCCGCTCAATAGTGAAGGGGGACCCATTGATACCGGTTGGGGTGTGGGCGGAATAGCTCCTTTGGTAGAGGTGAATTCAATGAGGGGGAGGCCTGGTGTGCGACGGAAGTTGAATAGAGTGCCGTAAGTAGCATTGACGATCAAGGGTGCTTTGACGTGTCGTTGCCATTGTATGAAATCACCGGTGTCGTCCATAGTTATGGCACTGGAATTACATAGGGAAAGGGTCGTTTAATTAGAAGTGCAATTGCAACTAATGGGAGAATAAAGTTAAAGTACTTACGAGAATCGGGTTGCTGGCAAAAGTATGGTGTGCAAGAGTTCTAGCTCTGGAACCGAGTAGACTGATATGGTGTTACTTCCCGACATAGTCACCAATGCGTGTGATCCTACAACCCCGGACATTGATCAATAGACTTCAAACTGAAGTGGAAGAAGGACGGACCGTTTTTATCAACGAGTTGGACACCGGTGATGGAACCTGTCTTTGTATTCCAGCGTACCTTTCCTACCTGCTCGCCCGTTACCTCCGTGAAGCACTTCGCATTCTTCGCGCCGCATATCACCCATATACAACGCGAAGCAGCAACGGCATCGAAAGTCGCCGCAAGTAGGGCGGGCGTCGCGCCGACAATAGCGCCATACTTGCCGTCAATGACAAAGTTGCCTTTCGGGAGAGGGTTTTCAACGGACTCGAAGGTAATGGGATCTGAGCGATCGCATTCCCAAGCACCTGCATCCGAACGATCGAAGGAGAACACCTCGGTGACTCCGTTGGTGCGTACAGCGATCAGCCGTAGACGCATTCCAGCGCCTGTGCTCAATGTGCAGATAGACCATGCCAGTGAATCTACGGGGTAGGTCGAAGCAGAGTGCCGAGATAATGCTGATGCGATTGAATGTCGGGATTTGGACTTCTGTGCGGGATCATGCCGAAGAATGACGGTCGGCCCACGCATATCGACGACATACAATGCTCCATCTGCATATGCAGAAGCAACAAAACCTAGTGTCGCAAGCTCAGCACCATGATCTCAGACTTTGTAAAGATAGGGATTACCTATGTCGCAGATAGCATACGCTGTTAAAAGACCTCTCCCTGGACTGAGCATGAAGCTTGGGGCATACTTTGCTGAAGCTCCCGTCGGGATATGCGAGAGGATCACAATTTCTTCGTCTGTTGCTTCCTTAAACAGGGGCTTCTCGAACTCGTATTCGTCTGGTTTGGGTCTGTATACGAATAATTCACCCGAACGCAAGGTAACGAGACACTCGAGTGATTCAGAGGTAAGATGAATAGAATCAATGCGTGGGGGTGATGTGAATTTCGACCGAGAAGCGACAGCTGTATCAGTGACGACGGTGTTGAGGTCGATTTTGAGGTGAGGGAGCGCCTCTGGGAAGTCGTGCTCGATACGACCTTCCGTTTGTGTACCCATCAGGAGCTGGGAACTAAAGTTCTCGAATTGAACTGTGAGGTCGATATGCTGGGTGATCAAAATCCGACGAGCTTGGTACTATTTTATCACACCCCGTTAGCTCCTGCCTGTTCGTTAATGAGTAGGTGAGCAAACCTTTGCGTGCCTGAGTTCTGTGGCATGGGCTTCGTCAGCCCAAGCAGTGCCTCCTTTCAAAGGTAATCTCGTCTGCCGCAAACTTCCGCTGGCCAGCAATGATTCATGTGCATCGCGGCCAAGCGTCAATAGATTTCCATCGACAAGGCCCCGACCATCCTCCAAAGAAACAGGCAACGTAAGGTGCATGGGGTCGCTATCAAGCTCCATAGCCTTGAGGGTTTGGGTTAATTCATCAATCAGATCGTCTTCCGCTCCCAATGAAGGGTCGCCAACTGGCTTGGGTGCGTCGGTTGTCGAGGTGAACACAGGAGGCGGAAATTGGCGGGCTTCCGTAACGCGAGTGTCTCCAGGACCTTCACATAGGAGGATGATGGCTGTTGGGTCAAAAGTACCACCGAAGTGAGGGTTATCGCGAGATATGAGCAGATAGTCCTGGACGATGCTATCCGTCGGGTAGAAATAGGCGTTATTCGCAATGACAGATTCCCGCATAGCATTTCTGAAGAAGGTTGGTAGTTCATTTGGTCGATTCGTCGCAGGAGGTGTTGGCGGTTCCGGAGGGTTGAATGGCGGCAACGAATGGACCACAAGTCCTATTTCGTCGCCAATCTTCGTGCCACCGAGTATTGTTAATACAGTATCACCACCTCTTGGGTCCGTCGAGTTGGAAAGACCACTCCACGACAGCTTGAATATAGGTTCTCTCACATCTTCTGGTGTGCCACCAGGTACCGGGCGGCCATCTTGTGGCAGATACTTATCAATCTTCTCGGGGTCCACCACGTTCACGTCTATGTCATCGAGAGTCCTGACCATGAGTGGCTGGTCCTCGTCTTCAACAGCCCAGAAGGCGATTGAACCGTCCGAGTATCCGGCGGCGAAGAAGTGTCCAGATGGATGGACTGCCATACAGGTGACCGACGGCCGTCGGTGCATCAATAGTTCCTAAAAACGAGGTCAATGTGGTCCCTCTATCCTGAATGATAGTAAGACCTTGCTTCCATACCCGGCTCCACCTGGTGCCCCAGGAGGGAGAACTAGCTCGTATGCCCGAAGCGTATTGCGCTCAGACTACAATACCGGTGAATCAACAGAACGACGGCGAGTAGCAAAGCGCTTACAAGATCGGAGAGTATGATCCCACCTAAGGAGGTGCATCTTCGCCGAGTAACATCATGATAGAATATGAGACCTACCTGCATACACGACGAAAAGGAGGTTCAGGTTACGTGGATGTATGACCGCATCTAGACCAAATGAACTGAACGAAAACAGGAGCAGTAAATATGAGACTTTGGGCACTGGCTGTAAACTTGATAATCGCACCTGTCGGGATTAAGCATGTCCGGCATTCCACTAGCAATGATCTTCTCTTCGTATAGGGTCCACATGTTAGGCATGCTATACGGAGATTTACGCAAGCAGAGCAGATCAAAGGTCCGGACAACGCCCGAGGCCAAAGTAATGAAAGCCTGAACATGTCTCGTCTAAGAGGCGAGAAGGGGACCATTTGTGGGACCACAAACGTGAGAGTGACTAGGTGATACAGTAAGCGCACTACAAGTGTAATCGTCAGCGAAGGCTGCCATACTCGATGTTGAATTGGTTCCTACGATGCTTCGTCGAATTTAGCAGTGATGAGATATTTAGGTTTGTTCTGTGATAGCTCCTCGAGGTCCCAGACATGGAGCTGGTTACTGCCATCTTTTTGAGGCCACGTATCAGATCGTACTCGAGAAGAGCGAGGCGGTATCTTACCAAGGCAGACCAAACGCTGTATTGACACTGCGAAATGAAGGAACCTCACGGCCACAGGCTCCCTCAGGGAGATCTGGCATTGTACTCCCGGCGAGCCAAAGATGGCGACCACACCGCCGCTGGTGCCTTATACATTGCCGCAGTCGTGTGCAGGTCCACATTGAATACTTCAAAGGGCTCACCGACAGCTAGGAGGCCTGATAACGGCTCATATGCGAAGCTGCTGATGTCTGACAGATACTGGAAGGTGCGCAGAGCACCCACGGCCCAATCCTGGCGGTCGCGCAGGGCTGATGAAAGATCCACGTAAATTTCTTGGTCATTGTGCTTGCGGAACATTGGCGATTCGGAGAGAAAGCCACGGGCCATGACCTGGCTGTGGCCATGCTTCATTTAAGCGCCCGCAAGTTACTATATAGCCATTTGAGACATTTGTTCCAAGTTCGAATTTACGCGTTTCCCCCTTCCTTCTGCCAGCCACTTCCTTGTGCACTGACCCCGTTGAATCCATCGTCCAGCCCTGTGCAGTCGGCTGTTTTTTTACTTCTTTTTTACAATCACCTGAGAAGTCGTCTTTCGGAAGTTCAACTTTCCTTCTTATCATCCCCCCTCTTTTGCCCAGCTTTCGTTGAAAGAACATCTCGCTGCGATGGCTGAAAAGGCGAAGGGATACAGACTCGAGTATGCGTCTTCAGCGCGCGCAAAATGCAAAGGTGAGTTGTTGATTATGCGCCTGTCACTGCATCTGAACCGTGGGTTGTTTTAGGTGGCAAACCGTGTCAAGGTGAGTTCCAATGTCGTCCTCAACAAAATTTCTGGCTAATCAAATCGTAAAGGAACACCCATTGCTAAGGGCGAACTTCGGTTCGGCTCTGTCGTCGATTTCCAGGGCAACACCTCCTTGTGAGCGCGTCTGATACATATATGCGTCTATACAGCTAACACACGGCGTCCCCTAGCGCATGGAGGCACTGGGGGTGTGTAACAGCAAGGATCATAGAGAATATCAAGAAGAGCGTGGAGGAAGCTCCTGAGATTGATGGTTACGAAGCTTTGTCGGCCGAAGACCAAGCGAAAGTCAACAAGGCTTGGGAAGACGGCCATGTCGCGGATGAAGACATCCCAGACACTGCCAGGAAGCCTGAAGCCGAGGACGACGAAGATAAACCGAAGAGGAAGAGAGCTCCGGCGAAGAAAGCGGCAGCAGCAGATGGTGACGAAGAACCGAAAGAAAAACCAAAACGTACAAGAAAGCCAAAGGTAATATCACCCTCTCCGTGCATATTCGTTAATGTTGTACTAACATGCTGCTAGGAGAAGGCGGCTGAATCCGGCGATGAGCAAGAGGAAAAGCCCAAGAAAGCTGCTGCACGTAAGCCCCGTGCTCCTAAGGTTCGAGTCACTTTTTGCCCTGCAGAGCAATGCTGACTGGTTATTATAGAAAGTTGAACATGACGACGAAGGTGAGAGTGAAGCGGAGGAGAAACCCGCTCCCAAGAAGCGTGCCCCCGCAAAGAAGGCCGCCGAACCCAAGGAAAAGAAAGCTCCTGCCAAAAAGCGTGCTCCCGCGAAGGCGAAGGCCAAGGTGCGATTTCTCCGTGTTCTACTGATATGCTATGTTTACATCTTGGTATAGAAGGCAGATAGTGATTCTGGGGAAGACTTCGCGAAGGACATTGCTGAAGTTACGGCTGATGAGGAGGATGGTGATGAACCTGAGGAAGAGAAGGAGAAACCGGCCAAGAAGCAACCAGCGAAGAAGGCTCCAGCTAAGGCTGCTCCTAAGAAGAAAGCCGCTCCTAAGGTAGCAATTATGTGTCCCTCACGACTCAGATCATTGCTGACACACTGCCAGCCGGAAACTGAAGATGAAGAAATGGAAGATGCTCAGGCACCAGCCAGTGAGGATTCCGAGGGCACGTCCAAGAAACGCAAAGTCAGGACCTTTCCTTCTGCTTGAATGTGTCCCTACTCATCTTCCTTTTAGAAACCTGCTTCCAAGGCGTCGACTTCCAAGCCAGCCTCGAAGAAGGCTAAACCCGCTTCTTCGAGGGCCAAGAAAAGCAAGGAGGTCATCGAAGAGGATGAGGATGAGGAGTAAATATATCCATAACTTTCTTTTGGTGCAAGTTCTGTTGTGACAATTGAGACTGGGGTCACTTCTTCAGTCAGTGATACTGTATAATGTGTTCGCTATGTGTTGGGTTTGCTTTCGAGTTTCCATTCTTGCTACGAATTTCTGTGATATTCCCCCATGTTCACCAATGTTGTTGTTTCTGTTTCTGTTCCGTAGGACCCCGTACCTGATCTCGATCATGATCGACCGGCGTCTAACTCGTCATGAATTCACAGTGGTTGTCGGCTACCTCGCTAGCTACTTCTATTACCCAAGTGGTTCTGCAACACCTCAGCAAGATCATCTGTTGGATTTCTGGCGTCTTCCAAGCATCATTAAGAGTATGAGTTTGGGACATAATATCACAGACGCGCTTCTCGATTTCTGTTCACTGCATGCGAATTTCCCAAGTTTCCCGAAGCACCATGGGTATGGAGGCGTGGTCATCGAATATTCGCGGTGGATCTACGGTGATGTTATGTAGACTCTACTCTTCGATTTCAAGTGAATCTAAAAAATGCACAGACGCACTGGAGCTGTCTGCTCGACGTTCGGTCACCTGCTTGCACTTTCTGTACCAACGTCAAAGGTGAAAACGCCTGATCTCCACCACCGACATAGTGCAGTGTGACTGGTACTCCACAGACCTTCAAACAAAGGTGTAAGTTGGAGCTCAGCGACCCAGTACCAACCACAAAACTCTGAGGGAATCGATTGAAACGGCGCCAGTTCATGATCGTTCGCCGAGGAACAAGTCAAACCACCATGGCATCGATATCCAAGCTGGATCTTATGCCTTCGCAAGCAGTGACATCCTGACACTTATCTTCAAATATCTCGCTATCAGGACTGATGACTTATGTCCTTCCACGTCGGGACAGAAGAACACCTTGCTCTGAGTGGCTCCCCGCGACAAACACTTGCTAGACATGGACGAGGGTGGCAATCTCGACAACTCAAATATATGGACCCCTTTGTCTCGAAGTTTGGCTTGGTTGGTCCTCCAGCGATTTAAATGAGGCCCGCTTTATCTATGGAACTGTAACTCCGAGTCGAAGAACTGGTAAACCATGTCGATGGTTCTCCATCATGCGAATCCTCATCGCCTGAAGGTCATTGAATAGTTCAAGACCTTGTTCGAAAGTCCAACCTCCAGCTCGAAGTGCTCATCCTCTGCGACAATGCACAGTGTTGCTTCTCAACGAGAGCACTCCATGACAGGACAGCAGCTTTACGGGTACTCCATATCGGCTTTGAACTCGACCCACGCTTCCTCTCCAACCTTACACACCTGGCCTTATGTTCTGCGGAAATCTTCAAAAGCTGGATCGTTTCTCGCCCTAGGAACTTCTGGTCGCTCTACAAGGCGTGTAAAAGAAACTACACCTTGAAGCTGTTTTGGCCTCAAATACGAAATACCAACCTTCGACAAAAAGGACGATATCGGTGTCAACTTACCAGGTCTGGAGTTCGAAGTAGAATCTGCTTGATTTTGAAATCTTGCAATATCTTACTCTCTCGTCTATAATGAGCATCAGCCTACGCTATGACGAAGTCGCACACCCCACGGATATATCAACTATTGCTTCCATTCTACATGGCCTCCTTCCTCCCTTCCTCCCATGATACGTCCCTCGTATTGCAGTCGTCATCGAGGCAAGCTGTTCCAAGTTGTGTAGCAAACCTGAGTCCAGGACGACGATCAAACTTGATGCTGGACCTCGGACGCGCCGCTGGTCAAACTCAAGAACTGCATAACAACGTCCTGGTTGATATCATATTTAGGGAAGATGAAGAGCTTCTATCCTACACACTCCCTAACTTGCAAGCTATCTCCTTGTTTCAACAGAGGGATATAAAGGATACAAAGCAGCTACTTTTGGAGAGAAAAGCACTGCGTGCCCCCATCGACGTACTGGAGGTCGTGCTCAAACGTGGCCGTGACAATAACACCACACCTGCGTGTACAAGATCACTCCATAAGACCTGGAATGTCAAAGAAGTTCTCGAAGTCGCGTTTTTCCGTGATCGTTAGGCACATATTATTCCAGAAAAATAGTTCCGTCGTCTGTCTCGACGATGATATGCTCGGAGTCATTTCTTCCAACAAACTTCATTCGACGATAACAGAACGTATTTATAGGTAGAGCTCATGCTACGAATATAGACTTGGAGGTAATATACATAGATGATATGATACATAGCATGTGTGCAGCGTACTAAGTAGCGGGAGAAAACACATAAGTTACTGAACTATCATAGTCCATGTCATGAATCCGTGAACGGGTCGAAGGTTGGCCGTGTAGAAGCTTGCGAGGAAGCACCCCTAATTTTCCCTAGCCAACTTCTCTTAGATGGCTTGACGGGCATAGAGCTCAGTCGTGGGCTTTTCGACGGCGATTTCCCCGTTGTTGGTCGTTTCGGAGATGCGAGGGATAAATTCGAGCGGCTTGCGGCTTGTTGTCTAACCGGCGTGAAGCCGGAATGTAGTGACTGCAGCACTCTTCTTACGCGAGGTGTACGGCTCTCTGGTTCTTCACTCGGAAGGCTGTCTGCAGTGAACACCTGAGGGGGTACATTCTCACAAATATCGAAGTCGTCTGGTGCGCGGCGTTTCTTTCCAGCGGAGGAGGAAGAGGCTTCGGTTGATACAGGCAGCGAGGGTTTCTCAGGTGTTCGAGCCTTGAATACAGGTAGGGGGTTTGCATGCCGCTCAGGTGTTTTCGCGCGTGGAAGGGCTGATGAGGACCCAGAGACAGATCGGTTCAGGACCCGAGTGGAGGGTGCTACGGCGTATTGTGAGGGCATAGGAGGCATTGGGGGAGTGGTCGAAGGCGGGTGGTACGGTTCTGTGACGGAGCGCAACCGCCTCGTGCTTGATGCCAGCTCGCGACTTTCAGTGGGAGTCGAAGACCCGGCAACGGGTAGCTTGCCACGAACACTGGATGCAAGAGCGTTTTCCTTAGGGCTAATATTCGGCGGGGTGGTTGAAGTGGGTTCCACTGCAGCTTGTGGCTGAGTCGCCTTCGCAGCAGCAAGCTTCGTCTGCAAGTTGTTGACTTTGCGAGTCAGAGCTTCAACCTTGCTGTTAAGCTTCTTGTTATCCTTCAGCATCCTACAGGAAGCTTTAGTAAAGACGTCATATGTAGAACAACATACTCACTCAAGGACACGGTCGTCATTATCCTCAATCTCCGCACATTTAGCTCGCAGAAGTTCTTCCATCTCATTGTTCCGCTCTTCCAACTCATGGACGACGGAGTCCAGATTAGGCTTTGATTGTAATGCTGCGATTCGCCGCTGCATCTCAGCCATCTCCCGTTTGTGCTGCACGCCCTGAAGACTGAGGTTCAATTCGGATGTTTGAGCGGCCTTTTCTGCTTGAGAAAGTTCGTCGCGAAGCTGTTGAACGGATGTAGTAAGGGATGAAATGGATCGTTCGCTATTATGAGGAGTCAGTAACGGAATCGGTATATTGTCGGAGGGTGCCTCACCTTTCTTTGGCTTGACTTTCCATATATCGATGCATTGATAGCTGTTTCTGGACTTCGGCACCCAAAGTGGTGATTTCAATGAGGAGAGACTCTTTCTCCGTTTGCAAACTTTCCAAGGTACCATTCGTCATAGCGAGTTCGGAGGTGATGCCTTCAAGTTGATGACGTGCGTCGGCCAGAAGAGCATCTACCTCCATCTTGTCTGCCTTGACTAGAGCAATAGCCTCTTGGTGGGTGTTCGCATCTTGCTCTCGAGTGTGAATCTCTGACTGTATTCGCTGCTCGAGATCGCGAATCCTCACAGAGCACTCATCGAGTTGCTTCGCTTGATCATCAAGCTCAGTATGCAGCGTGGCTGAAAGAGCTTGTTCATCCTGAAGACATTTCTCCAACTCCCGGCGAACAAGTTCGACTTGTGCTTCAGTCTGGGAGCGAAGGGCTTGCATCTCTTCTTGCTGCTGCGTCAAGTCAAGTGTCGCGGCCTCAAGCTTAGCCTCAAGATCCGAGATCTTCGCCACATGCTCGCTATTGAGCTGCTCAAGCGCAACTTGGCCGGCATGACGTTCGTCCGAAAGTTTGATTGCATCGTCGAGTTGCGTTTGAAGGGAAGTGCGTTCATTTGCGGTCGTTTCGAGGGAAAGTTTATTCGTTCCGATTTCTGCAGTGGCTTCGTCCAAGGCCTTTTGTAGTTCCTGGATCTGACCTCGTAGCTCTTCGCATCTAGTAGTGAGTTCGCCCACTTGCGCGCCCTCAGTTGCTGTACTGGCAGCCACAGTGTCGGAGAGACGTTGCCGCAGTTCGGCCTTCTCTTCGTGGAGTTTGTCGACGATTGCCTGGTGAGCCGCCTTGGCGTCGTTTAAGGAGGTCTCAAGGGTAGAAAGTTTCTCCTGTAAGGCGGTTCGTTCGGAAGTCGAGTTTGAGTCAAGAGCGTCGAATTGTGCTTGCAATTCAGAAAGGCGTGAGGCGAGGTTCTGATTCTCTTTGAGGGAAGCCTCACATTGATCGCGAAGAACGGTGGTTTCTGCTGTCAGTTGCGATCGTGCATCCTGCAAGGCCTTCATGACATTAACGACCCTGAATCCTTCACTTCGCGAGATAGCTAAAGCTACACCCAAGCTCCGGATATCGTCTCTTGATGCAGATGCCTGATCCTCGAGTTGTCGCAGTGATTCGATCTTCTCCTCGAGTTGCGCCACCGTACATTTATGGAGGGAGGCCAGCTCTTGTAGTTCACCATCCTTCAACTCCAGACGAGCTGTGAGCTGGTCAGTGCTCTGTTGGCCACAGACTTCAGACGCCTTAATAGCAGCCCGCGATCTGACAACTGTGTCCACAATAACAGCGATGAGCTCGATAACTGTGCCTTCAGCTTGCTCAGCTTGATGCTCCAATCGCTCCACTTCAACCTCCAACTGTTCAATGCGTACAAGAGACTCATCCCTGGCCTCCCTCGCCGACGCGCAATCCTCAACCATCGCATCCTTCTGCGCGGCCAACGTCTCCATCTCCATCGTCATCTCTGTCAGCCGCTCCTCGTGCAACAGCAAATTCGTCTCCAGACGCTTAATATCATGTTGATGGACCCCAATCTGCTCTGTGCGCCTCATCACGCGGCCTTCCAACTCGTGCACTTGATCGCGTAATGCACGGGTGGCTTCGTTGTCGGTCATGGCGTCGAGCTGGTGGTGTTGGAGGTTGCTGTATCGCCCTTCCGATTCCTCGAGCTCTTCCTGCGCAGCAATAAGGTCGCGGTTGAGGTTGGTGACTTGAAGTCTGAGGGAATCACGCTCAGATTCAGCGTCTTCGAGAGATTGGGCGGCATCGTCCAGCCGAGCTTGGACTTCTTCAAGGGCTTCTTGAGTCTTCTCCTTAGACGCCTTGAGTTCTTCGAAAGTCTTATTCCAATCGTTGTTCTGCTGTTCAGATTGACGGTGTAGTTCATCCTTTTCAGCTTCGAACGCTTGACATGCCTGAGTCGAAGCAAGCAACTGGGCTTCGAGGTTAGCTAGTATAGCGTCCTTGGCTCGAAGTTGTTCTTCTAGTTGCGCGCGGGTGGTTGCATTTGACTCGATGTCCCTCTGAAATTGGGCAATGGTGATGGACAGTACAGCGGACGTCTTGCTGAGGCGACATATTTCTTGTCGTTGTTCGTCGATGAGAGTATCTGAGGTGGAGTTTCCTTGAGGAGCAGATGGCTGAGTTGCGGCGGCGGCGGCTTGTGCCAATTGGGCTTCCAGGGCTTCAATAGAGTATTTTGATTCCATCTCGACGTATTCAAGATCGCGCCTGAGGTCATCTCGCTCCCCTCGTAAGCGGTCGATGGCTCCAAGTAATCGTTCAACATGGGCTGGTGTGTTGTCGTCCCCGGTGGTAGTTGTAGCATCCAATCTCTGGCGAAGGTCACTACAAAAAAAAATCAATCAGTCAAACGCACCCAGGATAAGATAGGACTATTCGAACGTTTTCTGGTCGTTAAGCTCGTTAATACGGGTATCTTGCTCACTGATGCGACTCGACAGCCGTTGGACTTCAGCACGAGCTGCCTCAAGCTCATTCAGCGCTGCTTCTTTCTCGGCCACCAATTCTAGGTGTTTGGCAGTCATCTCCCGATCCGTAATGAGGAACTGCGCTTCAACTCTCTTCAACCTCAGTATCTCCGTGTCTTTGGCA
This sequence comes from Pleurotus pulmonarius, assembly GCA_012980535.1. Classification (NCBI taxonomy): domain Eukaryota; kingdom Fungi; phylum Basidiomycota; class Agaricomycetes; order Agaricales; family Pleurotaceae; genus Pleurotus; species Pleurotus pulmonarius. The sequence continues at coordinate 1,396,055 of SJKF01000002.1, forward strand.
GATGCGCTCCTCAATGACCGCTCCATTGCAGCAATCTTTGCCTCGTCCTCTTCAATCCGTGCCAATAACTGCGCCTCCCTCGAGCCGTCGCCCATCTGTGCTTGCATATACCGAATCTCTTCATCCTTCTCCTCCAGTTCCCCGCGCATCTCAGCTATCTCCTTGCTTGTCCGCTTCTCCACAGCCATCTTCTCGTTCTCGCATTTTACCAACGCCTCCTGCGCACGCCCCAGCCTCTGCACCGCACTCTCCAATTCCCTGTCCTTCACCGATGCTTCTGCTCGTAGACTCTGCAACTCCTGCTCCAAACCGGGTATCCTCGCGCTAGAGACGGAGGACGAACGGCGCCGGGGAATGCGTCCTGGTGTCGTAGTTGGTGGCGCCTGGCTGAGTTCGCGATTACTCGACTCCAGCTCCCTCACACGCGCCTCAAGCATCATCTTTTCCTTCTCCAACTTCGTCCGTTGTGTAGTGGTGGTGTCCGACTTGTGCGAAAGGGTTTGAATTATAGATTCCAACTCGCGTGCTTCCAGCTCCTTCGACTTTATCTTCTCCTGTGTTGATGCCAATGTACGTTCCATGTTCTGGGTAGCAAGTTTCTCTCTGCGTAGGTCTTCGGATGATTGAAGGAAATTCGTTTCGAAGTGAATGGCGCGTTCCGTTTCTTGACTCAGCTAGGGAACAACTCAGTCGTTTCTACCGATATGCTATAGACAGTACGCACTTTATGTAGAGCCTCGTTTAATGCCATCTGTATTTCATCGAGTTGAGCGGCTTGTCGCATTAATTTCGTTTCCTGAGCCGCGATGTGGCTGTCTAGAGTCACCAAATACTTTCAACCAGTTAAACAGCAGGATGAACAGAGCACTGACCCTTGCTAGATATATGGTCCTTAATTGCTTGCGCCTCTTCGGTGACATCTTGTGCACCGATCTTCCAGAGCGACATGATTAGCGGAGGAGGACGTCGTAGTGTACAGTGGAAGACCAAGCTCTGACCACCGTGGTCCCGTAAACGGACATCACAAACAAGACCAAACAAACACGACGCGGTAACATCCACGTGATCTTGTTATCTCACCCCTGTCGATTGTCACACAACTTGGAAGTACACCCAACAGTCGCCTGTATACTTTTGCCTGGTTCGCATCAAGTTCTCATCGCCGATAATTTGCAGCCGATACCACGAAATTTCGACGCACAAGTTAGCCCGTGTTGTTCAACACCAAACGACAGACGTTATGGTAGGTCCGCTGTCCACGTATCTCTGTAGTATATCTTCATGACACACTTGGAGTTCTTGGCACCCTGTAAAAACGATGGAATGCCAAAGAACATGCAAGAAGCTCAGACGTCTTTCGGCTGAACATGAGACTCCCCACTCGGAGGTCTTGATATAGAGGAAATTGATGTGTTCACGCGCTGATTCCGCCTTCTAGAAAGCTTGTATGTGGTCACACTCGGTGAAGCAAGGTTAAGCTCCATCACCACCATGTCCACCGTCATAAAGGGCCGAAAGATGTGGCGGGGGGAGCGTTTCTCCGTTTGTCTGAATGGTCGAATAACTGGAGGAAAAGTGGCGCATTGGGTAAGATGTGTTCACCAGCAGCCTGTGATTGCATCCCAATCAGTGGGGCTCGGGAGGTTCTGCAGTTGCCAGCCTTGGTCACGCTCAGAAGCCGAAGCCGGCACGAGTCCAAGAAGCCCATTTATTTCATTTGTGGGGACTTTTTGTACATAATTTATGCTCATTGTGACCAGGTTTTGGGTGGAGAGTTTGATAAACTTGCGTGCAGCAGCTTGAAGCAAGTTAATTGAGTATCCGTGAGTGACGTCACTCTGTGACCCTGGTTGCCTGATTTGGAGATAAGAAACTCGCCTTCAAAGACATTCCAAATAAATAATTTGGGTCTCTTTTTCGTATATAAACCACCGTGCTTCACATCGCACAGCACCTCCTCCTTTTCCCCCCATCTCATCTCCAGGCAACTCTACGCGCGCCCTCGCTGATCGTCGGTCGCCGAATTTCATCTGTTTCCAGTTACCCCTCCGTTTCAGATACCCTTCAAAAAGGCCAGTACTCTTGATCTCGTTCCACGGCATTCCCTTTCTCTAACCCACTTTGCAAACAGCTGGTCTGAATCCTCATAAATTACCATCATGAACGGTACTTCTGCTTCGGGTGCACCTACAAAGGTTACTCTTTCACTCGGCCATCTTCCGAGCAAGAAGGACATCAAAGCGCCATGGCCAAGAACCCCATCGCGAGTACGTATGAACGCATTTGTATGACTACAGAGACTCATTCGACTCTAGGTTGACCCCAACAACCCTCCTTGGCCTGCTTACCGCGGATATCACGAGTACTCTTTCGCCCATGCAACCATGGGTGTTCGTCTCCCAACAATCCTGGGAAAGGGTATCGAAGATACCACCCGCACCCTAAACGAGCAGTCCTCCGAAGAGAAGATCGTCGATCTCGTCCAATGCATCGAACGCATGGAGGTATTGATGACCGATCTAAGTGGAAATGCGAAGCTCAGGCCCATTATCGACGATGGAGAGGGCGATGTCGCGTTATGGAACAAAGAGATCGCTAAATACTTCCAAGGTACACGCAGATCCCTTGATATTTACACTCTCAGCGTTTAACTTAATCGCTGTGAATAGGAAAGGACTTCATGAACGCGCCATGGCTCTTCGCTGAGGCATACAAGTATCGTCGCCTTCATGAGTGCTTCAGCATTAGCAAATTCTGGTCCGACTACGACGTGTTCTACCGACAGAAAGTTAATCCCTCCACGCTCTCCCATTTTCAGACATTGACCAGTGTACTGTAGTGCGATACCTTCTCGCGATCATCAGATGCGGTCTTTGAGCTGTCCATGCGCTTCGCTGAACCTTTCAAGATCTCAGATAACCTCTCCGATTCCGGAAAGCTTGAGGCTGAAAGACTTATGTTCCTGGAACTTACTCAAGGTACGTCATCGCGACTGGTCTTATTATCGTCAACCCAACATCCTGCCTTGGACAGTGTGCCTGTGGGGTAACTCTACAGATCTATCGCTTTTGATCAACATGACCGAAGATCAGATCAAGGCACTCCAATCAACTGGAGGTGACCACCTAGCTGCGACTGAAAAGAACATCCTCGGAAACCATCTGAATCAGCTGTGGGAGACCGTAAAGGACCTCCGTGGAAAGACAGGTGGCCGGATTGACTTCGTTCTGGACAACGCCGGATTCGAGTTGTATTGTGATTGCGTATATGGTGCGTAAAACGCGGCTTCATTGGTCGATCGTCCATAACTCGCCGCCTTTTAGCCGATTTCCTATTGCAGAGTGGCCTGGCCAAGCAGATCAGGTTCCACGGCAAACGCTACCCATGGTTTGTCTCTGATGTTACCAGGAAAGACTGGGAATGGTTGTTGAACACCATGGTCTACGGTCAACTGTTCCCCAAAGCATCCGACGCCGAAATAGAATCCCTCAGAAGGCTTGGTGCGCGATGGAAGGTGAGAATTGCTGGCGATCATGTCTATCCGCCATCTAATCCTATGCCATATAGCAATACGAGAAAGAAGGCAAATGGGTTTACGAACAACACCCCTTCTGGTGCACAGGATACACGTTCTGGGAACTCCACACCGAAGCCCCCGATCTCTTTCTCCACCTCTCCCGCTCCGATCTCGTGTACTTCAAAGGAGATCTCAACCATCGCAAGCTCACTTACGATTGCGCCGCCCCTGCTAGCACTCCATTTGATGTCGCCATAGGCCCAATGGCTAGCTCTGCCGGTGCACCTAAGATTGCCAGCTTGCGTACTATCAAGAGTGATGTAGTCGTCGGCTTCGGTGAGAAAGGCGACGAAATCGCAGAAAAGTTAGATGAGACCGAGCCGGGCTGGAAAATCAGTGGCAAATACGTGAGTTCCTGCATCATCCGTTCCCATATGTATTCCTTACTCAAATTTCGGCAGGCTGTTGTCCTCTTATCCGAGGGCCGACCCGGTGAAAAGGTTCGCTTCGCTTGAAGTGGGAGAGAACTGAGAAATATGCAACCACTACCGCACCGACTGAAACACCTTTAGACAGATTTGAGTACTCAAGTACTCATATGTAATATCACCTTGCTGTAACATCATGCGCAATCTCCCTAGCACTCTTTCCTGCTCTGATCTCGCTCTAACTCAATATCGCGGCGTCGACTGATAGCCGAGGAGAAGTTGACAGAAGCGACCTAAGGCTTGACGAACCCATTGACTTTTCCTGCCCACCAATGGAAAGCGCCAGTCGTATATCGATATGAATTAAACCATCACAATACTCTTTCTAATCACGCAAGTGTTAACCAGTTTATTCTTCGGCATCATTGGTTCAATTTGCCAAGCAGTTCTTCGACATCCTTCTCGTCGCTCCATTCCGGCTGTAGTGGAAGGTGGAGTCACAAGGCGACTACTGATAAGCCTGAACCTAGTAGCAATTGGGATGGAGGCATAGTTTCCATCACGGTCTTTATACCCCTTCCTATCATCTCCTTAGATATCCCTTGACTCCACCACGGGTCGGGTTCTTTTTCATCCTCCCAGCTGCTCAACTTGATGGATGAGAAATTGCAAGTACGTCGGTCCCGCTAGCATCTGCAACACATGATCATTTACCAGAATTACTCCGCCACTGGTACTCGCAGCAGAGTTATTTATATGTTTTTCTCGTGCGGTCCACCGCATGGACGTGGTGCATGAAACACTGTATATGATCCTGTCGATGTCTAAAAGGTGAATGACTTCAAAAGAACCTCGGCCTACGCGATTCCGTGCCGTGCGTATCTCTATCGAAGACGAATGTTGAACTGAGGAGGTACTTGGCTGAGCTTGAAAGCTATTGAGTAGGTCTTTCAACGCGCCAACACGGTGTTCCAGCTAACTTCATCAATCAATAGAGTCTACTTGCTTCGAAATTCTGGACTATCAGGAAGATAGGTGGCCATTAATCTGGTTTGCGAATATCGCAAAGATAAGCAACTGCGTTCCACATGTAGTGGTAATACATGGCTGTCAACTCACACGACACAGAAGAAGGCTTAATGCAATGCAATGATGGTTGCAGATGACGTTTCTCAGTGAGTTGCTTTATTATTAGAGGAAAGTGTCTGAAGGGAACGAGTTGTCGGAAGAAGGATCGGAAGCATAAACATTTCTAAAAATAACCTCTGTGCACGTGGAAGGATTGATCGTGGGAAGACCATCAATTGATCGCCACACCGATCCGAGCGATCTCCCACTAGGTTGAGACCGGCGGTTTCTCTCGGTTTCTGCGTCTCCAAGAGAGCGGGCGAATTTCGCCCCCAGTGGCGCGCGATGCACCTCGGAGAATAGGTGACTCGGCCGACAGCTTGAGAACATCACAAGACAGAGAACTGCGCTTCGTCGCTCTTCCTTATGGTGTGTGCGACGAAGCGAGTTGCCGAGTACGCTGTATCATGGTCCTCTCACGCTGACTTTGATATCGCCTCAACATTGGCCATAATGGTGGGAGCAGGTGAGTATGCGTACGATTTACGCAAACCTGCTTCTTTGACGCCATTTTCGTAGCACGGTGCTTGTATATAAACTGAGGAGAATTTATTATACATAACATTCAGCCCACCCACAAGTAGCTTTCTGTTGAGATGTTCCCTGCCGCTGCACTACTTACCACCGTTCTTCTTGCCCTCTCTGCCTCGGCCACCCCCTTGGTGACCATCAGGGACAGCCCCATCAGCTTGCCTTTCGCCAGGAAGACGAACTTCACGGGCAGTGTCAACCTCCTGAAGGCGGACCAGGCGAGGGCCAAGGCTCTCCGTGCGCGCGCAGAGGCAAAGGCGTCGGGTCTTACTCTGAATGTTGATGCCGTCATCAACGAACCCGTTGACAACCAAGCTGTCACCTACATCGCCTCTGTGAATGTCGGAAGTCCCCCTACCAACTGTGAGCCCATTGCTTTGTCCTATCACAGCACGTATCTGATAGTTGTACATAGTCCAACTCCTCATTGACACTGGCAGTTCTAATACTTGGGTTGGCGCCACCACGCGCTACACGCAGACTAGCACCAGCACACGCACATCTAACTCAGTCGTACGTGGACATTCCAAGTGATGGCCTCAGAGTGTGACAACTAATTCCCTCACAGTCCGTCACCTACGGCTCTGGATCTTTCTCTGGTGCGTCTTGAAGACACTCTGAAGCATCGGGTACTAGCGATCTAACCTTCCTTTAATAATAGGCACCGAGTTTGTTGATCGCGTAGACATTGGAAACGGTCTCGTCATCCCCAACCAGTCCATCGGTGTCGCTTCGAGGTCAACTGGTTTCGATGGCGTTGACGGCATTCTAGGGTATGCCTGAATATCATTGTTTTCAATTAGATACAGCAGTTGATGATACTTCACAGCATTGGGCCTGTCGACCTCACCCAAGGAACACTCTCGCCTGCCACTAACACTCTTATCCCCACTGTCACCGATAACCTCTTCAGCCAGGGAACAATTACCCAGAACCTCCTCGGTATCTCCTACAACCCCACGACTGTCCTTGACACTGTGAACGGTGAAATCACTTGGGGTAAGCATTCGGCCAGCCCAGAAATCATGCCCGTTTACTCACAGCCTGCACTTAGGCGGAACCGATAGCTCGAAGTTCACCGGAAGCATCGGCTTCGCGTATGTTCCTCCCCGGATCAAAGACGTGTGTATGTATGGTAACTGATATTCTATATCCAGGCCCATTACCACCACGTTCCCGGCTAGCGAGTTCTGGGGAATTAACCAATCAATCCGATATGGCGCTTCCACTTCGATCCTGTCGAGCACTGCCGGCATCGTAGACACTGGAACAACTCTTGTCCTCATTTCCTCTGGTAAGCCGACTTCGTTGCACTGCAGGTGAAAGTGCTTATGAGGCTGCAGATGCCTTGACACGTTACCGCTCTGCCACCGGGGCCGTCAATGATGCCAACACCGGCCTGCTCCGCATCACAGCTGCTCAATTTGCCAACCTGCAGAGTCTCTTCTTCACCATCAACGGGGTAGGTTCGATCTCCCGTTTCCACCCGTACAGTTCCTAAATGGGTGCGTTACACAGGTCTCTTATGAACTCACAGCCAACGCACAAATTTGGCCTCGCGCCCTCAACACCGCAATCGGTGGCAATGCCAACAGCATCTATCTCATCGTCGGCAACTTGGGCTCCCCCACGGGCTCTGGGCTCGACTTCATCAACGGGTACACATTCCTCGAGCGTTTCTATTCAGTATTTGACACCACCAACCGCCGCGTTGGGTTTGCTACCACCGCGAACACCCACTCTACAGTCAACTAAGTGGGCGACCTGGAGTTTTTGGGAATAGCACTGAATTGTAACATTGACGGAATGAAATTGAATAACTACTTCCAACACTTTGGGATTTTGTGGTGTATATGCAACTCAAGGCAATGATGAAGAACATGAGAGGCGAATTCAATACTATGCGTATAGATGTGCTATACTTAGATGTGTTGGGTGTGTCGTTGCATGGATATGGAGAACGTAAATATAAGACGTTGCACATGGATAGTAGGGTAAACAACAGCGAAAGAGCATGAGTTCAGAAATGAATCCCAAAGGACAAATTAAACCTGACAGGCATTCAAAGTGTACATAATCTATACAGAAATATCCATCCGTCGTTCGTAGAAGTAAGGCGTCGCGTGATCTTCAATCAAGGTCTTCGTGCCACTCTCCAGGTATATGATCGCGGTCACTAGTCGGCCTGGATGGCTGAGGCGTTGACGAGCTGCGACGCCGCTGCTGCGTTCCGTTCCCGTTCCCACTGCCGCTTCCACCAGAGTTCGAACCGCTACCCATTATATTGTAAAGCGTTTGGAAAAGATTTGGGGGCTGTCCACTGCCTCCTGAGGGCCTAGGGGGAGACGGAGACGGTCTGTCGTTTCCTGAACTCGGGCCCTCCCCCGGGTTGTGATGTTCCGGTTGTGGGACGAGAGCGAATCTAAAGACAAATACGTGAGAAGGAGCACTGATAGACCCCTTGATAGAAATGTACCTGCAAACTGGGCAAGTCCCACTGGACTTTAACCACGGTATTATGCATGGTTCGTGGAAGGGGTGTTTACATGGGAGGGTGATCACCACTTGTTCGTCAGGATCCTCTGTTCCTAGCTTGAATGGATCTTTGCAAACTGCGCAGTCCTTTTCAAGAAGGGGAGCTGAAGTAACGATATGTGAGGAAATAATGGAGTACAATATCGAGACATTCGCGTACATCCTTCCTCAAGAACAACCCGTGGTAGCTCCTGTAGTTTCTCTTCAGGGGCAGGGACTGGTCGATTCGAGTTGGAATTCTCCATTATTTGAGTTATTACTTGATCGAGAGCTAGAACGATGTTAACGAGCATCTAGACGCATATTTCGCCGACAGTAATGTATACCTTCCTGACTGAAGACATAGTCTCCGTACTGGCCGCGTTCCATCGACTCTCCGTCCATCCCGAACATAGCTGGACCGCGATGACCGAGCAGCGCCATCAGATATTGTGCCATCAAAGGTCCAGTGATAGAGGGGCCGTCGTTGGCAGCGCCTGGATCTCTCCGTAGGAACCTCGTAGTCTGTTAGTACATCAAAAGGACTGTTTGGAAAGCAACACACTCAGACATCGTAGGAGGCTCTTGTTCGCCATCAGGGGCCCCGGAGCGAGCTCCTAGTGTGTTTGGTCCCCCAAACGTGAACGTTCGGGCTCCGCCACCAGTGCGTACTTGGAATGTAAACTGTGACTAAGGTCTCAATTAGTACCACGGGCGCAACTTGGAGGAAGATGACATACGCCACTCGAGTTTGGTTGCTGCCGCCGCCGTTCGGCAAAACCCCGAGACAAAAGGGTTTGGAGGGACACTGCATATTTCGTTGAATGGACATTCACCATAAATACTGAAACAGTACGGTGCGCACTTAACATTTCATCGGGTGAACCTCCCGGGCCAGCATCGTCCTCAGGGTGATGTGCACCGAATTCACGAGGATCATCGGCCGGATTCTCCATCTGAAGAGATAAGACATTCGTTAGACGTCTGAGGGATTGCGGTCCTGATTCTTGCTCACGATCTCGACGAAAGTTCCATGACACGAGGCGCAAGTGGGTTGAGGGACCTGTAAAGCCATCATTAGGTGCGTTGTGAGCACAATCACTTCGCTGTGAGCTGACCATGAGGGGCCTCATTTCTGCATGGCACTAGCAGAATCGTCAGTAAATTCCATGAACAGAATGCGGGACGCACTTCATGGCAATACCACATCGGATCGCGCGAGGACATTGTAGTAGTTCACTGTATACAGCTAACCCCAGCGCCACTTGTCCTGCGTTAATCATCGCGCCAAACGGTCACGTGGTCATTTCCACGGAGTCTCAGATTTCGGATTCGGATTCTTCCCCGTCCTTCCATCCAAGTTCCACCCACCACCACCGACACCGTCCTCCTCGTCCCCTCCGCATACGGATCATCTGTGATCCCCAGGCGCAGAAATTGTGAGTTACCCCGTTCCTTGTTTTCCTTAGAAGGATGATTCTTTGGTTCCCTATTATACGACTCAGAGGTCTTCGGATATCTGGATTTGAGATCATATACCGGGTGTTCCTGATCGTGCTGCCATCTTGCTGCATTCGCGACCTGAAGCTCATCCGATATGCCATTTAACAGGTCCCTGCTTGCGAGCGTGAGCTCTTGAACATGCAGCGTTTGCGATCAGGCTAGGGAGCAACGAGGAGCACCGTCTCAAGACGGCGCCATGTTGTACTGTACATACAGTAGTTGCGTCGGATCCGAATACATGCTTCCAATCATAATCGACCACAGTTGTGTATCATGACTCAAGATGAAGACGTTGGGGGGTTAAAAGCCGCAGGTTGTGGGTGTGGGATTTTTCTCGCCATGCTCTCTGATCCGACGTTGACGACGGCACTCTCAACCTTAAAATTCCAAATTCCATGTAGTATTATTCTGCTCGCTTTCGTCCACGACTTTCTCCAATATGTTCAAGAGTATATACCGTCTGTTTTCACTAGACCGTTTCAAAACTTCCTGACCTTGGACGACCTGAAATCCGAGGCTGCGGTCCCCGTCCTAGTTCCGCTATGGAAGAAGCGCGTACTGGCCTCGCTCGCGTTCTTGGAGGCCGCGATTGGGCTCGCTAGTTTCTCATTTACAATCCTAGTTCAAAATGTGGGGGAATCACGGGAAGATCTGGTGCTGCTGCTGGCTTGGGTGCGCGTCTGTCTCGAGTTTCGACTGTGTACATCTTGGCAACGACACTGACGATACGCAGTGCTTCATCTTCGTCCGGAACGTCTCCAAACCACTGTTGACGACGCCCTATGCATCGCTCGCGCTGAGCTTTTCTCTGTGTCTTGCTGCGGGACTCTCTCTGGCCTGGAGGATATGGGATTTTGAAATCAACTATCCTGCCGTATTGCTTGATCTCGTCCATCTAGCACTATCGGGCACCTTCACATGGATAGCAGGGACGCTTCCAATGAAGTCCCACTTGCCCGGCGCGGCGGTCGCGAAACCAGGCGACGTAAGGACGCGACATTTCCTCAGGATTAACTATGATATAAATCTTGCTTTTATTCAGAGCCCGTCTGCTGACTTCACATGTCCGGAAGACAACGTCAGCTTGTGGTCATGGTCAACGTTTTCCTTCGCCCAGCCTATATTGAATTTGGCCATGAAGAGGACACTTAACGAGACCGACGTATGGTCCCTGTCGCCCTTCTTGAAGCACAAAAATATATTCGAGAAATTCCTCGAATACAAAACAGCGTACGTTCCGAGCTGACGTCCTCAATACTTAGTGTTGAGATTATTTCCAATGCAGCCACCCAAAGCACTCGCTTCTTCGCTTCTTGTTGACCTCTAATTCGTTAGACTTGATTCTCAGTATAACCCTTGAGATGTGGAGTGCAGTAATCGGTAAATCTTGCCCTATCAGTCTATCGGGGAGAATCTCATGCGTGGCGGGCAGGATTCGTTCCCGCCTACGCCCTCCAGGAAATTCTTGCCCTTCTCGGCGAGAATGGACCAGAAGCCAGACTAAAAGCATTCTACTGGGCTGTTATCACATTCCTCGCTCACCTCACCTTCGCTCAAAAGGATCTCCTCAAGAGCTGGCATACGCGCAGATGCTATGAGCGGACACGAGGGCAACTGTTTTGTAACCTGCATTATAAGGCACTGAAGAGGCAAGATGTTAGTAAACAGGGTAGCCATGAAGATGACAAGCAAAGCAATGCCGATCTGGGCAAGATCTTGAATTTGATGCAGTAGGTAGTTCGAGGTTGCTTTATCTCCTCAAGTGCTGAAATCATGTGTGTAGGGGGGATAGTTACGCCGTGGCGCAGCGCTTCTGGGATTTCTCCGGCCTATTCGCAGCACCTGTACGCCTAGTCATTGCGTTGGTGTTTCTATATAAGTGAGTGACTATATATGCGTTGACAAAAGTGACTGAATACACGGGCAACAGCGTGTTGGGGTGGAGTGCGTTGTCTGGTGTCGTGGTGGTATTGGTGGCCTATGCTCTGAACTATCCGCTTCTCAAGTACAGCTTATCGGTAGGTCTGATGTATTCGGGCGAAGGCGAAGGGCTTACATCCCTGGAAGATATCAAGGTCGTCATGGAAAGCAAGCGATGCGCGAATGAATGTCGTCAATGAACTGCTACAAAACATCAGATTCCTGAAGTTTTACGGCTGGGGTAAGTTTTAAGTAACAAACGCTGCATATGATGATCGGAACTGAGTATCTCCCATAGAGAACCACTGGTCTGCCAAGGCCGAAAAGGCAAGAGAAACAGAGCTCATGTGGCGTGTCCGGTCCTACGTACTCAACACCTTCATAATTTTCATCTGGTCGGTTATCGGAATCTTTCGGTACTGCAAGGCCGAGTACTAAGTCCCTTCATAGGATCTGGATTCCTTCCGCAACGGCACTCGTTTCCTTCTTATGTTATACCCTTATTGCTGGGCAACCACTTACAGTATCGAAGGCGTTCACGTCAATTGCTCTATTCTCTCAACTGCAGGGAGCTATGATGGCGGTGCCCAGCGAGATCATGGCCATGCTCAATGGCATGTCTCCGTTTCATTTGACCCTCGAGGCTTGCTGACTCGGATCGAACTAGCGTACGTATCCATGCAACGCATCGAAACATTCTTACAAGAGGGGGAGATTCCTGAATGGGCATCTTCGTTAACGACTCGTGAGAGCACTCCCGAGTCCACTCCAAGTATCGGTATCACAGACGGCATTTTTGAATGGTACACATCCTCTAGCGACAAGGATGGACCTGCTCGATTTCAACTGGGGCCACTCAATGTTGAATTCGCTGAAGGAAAGCTCACACTTGTCGTTGGGCCGACCGGGTCAGGCAAGAGTGCATTCCTAGCAGCATTGTTAGGAGGTAAGGAGCCGAAGCTTGCCCATTGGCAACATACAACTTAATCTTCCCCAGAGATGCGTTGTATATCCGGGCAAGTTCACATTGATAAACGTAGTCACAAAATTGCTTATTGTGGGCAAGCCCCATGTCAGTCACCAGCATCTCTTCGCTTCAGCGTAAACCTGATTACCTTACAGGGCTTGAGCACGCCACTATCCGCGACAACATCATATTCGGATCTACGTCTGGGTTTGAGGAGGAGCGGTACCGCGCTGTGCTCGAAGCCTGTGCTCTTACGAAGGATCTTGAGATGTTTGATGCTGGCGATTTAACGGGTAAGGACAGAAGTATTACTCTCTTCCGGATGGCCTCTGATTTACGGCCGGTTTAATAGAGATTGGCGAGAAAGGAATTACACTTTCTGGGGGCCAAAAGGCCCGAGTTGCCCTTGCTCGAGCAGTATACTCACAAGCCAAGGTTGGTCTATTCTTTGGCGTAAAAACCGGATGCCATGACTGAAATCGGATACCTTAGTACATACTTCTGGATGACCCGTACGTGGTTGAGATGTCGGTAATACTGATATTCAATGTTCCGCTATAGGCTGGCTGCAGTTGACATGCATACCGCTGAACACCTCCTTTCTGCATGCTTGACTGGTCCTCTCATCGCAGGCCGGACCGTCATCTTAGTAACTCACCATGTGAGAATGTGTTTACCTGCAGCTTCCTACATCGTCGAGTTATCCAAGGGAACCGTATCTCGACAAGGCACCGTCGACAAGTTCGCCGAATTAGGCGTGCTCAAGGACGTGGTGGAGTCCGAAGATCAGCCATTCGTCGAAGAAGCGCCTCCATTGAGCGAGGTTCCAGATAATGAGGCTGATCAAACACAAGAAAAAACGGCTTCCGCGAAACGGTTGAATTCGAACTCAGGAAAGCTTGTACAAGAAGAGGTTCGTGCCGAAGGTCGGGTAAATCCCAGCACATATTGGTTCTACATACGTGCCGCAGGCATATACTGCTGGATACTCACCATCCTTCTCATGGGCGTTCAGCGAGTCGTCGACATCGGTAATCAAGTGAGTGTAACGCATATCTCTACTCTGCGCACCCTGGAATCTTGGGTTTTTAGGTCTTCATCGCAAAATGGGGCGAAGCCTATCAGGGTTCTCCTTCAATTTTGCCTTCGATACCCGACATCTGGAACCGCCTACCTCCGCCGGACGTGAATGTGAAGCCGTGGCTAATCATATACGTTTTGATCTCTCTCGCCGGGGCATTCACGGTCCTTCTATCAATTAGTTTGGGATTTTATACAAGTCTTCAAGCAGCCCGTTCGCTCTTCGTTAAACTGCTCCGCCGATTGACCCGGGCCCCCGCCCGCTTCTTCGACACCACCCCGATTGGTAGAATCCTGAATCGATTTACTTCAGACATGCGAACTCTAGATGGGACAATCCAGGGCTCTGTTTACGGCGCACTCTCTGGAGTACTGACATTCACATCATCATTTGTCACTATTGTCGTGGTGGTGCCGAACTTTGCACCCGTCGCCATCTTTGTCGCTTGGTTGTACATTCGGATCGCGCCACCGTATATCAATGCCTCGAGAGATTTGCGACGGTTGGAATCTGTATCTTTGTCACCTGCGTTCGCAGGCTTCGACGAGCTTCTCCACGGCTTGGTGCATGTTCGTGCCTTCGGGATGGAGCGCCGCTACCAAGAAGGTTTCTATAGAAAGGTACATCAATTGATAATGTCAATACTTTCCCTGACAATGAGTGCACAGGTCGATAGGTTTCAGGCCTTTGATCATGTCTACGTGGGTCCCTTTCTCGTAGTGCGCCTGGTGCCCGACCTAACAGTGACACTTTTCTGTAGTGGTTGGTGAATACCTGGCTTCGTTGGAGATACGATTGCCTGGGGTCAATCGTTGTCTTCACCACAACTCTGTTCGCCCTCTGGCGCTCCGTTAGCGACGGTTCTGCTGCCATTGTCATCGTACAGGCCGGAATATTCGCCGAAGCGTCAAGGCAGCTTGTTCGGTTCGTAGCGTGTATATCCCCTCGTTTGCATGATGCTGAAATATCATGCATCGTTTGTAGGGTTGCGGCACAAGTGGAACTTGACTTCAACTCTGTAGAGAGGATAGTTGAGTACTTAGAAGTTCCCCAGGAGGCGCCCGCAATTATCGAGAAGAGTCGGCCCCCTGCTTACTGGCCATCCAGTGATGGTGGCATTGTGGTCGAAGATTTGGTAGTCAAGTATGCTAAATTTCTGCCAGATGTCTTGCGAAATATCTCGTTCTCTATCAACCCTCGGGAGAAGATTGGCATTGTGAGTCCTCGAAACGGTCTATCTATGTGCTTCAAAATGTTGATCAGTCTTTGGTAGGTTGGGAGAACGGGCTCAGGTACAATACCTTTTCTGTGGTTATCGACACTGTTTCTCACGGTCTGGACATGATAGGAAAATCGACTTTGGCGCTTTCCCTCCTGCGTATGGTCGAACCATCCGGAGGCAAAATAATGTGCGTGTGTCGCCCTAGTAGCGCTGTATGCGTTTCTGATATCTTTGTAGCATCGACGGTATAGACATATCATCTATTGGTCTGGAAGACCTCAGGACACGGGTAGTGAGTCCCACAGTGCCCGCATCCTATATTGCAGGAAGCCAACACCGCATCATAGACAATCGTTAGCCAAGACGTCTCCCTCTTCACCGGCACTCTTCGCAGCAATTTAGACCCCCTGAATGAGCACACTGATCAAGAATGCTGGGATGTCTTGGAAAGGTGTCATATAAAATCAATCATGAAACCGGTGAATGGGGAACTTTCTCTCGAGCTACCGATTGGCCAGGAAGGGACGCTGAGCGCTGGCGAGCGTCAACTTGTTGCATTGGCTCGGGCGGTCCTGCGCAGGACGAACATCGTGATCCTGGACGAGGCCACTTCACAGATAGACAATAAACTGGACGACCAGGTGAGATAGTCCTTTGGTCTCCTTCCTCGAGCCTCTTTTCTGACTTCGTATCATTTACAGATACAAACTACGATACGAGAGGAACTCTCGTCGGCACTTGTCATCACCATCGCTCACAGGCTCAAGACGATCATAGACTATGATCGTATTCTCGTCTTGGATAACGGCGAAATCGTCGAGTTCGCACCCCCTCGCGAGCTGCTTGCGAGTCCGGGAAGCGCGTTTAGGGAGATGTGTAAAAGGAGCGCCGATTGGCCGATTTTACAAGCTGGCCTGAATGGGGAGTCTTCCTGATGTAGTGTAGGGCCCGGTTTGGAGTGTAGGATTGGTGATGGGCAAATACGGTTATGGATCTGTAACGCTGACTAAGGCACTAGCGCCCAAATTGTTGTCCATTCTCACTTCATCCTGTAATTTGCTCACTACTCCATCCTTAATGCACCTAGGCACTTGAGATGCATAGCGGGGTACCTGATATCATAGATTAGCCGAATATACCTGTTAAATTATCGTCCCAATCTCTGCAATTGATGATTTAGTATCCAAATAGGCCCCTGAAGTGTGATGTCACGCGCTACAACTCAGCCAGAAATCGCGAACGCACTTCACGTCTAGCGGTCGCACGTCCCACTTTGAGGTCTAGACTTCGCGGTACAACCAGAAGAGTCTACAAAAATGAAGAGATTGTACTTTTTAAATCAAAATTTCAATTCTTCAATAAAGAGATAGTGATTAGTATTCAGCTTTCTGATGTACTATCAGCTCATTTAAAAAGTACAATCTCTAGATACTGCAAATATAATCATATTTCTCATACACTATCTAGCGATCCTATCACTGTACAAGCCCACAGACGTGAAGCCGCAAACACCAGTGACTTATAGTGGGAGCAAATAAAGACAAACATCACACATTTGTAACCGTATTTGCCCATCACCAGTAGGATATCTACAATTAATTGTCACATGACCGCGAACGGCTCCTGGCAACTCCTATCCTGATCTCCTTAAGAGCACCGTGCCGCGATTCCTCTCCTCAAGTTCTCTGTCTCCTTTACTATGCAAGCACGCTGGCCGTTATCCGTTCTTTGCTTGATATTTTTACAGCTTTGCTATGTGAACGCCCTGGTCGCACAGGAGCACAGACGGCGTGGTTTGTTCGGTAACGCCTTCGAATTCGAGGAAGATAGAGAGCACACGACTACCGCTGTTGCTGCTACTAGATCGACCACGGCGAGTCCGACGCCCACTGCTTCTGGAATACTTGACGGTGTTCTCCTGACTACCACCCATTCTGCATCTGGATCGCTGTCGGCGGGGCATCCTAAGGAAACGGAACCTATTCACAGTTACTCCGTGCTGGGCACGCCGCCGCCGCTAAAGCCTGTCTCTATCGTCGCAACTCCGTTGATGTCAACAAACCCTCCTGCTGCAGAAACGACGGAAGCACCGCCAGAAGTCCCTGCGCCCACGCCTGGTTCGACGCTGACTACGTCAAACGCAGAACTCGCGCAATGGAAGGTACTTGGTGTGACGGTCCTTTGCATCGCCGTGGTGGCGGCCATCATCCTCTCCGTGATGTTCTTCGATGCGTGGTGGGGCTTCGTCAGAGACGTGTTCCTTGGAAAGAGGCGGAGAGAGGCGGCTGAGGAGCTGGTCCCGGACTGGGAAAAGAGGAGCTGGGAGCTGAGGATGGTAAGTGAGGACGGCCATCGCTATCCCTCGCTGTCGTCGGTGGAATCGATCACGAAGTGGAAGGGCATGAAGGGGGGAAAGAAAGTGCCTGCGGAAACGATGACAGAGAAACCAGACCTGGAGTTGCCTATGCCGACATATCTCCCAGACCACAGCCCATACGCCCTACGTTCGCCCCCGAGTTTGAAGCCTTGAACACCCAACTAATCACCACGCTCCCTAATGAAAATATACCTTAATTATCACGGTCCTTTCATACAATAATCCCACAACTGCTAGTGCGCAATATAATTTGAGATGTATTTGCAAGGCTAGGCATTGCCGGCTGCAGGAATCTGGGATGCTGGCACCTTCTTTTCTATGAAATCTGAAGCAACAATGCCGGCGATTCCAACCAAGCATAAGCCTAGTGAGATTTTGAGCCTGGCAGAAGGCGGTAGAGCTGCACGTGTGTAAGACGTCGAGTTCAAAACTGTGCCGAGGGGGCGTACCATTGTATGACTGCCAGAGACTTCTATTTCTGACTGCGACCTTTGAAGCTGCTACTGTGGATGGCTTTGCTGCTGCAGCGGACGGTGGCGTTGTGGTCGACGGGCGCTTGGCCATGGTGGCGGTCAAGAATGAAAGTTGCTCGATCAAACAATCGACCGGCTTACGTCCGGCCCGCATCGCAACATAGTAGCACTCCGTCATGTTCACTGGATTGGTGAGTCGACAGATTGCAAGGCTGTAGGAGTATTTGATACGATTGGTCGCAGATAGAGCACCTCGGCACAGTCCATGATATCCAGCGCGATGCTGGAGGTTGTACTCTCACCATCTCCGACTCTGCGCCCATCTTGGGGGATTGTCACATCGGCGACTCGATTGCGGTCAATGGCGCCTGCTTGACTGTAACGGAATTCGACCCAGAGAAAGAAGGCGGCTTCTTCAAGGTTTGGCTGGCAAACGAGACGCTAGATAGGACCGATCTAGGTGAGTGGTGCACCCGTTGTGGGTTGAATGTGTCTAAACGACTATGCAGGCGAGCGTAAGGTCGCTGATCAAGTAAACCTTGAACGCGCCATGGGAGCCCATGTACGGTTCGGGGGGCACTTTGTACAGGTGAATCGACCACATTCAGACTCAGACGTAGTTGCTGATTCCGTAGGCTCATGTAGATACCACTGCTACTGTCGTTGACCGTTCCCCAGATGGTGACTCGCTACGGATGACCTTCCAACTTCCCGAGCCTACCCCATCGCGGCCGTCCTTACTGCCATACCTGATTCCGAAGGGCTATGTCACCCTTGACGGTACATCGCTGACAATTACCGCGGTCGACGACGCGAAGAGGCAGTTCAGCATCATGCTGATCCAGCACACGCAGCAGAAGATCACGCTGAGCAAGAAACCGATTGGTGCTACTGTAAATATTGAGGTGGACATGGTCGGGAAATATGTACACAAAAGCGTCGTCGCAGCACTTGGCGGTGGAGGAGACGAAGGTATCAAAATCTTGATAGAGAAGGCGGTAGAGGATGCTCTGGCAAGAAAAGGGATTCATTAGATTACCTGGGGGCGTGGGCCATTGCACAGCATGGTACGGGACCTGCATTTCTTTTTCTTTTTCTTTTTCTTGTCCACACACTGTCTTGAACCGCGCTCTCTCGGTGAACTGTAATGGTAAATTGAAAACAATATATTAAGGCTGCATATGCGTGCTAACGGCTACATACCTGAACTCCACCCTGAATTCACTGGCACATCCATATCCTTGCCATAGTACGTGAGCCGACAACAAGTGTGCTCAAAGGATGCCGGCTCACCATTAAAGCTCTTCACATAGCCATTGCGCTGGAAAACTCTGTGGCCAAGGTCGGAGGAAGGCCGGGGCTTGGTGTACAGTGTGACATGACATTGCTGCCTCAATCTGTAGGATGCACCGGGAAGGGGGACACAGAGATAACACGGGGGAGACCTTGTGGTTTGTCGTATACCTGTTGACATAGTTCAATGTCTATATTACAAGTGAGCATGGACACACGAACGAACCATGGATTTGATAACTCACGTGTATTGTCCGCGATCGACTGGGGGGGCTGCAAGCCACGGTAGTGTTGTTTGGCAATAATGCGAGCTTTGGCCCCGAATAGGGCAGGCTGGGAGGCTGGGACCCGAAAAGGAGGCTGTTCGGGACGTACAGACTGTTACAGGCGCTGGAAGCGGCACATTTTTTAGACTTGCACGACTTGCACGACAAATGGGGGATACGGGGCCCGATGATTGTCTGCAAACACCTCCCTGCAGGGCTACAAGCAGTATGGCACAGTGTACATGGGATCATATCTTTTCAAATTCAATGCGCGTTTCATGATATAGGGTGCGGGATCAGATTTTGTCGCAGTCAATATGTGATTAATTATTCCTGATAATGAATTCATGATGCTAATTCCATTAGACAAAGAATATATGATGTAAGTAAGCAAATATGGATCCGCGGGACGCGCCGGCGGTAGCTCGCTGCGAAGTGCTAATGAATTTATTAACTGTTATTATTGCAGGATGTAGTGGGGTATTTATATATAAATGTGCCACATTAGACAGAAGTTTTTGAACGAGGAAATTATGGAAGAGGTTGTGAAGACTACAGAGCCGGAGTTGGAATTGGATGAGCAGGATGCGGAACGGTATAATTGTGCCGAGCGCCAGCACCAGCACCGTTTATAGTTTGGGTTGGAGGCTTGACATACATGGAAGCAAGCATGAATATGTAGTCTCCGCGCATGTGTGCTGGCCGAGAGCGACTGGGCGCGTACATATTCATTCCTATATCCTGGACTTCGCCCAATGATTTGAGAAAAATGTTGAAGGCCAGAAGTTGAAGGACATCTATAAACAAAGATGTTGCAGTTCGCGTTGTCATCGCTGCTCCGGAGGAAGAGAGGACGGGTTTTTTAGTTGATGTGTTAACCCAGG
This sequence comes from Pleurotus pulmonarius, assembly GCA_012980535.1. Lineage (NCBI taxonomy): Eukaryota > Fungi > Basidiomycota > Agaricomycetes > Agaricales > Pleurotaceae > Pleurotus > Pleurotus pulmonarius. The sequence continues at coordinate 1,416,159 of SJKF01000002.1, forward strand.
GCCATTGCTGGTAAACGATGACTCAGCTGGTACTGCTAGCTTGCTACAAAAGAAAACCCAGGCGGGCAGCTGACATGGCCAGCGGCGCGATGCGACAGCGTTGCAAGTGAGTGAATCGCTAAATCTGGCCTTCAGTGGGAACGGCAGCAATATTGAAAAGGTGCAGTTAGCTGCGGGCGACGCGCCAGATCGTCGGGCTTCGGGCTCGCGGGCTTTCGTCCATCCTACTGACTGTGAGAATTATTGCTTACTTACATTACATATTCTTTGTCTAGCACAAATAGGATTATGGATGTGTTATTTGGGATAAGTCCGGCGTAGTAATTGCATATAAACGACTACATTATCTGATCCTGCACCCTGTGTGCATGATAGATACCCATTATTATCCCATTTTGTACGTTCATTTGGTAAAAACTTGCCAAAATTCGCCGAAAGAGGGCTGCACAAAAGTAGCGGCGATTAAGCATGCATGTACCGGGTTTCTCTTCGAGCCACAATATACAGAGGATCCGGGCTACATGGTGGAGAAATTCTTGGACTAGCATTGGTATCTTCGCACAGCGCTTTCTGGTTCACATTACACGAGCCCTGCTCCTCTTCGCTTAGTGTGACACGACCAAGGATCGATAACCCCTGGTCATTCTACTCATACTATGTATCCTCAATTTAAATTCGGTGAAGGCCTGAAAAGAGAAGTTGCTGATGCTGTTGTCGCCCATCATTGTCGCTCTCCAACTCACGGCATCATATCATAGTACACGGAATCAGTCCCCGCTCGGTTAGTCGGGTCGCATGGTTGAGGCTGCTCAGCTGGTTGCTCCATTCGGGGGTGGTGGTGATAGGATTTTCCAGACATTGACGCCCGGACGGACTATGCTTTTGGTATATAAACATGAGAAGTGTGATACAGCTACTGTCCAGCTCCCGCTGCTGCCTTCGTTCAATGTCGACGATGCTGCCATACCATTGCCTTGTGCAGGAAAACTCCCAGGGAGAACCAGGTGCCACTCAATCGAGGTATCTTTTTCACCAGCGCCAATGACAGAAATTACTGACTTCGATCTTTCAGGCAGCCGTGGCTATCATCGATGTGGTACCCTTCCCAGATCGACACCCAAGGGGGCGGCACTGGCATCGTTCTGCATCCACAAGGTGTTGGAAGCATCATCACCACACCGTCATTCTACAATGCCGTGCCTAGCACGAACGATGAATTCTCCGCGAGGTACCACCTTCCTCGACGCATTCGGTGCCCACGGAAACTGCTGACTTCATCCTTTTAGTGACTCGACCCTGGTCTGGGCCGATACAGCCCGGATGAAGGCACTGTCCAATCAAGCAGACCAGGGCATTCCGCAACAAGGAGGGAACCTCACCACAACCCTACCTTTCAACGAAGCCGCGGGTCTTCACAACAATCCGTCGGTGGCTTCGCACGCCAATACGTTCGACCCAGCATGGATGATCCAACAAGGGCAGGGGCATCTGCTAGTTCAGCCTCCCCAACAAGCTGGGAAACCGATTTTCCCTACCGTCGTCCGCCAGACAATTAGCACCCCAGCGATCATTGCGTCGGCGGATAGCCGCCGAGTCCACCGACGCAAGCACGTCTGTTGGATTTGCGGCAACAAATTCACATCTAAAGCGAATCGAGACCGTGAGCATTCTATCGCCGTTCCTTCTGAGCGCTCGTTGACGTACTGCGTGATTAGGACATCTTCGCGCTCATTTCGGTATCAAACCGTTCATCTGTGCGTGTGGGAAGTCCTTCACCGCACGCGCAGACCTTCACCGTCACCGCAAAGGTGCTAAGAGCTGCCCAGAGTGAAGGCATTCCTACATCATTGTCAGCCATTGTTCTATGTCTTCTCCTTCTATACTGCCTGGGGGTTGTAAATTTACATTGCTAACCTTGTTTTCCTCTGCCCCCCGTGTCCTGTCCTAGTCGTTACATAAATAAGAGATGTTCTCATTTGGGATCGAGCTCGACTCACTTCAACAGCCTAGCTATGGTAGTGGATTCTCTGTGGTTGCAGTGTAGTCTAACTTAATCGTGTGATTGCGGTCGACTAAACCTTGCGATGTAGGCATGTTCATTCCAGTGCCTAACGGGAGAGACATCGGCCCTCGCTCCTCTTTGATAAGTGTGAGATCCTTCGAAGTGCAGTTTCAGCCAGTGGTCGCCGCTGTACTGGGTAGATGATAAAGAAGAATGTCGCCGTCGTCAAGTTGTAAGTAATTGAAAACTGAACACTTCAGCGCTTACTAGAACTCAGGAGAGATAAGATAAGATAACGTTATTTCTGCCAACATGTCACAAATTTGTGAAGAGGGTCGCTTACACCCACTCAACCTCTTGCTCCCGGCAAGGAGCTCGACGCCGGCCGATGGAGAACGTCCTCAAAAGAAAGGTGCGCTGACCCAGAAACAGAGCTCATCGAGGCTGACGATGACCAGGCCACAGTCAAGTTCAATCCCCATCAGAATGATGTACAACCCACTTCACGACCGCCCTCCCCGTTCAAAGCACGCGTGCAGAACATGTCCTCCTCCTCGTCCTCCTCGAACGCCATGCCAGCAAAGCTGAAGGCCAAGGTAAACAGCAGCGCGACCCCCCTCCGAAAGGCACCGAGCGTGGTATCGAGCACCAAGTCGGCGACGGTCGCTGTTCGACGCGAAAGGAGCGTCACCACACTCAGTACAAGCCCGACACCACGGGCAGCGTCGCCCTTCAAGTACAATACGCTCAAACCACCCCCTCGCGACGATTCACCGACTTCTCACCCCAAAGTCCGCGCCACGGTCCGGACGCTGCGACCACACACAGCGCAGTCGGTCATAGGGAGCTCGGACACCCGACAGCGATCTCTTACCAGTGTAGCAGCGTCTGATGTTGGATCTAGAAGTCGTAATGGGAGCGTGTCGTTACAGCATGCGGCGTCGTTCGCGTCGCTACAGCGTTCGCAGCCGGCTTCGAGGTCAACATCACCCGTAGCACCCTCGCCAACAGACACGCTATCAGGAATGACGGGGTTGAAGATCAAAGCCAAGGTATCGGGGCTAGCGAAACAGGCACCCGTGAGTGGAGAGTTTTCACCATCAAGCCCACCGCTGCCATCCACACGTGCGCCTCCGACGCGCGCAAGAGCTGCGTCGATAACCAATATGACCTTTGCATCTGCACCGCCGTCACCCAACCCCGGGTTCATATACCCGATCACGACTGCCACTCCCGCTGCGAATCCCCACCGATATGCCCCTCCGCGACCACATTTCCAACCATTTCGCTCGCCCACATCGGTCAAGGTTGACCCTGCCTCAATACCCCTTCCTCCGCATTCTCCTCCCACTTCTTCGCTTTCTGTATCTTCCAAATCTTCTCTTTCTCGCTCATCTGTGCAATACCAAGTTTCGGCCGAGTCGAGCACCAGCCACAGTAACGCTTCAACGGAACATCTTCAACATCACGGAAAACACGATTCTAACGACTATGACGAGAGACTTCGCTCGACGCTGGACGATCTGGTGCGACACGTAGAGATCGGAGACACAAATAACACTTCGGGGGAGAGCGGCGATGACGACGTAGTCTATGACGACGAACGCAAAGCACGAGCTCAAGCCAAGTCAAATCGAAAAGTAAGCCGTCCCCGCTAATAGATTTTACCTCACTTTGCTTATCTTCTCCCAGATCGAAGACTTGGAAATATCCAATCGTTCGTTGCTTGCCATCAATGCGTCATTAGAAGCTGCAAAGCATAAACAGGCGAAGGAAATCCGAGATTTGCGACGTAAACTGCGAGAATCGAGGCTGATATTACCTCCACGAGCATATCGCGCTGTCAAGTCCTCATATGGGCCTGACGACGAAGAACCCGACGACGAGGGCGATGATGACGCTGAGGGAGACGAGAGCGAACCGGAAGACAGCGACTTGGTGTATAAACGCGTCAAGTCTTTGATAGAAGGGTTACTGAGCAGCGGGAAGCGTGCACTAGAGGCTAAGCCAGAAACGCCGGTCTCAAGTAAGAGTGGGGCGAAGGTTCTTAGTGCTGAAGAGGTTAGGAGTTGGCGAGAGTCATCCAATAGCGGGTCCGATCATGAAGATATGGATATAGAAATCAAGCCACGTCGCAGTCGTCCCTCTTCTCGATCTCGCCGTGCCTCAGGGCGCAACACAGATTCGGAGGAAGAGGTCGAGACCATGGCTTACGCACTGACACCCTCTCCGCCACCTTCACTATCTGCATTCACCGGTTCTCGCTCTCCACCGCCGCCCATCCTTGTGACAGAGTCGCAATAATAATAAATACTTAGAGGTTTCTTTTCCCACTTATTCGTTGTCCACCTCCTATGTTGACGTCAAGGAACAATGTTCATACCCACCACCTGCATGCATGCATCACAATTTCCCCGTAATACCTTGTGCATTCATTTGCTTATTGGCATTAATCTATGTTAGTTCATCCATCCATTGTACAATACTGTATCGGAAAATCCGCCATCTACGTGTTGATCATCATCCATTCCCTACTACTCGTCTCCCATTCTCTGAGCACGCTTTGCAAGCTGGGAAGCAAGACCGTTCAGAACACGATATTGTGAATATAACAAGGTGACTTACAGCAGCAGCCAAATCTAGCTGACCAACGGCAGCGGCGGGCTTCGCGACAGGACTCGGGCGAGGTGCAGCGCTAACGTTGGGTCTTGGGGCACTAGGCACTGGTGGTTTGCCAGCTACCTTCGGTGCGCCAGGTTTCCCCCCTACCGGAGGAGCGGGCTTTGGCTTCGTTGCTATCGGAGGCGGCGGTTTCGAAGAAATAGTGCTGGCAGTATTCGAGGACGATTCCGAAACCTGTCTCTTCCACGGTGCAGCAGACCCATTCGATGGCGCCATGCCCGGGAAGACGGCCACGGGCTTAGCATCAGCGTTGGCGAGTACTGGCTTGGCTACAGGCGTTGGCTGAGGGGCTGGTGGGGCGACCGGTCGTCGAGGTGGTGGCGGGGGTGTCGGGACTGCCTTGGGTGCCGGCGCAGGTTCAAGGTAGTTATACGGTGCCCACCCCTCTTCGCTACCCTTCTTGACCAACCACCATCCATCGTCACCTTGCTCAAGTACTTCCACGATATCATCCTTGTTCAGCGACATCTCGCCTTCCTGACCTTCGAAGGGGAATTTCGCGCGATATCTTGGTTTCTCAGGTTCGGCGGGTGGAGGCGGTGGTGGTGGAGGGGGAGCGTGTCTGCTGGCAGCGGCAGCAACAGGGGCTTTGGTGGCGGTCGACGGTGTTGTTGCCGCAGGCTTGACTACAGAAGGGGGCGGAGCGCTTGCCGTCGATTTTCCTGGAAGCGGTTGGGCAACAGGTCTCGGTCTCGAAGATGTCGGCTTCTATGAAGATTGTCAGGAAAGGACAACTCGACCAAGGGTATGAATACAACCTTCGAAGGTCCTCCAGCCTTAAGAAGCTTGCCTTGCGTGATTGGTCTGACGACGCCTGGTTTCCGTTTGGCAGGGGGGCGCGATACACTATCCGGAGGTTCACCTGATGCTACGCGAACGGTATGACTCTTGTAAGCATCGTCCTTCGTCACCGTTTCGTCCTTCGAAAACTTGATCAACTGTTTCTTGTCTTTCTTCTTGGCATATTCAATACTGGGACGCTCTTAGTCCGTAACAGAGATCACAAGTAGATTCGATAGTACGCACGTTGGGCCGATCAAGAGGTTGATGCTTGACTGCGCGAGTGTTATAAGGTTGGCCGCGAGTTCAGTCTTGAAGTAGGTGGTGAAAACCGGATCTCCTTCTTCGGTTGGATTGCTGATGTTAAGACACTATGGGATTCGTTATTTAACGACGTAGACGAGGTAAAATAGCGTGCACATACTATCCAGTCGTCTCGAAGGTAGGACATCCCGATGCTCCTTATAGTTACCAAGGGTATCTTCCGCTCCAGAGCTGTCTGAATACGACCGTCTTTGTTAGTTGTGACCAAGATATGGACCGCCTTTTGTGTCTATGTAGCTGTTTCAGGAATGGAAATCATTTCGCTCCTTCATAGCACTTACTACGACGATAAACCGAGGACTCGGCTTACTCGACCGACCAAAATGTGACACTAGAAGTTGTATCTTTCCGCTGAATGTAACTTCGTCAGCTGAAGACGGATCAGTAAGACGACTGAAAGCAATAATGAGGGATCGATTGCGCACATCCGATGCCACACAGAGACCCTAGCTCTTCACCAAGAGGACTCTTGGAGTTGACGCCCAAGTAATCCCCGAAGAAGCGACGATAACTGAGCAGACTGAAGCGCCGCCGTTCCTTACGTTTTGCCAAAATCTGATGCCCATATTCGCGTACTTGCGCGTAGACGATCGACTCTTTGTTGTTTTTCCAGAACCGTTGGATGCGACGGGCACATTCGTGTTTATAACGCATGTAGTTTCTGAACGCTCGCTGGATTCTAGCGGCCATGTTGTGCCAGTATCTGTCACGCATGGTTTCCAACGCAAATAGCTAGATAAAATCATTAGAAACATCCCAGGTGTCGAGCAATGTAAGACAAACCGTTTCAGGGTTCTTGATAAACGCTTTGGTCACACCCATCTGCCATTCTTCCTTTGCAATGCCGGTATCTGTGAGGATTTGCTGGCATCCTGACTTCGGGTCTCCTTGCCACGTATATTCTCCAGCGTACGAAGTCTTGGGTGACAGAAGATAAAAGCGCTCGACCATTTTCTCGAAGGTGTTTCTGTAAGCAAAGCCAGCACGGCGAACTCGGATATTCTCTTGAAGCCCAAGATATTTGATTTGATGAAGAATAGCCTTTAGATCATATTCACTAGAACTCCGGTTCTGATTGGGCTTGATCGTCCGAATGTATGACGGCTGGGCCTTCATGAGGTTTTCGACGAGGGCTCCAGCGGAAGACTAAGAGATGAATGAGAGGCTCCGTTAATGCAGACGGGGAACTGTTTACCTTAATCCTATCTCCAGCAGTGGGCGGACGCTTCTTGCTGTTGGGATCGGGTCGATCGGGGAAGAGTGTCTGCAAGAACTGATTGCTGCTAGAGGCGACCAAGTCCAATAAGTCCTTGAGTAACGAATCTTTGTTCTTGTCCGTCATCCCAGCTACATTGTACATCACGTCACCGGCGTAATGCTTTACCAAGAATTGTGACCCTCGTGCTTCGAAATGGGCATTGGTCGCGAGCGCTGCGGTTCTTTGGATGAAACTATTGTCTGCTGCAGATGGATCCGCGTGTGCAGTGGCGCAGGCATCGTTCAGTGCGGCGAATATTCCTGGGGGACGACGTTCTTCGATCAAGTCACAGACAACCTTGTTGTTGAAGTACTTGATCGGTGTCCATTGGATCTGTTCGCGAACGTACTCCTCTTGTTCGGTCTTCAATGTCAACTCGATAAAAATCTGCTGTAGTTTCTCGTTGACGTAGTTGATACAAAGTTGCTCGAAGGAGTTATCCTGTTAAAAGATATGAGAACCGGCAGCCTATGGCTATGTTGTGGATTTACCTCGAAGATTTCGAAACCGAAGATATCCTTTGGCAAAGTTAGAGCTTGTCCTACCGAAGCGCGGAAGCACGCACCAAGATCCCAATTACATGAGCGCTAGCCGATCTGGCCTTCATAGAAACGTTGATTCTGGAAACAATCCATTCGAAGAGATTGTTATATATAGCCTTAGCAAGTGCATCTCGGACGGATGAAGCCTGCGCTGGGTTGAGTGGTACATCATAGATAGATCCTCGTCGACCGCCCCGCTGTGTCTCCACGATCTTCGATGTTAGAACCTTCTGCACAGTTGCAGGATCGACCTCCATGAGGTACCCCACGAAATCCGTGACGCCTGTGTCACTGATTTGGGAGTTTCCGTCGTCTTTCTCCTCGAACTGCACGTTGCCCAACCAAAGGACGATGGCGAGCATCCGGAAGATCTCGCTCTGTTCCTCTGGGGAAAGTCCGATGACTTGCATCGCTTGCTGAAGCAGGGGTGAGAGGTGTTGTTTATGAATTTGAATCAACTTACAATGGTCTCGGCGAAATCCTGACCATCGTCTATACCTTGAACCTCTAAACAGTTACTCAAACTGGTGTAGGCATAGGCTTCCGGTCCCTGAAGGCCAAACATTTCTGTATAGGAAGTCGAACTGGGAAGCTCACAGAAAAGGATATGATCATACCTCTCTGCTCATCTGTGGCGGCCTTGGTAAATTGATAGAATATATGGAAGTTACGCTCGTTCTCAATTTGGCCCACGACACGACCCTTCTCGAGTAGATAGTTGGTGATCTGAGCGCCCACCGGCTCTCCTTGGGAATTGAACATGATCTCAAGGTACTTTCCCTGGGGTAAACGCGCATTGGTTTAAGCAGATAAACGTAGTCGGATGACTCACATGCCGACTAGAGTTGTTATTACGAAGAGTCTTCGCACACCCAAAACTTTCGAGCAGGGGATTTGTGGCTAGGACCATGTCCTTTATCTCCTGGATGCTACTATCCTCGCCTCCCGAGACGGCCGCGATGTATTGCATGATACGTTTCGCTGCTTCAGTCTTCCCCGCTCCTGACTCGCCTGATATAATAACGCATTGATTCTCGTGGTAGGCATTCATGTTATAGTACGCGGACTCTGCGATGCCGAATACATGGGGCGGGACTTCAAGCCTGTTCTTGCCACGATATTTCTGCAGCACGTCGTCCGTGTAGATCCCAAGGTCTTGAGTCAAGCATGAGATGGGCAGCAGTCTCAAGATCCCATAGAGAGCGCACCGCGAAAAGGGTTGACAGATATCAACACAGCGCCGATATAAGTATATATCTCGCCGCTCGTCCACCTCTTCTGGAGATTCTCATTGATGCTCTCGTTGCTGATCGTGGTCAGCAGGGTCATATCAGAGACTCCTACTTGCTTCTTCTTGAAACCCTCCTTCCAGTCGGCCTACTGGAAGATAAATGCATCGAAATCAGGAAATTTCGTGAATTGTACCTTTGCCACCTTCCCTCCACCAGATTTCTTTGCCGTCGAAGTGACCTTTGTCCCCGCCTTCTTTGATTTCGCCTGGAAGGAGTGAGATTACGGCGTCTGCACGATTAGCCCAACGCACCATGGTTGTTGTCAAGGTGAGACCGCGAAATTGCCGTAAAGCTGCGGTTGAACAACGGAGGAGTGATCGCTGAGCGTCCCGATATAGAAGTACTCATCCTTGATTATGTCGTCACGCGCATCGAGGGCAGAGGAAGCTAAGAAACTCAGGCTTTAAAGCCTCAAATTCTTGTATGGAAATTAAAATATTGTCATTGTTTCCGCAGAATAGTTAATGTCTCAAGCAGGGGCCGCAGCACTTCCTGTGGCACCTTCGCTGCTACTTTCTCCAGCGACCTGGTCAACCCCGAAACATGGGCCTCTGTAATCAACGCTTCTCGCCTTTCTAGATCTGTAACCCCGACGATGATATTCCGTATGCAGACAACACCGCGGTGCATCAATCCAGGATTCTCGTCAACTGAATCTGTGTCCCCCTCGGTTGGATCAATCAGCTGGCCGAGTATCCCAAAGGCTTTATGTTTCTCTAACTGAAGTTCGGCGAGCATGTTGCCGACATGCTCTGAGAGTGTCAGAGTAGCCAGGGCTCCGGATGCGGCTATTCTCGTACGCTCGTCCTCGACGTCCGACAACGCTACGAGGATCTCTAACCTCGATCTTGCGCTGGAAGAACTCGAAGCGCCACCGTATCGTTCGAATATTTCGTCCGAACCGACTATGAGGTTGCACAGCAGTTCAACGGCAGCGCGGCGGACGAGGGTATTGTCGTCCAGCATCATGAGTTCTACTTTTCCGACTAACCCCTCCACATTGGCAATCCGCTTGCAAAGCTCGGGACTCTGCGACGCGAGATTCGTCAAGGCCATCAAGGCTTCAAAACGTTGAAGGAGGTTGGATGATGAGTGTGTTAACAGAGTAGAGAATGGTCGTATTGCATCATACATGAGTGATTCATTCGGACCAAAGACCTGGATGGGGGAGGCTGTTATTGCAAGCTTTGCCAGGGCTTGGATAGAGTCGAGATACATGGCATCTAGCGGTTGATCGTTGAGACCACGCTTGATCATCTGAAACAGAGCTTTGGCGCCGCCAGCTTGTAGGACTTTCCCTCTGTGCTCTTTGTTTTCTACGATGTTCAGAAGGGCTTTCCCCACCGTCACACGAACCCCAACACTATCCAACCTAGCCGCAGATGCAGCGACCAAGGCTTCCAGCACTCCCGCCCCTACTAAACGCCTTATCCGTTTAGTCACGTACTCGCTTTGGTCATAAGGGGAAGGCTTCTTCGACTCCGCTTTCTTCTCAGCCTTGGCCATTTTCTTCAATTTCTCTATTTGCGTCTGCTCTTCAGACATCTGTGGGCGGTAGGCGCATAGCTGGGAGATGATGACGAGTATACCATAAACCGTCGTGGCCTGGTCAGGGAGTGTATCATTTTTTAGAGATTCCTTGCGAGGGACAAGAGCAAATAGACGAGATAGTAAATTGGGATCGGCAGTAATTTCCTCCTTGAAATCCGGATTTACGCTGAGATAGGCCAGCCCTTCGACAGCGTCAGCTACGGAAGATGTGTCTTTTGCAGAGATGACGATCTCCTTCATAAATTTAAAGCATTCGGCATCCTTGTCAGAAACTTGGGCGAAAGATTGGGCGTCCAAACCGTCTGGCCCGGTGTTACGTGACAACTTGACCAAGGCGAGCCCAGCAGAGGCGCGCAAGGCGATGATTGTGGTTTGTCGAGCGGATATTTCGAGCCATTCTATCGCGAGACCGGTGAACGAAGAGCGACAGGGTTTATGACCAGCAGCTTGGGCAAACATCCGTGCGACGTGAGGTAGTGACGAAGGAGGAGAGGTTTCGGCTTGATCGAGGATAGATTCGACCAAGCCCTCGGTGGTAAAGATAGTGGCAGCCGCCTCCCAGTCTACTTGGAAGAATGCTGTCATGAAGCAGACACCAGCAAGGAACTCCTTTTCTCCTGGATCACCAAGCTTGGACAGAATGGGAGGGCTGAAGACGCGCAGTAGTTTATCTTTCCCCGCATTGCCTGATGCTGATGCCCTGGCGCTCTGGCAGAAAGATGAGAGTAGGAGATACGCTTTAGAACGGACGTCGAAGTCCTCGGTTGGCAAGAAAGTGGTGATCAAGTAGGCGAGTTCGGCGGGGAGAAGGTCTGTGGATGGAGATGATTTCGTTCGGGCGATCAAGCGATCCAGCGACAGCGGTTCCTGGTCGGCGTCGGGTGTCGCGTCTGGCGCCATCGTCGGTGGCTGTCGGGGAGGCAGGGGACTGTCGCGTGCGATGTGGAGAGCGGCGAGCTTGGGAAATGCATAAGAAGCTGAGACGATCGGCAACTGCCGCGCTCGCCATGTCCGCTGAAGAAAGTTTGAATTTCATTGAGCTCCCATCACCATGGCAGAAGAAGCACCGACGCAGAATAAGATACGCTCAGGAGACACTGTTCTTCTCAGAATACCCAATGGTGATACTCGAAGCATCAAAGTGGAGAAGGATTTGTGCGAGTACCATTTCCTCGACCCCCGACTTCAATAGTAACTCCTGTTTAGAATCGTTTCCATCGGCAGACTTGGTTCATTTTCATCGAATGAGCTGATTGACCAGCATTATGGTCTTACATTCGAAATTGTTGGCAAGAATCTCGTTGTATTGCCCCCTCAAAATATTCAGGAACTTGGTGGGTTGTTGCTCGAGAAACCATTTTCGTGATGAGTTGAAATCGTCGAGACAGAGGAAACCGATGCCACGAATGAGCACATCGTAGGGGATGGCTCAGTAAAACCTGTCACTCCAGAGGAAATGGCAGCCATGAAAGAAGCTGGCGTACACGTTTCGGTATCGTATTCTCAAAGGAACTCGAGGAAAGTTTGCCCATAATTTCATACAGGATATCATCAAGAAACAAATCGACCAGCATACGAACTTCGAGTTAAAGACAGAGTATAGTAAAGATAAATACAAAAAGAAGAAGGAAGCCAAGTAAGGGAGATGGCCCTTGAATATCTTTCCTCGGCTCAAACGCAGACCGCAGATACGCAAAAGTTTTCACTACTATCCCGCCGACACTCTTCAATGTCTGCGAGTACTGGTATAACAAGGACCAGGGTCGCATACGCGATCTCCGCATTGACGCATTGTCCCAGATGCTTAGCCTCGCGAATATCAGGCCTGGAGGAAGGTATCTCGTCGTGGACGATGCCTCTGGATTGGTGGTATCTGGCGTGCTCCACAGGATGGGAGGTATACGATATTCCTCGCTGGATGTGCTTCATATTTTAATCACGTCTTGTGCAGGTCAAGGTCGCGTGCTCACAATCTGCGACGTGGAAACACCGCCTGCCTATCCAGTAATGTCTCAAATGAACTTCTCCTCCGAAGTCAAATCGATCATGGCCTCCCTCAACTGGGCGACGTGCCAAGAAGACTACACCCCAAGTTCGTTCTTGATTTGAGACCGCGTCACGTTCTTATTTTCTCCGTGGCTCAGTCATATCAACATGGGATGTTGAAGAAGGTCAGATCAGATCGGACAAACAGAGAATACGGGTAAACAAGAGGAGGGCTGCATCGGACTTGCTGCAGAGTACGCGCGAAGACCTATTTGCTGGAGAATTCGAAGCGTGCGTAGGTACAACCACTTCGTGCTTGGCTGGTCGTCTGACATCACCCAGGCTCATCGTAGCAAGCGAATACGATCCTCAGTCAATATTGAAGCGGCTGAACAAATACCTCGGTGGTTCATGTAATATCGTGATACACAGTCCATACGTACAGGTACGTCGTGCAAACATAAAATACAGTAAATACTGATGATACTCGCAGATATTATCTGATCTCCAAGTCGTGATGAGAGCTTCTGCCGAGTACCTATCGCCAGCTTTGTCAGAAGTTTGGCTTCGACGCTATCAGGTATATCCCCCACATAAACTCAGGAAATCTTGTTGTACTTATGAAGAACGTAGATATTGCCAGGTAGGACTCATCCCATGATGAATATGTCAGGCGCTGGCGGCTTTATTCTCCACGCAACGAAAGTGTAAGTCTTTCTTTACGTACCTTCACACTCCCCGTCAAATTCACTTGGTTTACCGCAGCTACGACGACCCATCTGCGGTCCCAGTCGAGGCACATCGTCGCCTAGCCAAACTTGCGGCAGAAGCACAAAAGAATTCGGACGTAGTTTCGAGTCAGCAAGATGGGGGAGACGTTGCGATGACGGACGTTGCATAGGTATCTAATTACGGTATATCTTAATAATCGTGAAATGTCGTTACGTTCATTGTGCGGGTAAGTCTGGCTGATTTATCTCGGGAAATAGTGCGGAGAACACCTGAGTAAATGTTAGATCACAGCTGATATGGAGGGGCGGCGGGCATACCTCGTCGACGACAGTATAAGCTATATGTTGGTTGAGCCGGCGATTTTGCAACACTGCGAAGATCCGTCGTGCGCCCCTCCGTGCATTAGAGCGACCGATCATATTGGCGGCGAGGTCTTACACACGAAACATCAAAATGATTGCATGCCACACGAATCGCGTTGCTTACCAGGTATTAGCGAGGACAGCTTCCGGTTGGCTTCATCTCTGGTACGCAATTTCTCCTCTGTCGAACGCGGTTTTCCAGGTGGCTTGAGTTGCCCACCAGGCCAAAGTTGATCGCGGAATAGCGTCAGATACGACATCAATCGCGATTCATCTAGCTGGGCCTTGATAATTTCTCGGATTTTCCTGATACGTGTAAGAGTCTGACCTGTGAAGGAGATTGTCACAAGCTCACCGTTCAATGGTACCTCCAAGGACTTGCTGCAGAATGATGACAATGGCTTGTCGCCGCAGCCAGTTATTCTTCTTTTTCAGCTCGAAAACGGCCAGTAAAAGATCGCAGATAGGGGAAGAGAACGACGATGTACTAGTCTCCCCTTCCAACGGCTTCAGGTCTCCGGATAGGTGTAGCAAGGCAGCCTCTGATGCTGTCCTGCCAGACGCATCAAGAGCCTGCGCGACGATTTCTTCGTCGTTGACGGCGGCGCCAACAACTCCTGCGAACTCAGCGGCCTGACGAGTTAAGCGTTGGATCATGACATCAAGCATGGACGGGCCAAAGAACATGTCGTCGATGCTTTCTGCTACAGAGCGATAGACCGTACGAACTAAATCGGTACCCGGGAAAGTGGGCCCAATCTTGGAGGACGAGCGATGCTCAGTAGCCATGAAAGGGGAATCGCGGGAAAGGAATGCCCGCAGGTCGTCGCTTTCGCAGACGGCAGGAATCGCAATCAAGTTCTGAATGAAATTGTCAGACTAAATCATTGCCATTGTAAGAAGTTCATTACCTGTAGGTATTTTTCCAAGGCAGCCCTCCGGTTGTCAACGAAGCTCCCGGAAAGCGCATGGACAAGGCGCTTCCCTGGGAAATCAAGGTTTCTTACAAGGGCATATTTCTCTCGTAACCTGATATGGGTGTTGAGGAACTCATTATATCGGCGGGCAACTACCCAACCTGACGCAAAGCTTCCATTAGGCCCCAGCTGCTGCACCTCGATCAAATAGCGGACAACCGATTTGCCATCCTCCTCTCCGACCGTCGAGTTAACGATGGACACTCGCGTCTTGTCGGACAGAAGACGGTTCGCCGATTCCTGTTGCTCATATTGTTTCTTCTGGAATTCAAACTGTCGGATTTCCCTGTCCATGGCCGTCTTTGATTTCTTGAGAAGGCGCAGCTCTTGCGCATCCCCTGTAAGCTCAGCTTTCTTGATCAATTTATCGAGCATCGCGTCCTGGGATTGTAAGCTCGCAATCTTGCTTCCGAGACGACCAATCTCGTAAGATAACTGGAGATCCCCAGGCCCAGCGGAATGGAAGGATGACGAAGGGTCGGTAGCATCTTCGATCTTATCTTCGCTGTCGCCCCCGTCGTCGTCGATCTCGTCGTCGTAGTCGTCCTCAAATACCGGTCTCTGCGGCTCAACTGCCTTCGCAATGCGTTGTGGCTCGCTTGGGGACGCAACGCTACGGCTAGCCCGGGGGCGCGCTGAAAGCGAGGGAGGAGTTAATTTGCTCGACTTCTGGGTTTCTTCTTTGTCGGTGGCAATGATATCCGTGAGCGCAGCTTGGATCGCATCCATTCGAGTCGATTGTGATTTATCAACTTTCTGGTCCTCTGCATCGGGGTCGTCAAACAATGGCGCTCGAGAGGAGCCCGGGAGATCAGGGACAGAGGACATGAGTAGTTCCATGTCAGGTGGCGGGAGTCGGCGGGACGGATCCGCAGAGACCTGGGACCCTGAAGATGTTGTCCTGAGCATCGGTGCAGCTTCAGGGCGAGGAGGCAAGGACTGCGTGGAGTGATTTCCCCAGCTGAAGTGGAAAGGCAAGCTAGAACCAACGAGTGTTGGAGAGGACACAGAAGGGGGCCCTTCTACCAACGATGGAGGAGCTGACTGCTTCTTGCTTCCTACCTCCATGTCACCAGCCACACGGAACCAAAGTTCGGAGCGCTGGAATTCCTCGAAATCGTGCTCCATAGCTTTCTCGACTTGGCTTTGCGCACGCATGACGCTCCTCCTCACCTTCCTTTGGGATGAGAGGGAAGGAGTGACCTCGGAGCGAGCAAACTCTTGGATTCGGTTCACGTACTTGGCAGAAATCGAAGAGAGCGCCGGGTGCGGTGTAGTAGAGGAGAAGTAGAGGTCGTTGATCATTGAGATATCCTCGTTCATGGTGGTAAAATTTGATGGATCCTGAATCGTCTCCTCCTCGTCCCCAGAGGATCCAGAATCGACAGATTCCAGCGGATTCTTGAATGATTCCACCGTTAACCAAAATTGCACAAGGAGAGACCGATTTCGGCGGTCCATAAACTCCATGAAATATGAAATCAAACTCGGATTGGCCAGAATATCGCGAAGAGTTAAGCCCGACTTGATGCCAGAGTCCAAGGCAGTCGACTTCCGCTAAGCCAGGAATGAAGTCCATCCTTTGTTGCCATAAGCTACGATCGACGTACCAGTTCATCCTCTCCCCCAAGCATAACAATTCTCTCTTCTACTGTACGTTTAGCGGTGTACAATCTGTCGAGGAAAGCTACCACATCTTCAGTTTTCTCGCCATTGATCCAGTCCTCCTTCTCGTGATTGCCTGGAGTCATGATCAATTCTAGATGCTCGTACTCAAAGCCTAAACGACTCCATACCAAGCAACATCCGCGTCCTCCTGATCTCACCCATGATATCATTCTTCAGACGCCTTGCATCCAACAATGAGGAACACCTATTTATACTCCGTAGGAAGGACTCAAATTGTCTGACATCCGTTCGTATAGTAATTGTTTCCGTCGTGGCTGCAACAGGCGGGGTGGACATGCGATTATGGGGCTGAGGCGCCTGAGCTTCCAAGACGTTTCGAACCTTCGTAATCAATTTTCTACAAAATTCAATAGCTATTCGGATATGACTACAGCTAGACTCACTGCTGATGTATGGCCGCGCCCGCCTAAACTGTGGTGAACTGCTGTCGAAATTCTGAACGGAAATGGACTCACAATGTCGTCGATCATACGGTTCCAGAAATCCGGATCAGCAACCATATCCATGATTGGGTAGAGAACGGAGCAAGCAGTTATCTCCCGAGCGACGATTTTGAGGGCTTGGCTCTTAGCTTCAGTCTCTGGCAAAATATAGGGCAATACTTTATCGATGATTTGACGAAGATGTGCCTCCTCTGTTTGTTTAGTGAATGTGGTCGAGAGATTGTCAATTGCTGGGTGTAACTTCTCCCCACCCTTTGTGGCATAACGACTAGCTAGCAGAAGATCAAGTTCCTCGGACTGAGTTAAGCGGCGTTCTAACCCGGCTCCGCGGAGTGCCATCTCAGACTGTCGAAATTGCTCTATGTGGGCCGTTATCTTCGGTAGAATTCGGTTAACCAAGAGAGCAGCTAAGTCGACGCTCTCAGCGCGGTCGAGGAGTTTCGAAAGCGAGCTGTGTAGCACGGACGACACTGCGGTAGGGAAGGATGGAGATGATGATATGTCTTTGTACCAGGTCAGAACGAAATCGCGGACTATAAGAATGAGAATGTCGTTCAGATTTGAAGAGACCATCTTGGATTCTGGGTATAGTGGAGGGAATGTTTGTGGCGCGCTTTGAGACCATTGTGAGCGAGTCAGAACGGCCTGCCAAGCTGCAGGAGTCGAGAAGGAGTAAGGTCTTGCGGCATTACTAAGGGAGGTCCTTCCATTCTTCTGCCACGAGTCCAACCAATGCCCAATGCATACATGCAACCCGACACTTGCAACAGCGATGAACACGAGAATGAGCGGGGATAGCAGCAGAAGCACGTATGGCGAGAGAAAGATGCGGGCTGCGGTCGGAAAGGTGACCACGATTATGCCCAGCACAATAGCACCTTGCGTGCTGAACGTGCTCATTTCTGGTTCTCGCTGAGCATCAGGAGCAGTTGGTCTGGAGGAGCTGGTCGTGGTGATGGTGATGGTGATGGTCAAGAATCAAGCGCGGTGTAGCGGAACGGTGGAATTGAAAGTGATCGGACCCTGCGGCGCACGTGATGGTGCAGCAAGAAACCGACCGCCGGCTAACTTGTATAGTACCATTAACCTCAACGGTCTGCTCAGCGTCGAATGGCTGCAAAACCTGCTGCGAGCGCAGCCCATCCACTGTCAACCTTGGAGGGCTTTACATGCGGTGCCGTTGCAGCGTGTATAGCGGTTCGTTTCTGTTCATTTGCATACTCTACATTTGCTCTACCTGCTTACGGCGTCACGGCAGGTCACCATCTCCAATCCGGCTGAGGTGGCCAAGACGCGATTGCAACTGCAGGGGGAACTGGCTAAAAATGGAGGGGAACGGGTATACAAACATGCTGCGGACGTCTTCTCGAAAACATGGAAAAACGAGGGTATCCGTGGTATGCAGCGTGGTCTTGGTCCAGCGGTGGGTTCCGCACTAGCACCATAGGATGCTGTACGAGCTAATTTAATTGATTTCTACAGTACATCTATCAGGTATGGTGCTAATCAATGACTCTCAGACCTAACGCCAATGCATACTACCTTCAGTTTTTGCTGAACGGCTCGCGCCTCGGTTAGCCGAACATTCCCCGCTGTCCTCCTTCCTCTATATTCATACTGCCTCTAGGCTTTTATGAGCCTTTTCGCCGCAACATTAACAAATTCTTTGGTGTCTCCCCGACCGACCATATACCAATAACATCGGTGATCGCTGGAGCCTCCAGTGGTGCAGTTGGTGGTACGCCGCGTTATTTATTTATTCCTCTCTTACGTGACTACATCACTGACACTACTCATAGCTGCACTCGGCAACCCGCTGTTCCTCATCAAAGCCCGTATGCAGGTTTGCCTTTGTGTATATTTAGTCATGTAAGCAGCTGGCTGACCTATCGTCAAGGCATACTCACCGGCACTGCCAGTCGGCGCCCAGCACTATTACAAAAGTTCATTTGATGCTCTAAAGACGATATTCCGGGCGGAAGGCTATCGTGGTCTAGTTCGTGGCATCGACGCTGCCATTCTAAGGACGTCAATGGGGTCATCGGTTGAATACCTTGTCGTTTTGCTCACCGCACCTTGCTAACAATCGCCACTTGTGCAGGTTCAACTTCCGAGTTACAATTTCGCGAAAAGCCAATTATCAAAGCATGATATTCTTCCGGCCAACAGCCCGTGGTCCTTTTTGATTAGTAGTTCTGTGTCTGGAGCTTGCGTGGTAAGTAACTCCATTTCACGTCATCGCCAAACACCACTAACCACTATGTAGTGCCTTGTGATGCAGCCGGCGGATACGGTAAATTTTGTCTGCCATTATCAGCCCGATCCTACTGACAATATTTAGGCTTTAACTCGCGTCTACAATCAACCAACGACCAAACTTCCGAATGGAAGGATTGTTGGTACGCTTTACAAAAACCCTATAGATTGCCTATGGAAGACCTTCAAAGCCGAAGGAATAAAGGGATGGTACAAAGGTTGGACACGTCTCTACATTACTACGTTCATTACCTAACTTAGATGCACAAGGTTCCACCGCTCACTTCCTACGGATCGCGCCTCACACGTAAGTTGCCAGCGTCGACCCACTACCCCGAGTATTTACCCATTGCTACTTTAGTATCATTACATTAACGGCAAACGATATAATCATTAATCTCTACCTCAAGACTCGGGATGGCCGCCAGTAGATATGTAGGCACGTGTGGTCATCACCAATCACAATGATAATGATACCCCGGAGTGCATATGTTGCGAATCCAAGGACCGATTGAGAAGTGACTGCTCGCATCCCATGTGGTCAAGTTGTCCCTTATCCCCGCCAATCCCGCTGCTTTCCGTCTCCCCAATAGTTCCAAATGCTTAGCTTCTGGCTTTGAGGAGTTGAAGAACTGGTGGGTCGTATGCCCAGGGCAACCTTTATGTCGTGAGCATGCGGCCATGTGTGTTCGCCACCTTGCCGAACAACAAGGGAGCCAACCAGTGACCGCCAACTGCAGCCCAAGTCAAGTCGCCTTTTGTCCGGCGTTGTCTTTGTTCCAGGGTTGAGGTAATTCAGGGTCGCTTCCCCACCTCCAGGCTAATTTTGGCTCGCGCGCTTACCGCACTTCTTCTGCTCCGTCCATGTCAGACAACTCTTCGGTCCCCCACCAAAGCTTCAGACACCTTCAAATGACCATGTTTTCTCATCCAAGTAACATATAGGAGTGGTTGGATTGATGCTATCCACCTCAGGTAGACGAAAAGGTCGCGTGGGGGAATATATCACATTGCGCGAGGCAACAGAGTCTGTAGTTGTTGGCGCACGCAGTACGGCAGGACCATGTCTGTGCATCCATCATTGGGAACAAACCGTCCCACACTGGGCAGGCTTCGATTTCGATCACAAAATGCTTGATCGGCAGGACTCAAAGCTTTAGCTAAGTTACGGCTCGTCCTATAAAAGGCTCCCATCTTGGTACTGTCCAACCATTCGCCACTATCTTCTGTACAACATGCTGCACTCGCTCTTGAGAGCAGTGGTCGGGCTTTCTATTGTAACCTCTTCGCTCGCCATAACCCCAGG
Organism: Pleurotus pulmonarius; assembly: GCA_012980535.1. Lineage (NCBI taxonomy): Eukaryota > Fungi > Basidiomycota > Agaricomycetes > Agaricales > Pleurotaceae > Pleurotus > Pleurotus pulmonarius. Next base: position 1,436,341 of record SJKF01000002.1, read on the forward strand.
CTTTCCCTACGGATCGCAGAAAGTCCGTGGGGTGAACCTCGGCGGATGGCTCGTCCTCGAGGTGCGGGTTAATCGCTTTGAATTCATACACGATGTTGACATCACGCTAGCCATGGATTACGCCGTCGTTGTTCGACGCGACCGGAAACGACGCCATCGTCGACGAGTGGACGTTTGGCCAGCTTCAAGACAGGAACGTCGCCACTGCCGCGCTCAAGAAGCACTGGGACACATGGATTACGGAGTCTGACTTCGCCGCCATTGCCGCTGCAGGGTTCGCATTATCATACGCTGCTTAATACTCGACGCTGAACTTGGCGAGCAGATTAAACCATGTGAGATTGCCCATCGGCTACTGGGCATTTGAAGTGGCTCCTGGCGAGCCCTTCATTCAAGGACAGCTTCCATATCTCACCAAGGCGGTCACCTGGGCTCAAAATCACAACTTGAAGCTCATAGTTGACCTCCATGGGGCACCAGGGAGTCAGAATGGGTGCGCATTCTCCTCATGGCACCCTCTTCGGCCGCCAATCCTTTTTTTAGCTTTGACAACTCGGGGCAGAAGAAATCCTTCCCCGGATGGCACTCAAGCTCCAGCAACATCGCACGCACCAATGCCATAATCAAACGCATTGCTTCCATGTTCGCCAGTCAGACGTCTACGGTCCCCATCATTGCGCCTCTGAACGAGTTGAGTGAACTTATCACCTCATCGACTCCGTGATTGATTTCATTCTCACAGACCCGCTGGCTTCGATGGCCAAGCTGTACTAGATGCGACGCGTCAGGTATGCTCTCGCATTGCCCAAATCTTCCAGCAAACTTCTCACAATGCCCGAAGTACTGGTTCGATAGTTATGGTAACATACGGTATGTAATTTTGTTGGAGTATCACAAACATGATATGATCTTATCTACTGATATATGACTTTTAATAGCTTTCCCTTCGGAACATCGCAGCAAGGCAATACAGTTGTATTGATCCATGATGCCTTTCAGCCTTTGAGCTTCTGGGATGATTTCATGGACCCTCCTCATTGGGAGGGCGTGGCTATTGACACTCACATATACCAAATGTTTTCAGTAGCGGTACGTCTGTTCTACTTCCTTTCTGACGTCGCCTGACGTCCTCTCTCCAGGAAAACCAGATGAGTCAATCTCAACATATCCAAACAGCATGTAACAAAGCCTCGTCGTTATCTTCGTTCCACCTCTGGACTATTGTTGGGGAATGGACACCCGCTTCCAACGATTGTGCGAAGTACCTCAATGGTCGTGGTGTCGGCTCTCGCTTTGACGGGTCATTCCCCGGTTCCACTCGAGTGGGTAGCTGCACGGGGCTCACTGGGAAAGCTTCCTCCTTCAGCGCGAGCTACAAGACGTTCCTCAGGCAATATTGGGAAGCGCAGGTCATTACGTTCGAGAAAGGCGCCGGCTGGATTCAGTGGACTTGGAAAGCTGAGATTGCGGACGAGTGGACCTATCAGGCTGGGTTGGCAAATGGTTGGATTCCACAGAATCCTACAAGCAGGCAGTTCCCCAATATCTGTGGATAAATTATTCCTCTTCCTTTTCGTTCTGGCTTTGTATACCCTCATTTCTATCCTTCATAGTTTTCATGTCACCGCCTTTCGCGCATTAGTACGTAATATAGTCCGTCATGGGTGCAACTCGACTGTTTATTGAACCATTACACTATAGGACTCATCGTCCTACACGCACGAGAGGATTCTCATCTGAGAAAACATTCAGCGCTGAGCAAGGTACCTGACGGTACAACCTCTCGCCATACATGATAACGCCAAGGGTCGCCGACCGTGAGTAGAGGGAACTCCAAGTTGGGTACAAGACACTCGTACTTCAAGTACAACGTCCCATCAACGCGTCCCATTCTACCTCCCTCTTCCGCCCATGCCCACCTCCCACATCCACAACCTTGACAATGTTACTTCCAGGATTCTCCCTCCTAGTTCCTCCACCGTCGGCCCATAATTTGAAATTCGATCCATAACAGGATTGCCGGCGTGCAGGGCCGCTCATCCAGATTGGTATACCATGTCTCAGATGCAGATTTAGGGGGGGAATACGCTAGTGGGCTCTGCTCTAGAAAACCAGAGCGCAGGAATGGTTCTTTAGCTAGGGACTTGACCTCTACGAGAGTGTCCCATTGAGCTATGGGTTCTGGTGCGTCCCCAGCGTTGGCGGCGTGCAGCCGTTCGAAATATCTCTTCCCAACGACTGAAAGGACCCTCGGTCCAGGCGGCCCCCCCTCCCTTGCTAACACTCACATATGTCTCCCCCCCGCCGCGGTCCTCGATTCGCGCCAGGAATCCTTGCCCACTGCCTATTCAATGGGGGAGGTCCATCATCCACAGCTTGCATCTAGTGGCCAGACCTTTATTGTCAGCAACCGCTTTCACGCTACATGGCACGGTGAGGCCTATACTTTACCCCCAAAGCCCGGGTCACTCATTAGCGGAATACATAAGGTGACCAAGCCCCTCAATTACTGTCGTCGATTTCGTTGGACAGCTCTCCCTCGGGTCAGGAAGACGTGGAGGCCCAAGATACAGCCAAATCCCGTCAAGGTTGCCTCTTGACAAGATGGGCACCTACGGGATTGGTGGTGCTCTTCACCATCTACTTATCGTTGTCCACCGTACTGTGGACCAGTTCGTCACGGTCTCCATCCTCGATAATACCATGTAGGTTTCCCACAAATTTCCTCGTTGTACGACGGCTCCAACACTACTTCTATTTGAAGGACACCAGCACGTTACCCTTCACATTCACTCTCGCTTGCTCTCTGTACTCCTGCTTTTTGTATGCTTTGGAAGCTTTCGACAAGTTCATTTTCTATAGAACTCCACAGTGGATGTACTGTACTACTCAATCGTTTCTCGATGTGATATATGCTGTAACTTCTCGAGTGGCAACCCCCCCTGGACTCTCCTAAGCCTGAAAGGGAGATCACGCGGTCACGGATTACCTTGGTTGCCATTTCGGTAAGCCGTGCTAATAATGCTCGGCATATCATATGGGACGACTGCTAATTGCGACTCAACTCGTTCACCGAACATCCCCCGTAAACTGCCAGCATGGCAAGCAAACAGGTTGGTGTTGGTCGTGAATTTGCACGTCGACCAGGGCTGATATTCCCCTCCAGCTAGGAAAGCTACGCCAGGTTAGCTCTGTTCACCATTGCTCAATGTCGATAACGGTGTCTGACACTCATTGTACTTGTAGTGGGCTGGCGAAGTAATTTCGACGCGTGACAGGACCACGTACACCGAAGAATTCAAAGAGGTCGAGAAGGATATTGAGCTGAGGAAGAGTGGCGCTGAGCGGTACGTCGTGCAGCTAAACACCACGGTGCACTAATGTTAATGGTGTAACATGAACCTAGTCTCTTTGCAGCTTGCGAATCATACCACCGTGCTCTGACCAAGAAGAAGGACTCGGATGCTCTTGACGATCCAGAGAAACTCCTGCCCATTGATGCCTTAGGCATCGTCATGATTGTACACGGCGAAGAGGTCCCTGAAGAGTCAATATATGGTTGGTATATCGCATACACAACGAATTGAATCTGATACATATCCACTGCTAGGCTCTTCACTACTGAAACTCGGCCGTGCCCATTGCAAAGTAGCAACTCTTCAAGAAGCATACGCCCTCACATTTCAGGATACTTTCCTCAGGTCCGTCGAAAGATTTCAGGAAGATGTCAAAGAGTACGAGGCTCACAAGAAGAAGCTTGAGAGTCGAAGGTATGCTGCACATTCACCATCCGGTCCTGGCCTTAACCACCTTCAAGGTTGAGCTACGACGCGGCCTTTGCGAAAGCCGAGAAGGCCAAGAGCAAGAAGGAGAAGGACAAACGCGAAGCAGAGGAGGAATTGGAACTTGCTAAGCAACGCTAGTTCGTGTGACGTTCTCCGTCTTCCGTCCTGCAACTGATTTATTCTTATACAGCGAAGAAACACTCGAAGATGTTCGTGTCATGATGGAGGGCATCCAAGCCAGCGAAACCGAGTTACAGAACGACCTCACTGCCTTTCTGGAGCTAGAGATCAATTTCGTGGAACAATACTTGGCTGTGATGCAAGAGGTCAAGGCTGATTGGTGATTATCTCCCCATGGCTCGATACCTTATCAACCTTATACTCATATCCCATTCTTCAGGCCCACCACTATTAATAGCAACAAGCGCTCACCCCCACTGCTGAAGCACGCGATGTCGAAGTCTGGTTCTGTTCGATCGAAGCGATCGACGAAATCGACGCGTTCTGTCGGAAGAGCCACTCCTGTTGCTGCTGCCGAAGATTCCGAAGACGACTCCCCGCGTCTGGCCCCAGCGCTTAGCCGCAGATCTTCTGCACATGGGCGTTCTGATTCCGTCTCCAGCAAACCGCCATCTCGTCCTGCTTCTCGGACGTCGCGCAAACGCAGTGACAGTTCGGCCACAGCGAACGGGGATAAGGAGAAGAACGACAAATCACCGAAGAAGTTGGGTGTTTCTGGTTGGGTTGGATGGGGCAAGAAGACCAAGGACTTCTCAACTCTAGACGGCGACGAAATGACCGAACGGGAAGCTGGCGAAAACGATAAGCAAGTTCACCATAAGGCCAGCAGTTCGTCGTTTTCTAGACGATTCAAGGACAGCCTTTCCACTACGTCACCCAAGGTTCCTCCCCGCGTTCTGAAGACCCCGTCTCAACATGAGTTGAAGATGGTCAGGGCCTTGTATGACTTCAACGGATCCTCCGATGAACTATCTTTCAAAGCCGGCGACGAGATCGTGGTCGTCAACGAAGTCCTAGAAGAATGGTGGATGGGAGAACTGAGCGGCAGAAAGGGCCTATTCCCGACATCGTACACAACAGTCGTGCCTACGACGCAATCACGGAAACCTTCACCTCCACTGCGCAATCCTTTGCAGAAGAGCCCTAAGACAAAGCGACTCTCGATTTCCTCTGATGAAGGGGCGGTACAAAGACCCCTGATTCATGACGCTTCTGAAGCGAGTGAATTGGAGGACGAGGAGCATATACTCAGTGGACGTCTTGTATCCAGCGCTAGCCCCTTCTATTTGCCTGGCGCAAACAACGATAGCAGTGGCACGGAAGACGATGACTTGAACGATCGGGTGGCCAAGTGGAAACACGATGTTAACAGAGGCTCCAATGACTCTCTGTCTCGGACACAGGCGTCGACTGAGACGACATCTTCTCCTTTCCATCCTCAGCCACCCCTGCTTCGACGAGCCGATACTTCTTCAGGCGTGAAGAAGACCCCTCCACCACCACCACCTCCGCGGAGGCATTCCACCAACTTGCTCACTAGCCCACCGTTGCCGCCACGCAAACCTGGCAGCACGTCCAGCTCGTCTATGTTGGACGTCACTCCAAACGCGGCAAATAGTAATGTTGGCTATGATGTCTCGCCATTCGAAAGCACAAGTGAACTCGCTGGATGTACTCAGTTCCGTCAGAACCCTTTCAAGCCCAAGGGTACGTGTAGTAACTGTTTCCAATTTCATCACGATCTCTAGGTAGTTTACATATTATCTGACTGCTGCTCGTTATATATTATACACCACCGTCGCGTTGATCGTAGGCTCTAATGCTGCCGTATCACTTGTACACATGGGACTATCTCACATAGGATCATTTGGTTTATGACATGCCACCAACTTGACATACTTTCGGCGTAAGATGGCAGTAATCCAAACGCTTCAAGTGTCACATCAACCAGCGTATCACTGGCTGCCTCGGATGGCAGATTGGCAGTGGGGAATCTTGCCCGCCGAAGCCTAGGGCGCGGTTCTCAAACATAATCACACTTGCGGTGAGACGCACGAGTTGCTGTGCACGTTGGTAACGCACTGCTAGATGTTGTACCGACGGCAACTACCGAGTATATATATTGCAGGCCCTTGCATTGTGATCATCATAACCCACTAGAGTCTCCCTCCAACCCATGTCCCCAATCGATAAACTCCAAGCACGCTACGAAGCCGCTGGGCAAGGCCACCTCCTCAAATTCTGGCCAGAGCTCAACGAGTCCGAGCGCGATGCCTTGAAGAAGCAGCTGGAGGCCCTCGACATCGAACGCGTCAATCGCATCTTCAAGAAGTCGATTGAAGCAGAATCGAGGGCGTCTGACCCGAGCGTGCCCAGCGATCCCATAGAACCACTTCCAAAAGAGCTATCTGACTCCGTCGTCGGATCCCCAGAGAAGGAAGCGGAATGGAGACAGGTTGGTTTGGACGCCATCGCGCGCGGCGAGGTCGGCGTCTTGCTGATGGCGGGCGGTCAAGGGACGCGATTGGGCAGCAGCGCGCCCAAAGGATGCTACGACATCGGGCTCCCATCACACAAATCGCTGTTCCAGTACCAAGCAGAGCGCATCGCGCGCTTGCAAACGGTGGCTGAGAAGGAGCGCAACAAGCCAACGGCGTCGGTCATCATCCCTTGGTATGTTATGACCAGCGGCCCAACGCGAAAGGACACGGAAGACTTCTTCAAGGAACATCAATTCTTTGGCTTGAGCCCGAAGAACGTGATCTTCTTCGAACAAGGTAATCGCGTTATCAACCCATTAGGACTTCTTGACTTATACTTTGGCTAGGAACACTACCATGTCTCACGATGGACGGCAAGGTGTTCCTTGATACCAAGTCTCATGTAGCCGAAGCCCCCGATGGCAATGGCGGCCTCTACGCTGCCACACGCTCGCCCCTCTCCCCATCGGACCCGTCACGGACTGTCCTTTCTGACTTGGCTGCCCGAAAGATTCTGTACGTACATGCATACTGCGTGGACAATTGCCTGGTCCGCGTCGCCGACCCCGTCTTCATCGGATACTGCATCTCAAAGCAAGTAGAATGTGGCGCGAAGGTCGTCCCAAAAGCCTCGCCAACCGAATCAGTCGGTGTCGTCGCATACCGCGGTGGGAAGCCCAGCGTAGTCGAATACAGCGAGATATCGAAGGAACAGGCGGAGAGGAGAGACCCATCGGGAGAACTCACCTTCCGGGCAGGCAACATCGCCAACCATTTCTACACCACGCAGTTCTTGAACTCAGTCGAGGCATTCGAAGAGGAGCTTGCGTTCCATATCGCCCGCAAGAAGATCCCACACGTCGACCTCCAGTCCGGGGAGTCACTCAAGCCGTCCAAACCCAATGGCATGAAGCTTGAGATGTTCGTGTTCGATGTGTTCCCGTACACGAAGAACTTCGCCGTGCTGGAGATCGCGAGGAACGACGACTTCAGCCCTCTCAAGAACGCGCCTGGCACTGGCAGCGACGATCCTGAGACCAGCCGTCGAGACTTGCTCCAACAACACAAACGATTCCTCGAGAAAGCGGGCGCGACTGTTAAAGACGGCGTGGAGATCGAAGTTTCGCCTTTGGTGAGCTACGCGGGAGAAGGGCTGGAGGAAGTCAAGGGTAAAGTGTTCAGCAAATCTGGGATGGTAGAAGGTGTCGAAGAGCTAGATGTGTTAGTTTGAGTATGAGTACGAATGTGTAGTTCCTGACTCGGATTTTGGACTTGGTTACAGGACTTTTTGTGTAGCATCAGATATCAGTAGTAGCTCTTAGTGTTGTGTCGCCCTGGCAAGAGAATCAAAGGTCCAATTGCAATTGTCAACTACCAACGGTGCCATTGGGTAACTTCGTCCCGCCTTTTTTCTCCAGCTCCTCTCTGAGCGACGCAAACAGCCGCTGAGATCGCTCTGATGAAGGCTGGGTAGGTAGGGATGGGTTGGTTAGTCAGGACTTCATTACGCGCGGAGAATGTATGCGCACCTCTTTACAGCATGTTATTAGTTTGTCGATGAGCTTTGTCTGCTCGTTCTGTACAGTCTGTAGCTCCTTCTTTAACCGCTGTATCTAATAGAAGGTGAGCTAAACGATACGCCTAAACGCGAGAGTGTATGCGTACCTCTTCCTCGTGCTTGTCAGCTCGAGCTTTCTCCCCTTCTGCTAACGCTCGTTGTTCTGTGGCTCTCGCGCGAGACAGGAGGACCTCGAGCTCTTTCGAACGGATAACGCATTCGAAATGTCGTTCTCGAAGCTCATACTGCCGAAGCACTTCTTTGATGCGGTCCCGAGTGCTGTATTACGGGGGAGGTCAGAGGGATCGTTCCCATTAAAAGAGGAACAAATAAATGCGTACACTCCGTCGAAGATCTCTTCCAAGGTGCGTCGGGCTCTATAAAGTGTGTCAGAGTCTTCGAGCGCGGAAGGACAATGAAAGACCGACTCTTGGGGATTCTCAGTCCAGTTCTTCTTCAGAGTCTGTCGTGTGGGCTCGCTGAATCCATCCTACTCCAGTCAATACAGTGTACCCATCTTCCTATCATGGGTATATGCAGTAGCTCACCCATTCATCGAGTCCGGGGCCAACGGTCAGGTCCATAAGCTCAACTGCCAAGATCTCATCCCCGTCCTCCATCGCGATATCCTCAGGCGTCTGGTCCGCTTCCACCGACCGCCCATTGTGGCTGAAGATGAACTGCATACCCGGCTCGGCCTTCGCGTTCGCAGTCCCGTTCGCAGTCCCATTCGGCTGTCCAGAAGATAGCTGCGCTCCCGCCTCCACACCACCGTTCTCACTCCCGCTCCCGTTCCCGCTCCCGTTCCCATTCACCCAAGGGCCCGTCTTCCCACCTGTCTTCTCCATCCGCTCGGTCCACGCGCCGAACAGCCTGGAGAGTTTCGCCTTGCGCCCGATCTTGAAGAAGAGCTCTGCGCGGTATCGGCACACTACTTTGACGACGATGTCGGGGCTCTCGCGGAATTTGTCATCCTGCTGCTTGGCCTTGTCCGCTCGTCTGCTCAGGTCGTTCTTCATCTGCATCAGCTACCCGAATATACATATGTGAGAATGGACGGCAAGAGAGTGGATTGGGAAGCTGGGTACCTCCTCTTGTGCATCCTCGACACATTGAGACATGCGCTTTGTATCTTCCTGTGTGTTCTGGTAAATTAGAGTAGGAAGGAGAATGGATAATACGGACCCGCAGACGCTTGTTGTCCTGCAGCGGATTGTCAGCAAGCACATAAGAATGGCAAGGCTATGTAGAGTGACCTTCTGGAGCTCCCGAGCCAAGTTCTCGATCTTGACCTTTGTCTGGTTTGCCTTGGTCAACTGTCCTTTCGCTGCAGTCCATCTCTTTAGATCCTACTTTGTACGGGCGTGGGGTGCAGCGAGTACGCACCAGTGTCCTTGTCTTTGACGAGCTTCTGCTTCTCTTTAGCGTGATCCCGTTCCACCCGCTTCAGTTCTGCAAACTATGCGCGTTAGACTTGAGTCAGCACGGAGGACCGCTAGCACAGACGGCGAGCTATTCACCAGTTCTATGTATTTGGCGTGGATGGCGTTTTCTCCCATCCCTTTCACCGACTTCTGGGCCTCTTCCGCTTTGAGCCCGAGAGAGGAAGATGAATACCGGAACAGTTGATTCTACGGACTACGCACCGAAACGACGCTCCTCTTCCTCCTCCAGCACTTCCTCTTCTTCGAGCGCGGCAATCCTATTCTTCAAAGTTTCGTACATTGTAGCGGGATCGACGGGTGCGTCATTGGCTTTCTTCTTGCCCTTCTGCGGTTGGGGGTGGGCCCCATTGACGGTCGTGTGGGTATGATTGTGATTGTGAGTGTGGGAATGGGTATGCGCGTTTGTGCCATTTGCGAGATTCGGGGGCGGGGGATGGGTGGTGTGGGTGTGGTTTGGTGGCCCAGGTGGCGCGGCTGCTGGAGCGGGGGGTGCTGGGCCTGGTGGTGGTCGCGCTGACCTGACTGGCACGCTCGATGTGGGGTTCGGTGCACTGACGGCCGCCGCCATTCAAAGGGTAAAGCGAGGGGGGATGCTGGGGTGGATGCAAGGTGGTCGTGCAGTATATAAGGTGCGGTCTGGCAACAAACAAAGAGCCTTTGTGAGATGGTTGCATCAAAGAAACCGCTGTGGTACTCCTTACGAGGTAAATGGAAAGAAACGAATGCTGGTGCAGCGGACGGTTTGTGAAGGAGAGGAAGAGAGTTAGTGGTAAGCTGAGGCTAAAAACAGCGAAACTCCTAACATGTGTCCTCTGGCAAAATTCTCGGCGGCACCTTTTCGACAGAGCTCATGCACCAGATTCACCGACGAATTCCAGCTCACAGGTCACCATTTTGACAGCAAATCAGTTCCATGTATACCAGAATATTAGAATTCGCTGATTATAATTGAAAGTAGCATCTAGTACTGTAATATGAATCCGGTTTATCCCAGTAAATCACTTCGACAGCCATCAAAATTGCAGAAATTCGAGTCGTCGCTTGACTTTGCGAACTGGCAAACGACTAGCCCAATGATGGTGGTCGACTCCCCGTCACGTTCAGATGTGACATCGCGTGACACTTTCACTATAACAGTCACATGACGAGACGCGTCTCAGTTTGTCCCACAGTCACATCTCCACACTGAACTTCATTCCATACCATCACTAGCCAAATCATGGAACCAGGTGAGATTTCATTACATAGGGGATGAATTGCAATGCATTGAACACTCCCATGCCAGCTCGTAAACGACAGCGCTTGTCTACGGGCTCTTCCCCGTTGTACGAAGGAGACGTCCTCAATCTAAGTCAGGAAGACCTGCGGGCTATGGACGAACTCGAGGCCAAGCTGTCCCAACCATCATCTCCATCACATAGGAAATCCATGTCCGGATGGCTGCATCGAGAGAGATCACCCTGGCGCGACGCAGATTCTGGTGGAAGCACGGGGACAGGTGAAATGGGTGATGCTCGGTCAGAGGTCGGGAAGCTAGGGGAGCCTTCGTCCGTGCGTTCCCTGTTTCAGACTGCCCCTACCGTTCAGCCAGAGCCGGACGACGCGTCAGAAGGTCCGCAAGAAGACCGCTACGCGGATTGGTTTGAGCCTCGTTCTCCCTCCCCAGACACGGATGTATCCTTAAAGACCGCCAAGCCTGCAGTCACAGAAGGCGAAATTCCCGAAGGGGGTCTCTTTGTTGGCTTCAAGAGGGCATCAAACAAAGGAATCGTCATGCCTTCAGCTGCTGCTCTGGCGGCGGCGCGGGATATGATGGGGAAAATCTGGCAAGACGACTACGACGAGAATACATCCCCAGCCGATGAATTTATACCACAAGTCACTCAGCCACCCCCGATGTCCTCGCAAACCTTCTCCCCCGAGAGACCAGCTCTGCGTGCTCGGCAGAATCAATACTCTCCTGGAACGCCATCTCCGTCAGGCTTCGCGTCTACAGGTTCCCTTAACCCATCTGTAGGCAAGGGCAAAGCAACGGCGTTCAAACCACCACTGCTCAACCCCCCTCCACGTCAATCTCAAACGGCGGCCAACCATACGAACTCCCCTCTCAACCCCAATGCCAAACGCAGTGGATTTCAATCATCCTCGCAATTCTCCCAGCCTCAATCTCAACATCTGCCACAAACTCCACTGCCATTCAAAGTTCCTACATCGACCATGTTTTCAACACCCGTTCGACCTGGCGCAGGAACCCCCATCCGTAGACATACCCCGGCTTCCTTCAGGACTCCCTTTAAGCCCGTAGTGAGACCGCCACAAGCTTCCTCGCAAATGACACCTAAAGCAACCCCGCAACCATCTGCTATCGAAGCTGTCGCAGGGCCTTCAACTCCAGCTGTCTCGACGCCGAAGCCGGTACCGCAGACGCCAGCCAGAACGTCCTTCTTTAATTTAAGTAAGTTAAGGCGCATACAGTAGTCGATCTGTCTGCATACTGATGTGTTCGTCACGCGCATGTAGCGAAACCCCCAAATCGGCATACCCTGGCTTCATCCGGTCTGCATCCAGAGTCCTATTCACTAGATGATCTCCGCACCCTGGGCATGTAAGTGCATATTCGTTCCAGGCCTAAAATGCGGTTATTAACATTTCATCCAGCGACCCGACCGAACTTTCAGCAATGACACCCACTCTCGCGCTGTACTACACCTTCCATACGACATCAAACACCCCAGCGCTTCTGAGCACTCAGGCTACGCAGATTACAATGCTTGGACCCGGCGCCGCATTCGACCAACTCCTCGAGCGCGGATGCTCACTTGCTACTAAGCCATGGGTCGAAAACCACTGGTGTCTCATCCTCTGGAAACTTGCTGGCATGGTCGCCCTTGAGCCCGAGAAGGAGGGGAACCCAGCCACGAAGCGGTGGTGCTGGAAGGAGGTAATGAGACAGTTGCTCTATCGGTATGAAAGGGAGTTGAACAGCGGCTCGCGGCCTCCTCTCCGTTTAATCGCAACACAAGATGCCCCGGCGTCGTGTCCGATGGTGTTGTGCGTCTCGAACATTACATGGTCTGAGCCAGCCGTCCAGGAAGATGGAACGACTGCAGAACCGTGTCCTGAACTCGAAGTTACAGATGGATGGTATAGGCTTCGCGCGCGAGCTGACGAGCCATTAGCCCGGGCTATACGCGCTGGTGTCATCCGTGTCGGGAGAAAGCTAGCGGTTGCTGGTGCTCGGGTTAGTCAAAGGCCTGCCTCTCTCTCGATCTATTGCCGCTAACATATATGTTGCATTCTCCTTTTTTCAGCTATCTTCGGAACGCAAAGACCCTATGGAGGTCCTCGAAGCATACAACTCTGTGCAGCTGGTCCTCAGTGGGAACTCGTCGCATCTAGCCCCGTGGCACGCGAAGTTGGGATTCCAGCGCGAGCCTTTCGTCTCTACGCTGAACAGTCTGACCCACGACGGCGGTGTCATCTCTGTCATGGATATTGTTGTGATTAAGGTTAGCATTCCTCGTTTCCGCCGCTTTCTTGCATTTGTTGAAGCGGAAGGCAGATGTACCCCATCGCGTATATCGAGTTCCTGGAGAACGATGCTGGTGAGAAATGGCGCGAAGGTCCACGGACGGAATCACAAGAGGCCACCGTCGTGGAGAAGTGGAAGGTATTTATTACTCCTCCTGGTGTCTTCACCTGGTGCTCATACGTTTTGCCGCGCTTCTTAGAGACGAAGGGAAGTTGAAGCCTCGAAGCTGAGAGATGAACTAGAGAAGAGGCTTTCTCGATACGAGTCGTACGCCGAACGCATGGAGTATAAGGCAGGTCCTCATTTCCGGCCTGGTGAAGACGGTAGGTCCTCTCGTTGAGGTGAATGTTGCTTGTGCTGAGTACGTTGCGGCTATAGATGGACCATCAGATCATGTCGAGAACCTATATGATGCGTTGGAGGATCCCAACACCGCGAGCGCGACTCTGTCTACTGTAAGAGCTTCCGACGCTGGTTGGTTCGCTCGTGTTATACGCGAGCGAATCGGGAAGGAGCGCGAGGCAGCCACAGATGAGATGGAACGCGAACTTGACGTGAGTTGTCCCTTTCTCGCCATCATCCCGAATGCATTGCTTACAATCATTAATAATGATACGCATTCAACGCATCAACAGAGCATCTGCCCGCCGCGGAATGTGCGCAATTTTCGTGTTCTGGAGGTCCAGGATACCTGCACGCGCCGGCGGCCCGCGAATCGCACTGCCCAGCTTACTGCGTGGGATGTGCTGAAATTAACGTTTTCGGAGGGGGGAGAGGCGGGGTCGTTCCGCGTTGGACAGAGGTTCCAGGTTACGAACCTCATCCCGAGTCAGCGGAGCGCGTGGATGGATCGTGAGCCTGGGTCGATGGTGTACCTCAGCACCCGCAACGATTCGCGATGGACGAAACTCAAAGCAATTCAACAATAAGCAATGGACATAAAGACGCACTCGAGTACAAGGCACGATCGATTAAAACGCTTTCGATACTGTATCCATATTCATGCTGGCTCAATTAGCACTAACTATTCTAACGAAGGACATGCCATATTTACCGTATTCCACGGAGAATCCAATTAAATAACTGTACGACTTTACAAGCAGCTTGAACAATGCAGGGCCCTTGTGCTGCTTTAAGGATGGGTAGTATATTAGGTCAGCAAGTCCCTTGACGGGATCAGCGACCTGCTCAATGAGAGGCCTGGCAAAAATCGCTACATAAACGACGAAGAACATGCGCCTCCTCTAAGCGACTCTTCTCTCCCAGCCTCACTCAAAACGTAATCGCGTCGCCCTCCCAGCGCGTTCTTCTTCTTCCCATTCCACCACCACCTCCCCCACTACCACCACCAGAACCAATGGACCCGTCGTATCCTGAGCCGCTCGAACAGGTAAGGCACGCCCTCCGACTCGTTTTTCTCGGTGTTTTGACGGCGGTGTGCTAGGCTTTCCAGAGAGTGGAAGCAGAAACCGAGCGGCGCGCCCAAGAAGAGCTGGCCGCTGCCCAGAAAAGTGCCGCCGACGGCCCTCCATCCGTCAAGGAACGACGGCGCGGAAGTATCTCGATATCCAAGCTCGGAGAGGTGAGCAAAGGGTGCTTGCAGCGAGACGTCGAACGGGGCTTGACATAAATGTACAGCTTGCGGTAGCAGGCCCTTCGGAGCTGCTGAGCAGTGGCCCTCCGACGCCGAATCGGTTGTCAATGATCCCAAGTTTTTACGAAGATCAACTGGTACGTCCCTCCGACATTCCCTTGCACACGAACCCACCTAACCTCTTACATCGCGTGACTGTAAAACAGAACCACAGCTTCGACTCGTTCAGCTCCGCTCATCTGGGGGAGGACGCCGACACGGAGGAAGACCACGGCGTGACGCAGCTGCACATTGTCGGCGGGCGCCAGTCGATGTCTATCTCCAAGGCCGTAGGGAACCTGCTTCCCCGGAAGCTCAGCCGGGCGCGATCCGCGACGATCGTGTCCACCGAGGCGAGCACCAACGTCGTGATCGGGGTGTCAGTGGAGGAGGCGACGGCGGAGGCGCACGACGCGGAGGGCGGTGAGCACCCCGTCGTCGTGGGTGCTGTGGTGTCCGGCCCGAGTATGCAGCGCCCCGTGTCGTCGGACTCGTCGACGCTGGGTGGCCGCATAGTCGGCCGCGCGCGGAGCCTGACGGAGAAGTTTCGTCGGAAAAGCACGAACGGATTGCAGGATCTTTCTTCGTGATTTCGGATCCGGAAGCTGGGCTTTATTTATTTATGATCATCTTTTACTTACACTTACGGATATCACTCATCTTGTTTTCGTCGCAAGAACATCATCTGCATCAGCGATGCATCACTCGAGCTTAGATCAAAAGTCAGACAAAATATCCGAGGCCATCTCCTGAATATTACCACAGGGCTGTAGATAAGTGGAGGGTTTGTATATATGATAGCACTATTTATGAAGACGAAGCATGCATGCTTTATGAAGAAGCGACGCTGTACTTCCTGAACACCGATTGCCAATCCCCAGTATCCTCATGACCCATGCACACGACTGTCGGTTTATTTCCAGACTTGGGTCCAAAGATACGATTAGCGACGCGCCGTATATCCTCCGCGCCGAGGAGGTCGATTTTATCCGTCATTTCGGATACGGGGACTTTACGGTTGTGAACCAGGATCTATGGCCGCACGCGATCAGTTATATGTACAACGGCACGGGGGTGAACCGCGATCACTTACCTGTCTACCTAGATCCTCAACCCCGACAGCCCGACTTTCCAGAGCCATCATCAAACTTGACTTGAGCTGGTTCTTCGCGCGACTAAGTTCAGCGGCTGGTATCGGAGTATACAACAGCAAGCTCAGTTGATGCACTAGATGCGGCATAATCTGCGACGGCGTATTCCCGCCTCTCAATCCCGAGGAAGCTGGCACGAACGAGGCGAACAGGCCGAATAACGAGGAGTCGGTGTAGATGTGGTGGAAAGAAGCACAGTGGTCGATTTGCGGGAAATGATTGAGGATGTGGGTGTAGAGTCGGGAGTACATGCCTTTTCCTGGGCCACCAGCAGAGAAACTGCCTCCGCCCCCGAGGAGGACTTGCATAGTTGCGAGAGCGTAGATGTCTTCGTCGTGGATGCCGACGCCCTCGAAACCGATATAAAGGTGGTTGAACTCGGCTGAAGTATCCCGTATGTATTTGTGGCCGCCAGTGTACGATGATTTCGTGAGAAGGGAAGGAGGATCAGATGCAGCGGGGATGGAGGTGGGGAAGAGATAAGATGCAGCACGGGTAAATTTAGACGGCGAGGGCGCCGAGGAGTTTAGTAGATGGGGAGGCGGGGTATTCTGGCGAGGTTGCGAAGACGTGTGAGCGGTGGAAGGCTTTAACGAAGAAAAGTATTTGTCGACGAGTTCGACCAGCTCCTCGTGCTGTACGCCCGAGCCTGCTATGACCATTCTCTCCGGCCTGAACCAAGCTTTCATCGCCCCGAGCAGTAGATTTCGGTCAATCAAGTCAATTCTATCCTCAGGGCATAACATCGGGTTCCCCAGACCCGTATGATTGTACGCGACTTCGTGGAGTATTTCGGGGATAATCATTTCGGGTTTGGCTTTAATTTCGCGAATTTCGTACCGTGCGGCGTCCCGCTGGGAGAGCAGCTCGTCCTCGAGGAAAGCAGGGTTTAGAACGGTGTCAGCGATGAGAGAGAGGGCTTGGGGTGTTGCGGAATTGAAGTGAGAAGATTGGTACATTATGGCCTCCCGTGAGGATGTACACATGATCTGTCCGCCGAGCGAGTGGATGGCAGTGAACATTTCTTCTTCTGACCGAGTTTCCGTTGTCTGTCAGTCCTTGTGAGCTTTTGAAGATACTCTAGATACCATCACGCACCTTGAAAGCCATTCTGTCAATGAAATGACTGACTCCCGACGTCGACGGTGTCTCATAGCGTGTCCCAGCGTCGACATAGAGACCGACCGACGAGAAGTGACCCGGGGTTGTTTCTGTCGCTACTCGTATTTTATTGGGAAGCGTCGTGTATTTGACATCTGGCTGCACGGCCTCTACAGCGAGGTTTCGTGTGGAAATGCCATGCTTCGAGCGGGGCAGGTGGCGTATGAGTGAGCTGGTGGTGGATCGCATGAAAGAACCGTGAAGACGCGCCGAGTACTTGCGCGTGTGCTAACTCAGCAGCAAATGACCAAACGTTCTCACGGTAAGAAAGAAGGAAGCAAAAAAGCAGACCCGACCGTGATTTGAACACGGGACCCTGCGATGAGCTGCTCGCTGCAATCGCATGCTATAACCACTTAGCTATCGAGTCTTACTGACAATGTGGATAATTCAGCATATGGCAGCTGACATAGCGCATTACATAATTGCTGCTGATATATATATTCACAAGATGAGCCGCACCTGGCGGATTACAACTCTCCCGAACTCTCAAGTCGATTCTCTCCGAATGGAACAGTCGCAAGTTTTGCCTCTGAACGGTTGGTGGGGGCCAGTCACCGCAACGCTGGACTGGTGCGAGGTCAGTCCAATGTTCATTCACAAATTGAGAGATCGTTCACTCACGTGCGCTCCGGCCCCGCTTGCTTGGCACTGCCAGGCCAATTACCAGTTCTCCTATTACATTGCGGAGGTCGCCAATACCTTCTCCAATTTATTCACCATATGGCTCGCGCTGTTCGGGAGTGTCGCAGTATGGAGGGAATCGCTACCAGAGAGGTTTCTTCTCGGCTGCGCAGTGAGTAGGCGCCATTGACTCGTGTACGAACCCGGTTACTGACGGTGAGCATCCAGGGATTCGGCCTGGTGGGCATCGGGAGCTTTGCATTCCATGCTACGCTCCTCTATGAAGCACAATTAGCAGATGAACTGCCTATGGTCTATGTCGCAAGCTTTACCTTGTATTTGTTGTTGGACAGCGCACCCGGGTTCGACACCACTTCCCGCCGATCCACGCTCTCCGTTGCAGCGCTCATATCTTTTGATGTACTATTCACCTGGAGCTAGTGAGTACCCAGCAATAGTCGCCGATAGTCCACTTACATTGTATCCAGTTACTTGTACCGGAACCCCGTGTACCACCAAGTCGTCTTCGCCAGCATCCTCGTTCTCGTCATCGTACGCGTCACGACCTGCCTTCGATCACCCCAGGCAAAAGCACGCATACCCGATCACAAAAAGTCTCAAATAACGCGTCTCTTCACAACCGGTGTTCTATCGTTCGCGACCGGGTTCTTGATCTGGAATCTAGATAACATCTTCTGTGGTAAACTCACGAGCTGGAAGGTTTCTATGGGTTGGCCTGTTGCTTTCTTGCTAGAAGGTGGATTGCTTCCTGTCGTACTTCTGTGTTGATGGGCTTACGCCACGATTTTATAGGTCATTCCTGGTGGCACGTCTTGACCGTATGTGCTATTCAACTCTGTCCATCTTATAAATGTTCAACATGCATTAGGGCTTGGGCACTCACTACAAATCCATTGGAATTCAATGTACGTTTGCTCTTTCTGTAACGCATATACCACTTACTGACGCTTTGCGACGTAGATTTGTTCGTTTCGCGCAAATCGTCATAATTTCGCAACTAACCTTTGGATAGGATCCTATGCATGAAAGACGACCACCGCAACTACATCATAGCCTATGAGTATGGGCTCCCATACGTGAAACGCGTACTCAAGGTTCAGTAGCTTCCCACTGCACGCCCCGCAATATCTTGTCTTCAGATTCCGTCTAGATGTATACTGTCCATCATGTATTTGCATAACCTGTACATGTACATGTGGTATCTTGTGAAGTGGGGTCATTAAATCAAGCAAAGCATCGTCTAGGAAGAAAATCACTTATGCATCGCCAACAGTCCATTTGAAGAACTCCAGTACTTCCACACCACTAGTCTCCGGGTCTGATATAAGGCCTTGTGACGCTGCCCACGCACGCAAGGCTTGTTCCACAGGTAGACTGCTGTATTCCCCTCGCAGCATCATAAACGGTTGCTTGTATAACACCGTCTCATCGTCCTCTCCCTTTTTCACTGACAGAGTGGGGAATCCGACGATCTGCTTCGCTATTGAACGCTCTAGTACAGCCAACTCGTCGAGGAATTCCGGCTTCTTGAGGAACTCGGGTAATTTGGGAGACTGCAACGCCAGCATGGCTAGTGCACCTATTCGACCTTGGGTCGGAAACTCCGGATTGGCTGCGCCGTGGGTGTACGATGCGAGTCGAAGGCCGATGGAAGGCTCTTCATGTAGGACGGCGCTCTGTCCGACGGTGACGACGCGTCGCAAGGAGATATTCTCTCCGACCTTGGCAATGGTGTCGCGGATAGCCTCCGCGACAGAAATTGGTTTGGAATCCAAGTACGGCTTGTTCGCTGTGGAGGATATGAGGGGTGCACTCCGTATAAAATCCGGGTCCAGCTTGCGGAACAGCCCTTTGGTACCATCATCCACGAACGTCGCCGAGTGCGCAATGTCCGCGGCCAACTTGCAGAATAGCTGATTCCGCGCCACGAAATCCGTCTCGCAGTTCAGCTCGACCATGGCCGCAGTTAATATCCCCGTTGGCCGTCCATCGCCGGGGTGTTTTGGACTGCCATCCGACAGCACTGAGGTGCATATTACCCCCTGGGACGTGGCGCGATCAGCAACCTTTGCTGCCTTCTTGGCTCCGGAAGAAGCGAGGTCCTCGTGTATCCATTCGAGGGCAGCCTCGACGTCGTTGTTGGTCGCAGCGAGCGCGTCTCGTGCTTTGGATATTGAGACTTCTGTGCGTTTGCGAAGCTCGGCGACGAGTTTTGCGGTGGACGGGGCTTTTCCGGAGGACGAGTACGCCCGGTAGAGATAACCAGAGGTCAAAGAATTGAATGCGCGGTGCTGGAAGCGGGTTGCGTTGAAGGACAGCATGGCCAAGTCAGTTTTTTGGTGGAAGTGGACAACGGAAGAACGCGACGACTCGGAAAAGGACCCTATGTCGCGTTACGTAATGCGGACCGATCAAAAAATTTGGGAGGAATATTCTTCGCGCTTTACATTTGCGGCGATCATGGATATGGATTCCAGCCAGTTCAAGGCCCCGACCACCACGCCCCAAGATCTGCTTCTGATTCAGGACCTCGTTGCAGATCAGCTCGTTGCTACAGCCCCCCAACCACAACTCAAGAAACAAACTGTTGTTGAGGATGATGATATCTCGTCTTCGTCAGACGAGGATGACCGTGTTGAGGATTCGGCTGAGAAGGACGATGCAGAGGAGATCGAAGTAGTGTCTGACCTGCTGAACGTAGACGACGACGCGGAGGATGGAAAGAGGTGCGTACGTGCATGCTACTATTCAACACTTTCGCAAGCTCATAACTTGCTCTTAGTTCTGTCCCCTCCTCCGACTCTGAATCCAGCGTTGACTCGGAGTCAGAATCAGATACTGGAGATGCCCCTGCTCAGAAAGGAAAACCCAAGAAAGAAGCCGACCTCGATGTGGAAGATGACGAAGAGAACGATGGTGCACTTGCCCCTGGCGCTGTCCCTCAGACCAAAAACGAAATTGTGGATGCAGATATCAGTATTCCAGAGGCAGAAGAGATAGGCGTACACGAAAGCATGGAGAAAGTGGGCGAGGTCATGGCGATTCTCGATAACAAGACCGTCATCGTCAAAGGCGAAGCATCTGCGAACGCAAACAGGGGCTCAGAAAGCGCGTTGGATTCGGATACGTTGCTGGTCTTTGAAGATAGGAAGGTTCTGGGATATGTGCGTTGCTTGGTCTTCTGCCTCGGTGCCTTTCTCACCTTTCTCGTGGACAATAGGTTTACGAGACTTTCGGTCCCACCTCTCAGCCATTTTATCAGGTGAAATTCAACCAAAAATATCCTCTAGACCACGAAAAGGTCAAGACAGGGCGAGAGGTCTTCCATGTACCCTCGCGCAGTAAATTCGTGTTTGTACGAGACATCCAGCATCTCAAGGGGAGCGACGCGAGCAACCTATTTGATGAGGAACCCGCCGACCATGAAGTAGAATACTCCGATGACGAGGCTGAAGCTGCTGCGAAAAGTCGTCGAAAGAGAAAGTACGTCCTGCTTCGCGCTTCGTTAGTTGCCCTATTCTTATTTATTCGGGGAATTGTAGATGGGGTAGTGACAGTCGTGCTGGGTCTGTTGCATCGTCAAGACATTCAACGCCAGGCCCATCGCAAATGCGAGACCAAGATCTGAGATACATGAGTGGCGACGCGTATGCCGAGAAATCACCCTATGACATCGATTTCACCGAAGCCCCTCCCCGACCTCCTCCCATGCCATACGACGACGATCCTTACGCCGACGATTATATACCACCTCCTGCGCCGAGCCCCAGCACATCACATCAACCGACATCTCCATCACGCAACATTGGTCCAGACGAATCGAGGTTTCGCCCCCAACGCCCTTCGAATCGGGGTGCAGACAGGCGCGATGGACGGCCTCAAAGGGGACGTGGAAGGGGACGTGGGCGCGGTGATGCACCAAGAAGAGGAAGAGGGGATTTCGGACGCAGCCATCCCAGACCTGGGCCTTACAACGTTTCCCCAGATTTATCCTCTTCTTCCCCGTCTTCCCCAGTAGCCCCATGGCCAACACAACCATATTATGAACCTTCGATGTCACCTCAATTTAGCTATCCTCCCCCGCCGCCATCGGATCCGTCAGCGTCGTGGGGTCTTCAGGCCTCTTATAGCCCAAACGCTTCGAACTTCCAACCGTACGTTCAGCCGCACATCAACCCGCGATTTGCTTCAATGTTCGGTATCAACCCGAATTTGGCGTCTCAAACACACCACATGGTCTTTGGGCAAGGACCCGGACAAGGTGCGGCGATGTCGAACGTGGGTGATGGGAGGAATCAAGTTTCCTCCAATTGGTCGGATGAATGGACAGTCCATCAAGGCAATCCCCCTAGTGGATAGAATTCGAGTTCTATACGCATGCATGATTCCATTCTACGAGTCCCACTTGGTTAGGCGTATCACGGTGGTTTGCTTTCGCCTGACATCGCCGAACGCACTTCCCCCGGGTTGTGTACCTTGGCGGGGATCCTGTTGATCGCCTCGAGTGCGGTCATCTACAGACGTCAAATTGAAGAGGCTTTATGGAGGCATCTGAGGGGTTCAGTAGTCCTAGTCAGTGCCCAACATCACCCCAGACGCAATGTTCTACCTCTTCCTTGTTATCCCAGTCAATCTGGCTTTAGCATCTGCCCAAAAATATTTTGCTTCCCAGAAGCCACTCAACTTTGCTGGCAATACCTTAGGCTTGAGTTCAAGTTGCCCTTTCGACAGTCCAGTTTCCTGTCACAACTCCACGGCTGAGAGGAATCTTTGCTGCTTCGAGGCACCAGGAGTAAGTCGCTCGACTCTTCGTGTGCCTAAGACTAGTCGCTACATGCCAGTCACCCCCTTAGGGCTTGTTGCTTCAGACCCAGGTGTGTACTATCCTACCATCGGTGGCAAGTAATAACATTGCTTCGCTAGTTCTGGGATACCGCTCCACCCACTGGTCCCAGTGACAGTTGGACTATTCACGGTAAACTATATTTCACTTCCAAGGGATCCCATAGTCCTCACACAATATACCAGGGCTATGGCCAGATAAGTGCGTGACCTACTTCTTTCAGATGGCTCGCCGGCTGATCAGGTCTGGTCGACGATCCCCCAGTTGCGATACTTCATTTGAACAGAACTGTGATCCATCGCGAGCCTACACAAATATCCCCTCTGTGCGTTACAATGGCGATGGTATATAAGTGCATATGCTTATTTTTGCATGACAGCTGCTTACCGAAGATGGGGCTGACGATGTCCTGGAGTTCATCAAGCAGGTATGTTTTTATCGTTGAATTTCCAGAATGTCCTAGGGGCTAATTGTGCCAAGTACTGGGTTGATATCAACGGTCAGAACGAACGTTTCTGGGAGGTTAGTTGCACATCTATCCTACCGTTCTATTCAAAATGCAGACGCGGTCTGTGTCCAGCATGAATGGAGCAAGCACGGTACTTGTATGAGGTGAGCACATGCACAGACATCCGCTAGGAATATTGACATTCGGTAATTCTCAGTACTCTCGAGCCTCGATGCCTTCCGGCCGGAAGTCCCAGGGGTGCAGAGGTAGATGTTTATGTTTGCGACGAACGCACTAAATAACACCTTTGCCTATAGGCTGTTGCGTTCTTCAAGACGGTGGTAACTCTCTTCAAGGTAGGCTGGGGTCAAATTCATTTATCCCTAAATCCTTTTTAATTACCTACGCAGTCGCTCCCTACGTATGAATGGCTTTCGAGCCAAGGCATTTTACCGTCGTCCTCCCAAACCTTCACTCTAGATGCCCTTACAGGGGCGCTCACTAGTGCCTCAGGGGTAAATCTTGCATGGCAAAGTATTTACCGTTTCCCCACTCACAAACCTCACATAGGGCTTTGCACCCCAACTCGATTGCAGGGGACATAACCTCGAGCAGATCAGCTGGTATTTCAATGTAAAAGGATCTATCATCGACGGCGTCTTCCTCCCCATTGGTAAAGCAGCTTTTGTTCCTCATACCTAACATCCTTGCTTAAATGCTAACCCTCAGACACTCCGAAGAAAGGATCCTGTCCATCGACCGGTATCAAATATCTTCCTAAACAAAAATCGCCCAGATCACCTTCTCCGGTGTGTACCCATTTTCATCCAATCATGTAGCAACTATCTCAAGTTCACATTTTTAGACCAAACCAGTGAGTTTGACAGCACTTCGATACGTTCTGTTGCTCTAACACGTTCATACAGAATCCAAGTCCACCCAGACCAGTGTGTAGCCTTCAAAGATTGTTGTCACGCTTCCTCACGAACGTGTGGTTTAGACTTCGGGCGACCTTCCCACCCGTGCTACCATTGAAGCCCTTCCCGTCCGGTCTAATGCAACCCTTGGTGGCCTTCTGTCAGCAGGAACTTGGTCCGTCCAAACGCTAGCAGCGTTCAGTCTAAGTGGGACGCCCTCAAACTTTATGTTGAGCTCCTCTAAAGGAGACTGTGGTGTTTCCAACGGTGCCTTCAGTTGTGGAAGCCGTGTCGTGGGGACCCCATTCTCTGCTGTGAGCAATAATAACGTTGGGATTCTTTTCGAGTCGACCCCTGATACGGATCGTGTTCATCAGATATCTTCTTCTGGCCACCTTCTCCTTGCATCAGGAGGGTCAACTGCGTGGACCAGCGACACCGCTCCAAGTAGAACCGACGCCGTGAAAGTATTTACCGGTTCAAGCAGGGATGCAGACTTCACATTAAGTATCGTGGAGGCTTAAGATTCGAAGCCCCTGTGTCCTCCTATCAAATGAATCTACTCCTAGTGTTTCGATTCCACCTCTCCTCCGTGTTCCTGATACTTCATGATCATTTTAAATTCATTTGACTTTCGCTGCTCGGATATTCTCCGCTTCCTGACGTTAATCAGTGCCCACCTTTGAACAGGCGCCACATGGCAGTGGAGGTACCACGCTGACCGGGTCCGGGGTACTACACATTCCGCTGATGTTAGAAGTATGTTCCCTTTATCTCTTCTTTTCGTATGGCCTTCCTGATATTTATGTCAAATAAGGACATATGCCACTGTCTACATCCGGGGATGCCTCAGTTTATATTTGGCATCTCCCGTGGCAACCTGACAAGAGTGCAGCGTGAACATGCTGATCTCAGTAGGAACCATGCTGCACGAAGTTCACGAAGGCTATGGTTTCTCTAATCTTATCGGTTTCTGGCCGGCCTCAGCTGCTTCCGTTCGCTGATTGGGCCAGGCGCGATAGCCTGGTATAAGAAGGCTTTGCTGGGAGCAGCCTCTGTTGCTACTCACGACACGCACCATGCTCCGCTTCATCGTACTTGCTGCTGCAGCCAGCGCGAGCTTGGCTTCGCCGTTTTTCTCTCAGCCTTTCGATTTGGTGACTCGGGCGGATTCCTTGACGTCTAGTTGCTCTACTACAGGGTCGGCTTCTTGCCACAATACGTCGTCTGTATCCAACCTCTGCTGCTTCGAATCGCCTGGAGTACGTTCTCATGGTCCCAGTTTGTCACCTACTGTTTCTCATCGTCTGATAGGGGCTACTCCTACAAACTCAGGTACATCACAATCACCGCGTGTTATTCGACGATCCCTACGCAAAGTAGTAACCCCCCAATTATTTAGTTTTGGGACACTAACCCTTCTACTGGGCCATCTGATAAGTGGACTATTCACGGTGATGATCACATCATTCATTACTCTTTGATGACGACTAATTTTATCTTATATTCGTAGGACTATGGCCAGACAAGTAAGCCGAATCAGTGTCTCCTCCGTTTGTTTTACCAACGAAACACCTCAGTTGCGACGGGACCTTCGAGCAGAATTGTGATCCTTCCCGCGCATACACAAACATTGCTTCGGTATGCATACCTCCCGTGTGACTCACTCCCTCAGGCAGCTCACTTCCATATTAGCTTCTGAGTGCGGGCGGCGCAAGTGATACTCTCTCCTTTATGCAGACAGTACGTGTTCACTACCTCCGACCTACCTAACCCTCTCAACGGCGCGGTCGTAGAATTGGGTAGATATCAATGGCCAGAACGAACAATTTTGGGCGGTATGTGGTAGCATTTGACATACGATATGTCCACTTATACTGTCCCAGCACGAATGGAGCACTCACGGAACCTGTATGAGGTATGTATGGGTGTCTAAAGTATTCTTCGTTCTTTTTAACGACTTTCCAGCACGTTGCACACCTCATGTATACCAAGCGGAAGTGCCAGAGGCACTGAGGTGAGTTGAGCCGCTTCAGCACGTTTCCTCACCGACGTTCAACTCGGTTAGGCAGTAGCGTTCTTCCAGACCGTCGTCAAGTTGTACAAGGTATGCGATTTTCCCTGTTATTGTGGCAATGAGTTGACCATTTGTTCCAGACTCTTCCTACTTTCGACTGGCTTGCCGGCCAAGGCATCAGGCCTAGCACTACGCAAACGTTCACACTAGCCACTCTGACATCGGCCCTCAAGACTGCTTCTGGAGTGAGCCACAGCCAGACTTCATGCATCCCGCCTCGTTGATGAGTAACTACTTTGTTTACGCAGGGCTTCACACCTGCCTTGGACTGTTCCTCAGGTGCTTTGAACCAGATCAGCTGGTACTTCAACCTTCGAGGTTCCATCATTGACGGCACATTCGTCCCGATAAGTAGGCGTCTCGTTCCGGGATCCACGTATACTATTCTGATATTTTGGTAGATGCACCGAAAGCCGGTTCGTGCCCATCCAGTGGAATAAGATATCCCCCGAAGAGCGGTTCTGGCACTCCTGTAAGCTATACTTGATTCGGAGACTATACGAGCTCTGCTGACCAGATACTTAGACTACTCCGGTGAGTCTAACACTCCGGCTTCAAAACTACAGCATGATGATCATCAAAATTTTGGATGTCGTAGCCATCGGTCTGTATCTAGTTTCAGCGTCAGGTCCGCGTTTTCGTATTGACCGAGATTGATTGTCCCAGAATCCCGGAGGACTTCCTGCCAGAGCCACGATCCATGCCATTAGGTCTGGTTCCCAGATTGGTGGCCTGTTGTCCTTGGGGACGTGGTCCACCCAGACTCTGGCTACATTCACTTTGACGGGCACAGCTTCGAGTTTCACGATGACTTCGTCGAAAGGGAACTGCGGTGTCAGTGGGGGAAGTTTTAGCTGCGGTAGTGGAGTGAGCCCGACGACCTTCTCTGCTGTAAGTGGCGAGGCTTGCTCTAGCCTTGATGAAGGCAAATTGACAATTATTCAATCGTTGAAGGTAACGTCAGGGAGCAACCTCCTTCTCGCTTCGAGTGGATCGACGGCGTGGGGCAGCGATGGGACACCTAGTGGCTCGACTGTATTCACTGTATTTACAGGATCCAGCCACTCTCAAGATTATACCTTGACTATCGTGGGTGCATAGTAGCGGTAGTCCTGATTCACTGTTAGCATGTGTACAAGTGACTTTGGAAATATTATCTAACACCGACTATCACCGCACCGCCTCCCTCTGTCTCATGCAGATTTTTCTTCCTCAAACATCTTCTCGGCTTCGAAATCTCCCAGAGGCAATGAAGCAGGACCTCCGCTGATGGAGGACCTTAATATAAGCAATGCAACGCTCCAGGGCGATTAAACTCCTCACCAGAAAATCCTTCCGAGTCTCGCAAGCACCCATGTCGACCACAAAACCCTCGCGTAACAGCCCAGCCCTCCACTTGCAGGTCCTGCCAGACCGCTTCTTCGTCGTCAAGTTGGAAACTGGGCAGGCGCTACCACCATGCGTCTTGAAGAACCTCACAGATGATACTGGCCGATTCTTCTCCCTGACACGAACAAACGAGGAGGTCTCTCTCGTGGGGGAAGCTAGCGCGACTATGCCCGACTATTGCAAGCAAAACGCTGGGTGGATGTGCATAAAGATAGCAGGCCCGATGGACTTTGGTGCGTTGCTGTCCGCTGAATGATGTATAAATGGATCAACTCATCGGCAATGCAGCCTTGACCGGAATCCTGTCTGATCTTACGGCCCCCTTGAAGGTGGCTCAAGTTCCCGTCTTTGCGATGTCGACGTGGTATGTATATATATTTTATTCTGCATGGACAATGTCTTATTCGGTTGCGTAGGAACACGGACTACGTACTCATCCCGGCAGAGATGATCACAGATGCCATCAATGTCTTGGAACGAGACGGCTGGATTTTCGACCAGGGAGCAAGAAGACAGGCAAGGCTCTAGGTGCGTCGATTCAATATTACTTGCACACCGAAATCAAGTTGACTCAACCATAAAATGAAGCCCGTAGTTGGCTGGCTGCGCTGCCTTTGCCGCCATATTTACGTATGAAATTTCGTCGAACCACCCTAATTTTGGCTCAATAAAGTATATAACCCATAAAAGCAGTATAGCTTAATGTAGTTCCAGAGCTGTGTCGATATGATGTACCAACAATTATGTGGCCGCAAATACAGTTTCCAAAAAAGGAAGTTTGGCGGGATGGCCACCACTGTAGCAGTGAAACCTTCGCCTCCTTTACCAGCAGTGCTCATTGTTGGCCACATCGACCACAGGCGACGCGGCTTTCAGAGACACCACCACCTTCAACCACTTATTTATCCTTGAATTCCTGCCCTGGCTCTCTAGTGCTCACAGGATACACTCTCAGGTGCCAAGAAGCTCGGACGCTACTCGAAAACATGGCCTCGTCGTCGAGTAAGGCATCCGCTGCGCCACAGACGCGCCAGAAGCGTATTTTACCCTCAAGGTCACGTCGGGGAGGGCCAGGCGTCGGCAGCTGTGAAGTCGACGTGATGATTTTGGATACGTACAAGCGACAAGGTGCTCCTCTCTCCTACCTCTTCATCGGAACACCCAGGCTCATTGCGCACTCTGCTTCTCCAGCTGAGAATGAACCGCTGATCCCTGCAGATACCCCGTTTCTGCTGACTACGGACAGCAGCCAAGTTCCATTGGCATCCACTTCTTCCTCTCCCCCAAATACGAGTCGTCTACAGCTCAATCTTGCCGCACGGGAGCGGTATTTCGAGCGGCCGGAAGTCATCAAGGCGTACAAGGAGCAGTTGACCATACAAACTCCCGAATATATCCAGCTGAGCGAAGACGCCAGTGTCGGAGGGCGGTTTCGTCCACGAGGGGCTGAAGATGTGCGTCCTTACTTTCTCTCAACTGTATCGGCTGTAGTTGACGGTGCAATAAATTCCCTCTGTGATTGTTATATTCTTCCCGCCATACACGACTTTGCCCTCAAAAGCAGTCAACCATAGATACCTCCGACACTGCTTATGAGAAACGACATCGCAAATACGAGACGTTCGAAAAGCGGCAGCGCTTGCGCGAGAAGGAGAAGCTCAAGCATGAGCAATATAAGCTGAAGGAACGGATAGACCAACTGCGTGCGATGGACGGCGCGGCTTTTCTATCACTACCCGCTTCAACCTTCACCCCGCCTCCCGGACACTCGGCCAACGTTGACCCCGAAGGGGACGAGTTTTTAGGCGCACATACCAATGGCGCTGCTGCATACAATGAAGGTGAACGACGCCGGAAGGAAATGCTTGATGTTGCTCTATCACTAGAGGAACGCTACCGGGTCCTTCTACCACCTGACAGGATGAAGAAATACCCAATCAAAGTTGCGCCCGTCACTGTCGTACCTGCGCCCGAAGTCGTGAAGGAGCCTGAGCCTGAAGAAGTCGAATCTGAATCCGAGCCAGAACAGGAGGAGGAGGAAGAAGAAGAAGAAGAGGAAGAGGAGGAGGAAGAGGAAGAAGAGGAACCTCCGAAAGTACAGAAGCAAGCTGAGAAACTGAAACTACGCATTCCTGCCAGGGCAAAGAATCTACCCAAGTCACCGTCAAAAGTGCCCTCCAAAGCCAACTCGCATCTACCGGTCAAGAGCAAGGCCAAACACAACGCCCCTACCGTCGCCAGTTCTCGAGATACGGAGACAGCATCTCCCACTGTGTCATCAAGAGCACAGGCCGAACGCTCGTCGACTCGAGGGTCAGATATACGAGTCGTCAGCGCGTCCAGTCCTGCATATTCCAATCCTGAAATCGCTGTCATGGAGGATGTAAGCTCTCATGTACCCGAGGTTCCAGCGCCGGCTGTGCCCAATCTACCTCCCCGTAAGC
Source organism: Pleurotus pulmonarius (assembly GCA_012980535.1). Classification (NCBI taxonomy): domain Eukaryota; kingdom Fungi; phylum Basidiomycota; class Agaricomycetes; order Agaricales; family Pleurotaceae; genus Pleurotus; species Pleurotus pulmonarius. The sequence continues at coordinate 1,465,870 of SJKF01000002.1, forward strand.
GCAGAAGAACTCGCCTTTCCACTCCCGAGCGCGACTCCCTTCCACCCATTGAATCCATCTCTGCCACCCTCCCACCTCGGGTGCACGCAACATCCATCTCCATCGACCCAGACCAAACAAGGAGCGGTCTCATGCTAACCGCCATTCGCACTTCGAAGATGCCCAGAGCAAGGAAGGCCCAGAGGCATCATATGGCATTTGGATTCAAAGTGCCGCCAGAGATAGACGAACCTAGAGATTTCGAGCTGCCAGACTGGGTCACTGATACGCAAAGCGTGAACGACGATTGGAATTATCTATCATCCGAGGCAATACCAGCAGAACGTCAGAACGGTACGATTGGTGACCCAACATCCCCCTCGGAATAGCCTTTCTGTAAAGTAATTGTATCTTAGTCGCAACTACAGTAGTGTACCAACCTACTATCCGCTCTCGTGCCCACCTCATATATCAACCTATCTTCAATCACTCTTTGTAAAACCAGAAGAGTCTATTCAATTGCTCTACGACGGCGATAAGTACTACTCTTGAACAGATGCTCGTACAACGTCGCCTACGACACCCCTTTGAGCCAACGATACGTCGCGACGATGGGCAAGGACGAGCTGTGAATGCTTCAGAGGACCAAGTTTCGCGTGGGCCGTAACGAAATCCGAGGGCACCTGGGGCGCGTACTTTGAGTAATCACCACCAATAGTCTCTAACACCCATTGAGCTCGATCGGTCGATTCCATGAGCGCTGCTTCGGCGGGATTAAGAGTAGTCGACGCTGAAGAGAGTTGGGCATAAGTGCCAACTGGATTCAACGTAGAAACGATATCCGTTGCGGTGAGATCGGGTGCAGTAACACCAGCGGCGTGAGGGGGAAGTGGAGGGGTCTCATCGGGATCCCATTCATCAGGCTCGTTGTCGGCATCTGCTTCTTCGAGGGTGCCTTTGACAGGCGCCAGTGGATTGAAATTCACTGGTGCAGTGTCCTTGTCCTTGTCAGCCTTGGGCTTGGGCTTGCGACGCTGACGATCGCGCTTGCGTGGTGCATCAGGCGCGTTGGAAGAACGCTGGGGGCGAGCTTGACGAGTCTGAGTGTGAGGATCTCTGGGCTTCATCGACGATATCTCTACTCCATCGAAGCGGCTGGGCTTTCTCGGATTGTCTGAGCTTGGTACACTACTGCCCCCTTCCGACCGCTGCTTATTGCGAGCTTCCTTCGCGAGAGCGGCCTTTTCACGGTACGCAAGCAGGTCTGACCATTTGTCAGCGTCACCGAGAGTGGTACCAGGTGGTCGTTGCTCCTTGGGGGGAGGTCTCTGGTTGTTGGGTGAGCTGGTCGATGTCGGGTTTCTCCTTGGTGGCGGGGGTCGATCCGTGTTTGGTTTCGGTTTGAACGAGACGGGACCATCTTTCCTAGTCGGCGAATCTTTTTGCGACAGCTGCTGGCGCGCCAAGCGCTGAGCGAAGCTCAAATTCCCAGAGTTGCTCTTCAAATAGGATATGCTTGGTTTAAACGACCTTGAATTGTCGGCGAATGGTAGGTAGGCCATGTGAACATTAGGATTCTTCAAGACATCCTCGCGGCTAGCTATTCCACAAAATGAGGATACGCGAAATGACCACCAAAGCTCTGGAAACTCACGTATTGTAAGTCCATGGTAGCTGGAGACTCTGGGATATGAGCTACTCTCCTTTGAAGGGGGAGCTGCATCGTCCTTGGGTCCTGTCGAGGACGTGGAATTCAAGCGGACTGTGTGCGCACACGGCCCCCTGCGTGCAATCCGCTGTACCCCGAGCCTGTGCATTTGTGAAGAAGTGGAAGAACAAGCGGAGGAATACGACTTGTCGCGTCAGAGGCCGTCGCCGTCTGATTCTAACACGGACACACAAGCGCCCTTGGCGTAACATATTCAATACGGCTTGCTTCTGCCCACACTCTTTGCTTTCGATGCACCCCGTTCTCGGTCGGATTATCGTCAATTTCGTTCTCTGTCTCATCTGCTTCATTGCATACTCGTCTCAAATATTCATAATATGGCCCTGGTACGGTCGTGAGGTCTCCGTCGACCTCCTTATATTACTTGTACCATTCAAGTAAGCAGCAGCACATTATCGCTCGGGGGGAGTCATTGACACAGTTTCTTGCAGTATCTTAGTAGGTATGCTTCTATGGAACTACTTCCTAACTGTAACCACCGACCCGGGCGGCGTACCTGCTAATTGGGTGCGTAATATACTTCGGACACCCAGCATACGTGGAATTGAAATGATTAAAGCAACCGGACACGACGGAAGATGGTTACGAAGTCAAGAAGCTCACCGGAAAGCCGAGATATTGTCGATTCTGTGAGAAACCCAAGCCCCCCAGGGCTCATCACTGTAAAGAGTGTAAAAGGTGAGATCTCATTTACCTCATGCGTAACATTCTGTAACTTACTCGAAGTATAGGTGTATCTTGCGCATGGGTATTTCAAGTCCCCTTCTCTACGGTAGTTCAGCATGATGACAACTCACTTTACGAAGATCATCACTGTCCCTGGGTGAATAACTGCGTCGGCCACTTCAACTACGGCCACTTTATTCGGTTCCTCTTCTACGTCGACCTCTCCTGCTCGTACCATCTTGTAATGGTGACCAGTCGCGTACGATCTGCCTGGGGCGTTCGCGTATGGGTGAGTCAGCCGTGGCACGCAATGTGCCGAGTGATTGACGAATCTATCAATCAGGACGAACCTTCCGCGTCAGAATTAATATTCATGATCTTGAATTACGTCGCATGTGTCCCCGTCCTCCTCAGCGTCGGTGGATTTAGGTGCGTATTCAACGACTTCTCCAAAATCCCGGGGAGTCTGATGATACGCCCTTGTTGAACAGTATATACCATTTAATATCCCTTCTTCGTAACACTACCACTATTGAGGGTTGGGAGAAAGACAAAGCAGCGACGATGGTGCGGCGCGGAAAGATTCGCGAAGTAGGTGCAGATATTCTCCTGCAAGTCAGCGTTCTGACCAATTTATCAGGTCAAATTCCCCTACGTTCGTCTTCCTCCTCAATATTCCCCCGGTGATACTAAGTTTGAGATATTCACAGAATCTCGGGCGACGTCGCAACCTTGAGTCTATACTCGGTACCAAGCCGTGGCTGTGGTGTTGGCCAACTGTGACGCCAGGTACTGGGCTGAAGTACGACCTTGCCGAGAACGAGGGTGAGTGGCTCGAGCTCTCAACATTCACAAAGCGTGCGCGGGAGCAGTACGAGTCTGGGAAGTACGCCTGAGAGCAAGTGTCGATAGGTGTAAGAGATGAACTTTGCCTTCATCTTCATTTTCTCAAATATTCGTTTTCCTCCGTACAGCGTCTACATGGCAGCGAGTGATCTGATGTCGTCTTCGTAGATACCACCGTGGTCTGGCCACCAGAGGACCCGGACGCTAGAGAGTACGATGACAATGACGACGACGGGGCTGGACAATTCGAACTCCCAGAATCACCTTGGACGTATGAGAATGGCGCGCTCAATCCAAATCTTCAACCCTACAACTCCGAACTACGTACTTCTGCCTTACAACGCCGTCGCAGGCGACAAAATCCACAACCTCAGTCTAATCTCAACGCCGATGAGCATGCGGATGAGTCGTCTGAATCGGAGGGTTCGTATCAAGACTTCCCTAGGAAGCGTAGAGGCTCAGAGGGCTACGAAATTCGCCCTGTAGATCGCAACGAGATGTTGAAGCGCTATCTGGAACAGATAGGGGAGGCTCCCGGACGATACCATAGATATATACCGCAGCCGGAGAGTGACAGTGAAGACGATGGACTTCCTCTAGATCAAACTCCAGTATTGGCACATTGACGGACTTGCCACATATATTCGTAGCTCGCATTTACCTATTTTATTGGCTACTTACATAGTAAATGTTGTTTACCTATTTATTAATATCGAGGAGAATTGCTAGCATCCACGGATGAGATTAATTGTACACAAGCCAGGCATGGATGATACAAGAATGTAAGTTGACTATTACTCTGGGAATATACTTCAGAAAACGGACGGCAAGAGCAAGACAAAGACAAAACGAATAACGTATATACAAGGTTCATCAGCACTTCAGTCTTTCTTCATGATGTTCTTTCCATGTGGACATGCCATGCTGCTCCTCCCTTCTCCGTCACTTCGATAACATTCCACCCAGACGCGAGGTCGAGTGTCCAAACCTTCGAGTCAGGCGTTGGTTTGGCCTGACCATTCAATTTCACTCGAACGTCGTCAATGGACGCTGCCGGTTTCCTCTTCTTCGTCTTGATCGGCTTCGGTGCAGGCTTCTTGACCTTCGGCGGCCTCCCTCGTTTCCGAGCGATCTTCATCACAGGCTCAGCATCCTCGCCTTCGTCGTCCTCCTGCTCGGCGTCACTAGCATCCTCGCCCTCTTCTTCCAAAAATACAATCCGCGATGTCTTAACAGACTTCTCCCCAGGAGCCAATCGCATAACCCAAGTGGTTACGCCATCCTGGTGGTCTAGTCCTATCAACCTATTACTCGGCTCAACTTTCAATTGAATAAACTTGAAGGTATGTTTGTTCTCAGGATTGGGAGACTTTGAGGGCTGGGGTGTAGCTTGTGCTTGCAGGTGAGGGAGGGTGGCTAATGCGGGGGACGCTGTTGCTGTTCGAACTGGTTGAGAAGCCGCCGCCGCCGCCGCAATCTGCTTGACGTGCGCCGCTGTCGGCTGGATGATCGTGGGTGTCAATGTTATCGGTTGGGCCTGGACGCGGGGTTGGGGAGGAGTAGGAGGCTTCGGCGGTGCTGCTGGCGCGGGAGTGATTTGCGCAGGGGTGGGGATGGCAGCAGGCGGGGGAGGAGCGGGGGAAGCGACAGCTTGTTGTTGTACTGACGCAGGGGGAGCACTTGGTGCGGGAACGCGAAGCATGACAGACTTCGATGTAGATGCTGTTGCTTGAGGTGGTGATGTGATACCGTTGTGCGGCGTTGCGTGATTCATGGGTGGGACCTTGAGCTTGAGTTTCGTACCGGAGGGTTTGGCGTACTGTGGTAGCGTATGCGGTGCAGGAAGATCAGACATAAGCTGCGCAAAATAGTCCTATTATATGATATATATGAGGTGACTTCGCTGCACATGAGGAAGAGGCATACCCGCAATGTCACAGCGTCCTCCCATATTGGTGTATGTTCTTGATTGAAAGTTGTCGCATTCGAGAACACAAGCTCAACATCAGCTGCAAACTCGGCAGATGTTTCATAATCCTTGCGCTTCAGCTTTCTCTGCATATCGTACATTGCCCGGTCAATTACAACATTCATAATATGGAGTCGCGCGACTCACAAATATATTCTCGATGCACATTGGCCGTTTGATTATCTTGTAGTATATCGCCCATTGCTTTTTGTTGGGCAACTCCATGAATTCGGTGGATATAATCCGGCCCCTAGTCCACGCCTGGTCAGCAGCTGGCGGAATGATGATCACCACAGCGCTACACACGTAGAGTCATCTGCCTTGTCCACCAATTTTTGCAACCGAGCCTTGAGCAGGCGATTCATACTCGGCGGCTTGGATTTCGCGCCATCCTCGCCCTCTTCGTGGGGGATCATCTTGTTGTACGTCTTGTTCGCCAATTTCTATTCGCAGATACCAGTCAATCCCATATCCCGTGATATCCCCCATCCTCAACAGCCACAAAAGACACTACACACCTGCAGCTCCTTCGCGTCACGCCATATATCGCTCTCCTTCTGGTTATACTGCTTCGCGTTCTTGAAGCAGAGTTCAAAATCCTGTCGCACGGCTTCTAAGGAATCGTATCCGCCATCCTCAATCTTCTTCTTGATATCTTCTAATGCAATTGGATGCACGATGAGCACATAGTAATCTGGGTACTGCTTCCTCGGTGGTTGGCGCAAGAAATCAATGGACATGATGCGACCTCTATATCGAGCAGTCGGTCAGTTGGGCGGATTTGAGTGGCGGGGTTGAGCAGCACGATGTACGCACTCTTTGTTCGTAGCGTCTCTGACCGTCTGCCACAACTGCAACGCCCGTTCTCTAAGTCCCTCATCGTCGTTTCCTGTCACGTCCACTGTGGGCTCTAACGCTGGCGTCTCCGCCGGCTCCGCTTCCTTGCGCCTCTTGGGTCGCGGCACCTCAGAAAATGCAAGCTCCCTCTTCATGTCGTTCGTACCGCTGAAACACGGAAGAAATGCGCGGAATCGGCTGGAATACACGAAATATTGGTCGACCCCTCAGTGCTTCCCAACCTCTGTTTAGTGGTCGCTGACATCCACGTGATGTAAATATTCCCCCTGTTGACATAGGAGATAAACAATACATTGTCCTCTATGCGCAAATTCTATGTACATATTTTACTGCCACCATCGACTAGCTTCGCAAACGCGAGGGACGTAAGCCGTTTGCGAGCAGCGCGCGAATGGTTGTTCAAACCACCACTAAAAGCCCACGACGCGTCGTGTACTTGATTGCTGTCATTTGTCGCGGCGTATTTGCGGAGCAAGGATGCACCGCCGGGCTATTGACCATAGCATTATGATCAGTGTTCGCATTGAGTCGAACTGAACTTACATGTTCGCCGAGGTAAGACGTGACATCGACAGCAAAGCCGTTCACGACTAGGATACAGCGCTTCTCGTGTTTCGCCGCGTATTCCCTGACTTCGTCAAGAGTCCATGTTTCACCGTCCCACTCCTCCTCGTCCTGCGAGAACTCGGGTTCGTGTTTGTGTTGCATATATTGTAGGGCTTCTATGAGGTCGTCTTTTCGGGCGCGTCGCAACCCGCGAACAAGCCCAAGCTGATGGAGCAGAATGATTACCCATTTTGAGGGGTCCCAGTCCAGCACGGAGGGCCCTGAGCGGTAATCGTGAGGGAACGCATGCTACCGACCATGAGCAATGACCCGCTCGGCGAGTATTCAGTCACAAACTTACATGCTACGAGAAATAAATTAGGCAACGATACAATCATTGGACCTCAAAGACGTACGAAATTGTGATTTCCCTCTCCACTGGTAAGAACGGCAAGCAACTTTACGCAGATCAATACGGTGGATACGGTGGCAGCATGGAACCATAGGAGCTCACTAGGTTTCCTCTGGAAGTATCCTCATCCGAATAAGGTTGTAATCCTTCCCAGTGTGCAAGGCTATCAAACAATAAGGAACCAAACCTTGTAATATAGAGGTCACGCACGAATTGACAAGGAAGGTGCAATGCCATACTGATCGCGAGAGGCGTTAGCGTGGCTTGAAGGCAACGGAAGAAGGGTTAGACGCCTACTGGCTAATCTAGAGACAAGGCCAGCCCACACGAAGGCCCCAAGAGAGTCTCTCCATAGAGAACCGATGGCAGTCGGAAGAAGTAATCCCAAAGACAATGCCAAAGGTACTAACGGGCTAAGATTAGTGTTGTAAGGGCGTAAACACGGTAAACTTACCGTAGTATTTGTGTTGCAGACGAACCACTTGCCAACAACGTATGTCAGTGCGCGCTCATGCATTAATGGAGCGGCTAATTTTACCTGGATCGGAATCGAGATCATTGCGATCAACAAACTCTAATTTTCCGTAGTTGGGCTTGAAGAATATCCAGCCCATATGCGAGTAGAAAAGGCCCCTCGTGGCAGCGTATCTATCAATTCCACGATTAACTGAGCTCGGATGACACGCTCACCGAACTTACGGGTCTTGGACAGGGTCGTCTGTAAATCTCTACAGGAGCTTGAGATATAGTTGCAACACAAATGTGTACAGGATGACCTACATGATGTAGGCGATGTCTGAGGCACCTGTGCGAGAGTGAGTCCTGCGCAATGCCCTCCAGATCAATGCACGTACCACCACTATGTTATCTATGAGCCAAGTGACAATGTAAACGACTGAATACGCGCCTTTATGGACCCCTGGAATGCGGAAGCACCCAAGAGAGCGAGAACCGCCCGAACAGCAAAACTAGCCCTGAAGGCGCGATGGGAATACAGTCGATGATAACCAATGGTTATGCTGCCGGAGATACTGAGTGCAACCGAAGAAATGAAATGATTGTTCACATACCCGAATTCCCCTAGTTGCCAGGTGCTGTAGGATAAGGCAATGGTTGCCCATGGGACTGTCCAGAGAGGTCGCCTGTACGCTCCGAGCACTGCAGCTACATGAACCGCTACAAAGAAGATTCCGTTGCTCCACCAGACGGCCGGGCGCGTTGAGACCCCTTTCACGGGCGCTGAGGGGGACATAGGAGACGCTCTGGAGAGGGTCAGTTGTAGAGATGGTGGTGGTATGAGTGAAAGAGACGAAGGAGGGCGTTGCTGGGTGCTCGGGGATGGAAGCTTACGTACACCGAGCAACAGTGATGATGTACTGCGCTGGCGCCGAAGCGCGGATCCGGCATCGACATCACTCAGGCTTCTCCAACGCGCTCGATCTAAGGTGTAGTGATCGGCCCTTCATGAAATTTCGACAAGTCAGCGGCCCGTTTGGACTCTGCAAAATACTTTTGAAATTCGCCGCCAGCCTACAATTCTCGTTCAAACCACATTGTATCTGCAATCACCCTCACCTGCCGCACTTTGGTCTCCTCAGTCGTCCAGATCCCCCACTCGCCTGCACCGCCGACCCCCATGCCAAATCCTTCGCGTCGGTGATTCACTTGACTGTCATGCCAGGTCCCGCCACTAAGGTGCACCTCGCGAACGCCGACGTCCAGCAGCTCCCGGAGCAGGGGACCGACGGTGACCGGGTTGACACCTGAACCAGGTAGGATGGTCGTGGGGAAGGGCTGGTCGACGGTTAAATTCGATATATCAGCGCATAGTGATTTTAATGTCTTTATAGACGAAGGGGCAGTCGTCCCACTGTGACCACTAATTTAAATAACTTTCAGCATGAATAGCTGGCTAGGAGTTAAAGAACGCATACCTCGTAAGTATTCGAGACACGCCGCCGATGCTCAAAACATCACGCAAGGCTAAGGAATTTCTTCAGGCGCTGTGTTGGAAACATATTGAGACCGTAGTCTACCTTCATCGGCGTCCCTGGTCATGTCAAATGCCCTGTGAAAGGAAACTAGGACTTCATTGAGACTTCCTCTGCATCAGAACAAAATAGCATCATATACGCACCTTCCATCGGGAGGGCTTCATCGACCAGGCTAGAGACAATCAATATATCAGTTTGGAGCTTCTCCCACCGAAGTAACGAACACTTTAGTGCGTTCTATATCTACTCTGCCTTCCTTCGTGAGGACGCCAAACACGACGCCTCGTGCGCCTCGCCTCTTGAACGCGCGGATATCTTCAACCATCACCTCGAGCTCGGATTCCGAGTACAAGAAGTCGCCCGTGCGCGGCCTGATCATGACCTACAATGATAGATGTGATGCATGACTTGAGCACCTGGCCACTCGGCATCGAAAGCTTCAACGCGAGAAGAGGTACCATTATTGGAATCCCATCAGCTATCTTGTGTACCCGCTTATAGAGCCCCATGCTGGGAGTTGTCCCCCCACCGAGCCCAAGATTACCGCACAATTCCAGACGGTCCGCACCCCCCTCGATGGCACTAGAATACGCATCTCAATCTTATCGTCCGATATCAGGCAAATAGTAAACCTTACTTTGAAGCTGACTGGACTGAATCGACGCAAACCTCGACGACAATTCCTGGGCCAGCCTCAGACGGCTCGGGAGACGGAGATTGCCTTACCGAAGGCCCCGACGGCACGGATGTCTCTGAACTAGCGCTAGTAGCAGCTACTAGCCCCGATGCTACGTGAAAGTCAATGCCCATAGTCTTCGGGCGCGTGGAGAGCGGAGAGGTGGGGCCAGGTGATGGGGAGGGAGGGAGAAATCATGAACGTCCGTGGGGTCGCCTCTGGTCCGTTATTCGGTCCTGAATATGGAACCGAACTTTACATAGTGATGGTGAAATCCACTAGTCCATACAGGCGACTGATGCTACAAATTACAAGTATGTACGATGGCGGAGAGGGTATACGAATTACAACAGAATGAATAAATGTTATACGTATAATTGAGAGGTTAGAACATGGAGTCCTGGGCCGATGTGGGATCACTAATTCGGGTGACCCAAGGCTTCATACTGACGCACAATGCTCTTCACACCTGGGCAAATGGCCAGGATCACCCTTTCAGAGTCTTCCTTAACTAAACCTTTGCCTTTGCTCTCCAACCACCTCCCGAAAGCATCTACATCGGGCTTTCCACTAGCGTTCACAGTGGCCGTAATGCACGCACCCTCTCGCACCATCTTCGCTAACTTGTCGCGCTGGATGGACCACTTGAGTTTCCGCATGACAGGCAGCAGGATACGCGACACGGCCGGCGAAGAGAACTCGATATCCGGCAGGACATGCGCCACGTGAAGTGACGTGAGTGCATTGAGATGCGACGTCGTACGTCGGCGAAGGAAGGAAGATATAACGCTGCTCGTGCGTCTTCGCTGAAGGAGAAGGCTGGCTTCATATTGCCTGACAGACTTGAGTATGGACAGACGAACGGACATTGTCACCTTAGTCACTGGCGTGAATCAAGAAGTCCTTACGAGAGAGGAGTAGAAGTAGGTCCCCGTGCGCCATCGCCTTTCGATGTTCAAGCCTCGCATGACACCTCTGTGAACCAGGTCACCCACTGTCGGCCTTAGCGCGACACCGTCAGCACTTTGACCGAACAGCGAATGGTTCACCCTCGATGGTGTGATAATGCGAATGCGATTATTGTGCAAAGCCTGATCCGAAGCTAATTCTTTGAACAGAGGCGACACTTGAGATAACGACGCCAGGTCGGGAAGATCAAGGAACGAAACTAAACAACCCGCCCATAGTGTTCAGTCAGCATTCAAACTTACGAAAATTGTAGCCAGAATGGACTCACAGATATATAAAATGACTTCAGGAACTATTTCCAAGAGATTGTGAGCCATGGTGATGGTAGTAATGAACGAACATATGTGGTGCTGCGCGAATGAACATATCAAGAAATTCGCACGCTTCTACCGTGGTCCACTCGCTGGACCAGTGTAGGCCCGCGAATCCCGCCTGTGGGCTAGAGCTGCCAGCACGCCCGACTCTTCAATCGCGCAACTTGACGGGAGGTTCGCTCTTTTGGCGCGCTGGCGTTGCAGGCCTCCTGTGCATGAATAGGAGGAAACAGGGGCAGTCTCCTCACGACCCCTTTATGGCCTGCTTCTCAAGCTCCGATGAACTCCAGCAAGCTCAATGCCTCACGTACGGTGGGCATTTCGGGCATGATGTTGCATACAATTTAGCGATCAAACTCACCAAAAAAACTACCCCAGTTTTTGACAGACCATCCACTTGCGGGTGGCGGATCTAAAGCCTATGGACGCGCCATTTCTATACAGACATGTTTCCAATATTATAACATCCTACTCTAAAATTTACATAAACAAACCACAGTAGTGTTGCAATAAGAAGCGTGGAATTGAAAGCTACCGACAAGCTAAGACCGATGCGCACGAAAGCGAAGAACGCAAAACGCAAAATGAAAACAAAATTGCTGCCCAAACTGAGAAGCAGTGGGTGGGGACGAGGCAAATATAACATAGCGGGAGACAGCGGTGCTGGGGGAGATGAGATAACAAAGAATGCATGATATGATACACTAGACCAACGAGTTCGGGGGGAACAAATGATAAATGCTATGCGATGGGAAGTGAACGCCTGGGGATACATGGTTATTTATGACGAAAGAAAGAAACTTTAGGAGCCTTGATGCTACTCAGAGCTTGTTTCATGAGAAAAGAGGAGCCAGAAGTCCGTGTGGTGGGTTCGGGAGACAATGGAGGAACGTAAGGAGGATCTTGAAATTTCGCTACATGGTGGTCGTAGTCTTCTCCACCTCCACCTTGATGCCGCAGATCTCGTCGGAACTTGGTCTGCGTGCCGCTCTGAAGCCCATTTCGAGTGCATGGTATGCGGGTGCAGGGCTTGAACTGGACCCAGACTTCTCGAGGTCCTCGGAATCCCCACACGTACTCAGCCGCCCAATCCCCATGCCCAATCCTATGCGGATGTTCTCCATCTCGACTAAATCTTGTTCCATGTCCATTTCTTCAAGATCGGGCGCTAGGCTTCCAATCGTACTAAGCATGACGCCAGATCCCAAAGTGTTGGTTAGCCGAGTGTTCCTGCTGAACGTTCCCATCGCGCTTTTCTGACGGTGGTGGGGTGGGGTGAATGGGGATCCCTGCTGCGCGACAGACTTGGTGGTGAACGCGGCCATTCCAGTACCCTCGGAGTGAGTCACTGTCTCGGAACCCCGTTCGCGAAGATCAAGGATCTGGAATCCAGTCAGCGGATAGATATAGAGCTTATCGCATGGTCCTCACCAGGCGACAGGCAAGAACAGGGGCCAGCATCACACTCAACGGGATATTGATGGCCGAAATGACCTGACGAGGTCTATGGTAGATACTAAGTTAGCAATTACTTCATTGTTAGCGATGATATCCATGCGTACTGCAAGTAGAAGACACCGTTGATCTAGGAAGAGCTGTCTTAGCAAGGGAGTCGCGTGCGAGAAGGGGCCACTAACCAAGTTTGCAATCGAAATTAAAAGGTAGTAGAATACGCCTGTTCCACGCGGTTGGCTGATACCTTTAGCTATAGAACGTGACATCTCACCTTCTCGAAGGAAAGTCTGGATAAGCCGGCTGTTGGGGCCTCCGTTTCGGCGGCGAATATAGATGGCTTTCCAGATAGTCATGAATGTGACTAGAGTATCGAACAGGAGGGGAGCGATCTGGATAGAAGAGTTAGCTACGGCGGATAAACGACAGTGGGGGCGTACGAAGAAACCTAGTTGCCTCGATTAGCTTGGAAGACGGTATTAGTTAGGTTCTGGCTTACCAAGAAGATGAGCGGAATGAGGCTTTGACATGGGTAGGCAGGGGCCCTAAGGCAGGGTTAAAATTTGGGTAGTTATGTAGTTTGTGGCGCTCACGTAGTTGTAGGAAGGTTTCACGAAGGGTAGTACTATTATACCAGTTAGATACAGATGATAAACGGGATTGGGAGAAACACTCACAGAGCATCTGAGTGCTATCGACGTAGAGTTGATAAGCCACAACGCCTGCCATTGAGCATATGAGGAACCATAAGACGAAGATGTTGCGGTTGAAAAAGGCGTATGTCCGGATGAGGAGAACCGCTACGTGTATGCGCGTGAACTCGCGTCGAAAGATGGTGCTAAGCGGGATACATACATTCAGATCCGACTTGATTCCACATGGCAAGTCCCACAGGAATCTACCGGACGTCAGAAATGTGCGGACCGGACGATACATTGTGAATTACCCTGAAGATACGTTCACATGTCTCCTTTGGGTGGTCCATCACGAAGCAATACAGCAGATATGGGACGACGGCGATGACCCAGTACCTAAGCACCATTCAGACAGAGAAACTAGTCGATAGGAGGATATCAAGGTACCTGCAGAAAAGGTAGGCGACTTTAACCGGAGTCCAGTGCGTTCTCCAGACCTGTTCCACGATTGGCGACCTGGAGATATTAACAAGTTGTCCAAAACTCACAAAACGCCATTCCCTTGGCAAACTAATAGCCCAATCCCAAAGCACGACAGCATCTGTCGCGCGGTGCACCGTCAAGTCATTGACCAGAAACCGAGATGCTCTTGACTTACACATTGCTGGACAAATTCCAATCAATCAGCAAAGAAATTGATGGATATGAGTGCGCCACTTACAACAAAAGTATACCTGAGTGATGTAGATGAAATGTTGCGCCGTTTCGCTTTCCTGCTGGGACGCCATGGGTGGAGAGCGGGAGGAGGGGAGATGATGGCGGAAGGAAGGAAAGAGGGAAAGGCGATTGTTATTGAGCTGGCGCGGGATGTAACTCCCATCGGCCCAAAGCAGACAGTGAGCCAGCTCCCAAAGAACCAAAGAATCGCCACCAACGAGCCCGCACTGAATAGAGGCGATATGCTTCCTGATCGAGCCTGTTTTCAAGATTTAGTATATAATACTATTTTCTTAGCTCCCGCATGCGGGCTGGCTTGTATTCATTTGAAACCGGTATTCTATCATCAAAGCAAAGCCTCGAGGTGGATACGGGCAAAATCTGGCCATCATCAGCGACCGAGCCTGCAACGGGCAGCCGCAATAAACTTTGAACCAGGAAGCAAACAAAGGCGCCTGGCGGCAAAGAACCAGATCGGGTTCGGATTGCCACGTGAGCCGAACTCTTGACGCGACATTTGCCGCCGGCACTAACCTCAACATGGCCACCAACGCTGCTGGCGTGCAGCATATTCGTCTGCGCAAACCAGAACCACAAAAGGCCTCAAATGCGACAAAAAGACACACTGGCCTACTACAGGACAAGATAAGACGGTGCGGGAAGCCTCCTGGTTGTTCTGTATATCATTTTGACACCTCCTAGGTCCGCTCGTGCGCCATGGGCACCATCGTTCTCCATGGCAGTGCGCATCCTTCTCCTCGTACGCTTCTCAGCGGCGATGTACTCGAATATATCAGATTGTGATGAAGGTATGGAGCCAGAGACGCTGCTACCATCACAATGAACTCATCATCAGTCAGTCTTCAATTTTTGGGAACCACTTCATTTCCTGGATCGCGGGCACGGATTCCAGACGTGGGAGGTCTCACCAGAGTTTGCTATCCGAAGCTGGTCATACATCCTCCTTCACCTGCTTCCTACTCGGTTAATTTCAGTACTCGTTGGTCCGGAGAAGGTGAAACACGCCCACCGTCTTGTCATCGCTCGAGCTTACGAAATTATGTAGCGCCCGGCTTTCTTTGCTGTTAGGATCTCCCTAGCTGTCATGTCAGTCCTAGCAGAGTCCAAATTCTACAGAACAGCATACGAGAAGATCAATGAACACGTCGGCCGGTACCTCTTCTTTATGCTTCTCACTAGTGCCGGCATGTGGAATTCATCAGCGGGTGAGTCTTTCGCAGTACTTCCGGAGCGGTAATTGAACCGTGTCCCCCAGCGTTCTTACCTTCGTCCTTTGCAATGTGTACCACTATACTGGCCTTTTCTTACGCCTTGGATCCCCCAAGTAACGCCAAGGCTCAGCGTACTCTTTCTGCCACCATATGTTTCGCTGTCGGTGCTGTCGTTGGCTGGCCGTTTGCTTTAGCACTGGCCATCCCTTTCGTGCTCGAGGAGATCTTTGTGTTCGGCGGTGATCGTGTCCCTCCTGCCGTCCGCACTACCTGGAGCCTAGGACGATTGAGACGCTTTGTCGGCGCGGCAATAACGGCTGCTATAGTCTTCGTACGTTCTTTCTATGATGAAAGACTACACGCGCTTCTGACACTCGCCACAGATCCCTGTTATCGGCATTGATTCTCTCGCCTATGGACATCACACGGTAGTTCCATGGAATATCATACGGTACAACATATTCGGTGGTACTGAACGCGGCCCTGACCTATACGGCACATCTCCTTGGTATTTCTACCTCCTCAACCTGTTCTTAAACTTCAACATTCTGCTCCCCCTGGCGCTGATTTCGTTACCGGCCCTTGCAATTACTTACCGCTATGATCACCTTCGCCTTGGTGCTTACAAGGCGTCCCCAGACCAGAGTTCTCCATTCACGCTGCTTACTATGCGCTTACTCCCATTTTATATATGGTTTGGTATATTATCATCGCAAGCACACAAGGAGGAGCGCTTTATGTTCCCAGCCTACCCGTTGCTCTGTCTCAACGCCGCTGTAGCCCTCTATCTCATCCGTGGTTGGCAAGAAGCTATCTTCATCACCATCACCAAGTCGTCGTACAAGGTACGAAGTCTGGCAACCTTTCATTCGTTCAAGTTACCGATCATATGCTCAGGCCTCTCAATCCTCCATCTTCCGTACCTTCACGTTGTCGGTAATTGTTACGGCTTCAGCGATATCCATCTCTCGCATACTTGCCTTGTGGACGTACTATCACTCACCGATGACCATCTCGTTCCTCTTCGAAACGGAAGAACTCCCCAGGCTCCTGAACGTCACTGGCTTCCTTCCACCCGTCCCACCCAATACACACGTAGATGAAATGCCCCGCATCGACCTTAGCCCGATCAAGGCTTTCAATTTGACTCTTTGTTACGGAAAGGAATGGTATCGCTTCCCTGGTCACTACCTCGTTCCGGATGGCGTCCGAGTAGACTTCATAAAGAGTGAATTCGATGGTATGCTCCCTGGGCACTTTGGAGAAGGCGGACACAAGCATATCAATCGACCGTCACAATATCCTTTGGCACCATTTTTGTTGAGGCCAGAAATGCGCTTAGTACCTGCTGCCCTCAACGATCTGAATCGCGAGGCTCCTTCCCACTACGTGGGTGTCACCCTAGAAGTTAATACAAAGCTAGCATGCTAACCTTGGTTTATTAGGTCCCGGTTGAAACATGCGACTACATCGTGGACCTCGACTTCCCAAAGCACCCCATTTCTTCCGCAAATGAACCTAGGTATGCGATCGACACTGATACTTACGACCGTGTCGCCTGCATTCCGTTCCTGGATGCTAGTCATTCGAGTCTCCTGACCAGAACCCTTTGGATGCCTGGAGAGAAGTGGCAAAGCACGAATGAGTTCGGAGACTACTGCCTACTGAGGAATAGGGAGAGGGTCCGATATAAGGAAGAGCTTGTCCTTCGCAATAAATTGTAGTAAACTACAACAATATCTAATAATGTCCTAAAGATACGACGGCATGTTTCGACTGTGGTATGTCCCGTGACCGCGAACACTCTCAGACCCGCTCGGCGCTATGTTGAACATCGTTCCCGACGACGACGACGACGACGAGCGATGAAGGAATCCAATTCTGATCTCGAGGAGCTACTATGCGCCTCGCTGCCTTCGCCTATACTTTCTGCGTCTGCGATGTCTGTTTCCTTAACCTCTGGAACAATCCCAATCTTCCTCGACGAATCCGACGGACCTGAACCTGGCGATATTCCTCACGGCGTAGGCCCTGACCACAGTATACTGTCACAGTTGTTCTTGATTTCCATCGACCGACCAAAGGAGGGCATCCCTAACGAACAGGCAAGCCCTCGCAGCCAGGATCTGGATCAACAGGAACAATGCACTGTGCAAGACAGTTCAAGTCAAAATAGCTTCGGCACTTTCGGTCCTCTGGCAGCGCAAAGGACCAGCTCTTGGTGTCCTATAGAAGAAGCGAGCGAACTTATTGCTTACATGCAGAATGAACACGAGGACTCGGCGGATCCGAATCGCAGCGAGGACGCAGAGACACGCCTGTCCGAAGATGCCTTGGGATCTGCCGTTGACCTCCTACAGCAAGATACCCCCGCATCTTTTGTGCATGCTGACGACGATACTCCTTTTTCTGGCGATTCTGGCGATTCAGATAATGCACACAAGATGGTCGAACTAAGGAGTCCAACGCATGAAGAATGGTCATCTATGCATAGCCCTCCGCGATCAGACAGGGCGGGCTATGTGCAATCTATTCACCGGCAAGAAAACGACTTTCGATTGTATTCTACGCACCATGAGACGACAGCGCAATCCAAAAGGACCTTCAAAGGCAGACAAGCCTTTTCTTTTCCTGCAAAACACCCTGAGACTCGTGAGGAGGTTCCCAGTACCCCAGAGACTCAAGCCTCTGGATCTATGAACACACTGCACCATCAATTGTATCCAGACACTCTCCCTTGGCTTAAGGACATCGCCGTAGACTTGCTCATCGACCAAGAAGGGTTCCGCTCCGTTCAACCCATTTTCAAATTGACCGGATATTCGCCACAGGCTCGTTCACTCCACCCCGAGGGCCAAGACTGTGACGGCGGTGTCGTCGAATTTATGCCAGTCCATAGGAAGACCTACAACTTCCATTACGCCCCGTTCGACAGCCCGCCAATCCTGCGTCGAGTGATGGTCAATAAGCAGGAGTCACGCGACCACATTTCACGCCAGGCCCTGCTCAACATAAAAGACAACGGCGTGTACACTGTCCGCGGGGTGGAAACCGCCACCTTCTCCGTGCCATACGCAAAGGAAGGCTCTGGCTCCCTCTACGCCCACGTCGACTGCAAAAT
Source organism: Pleurotus pulmonarius (assembly GCA_012980535.1). Lineage (NCBI taxonomy): Eukaryota > Fungi > Basidiomycota > Agaricomycetes > Agaricales > Pleurotaceae > Pleurotus > Pleurotus pulmonarius. The sequence goes on from SJKF01000002.1 coordinate 1,483,985, forward strand.
GCGCTGGAAGTTCGAATATCTGGTTGCGAATCGGCGGCTCGAAAAAACTGGGCGGTTCCTGGATGGCGAAAAGACCTTGACTCCGTTGACATTTGCGTGCTCGCCGCTACTCCTTCACCCCAAGCAAGGCAAGAAAGTGAAGCTCATGCATCTCGTTCGAAAAACTGTGGCTGCGAAATTGGTCGCTGAAAAGATGGAATTACCAGCTAGGATGAGGGGGCCGACTGTTGGAACATTACCCCATGGTGACTGGCAGGCCCACAGGCGAACACAGTCGCACGCACCACAAGAATCTCACTTTTCGCTAAATTCAGAGTCCTTGAGCGAAGGCCATCACAGCGAATTGCCAAGGCATGTTGAGGCCGCCGCCAATCAGCGACGGGCAGGTCGACGTCGGGCATCCTCAGCGGGCGAGCGTCCCCACAACAGCTCTCCTCTACGTGAAGGCATAAACGCAGGGAAACCAAGTGCCCATAACGCATCAACCGGGTCAAACCTCGTTACCGGTCGGCATATACTACCTCGATCTCAGTTGTCTGAAATGATAGACTCTTATAGCACATGCCCTCCACCTCCTACTACCAACGGAATGACTCCGTTGTCACCTTACAGAGGCAATAAATTCTAGGAGATGTACAATACAAATAATAATGCAGTTCCGTAACCCAGTGTTACTTTGTATCCCAGTGTAGAAAAGAATTCCATGAATGCAATAATAATAGTGCGATCATCAATCAGGCCAAGATACGCCTGATCTGGTCAGTAACGACCCTGGGCTCAAGGTGAATGATCGTATTGATACCGCCTGGTTTCTCGCAGTGACGTCCTGGGCAATCCAATGGCAAACAGAAACTGCATAAGGTTAGTAGTCATTCTAAAGAAAGATGAATTTTGTAGGGGTACATACTCGGTTTCGTGTACCATGTAGTGCTGAACCCCAGCTGCGATTGCCAATGGGCTATAATCCGTCTGAATGGCGAGATCAGATATGATCATTGCAAACCACTTCCAAGAGCTTACAATGGTACATGTACGAGGTTGGAATTCAAACACGGCGCTTCTTGGCGTCGGCGTCATCCAAAGCGAATGAGTCAGACCGTTTCCGTGGACCGCGATGAGGATCTATGACGAAGGGTCAGCCTCCAATGTAGGACGATGAGGGCACACTTACAGTAGCTCGCGCAATCCTAGCCACTTGCTCGTCAAAAGGCATACTCGAATTAAAAGCTTCTAGCGCAATGTCGGCCACTCCCTCATGCTGCAATTGATAAAGCTCGTCGACCAATGCTTCGTGGTCGTCCTCAAGAAGTCGACGACTGCTATCTTGACGTTGGAGATAAACAACGAGCGGCTTCTCTGGCATACTGAGAGGTGTGGCGCCGCGGTATTCAGAGAATATACGCTCCCGCAAGGTGAGGAGCCAGTCCGGCAAAACGGGCAAGCGCAGGACGTCACCCCATGGCTTGTACGCTGCTGACGGCCCAGAGTGTCCGGCGGCTCTGTCGGCGAGAATGGCGGTCGTGATGCGATATACTTTGCCAGAGTCAGCGCGTCTGTCCCATACAGCCTTGGTATCCCACTCAACGCCAGGGCTACGCAACAGGCATCGTGCCCGTTAGCTTCCGAAACGAAGGACAAGGAACAAGAGATACGCACAAGAATTTTTCTGTAAACCAGATATTGGCTCCCGGCTTATCATTGAAGATATCCTTGCCTGGTTTGGCGCCTGGAGGTGCGTCATCCTTGGAGTATTGTTGTGTAAATGCGACGCGCTTGATCATGGGGAGTTTCATTCCTGTCCGCCACCCATGATTGCTCCACACTCGCCACGATCCCAAGAAAGTTTCGCCTAAACATGCTGTTAGCAAGTACGATGCTGGAGGTCATAATTCAGCCATACCAATCCAATGGTAATCTAGCCGAAACAAAGCGAGAACATTAAGCCTAGACATACACGATCGAGTGACGGGACTCACAATGAGCGGCAACTGTAAAGGACAGCGAGTGAGCAGCTTTGCTTAGAAGGTACTGAATAGGAACAACCTACAGTTGTCATCATTGTTAATGATCTTAACATCATTCCGATTTTAGCTAGGCCACAATTCGGATAACAATGTAACCCACCATTGGTCCCTCAATAACCTGAGCAGAACCAAACTGGCGTTCGGCGGCTTCGAGGCTGATGGTCTCGCCGATCTGATTGCTTTCTTTGACTTCCGGACTGACAGGCTGTAGTCGAATACTTTTAATCTTTGCCACAACTCGCCCATTGGCGGGTGTGCGCGTATCGGTGCTCAATGACGCGATGAGTTTGATGGGCGGGATCCGCCATGGCTGGTCGGTGACCAGGTAGAATGTGCGATTATGCCAATACCTGCAATGGCGGGATAGTCACGCGACTTCGAGTGAACTGGCAATGGGTAAACTTACAGGTTCTCGATGACTGAGAACCCAGGGGCATGGGCGAGAACTTCAGTCTTGGGTAAAGTCTTTATGCGCTGGGCGGTAAGGTCGGTGGGTTGGATGGCGCGATATGGCAGAGATGACAGTGACAAGCGATCCTGGTGTGCGAATAGCATGTACACCAGCAGGACGACAACTCCCAAAGCGACGTAACTGCGGTTGAGCCTTCCGAATCGCAAGTGGGACATCACCGTGAAGGCTGAGGAAACGGGGTTGCACGGGGGAGGAGATGATGGTGTCGCGGATTAAGATGCGGGTATGGGGCACCACGATTTATATGTCGCGCTATGAATCCGATCGTGAGCCGGAAAACAAACACCTGCACACAACTAAATGATCACTCTGGATAATGGGTCATAATGTTCATAGGCAATATAGACGGGAAAATACATATCATAGTATTACATGTGGAATAGCGGACATTCTTTCCGGACGAGAAAATACCAAGTTCAAGCACCGAAACCATACAAGGTACGGCCAGAGCGCTTCAGAGCATAGACAACGTCGAGCGCGGTGACGGTTTTACTAAAGGGGAAGGGAGATAAGCACACGTCTAATGATGGAGCAGGGCCTAGAACGGTAACTCACCGTTTAGCATGCTCAGTGTAGGTGACGGAGTCACGGATAACGTTCTCCAAGAAAATCTTGAGGACACCACGAGTTTCTTCGTAAATCAAGCCAGAGATACGCTTCACACCACCACGACGAGCGAGACGACGGATAGCCTACGCGAACAAGTAACATATGAGTAAGCCACACTCTGAGCCAATCTTCCCCAAAACGTACGGGCTTTGTGATTCCCTGAATATTGTCACGAAGAATCTTGCGGTGGCGCTTTGCACCTCCCTTTCCGAGTCCCTAGAGAACAGTTAGTGTCTTAATTCCGAGTGGCATCGAATGAAACACACCTTTCCACCTTTTCCGCGTCCAGACATGTTTCTAGGTAATATATTCAAAGATGGGGATGAATTGGTGGCGCTTTGATGCGTTGGTGATGGGGGTAGTGTGCAAGGAAGGAAATGGAGGTCGCGTCTGGATCAACACCGTATATATACCGTGTCTCCCGTCACGTGATGATCGTGTATTACGTGGGGCTCAGTGTGGCAGTACCAGTCACTCTCAAGATGACCATTATCCACATTACCTCGCTCTCAGAGCTCAACAAGACCCTTTCTGCTTCAAGCACGAAGGTCTCAGTGCGTGTGGACCCTGTTTTCTGTTGGAATTTTGACTCATTCTTGGTGCCAGGTTATTGACTTCCATGCTACTTGGTTCGCACTCGTTGCAAGTGATGTGTAACAGTCCTGATTCCAGAATACTGCTAGGTGTGGTCCATGTCACGCCATTGCGCCCACGTTTGAGGCCCTCTCAAAACAATACAAGAACGTGAATTTCTTCAAATGTGACGTAGATGTCGCCAAAGATGTGGCCGCCCATTACACTGTTTCTGCCATGTGAGTCACAATTGTCTGCATCTTTACTTCCATTAATCGTCTGTGTCAAGGCCGACATTCATCTTCCTCAAAGGCTCGACCAAGATCGACCAAGTACGGGGGGCCAATAGAACGTAAGCGTACTCACTTTTCAGGTCGTGCCATTCTGTCTTATCCCTGGAATTTCATAGGGCACTCGAAAGTGCGTTGGCAAAGCATGCCACTTCGTCATCTAGTGCCTTCTCTGGCAAGGGCCACACGCTAGGAGGTGGATCTGCTCCGGTTGATCTCAAGCACGAAGCGCGTTCAGTCGCAAACCAAGCTTCTTCTGTAGTGACAGGCCTGACCCCACCGACGAAGGTCTTTGTCGGGCTAATTGCTGCCTACGCTTTCTTCTGGTACCTCAGCTAATTCTGCAGAATACATGTAATTTATTTGTGAAATACACAAGATACGAAGTTTGATATAGTAGACGCCAAGATAGTCCTCAAAGTCTCTCCCTACAACCACCCGAGAGCCGTCCAAGCTTCTTGAGCAGCAGCTTCTTTCGCGGTTTTCTGATTCCTTCCTATTCCAGACCCCATGGTGTTTCCATCCACTGAATAGGAATGGCCATCAATAAAGCCTAAGCAACACAAGGAATCATGCTACGCACCTACACATCGCACAGTCCATTGAGGATTATGTGATTCACCGCTGCGTTCAGCTGAATAGGTCACCTGTATACTCTTCTGGATGGCGGTTTGGTTGAGACGGGCCAAGATCCCGAAAGATGCACCCGCGCCAGTGGCTGGTGGTTGAGGAAGCGGTGGAGGGGCTGTGGCTGGGGGTGCTGGGAGCCGATGTTGACTAGTGCTAGCACCACCCATTTGGTATGTCGGGGAAGGGGGATTAACCAGGGGAACAGCTTCAGCATCTGGATTGATAAGCCGAGCGATCCAGTTCTGGATCGGGGCGACTCCACTGCGCATGTACACCGCGCCAATGTACGAGTAGAAGAAAAAGCGAGTTTCCTGGAAGGTCTTGTCATCAGAGGACAATTGCGATCTATTGAGATCATCACCTACATCCGCTCCATTGATGCGTTCCGCGAAGTCTTGGGTGTAGAGTAGCCGATCCTTCAGTTTGTAACTGTCGACCCAAGCTTGGATTTGTGTATCTGAAGTCAAGTCCCTCAACTTTTCCTGTCGCACTGGATAAGGCGAGAGGTTTTAACCGGATTTATAGCAAAATAAACGAACAGTCATTTCATCGGCAGGAATCATTGGTCGCTCGAAGAATAGGGCGTTCGCGACAGTGAAATCGAACACCCTGCCGCCCAAGATCGAGAGGCGTTGAGTATCGCCATAGTCTTCATTTTTGCTGTCTCTAATCGATTTGTGAGTATAGATGTCTAGGAATAGGATCTACGGGCTGATTAGTTAGACTTCAGCCTCAAGACAATATCTAGCGCACGGGATCATCGATTTTGGGAATGGGTGGGAGTGGACGGTCTGCCATGGTTCGTTGCGTTGAGGGTCCTCTGTGTTAGTGATGGGACAGGAAATGAACGATCACATCGATTCTCAGTGAGGAACCATCCTTTTATAAGTATTTTGGGTGAATCTGCGCAATCAAGAAGTTCAAGCCTCGCGTTGCGCAGTAATAAAGCTAATAACGATCACGTGCTCGGCCATCTTCTCTTCTCTCTCTCCTCACACCGACAGAGTCACCTTCAAGTTCGAATACGGACTTGAACTGGCTGACCAGAGTGCTGATATGTCTGCGGACAAGAAGCCACCGCCGTCAACTGGACAAAATCCACTAATTTCAGAAAAGTACCTCGATGTACCGTCACAAAGGCTTTACTACCTTAGCCTAGGTTTGCTATGTCAAGTAGGTGCTTTGCTGCATTGCGATGGAAATATCTCATAGTCTGTATAGGCCATCAAAATAATGGAGTTTGGCTGGACGACCGTTGTTGGGACCGACGACTCGCTCGGCCCTTGTATGAAATGGCTCCTTGTGGATGCCCTGTACTGCGTTACACTCGCGCTGCTCCGAATACCGAGGCTGAATTACGGGAAAGCAGTCATATTTCTGCAGATATCTACGCTATGGTTCTTCGACGGGTTGATGTTCGGGGGACTTTCTTTGAACGTTGGCGGAGGGGACATGCGTTCACGCTCCTATGGGCGCTCAAGTGCGTTTTCTGATTCTTCGCGTCGGCGGAGCGTTGCTGAGACCTTGCGTGAACACCACCTCAGACCAGCAGGAAGTTCTCGGCACACCGGAGCCGTTTAGCTTGCTCGACCTGGTGTCACCTCTCACCTTCGGCCTTCTATCATCAACATCTGACAAGGATGCCCATCTCCTCGGTCAACACACCGTGCGCATGTCGCCAATCAGCACAGCGCAACTCTACCCCAATGGCCAGACATTCTGCCTGTCTGCCCAGTCGAACTTCGTCCTCGTCCCGGTCCTACTCAACAACACACATCCCCACCACCTCAGATATTCCATTTCACCTCTGGGTCATAACGAACAAGGAGCAAACGGGAAGATCGAATATTTTGACCTCAGCGCGAAGGAATTAAAAGCGATCGAGCTAAGCCGAATCGACGCTCTCCAGTTGGCACGCCCAAATCCCACCGCGAACCACGACTCTGATGACTACGACGAATATGACGACGATGACGACGAAAACGACGCGAATGGCAACGCCCACTCCAACCTACAGAAGTCGCAATCCATCACGCACATAAAAGTGACCAAGTCTGGTACAATCCGCTTGGAACGCGTAGTCGACTCCTCGAGCATCGACGCGCGGTTGATGTACCCAAGCGAGCTGAAGATAGCACCTTGTCCGACTGCTGAGTTCGCAGGAGCTGGGGGTGTAGAAACAGATATCAAGTGTATCGGTCAGGATCCCGAATTGCCGCTGGTGATCAACATAGCCGGCGTAGCACCTTTGAGCCTCAAGTGGTCCAAAGCCATCAACGGCCAAAGGGAGCCTTTCCTAGTCGAAGGGATCGAGGGGGAACATCGCTGGACTGAAGGTGGCGCCTCCAATAACGGTGCAGTCCAGGATGTTCAGGTACCCCTGGTCGTGACATTAGATAGGCTCGGAAACCATGAATACACTTTGGAAGAAGTTGTGGACTCCATAGGCAATGTAGTCCCCCTCAACACAAACCCCGTAAATCCTCGCAAAGTTTACAGGTCCTACAATGTCCTACGCCACCCATCGGTCTCTTTCAAGTCGTGTGCTGAAGGGCGGCAAGTACCTTTGCTCATCGGCTCGGAAGCGACTCTCGCAATCGCAACCAACGACGCTGACCCTGTCGATGGTCCATGGGATGTCGTCCTGAAGTACCAGCCTTCTACTGATGCCGACGACGTGGACGCGAAGAGTTCCAAGAAGCACAAACCCTGGACGAAGACTCTTCACAAGCTCAACGGACACGACCTGTCCTTCAAGGCAGCCACACCAGGACGGTATACCATTGCGAGCATCAAAGGAAAGGTGAGGATGAAGTTGATCTCTTCTTATATGCGTATTAACGAGGTCCAAAGTATTGCACAGGTGATGTGTTGTCGCCGGAGTCCTGCAATATCGTGGAGAAGCCTTACCCAACTGCTGAAATTGAATGGAAACGGATTCACGAATGGTAAGTAACCTTCTATTTGTTTGTTTATTAATCGTCTGACCGGGTCGCAGCTCTGGAGATACCGGCGTATCTGCGTCGCTTGTTTTCCACGGGAGCCCTCCTTTCACTGTACATTACCAAGTTCAACGGGACGCCGAGGCTGCTCGCGATCAAGTGAAGACATTCAACACCGCCCGTGGCGAGCTCACGCTGCAACCGGAGCGCAGTGGCCGATACATTTACAAGTTCACTTACCTCAGTGATAGCAACTACAAGAAGGTCGGTCTGAATGGCCCTAGCATCGATCAAATAGTCCATCCATTGGCGAGTGCTGAGTTCATCGACGGGAGCAGAAGTGCTACTTCGGGGAGGAAGAAGGTCATCAACGTCTGCGAGGGTGCTTCAGTCAATGCGGACGTCGAACTTCGAGTAAGCGCACCAATATTTTATACGTGTGTCCCTGCTAACGTCTTCTAGGGTACTGGTCCGTGGAACTTGGAACTTCAGATTGTGGGACCAAGGAAATCTGAGACTATCGTGGTCCAAAATATCACCACGTCAAGGAAGACCCTCGAGATTCCAATACCAAAGTCAGTTGATAAGGATGGTGGGGCCTTCGAGGTTGATCTTGGTACGGACTTCTTCAGTTTGCTGAATACCCCAGAAGCTGATCTTTGGTGCAGTTAGCATCGAAGACGCCTATGCATGCAAGCGGACCCTCTCAGGTGCCGGGATCCTGGTCAATGTCAGACGCATAAAGGTATCGTGGCTTTTGTAAACACCTCTTCTCATATCTGACCCAAGCCAGCCCACCGTCAAATTTTATGGCAAAGACACTGAGCGCCGCGTGGTCGTTCTGGAGTCAGACAAAGCTAGTTTGCCACTTCGCTTATCTGGACAAGGCGTACGTTTCTTTCCGCCATACTTTCTATGTCGTTACTCACCTCCGTCGTAGCCTTGGAAAGTCAGCTACCATCGTATTGGTGACGAAGAGGTGATACGGACAATGCTGGCCAGCCCCAACGATCATCTGCAAGTCACACAGAAAGGGACCTATGAACTCCTAGCAGTACGTGCATCGTTGTATCCTTGCATAAACGTAGCTATATACTGAGTCGTTTTAGGTGTCTGATTCGCTCTGCCCCGGTTGGGTGGTTGATGGAAAGACATATGAAGTCGACTGGGTTCCAAGACCATACGCAAAGCTATCCCCGAAGATAGAAGCCATCTATGAGTCATTCAATAACTCGCATATATTACCACCTATCTGCGAAGGGAACAACGCCCACGTTGACCTCGAACTGACAGGTATTTGCTGCCTATGCAACGATGACCCCTCCCGTGACTGACCGAGACGCAGGTCGACCTCCGTTCCAGATTATGTATAACATTGCACAAGGCAACGAGAATGGCGGTACAAAACTCCTTGATCAACCCGTTTTCAACAGTATCCAGGCCCAAACGCGCTTCCAGCTCCATACATCTCGACCCGGAAGGATGTATTACGAAGTAAAGCAAATTGGAGACGCCGCTTACCCCCTCGCCCAACATAAAAACGCCATCATCCCTCGTTCGGAACGCCTGCTCTTCGAGCAACAGGTCGCAATACGACCTTCAGCTCGGTTCAAATCACGTAGTCGTCTATCGTACTGCCTGAACGAACCCTTCGTTCCAACGGACCAAGCAAATGGCGTGGTCGTCTTGGAAGGATCCCCACCCTTTACCCTCAAACTATCGATACGGAGCATCGGGACAAGTCACATCCATACCGAAATCGTCGAGGTCAACTCAAGGGTGTGGGAACTCAACCTTCCATCATATTCCTTCCAGACAGTTGGCGCACATCATGTTACGATAGACTCTGTTTTGGACGCGTCCAAATGTGCTCAGGCAGGCCTTGATCCTTTGTCAACGTCTATCTGGGTCGATGTTGCAGAGACTGCGTCGATCGTTCCCTTCGAAAGAAGAACAGACTATTGCGTCGGCGAGGTTTCGCAATTCCAACTCGAGGGTATCCCACCATGGAGTATTGGGTCCGTTTTTCCATCTTCATTGTTGGTACAAGGATTGACAATGAATTGAAGGTACCGCATCAACGGGAAGTCATATACCCAAGAAGCCAAAACGTCGCCGTTCTCCCTGCTTCAACAACAACCTGGAGAATTCTCGATAACATCCATAGCACACAGAAAGCAGATGTGCAAGGCATCCGTCAAGGATATGGTATTCAACGTCCATCCATTACCTTCGGCGCAAGTGGGACACGGAAAGCGCATCTTCCAAGACATTCACGAGGGTGAGTACTTCCTTCGTCTGTCAACCAGATTATATACTGAAACACCGTAGGTGACCAAGCCGAAATCGTCTTCACCCTCATCGGGGAACCACCATTTACTTTCACCTATCAACGAGCAGAAGTCAGCTCGAAGAAAGGAGGAAAAGCTGGCAAAGTCCTCGAAACACACACGGTCTCTCGGGTCAACGCCCAAGAGTATTCAATATTCTCTGCTTTAGAAGGTAGACCTTGCTTTCCTTACTTGCTTTTGCTGCGGGTAACTCAACTTGTTCATCTACAGGAACCTGGACAGTAACATCCATTTCTGACAAGTATTGTCGTTATCCTCAAGCACAACCAGAGATAGGCACCGACAGACGGCGAACCTAGTCGCGTATAATATATTATTTATCCCCACCGATCAGGTCGAGTTTGGGGTTCAGGCTGAAGTTGTATAAGTGCTATACGCTCAGATGGCTCAAAAGATGCTTTATATTGCGCTATAAGGACATCTATAGCTTCAGACTTCATACCACATACCCCATTGTCTACTTAGACCTGCGCAGACGAGATATAGAACCACTTCGAAACTGCACCTTAACAGTTAGAGGTTGCTCGAGAGGGAAGTAAGAAAGGCTTACTGGAAGGGTCAATGGGCGCAGGAGGGAGTCTTTGGCCTGCAGGTACGGATGTGTAAGAGGGGTCATCCCGGCGAACAAACCCAGGGGAGTTGGAGATGGTGATGTTGCGGCTGGACAGGCATAATTAGCATGATGCTCGTAATGGTGAACAAGTATGTCTCACATGGAGAGGTCGTAGGCAGCTGTCTTGGCGGCAGACTCTCCAGTGATGAGGCGACGCCATGCTTCATGGCACTCGTGGATGATTTCCGTAGCGTACTTCCTGTTCTTAGCTTCTCCGGAGAAAGCGAAGGTGTTCTCCTGCTTCCCATCGGGAATCTTGTAGATCCTACAGCAAGATTTGTTCATGCCCGTCGATGCCAATTGGAGTTGAAGAACTTACCTGAACCACTCGTTGGTCGCGCGAATAAGACCTGGAAGATGGCGCTCGACGTCCTCGATGTCGTTCAACTTGGACGCGAGGGGGTCGCGAACATCAACGACGATGACTTTCCAATCGGTCTCGCCTTCGTCGAGAAGGGCCATGACGCCAAGGACCTTGACTTGCTTGACCTGACCGACGTAGCCCACTTGCTCTCCGATCTCGCAGACATCAAGAGGATCGTTGTCTCCCTTCGCCTTGGTCTCTGGGTGGAGTTCAGCGGGATCTTCCCAGGTCTAAAGCCATGTTATCGGGAGATACCGCGATGATGTTAAGATCATGGACTCGCCTGGGGGAAAGCACCATAGTTCCAGATGTATCCGTGATGAGGGAAGCAGTTGCGCACGAAACGCAACTTGCCCCTTTTGATGTCCTGCTTGATGGGATTGAACAACTCCTCCTTCGAGATTTCCATCTTCGCATTCGTCCATCGGGGGACCTCAACGACCATGTTGAAGATCCCGGCCTCCCGGTCGGCGAACAGTGGGATATCATGGAAAGGGGATACGACGGCACCGTTCTGCTCGATGTACACTCTGTGCTCTGCGCCCGGATATATCAGATTTGTCCTGCGCTTGTCGTGCCGGGCGTGGAAGACCTACCAAGGGTATTGGGGGCTGCGACGAGCCTTGGTGTGTATTCTTTAAGCAAGAAAATCAATTTTCGCAAAGCAAAAAGGACATCTGGGACGAACGCGAGGCCATTTTACTGGATGACTCTGATGAGAGATGTCGCAGTGAGAGAGAGAGGCGCTGTGAAACGCGTGCGGTGGACTTAGAGGTCATATGGCTGGGTATAGGGCTGAGTCTCTGTTCTTTGATTATCATTAGCCCATCGCGGGTAAAAATCAGATTAGCGATCATTGTGCCATCTCTGACCTGCGTTTTCAAATTAGGGCGTAAATATTGATCATACACCGCGCGTCGGCCACAACATATCCGAGACCATGAACCAGAAAGCATCGGAACGGAAGGAATGTAAGAACGGAAGGCCAACCCTGATCCCAACAATCACCATCAACACGCTAAAAGGGGTGCGACCATGGCAAAAAGGAGCAAAGAGACAATGCTCGGGATATAGAGTAGGTACGTCGGCGTAGACTTGTTCCACGAAATTTGAAAGTTCAATGGCGCAATGTCGGCATGGCGTGCGTCATACGAGGCCACCGTCTTGCAGGATGTTGACAGCATTGCCATTAGGTGGAATATTTGATAAAGAAAAGTTACCGCTGAAATCAAGCCTAAGGAGCAGTCGCTCTACGTGTCTTCTGACTTCGGCACTTCCGTCAAATAGTTTTCCACTGCCTATCGCGGCAGCAAGACTCAACGACACGTTGTTAATCCCGCTGGCATTCATGAGCACGGACTTTGACGCGTCTGTTGTCGTAAAGGGTTTGTGGGATGTCGATTCGGAGAGATGATGGTAGAATGAACCAAGGCAGGCATGAAAAGACTAAGACACACACATTAGGTTCTCTTGCTTGCCTGGTAGTTAATTCCTAGTTACCTTGTTGATTTCGGCAACAATCTCCCATCGCTCTTGAACCATGATTCCGACGCCCTGATCACCGTGTATACTCCCTTCAAACAGCAACGCAGGTAACACGTCACCTCCCCATCTTTCGACCTGAGCAACCAGCCGCTCGCATACCTCAAATATTGACCTCAGAATCGACGTGAGGGTGTCATTGGTCAAGAGGCAGCCCGTCACCAGACGATCGAGATACATCGAATGGATTGTCCGCAAAGTGGTGAAATCAATGTGGGTGGAGTCCGAATGTGCACTCAACCCAGACGGCCGGCTGCCCAACAGCGTGTTAGACCCAGTGGAAGCAAACTGGGACATCCCCTCTTTCCCAAGCAACGACTTGAGTTGCCTGTACTCTGTGTCTACGACGTCTGTCATCACATATGCAAGGAGCGTGTCCAGGAACCAGCCCATGTCACGGACGACGCCCCACCCGCAGCGCAGCAGGGTAGATCGCGCTTTCAGGTCTTCGTCAGTACCGCCTTCTCCCAGACCAGTCCATCTCCGCCGTGCACGCTGGGCATTTGACAAGGATGTCCAACAGTTGTGAATACGCGTATGTGTTTTTCGAAGTGAAGACAGGAATGCATGGAGGTCGGTATATGTGAGGAGGTCGGCGGAATGGAGGAAGAGGTCCAGAGGCCAGGAGACAGAGAAATTGAGTGTAATGGGGGTGCCTAGAAGAAGGTCTTTGAATGAAGTTGTCTCTGCATCCTCCACGCGAGGGGATGTAGGTTGATTCGTAGGATAAGCAAGAGACGGTAGCAGCGGGCGCAGAGGTCCAGAGGGCAAAGAGAATCGAAGATATGCGAGAGCGGGGTCATGTTGTGCAGAAGTGCCAAGGGATGCGCGTAGTATCGCAAGGTTGAGGTCTTGTTCCCGGATCATTGAAGAGACGCCAGATCGTGAGGCCAGTCGCGATATTTTGAGGCGCTCGATCTCTCTGATGAGCGAGAGGCTGAACTCTCCATTTCGGAGGAGGAAATAGTTGGCCCTTCGTAACCGTTAGGGCTATGTAACCGCGAAGTGAGTAGTAGACATACAGAGAGTCGACAGCGTCGGAGACATCTTTCTCGGTGAGAATGTTCATCCATAACCAGTCACTAACGTTGAGACGGATTTCCGAGATGACGCGGTCGAAGATGATCTGGTCCTCGGGAAGGGCTGAGTCTAGCAGCTCCGTATGTTGGAGCGCTAAGTGACGGGGTAGTTGCTTTTGCCACTTCGCGGCCTTCACCGTACCTACAGCCCGACCGACATACGCAATCGACTCTCGAGATTGCGATGACACACAGCGCGGCATAGATCCTTCTGAAAGGATGAATTTCTCATTGGTCAAGGGGTCTGTGGCAGACATCGATCCGTGCACCAAGAACGCGGTCAGTTGTGTCCTCCATACGCGTTGGACAACCATGGACAGACGCGACAAGATGTCGGCTACCCGATGCACACCGGTCTTCGAGCGCATGAGAAGCATATCGATCAGGGGGCCTGGCGGCCATGCTCTCTGGCCTTCAAGTTCTTGCACGAGGGAAACCAAGGTGGCCAAGGGGGACTCCCATTCTGAAAATATGGCACGTATCGTCGACAGGGGTACAAACGAGCCACGGCCTACAAGCTCGGCGTCGCGTCGAAGGACCTTGTTTTCCGTCTCTAGCACGAGACTTTCGTATTCATCTTTCAAGATCTGGTTCAAAGACGTGCATAACGCGCATACATATCGCGACGAGCACGATGAGAGGGTGGTGCATGATTTCTTGACGGTGCGATACTGTAGGGCGATCTTTCCTAGAAATTCGAGGACTTGCTGCTCGCCTGGATGGAGCAGAGGCTGAATCGCAGAATCGACTTGGCCGTCGTCGGTGAAGAGAGAAGAGCTGTGCCCGGCGAGGACAAGAAATATCTCTGCGATCATGGCAGAGCTGGCGCACGAGCGCTAATCGTGCCGATGTTGGAAAGCGCCCAATATTGAGCACAGCCACTAGCATACACCGTCGGGGACGCAGTCGCAGCCACGACCATCATCACCTCTCTTTCAGCAACGGTCACCATGCACGCCGTAGATTCTTTCGAGGACGCTGGCTCGTTCAGTCTCTCTGCGAAGCATGCGGTCGCCTCGTACGACATCGACGATGCCTTCTCCGATACAGAGGATCCAATATCCTCATTTCACTTGAATCCGGAGGCAATACGAGCAGACTTGTCCAAGGCCATAACGTCGACATCGTGGGCAGGGCTGGAGGGCGACGACGATGGGCTGAGCTCGCACCATAACGGCCTCTTCAACGCACAGGACACGTCGGTGTCTTCGCTGGACATCAATGGATCTCCGCACTCTGCGTCCGCTTCGTCAGAATATCTACCATCAAGGAGTCGGCCTGAATCACCCGTAGAGGAACATTTCTCTCAAATATCCTTGTCGAATTCTATCAATTCCATCGCCCACGCGGAGTACCCGGCTGAATCAGACACCCCTAGCGAACCTCAGGTTGTCAGTTCACTGAACGGCACATCGGAGAATGCTCATATACAAATCACGGCTTCAAACTCAAATTCGGCACAAAACACACCGCTCAGTTCACCGCCCAGTGATGCTCAGAGATTCACGCCGTCACCGCCGCACACATCACCACCAACCACACCGATGCCATATATCACACCGCCGGCGTCCTTCGCCGCCTCGGCATCGTCATCAGTTCCGTCCCTAGCCTCCTCGTCGCAACATCATTACTCTCCACGATCTTCTGACGTTGGCGCCGAAGTGTCGCCGGGGTCTACCACGTCTAACGCTGTTCCCCCTTCGCCTAGCAAGCCTGATCACCATCCTACCGTTCGTCCGACGCGATCAGCCGGGCCTAGCATATTTGAGAAAGTCAGAAGCAAAACGCGACCGACATTCCTCCCTCCCAAGAGTCGTAAAGAAGACGACAAACACCTAGCTGACTGGCAGGCCATGATGAGGCAAAGTAGGATCGCTGGTAGGTGAAACACTCAATTAGTCTACCTCAGCTAGCACAACTAATTGCTTGCTACCGTTCACGTAACTTGCGAACAATTACCATCTAGCGGAGAAGCGTAGGAAAGCTCTCCAAGATCGACGATTAGCTAGAGAAAAGAAAATCGACGAGTCCATACACATTTGGGAGAAGGAAATACTCCCAGACTGGAGAGTAGTCCATAAGAACCCTCACCTGCGCAAGCTATGGTGGAATGGTATACCAACTAAACTCCGCGCCCACATGTGGGAGAAAGCCGTAGGAAATCCACTTGCTCTGAGCAAAGGTCAGATATCTCATGAAGACTTGACGAATTGACCCGATGGTTCCTTCTCTAGATAATTACCGGGCTTGCTTGGCTAGGGCGAAGCGTGCCCTTTCCTCGGGCACCTTTCCCTCCGAAACTCTCTCACTTATAGAAGCTGACATTGCCACGACGCTTCCTGCTCTCCACATATTCCATTCGGAGATGGGTCCGCTGTACCAAGACCTAAAGGACATGCTGTGTGCGTGGGTAGTTTCGAGAAGCGACGAGGGGCTTGGATACACGACGGGTGTCAGCCGAGTGGCTGCCATGTTTCTCATCAGTATGCCACCGCAACAAGGGTTTGTAGTTATGCGAAACCTGTTGGAGAGACATTGCATGCGAAGCTTCTACGGAGGAGCAGCAACCAAAGATGATGTAGGTGTCGAAATTAGTAGAATCGTTGCAATGCACACATTGATTACGTTCGCGTTCAATAGGTTGAAGCCTACTACAGGTGATTACCCTCCTTCCACCAAGTGTTCGTATGTCTCAAGATTGCTACAGGATTTTTGACACGCTTCTAGCCGACGGAATGCCAAAAAGTAGTCCTTCCTCTCCTCAAATCTATGATGAATTCAACTGAGTGTGAACCGACTTTAGTCTACTTCAACTTCAAGCAGCATCAAATATCGCCTTCAGCCTACCTACCAGATTGGTTAATACCGCTGTTTTTAGATCATCTGCCTTTCGAAGCGTGTGCGCGAATATGGGACGTCATCTTGCTTGAAGGCGACGCGTTCCTGTATAGAGCCGCGTTGGCCATCCTAGCGGTATTGGAGTCTCGGCTATTCTTCCCCGACCGTAAAGAATTGCTGGAACTGTTGAAGTTCGTACCGTTTCCTTGCGCCTTTCATCGTGGTCTAATCTCGTCACTAGGGGAGAAAACAAGGCAGCGCTTGACGTCGCGCAGAGGGAGGGTCAGCCGTTGAACGGCGGTAAATATGAGATATACGGTGTAGATGAAGAAACATTGTGGGAAAGGATACAGAGCATGGAAGATTGGTGGAAGGAGAGCACATGGACTCGCTTGATACAAAGGGAACTGCCAGACTTGTAAAGGGTAATGTGGTATACTTGGTGGATGGGGCTGAGGATAATTCATTGGGACGGACTACTAATTGAAAGGGGCTGCTAAGGAGAGGCTGCCACGAAGGCGTTGAAGTTATACATGGTAGGGGTGGTGCTGAAATGGAAACCTTTGGGATGAAAATCTATTACGAGCCGACCATCTCTCGACACGGTGGATGACACGTCGCAGTCGGTGGTGAGTGGCAGTTTTAGCTTCGCGAGACCTGCTGGTACATCCGTCGTCTGCGTGTTGGGGCCGCAGGCAAGAGTTACCTGGGCTGGCGATGCCAACAACACCACGGCCCAAAGGAAGTCCTGAGTCTGATTGAATGCATCAGACTTCAGTCAAGCGCTTGGTTACGCTTTGACATATTGGCGTATACTCACGAAGTCAGCCCTATCTGGGCGAGACACGGAATCCGCAGTGGATGCAGCAGCAGGGAACAACCTAGCCCATAAGAACACGCGGTCCCGAGAAATCGAAGGGTAGGATCCTGTCTTGTATGCTTCAATGTAATACTGGTTGAGGTCGAGCCAACCTGAAGTAAAATGAAGTTCGAGGCTCAGCAGATCATTATATAGCTTCTCGATCGAGTCACTTGCCTTGATGGTCAAAGCCATTGACCCATGCTTGCGAGTTCGGCTGCGCACCTTCGATTGGGCCAATGTAATGGGATTCTCCATAATCATTCCAGGTGATCACTTCAGCGATATCCACTTGGTCGCGGTTGGAGATGATGTCCTCCCATCGCCGAGCGAAGAGCCAATCATCCGACCGATAAATCCAGTTCTTGTTGAATGATCCCGGACCATAGTGCTGATGTCAAACGGGAGTTATGAAACTTGGGAACACAGCAGAACACGAGGACATACAGTGAAGAACCATGGGGATACGGCAGCCATAAACGTACGGCCGCCCAAATTGTTCAGGTAATGGTTGTCAGACTCGAAGTTGACATCATAGTTGCCCATGGGCCACCCTCCATTCCACTAATTGGCCGAGTCAACATGTGGGTCACGGGTATTTAGAGGTTCTCACATTGAAAAAGCCATCAGCGACGGGATATTGTCCGAAAGTGGCGGGGTCGACGAAGAACGACGGTAGGAAAAATACACCAGGTACTCCATCTTTAATGGTTGCCTGCCACCCATCGTTAACATTGCTGGCGCCAAAGTGGCAGTTCTCGCCGGAGAATGTGGAGACGAGGACACGGCCGTCATATAATAGTTGATTGGGATGCGACGCGTATGCAGTGATATAATGGCGTAATGCGACTGCAGCACCGTTGCTGGCACAAGACATAGACGTCATGTCGAGTGATAAAAACAGTTTAAAATCGGTGCCCGAATTAGCCGCTGCAGAATACGCGTCCGCGACGCGAAGAGGCTGCCAGTCCCCCCCGCCCACGTTAAGGACGAAACCCTCAATACCCTTGGAGTGGGCGAGAGCGATATCTGAGAAGCACCTAGTCAGCCACGTAAATCACGTTCATCACGAGTGATCTACCTGCGGCCCATTCGTCGACGGTGTAAGGGTAAGTGTTTCCCACCATGAAGTGTGCAACCACTAGTTTCGGAAAGGAGTTTCGCGGCATGATCGAGGTCTACAGGTTTGGGTGAGCGTCATATCTCTTCAGGCGAAGGGGTTAACTCACATGGTTGGTTGGTATTGCGGCAGCGCTAGCAACGGCTACTGCACATAGGCGTACCAAGAGTCCCAGCGTACTAGCCATCGCACGGGAAGGTAATGCAGATGAAGAGATCCAGCATATTAGCTGGTATTTATGAGGAACCACTGCTGGGCACATTCCTGCTGATCATGAATTCGCGAGGTAAATGAAGCTCTTGGGATGCCGAATGGGCTGAACAAGGCACTCGCTATCCACTTACCGCGAACATGCAACGATGGGCTCGCTGGCGCTCCAATACCATGTGGAATATCGCAGATATTGTTCTCTGGCGCTGACTTCACGTCATGCGTCTGCACCAATGATCAATACCGTTCAATAGGTGACGAAGTCCACAGGACATCTACAAGTCGCAGTCACGACCGTAGGAGGTGACCACTCCTGAAGTGCATACCTGAGCTAGTCAGAAGGCAGACGTCTTCTCATTATGGAGACTCCATTTCCATAATGGCGAGCGTGTATGCTTCTGAAGTTAACCACTCGAAGAACTCCCCGCTTGTTCTTGATCCGGCGGACCATACTGAATGGATTTTGGCTCGTGACGTGGCGCATCAGAGAGATGCATACGTAGAAGAGGATCCTCAGAGAAAAGGCAATGATTCATGTATTCATGCCATTTTGCCGTGCCTTCCTTGCCATTACACCAATGTGGCGCTGGAAGTGCTCACCACTGCCGATATGGACATCACCAGCTCTGATGAGCGACCGCATGGGATGGAGCAATATAAGCGATATTTAGTGGGGCTTGCCTTGCGCCCGCCTTGCCTCCTGTGAGACATTCATTCTGTTTCTGAGCCATCAGCACATCGATGATGTCGCGAGATTGAAGATGGGACGACACCTGGTAGCCGAGAGCTGCGCTGCCCAGACCGCGGGACCGAAACAATCGGTAGCGGGCATGTCTCGCACTCGACTGCTCTCGACATACTTCCAGGATGGGCGCTATCCGTCTAGGCGAAAGCCCAGAACGCACAAATACATCACGTGCCGGCCTGGCCGCATCGCCCGAATAGGGGCTATCCCTGTTGAAGCCTGTTGAAGCCTGGTGGTCCTTCCAGACCGCCGCCCGCCGCTGTCCTCGCTGCAACAGGCTGCAGCCTAGCGAGGCAATTCAATGTTTTGGCAGTAAGTCTAGAAAAGCCGTTGTGTTGATGAGCGTTCCTATTCCGCCCGAGGGTGCGGTCGTGTGCCCCCGACAGAGTATATAAACTGCACCCATCGAGGCTCTACAAGACCATTCGCATTCAGCAACTCAATCCCACAAACCAACAACCACAACTCACAAATTCTTATCACCCTCCCCTCACACATCTAAATATAATGTACCCACTCATCGCTGCTCGTCAAAAGGCAAGCCCCTTATACTTCTTCTTATCTTCATTAATACTGACTGAGCTCGCATTGCAGACCCTCTTGATCTGGGGTGGACTTGAGACAGCTCTTCTCTCGTACGTCTGGATGAGATACAGACAAGCAAGGTTAGTTGCATCTCCAATCTGTCAGCGCGACAATATAGCTAATCCCATCTGCATGCAGCATGGAAAGAGCAAAGCTGGGTTTTCCCATGGCCAAGCCGAGCCTACCTTCCAGAATATAATACACAGAGCCGCTAATTCAGAGAAACGTGCACGCACCTCTCTGCCTGGCACCCACTTCACATTCCCCCACCACGCTCCATCATCATCACACATCCACGACAAGGATGTCGACACCACCATATCCAACATTGTATTTGATCTCTCTGTAAATTAATAGAATTTCTTTTGTGCACAAAGCAGTACATCTGAGCAGAATGAGTGAGATACATCTCCGGGAGAATTACTCAACCGACTAGTTATCGAGATCCTCGCCGGCTGTCTCCTTCCATAGAGTATACATTTTGCGGCGATTCGTGTCCTTCGTATCGGGGTTACTCGCAGTGTCGAACAAGTATTTAGAAAGCCCTTGCTTCAGTGAAGTAGAGCTGAGTTTGCCAGCCGATGGATCAGTCAGACAGGCATTTTGGATGAGGTGAGGGTACAGGGAATCAGAATTGGCTAAACGCCGCCGTTTTGTAGTACGGGTATCGTCGTCCGAGTTGGATGTAGATTCCCTAGTCACAGATCGGAAGAGAGGTTCCAAGAAGGCCGACTGGACGCGACGATGGGTGGTCGAATTGGGAGTTAGGGCAGCGAGGTTAAAAAATGGGGCGAGGAGGGTGTTAAGAGGGGCAGGCAAGGACTTTTCTTCGGCAGCCATGACTTTGTCGAGCTCCTCAATGTATATATCGGCAAGGTGGTACGCTAGACTGGTTGGTACACGCAGATCTGACGGACTAAATTTGCATTAGAAAACCAAGAATAGTTTGAAGGAAGCCGAAAGTTGCACCATAATGGACCTCCCTCCTTGGTCAGAATATCGTTGTACTCTTCACATGAAGCCTTGTCCCATCCGGCGCGAGATAGAAGCTTGAAAGAGGCATTTATGTACCGCCTCACGAGCATATAATATTTATCGATCCTGAAGTAGAAAATGAGGTTGAATAGCTTTCTGCATGCCGTAAAACATACCGAAGACGATCAATGCCACTCCATTCTCGGACCATTGTTTCCCAGAACCCTCGTAAGAAGGCCAGAGATTGGGACGTCGTCGTGATCATGAGCACGAGCTCAGCCAACTCATCGGCTAACGCCTGCTGCACCAGTGGTTTATCTGACATCCAGAAACCTATCGGAAGATCTTCAAAACCCGTTCGACAAGTAAACCAAGCGATCTTACAATAGAAAATCCCCTTCCACAGCTTATCCATATCTTCCTTTGGCAGGACATTCTCTGAAGATTCTGAGAGGAAGACGGAGAGTTTTTTAATGGATTTATCGCGCGTCCTTTTATCTGGAGGCTGGCGAATTCAATTGCCCACCGTGGCGCGAGTGCGATCTGGAGCTCACCTGTAGATGCGAGGTATTTGGCCAACGGTGGTGTTGCAGAGGATGCGGCAGTCATGGTGGTTGGAAGGAAGCGCTCAAAATTGAAGACGAGCGCTTGCAGGGTCCTGTAGGCATGATGACATCCTCAGGCAGCGTGCTCCAAAATCAGGAGTATATAATGCTCAGCCCATCCCTCTTGCTCCTTACACCCGATCCGCCATGTCCAAATCCCCTGTAACATGCCACGGTGTGCCCTCACTTTCCTCGCGTCCTACCTACCGCGTCCTCATCAGATTTCATTAGTTCTCGATTCGTCGACAGGGAAGCCTGCGGACGGCGTCGCCGTCAATCTGCAGGAGCTCACCACCGCCAAATACGACGGTGGCCCAGATATTTTTGACCCGCTGGGGAGAGGGTGCGTTGCTGCCGCCCCGACAGACGATTCAGCTCATCGCCATACAGCGTGACCAACTCAGATGGCCGGTGCCTTGATTTATTGTCCGTCAAGAATCCCCAGGACGAGCCCTTCAAGCTCGTAGAGGGCCGGACGTACAAAGTAGTCTTCAAGACCAAGGAATACTTTGAGAGAACGAACCGCAAATGTTTCTATCCATGGGTAGAGGTACGGCATATGTTGTCATCTGTTCCACATTTAATCATCTCGCAATGGCCAGATCTCCTTCACCATCGAAAACCCCGACGAGCACTATCATATCCCACTTCTAATCAGTCCATACGGCTTCACCACATACAGAGGAAGTTAGAGCGCGATGGAATATGTACATTAATGGTGTGTTGTATACAATGTCGGAGTAATCGAAACAGTGTGTATCTATGCGTTGGCTCTACCCAGAGTAGTGAGTGGTGCAGCGTACCGATGAACTCCAAAGCAATGATGGATAGCAATAAATGCGGAAAAAAATGCTGAATAGCGGCGGCGTCGAATGTTTCATCCCATGACATTCTGATACTGGACGCCCTTGATGTTATGGCCGCGCATCGACTGTTTGACATTCGATAAGAAATGTTCGCGGTTCTTGATCAGTTCTTGCGCAGCATCTGTTGCAATCAATGATTTATCATCTTGCTGGCGATGGAAGACACGAGACAGGCATACCTTTGTTTAATGGATCGTCTGCGTTGGGCTCTAGGAAGAGGTACTGCAGGCCGACCATGACCGAATTTAAGTTGAGCACAGGCTTCCAGTCTTCTCGAAGGATGTTTAAGCAGACGTTTCCCTCGAGGTCTACATTCGGATGGTATATCTATATCAACAGATTAATAAGGCACAGGATGATATCAGGATGGGCACGCGCCGTCTGTGTGCATTTGACTTTCGGTGGCTCGTGAGGGTAATTGGTGTTGATCGCGAACGAGAAGATGAACGAGCCACCCTTGTACATGCCTTGAAGATTCGACCGAGAGGTTAATCAAAATCGCGTTTAATATAGAGTAAAATGGCAAACACATACCGTCGTCGGGTGTGATGGTGAGGGTGAAGTTAAGGAGATCGTTGGGATCGGGGAAATGTGTCTTCATGGTGTCGGGGAGGTCGAGCTCAGTCAAGTCTATTGGATTTTGTTAGCTAGTCCCCTTGCCACCGACATCGGCCATAACGCACCTTTCTGCACACGAATCTGCGCTGCGCTGGTCTTCGGCTTCTTCTTGGCCACTGCGTCCTCGTTCTTCTTCATGCTCCATATCTGGGTGCACAATACAGTCAGTATACGGCCACTGTGATTAATGCATGCAGCTGACCTTCAACATCGTGGGGGGAATTCAAGGAAAAGCGGAGGTTAGTGGCGGTTCAGGAGTAAGATCAAGCTGACTCGTGTTGTGCAGCCCTTCCACGCCTAAATATCAAGCGCCCAGCTGCGTGCTCCGAGTCCGCCATATGGTCCTCAGTGTCAGGCTGAGAGTCGAATTGCATAAATAGCAGCCTTTCACGCTATGCATCCTCCTCACCTCCCCCCACCATGTCCAACGACTCCATGGATCTCCCCATCGTCGACCTCGATGTCTTCCTCAATCAGCCAAGGGACTCCCTTGCAGTGCTGGAGGAATGCCATAAGGTTAGTAGAGCCTCAGTCAGATTACCCCGCTTTTTCATAATGATTTACCTTTCACAGGCAGCCGATGCACTTGTGGTTTACGGCGCAGTGATCCTGCACGATTCCCGCGTCACAGAGGACGATAACCAAGAATTCCTCGATCTACTCGAAGATTACTTCGCCCAACCACAGGAGGCTCTCAAGAAAGACGAGCGTCCCGAGCTCAGCTACCAAGTCGGCGTCACCCTCGAGAACACGGAGAAACCGAAATGCGCTGTCGACGAGCCGTGCCTACGCATTATCGAGAAGCTGGACCCCGCTGAGCGGCCGCTCGATATCTCTGCTCATTCGCCAGACCCGAAGTGTCGGTTCTTCTGGAAGATGAGCGAGAAGCCCCCGTACGAGACGCAGTACCCTGGGCTCAATGCGCCGAATGTGGTCCCCGAGGCAGAGGGCCTGAAAGTTCGTTGGACGCCGACGATGGAGACATGGGGCAAGTCGATGAAGAACGCGTGAGTGTCATGTCCTCCAACAATTGATTACCGCTCTCATCTTCATTTTAACGAAGCGTTGAAAACCTGGCCGAGATGGCCGCTATCGGCTTGGGCCTGCCTGGGCATACCTTCAAGGAAGCAGGCAAATACGGCCCACACATCCTCGCACCCACCGCCTCGGACTTGGTGAAATACGGCCAGAGGGACACTATCCTAGCGGGATTCCACTCTGACCTCAACTTCCTCACCATCCACGGCCGCTCGCGGTATCCCGGGCTGCATATCTGGGCGCGCAACACCGGCAAACGCATTCCTGTGAAGCTTCCTCCAACCGGCCGTTATCTCCTCGTGCAGGCGGGAAAGCAGCTGGAGCACTTGTCTGGGGGTCTTATCAAGGCCGGATTCCACGAGGTCGTTGTCAATGACGCGACTTTGAAGGTGAGAATATCTAATGATCACTCGATAGTACCAACATTTACTCATATACATTCAGGTCATTGAGCAGCGTAAGACTACCCACCCCGATCGCCCTCTCATTCGTATTTCATCCACATTCTTCTGGCACCTTTCCTCCGACTACGACCTTGCGCCCCTCCCGGCTTTGGCTGATCGTGCCCGTACAATAAGGGCATCGGAAGACAACTTGGGCTCTGCCGAAGACGAAAATACTCTGTACCCACCGATGAAAGTTGGACAGCAAGTATTAAAGTACGTTCCGAAGCTTTTACTAGATTCCGACCCGTCCATTGACTTCCCTGCGTGAATAGTGAGCTCAAACACATTGCGTTGATGGCCTGAAAACGTTAATGACATTCAAAAGATGTAGCATATGTAACTTACTAACAAAGACCGAGCAGCTTAGATAGGCATAAACAGTATCTACTAAAGCAACTGCAGTGGCGTTAACATGATATTGGGCATGGACAAGTCGCTCTCCCATCATATGAACGTCGAAGGAGAAGTCTTCAGGTATATTCACGCAGCGGTCGCAAAAGCAGCCTCGGGGTCTTTGTGATATCTGGCCGAAGGAGTAATTGGCTCGGGCAGTTCGGCTTTCTTCATGATTGTGTATTAACTGAGAAACCTTTACATTAAGTTACCGCTGTAGCTGACTTCATTCCTTGATCCCAAAAGACTTCAGAACGCTATGCAGCTTGATGACCATTTCTTCCCATTCGTCATCGGCATCGGAGAGCGCAGTGATAGCACCCCCTGCGCCAACTTGCCACTCTTCGTCCCTACACCCCTCAGGCGTAGAGGCATCACCCGATGGCGGCGGCGTTTGCATGTCCTGAAACTTGAAGCAACTGCGTATAGTCACCGACCAGTCTCCTGCCCCGCTGACACACCAGTACCCGAAGACCCCAGAATAGATGCTTCTCGGGTCGTCTTCCAGATTCTGAAGAATTTCCACACTGCGCTTCTTTGGGGCACCTGTCATACTACCTACGATCGGCATGCCCATATTAGTAGAGGTGCAACACATACGTGGGACACTAACCAGGAGGTAAACTCTTGCTGAGTACGTCCCATCCTAACTCGGCTGCCAGATCGACGTCGCCGCTCGATCCTTCAGGTAGCCTGCCCTCAATGACGCTGACGAGCTGCCATACAGTCTCGTATTCCTCGACCTTGCAGAACTGCGTTACAGCCACGTCCTCTCCGACGACACTGTGCAAATCGTGTCGTATTAGATCGACAATCATCAGGTTTTCTGCAACTTCCTTCTTGCTCCCAGCCAGGGCCTTCTCGGCTATAGCGCGCGTGATGGTTGGGGATTTTCGTACTGTGCCTTTAATGGGACGTAATTGGCAAACAGTCCCAGGCGGACGCGAATAGGAGAGGAAACGCTCGGGGGAAGAGGAGAGAAGGGTAGAGGGATGTAACCGAAGGTAGGCGGAGTGAGGTGCTGGATTGTTCTTTCGCAGCTGCTTGTATCGCTGCCATGACGTAGATGTAGGGGAAGAGGATGCGGGAATGGTGATCCGTGTAGGAGCAGTGAGGCACAATTCGTAAGAGTCGCCTGAAAAAAGGGAGTCCTTGGCCTGATTGATTCGAGATATGTAGAGCGACTTGTCCGGCAAAACTACCGACTTCGCTGTTGAAATCATGGTAGGCGAATGAGGCTCAACATCTTGCGACGCGAGTCCCAATTGGCGAGCGATGTCAGCAATCCAATCTTGGTCGTCAGGAAGAAGTGATTGAATATGAGTTTGGCCAGTCTGGTTATCGTATACAATGCTCCGTTCGACAAAGACCATGTTGACGTCTGGGTGCCGCCGTTCGGATGTCTTCAAAGAAACATTGAGAGAGTTGACGCCAAGTTCGTAACTGAGATAACCGATCAAGCCGCCCCAGAATGGGATATCGGGAGAGCCGCCGTGAGCCCGGCGTCGGCGAATGAAGGATGCGAGCCAAGCCCAAATTGTATGATGAGTCAAATCATGACGGACGCTCCTCGATTCGGTTGACATGGTTAACCAACTGTCGCCGACGTAATAAGTAATCTGTGGAGAAGTGGGCATGAGGGATGCGATGATGGAATATCGGCCGGGTTTAGCAGCTGAATCTAGCAATGCGAATCGTTTGTTCTCGTCGTCGACGCCCAGTATTTCGCAGAATCTGGTGATGCTGACGACGCCTAACTTGAGTACTTTCGTTGTCACGGCGGGCCGCTGGGTAGGAGAGGGTGGAGCAGAATGGGGATTGACGTTTGGCCAGGAAGGACCTACAAACTGCCGAACAGACGGTTTCCAAGGTGCTGGGACTCTGCCAACCTTTCTCGACCATTCCTGAGCCAGGCGCCAGAAATTACACAGCACGTCATACCCTCCTCCATCTGTGCACACGGATTCGGGGTGGTATTGTACGGCCCAGAATGGTTTGGATTTATGCTTGACACCCATCACTACTTTGCCATTCTCTTCCCCATCATCTGCCCAGCCGAGTTGCTCGATCTCACCATCCTCGCAAAGCTTGACATGAAGTGAATGGTACCGAACGGCGTGGACGCTTTCTACCCCAGCAAAGATATCCTCTCCAGTGTGATGAATCGCCGAAACCTGACCATGCTTGACCACCTTCAATCGACATAGCTCTGCACCATGTTCCAAAGCCAGACTCTGGAGCCCAAGACAGACACCGAAAACAGGGAGAAGGTGGGCACCTGGTACCTTCCACAAATCCTTGACTATCCCGATATCATGAGGATTGTCCGGCGATCCTGGGCCAGGACCGACGATAATTGCAGAAAAGAGTGACAGGTAGGGTATTAGCTGAGTTATTGTCAGATCGTCGTTCTTGATTATATAGATTGAGCAATTAGGTATGGACCGTCTGCATAGTGAAGCGAGGCTGTGGACTCAAATTTGTTAGTAAATGAAGGTTTGTGGCCGAAGTCACTCACTTGAAAGTAAAGGAATCGTATGAATCCACGAAGAGAATGCGGGGATGCTCTATGGTCATAATTGAGAGATAATTAGGTTTAGAGCCGTCGCAAATCTGAGGCCCTTGCGGTGGTAGAAGAAATTTGGAGGATCCGGCTGCATGATAAGTGATCGAGTGAAACCCCTGGCCAGCCTGAGTCCGCAACTCCGTGTTCTTGCTGGCCTGTCGGGGGCGTGGGAACATTCATCTCACCCTGGTCCACGCGCACTGTGGCTTCGGCTGCTTTACCTTCATGTCCACAAGTCAGGAATCGAATGATGCATTCAGAAGGGTAGGACCGCTCCTGTATGGGATCCTGGGGGATTGCAATTTGACGCGTTTCCAGTAGCTCAAAGCAATATGCGTTCCTTTACTCAATGCATCTCTCCTCACACCCTCATCTATCCCCCAAACGCTGCGTCTGCTGAAGAATCTACTCGATGAGCTGCGCGCTGCCACCGGATCTGGAGACCCCATACCACCCTCGCTAGCTGGATACGTGTTTTTCCCGTTGTCGTCCATATTGAGGCGCAATGCACCATTGGCTATTCCAGATCAAGTCATGGAGAAAGTGCTTCTCAGCCTGAGCATCTTGATAGAGGCTTGGTGGTGGAGCTGCGATCTTGCTGTGTGGGAACAGATGGTAATGTTATGCGGTGCTGTAGTTAGCGGTATGGAAAACAGGAATCGCGATGAAGAAACGAAAATCGCAGCCGCACAATGCCTGCTCGCTTTGCTCCGTGAACGCACTGCCGAAGAGGCCGTTCAGCGGTCTTACAACTCCACCCGTTCTGCTGAACGGTTGCTCGAGTTTCAACACCACGCTCGAACACCCAAGTTGGTGCCAATAATAGGCCAGACATTGAACGCATTGCTAGACGCGGCGCAATCCCCCAATCCGATCTTGCAAGGCCTATGCCTGCAACTTCTCTCATTTCTGATAACGATCTATGCACCAGGCAACCTTCTGCCATCCATATTGCCAGGCGTAGTGAGTGGAATGGTCAAGGTTGCCTTAGGGGTGTCTCGATCCACAGGCCGGGCCTCCGGGTCAACCGTATCTGGAGCACTGCAAGTTTTGTCGGATATCATTGTCCACGCGATCGGAGACGAGATCTGCATTGCGGAGGGAGCTGTTCACCCAGTTACTACCCTAGAAGAATTGGCAACTCTAGGTCAATCAACAAATCCTTCTCATGAAGGGCAGAGCCAGCCCTATATGACAACGAGGACGCCATCGTGGCTGCGTGGAACTTCGTCTCAAGTACATATTGCGTTAAACTCGTTAACCTCATTAGTCTCGCACCCCACCCCCTCTGGCTTGCTGGCCTTTGTTAAGTTCTCTGCTACCGTTCTTCGAAGTACGCCAGAGACATTACCTCAATCGAGCCCTCTCCTGCTTTCGTTCCTTCTCTCGCTTTCCAACAGTGACTTCGAAAGCGTGGCTTCCTCCGCTCGCGTGGCCCTCGTCGAGTCGCTAGCAAACCAAGACAAATCGCAGCATCATTTCACCCAAATATTAGTGCAACTGACGCGCGACAACCTCACCTCTCTTCCACGATTCATCGCATCCCAATCCGAGGCAAAGGTTGTCCATGCTGCGAACACCATTTCTGCGGTATGCCGCATTGCGTCCTCGCCGAACGCTCCTCGGACAACATTCAGCCACATTCCTCATAGCGTTGGGAAGTTGCTGGGGCCTAGCGGGGGTATAGAAAAATGGGGATGGACGTTGCTCTCGGTGTTGGAGTTCGTCAAGCCACATGTATTGGAGTCCGACGTCTCTGTTCGCCACATGCTGGAGAATGATCAGAAAGAAAGGATATCGTTCACCTACGTCCCCTTGAAGTATATCTCCTCTTATGACGCGTATACCGCTCTGGCGACGATGCTGAACATCCTCGGGCATACTGCTGGCGACGAATGCTTGTTCGCTATCGAGTGGTTTGCTAATATTGGTTACAACGACACGACCAATCAGGCCGTAGCGGCGCTGTGGTGTGCTTCCCGGCTCATGGAAGGGCTGGCTGATATATCACTGGCTGATAACAAGGTCCCAGACCCCGTCAAACAGAGCCACAGCAAGAGATTAGAGAAGACGGCAAGAATGCTATCGAAGAAGTTCGGTAGTTTATGGGACAAACAATCTCAAGAGCCTGAGGAAGGGACTACTGGCGGGCCCCAAACGCACGAAGAATCGGCTCCCGTGGAGTTCATACAGGGCTTAGTCCCTCTCCATCGTACTCTACGACTTGTACGTGAAGGGGCAGCAAGACACGACACGCCAAAGTCCCAGCCGTTCATCCACCAGACATTTTGCCTCCAGATTATCGCAGTCGCTGCCGGGATTTTGCGAGCTCGATTCGCACCGTTACTTCTTTACACGCTCTATCCGGTTCTGCACTCCCTTACCTCGCCAGATTCCCTCGTGCTCTCTACAGCCATGTCAACCTTAGATTTCATCACGATGTCCACATCCTACGCGTCGCCATCTAATCTCCTCGTTTCTAACTTTGACTACGCACTGGACGGCGTTTCTAGGAGATTGACCAAGCGCTGGCTGGATATCGATGCCACTAAGGTTCTAGTGTTGCTAGTGCGCTTGGTGGGCAGCGATGTCGTCGATAAGGCTGGTGATATCGTGGAAGAGTGCTTTACCAGGCTAGACGATTATCATGGATATGATGTCCTAGTGGACGGATTGGTTGAGGTTCTAGGCGAAGTTGTCAAGACTATCGACGGCGGAGAAAAGCCTCATGCTCGGGCTCCACGGGTATCTGTACAAGCTCTTCCCGATAGCTCCCTTGAGGGGTTGTTCCATTGGCTATCCCATCGCAATGATCCACCTACCGAGGAAGATGACACAGCCTATGGCCCTGTACCTCGTGAAGCTTGGGGTAAATTCAAAGGGAAAGAAACCCCGCCGGACACACAAGAGGTGGAATCCCCGGACAAGCCCGACGATTTCGAAGATGTGCCTCCTACTGTTGCGCAAACATTGACGAAACAAATTGTGGCGCATTCGCTCTATTTCCTCACCCATGGTTCTCCCGTCATCAGGGCAAGAATACTGGACCTACTAGCATCTTCCGTTCCAATCTTACCTCAACCAGCGCTGCTTTCATCGATTAATACCGCCTGGCCGTTTATATTGAATCGGCTTGCTGATCATGAACCCTATGTTGTCGGTGCAGCAGCATCCCTCATCGAAGCTCTTGCCCTCCATGCTGGCACATTTATGTTCCGAAGAATCTGGGACGACATATGGCCGTGCTTCCATAAGATGCTCGAACAGTTGAACAAAGCAGATAGCACCAATGCCCTGTCTCGACGAGGGCAAGGGGCAGTGGGCACAGAATCTGCATACAGCCACTCCCATCGGTTATATCGCGCCCTGCTTCGGACGATGTCAGCTGCCATGGAAGGTGTAGACCCACAAGATTCTTCCATATGGCAAGTTCTACTATCCTTCCGACGATTTTTACACAAGCAAGCACATGAAGAGCTACAGACCCATGCTCGGGCCTTGTATACTGCGATAGGAAAAATCAATGCTGATGCCGTGTGGCTGGTGTTGCGCTGTACCGATGCAAAATTGGATCCTTCCATGACATTCATGTATCAGCCTCAATGGGACATCAACGATAACATAGAAGTTATTCTCCATCATGCAGCGTTAATTTAATACATGGAATTCTTGTCAGGAATCTGCAAGTTTGATTGTTGGAATATGAAGGGAAAGACCCTCGTGGGTCTCGCTCGTGGACAGGTAAGTTAATGCCTTGGGCATATATTGGCGTAGCTCAACGCCCGCTTCCTTGAATAGACGTCCCGAGGCATCGTCACTATATATCGGTCAATTAATTTGTATCTTGAAGCCCAGGCAAACTCACACTTTGTATGATAAGTTGTAGACAACCTCCTTGACCCCGGTCTGGATAATTTTCACCGTGCATTTCAGGCAAGGACACCTATGGTTCTGCCTTGTGAGATCCGTGGTCACAGAACAAGTATAGGACTAACGTATTGCAGTACATCGTGGCACCATTGCCAACTCTATCTCGCCCTGCCTCTAACAAGGCATTTTCTTCAGCATGGAGGCACACGCATTCCAATGGTTTGTCCGACGAAGTCGTTCCATTGCAATGACCGCATCCACCTTCATTACAGTTTGGCACGCCACGAGGAG
Organism: Pleurotus pulmonarius; assembly: GCA_012980535.1. Taxonomy (NCBI): domain Eukaryota; kingdom Fungi; phylum Basidiomycota; class Agaricomycetes; order Agaricales; family Pleurotaceae; genus Pleurotus; species Pleurotus pulmonarius. The sequence continues at coordinate 1,515,499 of SJKF01000002.1, forward strand.
TGCCGTTGTACCTAAATCAAACTATCTGTCAGAGGCTTAATGCATGCCATTCCGGCATTTACACACCCCGTAGCGACAATCCGGTGGTCGCGAACGAGGACCGCGCCGACACGGCGCTTCATGCAATTTGAACGGTGGGACGCTAGGGATGCCAATGTCTATGGTTGTAAGCTGCGAAACTAAACTGGGGCAAGGCGCGTCTCACCATGAAATACGCATCCCATGTTGGACGTAGATGCGTAGGGTCAAGGAGATTGAGGGCGTCTAGATGTGCGAACAGATCGCGGATAGACGCGAAGGAGTTGATGACCTGAAGATTAATCAAATCCCCAAGACTATTCAGTGGTGTCTCGATTTGGGCAAACGGTTGTCTGATGTCCCCATAGACGTGGCGGTCTTGGGCCCTAATAAATTCTTCCAAGGAGCAAGAACGAACCCTAGAACAATATCAGATAGTAGCGATCAAATACAGCTCTCGCGTAAGTGGCTGAGCGGCACATTACACGAGGCTGAGCCTACTTACGACTGCAACCGCGAATAACGCTCGAGGAGTGGTGCATCCACACTCATCAGCATGAAGAACGGTCTTCTGACGAATTTTTTAATAAGACTTCTATCGCGGAGATCCGTGGTCACGAAATGCGAGCGCCAATGCGTAGTGACATGCTGTAAAAGAACATCGGCTGTGTCGAAGGGCAGGCTTCCCGGTAGGATTCCGAGTTGCAATTCCTGACCTATCGGTGCTAAAGCTTAGCGTTGTTTGCAGCGACATCGTAATTATTGCTGACCATGCAGCGTTTCGACCGGATTTGCTACAGCACCGCCAACAAACGGAGGTACAGCACCTGTACGAGCCTGCACAAATTAGATTATACTAGTAGTGAATATAGCGCTGGTATACCTCTTTTTCTGCGCTAATGGTAACGGGAGAAAACCCTTTGGATACGAGGTAATCCCTGATAGTCTTCTTCCCAGCACATTGAGGCCCGATGATTGCAATAAGCATGAATCAGAATCAGATTTGAAATCTGTCAGAGACGCTCATAGATACTACTTTTTGACTACACACAGGAACAAACGTGGCGCCAATCAAATAAACTAGGAATCCTTGAACTCAAGTGGTCACTTTTGCCTCACTTTTGCCCTTCTTGGCCTCCTTCGCAGCCTTGCGACCCGCCACTCTCTGTTCTTTGCTTGCCTTCATGTCAGCGGGAGCACTTGTTCGTAGTTGCTTGATATGTGTAGGAACCAACTCGTCTCCTGCAGTTAGCCAAGGCGCGGCAATTGCAGAGATCGGCTGTAATAGAGATTGGAACTCGTCGATCGTAGGGCACTCTGCCTGTTAGCATCGTTTGAGCCCGAGGGATGCAGAAGCATGCAGAAGGCTCACGTCAAACGCGAGAATTGCCGCTCTTCGCAAGCCCATAACATTTGCAAGTGTGCCCTCCGAGTCCTTGGGCAATGCGACCGTTTTGATAGGTTCAGAAGGCCTCGCAGAATTATACGTGCCGATGAGATGGGGAATGTGGCTGATAAGAAGTTGGGGATCGATGTCGTCCCGACAAACAAAAATGAGCTTGATTTCTCGTCTGGAATCCGAAAGACTCTGTATCTCCTTGGACGAAACCTTTACTGCTGTGCGTAAATCTCGTATTTGTGTTTCCAGTCTTCGTGTAATCTCATTGATTCCAACTACGATATGATCTAGGATTGGGGGCTTGGGGGGGACAGCTACGGCATCCGTGGATGCGCTATCCACGACCATGTCGGAGATAGCATCGGTTTGTACAGCTGTCTGATCATGGGCCTTGATTTTTTTCCTTATTCGCGAGGCATTAGAATCCCTGCGCGCGCGCTTGCCATGTCTATGGGCCTTGTCTTTGGCAGAATTATATTCGGAGACACCCTCTAGCACTGAAAGCAAGCGCGCAAGGATTGTATTCTGCAGATTGAGGGGTACATATGGCCTGTTGCGAAAGATGTCAGATTCACGAACTAATTCAACAAAAGCAAGTACCATTGTATCCGATAAGGGCTCTCTAGGACGCTCTTGAAGACGGCCTTTTTATCTGGCTGTACCCTTTGTGGCGGCTTTGCTCGGTTAGACGTGTGGGTATGGATGCGGGCGGACATTACTTTTTGACGCCCAACGCGCAATCCATCAAACATATGTATGAGCGCTTAACGATCGTAGCCACCATTGATCATCGTTCGAATCTTCGATGTCCGATTTCTCGATTCCGAATTCACTCATGGTTTTCGAGCGAATGCTTCCTCGCTCGCAAAAAGGACATGGCCACATTATACGTTGAGCGGCTATCAAGGGCAGTAGTTAAATACGCAGGCTATACATGCCTGAGGAAACAGCGGACCCCATATTCACGATGTGGGGAATATCTGCAATGATTGCAAGGTGAGCCTTCGTTTATTTGCCCCCTCTGCCTCCTTGACGTATCCGTCAGTGGTCTCTTCCGACTCTTTTTGCAGCCCATCGAGTCCGAAAAGATGACGGACGGGCCATGTCACAAAAAGGCTGCGCAATGGTCCAACGTAGTTGTTGACCCCCCGTATTTGTTGGCTAGTGATATCCCCTCTGAAGTCTGGGATCTCCTACAGAAACAACCTCGAAGGGCAAATATCGTTTTGTTCAGCGCCCTCCGCATCCGACAAGAAGAAAGAGAAGGCCGACCACCAGAGGAGGGCCAGTTCTGGCTCGTCTGCCGCTCCAGGGGACAAGTTGACTTCATCCTCTCTTGCACAAATGGACCGTTGGGGACCTACCCGATATGCATCTATACGCCTCATCCTGTCGCCCAAATGACGGAGACCTACTGCAGACCGCGTCTTGACAAATTGGCACAAGCCCTTTACAACCATGTTGACCGGAAAAGAGTTTTCTCTGTTTTCGCATTTGAAACCGTATCCCAAATATTTGCAGAAAACTGGAGGAACCTAACGGGACTCGAATACAAAAAGTATTATGAGGCCAAGCAGGCCTTCTGCACTAAAGACACATTCAGAAAAGCCCTGCTTATGGATGAGTCCGAACGGAACAATGTTCGACTAGCTGTGGAAAAAGACATAGAAGGTGTCGCAGAGCTCTGCTTCTGCTTTGCGCAGGACTCCGTTCGTCAAATATTTCAATCCCATTCCAACGCTAATGCTTGCATAGGATCCTTTCTTCCTCACGAGGGAAGGGGCCATGAAGGAAGCGAATTATCTTGTCAAGCATCGTAAAGTCTGGGTTCACGTTGGCAAGCGACCTGGTGCTCCAGACGAAATTGCATCGATATGTGCAGTAACACGGGAATCCGACACCGTATCTTCTATCACAAAGGTCTACACCAGTCCAAATTGGAGGAATATGGGCTGCGCCATGCGACTTGTTAGCTTCGTATGCGAGACGTGGGTAAATGCCCTAAATTTCCACATCTGAGTTCTGACATTTTGGATCAGACTTTTACAAACTAAAGAAAGCGTAGTTCTATATGTCGGTCACAGCAACAAAGCCCGGAGTGTATATGCACGCACAGGGTTCATGGGACTGGTTGCCCCGTACCATTCCTTTTGGGAGGATGGTATGGACAACTGGCTTGAACTTGGGTTTAACAAGGACAAAGTTGACCTGGGTCATTGGTAGAGGTTGTTGTGGTGTTGTGGTGTTGTGGTGTGGTGGGCTTGGGCTTTGTCGCTGATAATGTATCCGAGGAGGGCGGTTTCGGATGGAGACTGTATCCCCAATCCCAATATTGCCTTCACTTGCATACGTTACCAGTGTAGAGCAACTTGTGTATGTGAAGGCGCCCCTGATCCGGCGCTACAGCCTGGTTGGCAGGCGCCCAAATTGCCTAACCGTGTCTGTTCTTCCTCTTCCACCAGAACTCTAACGTCCATAATTCGGAAACTCTGGTTCGACGCTTCGCTTTGCTTTTTCAGAATGACTGGAGAGGCCGTAGGACCACCCGCCCAGCTCGCATACACGCTTCATTCACAGAGTGCCATTACCAGAACCATTGGCCGAGCAGCAATTGGGGACACGCTGGTCGAATTTGGGATGGACGAGAGTGGCTCTACCACCTTTATGGACGGCCAGCGTATAGGTGCTTTGTCTCCAGGAGGGTCCAGTGGCGAGGCTCTCGGCAAATGCACAAGCAATTCTGGCGTTAGCGAAGCTACTTTGAGCCGACACGGAACTTTGCTGAGCACTGGCGCGCCATCAGGACGAAATGCTGCCGAATTGAACTGTCTTCTCGGCGATTCCTCAGCTAAACTAAGAGCAGGAGCTTTGCTACTCCCACAACCTGGCCTGGGCCAAGTCACCCGGCACGACTTAACGGCCCTTGAGCAAGCTAAGCCACGCGCCCGAGTTGAGGTCGACATTATCTTGGAGAGCGATACTTGCGTCGAAGGAACCGCGCTGGCCGGCCGCATTCTGGTGAATATTCGGAACCGCCTTTCCAAGGAATCAGCGATCATGATTGGTGGCGGAAAACTGAGGCTCATTGGATTTGAATCTATTTCTAACGAACACACTCGGCACATGTTCTACCAGTGCGGCTCCCCGATATCGGTCATTTCCAAAGGTTCTGACGCTATGTATGGATCAAAATTGGACCAAGAAGGATTCGGCTTGGCCCGCGAAGGTAATTATATCTTGCCGTTCTCGCTACCCGTTCCATTAGACGGCGAATTTGGAAAGCCCAAAGGTCCTTATACGAATTCCGGTGTAGCAGTCCGATATATTGCCATGATGTACGTATAAGCCGGTTCGAATCTTTGGCTGCTCATTCGTATCTAGCTCTCTGAAGGTGAAAGATATATGCACCAGCAAACGTTCTATAACGCATTTCTATCGGTATTGTGTTGTATGGCCACGACTTAATCCCTCCGCGGTCTTGGCCCCCTCGCCCAAACCTATTCGTTCGTCCGTCTCCAAAGGTCTCTTCATGGGCGGCAACGGCAAGGTTGAACTCACGGCAAGCCTCCATCGACCTAGTTGGGTAGCTGGCCAACAATGCTGTGTTCGTATCTCCATTGTTAACTACACGAACAAGCGAATCAAGCGTATATCCATCTCGTTGGTTCGTTCAGTCATTGTCTTCGTGCCGCAGCCCGAATTGGACGCATCGTCAAGACGCTCGGGAGATATCGATCCGGATTCCTGCCAAACTTCGACCTCTCGAAAGCAAGTTGCAGAATCGATCTTAGAAATGGGTACATTCGGAAACAAAGGCCGTGCCAGCGCGAAAGGTTGGTGGACAGGCGTGGCCCCCAATGAACGTTACGCCTTCACGCACACCATCCTGCTTCCTGTACGTTAGCTACTCATGCCTCGATTAAACATGCTGACTTGAGCTTTAGTCAGATGCGTTAACACTGAAGCGCTCAAGATTACTGGAAGTAAAATACGAACTTTGCGTCACTGCCAGTGCGGGGCCGCTATCATCCAATCCTGAAGTCATGTTACCAATTGACATTGTGAATTTCTTTTCTTTGGACCCACCACCAAGTTCCGCCTTCTCACTGGTAACCGAGACAAGCAACGAGTCGTGCCATGGCCCACCAGCTACTCATATTGGGGTGCAATCAGATCGTCCTGTAGCTTCGAACATTTTTGTTTCCGATGAAACCTATGGCTCGGATATACATTCCGATGACCCCCCTCTAGGAAACCTCACGTATGATCCTGCCGATTCACGAGAGCAACAGGAACAGCGATCCTTGAGGAATCGCGATCACGATGATTCATCCGATGACCTCGAACAAACGGATGAGGATGATGGTCATGAACTGGGGAATCTTGCTTTACGGGACGACTGTGACGATTTCGTCCGACATGCCATCAATTCGGCCAAGATTGATTCAATTTATGGCGAGAATGCGCTAAGATTTTCTGATTTATACGTCCAAAACACCCAAGAATCCTTAGACGCCCTGAAAGAAATAGAAGAAGGCTCCGAACGGGATGACGATCAGTTCGAGGAACACATACTGGCGCCAGGGAGTCCTATTAATGAAGTATTCGATGCGACTAGACCTAGCACACCTGTGCGGGAAGATCACTCCTCGCACAGCGGCTTGCCTTCTCATCAAGTTGCGACGGGATCGCTGCGATATGGACCCAGGCCAAATCGGCGTAGTAGACCCTCTTTTGCTATACGAGTGCAAGAAAAGATGAAAGCAGCAGGTTTTCATCAAGCCCATAGCTCTGGCTCCGAGGCTGAGCAATTGGACTTCGACGACTTCGACGGCGCCCACCAGCCTGATATGGACAAAACACACGATTTCGCGATATCGGACCTCAACTCGGAACCACCTACACACGACCATCTGATCCCCTCGACCCACGTTAGCTCACAAGTTAGAGCACAATTACCTTCTAGCGGCTCAAGGATGTTACCCCAACTTCCTGACTCGTCAGGACCAACAGCGCCGTCAATGATAAGGGACGATGTCACCACGGCTTCCAAGACTCAAACTCGGTCCGAAACTCCTTCGTCCGTTCAGACACCGCCGGCTGACGGTGCGTGTGTCGACAAGCAACAACCTATTCGCCCAGCGGGCTCCCTCGGTGAGACCGAAAGTCCGGTCAAAAGGAGAATTCGGGAAATGGAAGAGAGGCTCAAAGCACAAACATAAGACCCAGAGGCACCTCAACTTCTCGCTGCAAATTATATGATTAGCTAGAATTGTGATATATGCAAACACTGTTACATGGCTAGCATGGAAGAATACAAGAGCGAATGTTGAGTGATGACGAAGGCAATAATGGGATTAATAGATACTGTCTTTATCCGAAAATGCCCCCAGAAGAAAAGGAAGAGGAAAAGAAAGGACGTGTAAGGACAGCAAGGTACACTCAAAGAATCAATTGCAGCCTCTCACGAATCGCCTAGTATCGCCAATGCAGTCCTGAGTTCTTTGCGGGCTTGAGCAGCATCTTCGTAGTCCAGCGCACTGATGGCGAAACGGCAGTGCTTCTGCGTTTTTGCAATGATAGAAGGAGTGAGAACCACGGGATCTGGGGGGATTGGAGACCCTGATGACCCCGGGACGTAGTGTGTCTGGGATTGCGTAGAAGGCAGAGCCATAGGTGGATAGGAAAGAGGGGATTGATGTTCAACTCGACGGCGATACACAGTAGGCGACACGGGATCCGGCTGTGTCTGAAACGGCGGCGGTGGAGGAGGAATGACCGGACTGATCGTGTTCGCTCCCAAGGTGAGGTCAACACCTGAATCTGGCACTAGGCTGGGAGGGATGTTTGCATGGTGAAAGGTATTTTGGCGCGCACTTATTGGGCTATCATCGGGAACCGTAGAAGTGAAATGCACAGCCTTTTTGCTTGGGTCGGCTTGAGGAAGTGACCGAAGCGAATGTAAGAGGTCATCTTCACCACTGCTCATAGAGCTTTGCTTTAGATGGCGCGGACTGCTCTTCGGGGAGATGTACCCAGTGCTGTACGGAGAGTCCTGTCCGGAGTGGACAACCTCATTGCCAGGAGTGGCAGCAGTGCTCCAGCTCCCGGGGGTACTGTCCCCTTCGCCAGGAGGAACGTATACACCAAGAAGAGAGTTCGACTTCGATGGTGTATGCGGGAGATTAGCTTTAGCTATGTCGACTGGGTCCATGCGCGGAGGCGGTGGAGAGACACGTCGGGCTGACAAGGGAGGGGACGATTGAGGAGAAGCTTGAGGATGATCAGGTGCTGGCGAGGCCACACCTGCATTCAAAGTCGACGACGCTGATGGTGGTGGTGCCGCCATCAGTAGCGATTCATCTTCTGAAGGAGATGGTGGTGCTCCGGCAGGTCCTGGTGCTGGTTTACGACCTTCCTTGAAGGCTTTGGTGATATCCACCGCTTTCCATTTCGCATATTTGATCTTCTCTTCAATCTAAGGCGTGCATCAGTGTCTGTAATGTGTAAGTCGGTGGAATAATTACCGAGTCGGGAATTTCAATTTTGGGAAATACCCGTAGCACCTCTAAGAAGTTGGATGCGGCGAGGAATTTCTTGGCGGTGGATCTAGGCAATCAATGATCAGAGGTGGGTTGCTGAGTGGACGTGGTCCCGTCGTACCTTGTAGCAGCTCCACGCCTATCCTCATTGTCCGCCATGGCAAAAATCTTCAGCCCGAAGTTCTCAACATACGCGGCGCTCGCTGCTTCGACGTCAATAGCATCGTGGGGGCCTATTTCCTTCTTCATCGTTTCGAGAACACCAAGTAATTCGAACAGTAGGTTCCGTGAAGCGGCATCCTTTGCCTTCAAAGATATGCCAACCTGGGCAGCGTGATATGAACCTTGTTGAAGTCTTGATATCAGTATGATGACATTAAAGCAATCAGATGGAAGAAACTGACACCAATAGGCCATGATCGGCTCCTTCGTCCTCAGCTCCTCAGCTCGCTGAAGGAACGGGGTGATGGACTTGAGTGCTGGAGAAATTGGAGGGAGATTGAGCAACCGTGGCGCAGCCATTACGAATGTCTTAGGGCTGAGAGAAAGTTATCTGTTCCCGTCGCTAAGCTTTATAGCTGAACTTGAGTGAAGCGCAGCCCGGCACTGCCCCCAGTACAGGGACCGCGTTCAGAATCAGGATCAGGAGTCAGAGGCGTATTGCCTCGAGGCTACAACGTTTTCGTGGATTAGAGGTGTTCACGCCGTCTGAAGTAGCTCCAGCTCCAGCGTAGGAAATTTCAATACAAGCTACAGGAGACTGCGATGGATTGGCTGTTACAATTAGGCGCGCGGAGCGATTTCCATATCATCTCATCACGTGGATGCTATATTAGGGCATAAAGGTTCGAGATCTCGTGTCTACGACCCACAAAAGGCTGTTCCAGTGAATTCCACAGTAATAAGTAGAGCCCCTTCGATCACCGCACGCTAGTCCTGTTTCGCCCAGATGACGTGTATAGTGCCAGCTCCTTTCAACAGTTCAAGCATATTGAGCCCATGACTGGCATGATCTTGTTGCCTCCCATTGGCTTGCCAACTATACAAGACGTGTTTACTGCTTATAGCACCCGCGGAAGCAAACGGCAAACCAGTCTGATGTACACGAATCCACTCGCATTAAAAAATCGAAGTAATACACGGGCAAAAGAGATGCTCAAGTACCGCTTTGCACATATCCGATGGGCGATTAATTGTACACGCCCCGCTGGTTTCGATCGGCTGACAAAGTTGTCCCCTCGTCAACGTAGTGGCCGTCCGTAAGCTACGGAGTCTTCAAGCTTTGAGAGTTGAACAGATATTTGGCAACAAGGCATGGAACCGTCGTATGACGCGAGGGGTGCTCTTCGACGCTCAAGAGTATTGGGATGCAGTTGATATTACGGTTCCATTGGCCCAAAGAATATGGGGTTCTGGTAAACTATGTTTCTGGATCAATCAGACTTCCCATTGACTTTGGACTGTCTGTGATGCCTGGTGGATGATAAATACCGGGCGGAAATCCGGTTAGGACGTTAGCCGTTTTAATACGCGACAGGCTCTTTGCTCCCATACTCGAAAGCTCAGGAACATTTCCGCCATGTGTGAAGTCTCGAGTGGGTTCTATCTCCTCTGTAGTTGATGTAGTAGATACAGGGAAAACACGCGGCTTCGATACTCGCTCGAGGGGTGGTGCAGAAGGGTGATGTGGGGTTGAGCTCCCAGAGAAGGACAAGACAGGTGCTTGTAACGCATGGAATTCCGTCAAGGCCTTTGACAGGTCACCTAACTTTATACTCGTGAATGAACGGCGGAATTAGGACCGAAATGATAAAAGACTCCACCTTATCCATTATGGCATCAACCTTCGCCTTGCGACCCTCGAACTTGCTCGCGAGGTTCGCAAACTCCTCCTCACGCGCCTTCTTCTTAGTAGCTTCTTCGTCTTCCTCCACACCGACGTCCATATCCTCCCCATCACCCTCAGGTCCTGGCTCACCGGCCTTAGTTGGCAATGTATCCCTGCGGATATTCAAAGCCTTCCCATGGTCCAAATCCCAAGACATCTTCGATCTCTGATTCGAGGTCCCGCTGCCTTTGCCCGGTCCACCAGATAGCCCCCCGCTCGCCGTAATCCCCTCCATGTCGATATGTAACTTCGCGATTTCACCTTGAAGTTCGAGGACTTTGGACAAGTGGGTCCACATATCTTGATGGCGCAGAGAGAATAGGTTCGTTTTGGCTTCGCTTCCAGCAGCAAGTATCCCAAGCGGGGCGCCGGTGAATGGGTCTTGTAGTTGGTCAGGCATGTATGTCCTTTGCACGTACTCCGAATCCTGGAACGGCGCATCAAGTCCCACTAAGAGCTCAGGAAACCCTTGTTCTTCTATCCTAGCGGAGAGATCGACATTCGGATGTGCATGTGAGCTCTGAAGCTCTGCTAGGACGGCATCGTGGGGTGTAGATATTGCAGTAGTGGTCGCTCGTTTGCGATACTTTTCGTCATCATCCACTATGGGATCATCTATGGTGGTGCCAGTGACCTCCAGGCTGTTGCCTTTACCAGCTGTCGGTTCTTGGGCATCATTTGTCCCTTTGTCGTCGTGCTTGCGCCATGAAGAGAGCATCTGAGAGCATGAGGGAGAACAGCAGTGCGCTCTGAGCTCAGCAGCGTGACAGTGTTCTGCCACACGTGTCGTAACAGGGGTCAGGTTGCCAAGCTCAATTTACTTCCTTGAAGTTGCGCAGCTCAAACAAATCACAGAACCCTATGTACGTGCTATAGGTGCTACTTACATCAAACTCATTTTACTACACGCATCCATCTGATGAGGGAACATCAGAAAGCAAATATGCGGTGAGTGACTGTATTTGGGACTCACTCGGAACCGATTGACCCGCTGAATTGACTCTACTTTTCAAGGAACTGCTGCCGCAAAGAAGGCCTCGAACAAACGACTGGGCTACCACAGTGGCTCCTGCTGGTGATGTGTGTACATGATCTATGGGGTAGAAGGCGGTAGTAGCCGTTTGCCCGAGTGCCTGGTAGGCTTGCGCAACGTAAGCGAAGTGGTCAACATATGACACAGATGTTCGACCGGCTGTAGTAGCTGCGTATGCGACGAATCTCGAGGGAGGAGATAGCTTAGTTCCTGTCCACAGGTTGTCTGGTGTTTGCGACGAAATGATGGGGATAGCTCCTTTCGCTTTCAGTGCGTCGACAGCGTTTTGGATATAAAAGGGGAACGAATGGACAAGGAACGTAGTCCCGCTGCTCGGAAATTCGATCAGGCGAGAGTAGGCAGTGAGAGAGGATGACGAACTTTGCCGCGGTTACCAAGGACGTTGTATCGTACCCGTCGCCGACCGCATCTTGTCGACCGTTGTCGGGGTTGGCCGTTCCATCGTTATGGCCGAACTCGATGATGGCAAAGTCACCGCTCTTCGCAGTATTGATGAGCGTTTGGAATCTACCCTCTTCCGTGTAGCTTCGGGCACTCCTTCCAGCAATGGCCATATTTACGACTGGGATGGTCAAGTATTGTGCCAGAAACTGGCCCCATCCTGTGTGCAACGTTGAGTTGAGCTTGATTGGTCTCCAAAACATCGACGTCACGCTGACCTTCAGTTCCGGATCCACCTCCACCCCTGGCCATGGTCGAGTCCCCCGCAAGATACACCGTCTGTGCAAGCACTGGAACCCCACATGCAATAGCGAGCAACGCGACGAATTTAGGGAACATGGCGCAAATTTGCAATGGTATTGTGAGTATTGAAGCCGCTTTTATACGCGCATTGCTTTCGTGTCACCGGAATGTTATTCGAATAACGCGGTCCGTCACGCATGGAAGGCGGTCATATGCACAGGCATCGAGAAGGGGAGCACCCAGTCGCAAGAACTCCTCGCCTCGCGTATAACTCGGCTCATTCTGATGGAGCGGACCTGGCGGACCGAGGAAACATCGGCTCAATGATATGTGAGACGAAGGTATAGTGTACATCTTTAAAGTTGGTAACATCATCGTACGTACTGAATTCATAGCGTTTTATGGACGCTCCTCCCCCTCCCCCTCCCCTTCCTCACTCTCCTCGTCGAGCGAGAGCGCATTGAACCGTCCCCCAACTGCTTCATCTTCGGAACCAACATCCTCCTCGCTATTTATGTCACTACTTTCGCCTTCGTCTGGATCTTCTTGCTCGGCAGAATCTTGTTCGTGGTCGTCGAAGTCCGCGTCGAGTCGGTCAAACTCGTGCAGCCATATGCCGTTGCCGTCATTATCCCCAACCACGGTGATGTCGGTCCCTGGGGGCCAGAACGCCCATGCGATTCGACCTTCTACGAGTGCTCGCAGAACTGAAGTCGAGATGAGTGACAATATACGAGACCTTCGAAAAACACGCACTGTCGTTTCCTGCGCGATTCATATCCGGCCTCCCGACTTTGGCGGTAACCCAACCTTTCGATTCGGCGTAGGCTATCAGGATGTCCAGTGCAGTCCATTCAATAGGCTTGTCCTTGATTGCGTGAGGGCCAGAGCCTTCTCTCCACGTCCGTTTGTCTTCCCCATGGGCTGGAGGGGGCGTCGGATGCGAAAGTTTGTATATCTTCTCGAGAGGGAGATGCTGAGCAGAGAAATATATGCAAGCTGGGATGGCGGAGACGCGGGAGATGGGGAGGACCCCTGATAGCACCTGGAATCGACATAGGAGGGATAAGGAGAATACAGGAGATATAGAAGCGAAGACAACGAACCTGCATTTCCATAGGAATATTATTTGGCATGACGAGCCCAGGACAATCAACCAGGCGAAGTTCGTTAGTCCAGAATAGAGTCTGATAGTGCTTGGTCTGCCGCCTTGTTAATCAAATGTCGATAACGTGCAATTAATTGCGAAAACGCACCTTGCCAGGCTGTTTGGAAGTTCGAACTCGATTTACACCGAACAACGCGTTCAGTAAGGACGACTTCCCAACGTTTGGTTGACCTGTCGAAGTATGTCAAATGGAAACGAACAGATAACAATACAGATCCGACTTACCGATCACACCAACAGTCAGGAATTCTGGCTCGACACGTTTGGAGTCCTTGTCGGCTTCCTCTGCACCGTGGTCGCCTTCGCCTTCTTGTGTAGGCAAAGGGGCGGCCGCACCACCAACTTCACTCCCAACTTTCCCACCTTGTGCACTAAGTACCGCGTCCCAGTCGATGTTTCGTTTCACAGCAGGTGTCCACTTCTTGAGCCACGCTTCATTCCGTTTGACCTCGGCGGGCGGTTCGAGCATCTCGGTGTGTATATCTCGAATGGCTTCGACAAGCTTTCTACGGAACTCTGTCGGTATGTGAGGTTCGTAGTGTTTCCGTCCTTGCTCTGCGTGTTGAACCTTCTTTTCGATATACGACTCGACATGCGTAACTCGCACGCCAGGGAATGTCGATTGAAGGTACGTCGTCCAAGCTTGAGTTCTTTCCGGACCAGACAGATCGACTTTCGTCAACACCAGGATGACTTTGCGCGTAGCGAGATACGCTCGAAGACTTGGCGGATAATGGAGTAAGGGACATCGGGAGTCTAGGAGTACGAGAATGATTTGTGAGATTTCTGTAACTCGCCACCTGCAAGGCATCCATTATTCAGCGTGTCAGTGTACGGAAGTGTCACTTACAATTGTCGCCAGACTTCCGGATTTCGCTCAAAATAGCACCATGACCGAGGCATCTCAGCAGGGAGTGGTTCTGGCGGTTCGATCTCTGGATCCCCTTCTGGCTGGTCCGTCTCGGTGGTCGGTGGTTTCTCATCGCGCCATTCCTCTATGAGATGATCCGTCTCGGTCAGCCACTTCCTGAAGACGCGATCTTCGTTTGCTTCGACCTCCGCCTTCGACATATCAAATCGCCACTTGGGTCGCTTAGGACAAGTGAAAGTGGTCGATGCAGTGCCATCTTTAGGAGAGTTGGAAGGAAAGACTGCAGCTTCTCCAGGGATGGGCCTCGGCAATATTAATTGGGACGCAATCAACTTGGTCTTGTCCAAGTATTCCCGTGGTAGCTTCACGAAAGCAGATTGCAGCTTCCGTGCTGCGTCAATGCCTGGTCTTGATTCCGTAGGGATTCGACGAAATTCGGGATGGCGAAGTTTGGGAGGCTTGGGCTCCAGTGGAGGAATGTCCCCGCGCTTTGCAGCGCGTTTGAGCTTCTGCTCTGTTTTCTTTTGATTTATGTTTGTGATTTTCTTGCGAGGCATTGTAGATCAGGAGCTTGTTGTAGATGATCGGTCCCGCCGCGCTGATCAGTCTTATAATCCTCCGTCAGGATCGGTCCCGACTCGGAGATCATCGATTTTGACTTGGTGTTGGTTGACTCAACCCTGACAGGCGCTTATTACACATAACCTCCTCGTAAGCCATTTTTCACGCAGTGATGATTATGCCCTGGCTGACACTCGACCAGAATGCTTAGGCAGAACGTTCTAGTGCCTGGTAATGAGGTGCCATGAGCAGTATAAAGTGTACAGACGACGACATGATATGCTTCACACACCACCACTAAATTCCCTATGTCCTACAAAAAAACCGACGACCTCAGAAACATAGTCATCGTTGGCGGAGGCGGCGTCGGCCTGCACCTCGCTCGCGCACTCTCGCCAAAAATTAATTCATCTACACACCACATTGTCCTCATCGACCCCCGCCCATACCGGATCGTTCTGCCCGCAGCTTTGCGACTCGTCACTTCTGACATCGATAACTTGCAGGAGACTGCCTTCGTTCCCTTTGACAAACTCTTCGTAAATGGAAACGGTACAACCATTGAAGCCAAAGTCACGTCAATCAACAAAAGTGACAGCAAGGGTGGCAGCGTCACTCTAGACAATGGTGAAGTTGTTACGTTCGAATACTTGGTCCTTGCATCCGGCAGCATATGGGAAGGGCCCCTGAGCTTTCCTGACAAGAAGGAGGACGTTCTACCTTTCATAAATGGAATTCGGAAGCAGCTCGAGGTAGCGAAGGATATTGTCATTGCCGGGGGAGGATCTGTTGGAATAGGCACGCTTTCTAGCTTGCATGTCTACCTTGGTATCTGACGAGCGTCATAGAATTCGCCGGTGAAATCAAGGACATCTACCCAGTACGTCGGTCTTTAGTGTTCAATATACCCTCATTCTAACGCCGGATGCACAGAACAAGACTGTCACAATCGTTCATGGCGGTGACCACTTGCTCAATGATGTGTATCCGTCTAAGTTCCGCACTTTCGCCGAGCAAAATGTGGCAAAGCGTGGTATCAAGCTCGTCTTGAACGAATACATTGACGACATACCAACTGGGAGCTTCACGAGCATCAAGACACGTTCAGGGAAGACCATCCAGGCTGATGCAGTTGTAAATCCGTCTTGATTGTTGGTTGGTTGAAGTAATTTGACCGTTTTGGCAGTTCAAAACAAGAGGAGGTCGACCACGCACCGAATTCATCAAAACACTTGCCCCCGACGCCTTGACAGATGGCGGCCGAGTGAAGGTTCGGCCTACACTACAGTTGGCGTCTTTCGATGATATCTTTGCTGGTGGAGATATCCTGGACGTCGAAGAAGAAAAACAGCTAGCGAAAGCATTTTCGCATGTCAAAATTCTCACCGCAAATATCTTGGCTTCGATATCCAACAAACCACTCAAAGCATACAAAGGAAGCACTGAGATGATTCTCATCACGAACGGAAAGGTGAATTACCATGAGAGTAATAAATATTTTGTGACATTCTTTAACGAGGTATTTTCAGGGTGGCGGAATCGCGTATTTTGGAGTCTTGTGGGGGCTGGTGTTTGGGGATTGGTTCGCTCGAATGTTGAAGTCGAAAGACCTTATGGTCCCGATAGCGAGAACGGCGGCTGGTTACTAGATTTTCGACGTTCGGGCTCCTTGGCGTGATATCCTTTTATATATGTTATCGTAATGTTATCGCCTATTACATTGACATTTTCCCAATATCTTGCACTCCCAGTGAATCATATAGATGTACGGGGTTGTAGACAGTCTTCAAAGGGTATTATCTTATCCAACGCCGATACTCGGCTGACGCGGCAGTGATTATCAGATACTCGTAGTACGTATCTTATCGGCAAGCCTCGCTTATCAGATTAGGTCAAATTCCATGATCTGATGATCCTGTGCACCCTTGAATATCACGTCCATGTTACCGAGACCAGTCAGTATAAAGACTTGCGGAGCAGACGAAATGCCCCTTCAAAATGTCAAGCAAGAAGACCGACGAC
This sequence comes from Pleurotus pulmonarius, assembly GCA_012980535.1. Lineage (NCBI taxonomy): Eukaryota > Fungi > Basidiomycota > Agaricomycetes > Agaricales > Pleurotaceae > Pleurotus > Pleurotus pulmonarius. Next base: position 1,531,706 of record SJKF01000002.1, read on the forward strand.
CGCAAGAACGTGGTCATCGTTGGTGGCGGCGCCGTCGGGCAACCTCTTGCCCGCGTCTTATCGAAGAAACTCAACCCGAACACTCATAACCTCATCCTCATCGACTGTCGTCCTTTCCAAATATTCTTACCCCCTGCTCTCCGACTGGTCACTTCGGATATAGACGACCTCCAGACAACTGACCTCATCCCCCACGATAAACTCTTCGTAAATGGCATTGGGACATTCATCGAAGGAAAGGTCATATCAGTTCAGAAAAGTGACAGTGGTGGAGGAAGTCTCACGTTGGAAAACGGGGATGTCGTCGAGTTCGAGCTACTTGTGCTCGCATCGGGCAGTAGATGGGAGGGCCCTCTTGACTTTCCCGAGAGAAAGGAGGGAGTGATCCCATTCATTGAGAGTATTAGGCAAAGGATCAAGGACGCGAACAATATCGTCCTCGCAGGTGGAGGATGCGTCGGGATTGGTGCGTGCACCATTGTCTTCTTGCTTCACGATACAAGCTAAGAGATAGCTTAGAGCTCGCTGGCGAAATCAAGGACATCTATCCCGTTAGTCCGCCTTTGCTTGCAATCAGTGACAGTGTTCTAACGCGCATCAACTACAGGACAAGAATGTCACTATAGTCAAGAGTCGCGATCACTTACTCACCGATGTGTATCCGTTAAAGTATCGCACTCGTGTAGAGGAGGGTATGCTCAGTCGAAGTGTCACCCTCGTCTTGAACGACTACATCGACGATATACCTACGGGCAAATACGACAGCGTGAAGACGCGTTCTGGGAAGATTATCAAAGCAGATTTAGTCGTAAGTCGACGTGAATATCCTCATAATTTCTACTTTACTTTCCTCTACCTAGTTTCAGACAAGAGGTGGACGGCCCCATACTGATTTCGTCAAATCCCTTGGGCCCGATGTTCTAACAGAACGAGGACTGGTAAAAGTGCGACCCACTTTGCAGTTACTGTCCTACGACGACATTTACGCCGCTGGGGATATCGTCGACTACCCTGAGGAAAAGCAACTCTTTACTGCAAATGCCCATTCTCGTGTCATCGTCAGAAATATAATGGCCGCAATTGAGAACAAGCCGCTGCGAGTTTACAAGGGTACTCCTCTGTTCATCCTCCTTACTAATGGCAAGGTGAGCGAGCCATTGGCGACGCCTCACGCTATGCCAATATTCACTCAGATCATTCAGAGAGCAGGGGTAGCGTATTTTGGGATTTTGTGGGGGATTATCTTCGGTAACTGGTTCGCTCGACTGGTCCATCCCAAGAACATGTTGCTTTGGAAGGCGAGAGCCCTTGCTGGTTATAATTAGGAATTGTCTAGCTTGCGCTAGGCACACTCATATCAGGACTCATATGTTGGTTTTAGTATCAGAATATTCGTGGTAGAATCTATGGATTTGATTCCGGTTGCCACTATAATAAGTGCAACGCCAGGGCGCCCGACTCCGCTATATGATAATCGAAATCATTGATCACAACATCAGCCGACCTGAATGACCACTGCCCCTCAGACGGAACGGGCGTATACGATGCTTTGATCCTCTCTCTTTCATTCTCACGAATCTAGGACCGTTGTTCGCCCTATTTTCGCCATGATTCCTGCTACTTCCCCCCAGATGCAGTCCGGAACGTCTGCATTCTCGGCGCAATCCTCGTCGTTCGATGGCAAGAGACCTGGTACAGCGCGGAAAGAGGAGCCGCGGGTGCACGACGGCCGGCTATACCATCGGTATGATCCCGAAAAAGCACCATACCCTCTATCCTATGATAGGCAGGTCCTAGAACTGTACGTCGGATCCATGTTTCCTGTAGGAGTGCCGAATGAACCTGCGTGAAATCACAACAGGGAAGCATTGGACAACAGGTTGATGAAACATCTCAAGGGCTCCACCTCCTTCATCAATTTCAGCGAAGGCCCACCTCAGCAGTCGCTCGATTTAGGTTGCGGGGTAAGCTGAATTATTATCACCGCCGACAAGTGCAACTCTGAACCGAGAGCAAAGACTGGGACTTGGGTGATCGACGCGGCGAAAGAATGGCCTGACTGTTCCTTCGTGAGTGTTGCACGTACATCACGGTCTAATATCGCTGATAACCTCCCTGACAGGTGGGTTTTGATTTGGTGAACGTTCAGATTTCTTTGAGGGGACTGGACCCAAGTATATCACAACGTATTCGTTGGGTCCACGGTAACTTGTAAGCCTGAGCTTACTTCTACGAATTACGGCTTCCTCAACATCATACTCCAGCCTGACGACGAAACTACCTTTCCCCGACGACAAATTCGACCATGTCCACATCCAGTCAATAGCAAGAGGAGTTCCTGAGAGCAAGGTCAGGATATTCTGCCTTCCATACATCACTGTGTCCTCACCCAATGCTATAGTGGGGTGTTCTGTTTGAAGTAAGCATCTGCCATTTCTTAAGTATTGTATTTCCGTGGGATTGAGCGTGGATCAGGAAGTCAACCGGGTCTTACGGCCTGGAGGGGCGGTGGAAATTATAGAAGATGGTGCGTCCCTTCAATACTTCCGGCGGAGGAGACCTATTCACGGGAACTTCAAGATATCATATTCCCCGTACTCCCCAGATGGTTTACGGCGCCGTTACGAGCGCGACCGCGGAGAGCATCGTCAGTGCACTTTCCAGGTGGGCCACCACGCGATCTCTCTCCGCCGCCCGGCCTGTCGAAAGATATGCACGACCACTCGCTGCTGGAGTCACTGTTCAGATCTGTATTCGAGTCACGTTTTATCAACCTCAAGCCGACAGGTACGCTCTCGTTCAGTGTTCCCTATCATGTCTAACTTAGATTCCAGCCGTGCTCCCCAGCTATTTTACTACATACTTCAGGCACGTCGTGTTAGGCCCTGTATTGCACTTTCCAATGCCTCCGCTCCCCCCGCTCCAACCTCTTCCGCAACAACTGCCGTCTTCGTCTGCATTCGATGCTCTTTCTACAGATAGCGCAGACTCCAAGTCGCCTTCGACGACCTTCCACCCCGTACCTATGAATCGACCAACTTCCCTGTCATTATCTTCGACATTGTCCGCATCTACGAACACCACCAAGAATTCGTCTTTATTTAGTCGCGCTGGGCGAGGGAAATCGTCCTCGATTTCTTCCAATGGGGATACTTCGTCACTCTCCAGCAATGTCATCGACGAGGGAGATAGCGAAACTCCAGTTAGGGATACCACTCCAGTCCCGTTCCAACTTTACTACATTGATCGGTCACTGACCGAGGACTCGACTAGTGTTTCGTCTCAACCGCAAGCGCTCTTCCGTTCCGAGAATCTGGCTGCGTTGAATGAGCGCTCCCTTGCCATGCATCTCTATCGCGGTTACCAAACTGTCCTAGCCTGTCAAGAAGCCATGTGGGATGAGCTCATCGACCGATTAAGGAACAAGAAAGAGGAATTGAAGCCGTATGGCTGGGATGATGATGAAGAACTCGAAGCTTTGCAACATCGTATGCGTTTCGAACGGCTCATAGAACGATACCGAAGGTGAGTGTAGAGTTTCGGATTGCCTAAAATAACCGAGATCATATTCTTCACAGTGACATGCAGGCAAGAATCGCCCTGTGGTGTTCCCTGTGCGGAATTGGTTGGCCGTTTCCTCCTAGGGAACCACTGACGAAGGCGGAATTGATTGAAGAAGAACGCATTCGAGAAGGAATGCTGGAGGCCCGTAACTATGCAACACAGGAAGACCTTCAGGCCCCTTGTCGTGCTATTCGTGCGTTGGTGGGCTACAAGAGTCTACAAGAGTCTGCTTGAAAAACGTTAGGAACATTGGGCAAGCGCAGAACTTTTAAATTACTTTGCGGAACTTTTCTGTTTCATTCTCCAGATACCAGCGGATCCTCCATCACTGTATTGTAGTGCTCTCTTGACTTTGTGTACGCTTTTATACCCTCCCATCGTGCAATTACTAGAGTTTTTGGTATGATCGACGGTTAAGCGCCCTTGTTATCGAAAATGGCAAGTGTTTGTTTGGTGCAATTTTTTTCTGACCAACACTGTGGCCATTTCTTGAAGCCTGGGTAACCGACAGTAATCGATGGCGGCCTCGTCGTCAAAGCAGCCTCGCGGCGGTCTACCAGCTGCAAGAAAGTCTGCAGAATTGAAGGCATCCAAGCCTTCCAAAACTACATCACGGAAAGGCAAAGGAAGGGAGCCAGTTTTGGCGGACTCGACAAATGCTCAGGGATCGGTAGCTGATGGTGGAGGAGAGGAAACGCCAGCTTGGAATTGGGTTTGCTTGACGGAGTCCGCAGCTAGCAGGTGCTCACCTGTTTTCACGAAGAATGGAAGGTACGTGAATCCGAATCTCAAAAGAGGTGCAAGTTATTGATCTCGAATCCGGGATGCAGTTACTTCTTTTCACTGGTCGGGCCTTCAGTAAAAGTCCACTCGACGACGACTGGCCGGATCGTGTCCACTCTTACTGCGCCTTGCCCAGAAGGCAGAGAATCGCGGTCGCAAGCACTGACTTGTGCCATCATAAACCCTCAAAATGCCTTCCAGTTGATCACTGGTTCCCTGAACGGATACGTATCGGTGTGGGATTTCATGGAGGCAACTCTTCTTCAAGTATTCGACATTGAGAAGCCAATACATCATCTCTGTGCTCATCATAGACTTAAAGATGTGGTATTTGTGACCACCACCAAGACCAATAGAGGACGCAAAGGTGCGCACCTTTGCGACTCTAGATCTCAAGAAGCTGACGGTCTCATTCTCTAGACGAAAGTGGAGTGGTTCTGCGTGTTTCCCTTCTGCGCGGCTCGTCAACGTCAAAACTTGTACAGAAACCTGAGGAAGTGCTTTCAGTTGGCAAAACACGGTCACCCACGGGATTGGCCCTCTCTCCCAGTGGTGATTGGCTTGTGGCTATAGGTGGCAACACGTCATATATCGCTCCTACTTCTGCACTGCAATCCGGATTTACGAAGTTTGTCTCGCCCGACCATTTGACGTGCCTCGCTTTCCATCCCACAGAAGAATATTATGCAACCGGAGATAGTAAAGGATGTGTTCGTTTGTGGTATTGCATTGGCCAGAATCCCCAAGTTGAAACTTTCGGCCTCGAGAAAAAGTCGCAGACAAGCTCATTTCACTGGCATGCCCACGCCGTGGCGTCGGTTGCGTTTACGTCAAATGGCTCGTACCTGTTGAGTGGAGGCGAGGAATCGGTATTGGTGATTTGGCAGGTTCACACTGGGCGAAAGGAATTCGTGCCTCGTGTTGGAGCCGCGATCAATAGTATCACTGTGTTGAGAGAAGGAGATGGTCCGGAGGAGTATCTGCTGGGTCTAGTAGATGCCACATACCTATTCATCAACCCTGCCAGCCTCAAGGTCTCGAGAACGATTTCACAAATCAAACTCGGTACGTTGATCATTTTGGGCCTACGGTTGCGCTCTTTGTATTTATATTGCGCTAGATCCTTCAAGTTCAACGGCGCATTCCAACGCCGCCCCACTTGCTATTCACGGCCTTACCTCCACCATCGTACTCCCTTCTTCTCACCCTTCATCACTTCAAGTCTACGCCCCGTCTTCATCAGAACTCGTTTCTGAGATAGAAATTTCTCCATCAAATCGCATATCTCGTCGCGACGAAACTCCCATAGAAGCGTATCGAATAGAACACACTCAGATTTCTGCATCTGGGGAATGGATGGCCACGCTTGACTGCCGTGCCGGCGATGACAGCTTCAGAGGTGATATATTTCTGAAGTTTTGGAAATGGGATCACAAATCTAGCGTCTGGATACTGAACACCAGAATCGATCATCCTCATGACCTTGGCGCTGTTACTTCAATGGCTTTCAGGTCGTCTGATAGTGATGATGTGCTTCAACTTGTCACCACCGGCGCAGACTCTCATGTCAAAGTTTGGAGACTCAGATCAACCAAGACGTCCGGGGAACTCGAAGGTCTGTAGGCCCACATTCCGTATTCGTAGATGTGGCTCAACGTTCTACAGAGTCTTGGGTGATAAGATCTGCAATCAAGTTGAAAGATGGCTCACCTAGTCATGCATCCTGGTCCCACGATGGCTCGATTTTGGCAGCATCTTGTGGGCCTCACGTCGCCCTTTACGAACCCTCTACCAGCGCATTACTTTGCAATCTGACCTCTCCGCAATGCAAAAATATCACATCTACTTATTTTATTGGACGATCTGGACGTTATCTTGCAACCATGAGTCTGGTTAGTGTCACCCTCTGGGATGTTGTCAGTCAAACCGGTATGTTTATGTGTCACCCCCCCCCTTCCAGTTGCTCACCACGAATGTACAGTACGATGGCGTTTCGTATCCTCTCAACCCCTTGACTTCCTTGTCCCTCATTCCTCCTGCGACTCCTTCGTCCTTTTGGCTAAGCCGACGCAATCTAGCGAACAGCCTGAAACGTGCGCGTGGACCTTCGGCGTATCTTCTTCGACACCGATATCTACTCAACGTTTGCCGCATGCATTCCGTAACGTCGTATGGTATTCCTTACCATTCGTCGCCCCCTCCTCGGCATCCAGTTTTCGGATAGTAGGGATCACCAGGAGCTGGGGTGTTGTCATTATGGGGCAAGGGATTCAAGCTTTGTCACACGGGGGCTCTGGCAAAGAGCGTCTTGAAGGGGAAGCCCCTACGAGGAAAACACTCTTCCAAGACGTGTTTGGCGTGTCGCTGTTCGATGCGGCAACCGCGACGACCACTGGCGCTGAAGAGGCTACTCGATCTCGACGGGGGAAAGAACGACGTATCCTGGTCGATGAACCTGCTTATTCCATGCCACCTCTGGACACTGTATTCGATACTTTCATCGACTCCGTCGTTCAAGAGCGTGCTACGCCAGCCCTCCCTGACGTAGGTGATGCTTCCCAGGATATGGAAGTCGAAGAAGAAGCAGAGCAAGATCTCGTAGTACGAGAACGAAAATACACGCGCGTTGTTGATGACGCAGAGATGCAAGTCTTCATCGATCTCTTTAGGAGGCAGGCCATCGACCACGTCCGCCCTCGTACCGCTCCTGTCAACGGTCATGCAACTCGCAAGGCAAACGGCACAACGAATGGCAGTGCAAACGGCGCTCATCACCGAACTCCCCAACCACCCCAGCCCAAGCCGATGGCCCCCTCACCTAATAAAAAGGGCACTAAATCGTTCGTACAAACGACGCCCACGGTTATGCCATCACCGTCGCCTTCACCCATAAATGGCAAGAAAAGAAAGAAATCACTTGATTAATGATATCTACCGTAGTTGCTAACTTTTGTCTGACGGCTTTCATTTGCATTCAACGCATTGTTCACCGCATCCAAGTAATATCATGTATTCACACCTTGATCCTTGCATGGTTGTTCCTGTCATATCTCCTAGTCGTATTTTTATGTCAATCTATCGCTGATGCTCTGGGTGTACCAATTGTGAGGAGCTGCGTTCAAACGTTCACATGTTCACAGCGGGGCAGGTACACGATGCTTTGAATATACTGGTAGAATTCAGGTAAATGTTATAATTATACTAATCGATACATGAAGTGGTTATTTGTGGTATGACACAATACATAAAGTAGATAGGTGAGGATTGTATAGTGATGGAATGACTGATTAAATTGGTGGATACGCTAAGTCGGAGGACGTCCCATTATTGCTGCACTAGTCCATACTTAGTCTGCCATCAACTCGGCCTCTTCTGGGGTCTGTACTGGCACGGGAAGGACATAGATCTGGCTTCCATTCACGAACGCTCGGCTTTGTTCAGGTGTGAATTTGGCAGTGAGGGCAAGGTCGACGAACACCTTGCGGAAAGGCGCGCCTATAGCCTTCCGGGCCAGGACCAAGCTCGCGACCAACGCCGGATCGCTGGCGTATACCTCAAGATACAGAAGGTTAGGCGTGATGATCTGTCGAGGCGGCATGATTGCGTTGCCTTCCCAGCGCGCGCTGAGGTCAAAGCTGGGGTCTTCGCCATCGCCAAGGAAGAGTTGGAGGAAGTTCATTTTGAGATTGGCCATGCGGAGGTAGCCCACCTTGGGCATCGATTTCAACCACTTGACCATGACGGCTCTGCTGGCTGGTACAGCGACGCACTCGATGTTATGGACGGTGAGAACCCGGATGTCCGGGAACGCGCCAGTAATCATGTTGAAGAACGGGGCGTAGTCCTCGCCGACGAGATTCATGAGCGTGAGGGCGCGAATGTTTGGGGCTGAGATCTGGGTCCCGACGTACATGGCGTACTGCAGGCTATAATCACCAATGACCAAGTGTCGGAGGTTAGGCAAGACGATGGGCGAGAAGACTGCAGCTAATGGTGGCGTCCATACTGGGCCGGCTCCATCCAAGGAAAGACGAGCAAGATCTGGGCAATTTTGAAGGATTTCACGGAAGCGAGGCAATGTAGGGGACATCTCGAGAGGTATTCGTCGGATATCTAACCGGGTTAGATTGGATAGAGGAGACCTGTTCCAATCGATGTGGACGCCGTTAATAGTGATACTTCTGAGCGCAGGGAGGATTGCACCACCGAACAGTTTCATTGGATCGCGGTGTCGGTCTGGTTCGTATCCTGCGCCAATCCAGACGTAAGGACTGCCGTTGCGATGTATCTCGAATCGTTCCAACAAACCGAACGTTCTTCTCGTGCTATACTCCTGGATCTTATCGAGAACTACGAGCGCTGGAGGCCAGTTGTCGACCACGACAATCAGGGATCGGATTTGCTCGAGTTTGACGAACAACCTGTCAAGGAACACTGCCATTTCTTCGCCTGTCCACTGCCCACCCCGAGGTTCTGCCACTCTGATGTCTAACGTCGCCTTTCCTGCTCTTTCAAACCAGCAAAACGACCTCTCCTGCGGTGCTGGATCGCGAAACCAAATGGCACTCCACAGCGTTGAGTCATTGATCGCGACTTCCCTCCAGCGTTTTGATACCCAAGTTATGCGCAAACGGTTTGTGACCCCGGCTTCGGGAACAGTGCCAGACCAAACGACGTCGCGAAGGATAATACTGAGGATCTCATTGGGCAAGTCGTTGATGCGAAAGAGTTGCCAATAGATCAAGCTTCGGGCGAGTCTTACTCGCATGAGATGGTTATTGATTTCTTGACGTTTGTCTCTGGGGCATGTGGCACGCAATTCCAGCAAGCGCTCTGTATCGCGGTAGGCTTGTTCGCAGCTTTTGCGGATCATCTGAGCTCGTGTTGGTGTCATTGGAGCCGGTGCAGGCATATTGGCCAACGATTTGGACATGTACGTAGCAATCATCGCACGCATACTAGGCGGCTGCGGCATGGGGGGTGATGGATTCTGCGTGAAGGAGGTTGTCAGGTTTTTCCAACGGTGAAGCGGAGAAATCGACAGACCATTTCGTGGGTGGTAGTAGTAGTAGGAAGTAAGTGAAATTGGGGAGGTGGGGGGGTGGAAAATGAGGAGCTTTGTTGATTTTATATGTGGAGGCAGCAGCCAGGCCAGCAGGCAGAGAACAAGGAGATTGCCTGTCGATTAGGATGGGATGTGATCCTTTGTATTAGGAAATTGTCGCACATACCGCTAATGCGTGTTGTTTGGCTTTGTGGGTCCAGTCCGTAAATACAAACGCCCACAACTCGATCGCCTTTTCACGTTACTGGGTTGCGCTGCTCGTCGATGCTTTCTTGTATTCGTGTTGGAAACGAGGTACACGCGCGCATATAGGTGATGGTGCTGCTGCAGTCGGGATGTTTGCAATTGCAAGTCCTCAGGCCTGTCTTTTCAGCTGGCGCTGTGGTGGCGACGGCTCGTCTGGTGCGGCGAAGAGTGCAAGGCGTGGCGGGGGAAAGGTGAGCAAACAGCGACATCTAGGTGCGCTTTTGAGCTGACTCTGATAAAGAAGCTTTAAAGGACCCCCGATATTCAGTCGGTGGCCATAAAATGGGGACCTTCACAAGTTGTGACACGTCCAACGACATTGTACGGGCCGAATCCCTCATTTATGGGCTAACCTGGTAAGAAAAGGGTGGATTTAGCACATTCAAGACGATCCATGCAGGGCGAAAGCTCGGACGCACGCCGAACGAGACAAAGCAACACTGGCGACGGGAGGGGTTATCTCTTTTTGGTAATCACGAATTCGGACAACCCCGTTCATCCTATCTTCCTCCTCTTCAATCCCCAGGGCCTCTGCGGATTCACGCCTTTGTGCAAGTCGGGGCTGTCGTGGACAATGTGCAAGTCGAGGCACGCCCGCCTCTGCTTGTTGGTGTTTATCCGCGGTCTGCAACGACGCGTCCGTCACTTTGATTTTTTTTTCACCCCAGATCCTGCAATACCCCATCTCGCTCGCACGTTCCATTGTACTCGATTCGTCCGTCTTGCCTGATCCTGTTCACGAGGCTCGCAACCCATGTTTGAAGGATAAAGCAACGTTAACTCGAATCGGCCCTTTGCGTGCCTTTCAAACCCAGCGGCGTGTCCCCACTGTAACTATCACATCTTATCACAACTCACCCAACGGCAAGAGGATTACATTGTCGACGGCAGCTAGAAGGGTCATTGTTAATGAATTCATTTCAGATACATGCGTCGTTTGACGTCAGGACGAATTTCTCAGATGAAATGCCACTCTCGCCACTCACAAGTCAAAACGGACTCCAACGAAAGGAAATGACCTCTGATCGTACGCGTGAGTCTTAGCTTGCATCTCCATTTACCACCAAGGCTGCGAGGTGGATAGTGATCCGATGCTCCTGCTCTATATATACATAAAGAGTTCCTAAATTCCTTGCCCAAAAATGATGCCATTTTCCTCGATGAAGAACCATTTACCCATTAATACCAAACATTCTCCGGGCCACCCTTCCCAGAGCTCCTTGCGAATGGAAAGTCCTTTTAAGGCCGCAAGATAGACCGAAATATCGCAAAGACGAAGCAGTTGTCTTTCGTGGCAAGGTTACAGTCATCATGAGATCAACGACGAGCCTATCGGGGAAGCCCCGGACCGATATGTGAGAGCAATAAATACTGGCACTTGGTGGGGCCAGCTGGATATCGATCCTTCACTCGACCAAGCAGTATCCCAGCAATAGTAGATTAAGATGGCCACTGTAGTTTTGAAGCGTACTGGGGACAAGGTGAGTACATCGTCAGAACCCCTAGATACCTGGATCTCCTAACTTGCTCCTGACTCTCATTGTAGATGCCCTTGGTTGGGTGAGTCGGTGCTTACTACGATTCGAGGATTCTGATACTCAGATTACGACGAAGCTTTGGTCTTTGGAAGGTGCGCCCTAGCCCCTTTTCAGATGTATTGGGCACTAATCGTTATACACAGGTCACCAAGTCATCCTGCGCCGACGTGCGTATCCTATGTCTTTGCATACAAGTAGAAATCGAGTACTGAACGACGCTCTCTTTAGACCGTATACGAGGCCATCAGGGCTGGATATCGCCTTCTTGACGGTGCTGGCGATTATGGCAATGAGAAAGAAGCAGGAGAAGGTCTCAGGCGCGCTTTGGCAGACGGGCTTGTAAAGCGCGAGGAGATATGTGAGTGTTTTGCTTTTGCCCTTACCGTAAGACCAGAGCGTTGACGAAAGATTAGTCGTCACCTCAAAGGTTAGAAGATCGACTGCTTGATGCTCGCTGAAATACTGACGCATCTTCGAAGCTATGGAATACTTTCCACAAGCGAGAACATGTAAGATCAAATGTACCCTTGTATTAAACATCTTGTTTATGGTATAATAGGTGGAAGCATTGGCGCAGAAGCAGCTTGAGCTCTGGGGAATCGACTACTTCGACTTGTTCTTGGTCCACTTCCCAGTTTCTCTTCAATACGTCGATCCGAACCACCGTTACCCACCGGAATGGTGGGGAGATGACGGGAAAGTGCATCTCCGTGAGTCCGTGCGTCTCAAATTACGAGCTGTGACTTGATTTTCGTAGAGAACACCCCCATGCAAGAGACATGGGAGGCCATGGAAGCGCTCGTCGACAACGGCAAAGCTAAGAACATCGGGATCAGGTATCCTCCAATTGTCTTCCTGCCGTCAAATTGATGCTCAACGGAGCCACAGCAATTGCCAAGGTTCCATTATCCTGGACATCCTGCGATACGCAAGGATCGAACCTCAGGTTCTCCAGGTAGAACTACACCCTTATCTCACCCAGGAAGCTTTGGTCAAATTGGCGAAGACCTGGGGAATTGCCGTCACTGCGTATTCGTCGTTCGGTCCCCAAGGTTATGTGGAACTCGGCATCGAGAAGGACGTTCCGAGTTTGTTGAGCACCGAACCTGTGGCCTCGATCGCGGCAGAGTACAAGAAGAGTGAGTGCAATACATCAGCGAACCCCGAAATCAATCTGACTCCCTATGATTTACAGGCCCTGCCCAAGTTCTGCTGCGGTGGGCGACCCAGCGGGGCATTGCTGTTATTCCAAAGTCCAATTCCGCAGCACGGCTCGCGGAAAATTTGGATTGCAACTCGTTCAATTTGACCGAAGACCAGATCAAGTCCATCAGCGCCTTGAACATTAACTTACGAGTAAGCTTTTTTCGTTTTAACCTGGTGGTGTCGGGGCTTACTGTCACTACGTAGTTGAACGACCCTTCTGAGATCGATCCGAGATTGGGTATCTTCGCGTAGATTTCGAATTCGAGAACACGGCGGTCGCTTATTATTCTAAATGTATATGTACACGGGCCACAGCAATATGCAATATGTCTACGAGTCAGAGGCTGTCAAAGGCATATAGAACTGCCCCACCGCAGTACAAGTGGTCCGTTCGCGTGAAGCCAAAGGCGCAGCCATGCGGAGTTTGAATTGAAGTGTATATGGTCGCTTAAGCAGAGCAGCCATCCAAGAACCACCTTCAATGATCACCACTTTCAAGCTCACCAAGCGAGACGGTCTCACTCGCAGAATCACCTTTCCTTCATGGCCGGATTGGCAAACGCTGGCCCAGAAGATCGAATCCCTCTACAATATCCCCTTCGACAACATTGGGGTATCGTACCTCGACAATGACGGCGACGAAGTCACCCTGAGCTCCCAAGAGGAGCTCGAGGACTACCGCTTCACCACTTATGAACTAGGCAAGCTGGCCAAGTTCACCGTGCAAGACATCAGCGCGCAGCTCATGGAAGAGAAATCCCTTCCGGAGACGCCACGGGCCTCGGATGCCAGGAACACCTTTGGCGCGGACGGGCTGGTGTATACGGTTGGGATTGAGGACGACTGGCAGCCCCTTGGCCCGAACATTTTCATGCCTAAAGGCCCTCTGATGTCCGGTTCTACGACACCCCACGCGTACGTCGAAACCGTGGACGACAGCGAACCAGCTGTCCCAGCCCCACCCAGTCAACACAAAGCCTCTAGCGTAGGCTCTTCGGTCAGTTCAAGCCAATTCGACACCGTAAAGTCCAGCGCAGACAAAGGCAAGAGCAGAGCAGACTCCCAGCCACCAGTGCCACCGAGATCAGAGGCACTCGGAAGCGACAGCGACGGAATGTCTTCCACCGTTTCGTTACTTGCTGAAGACTCTCCGACCAAACAGCCTGTTCATGTTTACAACCGGGGTGGCCCTGCTTCCAACAAGTCCGGATTCCATGTGCCCTCCAGCAGCTCTCGCGCTCCAACTTCTCGTGGAGACGTGACTCCAGTCCAGGCAGAGAGTACCCCGAAAGTCCTTGCGCAGTCGCTCAACCTGGAACACAGACGCACACCAGATGTCACACCGCCGACAGACCCCGCCCCTGATCCCCCTCTTCCATCTATCGAATCTCCATCTCTATCAAATGATGTTGCTTTGCTTCTGAACAACTTGACGACTGCGTTCTCGTCGCACCCAGAACTAGCTGAGAGCCTCCGTCAAATTGTTCAGAATGCATCCAATGGTGCGTATTGGGTCGCACATCGCGAGGCAATCACCAACGCAGCCCAAGAGCTCGTACGTTCCGCAGAGGCAACGGGCCGAGCTGCTGAAGAAGAAGCAGGTCGGCGCGTAGCAGAAGCTGTTGGCGGTATCGTCAAGTCTCTGGCTGACGCAACCTCCGGTATTGCTCCTACCAACGGCGCTGACGCGTCGAGCACGACACCATCAGCTCGCCCATCTAGGCCGTTGGAGTCTGGTTATGCTCCGTGGCAGCGTCATAGGTGGGGCCCCAGCTGGCACGGCGGTTTACAACCTTTCGGCTTCGCTTACTCCAGGCCAAGGTGGCCGGACATGGGGATGTTTGGCCCTCCGCCTCCTCACCATGGCCATGGCCACGGCCACGGTCGCCCCTTCCCTCCTCCGCCTCCTCCGCCCCCTCCCTCAGGTCCCTTTGGTGATCCACAGCCGCCCATGTCGCCAGGAGGAGGCCCCCCTTATCCACCTCCGGGTTGGCCACTCGGTGGACTCCCTGGTCCAGCACCTTGGGACATGCCCGAGTTCGGTATGCACGATCGTGAACACTCGCGCGCGCATGTCGAGGCAGCGAAGAGCCTGTATAAGGCCGAGAAAGAGCGCTACAGACAAGAACGTGACGCCCGTCGTAAAGAGAAGGAGCGGTTGGCTTCTCTCAAGCATGGAAATACCGAGTCAGTATTGTGGCTTTCTTTCCATTGCGAGTATGCTGATCATGTTCATAGACTTCCTGCCGCTAGCACTAGCAAAGCCGAAGAGGAACCAAAGCCTGCTCCACCACCTCCCAAGCCTCAGACGCCTCCTGTTGTTCAGACCGTCAGCAATGCTCACGGCGGATTCCCCGAATTCGAAATGTACAATGTTCCGAAGAGGCACAACACCCATCTTGGACACAGCCATCGCCGTGGAGCGTCCTCTGTATCGCGTCCTGGTCCAAGTGTTGAAAACACCCAAGCACGAGCTCTTGCGCATATGACCAAAAGACTCGCTGATGTACGTTCATGCAACTCCCCTAGCCATGGTGCCTTGCTGACTGCGCACCATAGATGGGTTTCACGGAGACCGCATACCCCTCCCTCCCAGCGAAGATTCGAGCAAACATGCCAGAAAATGGCCCCGTCACCAAAGAAAAGGAAGATGACATTGTGACGACCCTCTTGGAGGATATGCTCGCCATGTCGCCTAAACCCCCAAAGGGCCCCGGTTCGCCCTCAGGCTCTACTCCTGGGGGATGGCGCTTTTGATTAATGTAATGTACTGATAGGTTTCTTGCCATCTTTTCTTATTAGGTAGGTTTAGTAGTAACTCAGAGGTTTGTTGTAGTGTAATTTGTAGCTTGTACAAGATGTATGTAAGTATACGAAGTACTACTTTGTGTTGGATTTTTTGTGAGATCAAAACTGGTTGGGTTCGACGAAAGATCCGGAACGGCTCTCATTCATTGTATAGAAGTACATATACAGCATAGATATTCGAATGTCTGTCCCCAAACTACGAATGCAACCTAAAGTTCCAACAAGGGAAAATGCACTCAACTCTTATAGAGACGTGAAGCAACAAGATCTCCTGGAATCTGCTGCCATCAAAACGACGACAGGCAGGGGAGACGACAAGCTGCGTTGTTCTTCCATGACCGTAACAGACCCCTCGAGGAGATTATCCATGAAGAGGGCAGGAGGGGCCTTGACTTGGTACATGGATCAGCGCGTAGGTAGTCGAGATCGAAGTCACACTCAGGCGTTGCAGGCAATTTAGAAGGTTGGGTATTGTAGACGATGGAGGTGAAGCTTTGAAGCGTGAAAGGAAAAATTCAAAAATCGGGATTTAATAGTGTAGGCGCCGGAATAAATTCGCACGCTCAGTGCATTAGCTATGGCAATATCTGGTCTATTGGTATCGAACTACGCATTTTGATGAGGTTCATTAACATGATGTTAGCAGGCATCTCGACTTTGTGCTTTCCGCCCAAGCCGACCAAATAGCCGTTCAAAAACTCGATTTCTGTCCGTCTTCCTCGCCGAACATCGCTGAGCATGGAGGAGACATTCCCCTTGGTCACCTCGGCGACGCGGAGACATTCAGACTCTAGCGCAGAACGCTTCAAGCCGCGAGGGAAAGTACCGACAGGGATTTTCTCTGCGTCAACACCTTGGGAGGCTTGCTTGCTCAGGTAGTCCTCCGCCTCGGCGCGTAATTGCGCGGTGTACGCATCGGTTGCTTCTGAGCAGACGCGTCGCATGATGCGCAGAGAGGCCTCGGTTTTGAATAAGTCGCCGTTGCGGCAGTTCATCAGCGCGGTGAGGGGGTTGATGACTGCGTTGACGACGAGCTTGCGGCGCATGGCGACTTGAATGTCGGCCATGGGCTTCCAACTCGTGTTGAGAGATTTGAGCATGAGGAGGGCCGCGATGGTGTTACGGAGGGTGCGATAGTGGGGGAATACGGGGTCTTCCTGGGATTGGATGATGTCGTGCGGGTGAGGTTTGTTGCCATTCGCGAACCCGGCTTCATAGTCGCGACCATTGATGTCGGGGACGATGCCGAAGTCGATGGCGCCTACACCATTGTGGACTACGTTCTGCATGCTCTTGAAGAACGCGCCGTGCGTGTTGGAGGCAAGGACGAAATGGGGCCGCACCCTGGTGTTGAGAAATATCTCCGAAGCTAGTTTCTCGTATACACCCATGCCGTTTTGCAGAAGTACAATGGTCGAATCGCGTGAGATGCGTGGCAGGAGCCTCCGGATAGCTGGTACTGTCTGGTGCGCCTTTGCGGTGACGATAAGTGACTCTATGAATTCATCCGACTCGTATAGGCTGGATGACGATGATTCCGTGGTTTTGGTGCCCTCGTTCTGAGTTTGAGACTGTATGTACGGTTGTTCGAAGACTTCGTGGCGGAATCCTACGGCCTTGGATACGATTCCGTCGTGTTCCACGGACACTGAGCCACCAGAAGAGATGGAGTCCCTGCTCTGGCGAGAGTTTTTGTGTATGAGAGTAATGGCATGGTTCGGCGGAAGAGCTCGGCGCAAATGGTACGCTATCAAAGAGCCAATTGGCCCGATTCCGAGTATGTGAAAATGCATGGGCTACCGCTCCATCGACTCTGGGGGAAAAGGAAAATGTCAGATTCACGGTGGTGAAGCAGGGAAATATTCTACTGCACCGGGAAATGTTGTGGTCGTGACGATCTTTGGTGTAGAGTCTAAGCGCCGGATACCCTTTGGTTCAATACCATCACCATCACCTCTCACGACGATGATGCCAGCCAACATAGCTCTACAGCTGGTACAGCCTCATGATTATCTTTAAGAGAATATAATGTCCAGGCTGTTAACGAGCTCTACATCCCTCCTGCAGCCCTTCCACACCAACACACCATGGCCAGCAGTGACTGCGTGGTCGCGTTCGATAACAACCCAGACATAAGTGGTGTCGGCGTTCGCATCAGTTTCTATCTTCAAACTCTTCTTTTGGGTAGGTGTCTCCCCCTGTACTCCATTGCAGTCTGATCTGACCACTGCTCGTAGTTATCCTTGTCAATCGCTCATGGGAAGATGCCCCAAGTGCGCTGTACACTCTCGTCGCCACTAGTGCAGGGCTGCAGATCGCTGCTCTAGTTCAGGCCAAGGTTGGCAAGTTATCTCTGCTCCAAGCGCTGCAAGCATCGAACCTTGTGTGGTAAGCGTCGAAGGACTCTTCACATTGGGCATCGCATACTGATTCTTCTGTGAAGGCTAGCCAACTTTGGCACCTTCGTAGCCCTTGCTAGCTACTCACGACAGAAGGCCAAGAGCAACAAACGTGCCCGCGAATCCCCTCATCCAGCAAAGAAACGGGGCAGACTGCTGGACTACCACGTCAAATATGTAGCAATGTTGCAAACCCTGTTCTCTATGGCCCTAACCCTCTACATGTGGTCAGTACATGTCCACGGCATTGGTTCGGCATTTTCACTTACCATCAAATATACAGGATTACGGCGAAGACATTCGGCCCAGAGGCACAATGCTCTATTCTCATTCAATACGTGTTCTTCGTCATCCGAGCCCCCGCCCTGGGCGCAGGCCGGTCCGCAGCGATCACGATATCTTTCCTCCTCGCAATGGTCTATATCTGCGTGACTGCCCATGAACTTCGATCGTCGTATCTGAAACGACACCAAGGAGTGCAGCGAAAGAATAGTCCAGCAATCCAAAGCTTTATGGCTTCCGTGGTTTCCCCCCTTCCCACCGTCGCCCTCCAGTCGCCCTCACGAGTCGTTTTCAACTCCTCGACCGCGCAACTCACTCTAGAAATTCCTTCCAGTAGCCCGGAGCCCGTCAAGCCCGCCAAACGCCGCCGCTCCACGAAGCGCCGCTGGTCTAGGAACCTTGACCCCATGTTTGTTGGCATGATGATCTACTATGGGATGGTGCTCGGGTATTTCATCGTCTCGACGGAGCTGTTGATGCACTTCAACACGCGAGACGACGATGTCGTGAAGGAATGGGGATTTGGACAGGTAAATAGCGCATTCGCTAAGATTCGTCGATCCTTACCTGACTCCGTCTGTTCCCAGATCCTTGCAGTCGTTGTCGTTATCCCTTCGGCCATTTCTGTCACCAACGCTCTCGCTGAGCATGGCTTCAAACGCCTATCGAAGCCAAAGCGGGCACGTGAAGCCGATGCTGAAATAACTACCTAGTAGGTATGACAGACTACGATGTTCCTTTTCACATACTATAGTGGGTTTTAATCTATATTCTGTTATTGACAATCTACGACACTTAGGCCAAGGATGTATACGATGTATTACCTACTATCTCTTTCATATGAACGAGGAAGGACAGAATTAATAGGCCTGGCCAAACGAACCTCCTCCGATTGGATCGCGGTACTATCGTTGAGCAGAGAACACGTTTACATCGTTTGCGTCAAGGTTCTTTGGGAGGAATACTAGCAAGGCCCCCAAGCCATGGTTTGGAAGTAAATGCAGAGGGTGGCTCGCCACGGGCCAAGGGGAACCTAGAGGTAGATCCATCCTTCAACACCGCCTCACCTACACAATTTTTCTTATTGTGGTTCTATTAGTCCGTCGTAGTCTAATCACGATGGCCCACCTCGCCGTCACCCACAATCGTACAACGAGATTTCAACAATATAATTGCGCTCGTAAGTACCAGGATGAAACAATGGGTTTTATATAAAGATATCTACGAATGGCACATACATACTAAGTGTAATGTATCCTCAGTAGTGGGGGATAGGGTGTCGCAGAGCAAAGTGAGAAACATCTCGAGAGGGGCAGAAAACTGGGAAGGATGTATCGCAGGGAGTTCGTACAACGATGAACAAGAAAGAGTGACAACTGACAAGCAGACATAAAAATCGTGATATGTACATTGAACAAGATGAAAAATGGGATGAGTGTGCTTGGATAAATGATGACGATGCGAGATGATAGAAAGATGGATATGGGTTGACGAGAATCACTCAATTCTCGGGACCAGTGGCGCCGGCCGTTTTGGCTTGTATCCTGGGACTCCTTCGCAGGCCCTCAAAACCTTGTGGTAGCTCAAGTCTAGAGGCAAGGTCGTTGGTTTCATCGTCGCTGAAATCGTCGTGAACCTTGGGCGGCGGCGTACGCTTGCTCTGCGCGCGGGTATGGCGACGGCGAGCCTGAGGGAAGAGTAATTTCGGAGGGCAGGTGAGGTCGCCAGTATAGTCAGGATGTTCGACTGGGAGGAGACTATCAGGATCGGGCGGCAAAGGTCGATTATTGACGTGGTCATAGAGTGGATTCAAGAATCGCGTCTTGACACCTCGGCTGGAAAAAGTAAATTCAAGCCGTGCAAAAATGGTCAATGATTACAACGTACAAAACGTATGTGAGTGTTGGTCTCTCTGCAGGGGGAGTCCGAAGTTCGAAATCCGGAGATTCTTGTTCATCGCCGTCAGAGCCCGCGCCACTATCCACGAATGGGTTGTCGGGCGAGTCCATCACCGAAGGCTTGAATCGTCGTGATTTGGACTTTAGTTTGTTATCTGGAGTCACTGGGGGCGAGGCGGTGGATGGGGTGTCAACATGCGGCGATTCAGCAACCGAAGCCAAGACTGGTGTGTCTGAGACTTTTGATACGACAGTTCTGGTAACTCGTCGGGATGGAGGGGGTGACACGGGTGCAGATCCGAGACTGGTGGCAGCCTGCTTCCTTCGGGACAGGATGGGTATCGGCGACGATAAGGGACTCTCGTCGTGCCTATCCTTCGCGCTTGAAGAAGCCTCTGTCGACAAAGTCTTCGAGCGATCCGTCCCCATCCAAAATTCATCCTCTTCCTCCACTTCTGGGATGGCACTGATCCTGCGCTTCTTGTGAAGATTTTCTGGCAGCCTCAGCGTGTCCTCGTCTGACGAGTTTCCCCCAGCGGCATCAGAATCGCTGTCTGTCTTGCTGTTAGCGGCATGTCGTCGAACTCTGGGCTTGCGACGCGTCCGTGGTGGCGTTGGTAAAGAAGCGGTGGAAGCAGTGCGCTTGAGAGGGTTCTTCGACGCTGGCGGCGCCAGCGGCGACGAGTCGAGCATTATAAAAACGGCGGATTTGAAAGTATTGAGTAGAGAAGAGAATGTGGTGGTCGCGAAGAAAAGGGGAGATGGACAATGATTCAGTGGACAGTCTCAGAAAACAACGTCCACGCGGACAAATACAACCAAGCAACTCCCGACGGGCGTCTACTGATGTCCCCTATTCCTCCCTCCTATCGCCATCGCCCTCCCCCCGAATGCAAAGTACTACCAAGTCTGAGAGCAGCCGTTCCCCCAGACATGGCTCGCGCTTTTTACTTTTATGGCCCTGCAGTGAACATGAAATTCTGTGAGGCCCAGGAGTAGGCACCCTAACGTGAGCTGAATGTGTTGTCTTCGAAGGATCCCTTCAAGTGCGTCTGCGTATGTTGTAAGTAAGTCGATTCGATGGTGAAGAGCTGTTTGAAGTCGTCTGATTCCCGATAATTCGCAGAAATGCAGGAGAAACGATGGAGCTCTTGACTGACACCCAAGAGGGTACGGTCTTCAGGAGGGGTAGAACTCCCCGCCCTGCATTGCGGGACTTATCAACCTGGATTCCTTCAAATGGTACCCAAAGCACCGTCGTTCGAGGTGCTCTGCTAGGGTTTCATACAGAAGTACAATAACAGCTGGAAGTTTGTAACAGTTGTAATACATCTACGACGCATGCATACACTAAGAGTATGTATACCGCCTATTATATAAAGTTTGTCCATCGCACTACGGTTTGCGTCCATGTGGTGAGTCCATACAGCTAAGTAAGTCACTGGAAAGTCCTTGAATGAATAAACGGGAAGTAGATCGAAGCACATGGATGACTTGAGGCAGAATTAATGATCATCCGAATCCGGCCTGCCCCACTTGAACATCCTTGTCGCGCCATCTCGCCACGACTGCACCCTTCGGAGTGCGAGAATTGACATGGTCGACGTGTCCGTTCCGACGAACCCCATTCCCCCCGATTGAATCACGGCGTCAATGAGTAGGGGGTACCTTTACGTCCGCGAATGGCATCAAGCCATTAGCCTCATGCCCTTCCGAGAGTGGCTTACCACTTACCAGGTCCCGTATAGCTCAGCGGTCTTCGAATGGTCTACTTGCAGCCAGCCTTGCTCCGACACCTGATCCCACCACGTTGTATTCCTTTCGTCGCTTGTCATAATAACGTGGCGGACATCGATGCCCTTGCGTGTTTTTAGTTCGTCCTTGACCTCTTGGACACGGCGAGCGATGACCGAGATTGGAGCAAAACACTCTTCAACTGGGCGATCGCCGCAATAAACCGCAAAGTCGCCATGTCGTACATGAATAGATATAAACTGGGAGATAAAGCATACTGTTAACATCGAAGAAGGTAAAGAGACATTGGTACGTACCGGTGGCGTTGGTTCATCTTCGTCCTGCACACCAATGGTGGCTCGAACGTAGTCATCAGCTATGCCTTGCAATGCCATTGTCCACCTCATGTGCTGCCCTACATATCGCCATGCAGGGCCGTAATCCTTGTCCCATTCGAAAGCCTAAGTCGGGATCAGTCAACGAACCCTACGCCATCGCAAACGAGGCAACGCCACCAACCTCATTCGCACAAACATAGTACAAATAGTCGAAGCATAACATCTGCTCGTCGGGGGGAAGCGATACATGGTGTTCGGGGGACTCTAACGGCGTGACGAGACTCTTGGCTCGTGTTTCGGGGAATGCTAAGCTAGCGAGACTCCAGAAGGTGCTGCTTTTGTCGTGCTCGTAGTTTGGGATCCGCTTCGTCCAGTCGGGCGTTTTAGTATAGGAGATATCTACAAATGGGTGGTCAGTGACTGGATTTGGAAAACGGGGTATAGATGGACCGAGTTTGAGGTGGGTAGGTACCGAACTACCGCGGGGACGATGTTCATAATACTGAACAGACTCCCAGAGATTCCAGCAGCCTATATCATCGACAGTCTCGCTTGACGTGTCTTTGACTTCGCGCCATTCAAGGACAGGCCGACCGATGAGATCGCGTAGTCGCGGCACATCGAATACTTCGCCGAAGGGGATAGGTGGTACTGATCCGCCAATATGGGATGGTGTAAACATTGGAATGACAGGTATGCGGTCGGTTATGATGGCAAGGTAGATGAGATTTCCCTGTCATATCTGGAGTTGAGTTTCGCTGGCATACACAGATGGGGGATCATTGCGCACGTAGGTCATTACATCGTTGGCTATGGGATGTCAGAGGGCGGTAAAGTGCGACATCAAACGAAGACTCACTCCAGCCTGCTGATGGCCACGATGTTATATACTGAAGTTCGGGTCGTAAGTTATCTGACTAAAGTCAATCTCTGTATTTTAGAGCGCAAGGGGCGACACCATACCTCTGAAGCTTGCTGTGGGGGGGCCTTTGAGAGATAATAAAGGATCCAGTGGATTTACTTCGAGAATCGGTGAAGAATTCGAAGGGGGCATTACGAGCGGCGGGGGGACGTCCTCCGGGGTGATAGTGAGACCTGGCGCATGTCGTGTCGTCCAAAGGAAAAACAAGAAACCAGCCAATGCCGCCAGCGCCAGGGAAATGCAGGCGGCGAAGTAGCGCCTCGTTCTTGATGGTGCCAGACGGCTGGGTCGCCACTCGTCGGAGCTGAGGGACTTGTCACCCGACTCATAGTCCTGGCCTAGCAGAGGTTCTTCTGAAGTGGACATGAAGGAAAGGCAGGTCGGTGGCCACTGTGGAGAAATATTTGTGTCCTTGTTTCCCCATTTCCAGGGTTCGCGTAGTATTTACGGTAAACGGCTATTCAATCGATCCCAGATCCTTCAGCAGCAGCAGCAGGGTTGGAATTCCCTTTCCCGGAATTATCAGAAACAAGGGACAAATAATAACACCTTTTAGTTTGACGGGATCTGGGAACCGTGATCTTCCCATCTCATGTTGCCTGGACGTTCACAGTCTCGGCTCAGCTCATGGAATGCACCTTGAGGCAGCCCGGCGGACGGATCGTCCAGTATAAATACCTCACCGCCACAATTTTGCCAGAGATTTGTACCGACCACGATTATGCCAGGCCACCCGACAAATAACGATGCGACCGTCCTCCAGGTCGCGGGGGTCGTCAGTTTCTACATGTGTGCAGCGTTGGTGGTCAGTACATACTGTATTTTCTGTAGTTTGCAGAGTTACTGACATAGATTGTAGATGGTTTTTGTGTAAGTGCAATCGTACGACTCCCCCCCGGAACTTTTGCTGAATGTCTGGATGCAGGAACAAGGCCGTGCTGAACAGCTCGCCAGACATCCCCTTGATGTTCCTGCTCATTCAGCTCATCATCGCCGTCGTTCTCTTGCACGCATCGGCCTTGGTATCGAAGCGGATTGAAATTCCCAAACTAGAGATTGATGTCGCGAAGAAACTCTTCCCTGTCGTTGCTGTGAACATTATTGGTTTGGTGTTCAACACCCTCTGCCTGCGCGATGTAGAGGCGTCTTTCTTCCAGGTCCGCTGACCCGTTCATCTGGGAACCTTGAGCTTAAGTACTGAAGTGACGTATTACAGATTGCCAGAGGCCTTAATCTCCCTCTCACAATATTGGTGTCAAGTATCGTTACCAGGAGCGTGCCCTCTCAGAAGGTCATTCTCGCCGCAATCCTTGTCACTTTCGGTTTCCTGTGCGGTGTCACACCCTCAGCATCTCTCCCAACTAAAGCCACTCCTTCAATCGTGTCGCTCATTTATGGAGTCCTCTCTTCACTTTTTATTGCATTCCATGCCGTCCTCATCAAGAGCTCCCTACCTTACTGCAACAACTCCGCTATCCAGCTTGCCTACTGGACCAACCTGGGCTCCGCTATCATGATTCTCCCATTCGTTCTGTTCCGCGGAGAGCCTGCGATTTTGCAGTCTCTAACGGCAACCGCAGATTGGAATGGCAATGTCTTCCTATGGGGAACCCTTGTGACGGGCTTCTTTGGTTTCCTGTTATGCATCGCCGGTTTGCTCAGTATCAAAGTCACCAGCCCGATCACACACATGTTCTCTAGCGTAAGTGGCACCATTCCGCGCGCCGCCCTAGCTAATTTTATGCTGTTCAATAGGCTGCAAGATCGGTGTTACAGACCCTCCTTGGGGTCTGGATTTTCAGCGACATACTCACAGTGTAGGTGATAGTGAGCAGCTTCCATCTTCATCCATTCTGATGGAATGATTTCACAGCAACCGAGGTGTATCTATCATGATCATTTTGGCGGGAACGCTGTAAGTCCTGCTGTTTTGTATTCATCATTATCACTCATGACAAACGCCCAACAATTAGGTTCTTCACTTGGGTTAAACACGTCGAGACAGCCGCAAAGGCTCCACGACGTCCCGCAGATATTGAATCCGGCGCCTCGGCATCGAAGACGGAGTCAGAAGTCGATACAGTCGTGTGGCAAGCTCCCGAGAAGCTTGAAGAAGATAAATAATTTCCCATCGTTTTTTTGTTACACATAGAATCGGGCTTTGGATTGGACATTCTAGCACATCACGCGGACATTCCTCATACGCGCTTGTACCTCTTACTCAATTTTCCCTCTTTTTTGGATGGCTTCCCGCTTAATATCCGAGCGCACTCATGGTCTCGCCTCTCTAATCAGGGAACGCATCGAACCAAACCGTCACTGCTGACAAGCCTGACGTTTGAGTGAGATAACATTGCGGCCAGGTACCATCGGACCTACCTCATACGCATGGTTCTTAAAATATTATTGTTGGCCAGGAAGGCCCGGGGAGCATGTTAACGTTTGTTGTCCTATTTTTGCGACGCCTAGAATTTCCATTGGTGCAGTGGTAATGGTTCCACTGACTCCTTGTTTTACGCATACCCCTTTTGTTTATCATCGATCTATCGCAGTCAACGCGACGTTCGAGGAACAGTGTTACGGAACGACATTCGAGGTTCTGTTTCGGCTGTGGCAACTCAGCTCACGTTAACAGGTGACCTTCATTGACAGGTTTACATTGAATCTCAAATTTCAACATGCCGAGTGCCATTGGTGAACTTGTATTACAAGTCCTGATTCGGGGGCCGTTGATCTCATTGGACTGGATATGAAGCCATTCAGATTCTTCAGGAACGGGGTGGATCAAAGCATGGATCAAGCATGATCAGAATCTCGGGCTAACGGACAAGGCTGCCCTGCTCGCGGTCGCACACTGCCGTACTCTTGTCTCGAAATCGAAGACTTGGTGCTGTAAAACGCCGACACTCAAAAAGGAACTCACCCCGCGTTCAGCTGCAACATCTCCGCTGCGATGTCCAACGCTGCTGGTTCTCTCCTTACCCCTCCGTTGACCTCCGATGATCACTTCAACCAGTCGAACACGCCCATCGAAGAGACGCCCTCCGGGCCCCTGCTTGCAAGACCTTTAAGTGACAGCGAGTCGTCGTACTTCCTCCCGTCTCGGGAGAATGGTGTGAACGACATGTACGTCTTTCCGAGTCCCCGGTGGTGATTGCCCTGCTAACTACCTCGGACGAGCAGGTACCTCCATATTGGCTTCCGCGCACCGAAAGGGCTGGCGCGGCGTGAACGCGCGGTTCTTGTATGGGCTATCCTTCGTATGAGGCATCCCCTCCTCATGTCGAATGTGGATATGCGTGATTACGATGATATACAATTTGTGTACGTCGATTCGGAAGACACGCGGTCCCGCGACTTACGCCTGCATGCTTAGGCTCACTCCTCCTGCTTCGGTAGCACATGCTCTAGAAGACGCCAGGAACAACTTCAATGCAAGCTCTCGTAGCAAAGACGGCGAGTGACTTGCGCCACCTATTCAATGCCTTTCTACATCACTAACGGGCCCGCAATTAGACCTGATTGACTCCTTCTTGAATGGTCCGAGGACACTGTCCAATCAGCGATTGTCGTATCTGTATTTCTCAGTACCTGACGATGCTGGCACCTCTCTCCCGAGCCCCCCTCCTACACCTGATCCAGGCTCAGCCAAACAACTAATCGAGTCTTACGTGTCCTGTGAGTGGATCGTATGCGCGACGCACTTCCTCGGCGATGGAATGGCCCTACATCAGTTCGCCAACGACTACTTTAGCCTTTTTGGAAGCAGTAAGTCCGATGATGCTCTCGAAGCGATCATGCAGGACGAATGGGCCATGCGATGGAAGCAGACGCCGGAGGAGGTATTCCCTCAGTGTGTCGTATCTTTGATTGGTGGCTGACGTTCTGTGGGATTAGTGCTCTGTAATTCCGCCGTCGATGGAGGCTAGATTTCCACCTGTTGTCGGCGGGAGGTTCCGACGTGCTGTCGAACGGATCGACTTCGCGAGGAATCAGGAGAAGTCGATTGTGAGGTTTATTCATATGTGTCGTATGACATACTCAACTAACTGGGAGGTGTGTCTGCCTTGTGTGTGTTAGGGAGGTCATGCGTTCCCTAGAGCCTCTGGCAAGACGAGGCATACGATCGTGCCTACAGTGCCATTCGATGCACCCGAGACCTCCAAAATGCTCAAACTCTGTAAGGTTCGAGGCGTTTCCATCTCAAGCGTTATGTTCGCTATCTGCAACATTGCTTGGATACGGCTAAATAAAGGGAATCCAGAGCTGCCCATGTAAGTGTCAAGTCAACCAATCTTTTCCGCGCCGACTTAACTTCGTTTGTCAGGATGATGTACTCTGCTCTCAACATGAGACCCTATCTTATCGCAAACAAGTCGTTATACGATTCCTATTGGTTCCTTGCCGTCGGATACTTCAACGTTACGCTACCTAGCTTCTTGCCTTCCTCGAATGTCGACAAGACATTCTGGCATCGGGCGCGTTCAGCGAAAGATCAGAGTTCTCAGGCAGCCAAAAGCCGCATGGTCGTATCTCGAAGCCGGCTGATGTCTGTTGAACGTGGTCAACGAGCCAGAGGTTGGGCGAAAGAAGATGACGCAAAGGCAAATGGGACATGGCAGGCTCCGCCCCCAGCAAACAAACCGAAATCCTCAAAGCCTCCTTCTATCGCAACCTTGGGGTTATCGCTTCTTGGTAACTTAGATGGGATGTATAAGCACAGCACATACCCGGACATACAGCTGCATTCGCTCACGACAGGATCTCGCCAGCGTCCTGGCGGAATGCTGCTGTTCGCGTATACCTTTGCTGGGAAGTTGTGGGTCAGTCTTGGGTATGATGAGAATGGATTCGAGCAGGAGACTGTTCAGGCTTTCTGGGACAATGTTCTTTCCGGTATACGAGAGTTCCTTCTAGTGTAACAACATTATCCTGTATGACCAGTGACTAGTTGACTGATCGTGGACATTTGTGATAGGCGCCCTGTAGATTAGATCAAGTTCAATCAGCGCTTGCCACTTCCTTTAGAATCATGACCGCGACGTTGCCATACGACATCTACGTCCAAATTCTGTCTCACCTTCCACCCTCAAGACGAGCTCACGACGACTCTAGTGTCAAGGCGCTTGTGGCTTGCCTACAGGCAAACTCTGTCCTACGACAAGCGGCCAGCTCGTCTATAATATGGGAAGCACATTATCGGAAACGTTACACACATCTACCCATCCCAATCCCTGCGGATATTCATGACTGGAAAGCCCGGTATTTCGAGAGACGACGGGTTGACAATAGGACATTGGAATGCTTGGACAGCGTTGTCAATGAAAGCACCAGTTGGGAGACCTTCTGGAATACGGAGGGACCATTCACTTTCGAGTGCTGGGATGTCCTGGAACTGGAGGTGGAGTACAATTTACCGGAGAAATGCCTGGGAGTTATCAAGGATCCTGAATGCAACGGCAAGCCGCGCTCCCTCACTCGGGGCTACTGGGCACAGAATTTGCTTCGCACGATTGCACGGTTTCATGCTCTCGGAGTTTGGGAGCGGCTTGTGGCTTCTCCAACTTCGGTCTCGTTCACGGAGAGTCATAATACCCTCTCGGTGTTCTTTGGAGTCTCGCCGTATACAGTGAGCCTAAATCCCTTCGTGATACATTTATTGTTAAACAAGTCGTAGCTTGCATCCCAATTAGATGCTTTAGGGACGAAATACCTTAACTATGTCAAATACCAGGGTATTCCAATTCCGTCAACGCCGTCGCCTGAGTTCCTCAAGGAAAAATGTGAATGTGTGTGTCGCTTTATGCGTGACGAAGGCTTTGGGCCGGCAGAAGGTAGCGTTGTATCCGTATGATTTTTTGGACTGTTCGTGACCAATTACTTTAGGTGGTGCTTTCACTTTGACTATGAATAGCTTCCCTCACGCCTACTTGACCACACACAAACGGACGATCCCCATTTCACTTGTCCACATCTTCGTCTTCCTTGCCAGCAGAATAGGTATCACAGCGTTCCCGGTGAACTTCCCCGGAAGAGTCCTCGCTCACATCCCTCTCTCCAACGGTGACGGCTTCTACGTCGATGTGTTCAACTCCCACTCGAAAGCAATCCTATCTAACGACCTATCTGAATTCCAAGGTGTTCAAGCGTGGGACCTAGCGGGCCTTACGGCGCATGGGCTAGACATGCTCGTCAGAGCAGGCCGCAATATTTACCACTCCTCGCAAAGTTCACGAGAGTACACCGTCGATATCCAGTATGCTGTCGACACCGCATCCTGCGTCGCCCTCGCAATGACAGGTGAACCCGGCTTGGTGCGATTCCTCATGCAGGAGGCCTCACTCGTATCACCGCTCGATAGCTACGTTATACTCCCAGCGCTGGCTAAGATATTGCACCCCGAAGGAACTCGGCAAATGTTGACCTCTGCGTACCAGCAAAGTCAGGACGAGTACCTCCGAGGCCGCGCCCGAAAGCGTTCTCGGGTGGAGCACCCTCAGGTCAAATACTTCGTTGGCATGTTCTTCGTCCACGCCAAGTACCAATACCACGGCTGCATCATTGGATGGGAGGTGTGTGTATACACCCTGATGGACACGAGGTCGTGTATCTCATCTGCATTGCTACAGCCGACTTGCACAATGTCCCAGCAGTGGAAAGACCGAAACGGGATAGATGGCCTCTCAAGGGGAGCACACCAGCCCTTCTATTCATCCCTCTCCATCACCGCAAATAGTCAAGGCGTGCTTCAGACTTGTAAGTCAAACACAGCCGTCGACGCTCATGCGCATTCTAATTCACCCGTTCTCGTACTCAGTTGTCGCCGAAGAGAATATCCAACCGATACCACTGACTTCATCGGACTTTGTCTTGCAATGTATAAAGTTTCAGAAGGATTTTGGAGCATATTTCGAGGGCATTGACCCCCATCCTTCGAGGTGGCGTATGTTGCTGAGCCCCCAATTACGCCAAATGTATCCCCAGGATGATGTGTTTGGTACCTCTTGGGTTGAAAGGATGGGCACATGAGGCGCGTTGGGTGTTTACATATCAACACTATATCTATGAATGCAATCAACCTCTTTACGCCGACACTGCCATATGTATGTTGGTACAATGTGTGGAAATAAGTAAATGTTCATAGAGGAATGGGTGGAGAATTCAAGTCCAGTCAATGGTTTCGCCTTCTTCCACCTCTCGATCTATAACTGTCGCATAACGGGTAAGATATAGCTACATTAGCAGAAGTAGGTAAATACAGCACTTACATTGTGGTCTATTGGCTGGATATGGTGGCGCACCGGCCGGTAGCGGGCCACTATACGTTCGTCGTGGGTAGTTTGGAGGCTGCGGAGCGTACATTTGTTGTTGATAGTGAGGTTCTTCCCTCATACTCAGCACCTGGGGATAAGGGTACGGGGAAGCCCATGGCCCCGAGGCAGCATCACCGTACGGGTCTCCTCTGTAGGCATGTGGAAAGGGGGGCCTGTAATCTGGTGGGGCACCGTTGTAGTAGGGCCCTGCCATATGCGGAGGGTACATTGCAGCCGGACCCGTAGGATACATGGGCATTGTCGCCAGCCTCGAGAGCCCTGCGTGATTGGACCTAATTCGAGCCTGACCATCTCCACCAAGTCGCCCTGCATCCATTGCAGAACGAGGCTTGGATGTAGATGGTTTCGGTCGAGAAGGCCCAGCTGCGCTAGGCACCGGCTTAGCCAGAGCTTTGTCTTTCACTTTCGATGGTGCAGTCTGAGAGCCTTCGTCGTCACTCTCAACACCCACGCGGCGCGAACCGGCAGCCAGCTTCCGCCGCTTCCGTCGATTGGAAGCTTTCGTTGACGATTCCGGGTTGAGTTCACCTGGCTCCAGCTCGGTGTCAGCCTTGCGCTTGCCGTGTTGGCTGTTGGCGGTAGGACCTGATGTCGAATCGGAGAGCTGGAAGCTGGATTTGAAACCATCGTCGTTGTATGCTTGCCATACAGCGGCAATCTTAGCATCTCCCTTGCTTGCATAGACACTGTCGGCGGAATATGTTCTGAATTGGAGCTTCTGCCCTTCAGCTTGAGCGTCGTAGGTGGCCAGTACCGGGAGTTTCAACGTACATCCAACAGCTGTTTGTGATTGGTTTACGTTCAAAATGTAATCACGAGAAACCAACGTACCGTCGTTGTCCACACGGTATTCGTACGGTTGGACAGTTTCATGGATTAAGTTTGATGCTTTGACACACATTGATGCTATCGTTGACAGAACACGCTCTGTTACAGCTTTGCGCATTGTCGGTGTAATTTGTCGCTCGACTTCTTCAGCGACCAAGCGAATGTATGAACCGAGGCCTTGAGAAAAAGCTAGCAGACATACGGCTGATTTAGCGTCATTCCGTTTGTGGAAAATGGGATCCACTAGGTAGGACTTGCTATGTCCTGGTCGACAGACACGAAGGAGACATCCATGGACTGTGGTACAGAAGATGTCATGAATAAATTGAGACATATAGAGATGTGCTTACGATTGTGGGTGTAATCACTATTCCATATGTATTGCACACTGAAACGGCTGCCTCGACACGACTGAAGAGCGTTGTTGACATAGGCAACGGGAGCACGCGTCAGTTCTGCAAAAGTCTTTGCATGGGGATCCGGGAAGTCGGGGAAGGGCTTGGGCAGAGCATCAAAGAAGATATGTAATGTCGTATGGTCATTTGAGCCTGGTGGAGGTGGAGGAACGCTGGCCAGCTGTGCATCTGAGCTTCCACCACTTGCAGAACGGATGAAGTCGAGTACACCGTTCTCAACAGCTTCTCGGGCGCACATCGCTTGGGCTTCCGAGTAAGAAAGAAAAGTCGTATCGGTAGAATACACTTCTAGTAAATGGGGAGAAAGTTGGACGCGTAGCGCAGCGCCGTATTTGGCAGGTCCGTAACCACGATTTTGTTGATCAACGACCATGAACTGGATCCATTGAGGAGAAACCTGCTCATTGTGCCATTGCCTACAAAGAGATTCGATTTTCTCGACGTGGTTCACAGTCTCGGTGCCATCGTTGGCAAGGACAGGCGTATCGTGCGCTTCGCGTTGGAAACCAGAGTTACGCCCGAATGAAGTAATGAATTCGATGGCACCCAGACGGAGGGCGATGTTCGCCGCGCCAGTTCGAGCGTCCTGTTTGCGTGGATGAACGAATTGCGTCTGGTATGAACGAGCCTGGCCATCAGGACGATTGATTGTCAAGATGCACTTCCAGCGGACCCCAGTCATGTCATCCTTCTCTAGAAGCTCGTAGTTTATGAGGTTGGGTAGGCTGAACGCACGGCTACAGGCTTGGGCCAGCCGAGTGATAGGGGAGATGCCATGCGGCTGACTGGCTTTCCGTGTTGGCTTTCGGAGGTCTGAGAGGCAGTCATTGGGAAGATTGTTGAGAAACGCGTCCACCGTTAGAGCTCCAATAGAACGAAGATTTTGCGAAACCAGACAGAAGGGATTCTGCAGCGCGTCCATCGTGGTGAGGGTTGAGAGCAAGGAGGTTTGGACCTCGTGATCTTGAGGAAGATAAGATTATTTGACCCCGTGACCCAATGCCACTGATTTACGCGTCGAAGCAGAGCTTGAAGCGCGACTACCATGAGCATCAATCCTCAAATGATGACCCCTCGGGTCGCTCAGCCGCCGCAGGCGTACTACAGACCGATGCAGCAGCAACCACAACCACAACCACAACCACAACCACAATTACGCACGACCTCTACAGTCATTGACGATTATGAACGTATGTGCTTCGCAACGCGACCTATACAAGTTCATTACATTTTTGCTTAGGCTGGTACATGGAACCAACACACTCTAACAGAATGCTTCTGGCTGCAAAGTCCGGTATAGACGAAGAAATCAACTGGGCTTTGGATCGCATATCTCGGCTCACTACCAACGAGTACTTTACGGTGAAAGGAATCCCGAGTCTCTTGGAGGCCTTATACGAATGGCCAGAGTGGTATGCCGAGGAGGGATACAAAGCCACTAATGACACCCCCTCGATATTTGCGCCGAACCCACAAGCGGCCAATAAAAGACGGCATGCAATCGAGTGCTTGCACATTCTCAAGTCTGTTGGTCTCAACGAAGCTCATGCACAGGAACTCTTGTGGACCGTCCCAACACTCCCATTGGTAACCAAGCTCCTGGAAAATCTGGATCCCACGTTGGATGCTCATGTAGAGTTCGTCCTCTACGCGTTGGACTTGCTACAAATCATCGGACCAAGTGTAGTTCTTCGACCCCAGTCATCCCCAAACCCAATACCTCGGCTGAACGCTATCCTAGCACGATCCTCGGACCGCTCTTTGATAATGGGGTGCTTTTCTGCACTCTCGATATTGCTATCCAATCCAGCAAATGTATCCAACCTGTCAGATACCGCGCCTGCCATCGACGCGGCTATTCGGTATCTCCCCCTCTTTCGGGAAGATATTGGGCTTGTAGACGAGTGTCTGAACTTTCTATACGCACACCTCTCCAACATGGCAATGTCAACTGCTTTTCTGTTGCGTCCGGAGATCTCAGGCGTGCTGAAAATATTCGTCAACATACTTCTCGCTGACCAAGTCGAAGATATCAAGACACACGACGTTTCTGGTCCCGTATACACCACACCTTCAACAACAGTTATCACTAAAGACCACGAACTTACCAAAGAAGAGCTAGACGCTCTTCTTGAAATGCCAGAGCCCCAGAGATGTTACGAATGGTTAGTCTTTCGCTGATAATTAATCTACTTCGATTTCAATGCTTCTGCT
The DNA here is from genome assembly GCA_012980535.1 of Pleurotus pulmonarius. Classification (NCBI taxonomy): domain Eukaryota; kingdom Fungi; phylum Basidiomycota; class Agaricomycetes; order Agaricales; family Pleurotaceae; genus Pleurotus; species Pleurotus pulmonarius. The sequence continues at coordinate 1,565,281 of SJKF01000002.1, forward strand.
GGCTATGTAGGATGAAGACCATGTTTGTCGCCAAGCAAGATGGAGAGCTTACTCAAGTGGAGTTCTGGAACCTGTACAAAGACATTTTCATGCAGTTTCAAGATCGGTTCCCCCTCCTTGTGGCATCCGAGGTTATTAAGAATGTCAATTTGATTTTTCCTCAAGGTCAGGCGATGGTACTCCCGGGCAATCCTGCTAGATTTGTTGTTCGGGGTGTAGACCGGAGGAAGGATGTTGTCGTCGCAGAAAAATTCAAATGTCGATGGGACCGCTCGACGTGCAGTACGCCTGCGTTTAAATCCGCAAGGGAGCTGTACGACCACCTCCTAGAGCATTTGAAAACACAAGATATTTCCCCTTGTAAATGGTCGAAATGTACTCAAAAACCATTGGCCGCCGCAGCCCTCAGAGTCCATTGTCTCACCCATATCGCAAGTTCCCAGCCGGCACCACAGGATCCCTCGCAGAGCGACACCATTACTCTACCTTCAGCAACCTCGCAGTATCCCGTACCCAATCCGACCACGCGGCCGCTCCCGCCTGCGAGAAATGCTGTCATCACCTTCAAATCCCCGCGTGTCGATCCCTCGTCTACGGGTTTAACTTCTCTGTTGTGTATTCGCAGCTTGTTCCGTGCATCTTTCGCGTACGAGGAAGCTGCCCCACGACATGATGCAGACCATTTTGGCTTCCCCGGTATCGTCGAGGAGAATGACGACGAAGTTACGGTGTCAGTGGCGGGGGATCGCGAAAAAGAGGCTGCGAGGAAGGGGAGGAAAGCCTTTGTTGGTGTTTGTAATCTCATGAAGCAGGTCCAACTCCGTGACGAAACTCTCATGTCTTGGATTACTGAGATGATAGACACTAGTCTCCCCTTTCCATGACCGTGGTCACTTCTTCGATGTTGGTAAATAATTGTAGGCGCCCATATTTCTGTACTTGTTGCTACATCCCACGCGCCGACACCGATGAACGGTGGGCGGTCATTATCATTGACCCCGAAGTTCAGAGTCATCTACGACAAGCTATTCCAAGGGTCGAAGCCTTCGCAGATCAGCCCAAATGACTCCGAGGACGCGTTCTTCTCCCACCTCTTCTCTCTGGACGTTGATCGAGCGTTCCTTCTCCAGAAATTAAATGAACCTTCTAAGTCGGCATACCTCGGCTACCTGAAAGTACGTCAAAAACCACCGTCAGCATGAACAAGTGCATTGGGTTGACCATAGCTCGGAAAGCCTCTCCTGAATACCATATTCCTGCAATGCGTGAAGCAGTTTAACGCCGCTCAGAAGGAGGACGTATGTCGGGCGCATTGCCTGGAGACTCTGCAAATCAGCCTGAGGGGTATGTTCAATAAGAACCCGTCTGGCTGGGAAGTCATGGAAATCATGGCCGGCGGTGTTAGTCAAAGTGACGAGTACTTTATGGTTGGTCTCCTCCCTAGATACTTTATAATGGATGTGGTATTGAGTGTCGCTGTATTGTCAGAAATTCGCTGTGTTTATTGAGGAGACCATAGTGGATACCCTTATACCTGGTGAGTGTTGTTAAGTCCGTTGCAATTGATCGTGGATACTCAACAAGTTCAGCAAGAGTTAGGCATCTAGCATTACAGGTTGCTCTCATCTATATGTGCGGCATTGGGCAACTAAGTCCCGGAGCATACTTCCTGAGGCGTAATTTATTTCCTTCTATTACAACAGTCCGTCACGCAATCTCGTTCGCTTCCATGCATCTAGACGGCTACTAATCATCCTTGTAGTTTATCAAGGCACCTGATACCCAACAGTTCACATTCGAAGCATCACTGTTGCTTGCTCTGCTCGCCAACTACCACAAGTCTGATGCGGCGAAACTCAACCCTTATCTGCAGCGTATACGGCAAGTCGATGACAAGGATCTCATTCGGCAGATATGTTGGGCATCAAATTATGCACTCCAAGCTGCAATCAAGTAAGTTCTTAACGGCATCTACCGTTGGGACATGTTGATAGCCGTGTCAGAGCTTACCAGGAGGTCTCTGATGACTCACCCCCTACGTTTACGTCCACTCTGGCGTCTATGGTAATATCCATGCGACCAGACAGAGCACTAGCATCGAAGCCTCTGGACCCTCCCCGTGAACTATTCAAGTCGTTGTAAGTGCTGAACCCCACCGCTAATAGCGTTATCTAAGCGCGTTAATATATAGGCCCATAGAAGCGACGGCGGTGTTACTCCTGCTGTTTGAGTTCACAAGGACAAATTCGACGTTCAATTCAGTCCTAATTGACTATCTATCGCCAGATCCAGAGACGCCGGGTACATCAAAGCCTAACCATGGACGCCTACCATTAACCATACTCACACTCTCCTCATATCTCATCACCCATGCTTCATCAACCGCCTCACCCCGTGCCGCCGCGTACGCCAATCTATGTCTGAATGTACTGCTCGCATCTGTGGAGAATGATGCTCTTCTGAGAGCCCTCACTCCCCCTGTTCCACAGACTGTACGACTTTGTCGACAGGTGAGTATTGCTGAACAAGTGCGATTTGGATGGGCGATTGATGAAAGCCAGAGGCAACCACTTTTGCCGATAATGAATGCACCTTCCTCTCCATTGTGCTCTATACTGGACTGCTGCGTTCTTTGGCTGCGCCATAACTTGCATAAACGATTAGAAACGGCATCTTATTTGTAGGTTGCCTCTCATGGGATAAAGGATTTAGCTGACTGTGTGTTCAGAATCACTGTTCGACTTTGTTACAGGGTCCTATGGTATTTACAGAATGGCCAGACTCGGTTGGGTTTGTATTTATCCCACACGCCCATATCATCTCTCTAATTCATGTCTTGTAGAATACCATTGGGGCGAGCTATGGCGAGCCTTGTGTGGACTACTTGAATTTCTGGTGACAAAGCAAGATAGCTTGGCTACTACAGGGGGTGTTGAGCAACTGTCGAAAGAAGTGAGCACAGTTATCGTCGTGGGTTCATCAAATCAACTGAGCCCTCGCGAAGACTATTTTGTGCATCTATCTGTCACTTTATCGAGCAGATCATTTTCTACCGACGCCTCGCTTAATACACGAGCTCATAGTAGGTTCATGCATTTACTGGGGATACATATACTAATTCTTGTCGCTTAGTATGAGCTGGTCAGATCGTCAGAATGCTTTCGAAAGCTCACGATCCTCCAGGAAACGCTCGCAGTACCTCAATCGCCGGGAAGAAGAGGGTCGAGCTCCTTCGAAATACCCATAGACAGACTCAGTCGGATTATCTCTACTCTGCAGTACTACGAGGAGAAGATCCAAACTGCAGATGCACGGTCCGCCAAGGCAGCGCTGCGCGTTTTAGCAGGCGAAGTGAATCGCGACGGGGTAAACGGAACTCCTGAGCAGGAGATCAGCGAGCCATCGTATGTCTGGACTCCATTGCATCTGTGATAATATTCTGAATCTAGGCCACAGGAAGCAGCTGGACGATGTCCTGACGTTTGCTCGATATGCATGCGCTGATGGATTATCGCTGATGCCATAAAAAGAGAATTCAGGGTAAAATCGTGGGAAGGCGGGGTGCCGTTGCTCCGAGCCAGTGAAAAAGTTTTTCTTGACCCATTTTGGACGAATGGCGCGCCGACTGTGGACTTTGAGCTCGTCGTCGTTGTCGACGAGCAGCATGAATAGCGCAATGTCCGTTGTTGTCTCGAACGCTCAGAGCCAAGAATTGATTGCGTTTATGCAAGATATCGCCTATCAAACATCGTTCCACTCCGATAAGCAATTTTACTCGGTGAACGGCTCGGTGAACTTTTAAGCATGACCCTAGCTCCTCTTTACTGAATTAATTACTCTTATCCCTCTTCATCCTCAACCACCATGTCTGCCTTGCGGTGGTCTGCAGGCGTCAGACTTTTCGTCGTACCCCGGGCTCGTCGCACTCCATGGCGAACGCGAAACTTTGCATCGCTCAAGCCAATCTCATCTCTCTTCGCTCCATTGGATACTTTTCCAGACCGCCACATTGGGCCAGACGACCATGAGACATCCCAGATGCTGTCGGCCTTGGGATACGACTCTTTCGACGCGTTTATCGCTGATACAGTGCCTCAGCAGATCCGTGTCGAAAACACGGTGACCAACGGGACAATTCCACCGCTCAGTGAATCGGAGCTCCACCGACGGGCCAAAGCCCTTGGAGGACAGAATGATAAGTTCAAGAGCTATATTGGGATGGGTTATCATAACGCTGTGGTTCCTCCGGTTATTTTGCGCAATGTGAGTATCAGCTCCTGTATTTGCGAGTAAACCATCTTATGGCGCAAAGGTCATGGAAAATCCCCAATGGTATACACCATACACTCCGTACCAACCTGAGGTTGCCCAAGGTATGCCATGTCGTAACTTCCCCATCCGCGTATTCACGGCGTAATTGGGCGTTTAGGGCGCTTGGAGTCTCTTGTCAACTTCCAAACAATGGTTATGTCTCTCACGTCTATGGATATCGCGAATGCGTCACTATTGGATGAGGCTACCGCTGCTGCTGAGGGAATGGTTATGGCCTACGTCAACTCTAGCCACAAGAAGCGGTCTTTCTTCGTAGATTCTGGGGTCTCGCCACAGACTCTCGCAGTTCTTGAGACTCGCGCGAAGGGCTTCGGCATCAATATCGTCACAGGAAACATTGATCGGGTTCTATCTGATGATGCCCTTCGCGCAGACCTTTGTGGGGTTCTCGTCCAGTACCCTGACGTTAACGGCACTGTTAAAGATCTTGGCGCTCTGACGGAGTCCGTTCATTCCGCTGGGGGCTTGGTTGTGTGCGCTACGGACCTTCTCGCTCTGACGATGCTCAAGCCCCCTGGAGAATGGGGGGCTGACATCGTGTTGGGAAATTCAGCTCGTTTTGGTGTTCCTGCTGGTTATGGTGGTCCCCACGCAGCCTTCTTTGCGGTCACAGACAAGCTAAAACGTAAAATGCCTGGGAGATTGATTGGACGCAGTCGGGATGCCTCAGGGCGTCCTGCCTACCGGTTGGCCCTGCAGAGTGCGTCTCACAGTTCACTTGGATTCTCATTATTCCTCACCACGTGACCGTATCATTAGCACGCGAACAACACATTAGACGCGAGAAGGCGACCAGTAACATTTGTACAAGCCAAGCACTCCTTGCTAACATGGCAGCAATGTATGCTGTTTACCATGGCCCTCAAGGCATCAAGCGCATTGCGGAGAGAGTCCACGGATTAACACAGGTCTTGAAAATGGCGGTTGAGAGTTATGGCTACAAGTCGATCAACAACGAATACTTTGACACCCTTACGCTCGATGTCTCTGGCGTCACAGGTACATCCGACGTCGTACATGCCACGGCCATGGCGGCGAACATCAATCTTCGTCTTGTAGATGATACCCACGTTGGTGTCACTCTCGATGAGAGCGTTGGACCCATTGACATCATGGCTCTTATCAACGTCTTCGCATCCGCTGCTTCGCTTCCCCCGGTCGAAAGGTCCTCCCTCGCTTTGCCCGAAAAAGTCGCCATCCCCTCCCACCTGCGTCGTTCCACCGATATCCTCCCTCACCCAGTTTTCAACAAGCATCACTCTGAGACAGAGATGATGCGATACATTGAACACTTGGCGTCGAAAGATATTGGCCTTGTTCACAGCATGATCCCCCTTGGAAGTTGCACCATGAAGTTGAACAGCACTAGCAGCATGATTCCGCTAACCTGGCCCGAATTCAGCAATGTTCATCCATTTGCTCCTACCGACCAAGTCAAGGGATACCTTACCGTCATTAAGGTAAGTCGGTAGAAATGCAGTAGCATCTACAGCATTCCAACCTTGAATCATTACAGGAACTTGAAGAGGATCTATGCAAGATTACTGGATTCCATGCCGCTTCCTTACAACCGAACTCCGGAGCTGCTGGTGAATACGCTGGTCTTTGCGTTATCCGTGCATACCACGAATCTCGTGGCGAGGGACATCGCGACATTTGCTTGATCCCTCTCAGCGCTCATGGTACCAATCCCGCCGTAAGTCAGTTCCCTCGCGTTGCGAAGGCCCTCTAATGAACATTTGGACAGTCTGCTGTCATGGCTGGGTTGAAGGTCGTTCCCGTCAAGGCTCTCGCGAATGGTAATCTGGATTTGGAAGATCTCAAGGCCAAGGCTGAAAAACACAAGGACAACCTCGCTGCTTTCATGGTGGGCTTTAAAACTTTCTCTTCCTACTCTAATCTAATATGTCGCAGATTACCTATCCTTCCACTTTCGGTGTATTCGAGGATGGCGTCCAAGCCGTATGTCTCCCCCTGGCTTATTTTCCAGATGCTAACCATTCGATGAAGGCTTGTCAAATCATTCACGACAATGGTGGTCAAGTCTACCTTGATGGTGCCAACCTGAATGCCCAAATCGGTTCTACAAATCCTGCTACTTGTGGTGGCGACGTCTGCCATATGAATCTCCATAAGACATTCGCAATGTAAGTTGTTGGTTGACCTAATGTTATCAGCGAGGGTTACTCATTGTATAACTTTGTAGTCCTCACGGAGGTGGTGGCCCAGGTGTTGGGTAAGGCAATTTCTTTCAGACACCCTGATTTGTCACTGACGTCGAACAGCCCTATCTGTGTTGCAGAACATTTGGCTCCTTTCTTGCCTACCCATCCTTACCTCGCCCAACAGCAGGATAGCAAAGCCATCAATGCTGTCTCGGCTGCGCCCTTTGGCAGCTCCTCGATCCATCTTATCTCCTGGGCGTATATCAAGATGCTCGGTGGTCAAGGCCTCGCCGACTCTTCCCGAGTCGCATTATTGAACGCCAACTACATGGCCCACCGCCTTGCTGGTCACTATAGCTTACGATACAAAAACGATAATAACCGCGTTGCCCATGAGTTGTTGATAGACCTCGCCGAGTTTGACAAGGCCGCTGGCCTCAAAGTCACCGATTTCGCGAAACGCCTTCAGGTTGGTCCTACAGAACGGATTGCAATTCAGTGATCTTACATCGCCGATATAGGACTATGGTTTCCATCCTCCCACCTGCTCATGGCCTATCTCGACGTGTATGCTCATAGAGCCCACCGAATCTGAAACCTTGGAAGAGATTGATAGGTATGTAAATCAAATACCTTCCTCGCAACCCCTTCAAACAGATTTGGTCCAGGTTCTGTGATGCTATGATTCAGATTCGTCAAGAAGCTGAAGATATCATCACCGGGAAGATGCCCAAGGAGAACAACCTCTTGAAGAACGCTCCTCATCCCGTTCATGTCATCGCATTGCCAGAAGAGGAATGGAAGAGGTAAGCTATGCATGCCCAGACGTTTCATGCCCTTTCTCACGTACGTCTCCCACAGACCGTACTCTCGTCAAGATGCGGCCTACCCGGCGCCCTGGTTATTGGAAAAGAAGTTCTGGCCCACAGTTTCACGAATTGATGACGGCGAGTCCATCCCTTGTCCTGATACATCGGAACACTATATTAAACCTAACATAGCCTACGGCGATCTCAATCTAATCGTAAGCACCACATTTGACTGTCCCTTTCTTGCTTCTGATGCACCTTTACCTCTAGTGTGATTGCCCCTCCGTCGAAGAATTGGCTTCATGACCTTTGGGCTCTCGTTTAGGACGTAGACCTTAGATGATGAACACTGCTCCTTTATTAGACTTTCTACTCCTCTAGAAATTCTTCCTTCCTTTCTAGCATGTTCAACCACGCACGCACATTGTATCATTATCAAGTCGATCTCTATTTTGTACTTACATGGGGTTTCTATCTAGTCTATACATCACTTTGTCCGCAAATCATCTGGTAACTTGGCCCAAAGTTCTGGTAGATACCGCTCGATCCGAGATGCTACTTCTAATTGCTGGCCAGACTTCCGTGCGAACGACATGAGGACCCGAGCAGTGTCGATGTCGGGGGCAATGTCTTCTTGAGTCTTCCCCATCTCCAAACACGCGATCTTCACGGCCTCGTTGAGCATGCCCAAACGGCAGAGGCACTCTATCCAAGTATTCCAATTGTGTTGGTTGAAGAGGAAGTTGTCTCTAGACAACTGCAGGCAGACTTGCTTCGCTACCTTCCATGACCCGGCATGCCCGCATGCATCCAGAATGATGCTGACACCAACATGGTCAAATCGTCCGGATAGATACATCATCTCCCAGACCCGACACGCATCACCGAAACACCCTAGGCGCTGATATGTATCCATGAGTTGATTTAATAAGTGGGCATCAGGCGAAATGGATGCATCGAGGGTGATGTGATCGTGGACGCGTCGGACGGCAGTTACCAGCCTCGGAAGAATTTCCAATGGAAGGGGCGAATCAGGTCGTTGGAGGCGTGTTCCGACGATGGCAAGTTGGCGGAGCAGGATGGTGTAGACTTCCGGTGTCATCTTGTGGCCGGCATGTCGCATGTCGCTGACGATCTGGAAGTACCTGGGGAGAGAAGGTACGTGGTCCTGTGGATTGAACGACAACTTGCAGAACGCGTTCAAAACGATCGCATAGCCTTTAGCATCGAGTCCCCCGCATAGCTGCCTATAGAAATTGAAGGCTTGGTCGAGGTTCCGCGAATTTCGCATGAGTAGGACTATCGTAGAGGTAATGACGATGCTATCCTCAAGGGAGATGCCACGGCTTTGCATATCGTTGAGGAGGGCGACGGCTTTACTGAAATGCTCGGTGTTTGGGGATACGGCAAGGGCTCGAAGTAGAGTCGAATAGATCTGCGTATCTGGTCCATGGGAATGGAGCACAGAGGTTTCGCCGTCTTGAGTGCCAGTATTCTGAGCTTGAATCGGGGAGGCTTCTGCGAGCTCACGGTATATAGCGAGCGCCTGGTCGATGGCTTGGTCTGTGGGTGGAAGGAACGTGCTCTGGCAGAGGAGGCTTATTATGGGACCGACCAAGGCAGCATCGATCGTAACTCCAGCAGACTTGGCGTCGTTATACGTGTTGATAGCGGCAGATGTGTTTCTCGACCGACACAGATTCGTAATGAGGATGGACCAGTGTGAGGTGGTAGCTGGGAGATTAAATTCGTGCTCAAGAAAAATGATCTCTTTGGACGACTTGGCATTCCGCATCAATGCTTTGAGAATCAAAGGAGAGGCCGTGCATCCGTCCTTCTCAAGTTCCCTGAAGAATTTGAGGGCTGCCTTGATACCGTTAACTCGGGCAATGGAGGATAGCCAAGAGTGCCATTGCTGCTCCTTTTCCTCCGCCGAGAAGGATATGTCGGGAAATGATCCATAGTAGTACTGGACAATTTCGACGCCTTGTCGAGGGAAGCCCAGCTCGGCGCAGGAACTATGAAGTAGAGCAGCGACAGATGCATCGTAGGGTAGACCGTCGCCCTTCATATCGTCTAGTATAGTCTTGAAAACGAGGGTATGCAAATGAGAAGACTTGAGTGATTCACATCGTGCCCGGATGAGGTATTTGTAGGTTTCGTTGTTGGGCTTGCATCCAGATGCGGGCATGTGGACTTTAACTATGTTGCGCAGGTATTTGAACGATTCAGTGAGTGTGCCATTCTCAATGTTCTCCAGGAAGAAATGCCATTGCTCTCTGTTAGGTTTCAATTGTCCCGATTTGCGAGCCATGGTTTGTAGCCAATTGCACGCAGCTTGAATGTGGCCATTGCGGACGAAGGCTCGCAATAATGCATCATGGAGCCTCGTCGTAAACTGGATCCCGAAGACTGTGGGTATGTCGTCCGCAATTCCAGAGATAATCGAAACGTCGGCCGGTCGCTTTGAAGAGCCCAGTGAGTCGATAACGGTTACGAAATCGTCAGCTGTGAGGGTTGCGGAAGACGCGTCCTCCTCGGTACGACTTTGGTTACTCCGTGCCTTAACGAGGGCCTTATATGAAGCATGGATGTCTGCTGTATCGTTTTTTGCGTACGCAGCTGCCCTCAGCGACTTCACCAGCGACTTGAAGTTCTGTGGCCTATTTTCTGGTGTAGGCCTTGTAATCGCGATATTTCTGACATGGCTCGCGGACCGGGCGGTATGAAAGTCATAGCCTGTGCGTCCGATGCGTCTCAGACTGACACGAAGGTACATTCATGCGTGAAATACTGTCAGAGACGAAAATTTCATCAGCGTGAGTGCCAGCGAAGAAAAGTGACAGAAACATACGCATGCGTGTTCTTGGTGGCGAGCTGAATGAGCGCCGAACGGAAAATGTCGACGTGGTCTCAGTGACCGTGGGAAAGCATATCCAGGTGAACTAACCTCCGCCAGCAGAATCGCAACACCATTCCTCACTCTCCTTTGTACCGCTACCATGTCCGACAAACTTCGTGAATTCATCGAGATTCCTCAACAGTTCGTTCGGGAAGGCAACCAAGTATGCTGTTTCTCAATTCCCCCAGTTTTCTCGAAGCTGACCTACGTGTTTCTGTAGTTCCTCACTCGTTGCACGAAGCCTTCACAAAAAGGTTTGCAGAATTGAAATATGGCTTGAGGGCAAGGGCTGAACCAAGGAGCAGAGTTCACGCAGATCTGCAAAGCTGTTGCGATTGGATTCGGCATCATGGGATTCATTGGCTACTTTGTCAAGCTCATCCACATCCCAATGTACGTGTTCCTAATGTCTAACCATCGAATGGCCTCATTGAATGATTTCTCGCAGAAACAACATTCTAGTGTACGTGGCTCTTGTGTCTTCTGTGCTTCTTTCGTCTCATCTGGCTCTCCAGTGGTGGTGCATAGTTTTGCAGGTCTACCTATCGCGTCCAGCTCTGTACATGCTATTTGGTTTAATACATCCTCTATCATTAATACCCCGTAACAACATCCCGTTAACTGTGTGACTACTTCACTACTAAGAACCACCATCCCAACTGCAGCAACGCACAAGCACTCCCGGCCGAGCGCAGACTTAGCGTCTGGGGCCATGCTCGTAATGGCTGAAGACAGCGTTCCATAAATCGTCCTTGAAGGATGCTGGCAGCATTGGTCACGTTAAGCTATGCTGCGACCCATGCACCGTCGAATAACTCGGTGCAATCGTTGTCGACGAGATGTTGATGCTCTCAATATCAGGCAGAGACATAGGACGGCCGGTAGGGATATCATTGTCGAGCTCCCGAAACGATTGAGTTTTGTGTTTCTTCCAGAAGCACCATGTGATGAACAAGTCCTAGAAAGGCGTTAGATGTTGATTAACTAGGTTAGTCGTGCGCACTAACCCTTTGAGTACCGAAGACTACCACAGCGGTTAGAGGCACTGTCAATTAACTGGTAAGCGAGTATCTTCACTTTGAATGAGTGGACCAACGCACAGGCTGCCTGTACCATGAATGGCCATGGACTCTCAGTGCCCGACAAAAAGAAGATACCAGCACTGAAGGAAAGAATTTGAACGAGCGCCCCATAAGTGGAGAAGAGCAAGTAGATGTACCTCAATGTAATGATCGAGTACGCATTGAAGATGCCTACACGAGCGCACATGGATGCCGAGGTTTGTCTATTCGCCAGAGGGAATACCCTTGAAATACGGGATCGGATGAGACAGTATCGCACACCGATAGCAACTGAGACCCAACGGGTGGTTAAGCCAGGGAAAGAAAAGAGATATGGCACAACGTACTCTCGAGACCAATAACCAGAACAAGTATGACAGTGCAGAACATAGGCACCCCAAATCCACGGCTACGTTTAGATGGTTAGTCCACACCAAATTCCGATGGCGAGAGGAAACTTACAAAGGTTCCTTGTCTGTTGTGCAGTACAGCGCGTTGAGCGATATCAACGAATCGGGGTATTGCTCGATCAACTAAGATATGCGTAAGTCAATCTCCAATGCTAGGCTAGCGTGATGAACTTACGATTGCCGTTGGTAACGCAAACATGCTGAAGGCGACGTAGGGAAGTATCAGTGTCTATACGCGTGTCGTTCAGATTTCGATACGGAAGGAAGGAATTACAGACATACGAATAACAGCCATAGTGTCGCCGGCCAACGGGGTTTAAGCGGTGATGGAGGGGAGGGGAAATATAGCGCGGTGAAGACCTTAATCTAAGTTATAGTGATATAGAAGCTCGGACTAAGAAGTAACACACCTGTATGACGACGAATAAACCAGCCACGGCTGCCCTGTGGAGAGGATGAGTTTACTAGCTCTGGAACGAGGGTGAAGCTAACACACATAGGTGGTGCGCCGTGTATCATGATCGCCTGCACCTTACAGTCAAAACTATTGGCATCTGTGTTGTGGTAAACGGATGAATACATTCTAAACATACAATATTTCAGACACCCTGCATATTTATTTTCTTTGGGCGGCTTACCGAATGCAGTATGATATCGAGTAGATGATCCAGGTTATGCAGAAATTAAGGAGGGTCGGATGGCGGACGACATTCTTTGCGAATATGAAGGTAAGAAGGAGAATCGGTAGCCCGATATGGCCACCGGCGAGATGAAGAGCGAAGAAGTAGGGGGCGAGATGCTCAAGGTTAGGGGAGGACGCTATGTTGGCGGAAGCGGACCAATCAGTTGCCGGGGATAATGAACCGAGGAAAGAAGGGGACTCACCAATCATCCTGGCTTGAATATATCGCAGAAGCTCTTCCTGGATGCCCGAGGGCTATCGTCCACGGTACATAGGTATGTCGTCGCAGTGGGTGGAGAGTGTGTTGGGCGGTGCCAACCAAGGTGTCAGGGTAGAAAAGCGGTATATATCCAGTTCGGAGCCGCACGCGGTCCACCTGTTTCACGGTCGCAAACGCTGTCAAACGAAATCCGGGTGAGAAATGGATGCGATGACCAGCATGGCACTCTGCAACTAGCAAGAGCTCGTTGGTTTAAATGTGGTCTCCAAGCGAATGTCAATCTAAACCTGATGTGATATGGTTGATGTTGCTCCCACCGTTGGTACAGCTATGGATAGATTGTGCCAGGCTTGACGCCGCAGAACCTTCGATTCATCATATTCCATGCGGCAACATTCGTAGCTAGGCCTCACGTGTCCGAAGGTGACAGCTCTCCTTGGGGAAGCCGATTGCAAGTGATTATCTAAATAGAAGGTGTATGTAGGATATGCATATCCGTACCATACTTATCTAGGAACCCTCGACTAGAAGCAATCCAAAGCGAGTGGATGGGGTCGCGATAGCGAATGCAGGCTGGAACTGTTTGTCCGTCGATGGGATGCCTTGCGGCAGGAGCCCTCCGAACTTTTCGCCATCGGCATAAGGAATGAATGTTGACGGCGGTTGCAGGAACGTCGCCAATAGATTCTGTGCCCGCAAAAGGTAGCTGGAGACACCCTGGTCAAGAATCTGTTCCGACGGGGCAGTGTCGAGATGCTGATAACGTGTTGTTAGGCTGGAATCAATCAACGACAACGACGCTTACTTTGGCCCGAATGTTGGCAATGGCCACAGACAGGCTTGCCTGAATCTCTTCCCATTCTGACCGGGAATCCGCAATTTTCTGTAGGCACATTAAGTCTGCAATATACGATAGCTGTTGTATGCGATCTTCGTCCTCCAGAAGCTTCGAGACGAATGAACGAAACCATTCCGCCACCGGATCAGTACCCCTCTTTTTGCGATAGCCATTGAGGCGATGGCTTGAAGATTGGAGCGCGAGAAGTGCATCCAATAGGTTACATGATGGCGCCCAAACTACGGTCAAGACGATCAGATGCACGCATAGGGTGAACCCAGCACTGCTACAGACCTGCGACAGATTGAACAGGTGATGTCGAAGAACTGTGATAATCACGAATCACTTCTATTATCGTTCCTTGTTTCCATTGATCCGCGAGTTGATCGCTCAGGGCACGTAACTTATCACAGAAAGCTGGAAGTTAAACATGAATATGAGTCTTCGGCACCAATAAGTATTGTCGGAAACATACAGTTGGCTTCTTCTCTCTGGCAACCCAGGTCAATGGGTAGGGACGGTGTGTTGGACAGCCAGTCAGATATCCTAGCAATGAACGCAGAGCCATTGCGTGCTACCATGTAAACAATGTCAGCCTCGAGGGGGGTACTGGCGGGGAGAAACGCACCATTATTGTCGTCATTCGAAGCGGCTTGCAGAATGGAGACCACCTCTTCACAGAATCCGTTTGCCTCAGACAGGTGAGCGGTTCTTAAATGCTGAGCAGAAGGGCTGAAAAGATGTCAGGATCCCGTGGCAACCACTTCATATATATACGATAAGAATGGAGAACTCACTTTGCATCAACGTTGTCCCGGGCTTGGATGCATGCTAGATCACGTTGCAAAGATTTTGCACAATGCTCCAATGTGGACAACACTTCATCCAGCAACGCTGTGCGATACTCAAGCTGTTGTTGTAGGCGAGACTTGTACTTCCGAAATGAATCGAGGGATGTGGTCGCAGAATGGAGGACGGGCAGCGGAGGCGCTTGGAAGAGAAAACCAGTGGAGTCCAGGTCATCTGAAGGCCTTGATTTAGATAAACTTGGATAGTAGAATGAAAGTCTCGCACCTAGATGCTCTGGGCTGGGATTTTTATTGACGGTCACCACGGCTTCACTGATACTTCGCTTGAAGGCAGTTTGGGCGTCGGAGAAAGACGCCCTCCAGATCGACAGTACTCGTTGGTGGCAGATATCGTCAAATAGCTGCGTGAGTTGTCCATACTCCTCTTTCTCCAGCCCCGTCGAGGATCGTATCCAATTATGTACCAAAGTCCTCACATTCCAAACCTCCTTAACCTCCTGCAGGCTCGCCATCCATTGCCCCGCACCATTCACGAACGTATTACAAGCGTCGGTAAACCAACCCTGAAGCTTTTCACTAACTTGAGTTCGCGGGATTGTTGAAGAGGAAGAAGAGAGGTCGACATAAGGTTTGTAAGAACGAAGGTTCTCGGGTAGTAGTAAGAGATGGGCGGACGATGGGAGGCTTGTTAATAGGGAATGGGTCGTGAGGAGAAGTTCGCTATTATTCGACACAGATAGTGGCTGGGAGGTGGAAGAATCGGCCTGGATATATCGCAGCACACTGGTGAGCAATGACGGTTGATCAGGGCGGTCAAAATATATAATCCGGGAGGCCTTGACAGTGGTTGTGATCGATGACAGCACAGTTTGTAGCGTCTGCTTGTATTCCCGTACAGCTGACGGTTTTGGGACAGTGTTGCGCTTACGCGACATCGCTGGTATGTGTCCATTTCCTACTTCGGAAGCCGGAGTTGAAGCAGTCCGCAAGGCTCTCGATCGTTGGGCCAGGAATATATTGAATGTCTCGGCGAGAGGTTTTGAGTCGAGGAGATGGAGCGTCAGCAGGGCCGCACAAGCATCCTGAGGTGATGTAAGTTGGCTTGCACGCCAAAGTAATACTACCCTCTTACCTCTGGGGGCATAGACACTTCGCGTAGAAACAGCGTACTACGGTGGATGATCTGGGACCGAAACTGGGAGACAGCTTCCCATTGCCGTTGTACCAACGGGAATTGCTCCTTGATGATTGTTAAAAACGAAGAATTATATTTCTATAGCTAGCTCACCAGGACGTCAATACCCTGGTGTTGCCATGCATCTTCGTCTTGTTCATCATCATTGACCAGGGCGCGATATACGACGCGAGACAGAAGGAACAACCAAGCAGCAGTAAAATGTTGTTTCTTTTCGATCAGCCGCCATAAGTGCTCCGGGGCATCCAAAAGCAGTTTCATATGCGCCGACAGTAACTGCAGGGTCTGAAGGTGGGCGTCGGCTATAGGTCAATAATCAGTTAACTGCATTCAACGGGGCGCGTAGCAAACAACACTAGCCTTTGTTTCCGGGAAGGGAAGCATCCTTTAGTTCGGGTGGCGGCTTCTGGGACTGGATAACATTCTTCGCCTCTTCCAACGCCGCCTTGACACGGGTCGATGATCTGGCAATAGAAATTATGGATGTAGACGCCTGGAGAAGGTCGCGGTATCGTTCTCTACGCTTCGAGATAAAGTCTGTCTGGCGAAGTAGCTAGACGAGATATGCCTACGCACCCAACCATGAGCCTCAGCTCTTCCTGCTTCGCGTCAGCGTCCTCCCTAATTGCGGGATCGTCAAATCATGATTGTGGCCTGTAATGGGGAGGGCGCGCACCGGAGTCTCTGCTGCACGAGCTTGACCTCAGATACGGAGTACTTCGTGAACATTTCATCTGGGTCGACGTTGTACCCATCTGCAGGCAGCTTGGCCATTGATGTTGTCCGGGTATGAGAGAGCCCTGGTCTTGCTTTTGCCGTCATTTCAGGCTGAGCATGGCCATTGGAGTATGAAGGGCGAGACGACATGGAGGTTCAGGGCAAAGAGACGCGACGCTCTGTATATGCCGCCAGGAATGAGACTTGCAGTGACTGTCGTGGAACGAACGAACGAATAAATGCCATTACATAAGCCGAAATCTGGAAATTATGAATAGAAAGGAAGTCTGTATGTACAGTTCATGATAGCAAAGAAGCAAAGAAATCCGCATAATTGTTCCTTCACACTTTCCCTAAGTCTACTGAATCTACTTCTGAAGGGGTCTTGTCATTTCCACTGGTATGCGATACAGCGCTGCCACCCGACTCTGTGCGAGTTGCAACTGGAGGCGGCCGCGACCCCGGTGTTTGTGGGCTGGGCGACAGAGAGGCGGAAGCAGTGTTCGCCAGTCGCTGGTCAAGGGCCTTCAACGCCATTGCACTAAATATAATCTTAAGCACCTAACAATAACAGCTGGGGAAATGCATACCGTCGGCGTTCTGCCTCAGCGCGTGCGCTTCCAGGAACTTGCGTGTAGATGCCGGTTTCAACATCGCCATGCGTAGTTGGTATGAGGTGAAATTTGTTGGCGAGTGAATGAACGGTGTTGCCAAGGAGGCCAAGGGGTTTGCTGCGTTGAGAGTAAGGTCAAATTACCTGGAAGTAGTAGTGTGGAGTGAACGCACTGAACAAGGGGCGGGAACCAGGAAAGAAGCGAAAATGTCTCGCTTCGATCGCCATACGTGACGATTCCACCAGTGACGTCTCCAGTGTTCTTCTTGTAGAAGCGCAAGTAAATCCAGCTCACAAACCATCCGAATTGGATGATTATCCATGGGCACTGGAAGCCGATGATGCACATAACGGTGGAAAGACCAAGGTATGCCATCGGGAGGCTCTGTTCACCTATGTTAACAAGCACAGCTTGGTTCGAGTTTCCAAGATCCTCACTTTGACACGAGCCTTCAAAACACCCATAACCTGTACTTGATGCTCGGGCATTAGTTGCGTGAACGCGACAAGGATACCAATTTGGAGGGCCATTTGACCGCGATATTGCATCCCGTACCTATGAGAACGGAACCAATCAATACCAATAGAGATATAAAGGACAGATACGCACAAAAGCAGATCTGCATTTCGCAACGCGAAGTATTCTATCCAGTTGAACCCGAACGCAATGATATTGGAGAAGGTAATGGTGACGACGATGAATTTAATGGTCTCTATGCTGCCCCAGATACGCTCCAAGTAGCGCAATGAGATTGGAACGAACAGCATTGTTGTGATGAACTGAAAATACGTTAGCGGGGCCCGGCTGACAATGCAGGTCGATACGCACCTCAAATATGTTCGTCTCGACGAATGCGGACGTGAACAGCGTCCATGGATAGAATAGGCTCGATCCCGGCAGCAGAGTCAAGTACGGCGTTGGCCCAGCGCCATGCCATTGTAGCCAGGCGTAGAGGGCGGAGAATGCAACGGTAGCCGCAGTGAACCCACGCGTCACTGGAGGCGTTGAGGTGATGACTTGCAGCGGCGAGCTGAGGATGGCCATGGCGTCTAGAATCGGCTTGTAGACCGTCGAGGTCCTCCGAAAAGCCTGAAACGTCGAGAACGAGGAGGAAGGCTTTGGGAGTCTAAACAGGAAGATTTTGTGTCGGGCGTAACTGCTCTTGGGCGTGACTTTGCCGAGACGTGACCCCGTGACGTATGGGCTTCTTGCACTCAACCATCCATGTCCGATTATGATTTCCGTCCTGGAGGCTCCCTCAAGCTCAAGGGGGGAGTCGCGGAGGGTGGCGTAGTAAAAAAGTGAGTGTGTCTTCGCTGTTCTCGTTAATGGTCTCGGCTGAACTCTCATCCAGGAAGAAGAAATCCAAATCCAAGTCGAAACAGAAGGAGTCCACCTCTGATCCAGAGCGCGAGCGGGTCAAGGAGCTACTGTTCCAAGAAGACAAGGCAGCGCAATCTCCGTCTGGGAGCGGTCGTAACTCTCCTGCTGCCTCAGGCAGCAACGGCCGCAAAACCAAAGCAGAGGAACGCTTTGAGGAGGTCCAGAAACGACGGGTGAGCACTGGACGTGCTTTCTGCCCAGTACCACGTTGCTGATTTATTGCTCTTCAGCTGGCCCAAAAGGTAGCCAAACTGGCGCATAAGACACACAAGGACCGCGTCAGTGAGTTTAATACACATCTTGAGTTGCTCAGCGAGCACCACGATATCCCCAAGGTAGGCACGCATCAAATCGTCTTGCCACTCGTTGTTGATATTCACACCTTCCCTCAGGTTGGACCTGGTTAAGAAATGTTTTGTACCTTCGTACCCGCTGTATATCGTCGTCGCGCTTCGCAATATATCTGTTCTTTGTCTATAGGTCGTTCGTGTGGCCTCTGCTCGTGGACAATTTAGCTTTGGTGTATATTACCGCGTGGATGAATTGAAGTGTTATTGTAACATATTTGTCCCACTAGTATGAAAATAACCGAAAACGTGATCAATATAACCACTCTTGCTTCCTCCCTTCATCCACCTGGCTATCACCCCGCGTCGCGCACCTGCCACAAACATGGCCGCTGCTCCTGCGCAAGAGAAGAAGCCTCACATATGTCCGCCATCGACCGCTACGCACCCATCAGACCGATGGGAGACCATGTTCGTCTACTCCTTTATATGCAAGTTCACGAATCTCCGGGGGAAAGTGGAAGGACTCGAGTCCCCAATGGAGTCAGTGTTCTATTCTTGACAATGCAGTGCTCCATACTGACTCTTCTCAACGTGTTTGCTGCCCATTCAGCCTGGAAGCTGCGTTGTTGTCTCCTGAGGCTAGTCCTATACTAGTGGACATCCTAGGGCGTTTCATCCGTAATCTGAGACCGCAAACGCGTAATATCGGGTGAGCGCATGCCCATACAGTCTGTTCACCGTGTGCGACCGTTTAACCGACCTCGTTGGGTGTCTAGGGCCGATCATATATCATCCACAATTAGCACCGTCATGGCTGAATACTTTAAATCCTCAGAGCGCTCCGTGTTCTGGGATGAGGCTCTCAAGATGAACGTGGACCCATTCCATAATGTCCCCGGTGGTTTCTTCGCCGGTGATTGGGATTTCAAGGTGCGTTGTCTTGCCCTCCTTCCGGAGGGTCAATCTGACATTTGGCACTTTGGCGCGATATATAGCTCAAAATATTGCGCCAACTCGTGGAGTTGCAGCTCTGTCACAGTCCGGAGATTAAGGCCACTATCGACCACGCCTGGGGCGTGGTTCACAACAAGCACAAGAAGAAAGATTCTGCCACTGCGAACGGCGACTCTGATCCCAAGACCCAAGATGGAATACAACTGATCCCTATCGGCCAGGATATGCATCGCAAACGTTTCTGGGTTATAGATGGTCTGTGCGCGTTCCTTTTCTCCGTGAACCCGTATTTGCGTGTATTTGCCTGGGGACGCCAAACCATTAAATCTTGCCATGTCGCCGGCCTATGCCGTCCCGTCTAAGCTTCTGTTAAAGTCCGCATAACTCACAGCAACTTGTGTTCTACTACAGATTCACCTCGTCTCTATGTCTCAACGAATCCTTGGAAGATTTCGGCCACATTTCAGGCTGTATCGTCATCCAAGGAGGAATACTTGGCGATACTCGAGAGCCTGAAAGAAATTGCACCAAAGGAACTCAAGAAAGGCGAAAGACGGTCTAAGCTAGAGCAAAACCACATCGCTCTCGTTGCCGCCCTCGAGGCTCGTATACCAGCAATCGACACTGAGCTCGCTGTGAGTATTTTCCTATACATACTTTTCGTATTTCATAACTGACGGCCTTGCTTATCGATTTTTCCAACCGTTGGTTATCATGATCTGACTTTCTCCCGTTTTTACCCACGATTTGTTTTTAGAGAGTTTCAAGAGTCAGAAAGCGAATTGAAAACAAGAGGAACTTCACTATGCTTTCTGAGCTACGAGAAACGCGAACTAGACGCCAGACAAGACGGCCAGACTACGTTTACAGCAACGACGTGGTCAGTGACGTTAGTCTGAGAATTTCTTGGACGCTTTTGCAGCAGCTGACTTGTTATTTTTGGAACTCAGGATGATGCTGATGAATACGTCGACCGAGGCGACGAAAACTACGACGAAGAGTTCGAGGAGGACGATTTCTTAAACTTTCGGTCCGACACGCCTAACGGTCAAGGATCCCGTCACTCTGCGCGCCCAACAGCGACACGGCGCTCGACGAGAACTGCCACCAAAAATGTCAACGGCAAACGTGAAGCAGAACCAGACGCTTGGGAATGGCGCGGTGAAAGGCGATCTACCAGGCGGCTTGCGCATGCCAGCACGTCTTCCGATCCAGAGCCACCATATAAGCGTGCGAAAACGGAAGATAGTGTGGTCAGCACGAACTCTGTCGGCGGTATTTCGTCAGCATCCATGGCGTCCGCGAATGATGCGAACGGCATCAAGGTGAAGAAAAATGGCGCTGCGGCGGTCAAACCTTCGGAAGTCGCTCTGGAGCAAGTCGCTGGGCGGAAGAGAAGCAAATTCTGGTATTACGCTGTGGAGCCCATACCCAACGCGCCGACAACGAATGATCCTGGCGGTGCAGACTTAGCGACGAACGGTGTGGAACCGGCTCAACCCACCGCAAACGGGGTCAATGGAGACAGGCACGTTTCGCCGCCTCCGCCGCCTGTTGAAGAAAGCAAGGCGATGAGCATGGAAGTTTGCGCCCCAACTGCACCTGTAGTAGGCTCATGAGCGCTGCAATACCCCCTCCCCATTATCTGGATGTTATTTACAGGTTACCCATCATAGTATAGATCACATAACACCGCCCGTGTACCATAGGTATTTTTTTTTTGACAATATCCACTTTCCGTCGTGCATTTTATACGAGCTTTGCTGGAGGTAATTGAGTTTCCAATCGGCCAATGGTAGCGAAGTGTTTAATCAGCCGACCCTGATCGGGCTGGATTTGACGCCGGAATCAGGCCGAGGTCGCGACTGGTCACTTTTCCAAGGTGGGTTCATTCAGACGAGTCCCTTCCTCGACATTCATGCTCGCAGCGCCGCCGGTCAGAGATGCTCTCTTCAAGTCCACAAAGGCTTTATTTCGCTTCAGAGGCTGTCTCGTGGCAAAGCAGAACTCGAGGCGCTACATCTCAGCTTCATCGAGAACGCTAGCTCGTACGACCACCACACCCCTTCCCCCGTCTCCTGATGACCAGGCCCTCGTCGCTGTATTTGACCAGCCATCATCCTCGACATTCAAGAAACCGTTGTTTTTGACTTCAAGTGGTCTATTTGGACACGGGGTTTTGGCTCACCCACGAGGATTGATCACTCTCGCAGAAGCCACTCTCGTGCGAGCACAAATACTCACGAATCGCATCCTGCGAGCCAGGCAGTCTCGAGATGAGCTGATGAAAGTGGTCAAGAATCTGGACCGGCTCAGCGACATGCTTTGCAGCGTCATAGATCTGGCAGAACTGGTGCGAAATGCGCATCCCGATCATGCTTGGGTTGATGCAGCCAACGAAGCTTACGAAACATTATGCGAGTTCATGAATGTATTGAATACTCATGTTGGCCTCTATGAAGTGTGTAGTCACTCTGAATATGCATTCATTGATTCCCCCCTTACATGTGTTCTATTCACCCAGGTTCTGAAGGCGGTTCTGTCAGACCCATCAATAGTGAAGTCACTAGGGCCCGAAGCCTACAGCACGGCTCAAATATTCTGGAACGACTTCGAGAAGTCTGCAATCAACCTCCCTCCCGAGCAACGCAATCGTTTCGTCTCCCTCTCATCAGAAATCCTGGTCCTTGGGCGGGAATTCTTAAGGGAGGCCAACACCGCGCGACCACCAGCTGCAATAAAACCCTCAGAACTCGATGGACTTAAAGACAAGGGGATGGGGGTCAGACTGCAGCTGCAGGCGCAGTTCACCCAGCGGGACCTCATGGTATATCCAGACTCCCTTCAGGCCCAGATGATCATGCGTTCTGCCCCCGCCGAAGAACCCCGACGAAAATTATACATTGCCGCGAACTCGAGCACACCACAGCAAATAGAGCTGCTGGAACGACTATTGCGTGCTCGTGGCGAGCTTGCACAACTCGTAGGCAAGGAAAGCTTCGCTCATATGACGCTGGGCGACAAAATGGCCAAATCACCTGGTAGGTGTTCAGCCCAACCCTAAGGATTGTCTGATTCATTTGACTTCGCAGAGAACGTTAATTATTTCCTTAATGCTTTGATGGATTATACGCGGCCCTACGCCCGTAGTGCTCTCCGTACATTAAGCACCCGGAAGCAAGCACACCTACATACCCCTCCCTTCCCCGTCATACAGGCCTGGGACAGGGACTTCTACTGCCCCCCAGAACCCCCGGCCCCACCAATACCCCTTCCTCCGCTCACCCTCGGCACAGTATTCGCTGGTCTCTCCCGCCTCTTTCGGCACCTATACGGTATATCTTTCCGACCGGCCGACTCGGCCTATGGAGAGACTTGGCACTCTGATGTCCACAAACTCGAAGTTGTTGACGAAGAATCTGGCGTTATAGGTTGGGTATATGCTGATTTATTCGCGAGGAGAGGAAAGGCTGGCGGAGCAGCTCATTATACCGTTCGATGTTCGAGGAGGACTGACGATGACGATGAAATGGGGGATGGCACATACGAGGTTGCTGAACCGCACGTAAAAGTATCTCAGGAGTTCGAGGCTGCGAAAAGGCATCGAGTACGCGGTAAGGACGGTGTTTACCAGCTACCGCTCGTCGTGCTGTTATGTGGGTTTGCACGGCCATCATCTTCGGGTGGACCCACTGTACTGGAATGGCATGATGTCCTAACGCTCTTCCATGAAATGGGACATGCTATGCACTGTAGGTTGCCCACCAATATCACCACTTCAGGTCTATTAACTTGCGCGTTTCTAGCCATGATTGGACGTACTGAATACCAGAACGTCTCTGGAACTCGCTGTGCTACTGACTTCGTCGAACTTCCTTCAATATTAATGGAACATTTCCTGAACTCACCAACGGTCCTTTCTCTGTTCGACATGTCCCCCTCGACGTCACTCTCCTCAACGCTTCAGCAAGCCGGCAACCACCACCAAGATCCCTGCCACGCCATCGACACCTACTCTCAAATCCTCCTCGCCTCCCTCGACCAAATCTACCACTCCCCCTCCGTCCTCTCTCCCTCGTTCCAATCAACCTCCGCCCTGGCCTCCTTGCACAACACCCAGGGCCTCATCCCCTACGTCCCTGGCACGTCCTTCCAGACCCAATTCGGTCATCTTTTTGGGTACGGCGCAACGTATTATTCGTATTTATTCGACAGAGCGATCGCTTCGAGGGTATGGCGTAATGTGTTCGAACGCGATCCGTTAAATAGAGAGTTGGGCGAGAAGTATAAGAACGAGGTGCTGAGGTTTGGCGGTGGGAAGGATCCATGGAAGATGGTAAGTGTGCTGCTAGACTCACCCCAGCTAGAGACGGGTGATGCAGATGCGATGAAGGAGGTTGGGCAGTGGCGGATTGAGGACGAAGTTGGTTTACCTGGAAGGCACTAGACCTGATCTGCTTTGTGTCACATCAGAGACAGCATGGATGTGATTGTTAGTGATTGCGCGACTTTATACATTCGGATACTAGTGGAGTGGGTAAACACATAGGTATACATATAATGCCGTGCGGGATATAAACCATGAATTCCTAGATGTACGAGGAAAGGGGGTATAAGCAGAGAAAGCAGAGAAAGCAAGTGCACAAAGCAAGGAAGCAAAAGAAAACATGAAAACAAGGAAAACGACAAACCATGAATACAACATAATAATGATATGATGAACAATGAACTTGAAGCGTAAGATGAATTTCCATCAACGCAGCTTCTCTCCTAACAGCCGACACCCGGCAATGGCACGACTGGTGACAACTCGGCGTGCAGCAGAAGCTGGGGAGCTTGCCAGGCCTAATATGGTGTCGAATATCATCGCTGTTTACTGTCCAGCGCGCAGCGCGCAGTGGCCAGTAACAATTTATCGACAAATTGTCCACCCACGGCACTGCTCCAGTGCGAAATCGGCAACATCCCGATGACAGCACGCATTCTAGCCAGAAACGGACCGGACCAAAGGGGCTACTGGCTTATACAAACGCCAACTCCTCCTCCAATCGCCTGGCCTGTGCCAGATGCTCTTGATATTTCCGTAGCTTCTCTGCTCTCGACTCTCCACCACTTCCAACGTAAGAGGTAGAGTTGATCGCGATAGGTGCAACCGAGGCCGGAGTGAGCAGGGTAGATACGACTGGTCGTGTAGGAGGAATAGTCTGGGGGATGATGGAGGACCAATCAATGGAGCCCAAAGGGTCAAAGGCCGCCTCGTCAGAAGAAATATCAGGTGAATACGGCGGGAGCGACGACAAGGACGACAGTCCATCTAATCTGTTGAGTTCGGTATCCTCAAGCGCAGAACCGGTCGAGGCTGGCTTGCTCGGGATGCCACCACCAAAGGGCCAACCCATCGTCGCACTTATGTCCAATTCGAAGTCAGGAAGAACCGAGGCAGGAGCCGGTATGTCGAAATCGGCAAAGGTAAGCGAAGGGACATGTATCGCAGGACTCGATGATTGCGATACTGGGTCCAATAGGCCTACATTTCAAATCGTAAGTGGCCTCACTTGCAGAAAAAAATAGAAACGACAGACTTTTGCTTTTAAAAGGTTGGCACTGAGCCTCCCAATCAGTTCCATCGCTTGTCTCGCCACTGGATGCGTAGTCGGCGAACTGGGAATAATCGTACATGTCCATGTGTATTGGACCAGAAGTATCTAGTTCGTCGGTGACTGCCACGAAATGTTGGTCAAAGAACTGAGACCAGTCGAGGACAGCGGATCCATCTTCAGCAGGGGGCGACGAAAAAAGTTGGGGCAGAGGGTCCGAGACAACTTGCAGCCTAGGTCTGACTAGTGGCAGAAAACGTTTGGGCCTCGGCTCAGCATCGGCACAGGAGAGTCTGCGTTTCCGTTTAGGCAAAGCGTCATCCTGAGGAAGGGAAGTTGAGGTATCCTCAGAAGGAGTTGAAGGAGGTGGGGTAGAACAGGCTGACGACGAAGGGGATAACGGGACGACAGGGCAGGGTATGCCTACTGATGGGCACGAACTTGATGATGAAAGTATTCTAGAATTCGCGATCAGTAGACGCAACGAGACATATTTGGATAACCTACCGCGATCTTTTTGTCGGTCTTTCAGTGACCACCTCGTCGGAATTTTCTGTCGATGCACGTTTACGACCTGCAATGGGTATCGGCGGCATTACGTCTTCTTCATCCTGACTCTCTTCGGAACTCGGGGTCTCGAATCTCCGTTTCGACGACTCAGGCTCGGGTGACGGTGATGGGTACCCTTCCTCTGCCGCTCTCCACCTTGCCTGGGCATCCTGGGTTCGTTTATCCTCTCGGAGGCATTCTGCTCTCAGCTTCTCCAGAGCTTTCTCCTTCTTCCTCTTGTCCCTCCGATTCACTCTGTCATCGTCGGTCATGTCTTTGACTATTCTATCCAGTGTTCCAGCAAGCTCGCTCTTCGTGAATTTTTCCGAGTACAACTCTTTCGCTGTATTCTCCATCTCGACGAAGGACATTCGGATGTTTGCTGGCAGAGGCGTGCGGTCTTCATCTGAAACCTCGATCGATAGCGCACGGAAAGCGGCTGCGACCGTATCCACCTTGGAGCCGCTGAAATACTTTTTCGAAATGGTAGTCCATCCGATGCGACGACGAGCATTAAGAAACCAGGCATCGATATTTTGAAGAGAGGTGCCGGTTCCGCGAGAGATAAGTTCCTTTGTTTCTTTCGATGGGTAAGGATTGCAGATATTCTTGAGTAGCCACTTATAGGCGGGGGCGATGTATTGTGGCGTCGCTGAAGACTGGCGTTGCGGATAAAAAGGCGCGATAGCGACCGCCTCGGTGGCATCTGTTATGCTCAGCTGCGCAAAAACGGTGTCCAAGTCGGACAAGAAACGACTCTGTATGATATTTGCTTCCGTATGGTATTCTATGAGAGATGCGGCCAGATCTGCGACGCGGGAGGCAGTGGTGTGGGCCAAGTGAGTTGTAGTTGAGTCTAATGGTTGTGCGCTCAGCGATGTAACGAGGGTCGACCAAGTATCTTTGAAAGCATTGAGCGCATCGGCACCTTCGCCAATTGAGTCAAGGAGTTTCTCCTCTGCGTTGAGCAGGTACCTTCGCGTGTCGACCATTATGAAGTTGAATGTGGGGTGGAGATGGAATCCAGACAGTTCCTTTTAGTGCTACGAACAATGGCTCGGGATTTGCCGAACACCTCCATTGTTCTATTTTCCCACAGCATTGCTGATTCCCATTTTACCCCGCCAGTGGCCATCCTCAGCCACTATACACTTCACCCAGATGGCCTCAGAGCGAGAAGACATAGTGCGCAAAATTATCGATACATGTCGCTCAATTCGCGCGGCCACAAAGCCTACCTCACAGGATAAGCCCCAAAGCAAGCCTCATTTCCGTCCTCCCCTCTCTCTCCCCCCCATCCCAGACGTAGCGTCAGAGCTACTGTCTATGGGCGTTGTGAGCCACAAGATGCATTTATTCACTGATCTATTCCACTCGAAATGCGTCCAACTCGAGAAAGTCCACTACGACGAGTATTCCAAAATGGTTGCAAGTGTGGGATCTCCTCGACTGTATGGACCTTTACAGCAATGGGTCACCAAATCCTACACCGAGAAGGTCACGCACATCCGCTCAGAGTTTCTTCGTAGTATTCGACAGAAATGCGACAAGCTGCGTTCGGACCCTCCTACACCTGTTCAAACCAAGAAATCCTCAAAAGCATCGTTTAACCATGTGAGTCGCAAAGTAATCTATCGTGGTCCTTCTAATATCTTTCAGGATTACGCCCCCGTTTTGGAGAAATATTTTGAATATAATGCCTATCCCTCGGTCGCTGACCGCGCCCTCATGGCACGAAAGTCCATGATGACAGAACGGCAGATTGAAGTTTGGGTATGTACCGTGTTCTGGCTTGTTGAATCATCCTCATATATCATCTAGTTTCAAAACCACCGCAATCGCGCCCGTAAGGATGGGAAACCACTTACACGACTCCGAGCTTCTGATCTCCTCCCATCTGACGTTTCTTTCGACTCGCTTGGGGATACTATGAGCGATCTTCTCCGCCCGGCGAACGAAAGACTCATGATGGAGCAACTGGACAACGAAGATGATGATAGCGATGGAATCCAATCCTTAGCGTTGTCCCTCAATGTCGCTACAACGTCTCGCGCAGGCAGCGTGGATAGCGAACTGGGAACGTCCGCGCCAACAGCTTCTCCACAAGAGCCGATACGGGACCCCCTAAACCCGTTGACACCGCCATTTGCATATCCTGCTCTCTACGTTCCCCAACTACACACTTTCCTTGATGCCACGTCTCGACCCGCAGCGTCTACATTTTCTCATCCAACATGGGCCCGCCAAGCTTCCACTACGCGTTCAAAGTCATCCGCAAAGCTTTGCCGAAGGGACATCGACGCTTTCGCTGATCTATTTGCCAGGCTGAACGTGCGCGAGGGTGTGCAGAAACAAGGCCACCGCAGGATCGCTCCTCTCCCCCAGTCAAGGAACTCGCCTGTGCTGGGACAGCAGAGATATGCAAGCCCAGCTGCCACCTACGCGATTACCACCATCCTTTGCCCTGGCCGCCATCCCGCTTTCATCCCCTCTGTCGCTCCTCGTGCGACTCGCCGGGCACGAAAATCCCCTTCGCCCCCACCACCGCCCCCATACCAATCCTGGATGTCTTCCCCAGGTGCCGGTCCTTCGAAATCCTCTACTTCATCAACATCAGCAACGGCATTCACATTCCAATCACCGCCCCAATATTCCCAATCAGCCGTGCCCACCAGTCCGTCTAACGCATCACCAGAGACATCACCAGCAACACCTCGCCGCCGCCGAAAGTCTCCACAGCTTCCTCGACGCGTACCAGGCAGTTCCCCAGTCACACATTCGTATTCTCAATCCCAGAATCAGACTACATCACATCCAACGCCTCAAAGGTCGCCTCGCCCAAGTCATCACCCCTACGCTTCCCCTTCTCGAGCCTCTTCTTCTACATCATCTCATAGGGTGTCATCATCATCTAGCAGTAGTGCTTCTTCGAGCACACCCACAACGCCTAACGGCTCGACGACGTCTCTACCGATGTCGTACCCTGCCAGCACCCCAAAGAACACCAAACCTACATCACCGATGTTCACCGTCCAGAATATCGCCGATATCTTCGGCGATGCTGCTGCATTCACTGCGCCTAGTAGTCAGGGCTTCAGCGGCTTTGGCACCGCTGGATTCGACTCGCCGGACTTCGGCCGTATGCAAATGGGCAATATGTTTGACTTCAGTTTCAATACTTCGCATGGTCCGTCGATTGTGCAGGCAAGATCATAACCCTTGCCTTCCATCTCTTTTCGTTTCCCCTCTCTCATCGCTATCCTATGTTCCGCTATTCCGTTTTCGTCGTGATCTTTCGTTTTCGTCCTGCAACTTGTTTTCGTCTTGCTACTTGTTTCGCTCTACAGTTTTACTGCTCTCATCGTATCATTTCTCTCATATATCGATATCATGTACAACACTATACCTGTTTGTATTTATACCTATCTATCATCTCTGTCGTTAGACTACTACGCAAACTGTACTGTGTACCGTTAGAAAGAAATATTCTTGCATCTCACTCTTATCGTCCGATTTGAGGCCTTGCGGACTTCCTGCCTGTTCATGATGATCGCAACGAAGAATACAGAGGCCCGAAAGCAAGGTACAAATTTCTGATGAAAGTACATTTGAGTATAGTCCATAAATTCTGACTGTTACTACTCGAGCTCATTACTTCATGAACTTCGACGCCTAGATAAGAGCGAAGTGAGCAAATGGTCACTCTTCTCAGACTTCAGGATAAGCTTACCAGACCCATCAATTGGCCCAATCCTCCGGAATCCTTACCGCCAGTCGTGCCGCCACCACTGAACTTGGACTGCACCATCAGCTTCATAACGGTCATCGCAGCGCCGTTGACAGCATCCTGCTTGTTACCAGACGCCGCGCCTCCGGACTTGTCGAAGAGCTTAGTAGCTTCTGCCATGGCCATGCTGATGAGCTTGGATGTGGAGTCGCCCCCGGATTCCTTCTGGGGCGCCTTGTCAGAACCGCCGACGAAGTTCTTCAGGACTTGCATAGCAGCAGCACTGCCGAGGAGGTTGGCGCTGAGTCCGCCTGTGGAGCCCTCTTCGTAGACCTTCTTGTGGGCCCTCTGGACATCGTCTTCGTCGACGGGCTTCTTCTGGTCATCCTGCCAGAAGAATCGAACGTCGGTTAGACGATTCCAAGAGCGAATCCCGGCGGCTGTAGCTATTGCATACCTTGTTGTTGTTCAGGAAGCTCAACGCCGTGGAGAACAGCGAACTGTCTCCCGATCCGTGTTCATTGGCGTTACGGACAACCTCATCGTGATTAACTAAGAAAGAGAAGCAGGGTTAGCGCTATCATCAAGCATCAAGAGCGTTCGACATTACATGAGGGACTGTTGCTGCCTCCTCCGTAGCCTCCTCCGTAGCTGTAGCCTCCCCCTCCTCCGCTGTTGTTGTTACCGCTGTTGTACCCTCCACCGTATCCGCCTGAGCTGCTGTTATCGTTACTGTACCCTCCGCTGGATCCTCCTGAATTGTAGCCTGGAGGCGGCCTGTTATCAGGTGAGTTCAACTCAGCACCGCCAGTCTTGGAGACGTCCGCTGCGATTGCGTAGATGATAAATTGATGAGAATTGTGCTACGATCGCACTCACGATTGGAGTTGTTCGATTTCTGGTACGCTTCAATGCCCTGCTTCGCGAGGTTGATGAAAGAATCCTACATCAAATATCGATTAATCATCGCCTGGGACCTCGAGGACAGATGGGAGTACCATGATAAAAGTCAACCGAATAACATTTCCTGAAAGGGGCTCCCTATATTCGAGTGAGCACGTGCTCAGGGAACATTGACAGGAGCGAGACAGGAGCCTCATTGTTCTCAGCGAAGGTATCGAATAGCGAGCGTAAATATTTGCACAACCTCAATAACCTTACAACAATAGAAAAGAACGTCAACAAAAATTAATGCTACAAGTGAGCGGCGTCAAGCCCAGAAATTTGTTTGCAAACAACTTCTCCCTTTGTCCTGATTCATCTAGTTTGCGCCAAAGACGACATGGGCACCGTCCTGGTCCCTGGTCAGCACGTTCCCATTGAATGCCCACTAACGGAGAAAACTGAGTCAGATATCCACGGTCGAAAATTAAGAAATTTACGTTGATGAATCCTCCGTCACCGTGGCGAGTGAATTCGCCGGACCTGAAGTTGTAGATTTCATATCTGTGACCGAGAATCAGAACGCCTGAAATCGTAGGTAAAGAAATAGATCTACCCAACGGTCCCTCCGATGACAAGGTCGAACTCTTCATGCTTGTGGCCCCAGTCAACGCCGCGTTCACCATCAAACTTGTAGTCGTGCTCGGGGTGGCAGATCACCCAGTTAAACTCTGGGAATTGGGCCCTCATTTCTCTTACGAGACCTTGGGTGTACTCCTCGCGGCGCTATGGAGTAGACAGCAGAATGAGCGTCTGAGATGATAAAGGGATTGGCGCGTTGAACCCACCCTGTCGTCCTGTTGAATCCCTCCAATAATGCCTTCGACAAGACTCTTGGTCAGAGTTTCCAGCGCATGATCAGCGCCGAGTGAGCGCGGCTTGGCGATGGGCGACGCCAATACGATGGCAAAGAGAGACGAAATATGAATGAGAGCGAAAGTGAAGATCTGGAAGTTCATAGTGAATGAAGGTGAGAAGCACTAGCACGCGGTGTAGAGGAAGAGAGTACAAAGGTGCACTGCACAGGGAATGAAAGGATGTCGTGATGCAGCATTCGGATGGAAGACGAGCAGGTTTTATACTGCCCACTGGATCCAATTGACCAACTATGGCGATAGGCCATTGTACGGCATACGGTTAGCTCACCAGCATCGACTGAATGTTGCGAAGCCTCAAATGATGAAACTCCCCCGCTCGTCCCTGCAGACTGCATGGCAGCAAACACTCATTCCGTTCACGAATCTATACATTGAGGTGGAAAGAACAAAGACTGCTCGTCACCAAGGCAGCTGAAGCCGCATGGAAGCTGAGTTCTATTCAGTCTGCAGGGACGTAGTGTCGTCGGTGGATGAAACATATTTCTGTTCTTGGAGGGCTGTAGGAGATTCAGCGGAAGCATAAACGGTAAACGATGTAGACTTGGTGTCGACCATCAAATGCATCAAACAACAGGCGCTCGTCGGTACATGATCCCAGGGAGGACAGGGAGTAGGTTAGATCTCCCTTGATAACATTGAGATTCCGGGCGAGGCTGGCGCCAGCCAAGGCGTTTCAGTCCAAGCCCCATTGTAACCCCGCATCCAAATCAGGTACATGGAGGAGACGCGAGTCAATCATTGTCTGCTTCAGGCATGAGTGAGTTAGGATGTACCATTACGCCGTCGTTCAATCAAGACGCACCATTATAATATAGCCTGTTTCGTCGAAGCCAGCCCTTCTGATGCGGCATGCTACTAGGAAGCTGCAAACTGCAGCTGAATAACATAGGAGTTGCCTTTCAATGGCCTGATCATCGTGGAAGCTAGATGGGATTGATAAGAGCTAAGTGTTAAGAAAGATCATCGGAAACAGGTGGCCATCGAGGTGAAGCACTCAAATATTTAATATTCCTTCCTGCAAAGATGACTCTACATCAATACTCAATCGCGAGTCTCCCGACCAGAAGAACGACCATGCGATCTCCTGTCATCATCTCTATCATCTCTGCTATCCCTGCCGTCTCTATCGTCTCTATCGTCTCTATCGCCGCGCCTATCCCTATCGGCATCGTCTCTCGATCCAAATGATGATCCCCCCATCGCCTGCTGCATCGCAGAATGGGCGGCAATATCCCCAGCAGAGTGCTTTGCTTGGTTAAGATGCGGCTGAGCACCCTTCATGCCAGACTCGTGCGCCGCGAGCAAGAATTCTTTCGTCGATTCCATCAAGGATTCCGCTCCTTTGTGGATGGATTCCTTGATTTGGGCTTTGATAGCATCAGCGTCCGTACCCGTGCCGGCAGTAGAGGAAGTATGTTTAGAATCTGATTGGTTGCTTCCGGTCTTCGAGTCCTAGCATAACCTCATCAGGCTCATATACGCAGGGAGCGAAATTTCATCGTACCTCATCTACAATAAATGCTGTTGAACGGCGTATCATAGACGATCAATAGTTCCGGGGGGGTTGCTTACTCTGAGGGTTACTGTAGGCATCGAATCCCTTCTTCGCGAGATTCACAAGGTTATCCTTACCTCTGCATGAGCACTAGATGTCTAGACACGGACCCGTAAGGAATTCGCACATACCATGGAAGTGACGAGTTGTGGTAGGGTAACGCAACTTTCAGGGTCGGTATCTTGCCCCTAAGGCCTAAAGGTCACTAAAGGAGTATAAAAAGGTGGAATAATATTATGGCTGATTACAACGGATACAAGACGCACACCCTCAATCCCTCTTCACTCCGACTGCAGGTCCGATGTTCGTGGTTGCATAAGGTGTACCAACCGTCTCTTTCCCTACCTCCAACGGGGCTGAGCTGGCGGGGATGCCCGTCGAGGACGCAGGCGGTTGTATGCATCCGTCGTTCGGGTGATCCATGGCGTTCTTAGCGTTCTCGATATGAGGGTTGGCTGCTTCGACACCGGCCTGATGCGCAGAGGCAGCAAATTCCTTTGCAGAATCGAGGGCAGTAGCGGCACCAGATTGAACGGTAGACGCAATGCTGCTCGCTGTTGACACTACTGTGTCGGTTAAAGAGGTTCCGTTCCCTGTGGAACTGCCTCCGCTAAGGCTGGTTGGTAGATACGACTAGCGCCTAATGAGAAGATGACCCCTCTATGGAGAGTGTAGGCTCACCTGCGCTGTCACAAGAACGTTGGTTGCCATGGTCTTGGCCTGTTCGACGTAGCCTGCGCCAACGGCCTTCGCCTCTTCAACATCATGTTGCCCCTGATCAACCGCTTGGTTGGTCTTCGCCGTGACTTCGTGACGGAATTGAGCAGCCGCCGTATTGGGCTCGCCTGTCCACGCCTGTCCGTGCATCTGAATACCTTGAGTATAACGTTCAACCAACTTCTGCCTTGCTCACCTTGGCAGAAGAAGCGGCTTGTTGGGCGGCTTCGTGTGCTACCTCGACATTGTGGCCAACTTGGTTACCCACTCCGTTCTCTTGTGCCTCCATATGTGCTTCGCCTGCTGTGGTTTCCCGCTGCACGCGTCTAATACGTAGTATGAATACTTCGTATTTCCCCAAGAACAACAAATATGCTCACTCAATTCCATGAGGCTCGTTCGCGTTCAAGATTTGTGATGTTTCAGCCATTGTGGTGGTAAGAAAGAAAGTTTCTGGGGCATCGAGAATCGCTCCCTTACCTTTATATATGATTTCGAGACCTCAAGTGGGGTAAAGGGTGATCAGCGGTGACGTCACTTCGTCATCGGACAGGAGTAGACTGTCCGCATAAGGCAATAAAATCAACTAATAAGGAAATGTCTCATCTATTGGTGTTCGGGGAATACAGACAGAGGCAAGGAGAGGCAGAGCAACAGTGGCGTGCATTGTAAACGAGATATAAAAAGTTGCAATGGGAATGACAGCAGCATGATGAGGAGAGGGAGAGGACGCGGACATTGAAGGGTATACCATCGAACATATACGGAACAAAAACAGACAAGTGCGCATGAAATTTTGGGAGAAACGTTGGTGGAACGTAAAAAAATGTATCAGTGTCCGGGACCAAACGGGAGATTGCTACGAAGTGCAGTAAACGTCCGTGACTGCTACGAATTCAAGAAACGACATCAACGTAGACATCAAACATCAGTCGGAGATCGACGAGCAGCCTCGTCTTCCCAAGAGCCCATCTTCAGGAACCTGGCGAGGACCTCCTCGGAGCTCCTCTTGAACAACTCAACCCCTCTGGCGGGGTCCCAGACTCTGCTCGTCTTCCTCAGCGTGGATGTGGAGGTAGATGGCGAAAGAATCGACGCCGGCGGCAGGGAAGACTGCTGAGTATCTGGTGGTGACACGGGTCCAATGGACGATGGTGTAGATGTCGTAGACGAACTCGACTGCCTCCTTGATATCGGTGAGGCAGGCTTGATCTCCGCAGCCCTGGTAGGCTCCACCCTCAACGCAGCCACTTTAGCCTGCGGACTCAACACTGCGTGCCTAGCCTGTGGACTTTCGGCTGCAGGTTTGATAGTCGCGGCCGGAGAAAGGACAGTAGTGGGGCTTTGTACAGGAGCAGATACCCTGCCTTTGGGAGTCTGTGCTCCACGGGGAGTAATACGCCCAGGCGGGGGTGACGTAGGGAAATGGAACTCTCGGGGAGACCGCACACCAGGAGGGACAATGGTAGGCGCCTCAATCTCGGCGGGGGATCCAGTTTGGAAGACAGTTGGAGAACCCAGAGGTAGTTCCGTCCCCGTACCAACATCGTGTACCGAAAGTGGAGGTAAAGTGCTTGTACTAGTGGCAGGTGTCCATTGCCTCTTGCCCATACCAGCGCTTGAGCGCGACGGTCTTCTCTCGGTTCTCTCGGTAGGCGACGGGGTCAGAATTCTCGGAGGGTCTGTCGATATGGACACCTGCACGGCTTGACTCCTGGTTTCCTTCGGGACCGTTTGCACGCCCCTCACACGATATTCCTTCTTCTTCCCTTTGATAATGTAACTGGCGGAGATAGACCCGCTGCGAGACCTCATGCGCGACGAGGAGGATCTCGAACTGAGTTCTGGGTCACTATCATCACCCCATTTGCCAGCAATTGGCTCCTTGCTGTTCTCATCGTCACCTTCGTCCTCGTCATCAGCTTGGCTTCCCTGCTCTGCAGCCCTGTCATCCCAGCTTTTGGTGGAGTCCCGACGTCGTCGAACTGGCCCCAGAGTCGGAGGAGGCTGAGGATGAGAGAGATGAGAAGGCCGAATTAGCTTAGAGGCATATCGCTGGATACTGGGAACAGTATCCCAAGCGTTAGAAAACGCGAGGTTAGCCGGCAGCCCATACACCGGGGAGCGGACCGGGGACTGAACCACTGGCGGAGCTGGCGGTGAAACTGGTTCTTCAACTGGGACCGGGACCGGAGGCGAGGACGGCTGGATGAATTGACCAGGAGGGGGTGGCTCCGACGCGGGGAAGACACGTCCGGGCATATGCCGCGGTTTCTCCTCCCACGGGAAAACTTGCTTGACCTTGCTCACATCAGGCTGTGGTGGGGGAGCACCCTCTTCACTTTCACCTGTAACCTGCCGGTAGTGCCCTTGCTTCCACAGTGTATCAGGGATCTC
The DNA here is from genome assembly GCA_012980535.1 of Pleurotus pulmonarius. Taxonomy (NCBI): domain Eukaryota; kingdom Fungi; phylum Basidiomycota; class Agaricomycetes; order Agaricales; family Pleurotaceae; genus Pleurotus; species Pleurotus pulmonarius. The sequence goes on from SJKF01000002.1 coordinate 1,601,024, forward strand.
AGCTGGAGGAAGTGGTTGGAAAAAGCCGCCGCGGTCTGGCATTGACGTGGCTGTGTGGTGCACTTGATCATTCTGTTTTCCAGGGCCTTGATCCCAGATATTAGGGAAGTAAGTGTCAGAAGGGAATGCGTCTGCCTTAGGTGGGTCCGTTGGTGGTGGTTCAACAGCTGGGTTCCAAAGAAGCATAGGCGGCGATGGAGGACGGGGGCGTTCCACACGGTGATGTTCAGCTGGTTGTTCGTGATGGTGCGAGGGTTGGTGCTGCGGGGATTGGTGCTGGGGTGAGTGATGTTGGGGTGAGTGGTGCTGGTGCTGGGGTGAATGATGTTGAGGGGAATGGTGCTGGGGTGAATGATGCTGGGGAGAATGATGCTGAGGAGACTGGTGAGGAGACTGGTGAGGGGAATGCTGGATGGGATGATGGCCATGTTGAGGGGAACGTCGCTCTCGATGTTCGTGGACATGATGTTCATGTCGTCGCAATTGACTTTGAGCGTCATTAGGACGATGTTCATGAGTCCGATGTGGTGCGTGGTGAACATGGCCATCGTCTTCACCAGCTTGAGATTCAGACAAATAATAATCCTCGGGAATAGGTTGCGGATGACGATCCCAAGGTTGCTCAGCCCAATGTTCTTCCGTCTGGCCTTCAACAGAACGTGCCTGATCGTGCGGGGCCCCGTAATCCTGGATGCGGTGTTCCTGCGAGCCATGATCGGCGTGTACCTGTTGGAAATAGCTTTCTCTATCGCTTTGCCTAATTGAGCCAGGGGTCGACGCTGGCAGGGAGTGAGGCGGGAGATATGGGGAAGGCGGGTACTCGTTAGGACCAGGCGTAGGCAAGGTGCTCATGCGTTGAGGCGACCAAGGTTCATGCCGATCGAGAGGTATTGAACGGGCCATCGGTGTAGAGTGGGCAGACACATCAGATCCAGCTTTATCTTCAACGTTTGTTATAGGGCGCATCAAGTCAAGTCGGCCCTCGAGAGGCATACTCCTATATTCTCCTTCCCCTCGGACCGCAGGGTAGAACGAGGCCGCACCTGTGCCTTCTATAGCCATGCGTCGTAAGTCCTCTAAGCCAAGAGCCCCACCAGCCGGAATGGTGCTTTGGAAAGCGACAGTAGAACCAGCGGCAGGAGCATTCGAGAAATCGTCGCTCCAATCGGTAGCAAAGGTGCTATGCGTATCCATGCCGGGATCATAAGAAGGCATTCCCCAGGTAGATTGAGTTTGCAAGAAGTCGAAATTCTGTTCGGGAGCATCCTGGGGTACACGATAATGCCTGTCGTAAACAGCAAACCATCGGTCAACAAGAGAGTTGTAGTCGTAGGCTCGTTGTATTTCGGTGCCCGGATCGGAAGGCTGGGAAGAAGCGAAGGGGGCCCGATAAGCAATAGCATTCCAAGGTTTGTTCGATCCGATAAAGTGTATAGCTGAGATTTTGGAACCGTACCGCTCGTAAGCCGGTGCATAACTGAGGGGAGCAATGGGACGATTAGTTGAGACCTGTGACGGCGACGAGGAAGAATCACGGACGTGTACGCAGCGGTCGGAGTGGTATTATATGTGAAGCTGAGCCTATGCCAATCGTCTCCGCGCCATTCATTAAGAAGGCCTTGATCACCTCCGTCCCAACTGCCCTTAGTTTTTAATAATTCATTAAGTTCGGTAAATTTGGCTTCGCCCGGGGTTAAGAGGAGGACCCCAGAGTTAAATATATCGGGCCAGCCAACGTCTGGAACGGCTGCAAACTCGTGAGGAAGAGTGAACAGATGAGAAAGTGGGCGAATGGGAAGAACGTCTGCGTCGAGGAACAGAATTTTTGAATACTGGATAAGACGGAAAACGTGCAATTTGGTAAGGACAGTGTTGAGGTCTGGGCGACCTAGAACGGAGAACGGTTAGAACGGGATCAATTGCACGTCTGATATGACGCGACTACAACAAAGCAAAGGCAATGCCCGAGATATCGAAAGGGGGTCATGTGTTTGGATTCTAGGCTGAACGCGTAGAAAAGTGTGGAGCATCGCAGTGACATGGTTGCGAGAAGGACACCATTGCCCGCAAACGCGTCAGGGGGGTTCGTTGGCACAAAGGAAGGCGAGCAGCGAAGGAAATGCCTACCTAGTAACCTCAAGCCTGAATCATCCTGTTGAACTATGGTTTCGACACCGACGACGACGTTGAATGCTCTTCGGAGAAGCTTTATTGAGGAGACGTCGACGTTTTCAGGTGTAACCAGGCAGACGGTCTCAAAATCGACCTCTGGTGGGAGAACAGGAGAAGGATGGACATCCTTGAGGGCGGCGGCGAGGGTGAGTGCGCCTGGGAGGTAAGCGTCCGAAGTTACGAGGGTAACGAAGGCATACGACGTTGCCATTCACTTGGTCGACGCAGCGCACAACGAGCTCGACCGTCCTGGTTGAGCCAGGTGAGATGGCTGGTCGGGTTGAAGAGTTAAGGAAATTAATGGAAGTAACCGTTCAAAAGGCACAGGTCAATACAGACAAACAATATCGGAGGCCCTTTCCGATGAAATTTACTCAGTCCTTCGTTGTGCGTGAGATCTTGGAGGAGCTTGAGAGGTTTCAGAAGCAAATCGGACGCTCCAGAAGGGCCATTCCAGAGAAAACGAGAAATATTCAACGATTCTCATCACCAGGACACCCCTGATATTGATAACCTCGTGTTTCTTAGGCGCCCATAATACTGCACGATCAGATTTAGCGCCCGATGCCTTTTTGCTGCCGCCTTTACCAAATGCAGCGCGTCGCGTCGGTCCCTCGTCGATGCGCATCGCGGCTGGCGCACTCCTCCTTCTTCACCCGCCACCCGCCCCCGCCCCGCTTCAGGCGCGCTCTCATATGGGTCGTGCCCGCGACGTGCGGCGTTGCGCTGTATCTCTCTTCTCAGCCCAAGAAGCCTCCGGACGTATTCGCCTCGCCTGCGCTGGTGCCCCGCCGAAACACCATAGTCCCGACGATATTTTCTCCTGCAGAACCAGATAAGCATATACTCAGGCGAATACTGGATATCTTGCGGGCACGGATATGGGAGCCAATCCTCACTGCTAAGCGATTCGTTCGACTATTCATACTCTTCGCGCCGGTCATTATATGCACCCCAATGCTGTTGATCGGGAAGCCTGAGAAGCGTCTTTACGGCGACAGATGGGGTGCTGTCTGGTGGTACGGGCTTCTTATGAGCCGAATGGAGGCTGCGGGCCCAACGTTCATCAAGGTGAGACCTAGTATATGCCCCTCGTCGGCATTTGACCATTTCGCAGCTAGCACAATGGGCGGGATCTCGTACGGACTTGTTCCCTACGCTGCTATGCACTCGTCTCGGTACGCTCCACTCCCAGGGGACTCCGCATGATTTCCGATACACCAAGGAGGCCATCGAGAATGTGTTCCAGCGGAGGTTTGAGGATGTGTTCGAAGAGTTTGAGGAATCGCCCATCGGAACGGGGGCAATAGCGCAAGTCTACCGGGCGACTCTCAAACAAGACCTCATCCCGCCGTCTTACCTTGGGCCTCGGCGGCACCACTCCAGCAAGCATCCTGCTGCAGCAGCTATCCTTGACAACGTCAACCAGCTCCCGCCGTCAGTCCCCAGTGCCTCCGTCGCCATCAAAGTCCTTCACCCGCATGTCAACAAAACAATAACTCGCGATCTACGCATCATGTCCTTCTTTGCCCACTTCATAGCACTCTTCCCTGGTATGCAATGGCTATCGCTTCCAGAAGAAGTACAGGTGTTTGGGGAAATGATGTTCCAGCAGTTGGACTTGAGACACGAGGCGGAGAACCTGAAGGAATTTGAGAATCATTTCGCGCCGAGGCGAGTACCAATCTCATTCCCTCGACCACTAACGGTGTGGTCGACCAAAGAGCTTTTGGTGGAAGAGTATGAACACGCGCTGCCACTGGAAGCTTTCCTCAAGAATGGTGGTGGGCCGTTCGACGAACAAATTGCAACCGTGGGCTTAGATGCGTTTCTGGTCTGTTGAGTTCGTGATACTATATTCCACCGTCTAACGCCCTTTGTAGAATATGCTGCTCCTGGACAATTTCGTTCACTCTGACCTTCACCCCGGCAATATCATGATTAAGTTCGCCAAACCGCCGTCTACCCAAGCTCTCCTGAAGAACCTTTGGGCTGGCCTCTTCCCCCATCCATCCGTCAATCCTTCTACTGGCGCAGATCTTCCATCTCCCCCGCATTCCGACGACCTCTCCGAATCCGACCAAATTGTCACCCAACTACGTTCGCTGACTTCCACGCCAGTAGCTTGGAGAGCAGAGCTTCAGTCGCTTTTCGAGAAGGGATATATCCCTGAGATAGTCTTCATCGACGCAGGTCTGGTTACAACACTGGACGACAAAAACCGGGCGAATTTCCTGGAGTTGTTCCGTGCCATCGCCGAGTTTGATGGATACAGAGCAGGTCAGCTTATGGTCGAACGTTGCCGCACGCCTGAACTCGCCATCGACACCGAGCTATTCGCTCTCAAAATGCAAAACATCGTCCTCTCAGTGAAACGTAAAACGTTTTCTCTGGGAAAGATCAAGATCTCCGATATTCTGAGAGATGTTTTGAAGTCGGTTAGGGAGCATCATGTGAAGATGGAAGGTGACTTCGTGAACACCGTGATCAGTATATTGCTGCTAGAGGGGATTGGCAGGCAATTAGACCCGCAGTTGGATTTGTTCAAGAGTGCGCTGCCGATACTTCGGCGGCTGGGAGGGCAGATGGCGAAAAGAGGTGATGTGACCTCGGCAAAGGATCTACAGAGCAGTGGTCTTAGCGCTTTTTTGAAAGTTCGTCTTGATTCCTTTTCACTTCAGTATATCTCATTGATGGGTACCTTAGGTGTGGGTTTGGTTAGAGGCCAGAGAGTTCATCTCGGCGTCGATTGTTAACGCAGACGATATGATAAAATACGATTGGTGCGTGCATCTAGACGGTATCCATTATGTCTATTAACCGACTGCGTTCTACAGGCTTGCTCCTAGCATATAGGCATAATGGACCTTTCTTCATATCGCATGTTTTCTGCCCTCACGATAGGTCCACCGCATACTTACTACACTCGAAATTAGATTATCATATTATTCGTCTAAGTTAATCAGTTGCACTGTACACAATTACAAAGGAACCTTGCTCATTCCGCAGTGTCTCTACGGCCCTAGTAAATCCCGGCGGATCGCTGCCAGGATCCGTTCGCTGGCAATGGGTTGATATCCTATAGTATCGTGGTCTGTATCTGGAATGATCTCGTACTTGGCCTCCGACCAACCGAGTCCGCTCGGCGTATCGAAGATATTGTTGAGACCATCCGTGGCTTGCAAATGAACGATAACCTTCTCCTCGATGTCGATCGCCTCTTGTGGGGTGCATGAAGGTCGATTGTACAAGTCTATCATCATATCATGACTGTCAGACAAGGGCCGCAGACGCTGCGCCAAATCTTGGTCGGTTACCCAGGGAGGTAGGGACACATGTCGTCGCGCCAGGGCGACCAAGGCAGGGATGTCGTGCCAGTCGAGTTTAGCGTCGATAACGGCTTGTATAACTGCTGCTTTGTCTCCAGACTTCTCGGCAGACTTCAAGCCAGGCCCGAACCAGACCTTGCAAAGATATTCCCCGTATGCTTTGGCGTAGTCGTCCTCGCCCATAGTGAAGGTGGGCATCATGATGAGATTGAGCACGTCGAGGAGAATGATGCGAGTTGTGGCCTTCGGGAGATATGTCGAAGCCTTGCAGGCGACCATCCCGCCGTAACACCATCCAAGAAGGAAGCAGGGTAACGATCCTGCGACGACAGCAATCGATTTCGCGTATGCTTTCCCCATCTTTTCGAGAGTGTTGTGACCCCGGTCTGGCTCACAAGCAAGGCCATACGTAATGAGGCCGAGCTCCTTGTTGTCAAACTCGTTCACCATACGTGGGAGCATGTCTAAATCCCCGCCAATGAAGTGAAAGGCGATCAATACTGCCTTCGGTTTCTGAATGAACCCACCAGGCTGTAGGGGGATGATATGGGGTGGCAATTGGCCGGAGAAGCCACGTTGGAGTTGTAGCGCATGTATGAACTCTGCGAGCCCTGTTGCGGTTGGGTTGGTGATGAGAGCAGTAAATGGGAGCGGCACGTCGAACTCGCGTCGAAGGAGGGTTGTCACTCGAGTTGCGAGCAAGGAGTGGCCGCCACAATGATAGAAGTTATCGCTCGGGGTCAGCTTTCGATCGATATCCAGAACGTCGCTGAAAACCTGGAGAATGGTCTCAACCATCTTTCGACGGCCTTCGTCGAGGATCTCCGAGTCATCCAGACTGTCCGAGGCAACAAATCTATGTATAGACTGTGCCTTGGGCAGTTTGGACATATCCACCTTTGTTATGCTTGTAACGGGAAAGAAGTCGACCGGCACTACGTAATCGGGGATCATCTGAGCAGCAATCATCGGTCAGTTTCAGAGATCACGACAACGGAGCCAACATCAGAGGACGCACATAGGCAGGCACTCTCGAAGAAACATGGTTGTAAAGGCTGTTCAAAGTTTTTCTTGGTACCGATGTACTTGGGCTTATTGAATCCTAAAGAAACGCTGTAAGCACGGGGACCCAAAGGTGTAGACGTTACTCACGTCCTTTTCTTCGGCTCCAAACTTGACATGAGCGACGATCTCAGCATTGGTACCTTCGACTTTTGCCAACGATATGCAACATTCGAACACATCGGGATGGGACCTGAGGTGCGTGCCTATTTCCAGGAGGTCGACCCTGTACCCTCCTTTCACCTTGCACGTTGAATCCATTCGCCCTAGTATTTCAAAGCCGCCGGAAGGGAGATGTCGCCCTAGGTCGCCGCTGCGCCAACCGCGAATCCCGTCCTTTAATATCATCTTTTTGTGGTTTAACTCGGGCAAATTGTGGTATTCGAGCATCAAGCAGTCTCCCTGCCAAAAATATCAGTAAAATCCGTTGAATTTAGTCCGCCAAGATTTGTCTTACCCAAATGACAACTTCACCAACGAAGCCCCGTGGTAGTTCGTGGCCAACTGCGTTTACTACAGTCATGGCGGCGCGTGGAATGAGGAGATCGACAGGCACTCGACGGCGCCGGGAGAGAGTGTGCATGTTGGATTGCTTATAAACGCCGTAACTGTTGTATATCGTGCCTTCCGTAGAGCCATATATTTGGATGACGCCGGCATTTGGGGAACCCGCGAGCTGGGAAAGGATGCGAGCTACGAAGCTCGACGTGACTTCTTCTCCACCGATTGTAACATGATGCATCCCATCAGGGAAGAAGAGACTCGTCTGGTTCTCTGTCTGATCAAGCCACATTCGAACAGCCGAAGGAGAGGCACTGATGAAGTTCGTGGTTGGGCTTTGCTTCATCAAACAACTCAAATATTCTCCGTCCTTACACCCGTTCTCCTGGTAACGATTAACGGCAGTTCTAGTAGCAAATAACAGAGCTCACCTTTGGTAGTTTGATGCATCCACCAGTAATCAAGGTGGGGAATACTTGGTATAATATTATATCCCAAGCCAAGTTCGATGTCGCGAGGCCCTGGAATTTCGTATCCCAGGTTTTGAAATGTTCCATGAGCCGAATAAGGCTGGCATGGCCAGTGACGATGCCCTTTGGCTTTCCAGTGCTGCCACTGGTATACAAGATGCTGGGGTTGATGCTTTTAGTGAGCTAGCTAGGAAACAAATGGACAGGCACTTACTATGCTGCATCGCCGGCCCTGTCAGGCACCATGTCACGAAGGTCATTCCTAGCATCAATAAGCACCCCGTTTATGACGCGCACGGGAGTCGATAATTCATTATCTGATAAGCCGAGCTTCCGAAGAACTTGGTCGTGCGCAATAACACAGACTGGATAGGAATCGTTAATGATTTCAGTAATCCGAGAAAGTGGTTGAGATATATCGCAGGGAATAAAGGCCAGACCGCTCAGAGCAATCCCAATCATCGCACTTATAGCATCGACGTTGCGCTCCAGCAAGAGTACCACTTTCCCATTAGGACGCCAGAGCGGGCGGAGAATGTCCTGGACCTTCGCCGACATTGAAACGAGTTGGGCGTACGTGTAGCTTGTTTGCGTTGTATCGTCATAAACGGCTTGCGACTCGAGGTACTGGGTAAGATTGGGTGCCAGATATGTGCCAAACGACATTTCATCGATGCTTTTCTCATCAAGGGAAGGGATATGGGACGTTGATCCTGAGAGCTCCATGCTAGTAATGGATTGACCTGGGTCCGCACTCCAAGCTTCGATGATGCGCACAAATGCGGAGGCAAAGGACTCCATGGTGTCGTGCGCGAAAATAGCTGAATCGTATTCAAGTTGCCCAGAAAGTGAGCCGTCCTTCCCCAATTCAACGAAGCAGATTAGGTCGGTATGCGCAGTACCATTATTAAGTGGGAATCTGGAGAACGTAGAGGTTCCGTCCAGGACTCCTTCGGGAGCATCGGTGAAGTTAAGTACCACCTGGAGGGCATCCCTCGACGCCGACCGATTGAAATCAAGGGCATGCACCAAGGAGTCAAAGGGAACGTCCTGTAGACCAGCAAGGAACGAGACGTCTCGCTGAACCGCTGAATGAAGCTCGTCCAGTGTTGTAACACCGCCAAATTGGACTCGCAAAGGGAGCATGTTGATAACTAGAGAAGGGTCAGTAATCTGAGTGTAATGTATACAGGTTTTCAGAGACTTACAGAATCCAACAGCATTGGCATCCTCGGTGCGTACACGATTCGCGAAAGGGATACCGACCAAGAAGTCCTCTTGACAAGCAGCGTTCAGATGAAGGGCCACTGCAAAAGCAGTCATCAAACAGGCGAAGGGGGTTGTGCCAAGTCGGTCGACCAGTGTAGACAGGGGACTTGGGTCAACCGCGAAATCGAGAGTACGACCATGGTTATAAGTCTGGATTTCGGGTCGGACGTAATCAATAGGAAGGTCAAGGACTTGAGGCGCTGAGTCCAGATACGAAACCAAAGAGGACAAGCGGCTTGGATCAACACCAGTATCGAGTCGCGAATTATAGCACTGGTGGAAGTAGCTTGATACGGGCGGCAGCTGCTTCCCATGATACAATGCAACAAGTTCGTCCAAAAACACCTTAACATCTGTAAGCTTCGATGCATTTGGAACGCGGAAATAGGCATACCTTATCCGAATAGCCATCCCAGATGATATGGTGAGCACAGATAACCAGTGTATGCTCGAGTCCAGAAGAAAACAGTGCGATCCGAATCAATGGCTGGCCGAAGAGGCTGAAAGGTTTGCTGAACAAATCATGTGCCCGCTGAACGGCGACAGCACGCTCCAGCGAATCGTGGGTGAATATCGCATCGAACATAGACTCATCAAGAGGCACCACTTCCTGGAAGATTTGTGCTTTGCTATCCTCGCACAATTTTACGCGAAGGATTGAGTGACGCTGAAGAAGCGTCCTCAGTGCGTTAGTCATTTTGTCCAGCGAAATATCCCCTGAGATGTTGATCGCCACTCCGTCGTTGAAGACAGGACTGTCTGGTGAAGTCTGCTGCACAGCGTACAGTCGAGCCTGCGCCAAAGATAATGGGTGCGTCTTGCCATCTAAATCCATCGATTCCTCTTGGCCATCAGGTTGCACGGTGGAAGTACCTTCGGCGAGCTTCCGTCGCTCTATGAGGTCCGACATTTGCGAAAGGGTGGGATAATTAATCAACTCGATGGCAGAAACAGGCACTCCCATGGTAGAGTACACCATCCCCGCAAGACGGATCAAGGTCAAGGAGTGCCCGCCCATGTGGACGAAGTGACTCTGGGGGGTGAGGTCTTCGAGAGAGGTCCTCTCGAGGCATTGACACCACAGTTTGGCGAGGTCAACATCAGCTTCTGTAAGTTCGCTAGCGGAGGCTGCCGTCGGTCTAGAAGGGAACTGTTTCGCAGAGAGGCTGCTCAGAGCGCGACGATCCAGTTTGCGGGCGTGGTTATAGGGGAGTTCGTCCACATGGTAGAAACGAGCGGGGATCTCGTATGGTGCCAACTGCTTAGTGCAGTGTTCGATAAAATCGTCCGTGAAGAGGAGCGGGGAATCGGTCACTATGTACGCGATGATGCTATGGGCCTGTTGCTCGGCTGAGACGGCAACTGCGACTTCCTTGACGCCAGGCATTGTTAAGAGACAGCCCTCGATGGATTCCATTTCCACGCGGAACCCACGGATCTGCGATGCTCGTTGAAGGGCGCACTCTGTAGGAAATTGATCTACGTACCTTGACTTGTAGATCAGCCCGCCCACAGAAATGATATACGCCGTTGTCGTCCACTCGGACAAGGTCGCCTGTGTTATACATCCTAGCGTGCTCCGGGGAGTCTCCCCAAGGATTTGGGACAAACTTCTCGTTTGTGAGAGAAGGGTTTTGCAAGTACTCCAGAGCCAGGCCAGGCCCAGACACAAAGAGGACGCCCTCTTGTCCGCATTCGACTGGTGCATGAGTGCTCTGGTCGAGGACGTAACAATTGTAGTTCGGTAATGGTGTTCCAATAGGAAGCGTCGCAGCGTCTACATTGTCTTGTCCTTCCCAGTAGGTTATAGATACCTAGAGTATTGCTGAGATCGAATCAGGGGACAAATCAACTACGAGAGAACTATACCGTTGCTTCAGTTGGACCGTACCCGTTGAGGAAGCGAGGTGAATTGTTAAACTTAGCCCGCCAGGCTTTTAGGACACTTGTTACCGCAGCTTCGCCTCCCACTGAGATCGCCTTGAGTGTAGAGGGAATCGTCTGGTCCTCATCCAAGACGTACTTGGCAAACTGATGCCAAAGCGCGGTGGTGAATGTCAAGATTGTCACTCCAGATTCACGAATGAAATCTAGGTAGGATTTGAAGCTGGCGAGGGCACCGCTGGGTTGAATTATCATTTGCGCGCCAATGACGATCTATTTCGTATTCTACGCTGTTAGTGGATAGGACTTGATCGGGAGCCATGACTGACCGGACAAAATAGTTCGTCGATAGAAGTATCAAACGTATAGGTTGCTGCCCGTACCCACTTGTCAGCAGAAGATGCCTGGTAAATTTCATTGGCTCCTTGACAATAATTGAGGACGGCACAATGAGGGATAACTATCCCCTTCGGTGTACCTTTTAAACTATAAGTATATAGACCGAGAAATGCACGTCCAGTTACGTACCAGAGGTACCAGAGGAGAACAGTACATATGCTGGCTCTTTGCCTGTGAGCGAGTCATTCTTTCTCGGTGAAACATCGTCATGCAGTTCCTCGGATGCATCGATGATTGCGAGGCTCTGCGAGGCGTCGAGCCTGTTCAAGCGTTCAAGGTCATTTGAACAGGAAAGAATGACCGTGGCGCCAGTTTGCTCAAGTAGGACGCGAAATTGGGATGGAGTAGAATCCAACGAGATGGGAAAGTAGGCTGCGCCAGCGACCAGGGTTGCCAGTATGGCCACAACTTGATGTAGGTTTCTCGAAATAAAAATTCCAACGAAAGGAGTTCCTTGGCTAGGCCCTGGGGGGAGTAGAGATTGAATACGAGCGGCCAGACGGCGAGCTTTGAGGTTCAAGTCGTGGTACGAAACATTGACATATGAGCCATCGACGATGTGAGTCACGGCAGTTCTACTCGGGAACGTTGTCGACGCGTGCTCGAGTGCATCTTCAAGTCGCAAAAAATCTGCCATTTGTGGGGGTCCCTTCTGGCGAGGTTGTGAACATGATTGCGGTCAAAGGTGAAATTATATAGTAGGTCCGGGTAGGGTCCACCTTGGTCGACCTGTGTGTGCCCCTGCACGAAATGCTATGAAATGTCACTTTATTATAGTTTATTTCTTACCGGCACTTATAAAGTCCGAAGAAGTGTTTCACTGTGACAAAGTAGCACGTGTTGTGATGGAACGCGTGTGTGACAAGTCACCGTGGCGCCAAAGATTCTACGCTGTCCAACAACTTAGAAGCCACCATCATGTCGAAATTCGACGCTAAACTACGCCTGGAGCGCGAAGAGCCATTTGCAAAGCGACGACGACTAGGACCCACCAAATGCAATGTTTGCAGCTCTGATAACGCTGTCACACATTCACATGATAGTCGCTTTTGGTTTGGGGATGGGGATATCGTATTTCGCGTCCAAGACTCTTTATTCAAAGTACATCGATCACGATTGCGCTGCTCGACCGTACTATGGGATATGTTTGAGCTTCCTCAGCCTCCGCAGGTAGACAATATAGATGGGTGTCCTCTCGTTGTCATGGCAGGAGACACAGCGAAGGACTGGTCAACGGTATTTCGGTGGATGTATGATCCTGCGTGAGTCACATTCCTCGCACGATCGCTGCAAAATTGACCCTCCGCTTGCAGAGGCTTTGCGACCCAGGCAGGGGTTTTCGACGTTCTGGCAGGCACCTTGCGGATAGCCACCAAATATGACATGCCTCCACTCAGAGAATCCGCCATACAAGGCTTGCAATTTCGGTGGCCCTCAAGTCCCGCTCTCATGACACATAACGCCTTCTCCAATGCTGCAGGTAACAGTTGTACGTCCACGCCGCGTTTGAGGGCATTAACCCATTTATAGAAGCTATATCTCTCGCAAGAGAATGCGACGTACCTTCCATTCGACCGGCGGCCTTCTACGCTCTATCGATCCAGCGCTGGAGCCACGATGCCGAGGGGGGATCTGCCCTGTTGCGGTTGTCTCCTGACGATGCTAGACACTTAATATGCGGCCAACAGCTTCTGAATAACTTCCACCTCCAGATCGTCATAAACCCTTTAGTCAGCGAAACCGAGAACGGCAGAACCTGCGACCACTGTGCTTCGTATGTGGCTGAATATTGGAGGCGAAAGTTTACTCCAGATGTCAGCTCCCCCCATTCATGTTGGATGGTCAAAGTCCTTGCGGACATGATACTCAACAATTGCGACCTCAGCGACCTCGGGGTCCAAATCTGCACACCGTGCCAGTCATATCATCGCGCGCTCGTATATGAGCGATTGACCGTGTTGGTGAAAGAAATACCCGTGATATTCCGTTGATATGCTCCTCGCTTCACGCATGCTTCACTTGCTATATCTTTGCAGCATACTGTACATCCCAATCAGGCCCATTCCATCCTATTTTGGAGCCTCGTTAATTTGTAATATCACAACGTCTATTTATTCCATACAGTACTTGTACATACTTTACATTACCATGCTCTTTCATACTGATTTGCTGCTTTCACTGGTGTTCCTAAAGCCTTTGCCGCTACAAGCGGCCAATGCGGGTTTCGCAACAATTCACGGCCAAGGAGAACAACATCGGCCTTCCCATCTTGGAGGTACCTTTCAACCAGCAGCGGATCTATAAGCAGCCCGACAGCACCAATGGACAAAGAAGGATGGGCCTTCTTTAGTGCCTCGGCGAAAGGTACCTAAAGGTATGTCAGGCTTCCCGTGTAAAGTTAGAACTCTACTGAAGTTCGTACTTGATATCCATGCTCGTATGGGATCTTCTGCTTCACACAGTTACCTCCTGAGCTACAGTCGACGAGGTCGACGCCGAGCTTTAACATTTCACCGACGTAGACAGTACTTTGTTCTATTCCCCACTGGCAGAGTCTGTCAGACTTCAAGTGATCACTGCAAAGCAGGGTCACACCTACCTGGGCCCATTTACCATCTTCTCCTTTCTCTGGCCCCTCCGCCCAATCAGACGCACTGATTCTGAAAAATAAGGGCTTCGACCACGCTGTTCGACATCGTCGAACAACTCGAAGAGGGAAGCGTAGACGATTCTCTAGCGGTTGACCTCCATATACGTCATTGCGTACGTTTGACAATGGCGAAACAAATGAGTGAAGAAGATATCCGTGCGCCCCATGGATCTCGATAAAATCAACTATATGAATGGTTGTCTCGGTGTATGCCCATGATCAGACGAGGGGTACGCTCACATCCAGCCTTCTCGCACCGGACGATGGCGTCGGCGAAAGCGTCCTCGATGTATTGCATGTCTTTCTCAGATATCTCCTTGGGGAGTGGGTAATCATTAGCGTAGGGTATAGCGCTGGGGGCGTATACTGTGAGCCGAAGATGTCAATCTCATTCGGACTACAATCAATCTGAGACTAGGGGTGCTAACCTTTGTCGGGCCATCCGCCTTCGTCAACTGCAGCCGCACGCGCAGGACCGATCCAGAGAGCAAGGAGAGAAGCCTTACGACCCGCATGGGCTAGTTGAATGCCGACTTTGGTCCCCTGAGAATGGCAGAAGTCAACGATACGCTTCAATGGCGCTATTTGGCTGTCTTTCCATATTCCCTTTGATTTCAGTGGACTAAGGTGATGAAGTATCGTGCAAGGCAAAGAGCACATACGGCATCTTGCGGGGATATGCGTCCTTCTGGAACGACTGCAGTAGCCTCCAAGCAGATTGCACCAGCCCCCCTGGTAGCAAACCCCTGCGCGTCTACAATATCAGTGATAGCACACTGATGTAACTTCGGGTAATTACCCCAATATGCACTAGATGCCAGTCAGTCGCATGTCCATCACTGGAGCTGTATTGGCACATCGGCGACTGGTTGCAGCCCCTCAGCATGTGTCCCCTAAAGTCAGGACCTCACGTACCACGAAGATTCTATTCTTGAAGGTCACCCCTCCAATGTTAATCGGTTGGAAGAGAAGAGGAGCATCCTATTCGGCAAGGAGGGTGAATCGAATGGAAACAACCCGTGAATTGCCTGCCCCGCATGCGTACCTTCTGCGAGAGCGCAGTTCCAATCTCCGGCTTATTTAGCGGATAAAATTCGCGGGCTCCTGGTACGGGCGTGTTTACGAGTGACATGGTGGGGGTTGTCGAATTTCGATAAACTCGATGAGAGGATCTTGCAGCTTCGCATCCCAGAGGAGACCTTTATACCACGGAACGTCGTCGGCGCGGTGTACATGAGTGAAATCTGCCTGGTTTGTAAGCTTTCATGATAACGTGCCAATGGTACGATGTGCTCAATGTTCCAATCAGAGAAGAAAAGTTCCATGAGCGTATCTTTCGTGTGGAAATGTGAGCGCGCTGGATCGCATTTTCATGGCTCGCCACAATGGCATATCCAGACAAGCAGGGTTGCCAGCTGTGGAACGGTGGCGGCGATCACTTGAGCGCTTACAATTTCCCTTTCCGGACCACACCACCCTTCCTGCTTGCCATCACTGGCTATTTGCAGCTGCTCTTGAACCACAACCACCACCTTGGACCGCCTGATTTGAGGACTGCCGTATCTCGAGAACCGCCACCCCCCGCTTCATGGCAGGCCTCGAGCCCGGGCCCTCAAAGAACCTCGAATCGCCCAGCTCACCTTCACCGTCACGTCCGTATAATGCTACTACGTTTTCGACAGTTTCTCCTTCCCAGGGCGTTCGGAAATCTACCATGACCACAGAATCTCCTGACAGGATGCCAGATAGAGGTAGTCCGGGGAAGCGAAGTGTCAGAGTAGTTGTCAATGAGCCGCGAAGACCTGTCCATCCGTTAGCTACAGACCCTGCACGGCGTACCAGAATGCCTTCTGGCAGTTCTGGTTTCACTTCACATACCAGTGGAACGTCTAGTCTGGGAGCATTCTCCGACGAATATGACCTAGGTGAGTCCTGCCGCGTCCTTTCTTTGCCTGCCACTGACTTTGTGCATTGTAGCTCATGAAGGTGAGTAGGAAAGCTATGTCACGGTATCGGGTAATTAAATATATTATCCAGATCCACAAATTCTCCATGATGTGCAGAAGGCCATGAGACTTAAGGCTCGTCGCGAGGCCAGAATTAAATCCGGACGTCCTGCACATCTTCCGAGGACATCACCAACTCCTCCCGACATATCCTCTCCTCCTCGACAAACACCATACCAGCCACCCGTGGTATCCTCACCACAGCAACCCGCCGTAATAACCAACTCGGAAGTTGATTTTGGACCGTCAATCGCCGCTAATGCCGTCCCAGTAGTACTTCATCCGGTACCCTCCTCAATGGACCATGGAGCAACACTCGACTGGGGTGCGGGTGCAGATATATCAGATGAAGAGAGGGAGAAAGTTGATAAGCGTTGGTCGCTCTCACTCCCGAAACGCAAGGGTAAAGAGAAGGTGGACAATTCTGCTAGCTCTGACTCGGGAAAGGGAGACGAAGCCTACAAACGGAAAATCAGTAAGATAAAGGGCAAGGTCAATCAAAGCACACTGAAGAAGGCCGACATCACGAGTCACCAATTAGAGCGCAAATACAAACTCGTCTATGATCGGCTGGAAGGCGATCGCGTCAACCCGTTGAATATCTCCCGTTGGTGGTTCTCGCGCGACAGTAATACTAAAGACGCTCTCGATCGTGAAGAGCCTCTTACTTGGCTTAAACACCTCGACAGACAGCGAACCCCAAAAGATAAACAACGGTTCTCGTGGCATCTGCCTGCTTTAGTGATGGAGGAATTCTTTCGGGCACAACGGTATCCTCCGTTCATGGAGACCATACTCGAGGATCCGTCTAGTCCTCAATATTCCGAGAAACCAATGCCGTTCGTCCCTGGCGGTACATTAGGACTTCCTACCGTAGACGGAATAGCTGGTTCAGCACGGAATTCACTCGACGTAGGGTCTCGACGTAGTGGTGAATCCATTTATAGCGCAGTAAGCAGCGCTGGCAACCCACCGCCCTCAATATCTCCCACTACAAGCCTATCCCATCTTAGAGGGATGTCTACTCGCCGCCAACGTCTCAACGCTGGCGGTGAAGATGGTCCTTCTGCACCACCATCCTTGTCTGAGGGGTCAGACGACGAACGAAAGGGTCGCCCTATTCCTCGAGCCAAGCGTCGTCCTGAAGACCTCCATATTGTATCTGCAAGATTCGAGCCAGCGTCTAATCAGCGGTCGACAGCATCCAAGGAGCCCTCAGAGGACGATGATGGGCCCTCCCCAAGCACCGCTGTCGTTGGGTATCGCATTGTACCAGGAGTCATCCCATACACTGGAGCTGAGCCCCCTGGTCTCGTGGCGACTAGAATGGAAACTACGGTTCCGCCACCGAGACCTCAACATTCTGCAGCGTCTTCGCAACAAATTAGGATCGAACAAGAGTCGGAGAAGGACAAGCAGAGGTTAGATCAAGAATACGAACTCAAGCTTAGGTGCGGGATTCTTCCCTTGCAACGACTGTGTCCGTTGTTAATGACGTTATAGGCTCCTGGATGATCTCAACGCTCAGAATACTCGCATCCGTCAGACCCTTAATCGCGTGGCAAACACGGTCCGGGAACAAGACGCCCTTCATGCGAGCTTCACGGCCATGCTCGATGTCCCTCATGTTGGCATGCCTCAGGATGTACTTGATGCATTCGGTCATGATCCCTCCGCCGTGACAGGCTCGACTCGTCGTCTTCGTGGATGGGGAGCCGTCGAGGATATACATTCCCGCGTGCTACGCCAACGAGATGCTCTCAGACGGTTCATATACAGCGTCGAGGAGAAGACACCTGGGCCTATGAAATCTGTCCTCGACCACCCGATCGCCTCTCTTACCCGGGCTCTGGAAAATATCACTGCGCAACATGAAGAGATCACTCTCAAGGCCCAGGAGGTTGCAAAGGTACTTCAGAGCGTGAAATCGCTGCATGCGGATGTCAAGGCCGAGTACAATGAAACACTTGCTCAAACATCTGTGGTATATCCCGAGGTAAGACATCCGCACTCTTAAATGGGAACGAGGCACTTAATTTCCTTTAGCTCTCTTACATTGTTGCGCTCGAAGAGAGCTACAAGGACCAATACCAGCAAGTGTGGGAATTCGGTATGGACGCCTTGACATTCTTGTTGGACAATGTCACACCATTCTGGCGAACCTACGGCAAGACGCTCGGCGTCGACATCCAAGATTTCCTCATCATCCCCCTCTACCGCAACGAGTTCACTGGAGAAGCCAAACGCTATCCCATCAAGCACATCCCTCGACGCTCTTTTCGACATTGGCTAGGTTTCCTGATCTTCTTCGTCCTAACTTCTGCAATATGCTTTCTCCAATGTCGCGCTGCCATCACATCCTCACGGAACTATCGGCTTCAAATCATCGCCCATAGTGGTTTTCGATGGTTACTCGTCCCTTTCGTTTGGGTCAGCATTGTCATCCAGTGGTCCGCGTTCCTCGTTGAGCTATGCATGTTAATTGTCCAAGTTGCCGTCACTGCATGGTGGTTAGGTTGGATCCTCCGAATCTTCGATTGATCATGGTCTACGTTAGTTGTCCTACGCCTTCATTCATTCATTTAACGCATGCATTATTATACTATACAGCATCTCTCGCTTTCGTGCTATCATTTTACTGTTTATTCATTCTTTTCCCACTAAATTATAATATATTCATTATGTGGATTACTATGATGTAGGTGGAGGTGGTGGTGGCCCAAATGGAACTGCGTTGGTAAAACCTTTGGGAGGCGTACTGCTAGGAGCCGGAGCTGTGTAAGGATGATATGCTCGTGACCACGATGCACTGGATGATGTTGCTCCAATCGGCCTTACTGGCTGAGGGATCTCAGCATTGGCTTTCCCTGATTCGACGCATGGTCGACAGAATCCTAAAGCGAGACGAGTCAACTTTCTGTGGTTTCGGAGAAGGCATGAGAGACGCACTACCACCCATGATTAACGGGACATTGGTCGCGTCACACGAGAAGCAAGCAATGCGAGGATGAACGGGCTGGTTTCGTTTCGCTGCTTTTTTCTTTGGTGTCGGTGTCGGAGCTGAAGGTCCAGCTTCGTTCGATGGTGGCATGGCAGGTGGCGTCGATGTAATTGACAGGGAGGAAGGAATAGTTGGATAGGAAGCTTGGTGAAGATATGGCACAGGCGCTGTTCCAGCGGTAGGGGGCGGCTGGGGGGATAAGACAAGGAACGATGGAGGCACAACTTTCGGGACTGGCTCTTTCTCTTTCTCCTTGGGTTTTCGCGGGGTGTATTTCCTCTTCGGCCGTATGGCTCCCGGTGCAGCAGGGTTGATAGGTTTCATTGTGAAATTGGGAGCAGACATCTAGAGGGTCGACTCAATGGACATCATGGTGGAATTGCAGGATGTAGAACTCACTGTCTGTAATGTCGTCAAGAGCTGGCCTTCTGCCAAACGTTGAGCAAGGTACACTCTGTCCGTTTTCTACATGAAAAATTATCATATAAGCAAGAGTATATACATAGTAGAGGCATCTTACTATCTGAGATAGAAATTGACGATTACGAGCAAGAGTCTCTTCGCCGCCTACCCATCGTGATACAGTATCCCAAAGCATAGCAGGGGCCGACTTGATCCTCATCGTCGATATGTGTGACGCTGGGGTCACTGCTGAATTCGTGGTAGCAGTGGTAGTGGTCGAGGTAGCGAAGGGTATAGGAGCTGCGATTAGGATGTCTTGATAAGAAGACAAGGGAGCAGCAGCGTCGGTCATCCTTTCACATACCACATGTTCTCGGGGGAATAGAAACCGATCATACGGGCACTCTGGAAACTCGATGACGAGATCAAACTCTTTTACAGGCGGTGTTGGAGTGGGGTTCAGAGGAGCCGGTGTGGTGGTCGAATACGGGGTTCCGTTTGCTGCGGCGAGGGATTGGATGAGGAGACCAAGTGTTTTCAATTGATTAGGAGAGGCTTTGCCGCTGGCTGCTAGCTGAAGGAGGTTGGCAAGGGTAGGGTTAGTGGATGCTGCGGAGTTGACCTGGTGAATCAAGGCAGGAGTGACGGTTGTTGACGTCAAGGAGGATAATAAAGGTGCTGGCTGAGGTGCAGCAGAAGCTGACGTTGAAGCTGGCGTCGATGTTGTGGAAGTCGCTGAATATCCGCTATATGGCGTATAAACACTGCTGTAAGGCTGGGTGGTGGCAGAGCTCGAGCTGCTGGGAGTGGTGGTATATCCAGCTGACAACGAGAGCACGGGCAGTTGTTGGGGCTGAGGCTGGGGCAGTACCGAAAGGTAATGCACCTCGTAGAACAAAGTGTCGGGAAATATTAGGGGTCCGATTTCGAGATCGCACCTGCCTCTAGTCTGGATCGTATGTGGTGGTGGGACGACATCTTGAGTCTTGCTTCCTCTAGACCTACTTGAGAACTTTGGAAAGGCAGCCAGCCAAAATTCCCGAGCTAGGTGCCGACTCAATCAGAGCATGTCCAAGACGATATCAGTGACAATACTGACATTGTCGCAGTGATTGTAGAGTTATGTAACTGGAACGCCAATTCTGAGTCAGTCTTACAGCATTTGACGGGGGAATGCAAGAGGGCCATTACCTCTCTGCAACAGGTTTCAGTGAAGCAGCCTGGTCATTTTCTAGCTCCCAGTTGGGCTTTCGGGCGACGGGGAGCGCTGGTCTCATCGTGGTACTGAAGGACGCGCTGTTGACGTTTGTTGTTCAACACCATCTTCTTTCGGCGACTCAGCCATTTCGGATATTTCACTTCTTGGATTCATACCATCATGTCCACCCGCGTCAGTGAGTCGTCGGTGCGATGTTTCTCTTGCGTAGCCATTGATTCCGCGCTGCAGATAAGGGTGGGACCATTTTCAGGCCCGCTGCCAAAGCCAAGGCGCGAGGTCCTTCGGTACTCAGTAACGTCTCGCGTCAAGCCTCGATAATCTCAGACGCTGCCCCCAGCAATGAATTGCATCCACCTAGCGCAAAAGAGGGTCCCTCCCAGCCACCCGCCTCGTCTGGGAGCATGCCGCCGCCATCAATGCCGCCCAGCGAGTCAATGCCACCTACCAGACAGGGGTTGTCGCAGAATCCCCCCGGTATCATTCACTTCTCAGTATCACCAGTGCAACCTGTTTCTAGCCCATTTGCTCCCCCGGCTCCTCCTTCTATCTCAGTGGCACCTCGACCATCGCCTGTTGTTCCGTCGCTCACTGCCGTTCAGCGCCCAATGCCAAGAATTGGCTCTATGCCTCCAATGGTGGCTTCTGCGATATCTGCAGGTAGCGTCCGACAGACAACTCCAGTACCACCTTCAATAGCCGCTGTTGGCACACCAATTGGTATACCTCGACTAGCACCACCCACAAGTGTTGTCATAAGTACACCAACTACCATCCCTCGACCGTCATCTTCCATCCTTCCATCCTCTCAGCCCCCATCCTCTCAGCCTCCATCATCCGATCGCACTCTATTCGAGGAAATCGCGACCAATCCGTTGCATGATACCGAGCCTCCTTGCTCCTCTGCTACTATAAATGACACTAATTCAAGCACCCAGACAAGTAACCCAGATCTGACCGCCCCACAGGCACCGCCATTAGACGGGCAAAGCTCTGAGCAGCCGAATAGCAAACAGAAGCGACAGTCTAGTCGAGGTAAAACGGCCGCCATGGAGGATAGCACCGACAGGGTGAAGAAACGGCGCCGAAAAGCCAAGACTCCCGCAACTGATGATGAGGACGCTGCCTCTGACCCTGCTCCTCGTCGCCGCCGCCGTAAGTCTTCCACGACCGAAGATGGTGAGAGGGAGTCCCAACGCAGGAGGGCTCGCAGTCCGTCTCTACCTCGATTTGATCCAGACGAGGGTCCCGGTGAAGAGCTTGACCCCACTGTGATTACCATGGCGTCTCTTTGCAGCGATACAGGCCAAGGACGGATTAGTTCCAAGGCCATCGAGATTCAAGAAAACTACGCTAATTGGAGAACGCAAAGTAAACAGAAAAGGGCGAAGATGAAGGAACTTGCTGAGCTCAAGAAATACGGTCGTCTAACTGAAGACGGCGAAGAAGCGCCTCCTCCCAACGCTGCGCCGGCTCCGAATGATCCCTCTTCTTCTACATCGGTCGGATCGAGTGGCGCACAAGGCGGCGACGATGATGGGTTCGACTACACTCAAGATGTACCTGGCAATCGCTTCAACGTTCAAGTGCGAATAGGGCCTAATGGCGAAACTATCATCGACGAAGAATCACTTGTGGTCGATAGGGCTCAAGACGTGGACACCTCCACCTACACGCATGTTGTCGAATCCGATACCTCAAAGTTCATCAATTCAGGAACATATCGCAAGAAATGCCGTGGTTCACGATGGAGCAAAGAGGAGACGGAGCTGTTTTTCAATGTACGATCTCTTCATCTCAATATGGTACACTGACTCACCTCCCGCTCCGACCAGGCATTATCACAGTACGGAGAGAATTACGAGCTACTAGCCTTTGTGCTACCCGGGCGCGACCGTACGGCGTGTAAAAATAAATTCAAAGTTGAAGATAAACGCAATCCAGATAGAATAAATTATTGTCTAAATAACCGCATTCCTGTTGGTGCGTCCTATCTTCATCCATCTTTGTACGTCAACACCGTGCTGAAGCGTGCCAGTAGACATATCAACTCTATCCCGTATGACTGGCAGAGACTTCTCCGGCCCATGCCCGGAGATCCGACAACCTCCACCGCGACAACCTCCACCCCCACAAGTTGTATCTACGGAACACGAAGAACATGTACAACACAAACAACCTAAGCATAAGAAGTGCAGCAGAAGCAGAAGCATGGCGTTAACGGACGATGTTGTGGTCATTGGGAACGCAGATACATTTGATCCTACAGACGATTAATGCAAATGAATGTAGTGAACATCTGTGTGTATGTCTGACTGTCCCACAAGTACTCCATAGGTTGGTCTGGAGTCTGCGAAGAGCTTAGTGAGAAACGATCACGTGTTTCGTGGAGCATTGTGGCTGGTCAGACTCCGCTCGAGTTACAGCTTGGTTAAAACCACACCAGATCAGCAGCACTCAGACGTGTTGACTTACACAAAGTTTACAGCTAGGCGAAGACACCCATATATACACTGGGTGACATTCTCGACTCTGATACTTTCTAGGAATATTGGGAATTTGATGTTCTGAGTCACGAAGGATGGCATCAGACGCAGAACCTCCTCTAACCTATGCCCGTCAGTCTTATCTCTTATCCCAGGTCACCTAGACTTTTCTGACATCGCTACAAAGAAACTGTCACTGGAATCACTGAATTCAGTGCGTACGACTTTGGGGTCTCTCACGTCGGTCTGACATCCTAAACTGATGTCTGTCTTAGTTGAAGTCGCCATTCATACCATTCTATATGTGCGGCAAGTCTATCCACCAGACCTTTTCATCCGTCGCAAAAAATACGACACCCCCGTATTCCAATCCCGCCACCCCGCACTTAACGAATACATCTCTGGCGCAGTCAAAGCCCTCGAAGATGAACTACTCCTCGGCGAGGTTGATAAAGTCGTCGTTGTCATCAAAAATAAAGAACAAATAGCTCTAGAGCGATTTATATTCTCTGTACAACAGATGATACAAGTGGAACCGTACGATAAAGAGTCCAAGTCCGTCGTTCCCCACTGCGCCCATCTTCGATCTGTAGCTGATTGTTTGGTCTGAAGAGTAGAGAACGCTATTTCGCCCAAGTCTCTGGGACAGTACTTCCGCTCGTTCCTCATCAAGCTAAGCATGATCGAGTCTCAGCTCGGGCAGTTGGATCCAGACGGTGAGTTGCAAATACCTTCCACTACTTCCAGCACCTTTGAGCTGGAAGTGCAGATGACGTATCGTTTGCAATATTACTCGAACTCAAGGACGACAAAGCGCCATCAGCATCACAGAAATCCGTAAGCTTGGTAACATGGTCTCTTAACGGTCTTACATATATCAACACAGGACCCGCCACCATGGATTCCTGCCGAGGCTCAGCATACAACTTCTGGCGCCTCAGACGAGGCAGAGTTGCATCTTATCAGAGCTGTAAACACTGGCATTATCAATGTCAGCATATCTCGCAATCTTCGAGGTGACCGTGCAACTGATTGTGCCCTACTAGTTGTCACTTGCTGTCCAGGAATCGGAGGAAAAGCTGAACCCAGCTCGCGATTCAAAGGACCTAAAGGGAAAAGGGCCAGCGAAATGACATGGTGTAACTTACTCTCTAAGGTAAAGGCGAAATGACCAAGGAGGGAGTGGCGGTATTGGAAGGACCTTCCTGAACCCATTGCGATGCTCGCTGGACAGGAAGCTTGATGGCGGGGAGTAAGTTGATTGCTATGATCATAATTAGGAGGGAGTCTAGATGTTTTATGCTCTACGCAACGAACTCTAGTAAATCGGTACGATATGTTACACCCCGTATACAGAGCGGGCATTCTCCCTTGAAATCTTCATAACTTTCTCACTTGTCCACTCGCCTCCAAGGAAATTAGCAACGAAGTCAGCTGTCCAAGGAATCATAGCAGTATGACATATTGGTAGCTTTCCTTTAATGGTTGTTAGTGTGTCGTATATGTTAGCCGGGACCATATATGGTGCGTCTGTCTCCAGTAATATTCGGAGATTATCAGAAGAGCCTTGAGACATCTGGTAGACAGCACCCGACGTGTTCTCGTTGCTGGTGTAGGTTACCACCCCTTGGAGAAAGAAGTCAGCTTGCATCTATGAAAGTGGCTTACAAGCTCTTTACCCGTAACGCCAATGTATAGGTTAGAAAAGTGTTCGAGAAGCCGAAGGGCGAAAGCTGGCTCGTCTGTGAAACAGTGGATATGGATCTAAATCCTAGGTGAATATGAGGAATATTAGAAGCAGAAAGCATTTACCTTATGGTCCTTAGGCACTTCTTCTTTGAGGATACGCTCGGTGTCTTCATTTGCCTCTCGAGTATGTATTGTAAGTGGCTTTCCTAGCCGGACAGCATGCTTGAGTTGACGAGTAAAGACCGCTTGCTGAACGTCTCTCGGTGAAAGGTCGTAATGGTAATCCAAGCCCATTTCTCCCCAGCCAACGCATCGAGGGTGTTCCATGGCCTGAAGACTGAGTAGGGATGGCGATAAAATGATGGCACATGCATTGAAGGAATGCGTACGCACAGCTCTTCTTCCACTTCATCGGTGTAGTGTTTTGCTTCATGGCTACGCTGAAGTCAGCCGTGATGAGCCCGTACGCTAGCCTGGCACTCACGGATGCACACCTGTCGTAGCCATCATCAGCGTTCACGGTTTGGAGAACGTGGAAGAAGAACATTTACCCATAACAAACCAATACTCCAAGCCGCCCCAATTCTTTATCCTGTCCTCCTCAGTGACCGCCGAGTCAGCGAATTCCTTCCATAGCTTCCGTATCGGTGCCTCACACCAGACGTCCACAACAGCGTCTACATTCCGGTTCGCCGTTACGCCTTTGATGAAGTCAAAGACAGTCTCGAATTTCCCCTCCTTGTACTTGTGTCTATACGCCTCGAATGTCGACGCGATGTGTGTGTGCGTGTCGACAATCGATGCGGTCTGGGACGTGGAATGAGTTGGTAATATAAGGTGGGATTCAGGGATCGGGGCCTTTTTCTTGGCCATGTTGCGTCTATTGTGGGACTGGGATTGGTTTCGAGCAAAGCAGGCTAGATTTGATCTATGGTGGAGATTGAGGAGACCGCGACATGATCTTGAGAGTGACATACAATTCTCCAGTGGGATCGGAGTCACAAGTGCAAACAGCGTGGTCGCGAAGTTCGATTCGAAGGGAGACAAAATTGACATATGTGTGGGCTACTATTGTAATTTAAATGACGAGATAATGCTAACGAAATAATCTAGAGTGACCCGGAGAGCTGAGACGATGCATACGAAAAGCGATTGGTGATGTACAAATTTGCTAGAACGAATAAAGAAACGTGAACAAGTCGTGATAGGGAGGAATAGTAAGTGCTATAAGGCTATTGCGTGCTCTCTTTGATTTCCACTTCCGGTACATTGGTGATAGAAAGTCTAGGAAGAAGCAAGCCAATATCACATCGAGGGTCGTAGTTCGCGGCAGCGCCGAGTTGAGCGGGATGGTAATGGGATGGATAGTGATCTGGATTACCTAGCAGAAAGCTGAGCGAGCCATCTGCTAGTGGTGGCATTGTAGGGTAGGTTGGCGGGCATCTAGGGCTGTCTAATGCGTCTAAGGGAGGTCCCATCTTCGGGAGTGCTGCAGATTGGGATGTGGCAAAGGGATCGGTGAAGATGGGCGGTGACAATGGGGCGAAGTAGGGTTGAGGAGATGGAGTGATGTCGAAATTATTATGAAAGTCGCCGGAGGCCTGTAGGGCACAATGAGAAATCATTGGCAGATATTGATTGAGATCGAGACTTACAGAGTATTGTTGAAATTGTTCGGTGCCACGATAGCCTTGAAAAGGGCCACTCCAAAGATAAGGCTTAGGGGGAGAGGCGTCCCATCCTGGATGTCCTTTTGGGGCTTCTATCCTCCCAAATACGTACGTTGGTTCATAGACCATGTTTGCCGGATAAGTAACGTCGTCTAAGTAGGATAGCTTGTTGTAAGATTTCGCGTCGACTCCTGGAAATATTGCTGTCGTGTCCTCCTTAGCGATTTGGTACATTATCATCTTGCTAGGTCGGCGCGAAAGATCGTCCCGGATACGCGGAATGTACATCGTGTTAGACATCAACGTCTCCATGTTAGGCGGTACAGGTACTGCTCCGGGTGGCGGGCAAGAGGACGAGCGTCGGTACGGCGTTGTGACGATGTCTGGAGTATGTGGTCTTTGTCTTCCTTCTACTGTGTCCTTCCCCTTCTTTCGTTTCGACGCGCTTGGCCCGACGGGAGCGTATCGATATCCGGGGTGCGCCTGCGAATGCTTCTCCCTCTCCTTCTCCGCCATGGACAACCAAGGTGCTTTCTCAGCCTCGCTCATTTCTCGCCATACCTTCCCAGCGATCCGCGAAATATTACGATGGTCGCGTTCGACGGAAGCGGGGATTTTTTTCTGACGGACGAAATCGCAGCGAAAGAGAATGAACGCGTTGCACGGCCTCGGAACATGCCCTGGAGGCTGCTTTCGAGCATGCGACTTTTTGAGTGGCCTTCCGGGATGCGCACCAGGTTGTGGGAGTGCCGAATTGACCGCTGACGGCAGAGGGGAACTATACCCCGACGATGGCGTAGATGGCAAAGAGTTTGACTCCGAGCCTGACATTGAAGGCCAACTCAAGTAGAACGATGGTGGAAGGGGGAAGGAAGGACCAGGTGAAAGGCTTCGTAAAGCGTCCTATGTGACCTATTTAACGATGAAGACACGTTGCAAATAAAGAACCTACTAATGGAATAGCACAAAGAACGCGACTTGGTACTGCGACACGCCTTCACGAGTTGGACACAGGGACTTTGAGTATCACGAAAACAGTCCAGCGGGCATCGTCCTAGTTAAGTACGACGACTCTGCATCGAAAGGGCGCCTTGTGCGCTCTTGTATTCGCCTGCGAATATTAGCAACGCAATAACATGAGTATTGCACTCACTCTTTCCAAAACCGGATGGTAAGCAACGCTTTGACCTCTGGGAAAGCGGACCCTGGCCTGAATCCAACATTGACTGCGAGCCAACTCCGCGACAAAGCGGTTGCAACTCCACCGCATTGTTCTCCTGCAGTCCGAAGGTTGCTTTCAGTAATTTGCCTTTAGTGTACAGTGATCTAGATTCAAATACCTTTGTCGTCTTCAACGTTGCAAGGGCCGCGCCTGTGGCGTCTACACTGCTAGCCTCTCACACCAGTCACGTATGCTCGGATATTGACTTATATAGGAATTCAGAACCAACCGCTGCCCATGCTGAGAAAGAGAAAGCACCCCCGATTTCGACGGCGGCCCTGTATTTGACATAGTTTCCCGCATTCTCTGGCTAGGCCGTTAACGCGTTACAATCATATCGAGTGCTGGCCGTCCAGCGGATAAATGGTGCTCCACCAGCACTCGCGAGACACAAAGACGCCAGATCATTCCTTCACCGCCTCCGCTCCCTTGTTGTCTACTCTCCTGTTGATGCCACCTATCAGGATTTTGACCAGGTCCAATTTCTGGCCGGGCTCAGCAGGGGTCGTGTCCACAATATCCTAGAAATCGCATGTGTTACGTGGATATTAAAAACATGAGTTGGGTTAGGGAGATGCGGTACCCGAATGTTGTATTGCTTCCGAATGTTATCATCCAAGTGGTTCAAAAAATCGGTGGCGATTTCGTCGTCGCCGATCTGCACAAATTGCATCCCGAGGGACGCGACGGGGAGATTCCTAGCGTCCAGTTCTTTGGCAATTTGTACGATCACGGCTTCCAAGTCATCGGCTGAGAAACATGAGTATATCCTGAAGGCAAGCGGGGGATGGCAGGGGAAACGAACTTGGGGCCCCATCGGTTATCACAATCAAGTTCAAGGGCTTGACAAGCGGTACATTCGACGCGCCATCGCCGTCCTTTGGGGACGCTTTCGCCTCATCAATCCTCTTCATATGCCCCAAGGCTATCCTCTCCAGTGTTGCGCCTATCGGGGTGCCTGAGGTAAGGGTTTGGTCATCGAACAAACGCTTGACATCGCGGCTGCTCTGCACCATATCGATTAATTACTCGCTCCACCACAACTACTAGATACCTTTATATTATGCCCCACCACTGGGGAGTTCAGGAAATGGATGGTGATGCCATCAGTGTCGTATTTGGCCGCTACGCTCGCGAGTTCCGCGAGAGCACTTCTGGCCTGCGCAGTCAAGGTTGTATGATAAGCTATAAGCTACGGTGCTGTGCAAATGGTGACAGCGGCTTACCTCCTTCCAGCGATTCTCGTACTTCATGGAAAGAGAATCATCCACGACCAGGACAGTGTCGTATTTCTTGAGAGATTGCAGGGCATTTTCCTTGGATAGTGAAGCTCCCATGTTGCCGCTTGGAGGAGTTCAGCTAAGAAAATGCTAGCTTAAATACAATTCGTTTGCAGTGGACCCAATAGTGTACAAGAGCGGTGCAGCTGTAGAGCATACCCGGCAAGCAATAATGATCATCAACTCCTTCTACGGCAAAGCGGTGTGACAGCCAAGCAGGGCCTCTACTACTTTGTATGCTGTGCTCCCACTCAAAGGCGAACCTCAAAACCTCGGATATATACTGGAGTAAGTACATGATGTACGATAATTAAACGTCGACACGTATGCGCTGTATTATGGGTATAATTCTCTCCCACTCTTCCATTGCCTACGAAAAGGAGCGTCAAAGAGATGAGTTGGCGCCAATGGGCACAGTTGAGACGCTCCACTCACTGCTTTGTAGAACTCAATCTGCCCATCAGCTAGTCCACCGAGCATCTCCTTCATCTCTGCTTCTTTGGCGTACTGGAAGACAGATTGTTCTCGAAGCGTCTCATCGCTGAAAGCATCCAAGGTCTCATGTGCAGTGGTCACTGCGTCTTGAAGCTGTGCAAAGTGAGTATACAGGCTGTGGTTATGCGTGGAAGGTGCGGACCTCTTTGATTTTGATATCAAGCTTCCGCATCTTTTCCACTCTGCTCCGGTCATCATCCATCCCACGAAGAGCATCTACTCTGTCTTTCAGGTACGCGCCAATACCCAAACCAGTGCTACCCGCATGGCCGCGAATAACAGCCGATAACCTGTCGCGTTCTGTTGTAACTCCTGAAAGATAGTCGGATAGTTCTTCAAAGTCAAGCTGTTTCTGGTCGCGTAGCTTTAAAACGGCACGATTAGCATGAGAGTAGGCGAGCAACGACCGTAGGTGCATGATGAAGGGGTCTGTGGTAGTTTGGGTCTGAGACATGCGGTCAGCAGTGGGTCAAAGGACGCAACTGAGTGCGTACCGTGTGGCGAAGGAGGGCGGAGAACTCGAGCAACGTATTCGAGAAGTGATTCAAGGGATCGGTGATACCTGATTCCAGAAAACCAAGACCTTGTACGGCTACCGCGAGGTCATGATAGTCGGCAGTAAGGTCTTCAGCAGATTCGGGGTTTCCGTCTCATTCAGTCTCAGATTAGAACGCAAAGTGTGGAACAGCAAACTCACCGCTAGATCGACTCCGTATTTTGTTCCATAAACGATCTGAAACCGTCAGACCATCCTCGAACTTGTCTACGTTCTCCCGCATCTCGAGGAATCGATCATCGGGCTTGCGCACTTTGGTGAAGGCATTGAGGAGTGTATCGGAGATATTGTCAATTAAGCCTGGGGAAGGTTCCGGACCCGGGGGATGGGCGACATGGTGATGCATATGAACGTGCTACGCGACGATCAGCTCTGCTACCATACCAATTAACGTAACCCGTGAAATTGACTGACCCATTCCGTTGATTCGAGGAAGGCGCGAACAAGTGCACTCCGTTGGAGAGTCGGATGGCGGGAGACACGCTGGAGAAACCGATTCAGCCTTAAAGCCCATTGAGTCAACGCAGGGAATACAGCGAGTCAAGTCCTTACTCTGAACGCCGTCGTTCCATGAACTCGGGACTGAACCTGTCGCCGGTCAGATATTCTGTCGAGAATACGTCATATCTCAGCCATGCGCAAGATAAGGTAGGACATACCGAGTCGATGCTTGTCCGGAAGAGGTGGAATCACACATGCAGGGAAATCCTTGACAAGGTTCTCCCGCAGGAAGGAAAAATCTTGGAAGCGTCGGCGAGCAGAGGGGTTCGGAGTAGAATAAATGGGCAAGTTCGTCTACATGGAAATGACAGAGTGTAAGAACTTGGTGTGCTGCTCATCGTACCTTTGCAGAGACCAGATATGAGACATAGGCATCCTTTGTTTCAGCCAGCTCCTTGACCGGATCCTTGACTGTGGTGAAGAGATACCCCTCCCATTTGGGGTCGTTAGGACCTCCCGAGTCTGTTGCGGTGCTCTGTCTGAAGCCGGGACCTGAGGAAGGAGCCTCTTCTGGTGCGTTCGGCGCTGCAGGAGATTCCCAAGTCACACTGTCGAAGACGTCCTCATCGTCGCCTAGCATGGTGATGAAGATGAAGAAGCGGTGAAAGGAGAGGTCAAGTGCTATAATGTTAAGCGCCCACCGGCGCCTGACGCGCAGTCAGGGACGTGCGCTGCCGCCGTGGCAAATCTGCTTCCACTCTCCAGACACGACGTCTGCAACATCTCAACTCCTTTCACCATGGCTCCGAGTCGCCTATGGCGCTCATTCGGGTCTCTGATTTCTTGGGCGGCGGGGGCCGCGCTGGTTGCGTCGGCCTATGAGGTACCGGTGTCGGACAAGGGTGCGCTATGCTAGTATCCGCATAACTGCCCACCGTGATGACCGACGCTTCTGCACAGACAGCCGACAAGCATGTAGTGGGATGTACGGCGGCGACAGCGCGTACATAAATGGTGTGCCAGCTCTTCCAGTATACTGAACCTCATTTACGAGAATGCCAAAGTCACCTTCCAGGGCACATCCCAGGGGCAGCTGGCCATGGTCATGTACGAATGGTCAGATTCAAGCTACCTCGGGAAGTTTCCTGCCGACGCCTTTGACGACCGCGTAAGTCCCTTGGCGTTAGTTCAGGCATCGACTTACAGCAAACTTGGGAATGCATAGCAGAAGGTATATGTCTGTACCACAGATGCACTTATGGGCGGGTTATGTGACGGTTCACAACTGGGAAGATTCATAATAAACCTACCGGAGAGGAAGTCGATCAATGAAACTAGCTTCTGGTCGGCCCGCGTCGATCTATCAAGCTCCAGCTCCAGCTCAGCAAGCGGATTCTGGGACAATCCTGAGGGAAACCCGACGCCGCCACCTGGGAACGGTACAACTGCCTGGAAGAGACGATCTCTTCTGAATCGTCAAGATGGCCCGGCCGACGAACATGGTCACACTGAGGTCTATCACTACACGCAGCCCATAAAGTATGACGTAAAAAAGACAGGATTCTACTGCGTAGGTCAGTCGCCATCGCGTGAAAGAAAGGTTACGATATGACTGACCTCTTCATTAGCCATCGTTCCCGTCACTCTGAAAAACTCGGCCCAGGGCGAATCGGGCACCGATGTACCATTCCATCCAGTGTACCAGGGCACGATACTCTTCCACAACACGTTCGAAGGTAAACTCCCCGCAACGGACTACCCGAAAGTCAACGTGAGCTCTACAGAGAAATTCCACTTCGCGTACATCCTCTTACTTTTCCCAGTTCTATTTCGCGATGCTCCTGTTGTACACCACACTCGCAGCTGGCTGGGGTTGGCTCTGTTATCGCCATGTCAACGAACTACTTCCTATGCAGGTTGGTGGAACACTCGACGGCCCTACTGTACCACTGACATACTTTTTCAGTACTACTTATCAAGTCTTGTAGGACTTCTCGTCATTGAAATGGTCGCTAATTTTGGTGGGAGGCATCTTATAAAACATGGAACATTGACTCAATGACTTTCAGCGTATTATCGATATCTCAATGCACACGGAAAGGGCGCAGCGTCGACTGTGTTCCTTATAGTTGGTGAGCACTATCATATCCTCCGCATATCCTCTGTCGAATATTCATTTTCCTTCCTAGTTGCCATCCTGGATGCTGGAAGAAACTCACTCTCCTTCTTCATGTTATTGGTTGTTTCCCTTGGTCTCAGTGTCGTCCGCGAAAGCCTTGGCCGCACTATGTTGAAATGTCAACTACTGGCCGCCGCTCATTTCATTTTCGGAAGTAAGCACATCATCTGCCCCCCCCCCTGCTTAGACCCACGACCCACTAATTCAAACTCCCTTTCTCTCCCAGTTTTATACGCTGTTGGCATCGTGGAGCTCGAGCTGGAATCGACATCCGCCTTTGTGCTTCTGATATTTATCATTCCGCTAGCATTTACACTCAGTGGATTCCTTCTTTGGATCATGTATGCTCTCAACGGTGTGTTACCTCCCCTTCGTTATATTGCTCATTGACTGACTTCATATCGCAGCTACGATTGCGCAACTTCGCGCCCGAAAGCAGCGCTATAAGCTGAAGATGTTTGAGCGACTCAATCACATCCTCATCATAATAGTGATTGTGATCGCCATCTTCTTCGTCGTCTCGTCTATGTCATTCTCAGGCCGTATGGCAGAAGGTCAGCCACCCCATTTCTTGAAACTCCCGTCCATTCGTTTATTCAGCTCTAGATTACGCTGCCCAGTCCTGGAAATCTAGATGGTGGCTGCTCGACGGTTGGCTGGCATTGTTATACCTCGTTGGTTTCTCTTCGATTGCCTACCTCTGGAGGCCATCAGAAAACAACAGAAGATAAGTTCTTTCGGGCTACTGTCCTTACCACTAACTTATCTTTCCTTTACATTGTCTATGTCAGACGAACTGGCGCAAGATGAGGAAGATGCCGAAGACTATGATCTCGAAGCACTAGAAAGTCGGACACGCGCTCGTGATGACGATGACGACGACAACGCTACTCTCGTCGGCGATCGAAGGGGTGGTCCCGCCCCATTGCGCGACGATCATGTTGTTTTCGAGATCGGCGATGAAGATGCCGGTAGCGACGACGAGGACGAAAGCAAGAAGCAAGGGCGAATAAAACTGCAGTCGAGCGAAAATCTTCCTGGCGACGCCCAGGAACGGCAGGGACTCATAGGGAATGGGGCATCGAGGGACCGCAACGACTAGTGTATATCTTTTCATTCCACTCATCTGGCCACTACAATAGATAGACATTATATTTGCATTGCGTATAAGATACAGAATAAAGCGCGAAAGCATGGACCCTTTAATCTCGGATACGACCAGACGACACGGTGTAAAGACGGGCGGCGATGTTCATACTTTGCAATTCCTGGGAAGCAAGATAGTGAGCGATGTTCCCACTATTCTCTGTAAATACCTACCTGGAAGAGCAGCTTAGCTGCATAGGGAATGTAAAGTTGTGAACAAGCTGTCTTGTTCTTGCAAGCACGGCACTGGGGAATGACGACATCAACATACAAGAAGAATGTGGGGTAAGGTGACAGCATACCTCAAAGGTTTGCTTTTTCTAGATACGTCGTTAGCATAAGGATAATAGAAAACGGGAGGAGTGTACTTACAAGATTCGCGATAGCAGTGAGACCACAGCTAAATGAAACGATTAGAAGTCTGGTGGTGGTGCAACCACGGAAGTACATACATATCGCAAACGTGCAGACGATAAGCGTCACTGGCTTCAAACAGACGTTCTTTCAGGAAACCAGCGATACCATGCGAGATCATGCAATCACGTTCCATCTCTCCGAAACGCAATCCACCATCTCGACTTCTTCCCTCCACTGGTTGACGAGTGAGGATCTGCACGGGTCCACGAGCGCGTGAATGGATTTTGTCGTCCACCATGTGCTTTAGACGTTGGTAATAGGTTGGGCCGAGATATACCTGAGCTTGCAGCTTCCTCCCAGTGTGACCGTGGTACATCACCTCCAGGCCGCGGGACTGATAGCCTTTCTGCCTCAAGAAGGCAGAAACGGATTCGACCGTAAGATCGGTGAACGGAGTAGCGTCGCCTTCGTTCCCGATAAGAGTGGCCACCTTCGAAAGAAGACATTCGACAAGATGGCCGATTGTCATACGTGACGGAATGGCGTGGGGGTTGATGATGATATCTGGAACGATTCCTTCGCATGTGAAGGGCATGTCCTCTTGTCTGTATGTGATACCAATGGTACCCTTCTGCCCGTGACGCGAAGCAAACTTGTCACCAATTTGAGGGATACGAGTAGAACGAACTCTGATCTTGACAAACTTCTGACCCTCGTGGTTGGTGGTGATAAGCACTTGATCGACAATACCATTCTCCGTGCTCTTCAGCGGAGTCGACACATCTCTTCGCGTATGAGTGCGAGTTCTTTGACCGAGTTCTTCACTGTCTGGAGGGATAGGAGCTGTTTTGCCAATGATAATGTCTTCACCAACGACACCAGTTCCAGGAGCGATGAGGCCATCGTTCTCGAGCTTGTCATACGTGCCGTGTTTCATGCGAAGCGTGTTGTCACGAGAAGGCTTCTCGAATTCTTCAAGCTGTTGGATTCCAGACTTCTTTTCGAGATCCATGTAACTGCGGTAGTACATACTCCGGAATAATCCACGATCGACCGAACTTTGGTTCATAATGACGGAATCTTCTTGATTGTATCCACTGTAGCACAAGATTGCCACAATAGCGTTTTGCCCTGCAGGTAGCTCTCGGAACTTAAGGTATTCCATGGAGCGAGTCGTCGCCAACGGTTTCTGAGGGTAATACAGAATGTTGGCCATGGTATCCATTCGGATAAGGAAGTTGGTCAGGAAGATGCCCATGGCTTGTTTGCCCATAGCAGATTGATAGGTATTACGAGGCGACTATACAAATCAAGTGAGGCGAGCGTGGATGTGTCATGATGAGGAGACATACCTGGTTGTGATCTGGGAAGGGAATGATACTCGCGCAAATCCCAAGTATCATACTCGGGTGAATTTCGCAATGTGTCCATGTGTGTGCGTGGGTACTCGCCTTCAAGCGTGCGGCGGGGTCGTACTCGCCATCGTTCACCCTCGTATCAACACCAGCGTGCTGCAAGCGGGAGTTCTCTAGATCCTCCGGAGTCATGGAAATCATGACTGTCTCTTCCTCTTCGGCATCCAACATCTCTATAACACCACTCCTGATGAGTCCATCCCACTTGAATGGCTCGCCTGCATCATCAACGGTTTGATTAAGCCAGCGAACGTGCTTCTTCTGCAACAGCAATTGGTGATTCTCAACGATGAACAGCGGCCTGCAAACACGCCCAGCGTCGGTGTATACCCGAAGCTCCTTTTCTCGGATGTCTCGCACTACAGAGACTTCAGGACTGATGTCGTCTTTCCTGCGAAGCTTCTTCAACGTTTTGACTAGGTTGGCCGGGTCCCTATGTACACCCATCCAAACACCGTTGACGAAGACCTTCGTACACGGTATAGACGAGTGCGCGTTTTCTTCCAAGGACTCCAGCCCCCACTCCTCCAAGAATTCAATGACAGGCGCAGATATGGAGCCGACAGAGATGCATGACATGAGGGCGAGATTCTTGACCAAGCCGCACGCTTGACCTTCGGGGGTCTCTGCAGGACACACCATCCCCCAATGTGTATTGTGCAATTGACGGGGTTTGGCGATTTTACCTTCGCGACCCAGCGGTGTATTGCAGCGTCGCAGATGTGAAAGTGTCGAAGCATAAGTGTAGCGATTAAGCACCTGAGACACACCCGCTTTCGAGGACATCGACTTCTTCTGATCTCCCCAGTTCCCTGTTGCCAGAGAATATTTTAGACCGTTGGTGATTGTCTGATGTTTGACGGCCAAGGTGAGGTTGAATTCCTTATGCGTTTCCACGCACTTCGTGCAAGGTGAGCAAAATAGGCGCCACAATAGCAAGGCAAGTTACCTTCTGCAAGTAACGGTACACATCTTTGGTGAGCTTGCGGAACAGCATTCGGAACAGATTGGACAGAAGAGGTCCAGCAAGATCGAGACGCTTCTTGCCGAAGTGATCACGGTCGTCGAGTTCACGACGTTCCATTGCGGCCAACAGGAGGCGATGAATCATGTAGCCGAAGAAATATGCCTTCTTCGACTCGGAGCCTTCCGCCATAGAGACATGGGGAAGCATCTCTTTCTGTAAGATCTCCTGGGCGTACCGTATGCGGCGATCACGCGAAAGACCAGTGGTTGTACCTCGATTACCGATGAAATCAAGAGCCACTTCACGGTCTTGAATAACGAAACCATCTTCAATACACGGCTTCAACATCTCCAGCATTTGCACGTCCTGCATGTCGTAACATATGTGCTCGAGGATGTCGCGGTCAGAAATAACACCAAGGCCACGGAAGACAACCCAGATAGGTATGTCGACCTTGATGTAAGGGATAGTAGCTTTCATGACATTACCCGACTGGTCAAGGATGTTACACCACCGATGGTAAGGGGCAATTAAATACACTTACAGTTTTCTCCTGGCTTCGATGGAACATCTTCACTTGGAACTGACTTATCGTCTTTCCGCCCTTCTCGACTGCACTACGAATTTCTGCCAGGAAGTTGATCGGCGACGGCTGGGCCTTGGCAAAGACGTATACATGATTCGTAGCCATTCGCTCCTGCGCAATGAGAACCTTCTCGGAACCATTGATGATGAAGTATCCTCCAGAATCATAAGGGCATTCATTGAGATCGTACAAGTCTTGATCTTGAAGGTCGCGGAGGATGCAGAATGTCGACCGAAGCATTATAGGAACCTGACCTATTGTTTGATGGAGATTCCAAACAGGCTACCCACACGCACCTTGCCTATCCATACTTTGGTGGCATCTTCAGCCCTCTCGCCATGCTCCTGAGCCCACGTTATTTCACCCGGTACATCTGGGTCCTCCCGTCCAATCATGACCTTTTTTCGCATTTCAATGTAGAGCGGTGCAGAATACGTGAGATTCCTCAGTCGAGCCTCCTGAGGAAATACTGGAACCACAGAGCCATCGGCCTCTGTGACAGTGGGTCGCGAAAGATAGATTTGACCAAACTTGATCTCGTAACGGCGAGTCATATCAGAGTCATGGCCTGAATACTGGTCTGCTTGGTCGAGGATGAGGTCAGCATTTTCGTCGACCAGCTCCTGCATGGTATTCTGAACGAATTCATCGAACGAGTCGAGTTGCTGTCTGACGAGACCCCGCTCCGCGAAGAAACTTGAAATGACAGTCCAACAATCCTCCTGGGTTATCTCCTCGAATTCCTCGTCCTCGTCCATACCGAAGTTAGGGTCGTCATACGCGTATGGGTCTTGTTCATTTTGAGAAGGAAAATCTCCAGTTCAAAATTAACATGGGTGTTGAACGAACATAGGGAGTAGCACAATGGTATACCTTGGCTCATAATCTAGGAACTACGACAAAGAATGGGGATATAGTGGCCGTCCAAGGTGCGCGCAACGACGTACAGCCTTTTTGCTCAGAAATGGCGGTGATTCCGTAGCGTAGAGCCCCTGCGCGACGTCCAAGGTGCTGGTAAGAGAGAAAAGGGCGACGCGCGACAACCTCAGAAGTGAAACCTCTTAGTAAGCGATTGCCAATTGGCACAGCTCTAAGCGCCCACCGTCTTCCCTCACCATGGCCAGTCAACGTCTTCCAATTCCAAAGGCCGTCCTGGATGAACTCGAATCTATTGATCCCAAGGCAGAATTCAGCGGAAACATGCCACGGATTGAATCATCTTCTGGAATTCATTATTTCATCAAAGTTGGCTCTCCAGGAGAAACTGAACAATATGAGGGCGAGGCGGAATCTCTGAAGGGAATGGATGTAGCGTCCCCAGGTCTGGCACCCAAGGTCCTTGCTTCTGGCAAGGATTCAACCACCGGCCGACCCTACTTCATATCCCAATTCAAAGACTTGACACATTTAACAGACTTAGCATCTCGAAAACTAGGACAGAGATTAGCGCGGGAGTTGCATGCGTATGAGAGCACGTCAGGATTTGGCTTTGGTGTGCCAACGTACTGTGGCGCCACGCGTCTCGAGAACGGCTGGTTCGAGACATGGGAGGCGTGCTACAGCGCCATGATAGGTGATCTAGTCAGACAATTACGCAAGAAGGGGAGATATGCTGGCCTTTGCGAGGCGGTAGAAGAAGTTCGTGAAAGGTCAGTATTACTGTGATGCCCATAACATGGAACATAATTATTCCCCCAAGGGTTATACCGAAACTACTAGGTATGGATATCCTTATGGTTTCAGTAAGCAGTATAATAACTCGTCCATGAACAGGAGCTATCAACGTTCCTCCCGTTCTTCTCCATGGTGATTTATGGGCAAGTTCATTTCCGGTTGGATACTCTCCCCTTGATCATCTCTGATACATGTAGTAGAGCGGTAATACCGGAACCGATAGATCAACCGGAGAGCCTGTAATATTCGACCCAGCTTCCTTCTACGGGCATAACGAAGCAGAGTGAGCGAACATACTCCAGTCTCCGTGGGCGGTAGCTTTTTTGACTCACGAGGTTGATCAGTTTAGCTATTGGGCGAATGTTCGGCGGCATCCCAAACGGATTCTACGAAGAATACCACAAATATCTTCCTAAGACAGAGCCAACGGAGCAGTACAACCTCCGGAACGAACTTTACCAATTGTTCCATTACTTGAATCATACACTCTTATTCGGAGTGAGTAATAAACTGTCCCCAGTTGAATCTCGATGTTGATTCCAATGCCTATAATACAGGGATCCTATCAATCGTCGGCGATGTCAAAAGCTCGACTTCTGTTGTCTGCGAAATTGTGACATTGCGTCAAACGTACTTCGAAATCATGAACTACGTCTATGGTATGTATTGCTATTAGCAAGGATAGTGCATATCCTCAAAATTTGTAGTATTGACATTATCCAAGCTACGGAAGATCAACCATAGATACGACAATGTCAAGGATTAGATATCATCACTACGTCGTTGAAAGTTATTGTCCCCGTCAGCGAAGTCCCCCCGACTATGCGAGACGTTGACGAAGGTCTCAAGCGACCTCATCAAAATCCCTCGGTAATGGCGGGCACGAGGTGTATTGCATTCACCATCATCACTTCAGATTGCTTCCGGGGCACGAGTTGAGACTAGATTGTTAACAGCCGAGCCCTGCAGGTGCCTACACACTTTAAATAGTTCGAACATCAATGTGGGCGGTAGTACGACGGAAGATGCACTTTACCGGCTCTAGGGCTTTCTCAGCTATGAGACGAGGAAGTATGTAACTTGATACCCGTCCGTAAACTAGCCTCAAACTGCTTTGCAGCCTGTGTTATGGATCGTTTCGCTTCTGACGGGTAGGGGGAAGAGCGGGCATGAGGCTGACTGTTTGTGCGACGAGGCGCGTAGGTCTTTCGAACCTGAGGGTGTATATAGAGCGGCTGAATAGGCATGGTGAGTTGGGCTGAGGATATGCTTATGGCAGTGGGGATTATGATTCGAGAGCTACGAGGTTTATATACTGAATCACGCCTCCGATATGTTCGCTAATCTAACCGTAGATCCGCATGAGCGGCGACGCCCACCTAACGAAACAAAGCAAGCAAGCACGGAAGTGTCGCAAGTAGCATCCGAGGGCTATCTAAGGATCCCTCGAACTTCACATGGGATGATGGACAATGGCTTTCGTCGTCGGTGTCTGCCGAGGTATGTGATACAGTGGAGGGAGGTGTGATTTTATGGAGGGAGGATAGGGGTAGGTTCAGAATCGGGGCAGCTGTTTGCCAGAAAATCGCTTCTTCGCGATAACGAGCCGAACGAACATGAAGGTTGTCAGTCCAGAAAGTAGATACCTGATAAAGGGTCAGAAACAGGACGATACTGGGCGCGAAGGCGTACCAAGTAAGCACGTATGAAAGATGTGAATTACGGAGAGTGACTGTTGGCGGACGACCAATGGGGATGCCCTTCGCAAGCATCGAGGCGGCCTCTCCAGCGTGGCCCTCTGGAAGGACTATGAAGTTACGTTCGATTAGAGCTTGGATCAGTTCAACGTACCGAAAACCTCCTCAATAAACACAGGCTGGACGTCGGCTTCTACACCGCCTGCGTACTGCGCCATGGCGTCCACGTCTGTCCAATACCACTCCCCAGCTTCTGGTTTATTATCCGGAGTGAAAGAGTTTCGGGGCTGCGACGTCCGCAACATGCCGAGGAGTTCGACTTCGCCTGGGTCCTCCAGAGCAAGGAATTCTTGAAGATGGTCGTTCGAGACGAACCCCCGGTCAACCAGCAATGTCGTACCGTTGCTCCGAATCAACGGTGTTACTACATGCACGCCATGAATGCCCTCGCGGACGCGGAGGGTCAGGAGCATTGTGTGGGCATGATCCCATCTCCCTGTAATTTTCACTTTTCGCCAGATAAATTCCGGAAGTACTGAAAGACTGCGATCACAATTGTAAACATATTCTTCGTTTCTTCAGTAATGACTCACTTTATACGTTTGGGGAGAGTCAACGGGGCTAGCTGCAGCTTCTCCTCCAACTCGTCAATTAAATTGATCTTCCATTTGAGCCGTTGCATCTGCCAGGTTCCTAGCGCGAACGTGAAGAAAGGCATGATCCCGAGCAGTACCATTGTTGGTGTAAGCCATGATTCCTGGCGCGGTTTATATAGCGCGGGGACGTCAATACGAGCGCGACGGAGAAAATTGGGCTTTGGGGTGTTATGGAATGCCCGCCATGGCGTGCACCGAATATTTCCTGGCTTTACAGGTCGGAAGCGGAGCCAAGGAAGCATGGCAATTACTGAGATTCCCACGGCATCTACTGTTCTAGTTTCCTGTTCACTGCTTTGGAACCTCTTTCGTTTCTCCTCTCATCTCCATCATCTACAGGTGCTTGTATCCTAAACTATAGCTGAAATGTGCGCAAATTCTGTCGTTGTGGTCTCACTCTTGCTGATATCTCTACGCTAGGCTGAACGGTGGTCGGACGCGTCAGAATCCAACATATGACATAGATGGCGATGAGATGCACTACCCCACCAGGCCTGTGGACAAGGACAAGGCAGAGCATGAGCTCGTCATAAATATCAAGAAGGCGACCAGTCCAGAGGAAACAGCGCCAAAGCAGAAACACGTCCGCAGTAAGTGTCAGACTTCGCAATTTAATAGTGATATTAACAGCAAGCCGAAGAGTGCATTGTGTTTACATGGGACTACCATTCGTCGATATCGTTCTGGAGTGGGCTTCGAGTTCAACCTATACTAGCAGACGAAGTACA
Source organism: Pleurotus pulmonarius (assembly GCA_012980535.1). Lineage (NCBI taxonomy): Eukaryota > Fungi > Basidiomycota > Agaricomycetes > Agaricales > Pleurotaceae > Pleurotus > Pleurotus pulmonarius. Next base: position 1,642,629 of record SJKF01000002.1, read on the forward strand.
GACTTTCAAAGCCTTGATCACGGTTCACAAAGTATTGCAAGAGGGACATCCAATTGTAAGCTTACAATTGACTTCTCACTCTAGCACAGCTTAACCCGTCACTTTAGACCATTAAGGAAGCTCATGGCCAGACGGCTTGGTTGGAAACGTGCGCGCGGACGGTTGGTACTGATGGGCAGAGAGGTCGGTTGATCTCATCCGCGTCGGTATCTATAGCTGACAACAATTGAAAGGATACGGGCCTCTGATACGATCTTACGTTCAATTTATACTGGCCAAGCTAAAATTCCATCGTCTACGGCCAGAATTCAATGGACTTTTTGAATACGAGGAATACGTTACTCTGAAGGGTATCGACGATCCTAATGAAGGGTACGTAGAATAGATGTCCTTCCTGCGTGCAAACATTAAAATTCTATAGGTACGAAACGATATCAGATTTGATGTCCCTCCAGGACCAGATCGAATCATTCCAGAAGATGATCTTCTCTCACTTCCGGCATTCGACGAACAACGAGTGCCGCATCTCAGCTTTAGTTCCACTGGTCAAGGAGAGTTGGGGAATCTACCGTTTCATCACGAGTATGCTTAGGGCGATGCACAGACGTAAGTTCTCAGTTTGGATACGTGTTTGAGTTTGAGTTCGACTGGAAATAGGCACAAACGATATGGATGCATTGGAACCATTGCGAGAGCGATATGCCGGCCAGCATTATAACCTCAGAAAATTCTACTACGAATGCTCCAATCTCAAGTATTTGACTGGTTTGATCAATGTTCCGAAGTTAGGACATGTACGCCTACATTGGAATGTATCTCCACACGGACTCACGTCATTACTAGGAACCGCCCAACCTCTTGGATGGCGGTGACGCCCCAGATCTACCAGCTCGACCAAAGACCGCCGTGAAGTCGCCATCTCCACCACCGTCGGCTCCAGCGCCCAGCGCTGCAGAGATTGACGAACAAGCCCGCATGTTGAAAGAGTATGAAGACAAGCAAGCAGCCTTACAAGCACAACGTCAAGCAGAGGAACAACAGCGACTGGAACTTCAACAGCAGCAGCAAATGGAATTTGAACAACGGCAGCGGGAGCAAGCTGAGCGTGAACGTCTAGCGCAGGAGCAACTCATGCAGCAACAGATGATGTACCACAATCAGGCAGCACAACAACAGGCAGGCGACCTCGAAAGGGAACTTCTTGCCATGAGAGGTCAATATGAGCGAGATCAAATACTATTAGAACAATATGACCGAGTGAGTCGTACTCAACCCAACTTTATATGTTGCTCACACAGCGTCGCAGCGAGTGAAAGCATTGGAAGGCGAGCTGAACAGCATCTCGCTTAACGTCAACTCGCAGTTGTCGACAAAGGATGACTTGCTAAAGCAATTGCAAGAGCAAATCAACCTCTGGCGCAGCAAGTATGAAGCTCTCGCTAAGCTGTACAGCCAACTTCGCACGGAACATCTGGACATGTTGTCGAAATTCAAGCAACTCCAGCTGAAGGCCAATTCTGCTCAGGAGGCTGTCGACCGCATGGAGCGTATGGAACGTGACCTCAAGGCGAAGAACCTAGAACTGGCAGATATGTTGCGCGAACGCGACAGAGCTAGGTTTGATATCGACAGGCAGAAGTCGTCACATAAGGAGGAGATTGATCGATTACGCCGCGAATTGAATTTCGCCAACGAACGTGCAGAGGATGCCTCCCGTTCAAAGAGCTCAGAAGTTTCATCAGTTCTCAGCAAGTTCAACCGCCAAATAAGCGAACTGGAGGATTCGCTAAGGGTGAGTTATCCAAAATTCTTTTACGCATCCACAATTCTTGATGTTATATAGGCTAAACAAATGCAAATCGATGACTTATTGACCAAATTCGACGACACTACTGCTGAAATGGAGCGTTTGAGAGAGGAGAAGGACCAGGAGATCTTAATTCTCCAAGAAGGGGTAGATGACACACTCCAGCAACTGCACGAAGCCCAACAGGTGAGTGTAAAGTTGGGATACTTGGGGTTGCACGACTAATCCACCCAAAAAGAACCAAGGAATAGTAGACGAGACGACAAATGCCCAGATTGACACCCTCATCTTGGATCACAGGAAGAAGCTCAACGAGATCATAGGTATTGCGCACTCTTCTATCATAGGGACGCCCACCAAACTTTAAGTACAGATTCCATTCTGCAGGCCTGCGTCCAAAAGGTGGACGATGCCATCTACGAATTAGAGTCTCCAACACAGGCCGGCAACCTCAATTCCACGCCGGAATATACTTTGTCCATGATCGAGAAGTCCATCAACAACGCAAACGAGTTCGCAACGGTCTACCTCTTGTATCTTTCCGGCGAATCTGGAGGCGAGCATGTAGACGTCATCAAGGGCGCCAACGAGCTGGCGCAATCTTTGTCCGACGTGTTGATCAACACCAAAGGCATCACAAGGTTAGCCAGTGATGATGATGCTTCTGACCGTTTGGTTGGCGTTGCCAAGACTGCTGGCGATGTTGGGTTGCGTTTCTTCCTCAATTTGCAGTCCTACAAGATGGATCTCCTCCAACCTAAACAGCGTTCGGATGCGGCCATGCGCAACAACAGCGAAGTCAGGGGCGCCCTGACCAAGCTGTCGGAAGTCGTTGAAGCCATCATACCGAAGGGAACAAAAGGTGGTGCGCTTGCACGAGCGAATGGTGACATCGGCGACATCGTTGAGCAAGAGATGAATAGTGCTGCTCAGGCCATCGAAGCGGCGACGAAGCGACTACAGGAACTCATGGCTCGTCCTCGAGATTCATCGCGCTTCAGCGCCGTCGATCTTCAGGTCCACGATTCGATTCTGTCCTCTGCCATGGCCATCACTAGTGCCATTGCCCGGTTGATACAGGCAGCTACAGACTCGCAGAAGGAAATCGTTGCGGAAGGCAAGGGATCCAGCTCGATGCAACAATTCTACAAGCGCAACAACAGATGGACGGAGGGTCTTATTTCTGCCGCTAAGGCCGTCGCGTTTGCCACGAATCTGCTCATTGAAAGCGCCGATGGTGTCTTATCAGGTACACACTCGTTGGAGCAACTCATTGTTGCATCAAACGAAGTGGCGGCGGCGACGGCTCAGCTAGTTGCTGCATCGCGTGTCAAGGCGAACCTAATGTCCAAGACCCAAGAGCGTCTGGAGCTCGCGGCCAAAGGCGTCACAGAAGCATGCAAAGCACTCGTACGGCAAGTCAAAGCTGTATCGGCACGGCAATCGGAAGAAGAATTCGTCGACTACAAGAACATGGCCGTCCTCGAATTCAAGACGAGAGAGATGGAGCAGCAGGTGGAGATCCTCAAGTTGGAGAAGGAGCTTGGTGCCGCTCGCCACAGACTAGGTGCCATGAGACGGGCGGGATACCATACGGACGAGACGGATTAGGATGTAACTTTTTCACTTTTCAGCGGAATCTTCCATTTGTTTACCAGGAATACCCTATTCCACCCATAAATTGGGATTATTTAATAATATGTGCAGCTGGCGAGCAAGAGGATGAAGTATGCAAAATGACACCAGTCGACTGTATGTGAACAAGGAGAAAGCAACTAAAAAAACATGTCGAAACTGCAATTGAAGATGAAAAATGCGTAAGTATATAAATGCGGAGGAAACGAAAGTAAGTAGTCAATGAAGGCTCGAGGACCATTAATAAACATAGATAAGAATAAACAGAACGAGTGTGAACGCCAGACATAGATGTGGCAAAAAGAGGGCATTATTCATCTATTGTGCGAACAGTATCGAATGATTCGCGGTTAAGGTCCAAAAAACTGTCTTCGATACAATCAGGCTCATCCTTGTCGATATCATCGTCTATCTCCAAGAAAGAGGGTTTTCGCAATAGCGATCGCCGCTGCAGTATTCTCTCGGAAGACAGCTTTGGCACGGAGACCTTCCTTCGTGGGGGTGGGGCAAGGGGTGCAATGCGCGTAGTGTGAACGAAGGAAGAAGTAGACATGGGCGTCTCGGGCGGGGGAGCAAGAGGTGCAGTGGACGGTCGTATCGGCCTCGGTCGAGGCGGAGGGGGCAAGCTGTTCGTCACAGGCTGGAAAGAAGTCGAAGGGAAGAATAATTGACTCCGTGGTGATGAAGCGGAAATTGGAGAGGATGGCGGGGATATTGTTGCCTGCGATGTGGACGGACGCACTTGAAGACGAGGAACTGGAGGCGCCTTGTTGATCATCGACGCACTCCGTAATGGAGAGCCTGTATGCGGAGGAAGTGTTGGAAGGAGATGAATCGAAGTGGGCGGCGAATGGGGAATAGAAATGGAGAGCTCATCAACTTCCGACATTGTTGATTCTGATGTGAATGACATCCCTCTTGACCGCACATACGACAACCCAGCAGCTTCATGCACACTCGCCTCTAGCTTCAACATCTCGGCTGGCGATTTGATCCGTCTCGGAGTATAGTCCGCAACTGACGAAGTCGCAGGACTAGCAGGCTCGTCAATGGAATTGCAGTCCCACGACGACCTGGGAGGACTCGTAGATTGCGCAGCTGATGAAGAAGACGGCATGTTCCGCGAAAGGGATAATCCTTGCATTCTTTCCTGTTCCAACGGCAAGCTAAATACTGACCGTATATCATCATCCACGGGAGTGCACTGCGACGTTGACGGCCTTCTTAAGGTGGGACCTGAAAATAGCCGACCTCGGGTTGGAGGTGCGCCATGTGAACTGGACGTTCTCTGCGTTGATGTCGGTGCCGAAGGAAGGGGAGCTGTTGGCCCAAAGGAGGTGGCATGTCTGAGGGATTGCGGTAGTGGCGGAACTGGTATTCGAGGATACGAGCGCTGCTTTCGGGGAGCTTTCTCAAGTGGAGCATCTGTCGCAGAACCTGAAGCTATCGAGCTCGCGCTCGTCCGGCGCTTGATTAGCGACTGATGAGAAAGTGCACGCTTGAGAGTTTGGGGAGACGAAAGGGGAGAAGGCGGAGGTTGTGGGGCTACAATGGGGGGTCGGATAATTTCTTTGGCCTGATACTGTTTTCTCTTTTTCTGACGGGAAGATGAATGACCCGGCTCTTCTTCCAAGGAAGGTTTACGCGAATGGGCAAAATAGGTGTCTCTGTTCGAGGAGATAGATGATGCGAAAGAAAGCCCTGATGAGGACGTGGAACAAGTGGAGATGTCGGGCAGGATATCGGAATCGTCGTCGGCAGTTGCACCGTCAACAAGCGCAGGGGGCAACGGCAAATCATGTGTTGGAGGTGCGCTCGGAGGGGGACCTCCCATACGAGTCGAAGATTGCTTCCGCCGAAGAGCAGAGGCCGGCGGTGAGAAAGTGGGAGACATGCGTCGAGATGGGGACGGAACGAGGGATGATGTTGATACCGAGGAGGACGACGACGGCTCACTTGGAAGAAACGATGGTTGCCTCATTCCCGTGTCAGTCATTCCTCTTGCACGCATTGGAGGACGTGGGAGAGGATTGGGAGGCGGTTGGCTGAGTCGATGGGGGTCAGACGGCGTGACAGGTGATGAAGAGGCAGGGCATTTAACAGAATGAGTAAGACTCTCCCAAGCAGAGGTACTCTCCGCTGACAAAATCGACACCTTTCGATGCAAACTGCCCTGAGACCGACTGTTGATGGAATCAGTAAAGACGACACAAGTGATGGATTTTCACTCACCGAGGCTTGAGCTTGAGAGCCAGGGGAGGCTCGTTCCACCGTGTTGACAGCTGGTCCCCTGCTGAAGAAAACGAGGAAGAGGCGTACGAGGTGCGCTGTATGCCAGCCTTCTTCGACATATAGTCCGAACCGGATGAACCGGAGTATACAGACAGTCGGGTTGGGTCAACGACAGCATTCATTCCGTACGACGCAAATGGGTCCTGGTCAGAAAGGGTCAAAAGAGACTGGCGGTGGGGGTTGTGGTGTTCCACTGGGGTGACTGGCCCAATAGATTCCACGGGGGACTTTGTGGATGAGACCGATTTGGAAGGGGGCCTGCTCGAGTACTTCCGTTCATGCTGAGGCGTGACCTCAATGGCTGGTGAGACATTCGGAAAGCTGGGGGTCCTCGGAAGATATGGGGGCTCTTGTATGGCCAGCACAGGGTGTTGTTTCTTCGACTTGAAGCCTATCGCGGAGGCCAAAGTGTTGAACTTGGAGCCCGAAGCTGCTTTGGCGGTGCTGGGGGCATCCTTGGGAGGATTCGTCTGCTTCGAGGTGGAGGCGGCTGCGTTTTTCGAAGACAGAGACCACCATTTGGCAGTGGAGGAAGATTGGCGCGAGGAGACAGACATACACAAGCAAAAAAAAGAAAATGAGAGTGGAACTGATATGGACGAGGTCAAGCAGGGCCTTGTCGCATATTCAGGCGTCGGGGGAGGAGGAGGAGGAGATGATGATGGTACGGGTGGAAAAGACAGACACTGAAAACGACGGACCTGGAACTTGATCAAACGCGCCGAGCGGTGTGATCAATGGACCCCTATAATAGTCCCACGGTCACAAATTACAGATCTTTCATCAGTATGATCTCTCCCACGCTCACACTCAATTGCATCCCCATACGTTACTGATCATCACACATATGATTGTCGCCTTGCTTCTTGACATGCCACCATGCCAGACAGTCCGTTTCATACATTGATCCTCATATACAGAATGCAAAAAAAAAATATCACAAACGTAAGTCCACATTTTTCGCGCCGTCGTGACTACCCGCGACTCCGTCCTCATTTTTACGTGGAAAGCGCGCTTCCTGTCCAGGACAATGTGCCCCTAGTGCGTGAGATCGGGCCCTCGGGGGCAACTCGAGCACTAATTAGGACTTGGTAACCATAGTTGACTCGATCTGCCATCGTTAATGAAGTTCTCAGGTCATTTACTGACCACACGCATCTATACGCGAGTTCTGGAAGTAACAATATACGTGGCCTCGCCATGGCAAAAGGTTTATCCAAGACGACCAACTTTCCAGGCATATGAATGTCACTTTTGTCGTTAGGCCATCAGGGCAACGTTGGGGTAACGTACCTGAGGCCTTGAGGCTCGCATTGACAGCAGGCTTGGACGATTCAGGAAGTATGATCGTTACGCAACATCAGCCAAGACACAATGTAGTCCGTACCGGCTTCTCGTTCCATGGAGGCTATCAGACATGTATGTCGTACTTTTATTCCTAATGGTGATATATCCAGTGAACTACTATAGATGCATGATAGAACCCGAAACTGATACTCAATAAATAACACCGCAGTGAACGAAACACATCACCCCATCGAAGCCCACACATCCTCGTCGTCTCGATCGTGCGCTGCGTTCACAGCTTTCGGCATGGGTGTGAACGCGCCCCGCTGCGCATCGCTTGGCCGTTGTTCCGCACTCGCATCAAAGAGCACCGGATTCCTCCCAACCAGCGGTCGCACAAGCTCATCCTCCTCCTCGTGGTCACTATCAATGTCGAGGTCGAGGCTGTAGCCTGCCCGTCTCGCAGCATTGATATCAATAGGCTTCGGACGGGAAAAGATGGACTGCCCCGATCTACAGCAAAATCAAAGTTGGTAAATCAAACTGTGGAGCAGTAATATTTGGGAACGGGCGGCGCACTGTCTCATGACTGCTGCTAGGCGGCCAAATTGGAGGACGTTTCGAGCGACCAACAACAACGTGTCGAAAATTTCCTCTTCCTTACTCCCCGCTCCGCACTTTGCGAAAGCTAGCACCATCAACGTCAGGGCGCAGAATAGCGTCAGGATTAGGTCGACAACATTAAACGGTGATTTCCAGAATTGCTGCAGGGAAAGGGTCCGACAGTTAGACATGCATGACTCCGGGACGCCATACAGGAAGCGCCACGCACCTGCCCAAGAGCAACGAACCGAATGCCGACTTCCAGTATCATTGAGGTATTGATTATTATTTCCAATATGTAGAACGCCAGTCCTGGACATCCATCCGCCAAGCTTAGAGCTACTGTTGTGACTGACAAGGCGGCCATCCCGAGGTATAAGAATATGTACGTCCGCGAGTGTACGAATCGGTTGGCGAGGCCTTTCGTTATCTCACTTCGTGTGAGAGCATAGATAGAACGAGTGGGACTGCGCGGCGAGACGAATTCCAATCCAATATGTGGCGATGTCGAGTACCGCGATGAAAATGCGAAATGTCAGATGAGCACGGCGTATGCTGCAAATACACGGAAGCTGGTACCTACGCAGGCTGAGACTGCGGTTGCTCATAGAAAGCGTCACGATTCAACGGGTCTGTATCCCCATATTCAACATCTGGAAGCGGCGGCATTGCTTCGATGTCCTTCGAAGCCGAGTTTAGGGAACGAGGACGAGAGTATGTAGGAAAGGTGGAGGATGCGTGTCACTGTTGGTCGGGACTCAGGCGCTCGGCGACATGGTCACACAGTGTCACGTCACGACATGAAAGCATGAACCGTTCTCGCGGCAAGTCAAGGCACTCGCAAGTGCACATGAACAGTCACGGTCAGCGGCCATGAGAATACAAATCTCTATCTAGAATCCCTTTGCTTCCACCATCAGTCCAGAGATAAGCACAGAAATTCGCTACCCTGTCCACTTACTATCATGGCGGCCTGGCAAGCCATCGTTAAAGAGAAACAAGAAAGGCAAAAGGCTACCATACCCCCTAAATGGCTCATCGAATTGCCTGATACAAGGGCCCTTGATGTTACATCTATTCCAGAAACTTGTGGTCTTTTGAGTGCAAGGGAGCTGGAGATAACCAGGTCGAATGTCGAGGTATTACTACCCAGATTGGCCAGTGGATCCTGGAGTGCGGTGGAAGTGACCACCGCCTTCTACAAGAGAGCCATTATTGCGCACCAGCTGGTGAGCACTCAGCTTATTGTATTCAAAATATCATATTGATTTGAGCATTGGATAGACGAACTGTTTGACCGAAATCTTCATCGATAAAGCTTTAGCTCGAGCGGCTGCGTTAGACGAACACCTTAAGGCGACGGGGAGAGTTTTGGGACCGCTTCACGGCCTCCCCGTCTCCTTGAAGGATCAAATAAATATCGAGGGTATCGAAGCATCCATGGGTACCAATGCGTCACTGCTTCGCGCCGGGGAATATAAGCTAACCCCGCAATAGGTTACGTGTCCTGGCTCGGAAAGTATGCGACCAAGAACGCGGCCCTAGTCGATATACTACTTGATCTCGGCGCAGTCCCGTTCGTCAAGACGAATGTACCTCAGACACTGATGGTGAGTTGTCGATCTTCGTTGTCATCCTCTATCGGGTTTTAAACCATGCGGTTAGTGGCCAGAGACCTTCAATCATATATTTGGCAGAACTTCTAACCCCCATAATCGCTCCTTAACTAGTGGGGGATCATCAGGGGGAGAGGGAGCACTTGTCGGTTTGTCGCTGCTTTAGCACCGTTTCCAAGTGACTGGCTCATCGTTTCGCGTTTAGCTCTCAGAGGTAGCCCGCTAGGTCAGTGGAACTTCACGCGAGTGGGCCGTTAACTGATGATAGAACTAAGGTGTTGGTTCAGATATCGGAGGGTAAGCGACTCAACTTGATCGTGCCTCTGAGATAACCAATCCCGCCTGATAGTTCCGTACGAATCCCCTCTGCGTTTTGTGGTGTCTACGGTTTTCGACCGTCATATAACCGCATCCCATATGGGGGATGTGTTAATTCGATGGAGGGGCAAGACTCTGTATTGTCTGTCCTTGGTCCTATCTCCAACAGCGTCGTTGGCCTCAGAGCCTTCACAAAGTCAGTGATCGAGGCCCAGCCGTGGCTTAAAGACCCTCTCGCCATCCGAAAGCGATGGAGTCCCGAAGAGTATGATCTCATCGAACACAACAACGGGAAGAACCTCTGCTTCGCGATCCTCTGGAACGACGGACTCACCGTTCCGCACCCACCCATAATCCGTGGGCTCGAAACAACCAAGAAGGCTCTTATCGCAGCCGGCCACACAGGTGAACCATCATAACCATCCGCGTACACGTACATATCCACTATTTCTTGGCATTGAAACGCACCCCATAGTGATCGACTGGGTCCCTCACAGACACGGCGAGATATACGAAACACTCGTGAGTGCCTTCGGCGTCTTTTGCACGTTGGAAGTAGATCTGAGATGCATCGATGACGAAGAGGGCTGTCTGGGCAGCTGGTGCAGCCGAAGATTATGCTGTTACTACGTCCCCTACTGGCGAGCCTGTTATAAGCACCATGAGCCCTGACCCGGATGTTGCTGGGACGGAGGCGTCATTCCGCCCGGGTAAGGCTGGGATATCAGCCTATCAGCTCTGGCAGACGCAGAAGCGGAAGAGGGAGCTTCGTGAAGAATACCTGGCGCACTGGCAGCAGACCGCTGGAACGACCGGCGCAGGGCGACCCGTCGATGCCATCATCTCCCCTGCAGCTGCCTACGCCGCACCACCTCATGGCAAAAATAAGTGCGTTTTCGGGGCTTGCATCAAGGTTGACGTTCAGCGCTGATACACATGTCTTCTCTACAGAAACGCTGATTACACCATGATATGGAACTTGCTCGATTACACCACGATGGTGATCCCAATCTCCAAAGTCGACCCAACAATTGATGTCAAGAAACCGGCGCACGAGTTCTTGAGTGATAGAGATCGGATTAACTATGACCTATGTGTGTTCTGTTATCTTTGATTGGAAGAGTTGACCGCTGATTGCAACGGTGCCAATAGATGATCCTTCTGTGTTCGCCAATGCGCCGATATCCATCCAGGTCGTCGGGCGCACCCTCGAAGAAGAGGCGGTGCTCGCGTTGGGCGAGATCGTCGATAATGCAGTAAAGGCATTGAGTACAAAGGCAACTGGCAAGATGTGATACAGTTGTACATATGGTATTCGTTTACGAAGTTGCAGCGGTGATACAATGCAAGAGGCAAGATGCTGGGAAATCAAGATCGATACGCGAGTGGGTCGAGGAAGTAGTCTTCTGTGCAATGTAAATATTTTTGTAGGCTTTCAGGAATGGGACAAAACGTACGATTATGCATGGGTAATTTGGACTGGTATATCATAAGAGTTAAGGCAAGAGTCCTGCTCGCTACGAAAGTGTTAGGCCGCCAACAGCCTCTCCTGCTCCTTCTATTTCGCGTTCGTCGCCTTCCAGAGGTTTCGAGCGGGGGAAAGGCCTAAGAATAGGACTGGCCAGCCCCATGGTTGCCCTGAGAGTGGGGCTCGATGTGATGCTCATTGGTCGTGGGTACGAAGAAGCAAAGGAACCGGCGATTGTGGGGGAAGATGCAGCAGAACTAACGGTAGAGGCTGGGATGGAGATGGGGATTGCGATAGGCAATCGCGTGCTGGGGCGGCTGCTGAGCGGGGAGCCGATGCCACCATGTTCTCTCAGATGAGACATGGAAGGTGAGACTGCGCGCCGCTTAGCTGATGATGGGTACGGATCGAAACGGTCGTCCACTGAAACTAGGAATATTTTGGTCAGAAGTTTGCCACTATAAGCGAGAGAGAACTCACATTTCCGTTTGTTTGAACGCACGGCGCTGCTTGTCGGAGGGGGTGTATACCGCCACTGGCTTGTGTTGGTGAACGACGGCGAGGCCATTGGCTGAAACGGAAAATTCAGGCAAATTGCGCATATAAAATGCAATGCTCAGACGCACGATATCAATATCCATTGCTACCGTTCCAGGGCTCCCACAGATTGATATGTCATCACCATTGATAGATCCCGCTATACTTCCTGCCACACTCCCGGAAGGCGTGAATGGCTTGTTGATGTTAATCGGTTCAGAGCCGCGAGGGACGAACGTAAACGTGGTGTCTTCGCCCTCGTCTTCGTCGTCACTCTCAGGCTCGTGTTGTGTGTCCTCTTCATGGCCCGCTTCTTCGGGGTATCTGCCACGATCATGGGCATTCCTAGGAGTGCGGGGTTGAGTTGGCAACTCCGAGCACGAAGCCACGAGGCGCTGGAATGCGGCTTCCGATTGAACCTCGGATTCAAGAGGCCGAGATTCAGCCCGAATCCTCAGTATGCGGGGTTGCTTTACCTGAGAATTAACATCTATTGAACAAAGGTCTGGGGGATGTAGAATACAGCTTACTGGAAATGACAATCTGCGGTGGTGGTTACGGACTGGGAAATCTTGGGTTTCTGTTCCCGTGGATGATTTGCGCGGGGGAGTGGCTGGATGCTTTAGTTTCTTGCGTGCGTGTCGTGTTTCCCCTTCAGAGCCTTCGGGCCCTCCAAGCGGTGGCGTAGTATTCTCCGAGCTACTGGACGGTGAGCTGTCAGTGAGCATGCGCTCTTTGTCGCTCTCGCCGTCCTCCTGCATGGCATTCTGGTTCAACCGTCTGCGGGCAGGAGGGTGTAGAGTGAAAGATGAGGCTAGGGGACTGTGAAGACGGCCATCGCTGAAATAGCCACCCTTCGTCGAGAGCAGGCTGGGGCGTCGGAAACGTTGTAGCAGTGGGGGGATGTCGTCTAAGGGCGACGGCGACGCGAGGGCGGTGGACGAGGACGCTGGCAAGGCGAAATCCGTCAAGGACGTTGGCAACGATGGTCGAGTAGCTTTAGGCATTGTCGAAATTGTGGACCATGTACATGCAAGTTTGAATAGAAGTCGAGGTGGTCTCAGAACTCAGGGGCTGGCCGCACTAATCAATTACTATGGCCACTTTTCCAATTTGGGTATGATGCATGTATTAGATTAGCTATTTATGCACAATTATATGTAGATACGCGATTAAAGGTGCTTCGTAACGAGGGTGTGGCCTACCAGGTAGGTGGAAGTGAGCAGGAATCCTAAAAAGAAAAAGTTCACTAAAAGTTAATCGATGAGCAGACCGGGGGCAACCTACCGAAAGTGGACAACGAGCCCAGCCAAGCTCCTCTGGTGTTCCTCTAAGGGCTCGGTCATTGACAGATTCGTTATCGTGCATAGAGGAATACTCACCTTGGCGGGGTCTCCAGAGGTGTAGCCTGCGGTATAAGCGATGCGGGAGACCGACCAGAGACCGAGACCAACGGCGGCGGGGATGGGGTACTTGAGGGCAGTAATCAGAGCACTAGGTTCAGATCTCAGATGATGAGAACCAAAGTAAGGATCAGGGTACGCACGACACATAGAGAGGGGGGATGCTCTCGAGGGTGTTCTGGTGAGCACCTGCAACAGCCATGTCAGCCAACGAACACTTCCCATGCCGGGTCAACAACTCACGTTGGGCGCAATTGAACTTCTTGGCCGCAAGGGAGGCTTCAGCTTCAGCCTTGTCCGCATACGCTATAACAAGATTATGAGCTATTTGGCTGGTCATGCACTATGGCGTGATCGTCACCTTGAGGGTACTTCACGCCTGCAGCTTTACGGTGCTTCGACACGGTCATGGTCTGGTACAAAAGTACCCATACCGTTGACACCAAGCCAGCGGTGACGTATTCGAAGCTGCAAGACAGTTCGTGTCAGTCTACTGGATCTTCTCGCAGAGCTGATTGCTTACTTTTCAGGAAGCGTGATGGCCATTTTCGAAGAGGTTGGGAAGATCAAGAGAGGATAGATGGATGTGGCGGTTGCAATGTTGATTCAAGCTGAGGAAGTTCCGGTTATAAGAACAATTTTTCAAACGTCGACGCGTCACTCCGGCTGGCTTCAGTGACCCGGACCCTGGCAGCTCTGTCACCTAACCTTGCGCAGCGTCGACAAAGGACGTGGCCCAAACATGACCACGACCTCCGTTTCTAACAACCAGCAGCCAATCGCTAGTACGGGATGTGTCACACGGCTGACATTTGCCGTCGGGATTAATCAGCCACAAAGAAATGTATTCTCATCAACGGGATCCAGAAGTTGCTAGAACGTGCACGGTATGCTAGAAGTCACCAAGGACCATACTCAACACGACGTAGTAACTAGCGTTACAAAGGAACGCTTCGAAGACATCAGAATCAACGCTGCAGATGTTGGAACAGCGCGCTCACCTATAAAAATCAGTGTGGTAAGTAGCCCAGCCACGTAAGTCTTCTATTAATTGAATCAACGTTTAGCTAAGTTTCTCTAGACTCTCAATTGACGCATACCTCGGTCGATTTCCCGGTGACCACATACCCATGGGTATATACCGCGGATGATATGGACCAAGTGAATAATCCTATAATTGCCCACACGGGTGAATTGATTCCTGTAAGCAGCGCGCTACATTGCGACGTTAGCGAGGGTCAGAAGTCTTGATGGAGGATTCCATACGTGATGAGGAGCGTAGGGAGGCTCCTAAGGCTGCCTTGATGTGTGCCTATTAGAAACATACGCGGTCAACTTCCAAACGCACGGTCTAGTTCGAGAATTCAGCTTACGTTGGGCAAGGTTGAACTTATTTGCTGCGGGCGAGGCTTCTACCTCAGACTTGTCTGCAAACACTGTCGAAATTATGTGTCAGAAATCAGTGTCTGGGTAAGGCTATATCTAGACTTACTTCTCGGTTGCTCGATGCCAGCAGACTTGCGATACCTCATAACGAGTAAATCCTGGTAGGTGATGACCCAGATCGTGGAAAGCATGCCACCAAGGACATATACAAAGGCTCTGGGGACGTAGACTGTAGGCATGGTGTAGGTTGCTAGATTGAACTGAGGAGTCGGACGGTCGTGTTTTTGATACCAATGCACCTCGCCATCGTCTTGTATTTAAACGCCTTCGAAGTATCAGGCAGCGTCACCGCTGCGTCGACCTCAACGTGTCCTAGTTGTCCGAAACGCCTCTTGAGGTACTGCGCATCATTATCGTCGCATCCGAGGATTCATATGATCATGGCTAGACCTGCGCAGCGAAGTGCAATGTGCAATTTCCAAATCCGATCCATGATGATTAGCAAACACGTGATCGCATTTTACTTTCTCTCTCCCAAAAATGTCAAAGCGATCGGCGACGCAAGTGGTCAATCCAAGCGATGAGCAGGCTTCAAAACGACCATCGGGGAGTGCGCAGAACCACAAACCCGAGAATGACGGAATGGGGGAGTTCGAAGATGCTTGGGAAGATGAGATTGAGAGCGACGGAGAGGTCGTAGATGCTGAGGCTGCTGAGGGCGAGGAAGGTTTGATCTAGCCGTCATCGTACACGGTATTCCTCATTCTGAGTCTGATTAGGCATGGATGTCGATGAGGTGCTCCCTGCCATTGAGGAAAGCGAAGAACAGCCGCCGGTACCATCTGTGTACATCCCGGGAAGACATACTCTCGGGGCCGATGAAATTTTAGAGGCGGACGATTCAGTATACTTGATGAGACACTCACTGAACGTAAACTGGCCGTGTCTATCCTTTGACGTTCTGCGCGATAATCTCGGAGACGAACGACAACGATTCCCTGCCACTGCGTATCTCGTATCAGGAACCCAAGCCGATGTCGCGAAAAATAACGAAGTACTGGTATACAAGCTGACGTCTTTGCATAGAACGCAGAAAGACGGAGGTGAGTGGGAATGGCCTGTTGAGATCGTGTCAGTGGAATACAATACCTGCAGATGATTCCGATGAGGACGACGACGATGATGACGAAAATCTAGACGAAGACCCGATACTCGAATACCGATCAATACCACACATAGGAGGCGTGAACCGTGTTCGTGCCCAACCACTCCCTGCCTCATCACCGCTCCCCCCTGTCTCCCAGCCGTACTACACAGCGACATGGTCAGAAACAGGAAAAGTTCACATATGGGACATCCGTCCGTTAATAGAGTCTTTGGATGTCCCTGGCTATGCCCTACCTAAGTCGCGGACCTCCGCCCCATCGTATACAGTAGGTTCGCATGGTCGGGCGGAGGGCTTCGCTATGGACTGGGCTTCATCAGGGGGCGCAAACGCGTCTTCACTGCGACTCTTGACCGGCGATATACATTCGAAGATATATCTAACCACCACCGCTCAATCGGGCTTCACCACGTTGTCGCAACCGTTCACTTCTCATACATCGAGCGTCGAGGACTTGCAGTGGAGTCCATCTGAACCGACAGTCTTTGCCTCGTGCTCGGCGGATCAGAGCGTCCGGATGTGGGATGTGCGCATGAGGAACCGACAGAGCGTCGCTGCGATCATGGCCGCGCACCCCAGCGATGTCAACGTCATAAGCTGGAATAAAGCCACTAGTTACTTACTTTTGAGCGGTGGAGATGAGGGAGGCATCAAAGTCTGGGACCTACGCAACCTGAAAGCAACTGGGTACGTACCTCTTCTTTCCTTAACTCCAACCTATAATGACCCAATCCTTTCAGCCCTACTCCTACCGCAGTCGCGTCTTTCAACTGGCACTCAGCTCCCATAACCTCCATCGAATGGCATCCCACAGAAGACTCCATCTTCGCTGCGTCGGGGGCAGACGACCAAGTAACGCTTTGGGATCTAGCGGTCGAACCTGACGAAGACGAGATGAATACCGCTACCAATGAGGCCGACGACACTCAACAGGTGCCACCCCAGCTCTTGTTCGTGCACCAAGGGCAAAAAGACATCAAAGAGGTGCATTGGCATCCCCAGATTCCTGGTGCCGTCGTCAGCACTGCGTCAGATGGATTCAACATCTTCAAAACTATATCCGTTTGAGGGACATGACATTGCGCTAATGAATTAATGGAAAAAGTATTGTAGAGAATTGTTCTAGCTGGTGTAGAATTGGAAAATCAATAGAGTCCCATGCCGTTGTTGCCTTTGGGCGCTCGTATCTGGCTATGTGAGTTCTCTGCGTAAAATATAGCTGAATAGGACAATACCTTGGAGATGTTCTTGTGAATTAAGTCAGTCAGCACTGCGTAGATGTTTCTGATATCGATAAGGTGTTGTCGAATAAAATAGAGTTGCTTCTCATCGTGTTCTCTCAGTGAGGCCTATGAAAGTGTTTAGATGTTGTATCAACTTTGAGTGATACAAACGTACTGCGTAATCTTCGACGTGCGGATATTTAATGAGCTTTGAACAAATATGGGCTCTTTGGAGATGGTCTTGCCGTGCTGCGTCACGGACATTGTGTGCGCTATCCTGGGCTCGCATCAATTCCGCCAATACCTCTACACGAGAGGAATCAGTGAAGTGTACATCCACGTCTGCGAGCGTAGCTACCTTCCTGCACTTGTACACCTGGAAGATGATTGAGAACGAGAAAATAGCTGGCCTCTAAACTGACATACCGAAGTTATCACCGCTATTGCCACAATTTATATCAGCATTCTAATTATGTTGTTCGAAAGGACATACTCTTCAATCCTACAGATAATGAGCAGAGTGATTGCATGACACACGACAATGCTTACTTTGGCATGGTGAGGTTGATCCATAGTTTTACCTGATCCTTGAGAAGTACCCGGGTTAGTCGAATCGCAGTAGCACGCGTATGACTATTGGACGATGAGATACTTACAGACAAATCAGCCAACTGGTCGCACTCTTTCTTGACAGTTTCATGAAGCAAAGATATATGCTCGTTGGAATGAACAAGGTCTGGGTATTTCGGATGGGGCGTGTGATGCATGTCACCGTTCTCTGGGCTGCCATCCGCTGTGCGTCTCCTCTTCTTGGTGTGAGAGTCTTCTGCGTCCAAGTGCGAAGGAGGAGGGTAAACTGTAGTATCAGTTTTCTTGGCGTGCGACATGTTAAACGGTGAATCCACATTGGAGTATGTCTGTATTATTTGATGCAATTCTCTGCAACAAAGTTACTATGGGTGAGTTTCACGTAACCAATGGTACACATACATTATCTGGAGACGGTGAGAAGCTCATTATGAATTTAGGAAGGACAACTACGCACCTTGTTCGGGAAGACGTTGAACACAATGTCTTCACCTTTGTGAGCGACAGACGTCCGAAACTCCTACATTCACCGTCGAGCATGAAATGGCAACAACAGGAGCCCATGATTTACCTCAAGTTTGCGTGCTGCTTCTTTGCCTGTGGCCATAGTTGTGGACGAGGTGGGAGTACGCGTAAGGGAAGTGAACGGCCGTGACTTCGGAATGAGTGATCGCGTCCAGAATTAGACGCCCATAATGCTATAAGCTGAGCGTGACTCCATCCACAGTCAGGGGCGTCAGTGTCACACACTCTCGGTCACGAATCCTGGTCGCTGCCTCCCTTAACCACACCACTTCCACTCTCAATGGCACACAACGAAGAGAACGAAGCAATCTCTGCGCTCTCCGGCTTCTCACTGAACCACTTGCTGGGTGAACTGTCACTGCCCAGTGGGTCAGGGTTGCAAAGTCAGCTCGGCATTGGCGGGGTCTCTGCACTCAGTTCAGAACAGATCTACAACAACAAGTGGACCGAGGACGAAGGCGCAGTCGGTGCTGAAGAAGGAGATGATTGGGAAGATGAAGTAGACCGGGAACTGAGAGAGGAAGAAGTCGCCAATCCCGTCAAGATTGAGGTCCATTCTCCTGGTGGCTTTCGACCGAAACAGAAACGCACACGGATTGTGAAGCGTCTCATAGAACGGCCTAAAACAGTATACGAACGCTTTCCCTCGTTTGAAAAAGATAAGGTCCTAGACTTCAGTGACCTATTCAAAGGATACACGGCTCGAAAGTCACGTCTGTCGAGGCGCCCTTTTCTTGGTGAGTCCTTAGCTTTGGATAAACTTGTAAATCCTGAGTAGGCCCAGTGGAGACTGTATACCCACGGAGAAAGGAAGTGACCAAGGGGTTTCTGGAGTCGGTCGTTGGAACGTCAAAACGCCAGGAAGAGACCAAGCGAGCGGAAGAGGTTTCATCGGGCAATGTTGAGAGCGACTTATTGAAGGCTCTGGAAGTACGTTCATCCCCGTTAACTAGACACCACGTCTCAAACTCAGTAGGAACGCGACAAATCAAATCAACCAGTCTCTCTGCCCCTCCATGACCGCACATTTGACCTGGTATTATTATCGAATTGGGAAGACCAAATCATATACGACCCAGCGCCGGCCAGTCAGCACTCCCAAACAACCGACCGCAGTTTGACGACACCTATCAATAAAGTCCTGGAGTCTGGGGCTTGGACACAGAGCATCATATGGAGCCCTCGAGCGCCATTCAGGGATTTCACTCAATTAGAGTTCAATCATGAAGATGATGTGGTTCCGGAAGATCGAGCTGGTAGGTATAGATATGTCAGAATTCTATGCAGCTCACCAACGTTGCTCTAGATTCTTTGAGGCCTCGCAAACGCGTCAGGTTGGATGCCGGGCAACGAGACAAGTTCAATCTATCGAACGATCACTTGTACGAAGTGTCGAAAGATGGGGCCAAGCATCGCGTTCGTCAGACATTCAGCCAATTGGTTGTCGAACATGCACACCCTGCTCAGAAACTTCAACTTCCCTTCGTGCGTATGCTATCTCTCCCTCAATTGTCAGTCCCCTGATTTTTATTATAGTACAAGACACGGCTTTCGAAGCAGGAGGCTCGTTCTTTCCATCGACCTGCCCTCCAATTTCCTGCAAATATCGAGCTTCACTTCAGCAAAGTTAGGACAGCCAAGAAGAAGAAGGATAATTCTGGCAGGAAGTTGGGCAAGGGCGCCAATATTGGGGAGGTCATGCACAGGACCAGTGACCTCAGCCTTCGAGATACGTCCAACTTCGTCCTATGGGAATATTCGGTGAGTCGGTCCTGTCACGCCCCAACTTTTGACCAATTGTAGCAGGAAGAGCATCCGCCAATTATATCAAACTTTGGCATGGGGAGCGCGTTGGTGAACTACTACCGTAAGAAGGATGAGAAGGATGACCACGTTCCGAAGGTAGATCTACCACGCGTCTTATAACGTATAATCGCTAATTCTCACAATCTAGTTCGACCTAGGAATTCCGTTTGTCCTGGAGCCCCAGGACGAATCTCCGTTCATGAAGTTTGGCTATGTCTACCCTGGCCAGACCATCCCTGCCTTGTACAACAACTTAGTCCGTGCTCCACTGTTCCGGCAGAAGCCGTATCCCACCGACTTTCTTGTTGTGAGGTACATATTTTCGTTTCTGTGTTTACCACGAGCTACCCTGAAGTTAATGTTATTTAGGAATACCGTCAAGGGTGAGACGAAGTATTACCTGAGGGAGATAAAGAATCTCTTCGTGGTTGGCCAAACGTATCCCGTCACTGAGGTTCCTGGCCCTCATTCCCGCAAGATCACTAACACCCTCAAATTTCGTCTACAAATCATCGCCTTCAAGCTACTCAAGAAAAGCCCAGGCGAACGACTCAAGATTTCTAGGCTCATGAAGTATTTTCCCGATCAAAACGAACTTCAAATGAGGCAACGCTTGAAGGTAGCATATATCTTGTATTCGCAAATCTCCATGGCTTACCCTCTGTTCAAGGAATTCATGGAGTATCACCGACGCGGCCCTCACCAAGGCTTTTGGCGGCTGAAACCCAATTGGACGTTACCCAACGACCCAGAGATGCTCAAGATGGTGGGTCCAGAGCAAGTGGTACTTACCGAAAGCATGCAAGTTGGTCAGCGTCACTTGCAAGACTCCGGGTATAGTGGTGTAGCCGATACGACCGACGACGACGAGACGAAACTGTCGGTTGAACAGCAACTTGCTCCATGGATTACAACCAAGAACTTCTTGTTCGCGACACAGGCTAAGGCTATGCTTAGGCTTCATGGGGAAGGAGACCCCACTGGTCGTGGAGAAGCCTTCAGCTTTATCCGTATCTCCATGAAGGATATATTCGTCAAGGCTGGTGAAGACTATGAACAGAAGCTCGGTTAGTTCTTAGTGTTGATTGTGGCGAATGACTGGATCCTAATTTCATTCACAGCTGAGGCAGAAAATCGTCCGAAGTCTGCTCATCGGTATAACGTCGCCGAACAACAGCAGATATACAAATCAGAAATCGAACGGATTTGGAAGGCTCAGTTTGACTCGCTCAGCCGTAAAGACGAACCGCAACTTACGGAGGAAGACATCAGAAGGGATCGAGACGAGACAAAGAGAATACAAGCTCAGCACAACATGAGGAGAGATGGAAGCAGGGCTTTCTCGCCTGGAATGTCGCCCATGCTCGCCGGTCCATCATCCCCTCCCTACAGCCGAGCTTCCTCTGTAGACAGGGACAGAGAGATGAGTATGGGTCCAGATGGAAGTCGGAAGGTTCTGCGCATCAGGCGTTTGGTGAGAACTCAGAACTCAAAATAGGTGTGCGCGTCGCTTATTTCCGTGTTCACGTTTTCTAGATCGACGGCGAGTGGCAAACGGAGATCATCCGCGACCCTGCAGTCATCCGAGCATACATCCGTGGTCGACAACTCCTCGAGGAAGAGCAAACCATGGCGGATAGCTTGGCGCCCACAGGCGACGCAGACAAAGACAAGCGAGCCAAGAAGAGGTAAGCCAAATTATCGCAGTCTAGATCCTCTTTGCATGTTTGCTGACCCTTTTGGCCCGTCACTAGACTGGAAGAAGAGATAGCTCGCATGAAGAAGAACCAAGAACGTCGGCTACATAGGAAGAACGCCAAGATCATTAAGGAGGGCGGTACACCTCTACAACTGAGCCGGCCTCTTAAGCCAGATACAACGGTGAAAAAAATCCGCATGTCGTGTGGTCCAATACACACTGATTGATTTAATTTAACAGCGGCGATGCGGGCATTGCGGGCAAATGGGCCATATGAGTAAGCCTTCGACATCTTTTCCTCCTCGTTGTCCCACAGATCTAACGAACGTTTGCAGAGACCAATAGGAAATGTCCTCGATGGGCTGAATTCAGCAGCGGCACGCCACCAGTCCCCGTGACCCCAGCGTCCGCGGGCAGTCCGCCACCGCCAGGTTCGGCGACTATACCTGGACTAAACTTCAACAGAGGTCCAGGGAGCACACCTTTCGGCTTTCACGCTGCTGCAGTCTCTTCTCCGCTTGCAACAAGCCCGCCTATGTCCGCAAAGGAGGACGGGATCCCTTCGACTCCTTCGGCTAGTGGTCCACCAAAGATCAAGCTAACGCTCAAGCCAAGAACCTGATGATGGACCTTGACGCTACGCAGTGCTGACGTATGATATTTATGAGTTTCGTTTACGCATCATGATGGCGCAATGTGGTTGATCATCGATAATTGTACACTGCATCTTACATGGCAACTATGGTAATAACAGTGAACGTGTATAAAATAATAAAAGTATAAATGTCATAGCAAGATAGAAAACTGAATATAGCGTGCAAATTATTGTTACAATACAGGAGTCCTACGCAGTAGCCATTTCCACGTCCTTAAGATGATGATGACTGTGGGAGGGACGGGAATGGGTGTTCAGCGACTCATAACGTTCCTTGAAATCCATGTTAATTGCGACGAGTAGATTTCGGATCAGCTCTGCGTGGCTCTTGCGTTCGTCCAATGGGATTTCACGCGTTCTACTCTCAAGTTCTATTCGTCCAATTTTCCGAGCGAGTTCTTCCGACTGTTCTGGCGAGCGCCGCGCGGAGAGGGTCGGAGATGCAATGGAACGTATCCCAGGAAGTGTGGTTGGCTGCGGCGGAGGAGATGGTGAGTGTGTTGTTGACGGCGTGGAGACATTTGACTCCGGAGATGGTGAACGATACTTGAGCGGAGGCAGCTTGAACTCAGCATCCCCAGACGTAAGGAGCGGATATAACGAGCCGGATTTTGACGACGACGAAGACGCGAATGCTGGCGTGAGTTTGGCAGGTGGCCCAGGGTGAGGTGACTTCGGCAATTTGGATTCGACAGGTTCTGCTCGAGACGATGGTACAGATTTGAGTGGCACGATGGTGCGCATGGACTTGCCCATGTAATCCACTGGTGCCAAATGGGCGACAGGGGCAGCACCTCTCGAAACGCGCATGTAGTCGAATGCCGCTGCGTTGTCCGGGACTGTCATAGGGATCTGGGGTGGGGTAGAGTTGACAGGGGTAGATACCGCAGAATGAGGAGACCCCGACTCCAAAGGAGGAGTTGGGTGGTGGTAATTCTGCCCGGAAAATGAAGAGCTTGGTGGGCCAAATTTAGATGAGATACGCCGAGCGCTGGACGGATAATCGTTCGCGGGTGAATACGTGAGCGAAGAAGGATCGTGCATCGCAGGGTACACATATGGACTGGGCTGAACTGATGGGTGAGAGGAACGTGATGTAGGCGGATGATAAGAGTTGGAGCCGAAGCCATGGCTAGCAGGCCCTGTGTAGCCATTGTCGCTCGGGAACGACGACTCCGACCCCGGCAGACCTGGCATGCCGGATAAGCCGAGCTGTCCTAGGGTCGAAGCATCAAAGTATGAGTCTGAGAAGCCGGTGGAAGTAGTTGGAGAGGAGGAGGAATGGTAACGGGAGCCCGAAGCTACGTCACGTCCGAGTGTAAGGAGGAATTCATTGACAGCTGCAAGTTCTTCTGGAGTGCGGATATCGAGAGAAACAGAACGAGGATTGAATTGTTGACGATGGGCATTAGCCACATGCTGAGCATAGGCAAGGTTATTTAGTCGTTCAGCCATCTCTGTAAATACCAAGTCAGTTAAGAGGAGACTGATTCAATAATAAAGTACGGACGGGAGTCGTACGATGGCATTACACGACGCTTCTTCATGTCAGTAAAGAAGTCGTCGACTGCGTAGTCATGAGAACGTTTTGAACCAGTAGGCACGGAGCCTGCGTCCGGACGTAGAACTTCCCAAGCTGGGACCTGATGGTGCAGAAAGGCATCATGCGTCGGAGAATGGTGATGTGCGAGTTCTGGAGAAGGTGAGGGTAATATACCGAAATGAGAACCTAATCAGTACACGATCATTGGATAATGAACACATAGGGCGAGATGTCGTGCTTACCGTCAGACGCGGAAGAGGATTGGGATTTGGCGCGGGCGACAGGGACTCGGGGCATGGCTGAGAGCTTTGATCGGGAATCGTTCTTGATAGAGTCTCCCCTTACACGTTGTACGTAGACAGGGTCGACAACAGTGATTGCCTTTGAATGCTTATGCTGCGCATGGTGTTCCTCTGTGTGTATCTTCTCGTGCTTCTTCAAGTCCTGGGGACGCTTGAACGACTTTTTGCATATCTACATTGACGATAAGTAAGGAAGCACATGCCACCGTCAAAGATAATCACCTCGCAAACATGCGGCTTTAGTGGTGTGTGCACTGTCAATTCATTCGGGTTCGGAATGAGTCAAAGGGCCTCGGAGCAACGACACAATCAAGTACCTCTGAGATGGCTGGTGATGTGATCGCGCTTAGCGCAGGTTGTGCCGCAATCCTTCCACTTGCAAGTAAGGCATAGATTATTCGTACTCTTGCGACCGATGTGGTCGTTGCACAGATGATTGTATAGAGCTTCGGGATCAGAAAAGGACTGAGTGCATTCCACCCAGAGACATTTGTGTGCGGGCTGTGGTTCTGAAGGCTGCGACACGCTGTTCGACGACTCCGGCGAGTCCGATTTAGGGGACTGGGGGCTCTGTGAGTCTGAGGGCGGTGAGTTCGTCGTCGGGGACGGTGGCGGGAGGGAGGCTGTCATGTAGCTGAGATGGTGGTGGTTGGAGAAGAAGAATGGCGGCAACGGGGCTTGGGCAGAGACTTGCGAATTGAAGCAGGACATTGCTGATTTAAAGGCGGCGCTTGCCAAGCAATCCCAAGAGCCTGATCGTCTCAAGTACTCTTGGCGATTGGATGACATAATCATCTCCCAGACTCCTCAATAACGAACCAGCTCGAACCAACATGGCCCTGGCTTGGCATTCATTTCTATCTTTACTCTTCAGACTCGTCGTTATTTTCGTACCCTCTACTGCAGTTTGCCGCTCAAGTTGGACCAAGCTCAGCACAACGCTTACTCAAATTTACTTCCCGGTCTGTCAACGCTGCAGCTCTCTCCAACATACTCTCTGGTGTTTAACCGAATTTCCGCCATTTGGGACAGTCTCTTAGGCCTACCGTATCCACTGGTGCATCGCGGTGATCCCCCCCCAGATGGCTTTCTTTTGCTTGAACACTTGGTACCCCGCCTATTACATCCTACATGCCAAAATCTTATCACTCTGGATCCTGATAGACTGGTCTGGATAGTCTTGCAATACTCTTAGTATCCTCGTCTTGTCTTTACTTGGGTCAGGTGGCTGGAAACCAACGTCAGGCAACAGGCGATTTGATGTCTCTTTTCCCCGCCCAATACCCAACAAATCAGGCGCGGCGTTCGTGGTCTACCGGGGCATTTATGACGGCCAATCACACTACGTTCTGGAAAATCCTCTTCCTCTCAAAGTGGGGAATATTCTTACCGTGGCCGTCATCTCGCAAGAATTCCCGCCGAGTGACTTGCAACGCCACAAATCTAGGCTTCGTCGACCGCATCCAATCCTAAAGTATACTTCCCGAATCTAACGTGGTGCGACACATCCTGACATGACTTATTCCCATTGGCTCTAAATATTGGCGGCGATTACGACTCAAGATACCTTTCTCTCCACCCTGATTGGACACTTAAATGGCTCTGCTCTTCAGCAGGCGAGGCCTCGACAATACAAATACTTTCCTACCACGGTCAAAACTCAGTGATGATCCGGGCCCACACGCACCACTCCAGTCACGCTGACAAAGGGCGTTAACGCGATCGTGATGCTGCTTCTTTCAACTCTAATCGTTACGGAATACCACACGCAGCGCGATCGAGGTCTTCTACCGACTAGTACAAGTGGAGCAGACGGAACATGTCCCAATCTTTTTTGAACCACCAGCACGTCCCCTCCTTCAGATTCCGAGGTCATCCAGAATATTTCACCGCTAGAAATTAAGTCGCCCGACGTTTCAACCGTTGCGACAGCAGCACACCATGCCAAGAGGACACAAAGGGTCGGGGCTCTCTCAGACCTGCGTAGGCACCATTTATACCAATTGGCGTTAAAGCGTCTGTCCGAATTTCCAACCCGCTTCCCACTGTTTCCTTACTTTTGGCTCCGGGCTTCCGTCTCTCGGAGAAAACTGAACAAAGTTGGACTTGGACAGATATAGGAATCAGGCATGTGAGTTTTCGCTGTCGTTCAGGAGCTGTTGGTGGAATAGAAACAGGCGAGTCTAATTTACCCCACACCAGGATAACGGTAATGAGTCTGACAACTTATTCGGCGAAGCTATTATATCCCTCTCTCCAACTTCGCCCCGTTTCGAAGTCCAATGAAGCAGTAAACGGGACCGAAGGCGTGCAGAGAAGTGGCTCTAAGGAAGTTCGCTGATAGCACTACTAGCAGAAATAGCAAATGCTTAAGCAACATAGTTTGCTTGGCTTAATCCATGTCACTGGCTTCCAAGCGCACTCAGCATGGACAATTGACCCAAGCCAAAGATCGGATCGGATGACATATTGGGCAATCCTTAAGATGGCTTGGCAATTGTGAGGACATGGCTTGGCGTTTGTTCTTGGCGTTATAGTGGG
Organism: Pleurotus pulmonarius; assembly: GCA_012980535.1. Lineage (NCBI taxonomy): Eukaryota > Fungi > Basidiomycota > Agaricomycetes > Agaricales > Pleurotaceae > Pleurotus > Pleurotus pulmonarius. The sequence continues at coordinate 1,669,028 of SJKF01000002.1, forward strand.
TCAGCTTGGCATGGAGCATGGCTTCTCTCGGCATTGCCCCTGTGCCGAGTTATGTTGTCGCACGGCACTGTGGATGGAGAAACCAGTGATCTGATGAGCCACAAGCTTCCAGGAGAAATAGGAAGGCATACAGCATTGCAGTAGACCTACTTCCAATATCATAGGCTGTCGCTGGCGGACGTGGATAGACTTGGCACGGGAAAGACGTTGCCGCTGCTGCCGAACACTAAGAAGCGAAGCGTGGATTCAGGAAGTAAGCATGCAGGTAAATAATAAAGGACTTTACGGTGAAGTATACGTGGTGTGCTTTGTGCCCAGACAATCGCATTGGAAGGCATTTCCCCGATATTTGACGAAAATGCGACAATTAGATTGACGGAACCTTTGTTTCGGTGGCTCGAGGGGGGTCCGATGACTTGAGCCTCGAAGGCCCTGATTTGGTGGAGTCCATTCTGCAATCTGACTTTACATACCGAGTTCTATCAGGTCGGTTGGGTTTGAAGTGAACGCGGTCTTGGCTTCGTGATCATTCTCCAACGGGTCAAAAGTGACCGACCCACGATTATGAGTCCGTTCCAGAATTATCGGTGCTGTAAGGAAGTAGATCCGTGGCAAATATCAATAGTTCCAACCGAATGGAATCAAATACTGATGCAGGTTTTGTGTGATACCTTTCAGCTGGCATAGAGGCTTTACGCAGACGCGGGATTGAGATGTGCCCGTACCTAGAGGCAGTAGTGCAAAACCATCAAAGGTATTCAGGCCTGTGCCTCATCGACATGTCACCATCTTAACAAAAGAGCATGAAGCAACGGCTTCACATTCGCTTGGAGAGTCATGGGTATTTAAGAACCCCGAACCCCGTTGAATACAATACAATCTAAATTCGATTTCACGAAAATACACTCGATGAACTGCTCACGTACAGATGTGTGTAAAGATAAGGATCAGGAACATGCGGGATAAATAGTTGCTTGCGAAACTTGGGTATGTCGCTACTTTCGTAGCATGCTCGTCAGTGTCTGCGTGTTCGTGGGTTTGATAACGGCGTAATCCATCTCTTTGAGCTTCTTGCCTGTCTTGATGCTATCAGTTACCCATTCCGGTTTCACGACGTGCACATGGTTCCGGGATTTCGCTGTCAGAAGTTTGTGCGTCTTCGACCCACTCAGCTGTTGAGAAGTAAGAATATGAGTGGCCCCGGATGGCGTTAACCTAGAGCAGCCAGCAGATAAATGAGCAAGAGCACATGAACAGCATGTTACGCGACGAGAACAACTCAATAGGAGATATGATATGATAACGCGACTCACAAAACATCGCCGCCGGCCCGAACCACAATTCTCTTCATCTCAATGTCGGTAGTATCGCTCAAGTAACCGTTGATGTACACTCGGACGTTGCGCATGACTTGAGGCTCACTCGACGCGTTCCCAGCTGCAGCGACTTTCTGCTCAGACAATTTCTTCGTGCGATGCTCAAAGTAGGTCTTCTGAGGACCATTGGCACGGCCGTCACCTCGTTGATGACCGGTGGCAGCAGATACGATGTGTTCTATCAAAGACGGTAAATCCAAAGGTATACCAAAGGTGACAGGGGTTTACCAGTTCGTTCATAGATATCCGAATGAGTGACCGGATTGGATTTATCCGAAAGAGTGCTCAACACGAGCTTGTTCAGCTCGCGTACTGATAATTCCTCAACTTCGTTAGGCGTCGTGATATTCGTGTCGTCGCGTTCAGATCGATGGTGCTTGTCACGGGCGTAAGGTTTCTGGTTCTTGTTGGTGTCAGACTTCTTCTCGGACGAGGCGCGCAGCGCGGAAGGCTTCTTGACGACAAAATAAGCGTCCATATCAGCACATATATACAGAGAAGGGGAAAGGAAGGAGTGGAGAGGCCGACGCGTGAACGCGGTGAGATGAGGTTGTGGTTGAGAGTCAAGTGTTCGCGTGGACGCGGTGTCGGTGGACCAGAGTCGAACCACAGCCCCTGACATGGCCAGAAAAGGAAATCATACCTTGTGCCAAACTTGTTATCGCGCCTCAAAATAATGCATTGGTGCAGAGTTGGCGGATGCTGAGGTTCTCTTCATCCCGTCTCCTTCGACCCCTTCGTCTCCTCGTCTGGCCCTCAAATTCTCGCAGAATGTCCTCCCAGAGAACATACCAGTCTGCAATCGAGCATTTGAACTCGCTACAGTCAAATGCAGCAACTCTAGAGGCGGTACGCGCCTCTGGCTCTAGGATGCCGGTACACGCGATTCCAGAGATGCAGGAGTATCTCAGAAGAATTGGATATGCAGTATGTGAGCTCCTCTGATGCACTACCATGCTAGCCCGATGACCAAATTTCTACCAGCCTGAGGACTTGAACAAACTAAATGTTATACATATTACCGGGACCAAGGGGAAAGGCTCGACGAGTGCCTTTTGTGACTCTTTGCTGCGCCAATCAATGCCTAGGTGGTCAATAGGTATGTGTTGGCAGCAGGGATATAATGCGGTCCCGAGAACGTACCATTTATAGGTCTCTTTACCTCCCCGCACTTGGTCGCGGTTAGGGAGAGGATTCGGATAAATGGGCAACCAATTTCGGAGGAGGCTTTCGCGAAATACTTCTTCGACGTGTGGGATAGGCTCGAGGCAAACGATGTCGTGAGTTCTATTCACGACTCCCCCTCGCGAAGTATGAACCATGTCGAATAGCGAGCCAACCCCGATACCCCTCCGAAACCAATGTACTTCAGATTCTTGACATTAGTTGCTTTTCACGCGTTCATTGACCTCAAGGTGAGTCACCCTGTATTATTGTCCTGCTCCCCATTTATATCGAACAGGTAGATGCTACTGTACTCGAAGTCGGCGTCGGCGGTACATACGACTGTACGAACCTAGTCCCCAAGCCGGTTGTTGCTGGGGTGACCTCCCTCGGAATCGATCATATATTCGTTCTTGGCAAGACACTGTCAGAAATAGCATGGCAGAAGGGTGGCATATTCAAGGTTTGTTCTCGCAATTGTTGCATCACCGCATATGTCACGGCTAACTGCTTGTAGGAAGGGGCCCCCGCATTCACGGTTAATCAACCCGAAGAGGGTCTAATGATGTTACGACAGCGTGCAGAAGAGCTCAAGGTCCGCGGCTGATCTTCTTTCGATATCAGTCCTCATATCTTATCGCAGGCATCTAAATTTGTCGTCGTTCCGCCCACCCCAGAACTAACCAGCCTCAAGCTTGGTATGCCAGGTTTATCAAAGTTCAGTTCCTCCTTTCTAATGCTCTCTATCCACGATCAGGCCTCGCCGGCGTGCATCAAATTCAAAATGCTAACCTTGCTGTACACATTGTGCGAGAGTTCCTTGAATCCCGGGGGGTGCCCTTACCAAAGGATGGCTCTCTATCTCCGGCCTTTATTGAGGGCCTTGAGAAAGCTCGGTGGCCCGGACGTTGCCAGACCGTTCAAGACCCCAAATACGAGACAACGACCTGGTTCATCGATGGTGCACATACGACCGAGAGTTTGGATTGCTGCATCCAATGGTTCGTTAGCCCTGGCGTGGGTATTGGGTTCTCGTGAGTGCCGTATCGCGGCGGACTGGCTAATATGTTCTTACACTTACATGGGTTCTTTAACGTCAGGAGTCCGCCCACTCGGATACTCGTATTCAATTGCACAAGCGGACGATCGGGCGACGCGTTCCTTGGAGGGATTCTCGTTAAAGCAGCGGCCCAGCTAAAGCTACACGATCAAAAGGACACGGACGCGAGTCATCTATTCGATCACGTAATTTTCTGCACGAACGTTACATACGCTGATGGTGGTTTCAAAGGTGGTAAGTATCTTGGTGTTGGCTCCGTCTTGGTCGTGCATTAACGTACGAGAACAGACCTCACATCGCATGCTATCTCGAACGATGATTTGGCGCAGCTGAAGACCCAGAGAATGCTCGAGGCGGCCTGGACTTCGCTCGTCCCAGAGTTCCCGAAATCAAACATCCATGTCCTTCCATCCATAGAACACGCCGTAAACACCATCCGGCAAGTGGACCGCGAGTCCGATACAAAGCGAACCCAAGTATTGGTTGCTGGTAGCTTGCATCTCGTAGGCGGCGTCATCGAAGTTGCTGGACTATCGGAGGTCGCTTTATAGATATTACACTTGGGCCATTTTTATTGGTATGTACAGACCTATCCTTAGAGTTTCTTCTTCCCCGCAGTCGTACTAGTATCTCTGATAATTTAGTCAAATAAAGTAGCTCTTATAGAGAAAACAAGGTTTAACGTCGCTTCCTGACGGTCGCACCGTAGAAACTGATTGCCTAAGATAGATGTGAGTGGATTCGTTATGCAGGCTGCTTGGGTTGACGTACGCGTTCGTCCAAAAAGAGCCTCAATGCAGCGCGCGAGTTGGTAGTCGGCTTGTCTACCATCAAGCTCACAAATTCATCAAAATGGACGGGCTGAGCGAACACGTTCAAAACATCATAATTGGTTGCATGGAAACTACCTACCTCATATCGTAGAATGCGAAGGTGGAGTGCCGAGTTATTTACAATAGCATCATTGAGTCGCTGGCGCCATGCATCACCGAATTCCTCCTCAGCTCGCGCTTTCCCCTTCCGCCGAGGCGTTTCGCTGCCCGCCTTCGTCGCACGCTTGCGGGGTGACTTGGGTGGTGTGCGCGGACTCGGGGGCAGTTTGTGCGGAGGTGATCTGTTCGATTTGGAGTGTCTGTTCTGACTACGCCAAGGGGAATGAATGGGAGTGAGAGCTGCGGAAACGCCGGGGTCGTAATGTAGATAAGCATCATCGGTAGTCAACGCATAGTCATCCAACGAGTCCTCGTGTCTAATGTCCTCGGTCGCCATTAAGTCACCCAACTCCAACGAGTTCCCCGTTGCAATAGTCCGAGCGGAATGGAGATCAAGGACTTTCGTCTCTGATCGAGGCAAGGCATAACCGTTTAGGTTTGCTTGAAATATCGCCTGATCCAGCCGGCTGATGATTTCGGAACGTGTCGTTGGTTTCTAGTACATTGTAAGGTGTCATCAACTTCGAAGCTAAACGGTACATACGCTGTTTCCTTCTGGTTCATCAAAAGCGGCAATTCTTCGCTTGCTCGATGATGGTGAGCCAAATGTGCGAACTGAACTGCTCCTCCGATTCCCGAGTTTTGACGGTGCAAACTGGGGTTCAGGTTCAGAAATGTCGCTCTCGTCAGAGTCATCTTGATCTGCAAGATGGAAGAGGGATGTGGTACGAGTTGCCGTTGCAAATTTAGAGGCGGCAAACGCTTGCGTCGCTGGGAAGGCGTCTGTCGTGTCGGCTTCGTCTGGTTCGTCGTCTGAAATTGTCTGCGTTTCAGTGTCCTTACGCACGAGTGGCTTGCTATTGCTAGGACCAGCTCGTGGCGCCTTCGTGGAGTCGTTAGCTTCGAGTTCGTCGTCAACGCGTTGTTTACTATGTCTACCAAGAACTGCTTGCGCTTTGCAGAGTATATCGCTCCGTGTCTCGACAACGCTTCGAACGGTTTCCGTAACCTTGACTCGTCTTCCTTTCTTCTTAGTGGCATCGTGGAGGACCCCTTCAAGATACGTTTTAGTCGGGGCAGCCTTCTCAGATTCGTCAACTTTGGGTGGGTCCGATTCCTTCGGAGGTACCTTGGATAGTGCAGCGGCCATCAACGAGCAAACCGTTTCGTCCGTGTAAGCCTTCTTCTTCGCGCAGGATTTAATATGCGCTAGTTTCTGTGGCGAGCTCTTCCTAGTCGTCCATTTTAATTCACAGCAGACGCAGACAAGGATGAGGCTAAGCTGGGAGTCGGTAAATTGAGTTTCTAATGGACTCTTCATCGACGCGGCCTTTGTTCTCTTCTTCGTAGTCTTGGAAGCCATCGTCGTTGGAACAGGAATTTCTGATACGGTGCTTGCGCGAGATGAAAGACTTCGTTTAGGTACATAGGTTCCATTAGAAGCAGCACCTCGAACATAGGCGAAACGGGCTAAGCTGGGCTTCGGCTCTTCGTCTTCGCCTTCGTCATAGATTTCAGGCCTTTGAAAACTTCCACTTTGATTAATTTCGAAATTCACAGGTTCGGGTTCGTTTGCAACTGGCGAGGCTGAGCGTCTGAAATATGATGATGTAGTGTCCGAAGACCGAGGTCCAGGCACTCCTATCTCCTTAGCAGAACGAAGTCCAGGTAAATTACTCGAATCCAGGATCATGCTCCCCGGTCGCGGCGCAGAGAGTCGGTCCTCATCGGAACCTGAGTGGGAGTCGTATGTCGCATCAAGCATCAAGGCACAGCTCTTGCTTACTCACTGGAGATTTCAATCACCTCCTCACTCAGCACCCTTTCCCCGCCTAGTTCAACCTCGATGTCCGACACGTCTCCGACCACAAGCATTCGAGCCTTTCCTTTATCAGGTTTACCAGGAGACCGTGACAAAGTGCGACGCGTGAGTCTCCTCATTTCCTCTCTTTCCGGCTCTGAGTCGTCTATGACCTCGTTCTCGAAGCTCCAGTCAAGGGACATGTCGTATCCCATACTTCTCGTTCGGCGAAGGTTGAAAGCAAGGGATGTGGCAAGAAAACGAGTCCTGACTTGAACAATTCGTGGTAAGATGAGAAGCATAAGTTTAGCGCCCAACATCGTGACCGCGTATGGACGCGCCGAGAAAACAAAGCCAAATACACTCTAATGTGATGTCATTCTAGAGCTTGTCCAGAACTCTGCAGAAACAATTATCTTCATGCCCGTGACTCGCCGACAAAGTGCTGTGAAGAAAGACAAGGAGGGTCACAAAGGAGGTGGAGAAACAAATCATCAAGACGATGATGGGGTGCAAGTCGGGGACAAACGCCAAGTCGACAATGCCGATGAGCTCAATAGCGAAACAGAACCTCCGACGAAGAAGAATAAGGCTGATACTAGCGAGGGTGATGACAAGAATGCCGTTGAATTTGTTCGTCAAACGGGTTGGTAGATACTTTTTGTTATCCTCGATGAAATTAACGCGAGTTAAGGAACCATTGAGCGCGGCCATATTTACTTCTTCTACCGACCCCGCGTCGAGATGGAGGAAGCACACTCTATCGACGACGTGCAGAGATTGCATATGCTACTGGTACCCAGACCGCCCAAATTCAGTGTCTTCGACGGCGAGAAGCCCAAGTTAGATAGAGACGACACCGAGGACGTCGATATGGCCGTCCTTCAAGAGGGCGCCGATGCCGTTCCCGCGAAGGCTACCCGGGATACATTCGAAAAGCACTATCGTCTCATCACCATCGGGAAGAAGGAGTTGCCGCATCCTGGGGGCACTAGCAGGCGCGGACGCGTATTTTGGGCTTCGGTAACCGCTGTTGGGGATGACTTGCACTTGCTTGAGAAGGGCTTGGGGGCCAAGTCGTACGAAACGAAAACCAGAGGTAAGTAGCTTCCACAATAGACTCACACCTTGTAATTGATCGGTTGGAAGGTACAAGACACGAAGAACCATCTCGTTTAGCGGCCAGAGGGGTTTATGCAATCGTCAACAACGAACCTTCAGTTCCGTCAAAAGCTGAGACGCACTTGGGTTTCTTCATCTCCCACCCGAAAGACATGGGAGAGGTACAAGAAGCCCTGGGTATTCAGAAGGCCTCATCGTTTGTCCTCCAGGTCAAGAATCCGCTTGCTCCAAACACCAGCGGTGTGAGGACGCCTTCTTCGAAGCAAGTCAGCTATCCCAATAGTATCATGAAGTCTGTCTTTGGTCAAGGAACTAAGGGCAGAGAGTCCTACGGATTGCGGTTCGTCGATTGTCAGACTATTGAACTCCTTGAGCACGAAGGTGCTGAACTTCTGCTCATTGCATCCCGAGGCGGGGAGGAAGGAGTGGAGGCGAGCCTTGGAGACGGACGCGGCGAAGGTGTGCATCATACTATTATAAGCTAACCTGACCCTAACAATCTGTAGCTTTGGAGGAATTGGAGGAGATCGAAGCTTCTGAGAGTATTGGCGAAGTATTTAGGGAGCTTGCCCTAGACCAAGATGAATTTCCTCAAGGCGCTCTCAAAGGAGAATGGACATAGTGTGATAAATACACTGGAAAGGAGGCAAATCAGTTATAATAAGCAAGTAGAAGATGAAGATGTACCATGATCAAATTAGTAAATGTACAATACGCGCAGTTGTAATTATGCACTCTGTGCTTGCGCTTCGTTCTGTTCCTCATCTCCATTGACGCGAAGAACCTTCACCCATTCGCGATAATTGAAGTTTCCTTGTCGATCCGTAAATGGGCCTTTCAAGAACCTGTCGATCTGTCCATGATTTATCGTCACCTTGAGCACCCGATCCACAAATGTAAGAGATGGCGCACCTCACGCTGGTCCATCCTTTCGCCAATTTCGCCTAACCACTTCCTCATTTCGTCCACCTTGACCATACCACTATCATTCTCGTCAAAGGACTCGAACGCGTGTATTAGCTGGGCTTCGGTATCGAAATCAAACAGCCGTTCGCTCATCATCGTCAAGAACATCGTAAAGTTGATCCCCCGCTCGGAGGAGGAAGAGTCGTCGGTATATGACGGTGAACCAGAATACTTCCCCGGCCGCGAGCTGAGCAGTTCGTCCATCATCTGCTTAGAAGGCGATATGCCTGCGAGCTCGTAAGAGGCTGTTTGATTACACTCGAAGGGCACGCACCAAGACTGGCGAAAATCTCTTTCAGATCCCCCTCGTTCACCCAGCCATCCTTGTCATGGTCGATGAGTTGAAAGGCTTCTTTGAATTGTTGAATCTGAGGTGCCTGGAATAGTGAGAACACGCCAGATGGCTCTCGACGCGCACGGGATTTCTGTGATTTTGTGAGCTTTGTAGGCGTTGGATTTGGCGAAAGGTAGTCCGGGTAGCGAGACATTTCAGAAGGAAGACCGAACAATTGAGCTAAATAGTAGACATGTACGAATACAGTAATTAGACGCTGGTGCGAACTGAAAGTTAAAGTCGCTTCGAGTAGATCCTCCACATGAACCACAATACCCAAGCCCTAGGAAGCCACTTGAAGAACACAAAAGTGTTCGCATTCCCACCCAAGGTGATGTACCCAGGAGGCTTCGGTTGTAAAGCATTCGACACCACTTTGGCGACGAATTTCTCTGTCGGCATCGAATTCCCCGCTTGGCTTACGTTCATCCGGTAATAAATGTTCTTAATGAAGTCTTTGTAGAGCGAGTCTTCGGGCATCTGGAAACTTGCAGCGGAATTGTTCGCAATGTTGGACTTGACGGCACCGGGGGAGACCAGCATGACATTGACATTGAAAGGTTTGGCTTCCATGGAAAGGACCTCCGTCAACGTATGGAGCGCTGATTTAGAGGCGGAATAAATGCCATTCCATGGGGTAGGGCTGTCATGCAACATATCAATTACAGAGCAAACATGCCTTGACGCGCGCAGCTTACATTTCGCCCACAATAGAGCCGATATTCACGATAGTTCCGCTCTTTCTCTCCGCCATAGCCGGCATGACAGCCTTGGCGACTCGAAGGGCAGCAAACACGTTGGTTTCGAAAGTCTGCCTCACCCTCTCTAACGGTATGTCCAAAAGGGCACCTGTGGGGGCTCAGCACGACGATACGCAACCTCCGGCGGGAAGCACACGCACCAACGCAGATTCCGCCGGCATTGTTGACCACGACGTCGAGCTTCCCCTCGGCCAGATGTATATACTGTACGACACGTTGAACGTCGTCGTCGCTGGTCACGTCCAATGCCAGGCGTTCGATGGTCTCGTCCTTGAAGGCTGCTACCTTCTCGACGTTACGCGAGGTTGCGTAGACCTTGCACCCTCGGGCAGCAAATTCCTCGCATCTGGGACAGGAATTCAGTAAGATCAGGCCATCTGAAGCGACATGGATACTTGCAAGGCATAACCAATTCCACCCGTCGAGCATCCAGTAACGAGAACGACCTTCTTGGACATGATTGTTTTGAAGCAAGCGTATTCTGAGACCGGGAACAGGGGCAACCCTCGAAGCCGGAGACTTCATCATCCCCATTTGGAACGAGGGTGCATAACAAGGGCTGACATGAGTGGATGATCATTTCACCTCTGCCTGGTTTCTGTTCTACTCTCACCATCTCGGTTCCTTCATCCCCTGAGTAGAGCTTGCTCACTTCCCTTTACGACTCGTCCTCTCTTTCTCTTTGCTTTCAAGATCGTTTCTGCTTTTCCTTTATCACCTGCTTCAAAATGCACTGTCACGCCAGATTCTATTGTTCACTTGCGCTGGTCGCGAGCTCGTTGTTTTCCTTGGCCGCGCAGGCTTCATCGTTGTCATCACGGGCGACGGTGTGCAATGGCCATGCTGAAGTGCGTGTTTTCTTTGCTTGGACGATGTGTGGATGCTGATGCTGCGCAGCTATGCGAGAGGAGTTATGGGAGCGTGGCCTTCGTCGGCGCCCACGATTCATACGCCGTTGGAGCTACAAACAATTGTCAGCCGCTTCTTTCCAATCCCTTACGTTTCCCACTGACTTGTGTTTGCAGTGTTTGTGAATCAGGATCATGATGGTACTGTCTTGTCCCTGTCTATTTTGTCCCATTTACTCAACGAAACAATCAGTTACACAGCAACTCAATGATGGCATTCGAATGCTGCAGCTGCAAGTTCACAACGAAGGTGGAGTCCTACGGCTCTGCCACTCAACTTGTGTATGTTTTGCCTTATCATCCGCCGCGCCTGACCAATTCAATTCAATTCAATTCCAAGGCCATAGCCGACTTTGGCCTGCTGCAAGATTACCTTAGCAAAGGTGAGAGAAATAATGACAGTTCCTCGTGTCACTTGGACGCTCACCTCCGCGATCAGTCAAGACATGGATGGACGGCAACCCCAATGAAGGTAATTGCTCTGCTATTACCTCGGCCAACTGGTTCTGATGGGCCTGCCACAGTGGTGTCTATTCTGATGGTTAACATTGATAATCAAACACCCACTGCGTTTGACCTAGCTTACAAGGCGGCCAACTTGGATGGCATCTCTTTTGCTCCAGAGACTTCCACCCTGCCTGCTTCGGGGTGGCCGACTCTCGGGAATATGATCGACTCGGGCAAACGTCTGGTCAGTTACTTGGACAATGGAGCAGATCCTTCGATTCCATACCTCATTGATGGTGAGTTCGTTTAGCTTTTACTCATGCTCGGGATTAAATACCGTTTCCCCCAGAGTTCCCGAATATCTGGGAAACTGCATTCAACGTTGTCAACGCCGATCTCTTCGACTGTACAGTCAACCGAACAAAAGGAGATACATCTACTCAGATGTTCCTGATCAACCACTTCCTCAACAAGCTCGTCGCAGGAAGTATACCCGCACCAGATCCCGACAATGCCAATGTCACGAACGCTGCGACTGGTGCTGGTTCGTTAGGTGTCCACGTAGATACGTGTAGAACCGTCCAAGGACGCCCACCAAACTTCCTCCTCGTTGATGTGAGAGGCGCCATTAGTCTTGGTATACGCGTACTTAGTCATCTCTTCTCCACAGTTCTACGAGTTCGGCGCAGGTTCCGTGTTTCAAGTAGCAGCCGACATCAATGGCGTCACATACGCCCCCACAACCCCCATTGCCCAACCAGCAACAGCTAATTCTAGCACATCATCGTCACCATCTTCCGGGAGTGGCAGCGGCAATGGCGCAGCTGCCATGTCAGCCTCCAACTCAGTGGCAATGGTGATCTCGGTGCTGTCGGCAGTGGCAGTGGGCGTCGTCAACGTGCTCTGAACCATCATCGTACATATTGATCTACTCGGAATCTATCCGCTATCTTAGTTGTGGACGCATCTCACGGACCTCTTCATCATTTAATCTTCACCCATGTACACTCCTATACACTGGCAATCGTTGCTGCTATCGTACACTCATTTATTTGACGATAATGGTAGCTACGTGCAAGACATAGCACGGTTGGATAATGTACAGTGAATTTGCTACCGTTTCCGCTCCCGCCGCCATTTGTACACCCTAGGTTTGTACGCCTGCTCGTCCACGACTTTTCTGCCCCCTTTCCTACTCCTTGGGTCATCCTCCTCGTCGCTGTTACCCTCCTCAACCTTCTCCGTCCCTTGTATCTTTTGCCGCGCCCCTTTGCCCATCATCAATCGCTGCATTTCGAACTCGCGTTGCGTATACCGCAGCATTTTGTCTCGGTGTAACCGGGCACGGAGCTCCAGTAGGAGCTTCTTCCGAGCTGATGGTGTAGTTGATTCGGTCTGTCGTTCGTCGGCTTCGTCCGTGGGTGTGTCGGCGGACTGAGGCTGTGAATGCCGACGCTTTTTGGATTTAACTGCAGGTGCCTTCCAGCCTAGATCGATTCGTGTGCTTGGCTCCGATGCGACATTCGAGGTCGACGGAGAAGGCTGTTGCTTCTCGCTGCCAAGTAATCTACGAGCTGAGGGAAATGGGTTAAATTTAGTCAAGGGAACACGAGAAGAGTGCGTACCTTCGGCCTCGTTATCGACGAATATGATATGTTTTGTGGATCTCTTCCGTTTGGAAGTACTGGGTTGAATCAATCCTGCATCGCGTAGTGTATCCAGTTCGGCAGCGTCAAGTTGCCCGTCAGTGTCATCTTGACTCGGCTTCAACAAGTCGACCATTGCAGTTAATTGGCCTTTAATTTTGTCGATTTTCTGTATTACGCATTATGAGTGATTGGCGTAGCAGGATATATATTGCACATACTTTTAGCCCGGCAGCACGCGCGGTACGGACGTAGTTCTCGTCCTGAGTTTTGAGTACTTTGACCATGTCTGTAGGCAAAGCTACATTTCCCCGATCTTTGATGTGAACTCCCCCCTGCGATTGCTGTATCAGAAATATTGCTTGAAGGCCAACTGGTCCACTCACCCGCGTTTTCTCCTTGTTCATGGAAAAGTAGAATTCATCCTTATTCCTGTCTGCAGCCTTCTGGCGCAGCCTTGTGAGCCTGTCCTGCTTTGAATGGTAGTCCCTTGCACGCTTGACATAGTCCTTGTGCTTTTCAAGAAAGCCTAGCTTGGAGCGGTGTGCTAGCTGGGACCTTTCTTTGTGATTTCTCCTGTGGATCGAATTTCGTAGGGAAGAGGTCATGGTTGTAACCAGATATGGGTAACGAGCGTGACAAGAAGAGTGTGACAGAAGGGAAAGTTGCTGCAATTTCCTTCCTAAAGTTTTCTCGTCCGTCCGGAATATTAACCTCAAAACTCAGGGAATTCACTGCGAAACTCGCTAATCTCGCCCGAAATTGTCCCAAATATTGCTCATCGTTCGCGACGATGAGCTTCCAGCATTTCAGGTTGGGCGAGCTCGCCATGACCCAGCCGCTCCCGCCACATCTCATGCAGCACAAGGGCACAACAACCAACATAAATGGCGCCCCTCCAGATTCAGCGTCTCATTTTACCAGCCAGTCCACCACTTTTCCCTCAAATCAGTCGACAAATGGTCCCACGGCTCTTTCGCCTGGTCCGTCGTCTACCACTCCTACTAAGCAACCGTATGGCTCAGGCGATGCAGACGACGGCTACACGCTCGTGTTCCCAAACATAGAAGCCTTCCATGCCTGGCGTGTCCAGGAGGAGGAGACTCAGATGGTCGAGTTCGTCAAGGGGGACACTCACGGCAGCAAGGCAGTCCCCCCCAGATTCAGAGAACATACCAAGCTCGTCTGCGCGAGGCATTCCCGCAGCGGGCGCAAGAAGTATGTCAAGAAACACCCAGATAGGGTGCGCAAGGTCCCAAGTCGGAAGGTGAGTGGCGATCCCGCTCAAGTGCGGACATACGAGCTGATACTTCAAATCAAGCTTGAAGGACAAGGATGTCCAGCTTCAATAAGGCAAGACTGGCCTTTACCATGCAAGTGCTGCTGAGATTGACCGTATCACAGTTACAAGACATATTTCGATTCGGACGTCGTGCGCGCTTGCTGTGAGTAATTCGCTTCGTCGCGACCAGGTGAGATGTTAAGTCGCTTGCCAGACATGTCACAGCATTCGCATGAGGTTGGTCTGGCGAATCTACCATTTACAAGACGCGGTCGTAAAGCAGCCACCACTGAGGAGAAAGAACGCTCGCGGAAGCACTTCCGGCCTCAAGACGATGCCAGCAACACCCTCTCTCCCACCCCAGGGCCAGACCCACAGAACGTTCCTCCCCCACTACCGCCACCACCAGCCCAAAACCATGCTTCACATCATAATCATAATGCCATCGCAGGTCCATCTAATATCCCTCAGCCCGCAGCAACATATCCTGCCGCCGTATCTGCACTTGCTCCATTGCCCAGCCAGCCATCCTACCAGCCCCAGCAGCCGGCTTACCAACAGCCCACCCCCCAGCCGTACCCCCCACATACTCACGTTGACCCCAATGCTACTCGGCAAGATCGCTGGGACAACATGTCCACACTTTTCAACTCCGTGCGCGAACACGCTCGTAATTTCGCCTATCCTGCCGTCAGCGTGGCCGCACTGGAGACCATCCTGATCAGGTTGTATTTGGAAAGTCCTGTCGGATCGATTGCCAGTCCACATCAGCAGGTCCCTGGCCAGCATGGTCGGCCTCAAGGTAACAATGGCGTTCTAGAAACCCCTCCATAGCCTTAGCACCACTTTCCCCTTGGTTTCTCTTGACTTCCCTTGGTCACCTACTGTAACTTTTCATCCCCCTTTGAACGAAACTTGCGCTTTCTCGCATGCCCCTACACTACCGATCTGTATCACTAAACGAAATACCTGTATTTGTTCCATCATATCGCAGTCTCCCACCCATTGTCTTCGCAGCAGTTACATAGCATGTCCGTTTTGCACTCGGTTTACTGTACTTTCGGTAATTTCTGTTTCGGAGAAATGTGACGTAGAGTCACGCCTTGAACTTAGTCCTCCCGCAATATAGATTCAGAATGCGGTTCCTCCTTCATCCCATCCACGATGTCTGCGATAAGTTTCGCCAAACAGGCGTTCGGTCGAGAAAAGCCGCATGTTCGTAGCATTTCTGCGATAAAGAAACAGTTGTTCAGATGTCTTATTTCAGTCCTCCATCACCGACTGGGTGGAGATACTCACCGGAAGCAGCTACGAGGAGGAAGCGTATGATGGGTGCGTGCTCAATTTCAAATGATTTCTAGGAAGGTATTCTAAATTGTGTAATGTGAAATAGGATTCCAGAGCTTGTCGACTCAATTAATCTCCAAGGAGCCGGGTGCCTACGCCTGTTCCATCTATTCCGGGATATACACTTACACGAGGGACTGTAGTACAAGTGAAGCGTCCAGAGCGCTGCGCAAGAAGCTCAAGCATGGTGGTCCACATCAGCAGTATCGTGCTATGGTCGTACGTGACTGTGATTTACAAGTGCGTTGTTCAGCAGATAACGCAGGAATTCGTATCCGCAGCTCCTAAAGGCGCTCGTCGAGAATTGCGGTCATAAATTCCAAGGTGTGTCACACTACTTCCTGGAATTGCTTGATATCACAATGACACACGTATCTTAGTGTCTTTCGCGGATGACATGCTCACCGATGCGCTCAAGCAAATAACCGCTGATCCTTCGGGTGACCCGAGGGTAAAGAAGAAGGTCCTCCTCGTCCTCGCAAGCTGGGAACAGCAATACAAGTCGGACCCTCAGATGACACACGTAGCCGGGCTGTACAAACAATGCAAGCAACACCGAATTACGCAGCAGCAAACGATCGATCATGTCGTCACCTCGTTGGGACTGCCGAACCAAGAATCGGATGCAGCGCGTCGGAAACGTGCAAAGAAAGAGGCGAAGGAAGCGAAAGAGAAAGAGAGGCAGCAGAAGGAGGAGGAAAGAGTGAGGCAGAGCAAGCAAAGACGGCCGGCCTTTGACTTTGAGAAAGTGAGAATCGAGGACCTCTGTCCGCGACGACGCTGACAGACAAGCAGGACAAACCAAAAGTCTTATCCAGTATTGTCGAAGCCTCGCAGGCGACTAGCAACCTCATAAATGCCATAGTGGTAAGCGGGACATCATTACCTCCAATATGCAAAGCTCAGACTTTTGTACAGCTGGTTAACACGGAGAAAGACAGCATCTCCACCAACGAACGCGTCCAAGAGTGCTTGGAAAAGGCTAAAGCAGCGAGGAAGCCTGTGGTCCGATATATTCAGGTATTTCGCTATGCTGTTTCCTGTCAACCTTCTGCCTCACAATTTGCACAGTTGGTAGAGAACGAAGAACTGATCGGAACGCTCATCGAGACGAACGAACGAATAATAGGCGCATTGGAGATGTACGACCAACTCTGCTTGGCCGAAAAGCAACCACCAGCAGCGGACGAAGCTGCTAGCGAGGTGGCCCCTCAAATGACCGGAGAGAGCGAAGTCTTCAAGTTGCAAGAGAAGCAGAGAGCTGCCATCAAGCGGGCTAAACAGGCTGACAATTCTAACGTCCATCCAGACCTGCAGGACCTGAACTTTGGGGCTATTGGTGGTTCAGCGGCCAATCTGCCGCCACCGATAAAGCCCTCGGGCCAGGGGGACGACGGTTCCGACGAAGAGCCTTATGACTTCCGAGGATCGTTGTCGGATTTCAGCGACTATGTATCGTCGGACGAGGAGACCCACAACGCGTCATCATCACGAAGACCGAGAAAGGACTATGTCGACGTGTCGGACGACCCCGATGTCGAAGCGACTGTTGCCATAAGGCCCCAAGCAGGGCAAGACGATCCGTTTGCTGACCCATTCGCAGACGAAGTTGCCATCGGTCCAACCAAACGTTGATGGAGAATGGAAATGGGTCGTTATATCGTATCTGAAGTGCTATCTATTTGGGAAATAAATGGAGTGCCTATGTTGTAGAGTATATGTAAACCAAACATCGGAGGGCATCATCGCCATTGGATCTTCGTGTTGGGCATAACGGACCGGGCGAGCCAGTGGGGTTCCAGGCAGCGAGGTAGGTGTACAGCCAATATCTTCCCCTGGTCGTCAAGTTCGACACCGTTCTCAAGGAGAGCGACTATTAATCTTGGGATAGCTGCCGCAGTTCCGTTCAATGTATGAGCAAACGGAAGAGAGGGCGTCGCATCCTTTTGGGCTGCTGGTGACGAGCCGCCTTTGCTAATATTGGGGTCTGAGTTTGGTCGGTATCGAATATGCAGACGTCGCGCTTGATAATCCGTACAGTTCGACAAGGACGATATTTCGCCCCAGCCACCTCGTCCAGGCGTCCAGGACTCCATGTCGTACTTACGATACGCGCTAGCGCCGAGTTCCTCAGACGGCATATCAAGGACCCTACAATCGAATGGGCGAATATCAGAATGCGCTTCAGAAGGACTCACCTAAATGGTATGTCAAGAGATGAATATATGTCCATCTGAATCTGTTTCATTTCCTCCATCATAGCGTGACTTTTCTCTGGCGTTGTTACCGCGAATAACTCGACCTTTGAGAATTGGTGGACCCTGTACAACCCCCTCGTATCAGCACCTCTAGCACCAGCCTCTGCACGAAACGCCCTCCCCAGGCCTACAACTTTCTTCGGGAGGAAGTGCGCCGGGAATATTTTATTCGCAAACGTTGCGGCTAATGGTATTTCTGCAGTACCTGAGAGTATCAACTGGGGAGATGATGCTGCGGATTCGATGTGGTAGACTTGAGACACAGGGGGGTCGGAGTGGTCGCGCGGCTGGAACCCACATCTACTTGCAATATCTGAACGCACGACATCTGGTGTCAAAACGGGGGTGAACCCGTGGTCCATGGCGACAGTCAGCGCGTAATTCGTTAATGCAATTTCGAGGAGAGCGGCTTCATTCTGGAGGTAATACCATGATGAACCCGTTGCAAGGGAACCAGACTCGAAGTCAACGAGGTTGAGGGCCTTTGTTGTGGATACGTGGTCGAGAGCAGGATTCATTTCGAGATTCTGGGCCTTGTGCATGTGTATGACTTTAGCGGCAGATTCTGGGCCTATGGGTGTTTCGGGGTGCGTATCATTTGGAACCATGAGTGCGAGGTGAAGGAGTTGGTCTGCGACAACGGACAACTTGGCCTCCAGTTGGGCGATGTCTTCTTTCAGGGTTTTCGCTTCTTCCAAAAGAGCACCTTTGGCTTCCTTGTCTTTTGCAGCCTTCTGTATCCTCTCCCCAACGGAAGACCGCTCGTTCCGTTTCGCGTTCAGAGTCGCAGAAATATCCGTGTGTTCCTTGTACAGACTTGCTATTTTTGCGATTCCGTCCTCCGGAAGAGGTGCCTTTCGTTGGAGGGCGTTTCGCGCCTTTGTTTCAGCATTTTGGACTATGGCACGATAGTCTATACGCGGAGCAGGAAGCATGGTGCTTGTATGGACATGTTCTGGCTTCGCCGACGACGCGTAGTATCGATGCAGCCTCTTGCCTCTTGCATCCTTGAGTGCCAACTCTTCAACAAATGTAGCAAAGACTCACAAGGTGCTTCAACCCAGTGTCGATTGAGACAGCGAACGGCTGCTTTGAGAGACCTCGGGTGCATGGTGGTTGTTGTGATCGCCGGAGTCGGAATGATCGAGTGTGTGCCATCCCGACGACTGCATGTTTGTCTGTTTCTTTGGATGTAAACAATGGCGCGACGATTCTGCCCACCACGTGCCTTCCGCTTTCTTTATTGATCAGCATGATCGGCCGTACTCCTCCTCGACCGCCATGGCAAGCGACCCTCAAGAAACTGGAGTTTCAAAGCGTCTGCGCTTGGTCAAGAACGTAATCATCGTGCTCTCTGGGAAAGGTGGCGTCGGCAAGTCATCAGTCACAACACAGCTTGCCCTCAATCTATATGCGTCTTCGCCCACTGCTCGAGTAGGAATCCTCGATGTCGATCTCACTGGGCCATCTATACCCCGAATGTTGGGTGTTGATGGTCACGGCGTTCATCAAAGCAGCGACGGATGGGTCCCTGTGTACGCTGATGGCCCCTCAGCCCGGCTGGCATGCATGAGTGTGGGGTTCTTATTAAAGAACAAAGGAGACTCGGTAGTTTGGAGAGGTCCGAAGAAGAACGGCATGATTAGACAATTTCTGAGCGATGTGAGATGGGGCGAACTAGACTATCTGGTAATTGATACGCCTCCAGGTACGCCACGGACTCTCACAACCATATATCTCATCACCTCATTGCAAGGACACCTCATTTAGGGACTTCTGACGAGCATCTATCCTTGTTGGAGCACCTTGGCCCTGTACATGCGCGACTGTCCTCGGTGATCGTGACGACCCCGCAGGCTGTAGCGCTGCTCGATGCCATGAAGTGTTTAAGCTTCACGCGCGCCGTGAATCTGCCGGTTCTAGGGCTCATCGAGAACATGAGCGGTTACGTATGCCCCTGCTGTGGTGAAATTAGTAATGTCTTTTCGACAGGCGGAGGGGAAGACATGGCGAGGCGGGAGCAGCTGACCTTCCTCGGTAGTCTGCCCGTAGACACGGAGCTAGTGACATTACTGGACGCAGCAGCCGAGCATGATGCAGAGAAGTCGGCAACGACCAACGGAACGGAGCCTTTCGCGCTACTGTCGCGATACGAGAAGACGTCGTCAGCCAAGCTATTTAAGGGAATCGTTTCTCGTGCACTTGGGAAGCTGACTGGCGAACACGCGGTCGAAGAAGCTGGGGTGTAATAAAACGAATTCTGGTGCGTCGACGGGATTTTCGCGGTCTCGTCGCTGATTTCTGAAGCGAGTAGCCAGAGAAATGTATCGATAGCAATAGTTGACTGTAATCCTAGATGCTGCAGTATTTGTGCGCCGCGCGAGAAGCCGAACAGCAAGTGTGGCCATTTGGGAGCCCTGAGGTGGATGGGGTAATTGGCCACCTCGAGGCGGCTTATGTTGAATCAACAAGCTCAAAATGGCAATCGCATGATCACAGTTCGTTCACTCAACATCCTTTACCTCTCTCTCTTCCTCTCCACCACCATCTCCCATGTCCCCCACAAAATAATCTCCCTGTACGCCTGTACTTTTACCCAAACGACTGCTCGCGAACACATACCCGACAGTGAGCACACTCGCCACGCCGACCTCAACGCATATACTCACCTTTATCCCAAAGACGCGTCTGATTCAAAGAATCAGCTCTCAGACACCAGCAAGAACCGAAATTGCGATGATATCCGCTCACGACCCCATCGACATCCCACACCCACCCCGACGAAGACGATCCAGCCTGCTCGACCGTTGGATAAAGGAGCAGCAGACACAGCCCCAAGTGACGCTCGACGACCCTCCAGCCATTCTTGGCTTTGACCCCACGTTTCCAAGCTCTGGGACACCGCCGAACGCCTACTTGGCCTACCCAGACTTGGCCCGGCGTCAAACGCCAGAAGAAGCCAGCGATGATGACAACACCGTGAATAGTTATGATCTTGTCCAAGACGATGACATTCCAGCCCATGTTGGCGTTGATCTCACACCGTTCGAGGTGGGTTTTGATTGTATCATTGATCCCGTATCATGTTCATGCTAAAATTGCATCTATACAAAGGCTCCCACAACGCCCAAATTCCACAGGTCCTCCTCTTTCCTCCCCGCCCCCTCCTCCTTTCGCGGTCTCCTCTCATTTCGTTCAGCCTCCCCCTCGCGTTCAATCCCTCGCGCCTCTAACGCTACCCCTGTAACGCCCTCCCGAAAATCCATCTTCCCCCGACACGACACATTACACCCGCACAATCACCACTCCCGCGCTGCCAGCCTGTCGACACTGAGCATATCTGGCCAAGCAACCCCTTCCCCAAAGCCCTCTTCTCCAGGTATGTCCAAATGGCGCCCCAGCGTTATGGGGCATTTCGGCTCTCCGTCATCACCGGGGAAAACAAGTTCAATCACAGAATCCACATTTACGCCCTCTCGTCCCAGCATATCCTCGTGTATCACCCAGACCTCGACTGCGCCAACGACCGTCGAGATGTCCTTTCACAAGTTATCGCTTGTGGACTCCCTCCAGTCGACCGCGTCACCTAGTATGATCTTCAAGACCAGGGGAACCCTGTCTACGCTATCTCGGAGTCGCCCACCCACTGCTTCCGGTGTCGGTTCATCTTACCAAGTGGAGACCGAGAACAGTCTGTCAGGACGAGCACCATTTGCACCGAAATCGAAGAACCGATATAGAAGCCACCGCGTGTCTGATGATGCCAGGGATGAGATTTCCGGGCCAGCATCTGATATGGCGCGACCACATGTGGCCTACGCCTCGGGCAGCTATCGTGGGCCGATGGGCCGTATAGTTGCTCGAGAGTCGAAGAAGAAAAAGCTTGTCGCAAGTGGCGTAGGGCCGAATGAATCTCGCAAGTTTGAAGCATTCAGGCGATGGTGTGAGGTCAGTATGGTCTTTCAGACTCCGCCCACGTGATATGTGTGCTGATCGAGATCGGATTTCATTTACAGAGCTTCGGCGAAGTGAACCAGATAACGCGGATGCCAGATGGTGATCTCCATGTCCACTTCCGAGATGCAGAAGTTGCAGAGACGGTGCGTGCATCTGCGCCGTTGCTATAGTCGATCTTCCGCTCAATTAATCCCTCTTTAGGTGTGCCGGCTTCGTGCTCGGGTATTCATTGCTGGCGTTGGCAGTGTGTATCTGTCATGGTATACCGGCAATAAGCGATGACCATCCTCCCTCCCTTTTGCCTATCTGAACATATGTAACAAAACACGACTTGTTTCCGCTGGCTTTCGGCGAACAAGGTCGTCCCTATGCCTTTTGCCTATTTCTCTGACCCGTGACGATCTTTTATGCCGTGAGTTTGTGCTGAGCTTCTATCCTACGTGTGGCTCATTTTGATTTAATTTGATCTCCCACTAGAACCCATGCCTGCCTCCCCCGTACAAACGCAACTCTATTTACTGCGATGACCTTGCCGCATCCAGTACCCTCAATTACCTTACCTTCCTTTCGTGCTGGTCCGCTCATCCCCATCTACACTCCTTCCTCATCCAGCCTAATTGCGCTATGATCACGCGAACATGAACACCTCAGACGTATAAATGACTTTCCTTGTGCATCGATGTATCACCAAGAATGCTTGCTATACCACATCATTGACGAATCATACCACCCATTCCCTTGTAAATAACAATCTTCCCTCCCTTTTTCGTGTATAAAGGACATCCGCGCCCACCCATTGTATACTGGTTACTCAACTACTACTTACATACACGCATCCATACCAAAATCAAACCAAAATAGCGTACAGATATGAATATCCCCAATACCGCCTGAACATTCCTTCTGTCTACCTCAATCAACCTCAAGGGGTGGTTCCTTACATCAATAGATGGCATGACATGGGATCCCGGGACATGAGGTGCAGGTTCGGTGGCTGAAGCAAGGGCACTCGGACGTAGGGAGGCCCTATTTATGTCGCGTTGAATAAGAGAAGGATAAGATGTTTGTCACGCGGCCTCACGCGGCGGACCTACAACTCCAAGGAAGCAAAAAAACCCTCTGTTCTAGAACAAGCTGTTTACTTCCTGGATGGCCCACGAGGCCTTTCACCAACCGTCATCAACATGATACATCGACGGGCATATCAATATCATCGCCAACATCATGCTCGCCCACACTTTGTCTTGGATGTCTGTCTAACTATCAAGTCAATTTCAATTTGAGTCATCAACGTTTCGACATCAGATCATGGACACCCGAAGCCCTTGGCTCGCTGGCAGAGCTTGGTTATGTTGGCGGTGGAAGTGTGGCTCACGCATCATGGCCAAGTTTAACACACATCCTCGCGGGAAGATATCAACACTGTTGCCCATCACCATCAGCGCTCGTTGACACCATGCCACTCAACGATGTTCTCAAACTTGTCTGAAACACCGGGGATCACATTCTTGCCGGCCACTCCTTAACACAGCACGGAAGCCATGGCTAGCCCAGCCCGGCAGTCTGCACCTGGTGAAGGCTGGGTGCGCATCCCAAAACGGCATCACGTTGTCAAGCAGCTTTCGGCTGCGAGGACGGCGAGGACGAACGGCTTGAAGACTACATAGATAGCTTCGCAGAAGGAGAATCATAATGCGCGAAGGGAAGTTAAATACGATCGACCACTTCAGAAGAAGGGTCTTCCAGTTTTACCTTTGCAACCAATGCTGGAAAGTATTTTCCCAATAATTGAAGCAATGAAGACGACGAGGTTCAGCTCTCGGAAACACTTATCTAGACATCTTTTTTTTAATAATGTGGGGTAGGTAGGAACTCGAATTCAAATTTTGGGAACATGGTGATGTAGGTAGGATGTCTACGCAAACAATGTCAGATGGATCCATGAATGATCATGCGAATGACTAGAGCACGACGGGAAAACATGAGAACATGAGGGATGTAGTATGAACGAATGTCAATGGAAAATGTCAATGGAAATGAATCAGAAATGAGTATGATGGAATGATTTTTCTTGGTAAAAATTTCGAGAAAATGGGAGATTAATTGGAAGAGAAACAGTTCCACTCCCCGGCCAGGGTAGTCTCTCCTATGTTGCCGTTACCTCGATATCTGTTCTGGAGAGGGGACCGCCCATTCTTATTGTAGTTCGTGCTGGCGTCTCTGCGTTGGCCCCCTGCAACGGGGGCCCAAGGCCGTCGACCTTGGTGAGGCGCTAGGGCTTGATATGGGTACGGCACCATGGGGGGGAAGTGAGCCCAAGGCGCTGGGTGTCGGGCTGGTGCGTGTCCAGGGATAGCCTGCGCCGGAGACGGGCAAGGCTGTCGACCTTCGTTGTTGGAATTATGGTCCTCGGGGGAACATTGGGTCATGTATTGACTCAGCGCTTCGTGAGGATAGAAGGGGACGAGCCCACGATGCTCGTCTTGGAAGTGGCCAATGGCAGGCACGGGAGGAGACGGATAAACAGGCTGCCCACCGTCAGCGTCACGTTGGGGAGCATATGTTGGATGGGAGATGAAGGGCTGTGGCCAGTCTCGTCAGCTATTGTCAGTCAAACAAGAGATAGACTAACCCCGTACATCCCAGGCCAGTAAGGTGCTGGATAGGGAGCGGAGTTGGCATCCGAATGCACCCCACCAGGGCCTGGAGGAACTACATGGTATCCAGGATAGTAGGGCACTGCATATGGTACGTGGGGCATTTGGGGTACTCCCCAGGGTCCTGGGTGAAAGTAGTGAGGCTGAGCGTTCATTGCGCTCATAGTAGCCATTGACGGCGGGACCGGAGGTGGGAAAGAAGGTAAAGCGCTTGGTGTAGCACTTTCAGCGCCTTCGCGATTACTTTCGGTCGATGCAGATTTCCCGGGAGTTTCAGGGTTCTGTTGGCCTGCAGAACCGCTGCGAGGTTCGTTGTTGACATCTGTCCCTACGTTCAGAGTTCCGTCGAGTCGGGGTTCAGCGTCGGTGGAGATGTTGAGAGCACCAATATTTGGAAGAACAGTGTCGTTGGGGACGCTCCCAAAGTCGTGGGGTGGTGCTGAAGGGTCTCGGTCGTCCCGCCTACAACCATCAAAACGACGATAGTTGTACAAGTGAGCTCGCACTCCTCGTCCGCCCCTGCCCCGTCCCCTGCCACCTCGACTGACATGGCGGTACTGAATTCGACTGAATCTTTCCTATTGTTACGGCTTTGAATACGTACTTCCGTCCACTAGGTTTGACTTACTTGTTTATTCTTCGCATACGCTGCTGATTCAGTATTTTCAAAGGACACTATAGCATATCCAGTGGGCGCGTTTGCTGTGATCGATGAGAGCCGAAAGGATGACGCTGAAATTGTAAGGACTTACGAGGCCTTGCGACCCTGACATCCTTGATCCTACCAAAGGCAGAAAAGTAGTCTTCAAGTTTGTATTCCGTCCATGCTTCGGGTCCATGAACCAGTATGTTTGGAATATACAACGCAGATCTGTCGAATTCTCTGTGCGCGTAACCTTCTTCGAAGCCGCAACCCACATGGGTTTTCTTACTGTGCCAATCTGGGAAGCCGGGGAGCGGCTCTGCGTTAGACGGTGTTGAGGGAAAGTCGGACTCATTTGATATAGGTGACATCCCCACGCCGTCGGACATCCCATTCTTGGCGCCTTGAACCTGGGGTTTCGAGGGAACTAGAGGAGCAATGACTGCGCGAGGTGTGCTATCAAAGTCCAATTCAATATGCGTCTTAACTGCATGGAAAGGTAAGTACCTTTCGTCGTCTTCGATGTTCAATCTGTTCGCGCTGAACATATGTCCTTCGCTAGGAACATCCGTGCTCCAGTCAAAGCTTTCCTCTGCCTTGTTAGGAGAGGGGGAAGCATCGCCGACGATACCATCGGAAGGCTGATTTTGCAAGACAGCGGGTTGAAGACGATGATGTGCCCATGTGACCGTTATGAAAGGGATCGCGAAGAGAGTCTGTATAGGATTTAGCATCTTGTGGCCGAGATAGAAATAAGATGTCCCTACATTTAAGGCAGTAACGCAATCGCTTCGGCTCTGAAACTTGATCTCCCAACACCTCGGGTCCATGGTTGGGAGACGAGGTGCATCATGGGGAGGGGGGTAGGTCCTTTCACTGTCGACTCCTCCTGGAACGGAGCGTGTACGTTAGTTATAAAGGACTTAAAGTAACAAATTGATGAGCCTACCATGATCAGAACATGCCTGTTTGAACAACTCAAGGCGTTCCAACGGTCCAAAGTGTGTTGCTAACTGATGAATAACCTGAAAAGGGTTTTGAGTTTATGTTTTTAAGTGACAGAAACTGTGAACTGGCCTCAGCGGTACAGACAACGGGTTGAAAGTGCAACCATGAGACTCCAGCCGGTGTTTCCTCCGATGCGGTTTCATTGAAGACCACTGAAGGGCTTGTGCGATAGTTAGAGGAGAAGCGTATTCAATGATTAGCAGCTCACCTTGCATTCTTGCGGATCGTCATTGAAAAAGGAAGGTCGCGAAGGTCGTAAGATTCGCTCGATATGGACGAGTTATTAGGAATCCTAAGTAAAAAAGAACATAAGGATCGCGTAAGGAAGGGCTAACAATACGAACCTATAGGAAACAAGTAGGGTCCTGTGTGCATGCGCCATTTCATAGCGCAGACGACGACCCAGGAAGAGCCTCTGAGAGTTAGCCCTGAGAGTGTCAAGAAACACGGCTGCGGAGTCCACGTTCTGAGACGGATTACGGCGCATATATCAGCATAAAGGACAGGAAATACAACCGTTCTAGACTAACCTCAAATTGCACGAATGCACACATGCCGCCGTCTTTGCCGTGGTGGATCTTGACATACATGATCTTGGCGTATTGGGAGAGATATACCTGTAACGAAAATCGAAGCTCCTTCTCGTCCATGTTCGTCGGCAGACTGCAACATTATTAGTACAGTAGAAATGTGGGGCGCGTTCTCATACCTTCCGACAAATATAGTTGGATTGTTGCAGGTCTGTTCACCCTCCCTGCCGGACGACGCGTCCGATTCTGCGTCGCCAACGGCATTTATGGGTGGGGTCTGCGCAGTCGGAGACAACGAAGGAGACGACATGGGCAGCGACTGGAAGCGATTGCCCCAGTGTCCGACTTGAGGAGAATAGTGAGGCATTTGGATGGGGAATCTGAGGTTCGGTGGGAGTGGGGGATAGAATGGGGGAGTTTGAAGATGGTGGTGGTAGGAGGTAGAGAAGGAATGGGACAGAATTCGCCAGAAAAGCCGTTGTGGGGAAATATCCAGAAAGGTATCTATATGTTAAGAAATAATATATTAATCGGAGAAATAGTACCAAAGTTGGGATTAAATGCGAGCATCGTGCCACGTGTTGTGACGCCCGACGTATGGGCTGCTAGTGCGAGGAGATATCGCAAGGCAGCAGCGACCTCGGGGGTGGCCCAGCGACGATCCAGGACGATGGCCACTCGTTACCCTGCTGTCAAAGAACCGTTTCGGGGAATCGGCCTTCCGGAAATGGGCATTATGCACAACTATCGCGGTAAATTTTTACCACCAAGATAAAACAAAAAAACTTTGGCAGTAATTTGAAGACGTCCTGCATCGTTCAACGAAGAGCTGGACTACTCAGGGTCATCTAACATGAGTTGCAATGAGCCACGGAGATTGACAGACAAAGCAACTTGATTGACTTCTTCTGCACTTGTCAGGAGAGGAAATTTCTTAAAGAAAGTCCAGAGTGGCGATGGATGATACCAACAGAATGGCTCGAACTGACTCAAGAAGGATCGCGAAAGAAGCGCCCATACTTTCAAATTCCGACCAACACTCAGCCAACGCCTGCCAACTCTTTTACTTTGACTCTCGTTCAAGTCAACCATTTGTTCGGATTACAGTAGGCCATGTCCGACGACGGCTACGGAGGCGGTGGAGCAGGGGACGACTACGATTACGACGGCCCTGGGTGCGCCACTTTCTCTTCTATCTCCTGACAAGCCTCCATATTCACACAAGGTCCATTTAGGTACCAAGAAGACGCCATCGTATGTACTTTGACGTTTACATGGATGTATTCTGAATTCAATCAATGTCGATCTCTTCGTCTCGATCGACGCTGCTAGGATGAGCAATATGATCTGCTCGCGAACGACCTCGGTGAGGGTGAACCGGGCCGTGAAGGGGAAGAAGGCGCGAATGGCGTCGAGGGGGCCCGAGTCAACGGCGTCAATGGTGGTGAGCACGACCAAGAGATGGGAGGTGTAGATGGGCCGCAAGAAACAAGCGGAGGGGGAGGCGGGGGTGCTGGACTAGCTGGTGAACGACAACCCAACAAAGTGCGGATTACCACACCATACCTCACAAAATATGAGCGCGCGCGAATACTAGGCACTAGGGCTCTGCAGATAAGGTATGTCGCTCTTGTTAAGCAAATACCTCAGCTTGAACCCGATTTCGAATACTCCAGCATGAACGCCCCAGTTCTTGTTCCCCTAGATGGCGAAACCGACGCCCTCGAAATCGCAATAAAAGAACTATCTCAACGAAAAATACCCCTCATCATACGTCGTTACCTTCCGGACGGCAGCTTCGAGGACTGGAGCGTATCTGAGCTCATCACTGATTGATTTTTGTTCTCGTATGTTGTATCTAAATTATTTCGTTCCCATTGCAAGTCAACGTTGCTTCGTGTATTCATTGGCACGAGACGGATGCTAGACTGCAGTACTAGTGGATTGTATATAGACAATAATGTTACAAATAATTGTACAATGGGGAATCCTGAGTAGACGAAGCACGCATATCAGTCTTCAGACCAACGTACGTCCTCGCCGTCTGGTCGTGATCGCTTTGGCGGTGGGAATCGTCTTCGTGGGTTTTGATGTCAGCGACTTCTGTCTTGTCAGACGAGTGGGCTCTTCCTTCAGGCTCATCATCGAGACGTCCCCATCTTCTGCTCCCACAAACTCCGTGCTTAAGTCAAGCGTATCGGCTATATCGACGTTTGTATGGTCTCCGAACAACAGACCTCTCTCCTCAGAGGGTAAGGCGTGCTGGGCTTTGTCCGATATCCTTCGTTTCGGCGGACTGGATTCCCCGTCACCATAGTGCGATGTTCCGCCCCGACGTTTGCTAGGTGACAAAGGAGGGGCATTCGTTTTGGAAGCGACAACATCCGGGGTGCTGAGGATCATATCCGTCGGCGCCGAAGGAGCAACATTCTCCTTCACTTGTGGTTTCTTCTTGGAGTCTGGGACGTTGATTAGCACATAGTCTTCATATACTGACGAAGACATTATCTTACCTTTGCCCTTCTTAACGATTGTCAACTCCTTTGCGACCTTAAATCCACTCTTATTGACATCTCCGTCTAATGTTTGTTGAACCTCCCAATCCTGCGGCCTTGACTTCCTCCAATCTGTCTCCACTCGCTCGCACCAGGCATCCGTCTCCCCAGCGACATGGTAGTCGATAATATCCGCCCATTCCGATCCAGGCGCCGTCTTATTAACGAAGATGACTTTCCCTGCCATCCTCTTTGCCCCCGCGGCACTCGTCGAAGGTTCATGAGAATGAACGGCCTTCGCAAAATCTTTGACGAGTTTCTTGAGCCCATGAACCTTTAAAGAAGTCCCCATGATGATAAGTATGTCCGGTCTCCGAGATACATCTGCAGCTTGAATCATGCCGATGTCATCACCAAGCGGATGAGGTTCGTCATAGAGAACGATGGCAGGCCTGAGCGATCCAACCCGCGTGGCACGAGCAGAACGAGCCTTGCGAGCTTCGCCTACATGTTGTGATTAGCCACTGACGCGAATAACATTGGTAGATGAAATATCTCACATCGTGTCGCGCACTCGGGGCATTCCGGTGGCGTGCCATTGTCGAACACGTCCAGATGCTCTTCTGCACAAGCATATTCGGCCGAACAGGAGACGCATCGAACTCGATGGATGTCACCGTGCAACTGGACATTACGAACGTCCTTAGTCTTTATTTTCGCCTTCCCCTTGCCAGATGACTTCGCCTCGTGGCTTGAGCTGCTTAACAGCCCGGCTTTCTCCTCGAGCCCATCTATATTCTGGGTATAAGAACGCAGGAGTTTCTTCTTCGAGTCGAGAGTCTTAAGGAATTGATGCGTGCGCGAGGGAGCTACTGCATCTATGGAGCGTTTAAGCTGCGAAATAAATGTATAAAATACGGCTGTTGATCGTTGGTCGCGGAAGAGTGAGGCGTCGAATAGGTCACGGCCTTTCAACACGATGTCGGGATATTTTTGTTTGACAAGCGCATACAGTCCATCGGAGGACCGGAAATCCTATGTTCAAAACGCGACATGATTAATATTCTTTCCCTCTATCATAAAACAGGCCACAGTTACCGGAATCCCGCATGAACACGATATACCCGCTCCAGTAACCACTACAATCTTTTTGCTCTTTGCGACGGCGAGCGAGAGGTCGCTAATGGCGCGTCTTATCTGTGGATGATCCCCCGAGCTGTGTAAGTCGAGTGTTACTGTCATGGTTGGAGGCCGTCGTTAGTGGTGGTGAGAAGCAACAACGCGACAGAATTTGAGGGCCCCTGTATGATATTTGTGTTTATTTGTGCGAATGTTCAACCGCGTTCGCGTCAGTCACGTGTTCGCTTGACCACGCCAATCTCGTTTGAGCAGTGATGGGACCAATGATATTTAATTGGTACGCTCTCGTCTGCGTACTATATACATATAGAACACTTTTATCTACACCCGGACCTCATGCTCAGACGATTTGGTTCTCTCGTAGTACCAGATCCCGGCAGTCTTTGAACAGGTAGAATTAGTGGTCGAGTCAATGTTCTTGTAGGCTCCAAATTGTTCCTAGGGGGACGTTAAGCTATTAACTCCAAAGGAGGACGTATGGCATACCGTTCCATGAACATGGCTGAAATACCAAACTTCCGTCAAAACAGTGCCGTTGGCCTGACATCCAAGGAAAGGTATAGCACCGGTCTGTGACACCAGAGCCTTCTGGATATTTTCCAGGCTGTATGTGGTCTCATTCGAGGGCACAATCCCAGCGCTTTGTATTGTGAACTCTAAAGTTAGTTTTTGACACAGCAGAAAAAGATCCCACTTACGAGGCGAGCATACTAAAAGTAGGATATCTGTGGAAGGCCCGTACTACGGCATCAAAGAAGTTTACAACGTCCTGATGCTTTTTATACGGCTGATAGCAAGCCACATCAAATGTAGAAGTGCAGGTTGCGTGCTTGGAGAACTATGGGGCAGTTCGTTACGAGATGTCCATGGCGGATCTGCTTTCACTCACCTCGTGACCCCAGAAATCGACGTTAGGCGCACCCTGATTGATCCAATATTTCTGCACTACGAAAAAAAAAAATAGAAACGAAATTCGACGGGACGTAAACGTTCATCTCACTGAAATCAAGTAGATCTTGCCGTCCGAACTGGGCAACAAAAGTGTCGATCCCTGGACCCTTCCATGCGGGCACAACTGTTCCATCTGGTAAAATGGCAGGAGAGGGAGTGGGATCAAATTGCCTTGAGAGATCACAGTACTGCTCGAATGATCTATGTGTCTAAATTCAGCCCAAAGACATGGCATAAAGATATATGGACACACCCGTCGCAGTTATCCGGCCACAGTCCATGGATGGTCCAGCTTTTCTCCGGAAGTAGCTGTCCTTTTCGCTCTAAGCCAGTCCACGTACTCCAGAACTGAGTCTGCAACACCAGTCCTCCCGGTGTCGGAGAACAGCAAGTGTTTTTGATGGGCGCTGTGTTCTCGCAAGAGTAAGTGAGAGGTTCGTCGACGCAGGAGGCTATGCTCGAGAAGGTGTCTGGAATGCCTCTGTGCAACTTCGCCTGGGCCGAGGTCACAGTGAGCGCTGCAAAGGCAACGGCGAGGGAAAGACGAAGGACCATTTTGATTGAGGGGAGTTCAACAGCGCTCCTACCAGAAGCTTTCGACAGCTCTCATAATGAGGCTTTTAAACTGTCGCTTCTCCTCCTCCACATGGCAAGGTACAATCAATCCCCCACGATGTCGGCCACATCCAACGAAGGTTGAAATATGCGGGCCAGCATATCCCTCGGTTTAATTGGCTACTAGCCATGCACCATGCGGAACGCCAGCCATATGGACCAATGTCATTTTCCACATTATTTTGGGAACGAACGTTGCTGGTGTTAAGACCACACTCTCGTAACTCGGGAAGGAATGTCGTCGGGCGAGAGGAAGACCGAGACTCAGCGCCGCCGCTTGTTCAGAACATGAAATGGTCCTGTCAGTACACGCCAGTCACATGAACAACTGTTAGATTTACCTCAGTCTGTTATCCTTATCATCGAACTTGAACTGCAATCAGCATCGAAGGAAAGCGGTTTGAAAGCTGGTTGTTTCCGTCGACGCTGGGAAGGTCACATCCCCTGGCGGCTTTTGGACAATGCCATACCGACATTTCCGGAGGACTGGTTCGAAGTTTCCGCTCAGGATGCAGTGGCACCGCCCGCAACTACTAAGAAGGGAACTCAGGGCTGTCGTCTTTGTTGAAGCTATCCTGATGCTATCCAAACGCCGGTCCAACGACGGTCATCCTGGCCTCGTCGCCAACTCGAGTCTTGGCAAGATATATATCGGCAATCGATGGGCGCTTGCAATATACCCAAGAACTTGACATCGCGTTTCGAAATCCGAAATCCCCTCTGTAACGCTACTTGGCGATGCGCCCGTCGAAGTTCTGTCCTGCAATGCGTTGTATCGAGTATGAATTGAAATGACCATGTGTTAGCAGGCCTGACTGCTATAAAACCCATACCTTTCCCTCGCAACTAACCCATCCTACTAGTATCTGCCATTTCCTTCCCCCTCTTGGGTTCGTCATGAAGTTCTTGCTTTCTTCTTTGTTCGCCGTTCTATTTTCTGTTCTGTTCCACGCCGCCTCGGCGTCACCGGTTGCAAGCCCCAATGCTCTCGCCTTGCCCCAGGAAATGTCGCTCGCAGAGCGGAGGTCGTTGGGTGCAGATGCAGCTATGGAAACATTGGTCACCAGTGTTATCCAGGGGTTAGTGGGAGGTGTTCAACTAGATAACCAGGTAACGTTTTAATCTTCGAACACTCTTGCACGACGAGTCGCTGATGCACCATACTTCCAGAAACGTGAGACTTTCACGAAGGAAGTAGTGTCCGAGATGAGGGCACGGTTCCCCCAATTCAATTGGATCGTCGTGCACGTCAAGCATACGACCAAATTTGATGGGACAAGAGGGGTTGATTGGGGCCACAAACATCACGAACTTGATATCCAGATCGGAGGCACCATTGGGTATGCATTAGCCGTTGAACGTGGACGGAACTCAGCTGACAACTTACCTATCATAAGATACGAAATCTACAATTTCAAGTCAGGAGAATTCACCAGACACGGTGATGGTGGCTTCATCAATGTTAGTTTTTCCCGCCACTACCCCGAGGTCATGGCTAATCTAATGCTGTAATTTCAGTGGGCCTTCCAGGGAAACTTGAAGTCGCGCTCCTCCGATGGTCGTCACCTCGTATTCAACGCTCCTTAATTCATGACATGATGGATGGGCATGTATGGGCTGCCGTGCCTTTCTCCTTCGTCTTATTTTGCACTTGGACTGTTGTGTTGCGTCTGAAGTCTGTTAGTCGCTAGTTTGCTATATATTTAACGTTGTGTCGTATGGTCATTTGTAAGGAGTAGATCCGCATGGAGCTGCGGACTTGTCCCATGGGCTTGCAATAATCGCTGTCTATCAGGGGCAATCAGGGGATTCGCGATCACGCCCAAATCATGTGAGACGTAACTTGCGGGGATTCAAGAAGTAACTTTATCTCTTGACCCTTTCATCTATACCACCACCATCCACCGTCCACGACCTCAGTATGCCTCCCAGACGAGCTCCTTCACAAGCCTCTGTCTCTGAATCAAGAGCGCAGAGTCCTCAACTAGACGAAGACGAGGTACTTGGCATCGCATACATCTTAGCCTGGAAACACAGCTGCTCATCGTACATCTTCCGTACATATATGTAGGTTCCAAATTTCGACACTGTTGATGAACTACAGCAACATGTGGGTGTCATAATGCTAACTCCAACGCATATATTGAAGTCATGGTCGCGACTTGTCACTGGTCAGGGCATCAACGTCCAAGATATCGTGAAGTTGAAGGCAAGTTCAGTCTAGTAAGAAGGCCAATATGTATGCTGACGATTACATTAGTCAGCAGCGATACATACTGTGTCTGGGGTAAACATGACCACGCGTCGTCAACTACTCAAAATCAAGGTGATTCGCTGTTTTAACTAGTTCGAGACGTCGCTAATTGTACGTAGGGCATGTCGGAAGCCAAAGTTGAGAAGATTAAGGTTCGCATATTCCAAACCCTCCATGTTAACTCACTTACACTGATCACAGGAGGCTGCACACAAAATCCTTGTGAGGCCTGTGACTATGTTATCTGCCTGTCTCAAACTGAACAAATGATAGGGCTCCTCGTTTGCCACCGGCATAGAGATACAAGAGAAGCGGAAAAGAGTCAACACGATCAGCACAGGAAGTAAGAACGTCGATGTGATTCTTGGTGGTAGGTTTGATATTTCCAAAAGGATTATCCTACGCTCCCATGACATTCTCGCCAGGTGGGATCATGTCACAATCAGTATCGGAAGGTACGGCTAGCTCTCCCTGGAGAATATTTGATGTCCACAATTCTGCAGTATACGGCGAGTTTCGAACCGGGAAGACCCAGCTCGCGCATACAATGAGCGTCGTAGCTCAATTACCGCCAGATCTTGGCGGAGCCTCTGGAAAGGTTCGGCTCTTCCTCCTGCTGACACACTTTTAAACTAATTCTACCTTAGGTTGCATATATTGACACAGAGGGTTTGTCAAATACTTACTTGGCCTGACCGAGGGACCTCATAAAATATCTATCGTAAAGGCACATTTCGGCCTGATCGGATAAGGTCAATTGCGGAACGCTTCGGCGTTGATGGGAGCTTAGCGTTAGAGAACATCCTCTACGGTAAGATAATTAACATCACCACAAGGTTGCTTTTGACCCTCTGTCATTAGCTCGGGCATTCAATAGCGAACACCAAGTCATCTAGTGTCATAGTTCGTCCGAGCCTCTTTGCTAACCTGAAGGGGTTTTACAGATGGAATTAATTAACGAATGCTCCATGCGTTTCGCCGAGGACAAGGACTTCCGACTCTTGGTTGGAGCTATTTCACGTCTACGCCAGTTCATACTCATGCCTTATTAGATTGTGGACAGCATCATGGCGCTGTTCCGTGTAGATTATTCGGGTCGAGGGGAGTTGAGCGAACGTCAACAGAAAGTAAAGTTGTTTCGAAGTACAATCCTTTTGTTGCTGATGGTATTCTTTGTTCGAAGCTCGCCCAGGTTCTACCCTAACTCAACTACACAAGCTTGATTGCTCACAAAATATAGATGCTCTCCAGATTGACGAAGCTCTCAGAAGAATACAACGTTGGTAGCTTCCATCTGGGCAAACATAAATCCTAAAGAGGTCACATCATCTAGATCGCCGTCCTTCTGACGAACCAGGTTCAATGTACTTTTCTAGCTATCATCTTCCATTCTCCGATGACATTAATAGCAATCCATCCCCTTCCATTCTAGCTGATCCTGGAGCGACGATGACATTCGTCGCCGGAGGCGCCTTAAAACCTATTGGTGGGCACATACTCTCACATGCATCCTCCACCAGACTATTCCTTCGAAAAGGTCAGGCTACGAGTTGTCCATTAACATTGTGCTTGGTCTTAAGCGGCTTCTAGGCCGTGCCGAGGAGCGTGTCGCAAAACTAGTGGATAGCCCCGACCGCCCAGAAAGTGAAGCTTCGTACAAGCTCGACGAAGGAGGCTGGGCCGACGTTTGATCTTGCTACTCAATTTCTTCCTCTTGGACTGGACTCTTGGACTGGACTGCTTGCGATCCATCAATCCTACTACTCATGGTGTCGACGTTCTGGATCTTCCTCCTGCTGCTCTCTTTGATGCTACGTTTCTCAAATATCTTGTGCTTGAGCTTGAGCAACAAAACCTTGACGTGATACAGATGCGCTTGCTGCGATATAATCAGACTTTACGAGTCTGCCATGGAGCTGATTATACATACGTTAAATACAAAATCATGAAAGGAAGAGTGACCAAAGACCGCAATAGTGTACATATCATTGGAAAATCAGGCTAGTCAGCCTCAGCAACGAGGCCCGCTCGTCCCCTGCGTATCCTGTCACCCAGATCACCCGAACCACCAAAGACTTTCTTCTGTTCATGGGCAAGGAAATTACCCATTCCTTTCGATCTCGCGCGGGCTGCATTCTCAGCCTCTAACTCAGCCTTTTCCTTCTCCAAAAGTTCGGTAAGTCGCTTCTGTCGGTCTACACTCATCGATTGCGCGTTTGAAGACATAGCAGCTAGTCTCGCGGCACGGTCCTGTTCGGCGTTGTTCGCGGGTGGAGGTCGGGCAGGAGGTGGGCTCATACGGGCACGCTTCCCATAAGGGCTACGGCTGCGCCTGCGGGCGATGGGACTAGGACTCCTTGGTCGTTTAGAATATCCGAGACTGCTTTGACGGCACTGCCTCGGACTATTATTACGGTGGCGATCATGATCAACATCGTCAGATTCGTCGGACCTAGGGTAGACTTGGATGTCCCGTCTCGAAGGTCCAGGGCTACGATCTCTGCGATACGGTGAGCGACTACGAGAGCGCCCACGTCGAGGACTTCGGTCCATGTATCGTGAGCTGGAATGTCGAGGAGGAGAGGGAGAACGACGCGAACGGGAGTACGAATCGCGAGAAGATGAACGTCGTCGGGGGCTCGCGGACCTCGAGGATCGGTGTCGTTCATGCTTTAACCGTCTGCGCTCTTCCTTCTCTTTTCGCTTCTCTTCCTTACTCCTCTTCTTGTCCTTCTTGGGTTTGATACCGTTCCGCTCCTGCATAGCACGAAGGCGAAGAGGGTTTGACATGAGAGCTTTGTAGGCTTCTTGCTCTTGCCGCTTTATGGCAAGCAATGGATCTTCTCGGACTTTGGCGGCAATGTCTCGAACATTGTTGGCATTCTGGATGGCGATGAAGTTCTTATGCGAGGCGCCAATCTGAATGACCACGTTAGTAGGGCCTATAACAGGGATAACTGAGACGCACCTTGGCATTATCATCAGCAGTCAACATTTTGTCAACTCGTTTCTTTCCCAGCAGATAGTCCTCTAAGTCGTTGGGATTCTGTGTACTCCCAGTCGCAGGCGTTGTATACATCCAATCCAGCCGCTCCGTGCGCTTCTTGCCAGTTTGCTCCTCCTGCAACCGTTGAAGCTCCTGGAGCTGACGCTCTTCTTCCTTTTCTTTACGAAGCTGATCCAGCTTCTTCTTCTCTTCCAGCTAAAATGACCTTGATTCAGACAACGACACTCAGTAATGATAACTGGATTGCGCACCGCCTGCTTTTCCTTAAGCCACACCTGCTCCTGATTCTTCAGGAGCAGCGGATGCCAGGACTTCTTCATGTTCAAATCGCCGCCACCCATTTTGGCTGATGTATGGGGGAGACTAGACGGTGAGGGTGTTGTGTTGGAGTTGGTGGTCGAGAGACAAGTGCCACAAATGGCAATGCACTTCTTTAGCGCCTAATTTCATTGTTTACGTATGTTGGTGGCGATTGATTCACTGACCGGCGCTTAGCATCAGCATGGCTCCGAAGGAACCAAACCGCCATCAGCTCTCCTCAAGACTTGCGTACTCACAGAACACTCCAACTTTCCTGAGGAAATTACAAAACAAGTATTCTGGGAAATACAACGAATCTGACGAGGAATCAGAGCCAGAGTTTGAGCCAGATGATGGCTCAGGACGCCCACCCATCCCCCGCCGTCCCCGCGAGCGACCACCTATTCCCGAACGACCAGATAATGACATAGGGAGTGCAGATGAAGATGGGGACGATGAAAAACCTACTGTTGTTGTACTGAAGGAAGGGAAGCATCTTACCGAACGTGAAGCAGAGAATATTTGCCGGAAGGGTAAATATCTGCTCCTTTGGCGAGTAGTGCCAGGATCACCTGGTGGTACTAAATGTCTTGTCAGAGAAGGGTCTTCCCCCGTTGAAAGAAGAGATCCCTAATGCACCTACCGACTCCAATGAGGAACCTTCTTCATCTACTTCTGCTGCGAAACCCAAGACGACCGCTCAAAGTTTGTCCTTCTCAACCAAGAAGTCAGGAAATTCGATGAAGGACTTGTCTACGTCTTTGAAGAGGAAAGCTGGGAGTCAGGCGGATTCAAACAATAACACGACGAAAGATGGCGGGAACAAGAAGAAGAAGAAACAGAAAAAGACACTTCTTTCCTTCGGCGACGACGCTTGAATGTTGCATGTTTCTGTAGATCTCTGAATATAACTGCGTGGCTTTGATTTACTGAAGCTCTTATTTTCCGTTGCCTTGAACCAATAACTAGGAAGTAAAGCGACAGATAAGCACGTGGGCTTTGGTTTTGGGTGATCATAGGAGACTGTATCTTGTCTGCATCTTCGATCTTTCTGCGGCCTCACTCACAACACGCTCCCTGGCCACGGGCCTGCTTCTCCAATGACTACCACTCCCAAGCTCACCAAGAAGCAGAAGAAGTCGCTCGCATTTCGAGAGCGCAGCAAGCACGGGAAAAGCAAAGATGGAATCGACAGCGAAATGGTTAATGACATTCCTATCCAGGAGAACCAGGATGAGGCTGCAATTCAGCTGGGTGAAGTGGAGGCTGCGGGTGTTCGGCGGAAGGATGAGAGCACGGTTCGGCCTCGCGAGGGCGTCCGCAAGGCAAAGGCAGCAAAGGTTGATCATACGGTCAAGGGCGAGGTGGAGGCTAAGAGCCCGAAAAAGAGGAAACGTAGCACAGAGGAGAGCGAGGAGAGCGCGGTGGCGATGGAAGGTCAGGTCTCTCGAAAGCGAGCCAAGAAGTCTGCTCGCGAAGCTGAAGGCGGGTCTGAGGCTGCCGAGACTGAGAAGACGGACAAATCATCTATAAAGCAAAGATTCATCCTCTTCGTTGGTACGCTGTCTTCAGAATCAAACTTTTCTCGTGCTCATAACAACGATCAGGAAACTTGAAATACACGACATCCCTCGAGGCCATACAAAAACACTTTGCTGCCTGCGGTGAGCATGTTCTAGCGTTCATACGTATGGTATCCCCTTGAATCCTCGTGTTCATAGACCCTCCACCATCAGTGAGACTGTTGACACCAAAACCGTCAAAGAACTCCACTGTTTCACATAAATCCAAAGGATGTGCATTCCTTGAATTCTCACAAAAGAGCGGGCTGCAGCAAGCCCTCAAGCTGCATCAATCTGATTTGGACGGCCGACGGATTAATGTCGAGCTTACGGCAGGCGGTGGTGGCAAGAGTGAACAGCGCTTGACGAAGCTGCGGACACGAAATAAAGAGCTGTCCCAGCAGCGGGTACGTCTCCAAGCTTGCCAGTGATTCATCTCGCCCCGTCTCTAATATGCTGGTCGTCACTTGCAGCAGAAGCACGGAGAGAAGGGAAGTAAAGGCAGCGGTAATGTTGAGACAACGGTCCATCTCAATCCGCAAAGATACTCCTCGACATCCGGCACTGAACAGAAGCCTATGACAAAGCATACATGGACAGTTGGCGATATTGTCGAGGATGAGGTACATCGCGGCGGCGCGAAGCACTCCAAGCAACGGAAAACCAAGTCGAAGAGCATGGGTACTGGCGTTAACGCGATACCCGTAGGCTGATGTACTAGCCTTCTGTGGATCAAAAGTACTATATATCCTCTCATAATGACATCGCTTTGACAAGCAACGGGATGAAAGCTAAATAGCATGGCGGTCTATTATAGATAATGGGCGAGCATATCCATTGCGTTGAAGAGCATACACTGCATATAATCCTAGGTAATAAGTAAAGGTCCAATGGTCAAACTGATGCCAGTCAGCCGAGAGTGGGGGCACGACACAATTAACCGGAAACAAGGATGAAGACCAGGAACTTCGAAGGAGTGTCAACAACAGCTTATACAGACTGAGAGGTGTACTCACGAAGACTATCAACACTCCGAACACCTTCAACATCAACCACCGGTTGCTCGAAATACTAGCATAGTACTTCAACAACTCCCGTTGCGCCCCGCTGACATTCGACGCAATGTCCATGGTGTCGGCATCTATACGTTGTACAGTTTCTCGTTGTTCGGCAACCATATTCGCTAATTGTGTAAAGATCTGTCCGAGCTCGGCGATAGTCGATTCTATGGATTCTATAGCTGTTGACCGTGATTGGATGTAGGAGTCCTATCGCCATGTCAGCATGGACGTTGTTACAAAAGAGACGCAGAATACACACCTGCTGCTCTACAAGTTCCATCTGCATGAATGCTCCACCGTTCTGCCGTCCGCCCGTCCCTTCCTCCGCTGAACCAAGGTCGAGGGCAAGGACATCACCATTCGACACAGCACGTCCTTTGCCTTTGGAGTCCTGACGGAACGAGCTGCCATCGCCCATAGGGTCATTGTGCTGCTGGAACAACACGGAGTCTAGATAAGCGATTTCATGAGAACTGCCAAGGAAGCTAATGGGAATGGAATGCGCACTGGTTGGGGCTTGGTTGGCAGCGGATGCGGCGGAATACATGAACTGCTCCGTGCGGTCTTTAGATTCCTTCATGTTCTGAGAAAGCAATGTCTGGGTGGGTGAAACAAAATAACAGAGGTGGACGTACCTGCGTCCGCACTTCCAAAACATCTTTGAAGCTCATACTCGTGGTTGCGAGTTTGCTTTGCAACAGCATCACCACATTATGGTTATGCTCGTCAATTTGTTTCCCTTCAACAGATGTTGATTGTGCCTTCCGTTGCTTGATGTACGCCTGCAGAGAAGCAATTTGCTTGTTTATGCTCGCAATGTCTTGCTTGATTATGAACGTCAGTTCCTGCAATCAGAGTCCTTCAGTCGACTATTTTATTCGTGTATCTGATTCAGTACGCACACTGATTTCCACTGGCCGGTCATCGAATAATGTCTTCCGTTTGGCCACTAGGGCCGCAGTCAGTTTTGAACAATGCTGGCTGTATGGATGAAGTTGACGTACACTGCGCGAGCTTCCCCAGCTTGATCGTCGTGCTACTGATATCCTTTCCTATCGCAGAGGCCATGCGCGCGAAATCGCTCTTGCTCCCGCCCGTCCTGCCATTTGCCTGGTTCAAGAGGCGTTGCTTTGCTTCGCCGTGGCGTGGAGGCGCGGACCTGTTTCGTATGGAGTCGACGCAAGCCCTGAACTCGTGTGTCCTGTCCTGCACGGGCATTGTCTATTTGATTCGGTCAAGGAGTGTAATTATCAGAAAATTAGTTTGCTGTAAGAGCCAGGATGAATACACGTAGGTTGAAAGTCGCTGGAAAGGAATTGCCAAAGTTGGACTCTGCGTTGGAGAAACTCTAGGTTCCTGCTTATGTCAGCTGGGCGCTAACGCTTTTGGCCTTAGCAGTGCTCCTTCAAGCTTGTCCAAGTGCATCAGCTCGTGTCCTCCATGCAGGTCATCTGAAAAGCGCCACCCGCATGCTGAGGATACCCGTGTTCTCAAAGTTTGCCGTAAATTCAAGGCCTTTTCTTTCGCGACCAACTTTTCACCGTCCACAGCTTCTTCCGTTCACCCCACCACTCACTGCATTCTTCTCTTCGAAATCTACCATGTCCCTTTCGCCAGATAAATCCAGAGTAGTCATCTTTGGTGCCGGAAACTTTGGGAGTTGTCTAGCAGATCATTTGGGGGACTCTGACCACGATGTCTACATGTGGTCGCGCGACGCGAGCATCGTCGAACACTTCAACAAGTTCCACCGCAATCCCCAGTTCCTCAAGGAGCACGCGTTCTCCGAAAATATAAAAGCTATCGGCCCCGATCTCCCCACTGCCGACTTCTTGAGCGAGATGGATGTTCTATTATTTGCCATCCCTACACAGGGCTTGAGGTGTGTATGAGTATCGGTGCTTCTCACCGCGACCACTAATATATAGTGCCTAGGGAGAAC
This sequence comes from Pleurotus pulmonarius, assembly GCA_012980535.1. Taxonomy (NCBI): domain Eukaryota; kingdom Fungi; phylum Basidiomycota; class Agaricomycetes; order Agaricales; family Pleurotaceae; genus Pleurotus; species Pleurotus pulmonarius. The sequence goes on from SJKF01000002.1 coordinate 1,710,554, forward strand.
TTGAAGTTGCTTCGACCCAGACTTGATGAGAACAAACTTCCGCTGCTCATATTTGTCAACAAGGGTATAGAGATGGGAACCAACGCTCTAACTTTGGAAATCATCGCCGACACTTGCGGGGAACATATTGCCCGAGCAGCTACGTTTATTGTGAGCGGCGTCTATCGTTGCTGTTTCGTTGCTTACTTCTTTCCATTGTTAGTCTGGCCCTTCATTCGCGAAAGAGAGTACGTGATTGATTTGCGTTATGATGGGCGCTCCTCACCCAACTCAGTTGTCAGACGACGCCCGACATCAGTCTCTGTCGCATCGTTCACCATCTCGGAAGCAGAGAAGGCAACTCAGGTCTTCCATCAACCTTGGTTCCGTTGGTACGTGTCGCACTCGTAAGTCGCGTGGGTTGCTACTAATAATGCGATGTCTAGTTACACCGGCGGTGATCCCATAGGCCTCGAGTTGGCTGGTGCCTTGAAAAACGTGTACGCTCTTGCTGCGGGGATGTCTGATGGCCTTGGCTATGAGAATAACACGCGAGCAAGTGAGTGAACACATAGCAACACTTTTATTTCCGTGATACAGCGCGACTGATTTATGTCTTACTCACCAGTGATGATCACAAGGGGCCTAGCAGAAATGACATGCATCGGAACAGCGTTTGGCGCGGAACCCCTGACCTTCTTGGGTTTAGCTGGTGTTGGTGACCTCTTCCTTACGTGCAGCTCACCAACAAGTCGAAATTACACGGTAGGCTACCGGCTTGGGCAAGGGGAGTCATTAGAGACAATAATAGACACGCTTGGGAGCGTGGCAGAAGGAGTTTCAACGGCGAAGGCAGTTAAAAATATCATCGAAGAGTTGGATGTTAAAGCACCGATAGCCACAAGTGTGAGTGGTCAGATGCTGGAAGCTCATACGTGTGCATCTGACGCGAGCTTGGATAACAGATTTACAACGTCCTGTACGAAGGCAAAGATGTCCGGACTGCGGTGTCTGACCTGATGGCGATGCCGCCATCACGAGAGCTGGAACTACCCCCGAAAGCTGGCGGTCCCAAGTGGCGACTGGTGAAGAAGGTTGGTCTTGAGTGAGGTGTAATATATCAGTTATGATATATGAGATGGACTTTCCCCGGGCCCCGACTTGGTATACCCATACCCACTGGTCGGTACCGGTTTAGAATACACGGAGTACATAGACTACCATAATAATGATCATAGAGGGTATCGTGTCCTCGGGTTACCGTAATTATGATTTGCGAGCGGGACCATTTCCCAAGGACGCCGGTTGTTGAAAGAGATTCTCAGGGAGCACCTTCCCGCAGAAAAGGCGGTGAGATGTTCTTGTGGCAACCGGCTTGAGTTGCCGACGGCCATAAGAAACGATCGGGATTGCCTAATCGAGCGAGATCGATCCCTCTCACGTGCCTTGAGTAAGGAAAAAATGGGTGCAGAAAATCAAGCGTACATCCGGACCCAAGTGAAGCCAGGAGCCCTCAGTCACAACGCTTGTTCTCGAACCACCACCATCGTGTCAGCTTCCACTCCCTTGTCCCACCGTCCCCGCCCCGTCTCCTCCTCGTACCCCCATAAATTATAATGGTCTCGACGCTCTGGAAGGCCTGCTCAGAAGGAAACGTCCCCGAAGTAAAATCCCTCTTGCTCGAGGCAAATGAAATCGATGTTGAGATCAAAGGTGCTTGCCATTTACCTGCCCCGACTTCCACTCTGACCACCCTTCACCTCACCCTTCCACGTAATTGCGACTATATCGGCCCGTTGCAAAGATCATACCGGGTGCACGCCCTTGATCGAAGCAGTGAAAAATGGCCATGTCGAAATCGTGAAGCTACTGTTGGATAAGGGTAACTTTCTCTTATTAACCCACCACTCACGCCAGATTTCTTGACGAGGTCACCCATTGCAGGCGCTGATCCAAGAAATAGATCCAGTCAAGGCCCTCCAGAGCAGTACACAACCGACGAAGCTATACTCGACCTAATCCGCAGCGCCGCCGAAGCAAGAGACATGGCCGCTGCTAATTACCCTCAACAAAACGGACAGACACTGCCCAACGGTTCGGACCCCCAAAATTACTACCCACCGACGGAGGTGTACACGTATTTCCCGACGCTCAATTCTGTGCCTCCTCCTCTTCCCGAGGGTGCAGTATACTATCAACCTCCACCGTCGGGCCATGAGGGCGCAAACGGGGATGTGCGCAACTTGCCCCCTGCCGACATTGCACGATTTATCCCTTGTAGATACTTCCCCGCTTGCCGCTATGGTGCCTCCTGCATGTTTTTGCACCCACAAGGGCAGTACTTCCAAGGGCCAATGCCGCCTCCAGCACAATATCCTGCACCATACGATCCGATGGCCCCAGCTCCGTACCCGCTTAATTATTACGGACCTCAATCTCCCAACGGCGTGCCCCAGATGACACCCATGTCGCCTTCGGCTGCCCCCATGCACCCCATGATGCATGCGAGGTCAGGCTCCGAAGTCCTCTCCCCCGCGCAAACGCACTTTAGTCCGCAAGGAGCACCCCCACCGCTTCCCTATGGTCCTATTCCTCCTGTCGCCTACCACCCCAACCCAGCGCCGGTTCCCATGGCCGTTCCACCGCCGCCGCTGCCTCCCGTCCATGCTCCTCAGGGTCTTCAATCGCCCCCAGTGATGTACAATGCACCCCCACCCACTCAACCGTTCCCCGTTCTCCCGGAGGCCGCCGGTCAGTATCCTCCTCTACCCAGCGGCGGGCCAGTATCGGGATCGGATGTTAATGGAGCCGTCAAATCCGAACCTTACATGCAACCCTATCGCGATGGTTCAGGAAATTCTAGGAGAGGGAATGGCAGACGCAGCTCCTTTGCCAGCCGCAAGCCACCTTGCTTCTTCTTCCCGGCCGGTCGGTGCAAAAATGGGTAATTACTCATCTAACCATTGTTTATTTTGTACGCGACTCACGCTTATCTGTTAGGGATGACTGCCGCTTCCCACATATTCTTGAGCCTCAAAACCAGCATTTACCAGCCCAAAACTCTGGACGTGGTGGTCACCGAGGTCCAAGAGGTCATATTAGTGGGCCCAGCTTGGAACAAAAGTTCGGAGCAATGTCCGTTCGTGATGTAAGCACCTCCCTCATGGTCTAATGCAAAAACTTACGACTTGATTTAGGATGGTTCGCACCCCCGCGGTCCCAATGGAATCGAACGATCTATCTCTGCCGATAGTGGTCGACCACGTTTCCAAGGCTTGAAGACCAATCAATCCATTGCTAACACAAAAAAGGGACCGAGGCAGCTGCAGCGTGTTCCAAACGCCGATGAATTTCCCGTCCTCGCTGGCTCAGTAACGCCGCCGTCTCGTAGTCCTGGCGCGAATGGCACATTACACATCAATGGCTTCAATGGGCCGACCGCCGCGCAAGTACTTCAGGCACCAGCACCTGTGCGTCAGAACAGCACAAGGGAATCAAGTACTCGCGGCACGTCCCCGGACTCGGCCAAGGCCGCCAAGATCCAGGTTAATAATTAGTCCATTATCTTGGATGGAAATTTCTGAATAACACTCCACCACAGGAGTCCACCGAGATCCACATCAATGGGACGAACGGCGTTAATGGCGTAAACGGCGCAGCTAATCATGAACCCTCTCCCGTGTCCACGAAACTACCTATCTCTTTCGCTGCAGTCGCCAACGCAGCTAGCGATGTCTCCCCAAAGGAGATCTCCGTCTCGGCTTAAACCAAAAGTATTAATGTCGCTCTATGTACAGTTGCCCGCCGCACATCTCCACTCCATCTGATGATTAGGACTGTCCTTACTTGTTGCTAGCCCTAACTTGCTTTCCTGGCTACTTTTTCTTCCTCAGCTGGTCGTCTCACTAGACTCTTGTCGATGTCTTCCTTTTCTTCCATCCGTTTATGCTATTACGATCGCCTCCTCATGCCCATTTCTCCCTCCAATATCACTACATACGTTAAGCATAGCATATTGATATCTATCGCTCTCTCATCCTCCCGCATTCTTCTCGTTCCATCTCTTTTCACTCCTCGGTAGAACCGCTTGACACTTTCGCTTCTTGTCTCTATTGCTCCTTGGGATCTTGTCGATTACCACTGGCTATCTCCTCCGTTTCTCCTCCCTGTTGTCTCATATCTACCATCGCCTCACCACATCCACACAACAAACACATTATCTATCTATATCGCTATGTCTCGCGCAGGTTATCTGCATTGATTTGGTGTATCTTGTATACAACACTCATTACAATATCACTACCTACTGATTGCCCTATGATCACAATGGTACATTATTCAATTCGACCAAGCACCAACATTCCTCATCTCGACACCGGGTGTTGAGGTGACCTCTCCCACTCGGTAAACCTGCGCGTCGCCGTTCTCCTGCAATATCTTTATAGCAGCGTCTACGTCGTTTGGGCCGACGATAACGATCAGCCCCAGACCGTTGTTGAACGTCCTCGCCATCTCCAACGGTTCCACGGCGCCATGTTTCATCAAGAAACGAAATACAGGTGGGAGCTCCCATGTCGACGCATCAATATAACAACCCAGGCCTTTCGGTAATACCCTGGGGATGTTTTCGATGAAGCCGCCTCCAGTGATGTGAGACATCCCCTTGATCAGTCGAGAGCGGACAGCAGGAAGCACTTGTTTGATGTATATTCGGGTGGGTTCCAACAGGGCACGTCCCAAAGTTGTAGTGCTGTCCCAAGGGCACGGTGATGAATACGTTACCCCTGACAGACCCACGATCTTCCGGACGAGGGAGAAGCCGTTCGAGTGTACGCCTGATGAAGAGATACCCAGAACAATGTCGCCAGGAGCGATACTGGGACTGGGAAGGATTTCGTCCCGTTCCACGGCGCCGACAGCGAATCCAGCCAGGTCATAGTCATCTTGGGAAATGTCAGCGAAGCGAGTAGGTGTTTGAGAGCAGCAACCCACCACCACCATACATCCCAGGCATTTCAGCCGTCTCACCACCGATCAGAGCACACCCAGCCTGTAAACAGCCATTTGCAATGCCTTGTATCACCCTTGCTGCAACATCAACACGCAGCTTTGAACAGGCGTAGTAGTCGAGGAAGTAGAGCGGTTCGGCTCCTTGAACCAATAGATCGTTTACCGACATAGCCACGAGGTCAATACCTGCCAATGAATTTGTCCTTTAGTAGGAAAGCGTAGTCGAGGAAATATATTGCCCTACCAACGGCATCATGGAAGTCAGCCTCCAGAGCGACGCGCAGCTTCGTCCCGACCCCATCCGTTCCGCTTACAAGAACCGGGTCCCGGAATCCAGTAGCCTTGAGGTCGAAGACTCCCCCAAACCCACCAAGCTCAGCGTCAGCGCCTGGGCGTCGGGTGGACCTGACGAAGGGCTTGATCTGCTCAACCAAGGAGTTGCCAGCGTCGACGGACACACCGGCAGCAGCGTAAGTTAAAGCTGTGGGTGGCTTGCTTCCGCTTGCCGCACTTAGAGCGCTGGAAGAACAGCCACATAATAAGCAGTCGAGTAATGGAGTAGGGTAATGTCAGGGGTTTACCTATGTGCGATGTCTCGCCTGTATGTTTTCCCTTCGAATGATACTGCGTCGACTCCGGCATATGCTGCTTCTAGAGCACCCTGCAAAGTCGAGCTATACGCGCAGACAGCAATGACACGGCCACCAGAGGTGACGAGTTGATCTCCAGCTATAGTAGTTCCAGCATGGAAGACGACAACGTCTGAACGTTTTGAGATGACAGCGCAAGCAAGACATAGACATACGAAATACCTGGTGATTGTATGGGCGCAATTTCGATCGTCTTGCCCTTTTCATAACTGCCCGGGTACCCTTGGGAAGCAAGGATCACGGAGACTGCGAATCCAGGTTTGAATGTGAGTGTCACCGAGTCAAGGCGATGTTCAACGCATGCCTAAGGATCGTTTGGATTAATCGATACATATCGGTGCGGAAAGGGCTGTACTTGCCATGAAGACAGAGGACAGGTCGACATCTTCGCTTAATAGCAACAAGATCGCCTCTGTCTCTGGGTCACCGAATCTGACGTTGTACTCAAGTACCTTCGGGCCTGACGCAGTGAGTATGAACCCGGTGAACAGCACACCCACGAAAGGAAAGCCTATGATACGACATAGGGTTATTACGGCTCAACGTTACTAATATTGACTCTAGCCCTTACCTTCTTTTCGCATGCCATCGATGGTAGGTTTCAGGGCCTTGGTCATAATCTCCTCCATGACCGCAGGTGTGGCGACGGGCGCGGGGGAGTAGGCGCCCATTCCACCAGTATTAAGCCCGGTGTCCCCTTCGCCGATCCGTTTGTGATCCTGAGCTGCTGGGAGCGGCACTATCGTGTACCCATCGGTAATGGCAAGGACGGAGAGCTCGGGCCCTTCCAGGCGCTCTTCAACGACAACGAGGTCCCCTATGTTGATGCTATGTCAAAATGGCGAGATGTTTGGATATAAAAAGTCTGGAACCTGCTGAGCCAAAGGCGCTCTTGACCATGATTTCCTCTAGTCCAGCTATGGCTTCTTCAACGGTGTTTGGGAGAAGGACGCCCTTTCCTCCTGCGAGACCACTTGCTTTTAGGACGACCTTGTGGTTGCACGATTTAACATAGGCGATAGCTTGCTCGATTTGATGAGAAGCAAAGACTTCAAAATTGGCGGTGGGGATGGAGTGACGCTCCATGAAATCTTTTGAGAAAGCCTTGGACCCCTCCATGCGAGCGGCCAGACAGCTCGGACCAAACACCGGGATGCCCACTACACAATCGCGATTCAAGAATTGCAGGAATGATGCACATCTGGTGTACCTTTCCTGAAGTGCGTCTCAACACCATCGACTAGGGGCTGTTCCGGCCCTGGTACAACGAGTGAAATCTGATCTAGATGAGCTTAAAGTTGTCCAAGAATAAACAGCAGCCGCACCTGATGCTTGACCGAGAACTCTACCAGTGCAGCAAAATCACTGGCAGGTATGTGGTCGAGATTCATTGTTTTTGAGAGATTTGCTGTGCCCCCATTTCCTGGACAGACAAATATGTTTTCAACATATGGTGATTGGGACAGTTTCCACGCCAGAGCGTGTTCCCTTCCTCCGCTGCCCAAAAGGAGGATTCGAAGCGACATGGATGTAATAGATTGAAGAGAAATTTATTGCGATGCGTTGATTACCCGATATAGATATACTAGAGTGCCGCCGTTGGCGCCTTGAAAACCTTGCTTGAATTGAACAGGGTAGCTTTGCCTATAGAGTCAATCGATGGACCCTTTGTCTCATGCCCCTCCCCGATTTCCTGTTTCACGTCAAAGGTCCGTTGCAGAAATATTCGTAACGTGTACGCTCCCCTCGATGAACCTCATTCTTGGGAATACCTTACTTGATCTGACAGCAGCCTCACTGGCCTTCGCCAGTGCCCCATGTGCGTTGAGCCAATCCAGCAGTGGAGAGATCCGTACCTTTCAACCATCACTCTCTGTTTGACCATTTTACATGTCAGTAGCAAGCACATTCCTCGGAATTACTTCACTCTGTCCCGTTCATCTGCCCAGACAGTCCGAGATACTCAAATCTGACCCATGCACTTATGCACTGTTTGATCAGGTAGATAGGGACAATCTGGTGCATAACTCAGAATCACAGTAGTACTCAAACCAGGTAGTCCTCTACATGCTAATATGTATTCAAACAACTTAACCAGGCTCTATCAGATTAATTGACTGTAATTCCTTTTTCCAAAGTACGTGAAGTACATACATAATCTGTAATACTCACAGTCAACATGCTCCCGCTGAGTGGAGAATAGCATGGACAACAGGGGTCATCAGGGGTACTCATGATTTGATCTCCGTAGGTATTCTCCGGGGATGGGTCCAACTGACAGGCGACTACAATCATAGGACTTGTACTAGGGACCATTGTTCATGCCCAGGTACATATTCTTGAATGAGCACCTCGTCGCCCGACCTGCGGTCGGGCTCACTCGGTGGAGTCAGAGCATGAGTTTCACTCAGCCCCTAGCCTCACAAGTCACGCACCGAGAAAAAACAAACATGAGCAAGCAAAAAACTGTTACCCAAAAAAGGGTTTTTTCCAGTATGGGGGACCTAGCTTTTCAAGCAAGGTAATCCATACGCTCGATTACAGGTCTGCAGCCCTGTGCACTCTGTTCTCTACTGGACATTGACGGTCCCTTTGGAAGCCGTATACTGGCTCTGGGATTCCTCTGAGTAATAATATGCCTCAGTGCGTTGCGTGTCAGCCTGGCACAGGTTTGAATTTGAATTTCAAAGCCTGGCTGAGGTTCCTGGAGTGAAGCTGCGAGAAAAAGTCAGACTCCCAAGCTCTGCTGGTGCTTGCGCCGCTTCCATGTGGGTTCATTGATTGAGAAGGATGGGGTACACGGTTAAAGAGGTAGTAGAGTGAATAGACGCTCGGAGGAACACCGGTGGCCGCGCCCAGCGGTCTCACGCGTGCAAGTTGGCCGCGAAGTTGAGATTGAGGCAGGTGAGCGTGGCTGCTGCTGGAAATCTTTCTTGCGCTTGAACTGCGTGTCCCCCAGCGACGGCAGTGGCAGAATGGCCTTGCTCAATATCAACCCTCTGCTTGAGGCAGAGCCGTATGAGATGGTACGCCAAGCCTGCGTTTCCACTGAAAAAACAAATGTTCAAGTTCGATATCTGAACCAGACGCAAGGCCCACGGCAGGCAGCCTCACCTCAGGAACTCAAGGCCTTCTATCAAGATATGGAGAGAAAGGATCTTGAGCGTAAATTGAGCAAAAAGAATTCAAAATCTCACTCACTTTGGTCCCGCAAGTCCCTCAAACGATCGGGCAACAACCCCGGAAACGTTGCAGCCCAAATTCCTTCAGGGCTCCAACCACCACTACAACCACCATCTCCTCCTCCACAAAACGCGAGCGCCGCCGCTGAGCGCCTCATACAGGAGGCGAACGAACTCGTGGAGGAGCAGAAGGACAAGGCGATGGAGCTTCACTCAAACTTCAACGCCACGGGGAGTTCCCTCGTACCCGACTCTTTAGCTGAACTCCCAGCATGGTATAACAAAGACAGCTGGTCAAACGGCTCCATGTCTCACAAAGTTCGCTTCCCCATACACAATCCAGTGGGTCCCCGATGGTACAGAAACTACCACCTTATACCGCCATCTCACCGACAGCGCTCGGCGCGCCCGCCGTCGGTCTTCTCCCCCTCGTTCCCCCCGATGGCATTTTCTTCAACTCAGCAAGAGCAGATTGACGAATACCGCGCCGGTCCCAGCAGAACACCATCTGGCTCCCCCCTTCCCACTCCAAACTCTTCACAAACCAAGGTTGAAGAAACGGCTGGTAAACGATCTCGCAAAACATCTCAGACTGCGCATGACAATGTGGATATGCTTGATGTCAGTGATCCGTGGGGGACAAACTGGCACCATCAGTCGCCATACGACATCGGTTTGGGGAATGGGCCTGTGTCTGTCGACGTACACGAGGTGAGTAATCGACTACCTGTCACCGCTGTTCGGTTTAGTTATTTCCCCGTATCTGTCTCTCTCAGAATCGTAACCAATCGCGTTCACGACTGTCCAGCATGGGTACTAGTCAGAGTCGCCATAGAAGCGTCGTCCCCTCGCCACTCTCACAATCAACTTCCGCAGTGCATCTACATGTCCCAGATCATGACTCGATACGGCTGCCTCGGAAACTGAGCAAACGACGTGCCCCTACCGTAGGTAGTATCTTCAGCGGAGGAGGCCCACCCCCAGATGAACCCGAGCGAAATGCCATATCTCTCCCGACGACGCCGACGGAACATCCCCCAATACAGGCCGAACCTCCGGTGCATGGCATGGAACTTTCGCGTCGGACGTCCAACCTGAACACCCCCGGTCTACCCCCATCTTCAGCATCTCAGGTTTCTGGCAAGAAAGCAAAGCGGGGCAGTGTCTTGGGCAGGATTGTCAAGAAGTTTAGTATTCTCAAAGGTCGGACGGATAAGCACGAGACTGATAACAATGGCACAACGTCTAACGGGGCTGATGCACGGAAGTCGTTTGTTGTGGGCCGGCAGGCGTCACCTGAGAGACCCCCAATAGATCCTCGACGGCACACAGAGCCCGCTAAACGTGTTCCCCCTCCTGTAGAGCACGAGGCACCAGCTCCAGAACCCCCAGCTAACGCCGACTCCAAGAAACCTATTGGCGATCGTACCTCATTAGCCTCTATAGACATGCCATATTGGGGCAGACTAACTATCACAAATCCCGATGCCCCCAGCTCTGAGACCAACACTCCAGTGCAACGGGATGCGCCCCTTCCTCCCGAAAAACATGATTCCGATGGCCATCACCATCAGCATACTTCTTCTGTAGCATCACCTCCACCCGCTCCTTCCCCCGCTTTCGTGTCGCTCCCTGTAGAACAGCTAAACAACTCTGGTCTCTCCGCCCCCTCACTCTCTACATTTTCTCCAGACCAGCCTTCGCCACTCCTTCCGCCAATACCAGCCCCGTCGCCGGGCCCACCACCAACTCCTGACAAGGAGCTTCCACCCAAACATTCGCCGTATCAAGACCCTCCACCATTTAGCAGTACAGCGTCGCTGCCTACCATTCCATCTCCATCTCCTGGCACTCCTGCTCAAATTCCCTTCCCTTCTCCCCCATTTATGAATGGTTCTCTCATGGTTGGCTCTCCGATGACTATCCCTTCCCAGTTTGATTATAGCGATTCCCCACTGTCCAGTGTGTCCATGTTAGCTAACCCTGGTACGCCCTACAACCCCGAGATGTCCATGCCCCCTTCAGTAGCACCACCGCCTATTGCTCTCCACTCCTCTTCTGAGGGATCTCCACTGGCGCGCGAGGTACAGCCCGATGGCTCCGATCCTCGGTCAAGTCAGGCTACACGCGAGACCGAGACATTCAAGTTGGTGAGGAGTGCCTCAGGTAACGTGTATGCGTCGACTGACACCATCCAGGGCGGGGGAGAGCAGTGGGAAGTCGTTGAGTCGAAACGTGAGAGCCGATCTAAGGATGGAAGTCGTGACCGACAATCTAAATCCAAGCCTAAGGATAGAGATAGGGAGAGGGAGAAGGATCGCGACAGAGAGAGGGAGAAGGAGCGAGAGAGGGAAAGGGAGAGGGAAAAGGAGAGGGAACGGGAGAAGGAGAGGGAACGAGAGAGGGAGAGGGAGAAGGAGCGGGAAAGAGAAGAACGGCGCAGAGAAAGAGAGGCTGAGAGGGAGAGGGAGCGAGTCAAAGAGAAGGAGAGGGAAAGACAGAAGGAGAAGGAGAAGGAAAGACAGCGCGAGAAAGAGAGGGCAAGAGAGAAGGAGCGGGAAAGAGAGAAGGAGAAGGAGAGAGAAAAGGAGAAGGAGAAGGAGCGGAAGGAGAGAGAACGGGCTCGCGAGAAGGAGAAGGAGAAAGAGCGCGAGAGGGAGAAGGAGAAGGAGAGGAGCAAGGATAAGCCTAGAGAGAAGGATGGCGAACGCGATAGTCGCAGGGAGAAACGCCGCTTGGAGAAAGAAAAACCCTCGAAAGAGAGTAGCTCATCCTCCCACCACGACAAGCGGCCCTCTAGGCAGAGGTCTACGCCGGAAGGCCACGGTTCTTCCCATTCATCTCGACATGCTAAAACATACAGCCTTGAAGTCAATGTTGGCACAGATACTTCATCTCGTAAAGACGAGAGATCAAGCAGACGGCGCGACGGTGACGAGAAGGATCGCAAAGCTGATCGGAAGCACTCTCCCCCGGAAGATAGCAAACTTCAGCACGCGACTTCGTCGTCGAGTCGACGCTTGGAACGGGCGAACTCCACATCTACCCGGCCGACTTCTGAACTTCCTCCAACCGCCGACCTGAATGCTCTTCGAGCTCGAGAAGCTTGGGAGATGGATCGGCTGTGGAAAGCGAGAAGTATGTATGGGTCTGACCCGAACAATCTTGCTCCAGCTCCATCTTCTATCGCCTCTGGTGCTTCCTACATGGTGACAGAAGCCACTACCCATGGCGCAGTACACGGATCCAGTCATACCGCATTCGTGGTTCCTACACCGTTTCAACATCACCCCCACGGCCACATCTACAATTCCATGCCAAACGGTCCAGCTCCTATCATTTACGCTGCACCCCATGGTGCTCAATACCAACATCATCCACACCAATACCCGCATACGCATTCTTACCCGCAATCTTACACTTCATCAGACACCCTCAGTATGCCACCAGCCTCGAGAGCTAATCCACTTCCGGATCCACCTCGAGAATCAACTATCATATTGGATCATAATGGCCGCCCAACCGAATATTGGACCAAATACACTGGTGTAACAACTGCCCACTGATTTTGAAAGCTTGTCGACATGTTTTTTACGCATCTTTCATGGTATATACGAGACTTTTGCTGCTATAGATCTCCTTATTCTTACTGATCACGTTTGCCAAACCATTGGTTGGACAGTTCTGTACTTACTGTAGCCGCTATCTTATTAATTATTTTCGTTCTGGAGGGTAGTATTTTGAATAAATGGAATGTAAAAGCCCTAGATGTACTCGAAGTACTGTAGACTGAACTATCGACGAGTGAGAGTTTGCATGAAGTCTGGACTGGCCGCAATGTCTTCCGGAGAAGGGGAGACGGGCTGCTCTGGCTCCGTTAGGACGGGAGCATAGGTTGGTCTGACACCATCTTTCCAAAGTCTGACGTACTCCGCACCGCGCGACCAAGTTCCACCATTTTGGCGTTCGAAAATAGATTTCCAACGCTTTCGCGCTGCCATTGCGCCCTCATCGAGCTCCTCGCGCCTCTCCCAAGTCTCTAGACTCCTCTTTTCCTTCATGAACCCGTGCTCAATTTCAGAGGGTCCAAAAATGGCCCCAAGATGGTCGGCTTCTAACGAAGCATACGTAGCAGCTACATGCCGTCCAGACTGTAACGCGCGGAACTGAGCGACGGAGCGGGAATATGCTTCGCTAAGAGGGACATTGTGGAAACGGTAGAGGTTTATGACGAATTCTATCGCGCTGTTAATCCGTTACTGTCAGTAGGAGGTCACTGGTGCTGGTGAATGCCGTACTCTTCTGGAGACGGGTTTCGTCCCCTTTGCCGCAGTCTAGTCCATTGCTCCCCTCGCATAGGGTGAGGGGTCTGTATGGTTTCCCCCTCCACCAGGGACTTTGGGCGAAAAGCCTCAAAGGGATGGTCGCGGTAGAATTGACGGCGTATGTCGTCCTCCAGGTAGTGTATTGGTAGTGGTTTGGGCGCCACTGGCCTCATTTTTGACGAGGAAGACTGTTTTCGCGGTGCCAAATCGTAGTCGCTACGTTCCGGAGGCGCTTTTGGCGGCAAAGGCAGTGGGGGGTAGTCCAAGACGGCCTTGTACCATACTGGTTCCTTCTTGATGAAGTCTGCGCGCATCAAACGCGAGACCTGCTTATGAACCTGCGACGCAATTCTTCTGACCATGGTCGCAGTGTCGGGGAGTACAGTTTGGTTGGGCGCTTCCTTGACGCGATCAGAAAAGGTGACTGGCCAAACAGCACCATACTTCTTCGGCGCTCTGCTCAACGGAACGGAACGGTCACTGCACCCCGATCACGAAATGGCACAGCCTGTAGCGAAAGTCCATCAAAGAGTCATCATCCTCTGGGAACAGTTGTGGGCCCTAGACTGAGTATGACCTCCACAATCTCCTCAGTGACTCAGTCCCGCCTTCCTCCCACTCGCAATGGACCGCTACAACCACCCCCAAAGTCCAGCTTCTTGGTTCTCCTTCGGCGACGATAGCTTGCGGGCGTTCACACCGTGTACTTCACTCACGGACACCGTAAGCGTCTCTGGCATCGGAGCAGACCTGAGCCAAGCGCTGTACTGGCTCGGCAAACAAGTCATCGGTGCTGCTCTTTCCTTCTCAATACGCCGACGCCTTGCGGCCATAGACACCTTTGTCTCAAATCGGCATGCCATTCGTCACCTAGTTGGCCATGCCATGTTCATGCAGCAGTTACATGGCATCTGCCAAGATCTCCTAGAATTTTGTCGGTGCGTAAAGACCGAATAGCGCCTTCACAGTTCGCAAGTTAACACCGTACTCATTTATAGGCCAAACTATTCGGTGGTCGTTAGAAGTAGATCGCTGGAGCTCATCATAAAGCTTCTGCAGCCGACAGACGCATGGTCTATCATCGTCATCAAGTCAGACTTTCCAGATGTCCTAGCCAGTTGTGCCTTGGACCAGTCCCACGACACGAGGATCATCTACTCAACTGCTCAGTTGGCTCGCATCATTAAGGCGTACAGGAACCTCTCGTGTGATTGTTCAGTTTGTCTCAACTATCACAACGTAGGCGAATTTATACCTGTAGCTACAGTCACTGATGTTTGTAGGTTGAACTATGTGGGCTCCTGCGAATTTCTTCGAAACTAGACAAGTCTTTATCTCTTCGGCAATTACTACATACAAGGTGAGGAGCGGAGTACAGTGTCTTGTCCTCCTGATTAACGACTTCTTGATGAGATATCCAATATTCCAAGTCCCAAAGCCTAGCTATCCATACTACCACATGCGGAAAGATCCCTGCTTCCGGGTATAAGAAACCTCCCAACGCCCTCTGCCGCTGAGATGTTCACGGAGCACTACGTGTTACAATTTTGCTTGTAGTGGGGCATGCAGATTAGCTCTGGCTGCTCGTGCCTTGTCCCGGAGCACACGTCGGAGGATCTGGAAACAATCATTAATCACGATCGCCAGAAGCAAAGCTAAATCAATGACATACTTTACCACTAGGATTCTTTGGGATCGCATCAATGAACTCGACGCCTCCCGCAAGCCACTTGTATTGCACTTTGGTATCTGAGACATGCTATAGCAAACAAGCATAAGTTAAGGAGGAGGCATTTTAGAAATGGATTTTCTGACCTTGGCAATTTCATTCCTCAGCTTCGCGGCGGTCTTAGGGTCTCTAATATGTTCTTCTACCGACTTATCGAGGACGACATAAGCCAAAGGAAGCTCTCCGCTGTATTCATCCAGTATGCTGAAGATAGGTAGGTTAATAGGGTTCGTTGAAGGGTGTTGTTCGAGTAATACCTGACTACGCATGCGTCGGCGACGTATGGATGCATGAGAAGATGACCTTCGAGTTCAGCAGGGGCTACTTGGTATCCTCGAACTTTGAATATTTCCTAAGGGCAGTTTTGTAGTCAGATTTCTTTGTCCCGAAGATAATCTATCTTTTGGCAGTACCTTGACGCGATCGAGCACAAACAATTCGCTATTCTTATTGATCATCACCTCGTCTCCTGTGCGAACCCATCCATCTATGAATGTTTCCTTCGTCCTGAAATAAAAGAGCGTCAATCCAAAATCACCAAGACGAATGTAAGACACGCATACGCCTGCGCATTGTCGGGGTATCCGAGAGACATGGATGGACCGGTGACGACAAGCTCACCGACTTCACCTGCCTTGCCCAGAGAACCGTCTGCCTTGACTACACGGGCTCTAACACCTGGTATAAGCGTGCCGGCGCTGCCAATGGTTCCAATACGTTGCTCTGGCGGATACATTGCAATCGAGGTACATGTCTCCGTTAATCCTGCATTCCCAGAAGAGAAGGTTGATGTCGATAAATTTCGGGATTGACTTTGAAACTTACCGTAGCCTTGGCCAATGCTGGCATTGGGCAATACCTTAATGACTTGTTTCACCAATTCACCAGAGAGCGGAGCCGCGCCACAGACTGTCCACTTGACGTGACTGAGATCAACCCCCCTCATTGCCGGATGCTAAAACCAATACATCAGGGCAGGAACTAGGCTGATCCGGACGGATACTTGCCTTACACATCAGTACAATCTGTGGTGGGACGAGGCTATAGGTTTCTTAGCAACGTTCAGTTTGAGATGACAAACTATGTCACCCACAGAAGATGCGTGATGCGGTGCCGCACTATACTGCCCAGGAAGTCTGAGAAACTGAACTTTGGGACGACGACTAGGTTGAGCTGTGCTCATGTATTAGTGAACGCTTCGATGCTTCGATGTTGGCATGTTGCTTACACCAACAAATAACATGAAGTGCATCTACATGGATCTAGTGAGTGAGGGACATCGCTCAGTCGAAATCACAGGAGTGACTTACGTTAACGACAAGGCCATAGATGTCTGAGAAGCAAGATGAGCAAATGAACGTTAGGTAACACTTCGGACGTACGGAAGAAAGGCAAGACTACCGTGGATGAGGTCATTAATCAAACCAATGGGGGACGCAGTACAAGTACTGACCAGCGGTAGCAACGTCTCCTGGACTGAAAGGACATGGCTCAGAAATCCTTGAGCCAATGTTGTAGTGAGCAGCTATTTGGATGATATTCGCAATGACGCTGTAATGTGGTATCGAAACAGCCTAGCAGCGCATTAGTAGGTAGAAGTACAAGGTCGAAACGTGAGGGAACCTTTGGCTTGCCAGTGGTTCCACTAGAGAAACTGAGGAAGGCCAAATGGCGTTTCGATTCCCCTTTCTTGAAACGTTTCTCCATATAATTCGTGTCATGGCCCAGGCCAAATGTCACAAGGTCGTTGACATTCTCTGCCCCATGAGGAGCAGTGGTCTTCTGAGGGTTGTGCAAAAGCACAATTCTGTCTTCCGGGATACGTGCTCGCTTTGCAGCCGTCAAAACGGTGCTCAGCGCGTCGCAGTGAACAAATATAAGAGCTGCTTTTGTAGTTCGCAACTGGTGAACGAGTTCATCTGGTGTATATCCCGGATTTGCGGGACTGCAAAAAGTTGTTGTATTCTCAACAAGTAGCGGACCGACGAGAAACATCTCACGTTATAATAGCCCCGAGTGTATGGGTCGCCCATACACAGATAGGATAATCTGTGGCAGAGATTCAGCTCGTGAATCTCAAGGAGAAACTATTCCATGTATTTACCGGTGTGGTTTGGACTGAAAATACACACTTCGAAGTAGAGGTGTGAGATTCGAGTAGGAAGTGTAGAGAAGCACGATCCAGCTCACCGACATCATTCTCCTCTGGATTGGATTTTGAGCGTTGATACGGACTGAGACGCGTAGAGGCCGCACAACTTACTTATATTCCATTTGATGCTCATAGCGTTGGCGAGGCCATGTGTCCGAGATTTGATCTGACGCGTTATTAGGTGCCATACAAGCTCCGGGTGGGTAGAAATCGAACCTCTTGGAATCCAATGCTCCGCCCACTGTGATCCTCAGTCAGCCACGGAACATTATCTGGCCTATGGGGCATGCATGGGTGCTTATAGTCCAGCATGAATTGGGGGATACTAAGGTCATCAGGAATCTCCGGCAACGGAACTCTCGAAGTTGATGTAAACTCTGTCATGCTATTGGGTCGCGGTTATGAGAATTCTCGCACGGATGCGAGATAAGGATGAATCTGCAGGGATGAATGTGGTTGTGGTGGAGGAGGGGTTCAAACCGCGATACTGCATTCTTGGCCGCTTTATATATCCACGCCTATGCGATCCGCCCACTGCAAGCGGGAGGAACTTGTTCAGGTGTACTCCTCGTGGGATTCCAATTCAAGCCCAGCGGCCCTTCAACACACTTCTACGCCACCGACGACCGCTCACTTGTTTCGGAAATCTCACACAGAATGGACGACGAGGAAGCAGAACTCAGAAACCCTTTCCCTTCGCCGCCATCGCACTATGTAAAATATACGCCGCATAATCTGAATCTGCTGGCGCTGCTTAAAGAACGCGCTCCGGATGACCAGAATCCCAACCAATACGACGTGCTCCGCGACCAGACTGATATACCGGAATGGCCGCTGACACAACTCGAGAAGCCCCGTGTGGACTGGATACTTGAAGAACCGGATCCATACTATGAAGTCTACGGCGAACGGTGGCCTGTGAGTTCCTACTATCCTTCCATTGAAGAAGGGCGGTCTGTGAATTCCAGCGCTAGCTCAAGGACAGTATGCCGTCCCTTGGCGAGATGGGAGGGCTCCAGCTGTACCCAGAAGATCCCAGCGTCGGTGAGAGTTGTAATGGTACACGGCTGAATTCTTCCGTTGAAACGGTTTCAAGATCGCAGACCGGCTTTGCGGTCGGCGCTGCGTTCATTACTTGTAACATATTCAGCTATGACGAAATCTTTGCTCGCACCGGCGCCTATCAACGCAGACGTGCCTCCAGAATGGGGCAGACATGCAGAATGGATAGATGTCATGGCGCAAAACATGATGTTCGCTGCAAATGAACTGCGTCCTATTCAGGTTGGCACATCTTGTTCACAGATCGTCACCGTCTCATTCGTCTGGGAAGGCCCGAGCAAGCTTAGAAGGTATGATGAAACGGCAGATTGAACTTCGGCGCGAAGAAACTGCCACGCTTCACTCGTACGCAGATCATCCATACCTGACACTAGATTTTCTAAACCCGGTTCCAGTAAATGTGACTCATTAGAGGCCAAGCTAGCCGAACTACGAGCAGTTGCACACTCCTCTACTCAAGCACCCGTCGCAAATAGCGAAGTAAGCCCCAAATTCTGCATCACTTTCTGAGCCTCACACGATGGAGCAGCCGACACCCAGCGTGTCTATTCTATCAAATCAGAGACAAATTCACATAGCAGATGCCTCCCAGTCAGGCGGGAAACCACCAGAAAGGGAAGTTGTAGATCAAGTCGATGTCCTTCGCTGGGCGGAAGAAGTGAATTGATTGCGATGCATCCACTAACTTCCCTTTTATTCCCCATCTAACTTGCCTCGCAACCATCATTATCTCAATGAAGTTTCGTAGCATTTCGAGATAGGCTATCGAGCAAGGGAATCCGCGGTAGACGAAGAGTTAAGTAGCTGACCGCTTACATGACGATCCATAATGTTGTTACTCCAAGCTGCGGAATCGTAGAGCATTCGAACAAGCTTGACGGGATGGCAGGTTGTTACTGGCAGATTGGTCAACTTGGCCACAGATTCTCTCACAGACGTGCTGGACTAATGAACTGATGTTCGAAACACAAATAACAGAATGCATTCGGTGTTGAGTATCAAAACGAATAATCCATAGCATCAACTATCACCAACTCCCCTACAACTAGCTATCACCAATGCCTCTTTAACAGAGAAAATCTCGATCAAGATTTGGTTAGCCCTACAAGTTGTGAGTCTCTTCGTTTTTCATTAGTTGAACGGAACTTACCATTAGGCATTGGGCCAGCATCCACGCCACGAGCCAGTGACACCCTGGATGGCGTTGTTGGCTTGCCAGGCTAAGCCGGCCGTGGTCGAGAAGTCTGCCTGCCACCAGCCGTTGCCCAAATCCCAACATTGCCAGTTGTGCACGGTCAGGCCTTTGCCACGGATGGCATCGAGGAAACATTGCCCCCAACGGTCTTCGCAGTAGCCGTCGAACTGGAACGACAGGCGCTTGAGGCCACCGTCGTTCCAGGGACTGTTGCATCGCCAGTCGTCGGCCAAGACGGCAGGTGCTGCAACAGCGAGAGCGAGAATGGAGAAGAGGTTGAGCTTCATTATTGCTTTGAGATGAATGGGTGCGTCTGGTTGGGGCTCTGGTCAAAAATCGACCCCTCCTTTTATACAAGGCTCTTGCAGAGAATCCGGTGAAGTTAACCAGATGCCTCCATCCACCCTCTGCACAGGTCAGCTTGACGTTGCAAGCGCGATCGATCCTAGAAGCACAATGAGCGTTATGCACCGCGCTCCCGTTGACCACCGTTTATAGTAGAAAACCTGCTTGAAACAGGGAGTGTTTGGTGCTTCCACTCGGTTCACACTTACTCCCATAAGTAGTGGTGCGGGCAATATAAATGTCTATCTTCTGACTGACTACCGCGCGCTATGTGATTGAAGATCCAACACTTCAGCATCCGAAATAGCTGTATCCTAAATTTACTTCCGTTTCAATGCAGTGTATGAGAGTGTATGATACATAATAGTACAGAACACGCAGTAGCTATACCCTGAGTTGGAACTGGATATCGTTAGTCTTCGACGCTGGTCGACAATCACCACTCATCTTCCCGCCCGAGACACCCTCGACCCGAAATCAACTCGTTTCATCGACACAGGAAATCGCAAATGCATGCTGGTACATAAATCAGCCGACTACGCTGAGCGCTCGCTTCTCAGCGGATGAGGTTCATGACTGGCCTTCAAGAAGTTCAAAGCTTCAAAGCTTCACCGGCACCCCTGAGAGTCCCTTGATCTACCATGGGGTTGGGCGCTTGAATTAAGCTTTCGAACCTCTCCTCTCACTAACATGGCGACACGGCGCAGAATCGGGGTCAATGCAGCAACGACGGAGGCTGCGCGTCGACAACTCATGCAACCAGTACCATGCTGGGAAAAAGTGTGGACAGTGCCGACCGAGAACGCGTCCGCTGGCTTGAAGATATACAAATGGGCGAAGACCGAGAAGACTCAGGTGTGCATTCACCTAGAATCAAACTCAATTACTATCTAATTCTATATCTTCTACCCTCAGCAATTTAGCGACGACGAAGGGGGGATGGATGAGCCATTGGCTCCTTTGCCAGATGAACCTGAGGCTGTGGAAGGCGACGATGAAGAGCAGGACGAGAACGTTGCAGCAACGCGCGAAGTATCGACTGCACCGCCGCCAAAAGAGTCTGAACCACCGTCTAAGCTCCCTTCCCCGAAACCGCAACTCACGGTAGCACTTCAACCCTCCGAAGGCCCAGTCGAGGAAACAGCGGACGATTTGGACGCTTCGTTGAAGCCTATGGATGTCAGTTTGGATGGGCTGGTGCCAGATGGCATGGAGCTCGACATGTCGGGGCTGGGGCCAGACGGGTTGGGGTTGGAAGCAAACGGTGATCTATCTCAGATGGAAGACGCTGATGTGTTACTGGGTGGTCCCATCATGGATCAAACGGAGGATCCATTCTCTGCGACTAGCTGAGGCATTCATCTCAACTGCAAGACGGGCACCTTCCGTGAGTTACATATTCAATTCATTAATTTATTACATGGTGATCATCATGCTTTTGTCCTAGGCCTTATCATGGACACTGGGGGTCTCGTTCAGCACTTGCATTCACCGGGCTTGCACTGGCAGCTATGTCACGAACGTAACCATTAGAATGTCATTCGTGTGGGTAAAGAGGGACAGTTCTCACCTCGCGCCGCAGCCGCACGCAGAAGAACCACACCCGTTGTTCTTGTTCTTGGGTGGTTGGTCGCAAGCACAGTTGGGGTAGTCGCAGCCGGAAGTGTTCTTGGTCTCGCAGTTAGCCTGAATCAGTATGTCAGTGTCGGGGCGTGTAAGGAACTCCATTGTCAACTCACAGGCATGGTGGTTGACCTTCGTGGGGTTTAGAATATAGAGGGGATAATCCTTGTCGCTCTTATATACTCTCTCCCAGCCCATTCTCGGCCCGAGTTCTATCGGCCCCATAAGCTGGGCGACGCATCAATGCATCACTCCAGAGCATTCCAGGCAGATGTAGAGATAAGATACGGATCAAATCACCAGGAAGGATACAAGCGCAGAATTCAATCTCAATACAGCTACTGTAGCTCTGGTGCGACGTGCTGCTGGGTAGGGATCCTTCCCCAAATCGTCCAGTTACCCACAGCATTCATCGATTCCCATGTGCTCTCCGCATCGATTATCATGTTCGTGTATTCAGAGCGGGAAATGCCATGGCAAGGCTCTACAATATCGAGAATGCCATTGGGTCGAAGACTCACGGGCCCCACTAATGACTGTCCAAGCCTTCTGCTGACCGAGCACCGATGTCAAGCGAGAAACATGGATGCTATTCAGCCAACGTATATTATTAGGTGCTGAGCAGATATAAATTGATACAAATGCAAATTGTACTGTGAGTTGATCGCGACCATGAAGAAACCGGTAAGGACTGCACAACATATGTAAAGTATGAGAAAACATGAAGCGGAACAATGCAAAGAGAAACAGAGTCATAATCTACTAGATACAAATCATTGCTTTAGTCGTTGGTCATCGTCGTGGGCGTGCACATGCGTATAGATAGATCAACCGTTTCGCGGGTCCATGGGGAACTCGGTAGCAGGGTAGTCGTCCCACTGCTTCTCGCCGTCCAGAAAGCGTCGCAATCGAGCGACCTGGGAAGATAAATACATCACTATGATCTGCATCCGGATATCTAGCTTGAGCTTGAGGATATCCTCGCAGGCTTTCAGAGCGCTTTGTCGAGTGGTGACAAACATGTTGCCAGAGAACCCCAACTCCTTTAGTGCGTCTATGAGCTCGCTGAACTCCGCGCACCACCCTAAAACACCCAGCTGCGAGATGTTAATGTCTATTCGTGATCGCAGGAATGAGAAGAAAGCCATACCTGGCCATATTGTTTGTATTTCCCGTATAGAACGTTAGGCGCGGCATCAAGAGCTATTTCGAAGTCTTTGTTAAGCTCTATCACCTGGGGTGAGGGTACATATGGAGGCATGGGCTCTGCGACAGGGGGAGGCTGCGAAAGTCTAAGTAAGCCACATCGTAGGCTAGGCATAACTAGCTCACCGGAGGATGTGATGGAGGGTTTTGAAACCATTGTCGATCAGAGTAATCCCAATCTCCACCAATGTCTACGACATCATTGCGCTTCCCGGCGAAATCCATGTTAGAAATTGGCGATGTAAAGAAACCTGCTTCTTTACAGAGTGTGTCAAGGACGAGCTTGAATCCCTCGGGGAGGGATGGGAGTTTGTGATCGAAGGTGGGGGGTGTGGATGGCTCTACGGATGGGATGAAGATTTCTGGAAGGTATGGAGGAGGGCCAATATAAGAAGAGGCGAGGGAACGTGTGTTAGGCGAGGCGGGTGCTTGTGATGATGAGGGAGCCGCTCGCGAGAATTTTGTCTGTAAGCTTATATACGGGACGAGGCTGCGGTTCCGATCGGAGTTGATGAACGAGGACAGTCCAATATTATGTGCTGTAGAAAAAGATCCGGAACGTTTTATCGAAGGCAATCGCGACACACCCTTAACGCATGTCCGAGAACATGTCAGCTGACTAAATATAGGTCGGGGAGGGCGTCTGGCAACATACCTTGGGGCACTGATTCTCTTTCTCGCTTAGATCTCGGTTGGAACGGCGCGACTTGGTCGAGGCCTGAGATACAGAAGAGATGGAGGGTTGGCGAGAGATAGAAGAGGAGACGAGGGTACTAGGCGTCGAGAGGATGAGTTGTTGATCGGGTTGCACTCCAGAAATCTCAAGCGGAGACAAAGGTGGAGAGTCGGCCGAAGAGATCGTAATGAGTGGAGGAATGGGAAGGGGTGGTAGTGAAAGTGACTGGGGTGGTGATTGATGGGTCTCTGGTGAGATCGGCGAAAAGTCAGAAGTTCCGAAGTTGCCTACGTTCCTGCTCAGCCACGATGGTGAAGGGGGGATAAATGAAGTGCGTGCGGAGATACCACCAAGTGACTCTGCTGTGAGAAATGGCGAAGGGGATGCGGTCAGATCCAAGGGACTAACTAGCTCGTAGCTAGGTGCAGGTGGTTCCTCAGGCTCTTCTGCGAGCGTGAATTCGAAGATTGGCAACGCCCGTGGGGCAACAAAGTGGTCGAAAGGAATATACGGGCCTGATGCTGGCGGAGCTGAAGCGGGTCGTGAGCGAAGCTTGGTCGATGGAGAGTAACTCGTCGAGATCTCTGAAATTGGCGTATGGAATGATGTTCGTATGACAGTCGCTGTGAGACTTGCAAATCGCCGAAATGAAGAAGATTTGCTTGCAATTGACGGTGCAAGTTCAGAGATAGGCGTCTCTGGGGGATTGGAGGAATGGAAACTAAAGAATTCGCGCCCGGTACTGTCTCTGTGTTCTGAATCAAAAGGATCAAAGTTCGCAGTGGGCGATGAGGTCTCAAATGGAACGCTTGCTGGCGGCGGTGGAATGGTACTGAATGTCGAGGAGACTGGGGTCGGTATGAAAGTTGGAGGCGCCGGAAATTCTGCTACGAGATCTGCAACGAATTCAGGATCGTCCTGCTCGTCCTGCGCTGGATTTCGCGAGAGAAATGGAAGCTTGGCGCGCTTTCGTGGCTTTCCTGGAAGCAAGGGGTGCAGCGAGAGGCGGGAGACGTTGGCGAGCCTGGAAAAGACGGTGTGCGGGGGTGATGGGGGAGGAGAAGCGCGATGATGGTCGACGGTGCTGGAACTACCACTGGCCGGAAGCGCGCTGTTGATGGAACTGGCAAAATCGTCTCTGCTGATCCTTTGGAAGTCGTCGGTGTCGTCGTCGGCGACGGCGCTGTCCCTTCGTGTCTTTGCGAAGAGAGTGGTCGGGTGAAAAGCAGTCGAGTTGCGCAAGCCGCGAAGGCTTTGGGCGAATCTCGACTGCAAAAGTCTCTTGTGTGTGGACGTCGCGAATCAGACAAGTCCCTGTTTCTTCAGGACCTGTGCAGAGCAACGCCGTAGACTCTTGCGATTTTCAATGAATGACAATCAGGCTGCGGCCCACAATCAGTGTGGAGAAGGCGTGTACACCTCATGTTCGCCCCGCAGAGGTGTTTCGTGGAGAACACGCGTTTCCAGGCTGAGGGTATGACAATTACATTGGAAATAGTACAAGCAGACACGCAGACCCAAAATAAAAGCAAGACAAGACAATTTACACAAGAAGGGGTTGTTGTTCAGCGGAATCACCTTGCCGCGCTCGAATCATGGCACGAATCTTGCGCCTTAGATCGCTGAGACGAGGCAGGTTGATAGAAACGGAAGGCAATCTTCGTAAAGATTTGACCATTCCAAGTCCAACAACGACGTAGAAGAACACGAGTATGGAGAAGTCGCCCACGGTTGCGTACAACGTGCGCCGCCTACGCAATGGATATGGGATTCCGATATCGCGTTTCCACGACCCTTCACCAACTTGCGTCACTTCCGTCAGCCCATGGCCCGCTACACCGCTGACACCGCCTTCGCCTCCGTCACACCAGAGTAAGGTGCCCCCCACTTCGTCCGCTCGCTGCTTGGCCTGCTCCCACATAGCCAACCCGACCGTCTTGTGCCACGTTCGTGCCGGTCCTAGGATCAGCCCAGGACGAGAGCCAAGGCTAGTGAAGGGCGACGGGGCTGAGAAGTCAAGACAGATGGACGCAGTGACGTCAATAGGTCGAGTGTACGAAGGAGGAGGTGCCCAATCGGTCTTATTATAGCCTGGTGGCGCTGGCAGCAGCATCGTGTACATAGCTGGGGGTGCGTCTGAGTGTGTCATAGAGAACGACTCTGCGACTGCATTACATAGTCAATATACCGTCGCCAACAACAAGCGGAGGAACTTACTTGGAACCAAATGACGCTTGTAGTAAACGAAGCGAGGATTGGGGTCATTGGGGGCAACAAGTGCCATACCCGTGCGTCGGTGACTGACTCTGGGGTTGCTAGGTTCGCTGTAGAATTCTTCAAAAGACACCGCAACGTGCGCCCGGCTCACTAGAGAACTGATGTTCTTGAAAGCCTCGTCCCGTTCTTCAGAGTCGCGAAACGAAACCGCGCCTTCTGGCCATAGGATGATGTGAGCCGACGCAAGTTTCTTGCTTTCTTCAATGAAATCATGGAGCACCAGATGGCGGTGCTTGTATCGGTGATACGAGGGTATGACACACCCTACAGACAAGGGAGTGGTTTGTGACGACTCAATCGCTAGCGGCGTTGAATCAAAGAGGAAGGATGGGACGGTCAATAGACCAAGCAGGCCGACGAGGTATATAGCGGCGCGGGATGTCGATTTGTTGGGGGTATTATCATGTGACTCTACTTCAACGAGAATTGGAGTATCCTCGTGCTTGTCCGGGCCCATCAGCCAAGCGCCAAAAGCTTGCGACAAGACAGCAGCCCATGCTCCGACTAGCCAATCGATACCTGTGGGACCTACCCACGGCAATAACCAGCGATACTGGTCTACGCCGACAATGGGACTCCAGACGGCCAGCCGACCGAAAGGGCTAACGTAGGATACGCCAGACCAGATGGATGCCCAAAGAGCTGGGAATATGGTCATCTGAGACCATGGCGAATTCAGCTGCAGGCCAAAACGGACGTCGATGAATATGATCAATAGCGCGATCAATGATGATGCCGAGGATAGGCCAAATAAGACGCCAATGGACGTGCCAGGAGTCATTAAGGCATGTAATGAGGGCATTATTTGTCCCATAGAGATTCCGGTGGCTATCCCCAACCACAGCATGCCGGCGCGTAGGATGAGGAATCTTCGATACAAGATCATGCGTCCATAGACTTGAACCGTTGCTATCAAGAACACCAATGGGAGCAACGGTGGGGTCGCTGATAGGAACGTCAGATAGGCGAGTACGACCGATGCACTCGTGAAAATCGCCGGCGTATGTCGATAAAAAATGGCAGAACGGAGCTGGTCCATGGTGGTCGCCAAAAAGAAGATCGTGCGAGAACAGCCTAGTATTTGAGAGCAGAAGCTGCTGCTGCGGTCGTGTACAACACGACTGTGCAGAAGCACTACTTTAATTTTGACGCCCATAAACGCGAACTTCTTGCATCACGTGACGCCTCGCCGCAGTTCGACGCGCTGAGGGTCGCGTGTGCATGGGAGCGCACCATGAACGTTTGTAGTGAGTGAGAGGTAATTCGAGCGCCGAAAGTTCGGTGCGCCCTCAAGGTTACAGACTGAAGTCCTGGAGTCCTGTTCAAGCCTTTTATTTTCGTATACGAATAACAAACTGACGACACGCACCTACAGGACATTGTAGCTTGATCACCACGTCCGAGTCGAGCTCAAAGTACTTCGGGTACATGGGTTTTGACCCGCGGGCAAACAGTGGCTCCTCTGGGTAGCAAGCTTTGCGCCAGAGATCACCGGAAGGCCATCGTTTGCTCAACTTCCTTCAGCAACCCCTAAGCGAATAGAAAACGGTTGCGAAGTTTTGGCAGAAACTCTGAGTCAACCGATGAGGAACTCGCCCCGAGTACAGTTACGCGTGCTCTTTCGACGATTCACAAACTTTGAGCTTGCCCAGAAAAAGCTTTCATATGGATGCGATAGCCGGCTGCACATCTCGACAGGAATGCCACAATCTAGCGTGGAGGCGCTGAACCTTCATGGCTTCGTCGTACCACCCAGAGCACCGCATTGTCGAGGCCCGAAAGCTTGCGAACGATGTAACACGTACATCAACTCTTTCGAGACAGCGACCGGAAGACATCGTGGTAGGCTAGGTATCTTTGAGTCGACGTTTGCTTCTAGCTCTGATGCAGCCACAATTCGTCGTATGAGTGAGTTGTCTATGTCAGATTACGATTTTCTGCGTGCTGACGCCGAACGCCCCGATCTCCTGGAGCCGTAGTGTTGGTAACATAGGATGGGCTGATATTCTGGGAAGTTAGAAGCATCGAATTGTAATCCGAGGTGTGTTGATTTGTCGCCGTTCGGCGAAGACGCTGCTTCGCGCTGAACTCAGATTAGGTTGTTGTTACCAAAGATAGGGGAAGCTTACGAAGTTACGAAGACTAAATCGTATCCTTGTTCAGCAGTTTGATGACAAGTGCCTCCGCTTGTGCGATTGCCGACCTCGCTTGAGGTTGGCGGAGTGCGGCGCATGTCGTGTACTTGCGGACGCCTCATCAAATCCGTCCAAGAAGCTTACGCTGGCTCTCCTCCACCGCCAGTTATCCGGTCGTATCAACCAATAGTTGGAGAAGATTCCAAAGAGGATGTCTACATTCTTGACTCCGTCCAGAGTCGCTATCAATCAGGCGGCCCGGTAATTTGTTGATCTCTGCCGGTTCGGTGTTCCTTGCGACT
The DNA here is from genome assembly GCA_012980535.1 of Pleurotus pulmonarius. Lineage (NCBI taxonomy): Eukaryota > Fungi > Basidiomycota > Agaricomycetes > Agaricales > Pleurotaceae > Pleurotus > Pleurotus pulmonarius. The sequence continues at coordinate 1,738,402 of SJKF01000002.1, forward strand.
AAACCCCTTTTCGTCCATGTGATCGACAAGCCAAGGGCCCACTGGTCGGTGGAGAACATATCCCGCCAGGGACGATATTTCAATCATTTACCCCGCACCCGTAAATATGGGGGCCTCCGGTACATTCCTCAGCTCTCTCCATCCACCACGACTCTCCTACAATGACCATCTTCCGTGGGCCGCCAACGCCTTATATCCCAGATGATTTGACCATCCCTCAGTTCATCCTAGACTCTCATCATCCCACCCGCCCCGTCAGGCCCCATGGAATACCGTGGTTAATCGACGATGTCACAGGGACGAAAGTCGGCTTTGACGAGGTACGTATGCCTCATCACTGTATTTGACGCCGTCGCTCACCCATACGCGCGTCTAGCTGCGAGCACGGAGTAACGGTCTTGCGAACGCTTTGAAGATCCAGTATGGCATTGGAGAGAATGACGTTGGTGCGTTCTTGTACATTGTGTTGACAGAGGCAACAGTTTGTGCTAAACGGCGAGGAAGTTTGCGTATTCAGTAGCAACCACATCGGTATGTGATTGGTTCTATGTGTCTAATAATCGGAGAAATAACCTCTCTTCTCTCCTTCAGACTATCCTGTCCTCGTCTGGGCGGCTCACCGTCTTGGAGCGACCGTTTCGTAAGTGACAATTTCATCACCCTTTACTTAACCTCATTTGTGGATTCAGCACCGCCAACCCATCGTATACGACCGACGAGCTAGTTTACCAACTGCAAATTAGCGGCTCTAACATTATTTTCGCCCACCCAGGCTCCCTCGAAATCGCTGCCGAGGCTGCGACCAAGGCAGGTATTCCCCAAGACCGTGTTATTGTCCTGGACTCTGTACCCGGGTCGCCGCACAAGACTGTACCCGAGATGGTTTCTTTTGGCTTGCGACAGCCTGTGTCATTCGTTGAGCGGCGCCTCGAAGCAGGGGAGGCAAAAACGAAACTCGCATTCCTTTGTTTCTCCAGCGGCACAACGGGCAAGCCCAAGGTATGTAACATGTTACCGTCACTGCGTGCAGACATTGAATTGTTCTGATTCGTCAGGCCGTCGCAATTTCTCACTTCGCCGTCATTGCGAATGTAGTGCAGCTCGCGGTTCACCATAAAATAGACGACCCTACAATCCCTCCTGAACAAGCTAGGTTCGCCGTTGGGGATGTGTGCACGGCTGTGTTGCCCTTCTTCCGTGAGTACTACGGCGACGCCTCCTAGTCGTTGAGGTTAACTTGACCCCTACAGATATCTATGGCCTTATTGTCAACGTGAGTCCTTCAAATTCCGCCGCGTGAACGGGGACTGACAACGGCGCGAAGCTTCATTTCGCTCTGTTCTGTGCAGTAAGTCCAATATCCAATTTCATGGAGCTTAGTCTCACCTCCCCACAGATGTCAATAGTTGTGATCCCAAAATTCAACTTCACGGACTTCCTGGGTAGCATTGTTCGTTACCGAATTACCGACTTAATGTATTTGCCTCACACTTGTTTCTTCTACTATCATGCTCACATTACCACTAACAGGATCGTCCCACCCATGCTCGTTTTGATTTCCAAGGTAAGCTTACTACCACCCGCCCAAAGACCCGCTCTGAGTAGGTATGGACAGCATCCTGCCGTGAAAAACTACGACTTGAGCCACGTCAAGGCTACATGGAGTGGCGCTGCTCCATTGTCGATAGAGCTGACCTTACAGGTGTCGAAGGTTCTACGTAATGCGATTGTCGGGCAGGGTTACGGAATGACTGAGACCGCTACGGCTGTTACGCTGATGCCGGTGCCGCAGCGCCTTGGGAATGGATCTGTAGGGACGTTGATGCCTGGTTGTGCTGCCAAGGTTATAAAACAAGATGGTACACTTGGTGGTGTCGGTGATCTGGGAGAATTGGTCATTACTGGGCCGAACATGGCGTTGAGGTATCACAACAATGAGCAAGCGTGAGTTTCTTCAGTCTGTCTCTGTATTCTTGATGAGCTAAATATTTCCTAGAACGAAAGAGACCTTTGTGGATGGGTACGACTTCTTTACACAATGTCATATCCTCTTTGTATTGATACCGTTCAGATGGGTCCACACTGGCGACGAAGTTTACTTCGACGCTAAAGGAGAGATGTTTGTCGTAGACAGATTAAAGGTTTGTCGTCCTTCAGTAGACGTTGATTGATTTACTCACAATAATCCAAGGAATTGATCAAGGTCAGGGGCTTCCAAGTGCCACCAGCTGAACTAGAAGGTAACTCACCATCCCCATGTATTTTCGAGAAGCTGAAGAAGCCTGTCTAGGACATCTTCTTGGACATCCCTACGTCGCGGACGTGGCCGTGATCCCGCTCCCGGATGACTATAGCGGGGAGATCCCAATGGCTTACGTCGTACCCAGTGCCGATATCGCTGCTCGTGTCAAGGACCCCAAAGAAGCTGAGAAGGTCAAGGCTGAGATAATTAAGGTAAGCGTCTTGTCCGTCCCGGGAGACTTGCCCCTTTAACCTCTTGATAGTACGTCGCGGACAACAAGGTGAAGTACAAGTGGCTGGCAGGAGGCGTTGAGTTCATAGACGTGATACCCAAAAATCCGAGCGGAAAGCTACTCAGAAGGATTCTCAGAGATAAGGCCCGTGCAGATAGAGCGGTAAAAGCCAAGCTTTAATCTACTCATGCATTCGTAGATGTCTTCTTGGTTTGCTCGCAGATACCTTGTCTCTGGGTAACTGCTTTGCGTTGTAGTGCCACACATCTAGATAGAATTGCATATATTAACTACATATTGGATATTGTACTTACCATGTAACCAGAGCTGTACTGCCTCTCGATTTGGGATACCAATGCTCAGCCCCCGAAGGTTATTACGATGATGTATGTGAAAAAAACAAGGAGCTGTCTGTATATTACGATTTTACAACGCGAGACTGCGCTGCCTGGGCAGCGTTCATTCCCATCCTCGTCTTCTCCACTAGTCCCAGAAGTCTCTGCATGTCCGAACTCCAATCGTTCATGACATCTTCCGCAGTTCGTTTTGCCCGGAAATTTATGATGCCAGCTGGTCGGTCTATCCGAGCCCAGATAGTACCAGAGACTACTAAGCGCGAGAGTGTTTCTTCTGTTTGTTGGGCGGTGAGATCGAGGAGGGACATTAGGCGGGGAATCGTAATGCGTGAGTAGTATTCTGCTATGATGCGGATATTCTAGGATACGGTGAGATAACGGCGAGGGTCAGTAACGAAAAATACGTACATGCTCAATCACTCGCGTATGCAAGTCCTCCCATCGTTTCTCCTGACTGAAGACAGCGGTTTGCCGTAGGAAAGAGCCGTATAGCAGTTCGATACCTGGCCATCTCATGAGTTCATGCGTGTGGAAGGATTTGACAAGGTTACTATGTTGAAGTTAGGATACGCAACAATACCAGTACGTTGCGACGTACTAGTGTAGTTCAAGCGGCTTTAGCGCTGGGTCAATGTAGAGAGCGTGCAGCATACCGGCCTGCTCGTTATTATGTGGGGCAAGCACGACATTATATGTTATATGCTCGAGTGCCTGCGGGGAGGAAGATAATGAGATCTCGCTACTGGCACGAGGAAGCCGTGCTCACAATTCGGCCTTTGTCTGTTACATCCTCCTTGATGGACGGCGTTTCCCATACTTTCTGATAATATTTGGCGACGTCCAGATACGAGCTGTGGTGTAGAGCATGTTGGATCATGAGATCGTAGAACTTGAGCTTGAGGTCCTGCGATGTATTGATGAGTAGTGAATATACCAGGGAAGTCATAGTACTTACTTCGTTCTCCTTCTCCTTCAAGAATTCTTCGTTAATCTTGCGACCTCCAACCCTCACTTTGGTCCATTCGGGGTCACCACCAGACAATGAATCTTTCCCCTCTTGTCCCGCTTCTGCATCCTTCTGACGTGCAACGGCCACAAGCAGCCTCATTTGCTCAAGAATGAACTCCGTCTTCTCTCTACGTTCCATCGACGAGTAAGTCTCCACCTGAAGCTCTGAGAGGAGCTCAGCGGCCGTGCGTAGCGACTTCTTAGCATTCTCGGGTGTGGCCTTCGGGTCATTTGAGAGAACTTCGTGGTGGTGAGATAATAACAAGGTCACTCGAGCACGCGGCGTTTCGAGATAAATCTATCAGAGGTTTAAGCACTATAACGGGGTACATCCCGAGCGCCACTAACCTTGCCTTCCGTGACGCCGCGCAATGTTTCCAGTAATTCCAGCCATTTGTCAACCCCTTCCCGTGTCTTGATCTCCTCTAGCCACTCCATCACTTTCTCGGTCATCGTCTGTACGGCCCCCTTCAGTTGACCATGTTTCTTGGCCAAAATCGAAATACTGCTGTTCAGTAACGCGTAATCCCGCGCAGAGTAGCAGTGTTGGACGATCGCGGAAACAAGTCGTGAAGTAGATGCAAGATCGGCAGCCTAGAAGCTAATTAGCCACATAGTGAGTTCACCAGTTGAAATTGCCTAACATTTCGCGTCTGTTTCTCGAGGACAAAGAGCTTGTCGAGACCCTCCTGAAGCTTTCCTGCCTTCGAACTTGTCAGTTAGAATCTAACAAAATAAAGGGCGCCGGAGACTCACCTTGACGAGTTTCTCAGCTTCTGGCAGCAAAGCGTCCACCTCCGGCGAGAAGTCCTTTTCTTGTTTTCTGTTGTCAGACATGATATATTGAGGTACTTTGAATGATCGAGATGGTCCAACGCGCGTCGCAGTGATCTTTGCACTTGTTTGATTCAGAGGCTGCCCCTGTCTGATCCACTTCCCAACCTGGACTTCTCCTGTCGCGGTCGTATCAAGTTTACCTTGCTGAAGTTCTACTGCAGGAGGCGTCTCATCTATTCCCTCAGATTCGGGGGCATGATAAGTTAAGGAGTCATGTATTTCAACAATCTGGTACGGTGCCAGCACAAATGGAAAAGAAAGCAGAATAGTAGAAGTAAGCGACATTGCGAATCATAATAACAATAGATTATGGACGGACTTGAGGAGGGGTCATAACGCCTGGCATATTGTCCATAGTTGTATCATCATAATTGGGAGCAGCGTCCGAGGAGACCTGTTTTTCTGACATTTCTTCCTCGTTACTAGTGTGTCCCTTTCGGTGTAGAGCTGACATAGACATATCGATGATTTTCAAAGGAATGAAGAGTGGGTAGTAGATGAGGGCGGAGGTTGCATAGAAGAATAGGTCATACGATGAAGGTCGGGCATAGTTCTTTTCTGAGGGAGTTGGTTGAGGTACGGCGGTTTCGCTGTGGTTGCTAGAGGAGAAAAGGGCCTCCACCACTTTTGAGAGGGTAAATGCGGATGGATCGATGTGGTCGGAAACAGAGGTTGGCGAAGAAACGACACTGGCGTCGGCAGTACCCTCCGGGATGGTAGGAGGCACGACTTCAGCTGCAGAGTCCACCTCGAGTGCGACTTCGACTTCGACTTCGGGAACGGCGTCGATGGCAACTTCGGCAGTGGATACAACGGCGTCGACAGAGCTCTCTGATGTTTCAACGACTGCATCGACACTCGCTTCGGATGTGGGAGTAGTTGCGTCGACGGATGTAGAAATCTGCTCCACTATTGCCTCGACACATGCCTCAACGAGTATGGGTGAGGCTTGCACAGACAGTTCATACGTTATTGGGTGAACGCTGACGCCCTGGTTTCTTGTTGTCACAGTAGCGTCAATACCCTTTTCGTCGGTTTCCGGCCTCTCTGGTTCCTGGGTCACCACTGACACCACAACTGCCTGCCTCTCCATTTGCCGTACGTCTTGCAAGAATGGAAGGGCCTCGGCGACTTTCTGCCAGCCCAGGTCGTTGGCTTCGACATACCCTGGCCGGTTGCGTTCATGGAACCATCGAAGAGTATCGCACCGAGAGGCAAGATGACTAAGGAGGATAGCGACCTGCAGCGGGTCCTGTATCCAAGAATGCCCAACGTGTAAACGTTGAAGGGATGCGGACGACAAATCTCGTTGGTGAAGGACCTGTTGACTACCTCCCTGAGCATTCACGACTACAGACAGGGTGTGGAGATTTCGGCAAGCGCGCAGGAGCGGTGCAATGTCCTCCAGAGTGATTTTCGGCGCGCCTGTCTGTGAAGGGAAGATGGCCGTTGGACACAGCCTGAGCTCCTCGAGGCCTGGGCATACGGCGGCAAGGTGAGAGAGATCAGCAGCATGGAAGATCGTAGATTCAGGGAGATCGATTTCTAGTCGTCGGAGAGCGGGTAGCGCGGACAAGAACTCGAGGGTTAGATGAGTCCCGCCAGATGCCAGCTTCGTGGTGGATCGCACGAAGTCCGCGAACTTTGAACCGCCAGTGGCGGTGATCTTCAGTGAGTGAAGACTACGGCCAAAGTGCTCGCAGAGAACGGTGCAAAGATCTTGCCAGTCTGCCCGGTCGGGCGGGTCCTCGATCGCGAGTTCAAGATGGGCCAGGCGACTCGACAAGTGTTTCAAGAATACGGCCATGTTGGAGACCTCCCCGGTCAGCTGAAGTTGTCGTAGTTTGGCGAACGCTCCTTTCGAATGCAAGTCGCCTGTTAGCCTCAGCGCGGACTTGCGGATCTCGGAGAAGTCGAGTTCATCTGCTGAGAAGACCCCGCTGTCTATTGAACCGATGGAGTCTGGAGTAGAATCCCCAGAACGTGGACGCATCATGTCGAAGAACCCTTCGACAGCTATCACCGAGCGGCCCGTTAAGTCAAGCTGCAAGCTTCTGAGGTGTGGAAGGGCCCCGAGCCATCTCCCGGCACCGGGAGAGAGGGCGCCTGGTGCAACGAGGTTCACGCGACGCAGATCAGTCTGAGGCGCCAAGAGCTCAGTGAAGTCGTCGGGAAGGGGAGTTGGTGATGCGAACGAGAATGAAGTTAGGTGTGTACGATCGGAGACGTCCTTCAGGAAGGAGCTTAGTTGAGGGAACCTCGTTCCAATCTCGAGATTCAAGGTCTGGAGCTCAGGATTGAGGAACATCAAGCAGCGATCCAAGCCAACGGGAGTCTCTGCGCGCCAAGTTAGGTGACGGAGACCAGGAAGAAGATATGTCCTTATTCATCGGATTAACGACCGTCGCATGGGCAGTGCTGCGATAGTAACTTACCTGGGACGATACTCTTCGAAGATGGGGAATACCGTAGTCGAGACATTGTTCGCAGACTCCTCGTATGTGATGCGTCGAACCTTGTCCCCGTATAGAATCACCTTCTCCCAGTCGCCTTGCTCAGGCACCTTGGTCTACAAGGCGAAATTAGAATTAATCCCTCTCATGATAAGGAGAACATAATCGACGTACCAAACCAAGACCAGGCTTCTTGGGTCGGCGGAGGAGGGGAGAGGGGAACATCCCTATCAACGGAATAAAAGAGTATAGGTCTCTCCAAAGCACATTCAATGCCGGTTCCGAGAAGGCCTTGCATGTTCGTGCCAATCTGGACACCATTCGTTTACCGGCAGTCGAATCAAGGACACCCTCCAGCACCTTCTCTAGCACAACCGTGTCCCTCAGAACGACGGTAATGGGGGACTGGGATTGATAGAACTTGTTGTTCTCAGCAGCACGAGCAGCAATAGCAGCTTGCTGTGCGTTCACCGGACTGTTCACGGAACCTCTCTTCTTGCCTTTGCCCTTTCCTTTGCCTTTTCCCTTGGTAACTGGCTCCATGTCTTCCTGTTTGTGTTTGAACAGTGAACGTGCGATGCTCTTGATGCTGGCGACGCTTGTGGTCGACTTGATAGACGAAGCGACTGAAATAGTGCTATCTCTACGGCGAAGGAAGCTGCTGCCGGTGCTGTCCTGGCGACGGGGAGTGTTGCGCTTGTTGTGAGTGATGGAGTGTAATGCGGAGAGAACGTCAGAGACGACGGAGTTCGAGGACATATAGTTAGTCGTTCGTTGCCTTGGACTTCGCGCTTTTGAGGCACTTCTTTCTCCTCGCGGTGTCCATGATGCTTGCCTTGCTCCTTCTCCGCAGGTGGGAGGCGGCGAGGCAGGACACGCGGGGAGGTTGCGGAATAGGATGATCTGGAGGAGGTGATGTGACTATGGGTTGAGCCGGTTTACCAGCTACCTTCTGAATTCTGACGTCTCCTTCGGTATGAGGCCTGGAGAGTAGACCGTGTCGATGTTGTTTCAAGGATGTCGCGTAAACACATTGCCCTGCCAAATGTGAGATGACACGTTCACTGAACGAGGATGATCGAAAGAAATTAAAATCTGATACAGATATTGATTTCGAGCATCCACTGCGTGCCGCATAGCTAGAACACAGTATAGTGTGTTCTTCCAGGCGCTGGTTAACATATGAAGTATGTTTCTCTCGTGCCCGGCAACAGCGAAGTTACACGATGCTCGGGCAGCTGAGCAATGCTCCCAGCGCCTTCGGGAGCCCACACGCGTCGTACAAGTAAAAGTACCGTTGCCTGTATGTGTTGACGGGCGATCCTGCCACGGCAACCACTGCTCATGGCGTCTCAAGAAGCTATGAGCGGTAATAGATAGGCACGACCAGAAGGGTAGAATGACACGGGGTCGGTTAGATCATCAAACAAGGCGTGCATGAGCATAATGATAGCTAGAAAAAAAGCTGGTGACAAACCGGGAAGGAATATGCTGTGAGGATGCAGCAAAAGGCAAGACACATCATGCGCACCATGAAGCCGTCAAAAGGTTGATGTGTCGAAAGTTCGCATCTACACTGCAGTGTAAGCTAACCGGGGAGTCCAATCAGTGCCCAGAAGTCCGAAATGAATTAATAGTGCACTGGCAAGTTACAACTCTCCGACCTCCCAAGGAACTGGTTCGCCTTCCCAATCATCATCTTCCTCAGTAAATGCCCTAGGTTTCGACTTCAATCCGTCCCGTCCTCCGTCAACACCGATTCTGCTCCCCAATCCAAGTAAATCATCTTCTGCATCCTCGTCTTCATCATCGCCCTCTCCAACTCCCCATATCTCACCTCCTCTCCGCGGATCATAGAGACGACCCTTCGCTGGTCGCCCATACAGCAAACCCCGGACCAGCTGTCCTTCGTTCAGACCACGTTCCTTCGAAGGATATGCCGAATTAATAGATAAACCAGCAAGTTTCGTGAGTGGTGTGGATAGAAGGGTGGTCGACTGATCAACTGGTTCGGCTGGAACTTCTCCAGGTAGCGTGTCGACATGATGCGGCAATGCGAGGATGGGATCTTCTATGTCCCGCTCCATGGCCATGTCTAAGTTATCCCCCATGCGTGGCTGAGCCACACCTCTAGCATTGACAATGCGAATCTGAGACTCCAAGGTATCCCAATCATCCGAGGCGTCGCTGCTATCATTGTCCTCCGTCTTAGACTTCTTTTTTGACTTGTTCCGCTTATTGGTCGTAGTTTTATCTTTGTCGCTCTTCGCGTTCTGCTTAGAACGTTTGGAGGCGTATGGATCCGCAGGCGGTGGCGACGGTGGTATTAACTTCACAGTGTGCTGAGTGCCGTTTACATCCGACGAGTTAGGAATGTTGCCTGGTTCGCACTTCGAATCGTGGGCATCGTTGTCGTCAGATACACTCAATCGACGCTTCTTCCTCGCATTCCCCTTGGGTGCTTGCTCGGGGTGCTTCGATGAGCCGGCCTTGAGGGGACGAGATGTCTCCATGAAAGTGAGCTTATTAGGTTTGGGGTTGGTCGATTTAGCGTAGGCATCGAGCTTAGGGAGATCGCTGAAAACATCGGTGTTCTTCGAGGCTGCCTTCCCCTTCCCCTTCATGTCTAGACGGAGGGGAGCCATGTCCTCGAAGAGTACTTTGAACGACTTGCCTCCAGTTGGCTGTTTGACAGGCGATTCACCTACAAAAGACAGATTCCCCACCTGCTCCGCATCACTATCGTCGTCATCTGATACCGAAGGGCGTTTGGTCCCATGCGACGTGGAAGGATGCTCCAATGGTTTAAATGAAAGCAATGTCTGGACTTCGGGGTTTGCGCGTCGTCGCTTTGGTTTATTGGGGGAGGGGGATACGGGCTCTCCACGCAGCCGCTTTCGCGCGCGGGAGATGGCGGTGTTCGGGGCTGGCTGCTGCTCTGGGTGTGCCAGGGAATTGATCAACGGGTATGGTTCTGGAGTGCGATCCCGCTCAGGTTGAGGAAGGGTGCTTTTCCCTTTACCCTTGACAGGTGTAGCGAATGGATTCGGAAGAGGCTTACTCGAATCGGAGTGTTTGGGTACGTGTACTTTCTGTTTCTTCTTCTGAGGAGAGAAAGGGTTAAACGATGTCAATGGGGCGGTGGTCTCGGCGTGACGCGAATGAACGAGCAATGGCGCCTCCAAGGTTGTGGGATCCCGGGGTTTGCCTCTCGGAGGAGTTGAAGGGGGACTTGAGCGACTTGTAGATGCTTTTACTGGCCGAAATGCCTGTGCTTCAGCCTTCCTCAGCTTCTTGTATAGCTTATACTTTTCCGCTAGCAAAAGAGTTATTAGTATCGGATGCGCGTTCAAAGAAACACTAGTCACTATACCAATGTGCGGAAGCTCTTTGATGTCGTCGATGGACGCGTCTCTTCCATTCGTTTCTTTAAAAGATCGTTCCCATTCCTTGATTTCAGTGCGCACAGTTGCAATATCTGCTGGCATGGAGGATGTGGTGGTAGTGGGTAGAGTTCGTCGCTGCTCGCGTCGCGTTGAATACGATCAGTCACATGATCGGCAACTTTTCAGGGGCCAATATTGGGCGGGGTGATACTTCGACAGATTTCGACTATATCAAGCTCAAGTCATGACCACAACAAATGGATTCAAAAGAGCATTTTCAATTTTCACCACTAAGATACAACATCATCATGTATGCTAATCTTCTTGCATTTCAGTATCCTCAGGCTCATCGCCGTCAGATGCTTCTGCTTCAGAGTCATCTTCGGATTCTTCATCACTGCTCTCACTTTCATTGAAAGTGAGAGAAATGAACTCGTCACCAAGCTGAGCTTTCTCTGCTGTCAGATGCGGGGGACTAAGATCAAGATCAGTGGCAGTAGAAGAAGCAACAACAGAGGCGGCGGCGGGTCCAGGCTTTGAGGCATTGGTGTCAACTTTGCGGTTGCGGTTGGCCCTAATGACGTGCGGGAGCTTGCATCTTTTGGTCGTGCAGCTACCTTGCTCTGCGAAGTCGGGGCACTCTCTGACATGCTGCTTGTCGCAATCCAGACCCTTTTCGCAGAAGCCGAGAACAGCAAAATCTCGACATATACCTTCACGCGCACCAACATTGACGTGCGGGAAAGGACAGTTTTCTCTGGTGCAGCGACCTTTGTTGAGGAAATGAACACAGATCGGAGTACGCTCCGGGATAGGGTCATGCGAGAGATGGCAGCTTGACGCAGTGTTGGTGCAACTACCTTGAAGGAAGTTCCAACAGATGGCGATCTTGGCTGGGTCGTGTTGATACATGCAAGTCAATCCGCGATTACAAGACCCTGTGTAACGAGATGGAATGTGTTAGGTAAAATCGGGCCAGACGGCCTTACTTGCTCGACGGAGGGCTAAGACGTACCTGTTGTCGTGAATCGAGGGCACGGCTTGTTGATGTACTTCCTTGCTCGTTTCGAATTGCGTCGGGATCTGTGCAAGTACGGTTGAGATGCTGAGCTTCCTGTGCAGTGGGTTTGGACAGACTGATTTGTATTATTCAGCGTCATGTTACGGTTCCGTTTGCCGGGTGGAGCACGACGACGGGGTATGGGCCTCGCTTTGATTGGAGGCGGTACATGGCCGGGCTTCTTTGCAGTGACGAAATTTGCGGGAGGTGGGGTTGGAACTGAGATAACAGTAAGGAGATAAGACATGTTCAATCACGAAATAAGTACTCACGACCTTTGCGAACTAACGATCGTCCGGACGATTTGAAAGCAACACCACCTAGAACGACTTCCTTGGGTTGATTCGAGACGGGCAGAGTAGAACTTGAGATAGGGCGAGGCACAGGGTACGTTGGTCGGATATACTTGGTAGCTGGAGGACCTTGATATCGTGGGTTAACATAGGCGTTGGTTCTCGAGTAGGCTGTTGAGCTCGGAGCGCTGGGCTGACCAGCCTTGTGATAGTTTATCGATGCTTTGTATCAATTAGCTACGGATATCAACTTTGAGGCAGAAAGTATAGTATACCGGTTAAACGAGCAATTTCGTTTCTCAATTCGGCTTCTGATGCTGCAGTTGAGGCCATGCTTGATGGGGTGGATGAGGGGGAAAGGGGGAATGGAACTTGGAAACGATTGTCTTGATGGCGCTTATATATACGGTCTGCCATCCACTCCAAAGCTTTTGGTAAACAACGACAAACAGTGCGACCACAAACGACTATACAACAATCCATCTTAGAAACGACATTCTACGAAGCCATTTGTTGTTGGCGCACCCGTGTGCGTCAGGCAAGCTGCGGGAAATTCAGTGAAAATTACGACACCCGATGCTGGCTGACTACTGACCGCAGAAACGACCGCTCTGGTCATAGATGACACGATCTGCACCTGGGCTGCCGCCGTTGTAGACTGATCCCCGAAAGACTGGGAATTCGAAGAAAGTCGGCGTGCAGCTGAACGAAAAGCCCTGCGTATTCCTGATCAGCCTTAGGATCATTGATGCAAGCCATCTGGACGAACCTCGAAGTTGTTGTATACGTGAGGATAATTTCTGTAGTCCGCATTCAGCAGGCTTTCAGTGGGCTAATGGAATAACCTTACCCAGCTCCCCCAGCTCTAGCGCTGCGAATGGCGTTCGTTACATCCGTTGTGGTGAAACTCCTTCCTGGAACACGGAACCATGACTCAATGCTACACTCGTTTAATCGTGATGGGTGTCCCACTCACCAGCACAGTTGCACGAACGCACCCCCGTCTGGCGCTCGACAATTGCTGCCTGCACGCTCAACAAGGAGCCAAGGACGAGGAAAATACTCAAGAGCGCGAACTGCATGTTGCGACTTGCTATTTCGCCTCCTCCAGGGCTCGCCTTTATATATGCGGAGAAAGCGATCTACATATCCTTGTCGTCAAGGCCTCTTCTAGCCAGCTCTGCTAATCTGACAGTGCTCACATGGTGCCCCCCTCACCTGCACGTTGCTCGTCCTTCCTCTCGTACCCCAGTGGTTGCTTTTGGCTCACGAATTACCTGTTATATTAGTTAGCCAAGGCTAACGATTGAACGTGGCGTTATGCCGTCTCATCTTTCGGAAGTTACACTTGGGCTCACATGTGTTGACCATGGAAAGAACTCACGAACGGGCACTAGAAGTGCAGAAGCGGATACTTTGACGTCTCCAGCTGACTTTTCTTATCTATATCTGAGCGGATACAAAGTACTTCGCCGGAATCCAAACACCGGCCTTTCTCAGTGCACCCCATTCGCTCGCTGTATGTTCTTGTCATTGCAACCCACATGGCTCATTTTCGTTAGATAGGGAACGTTTCTTAGATCTACGCACATGTCGAGGCGAGTGCAATCTGAATTCATCTATGGATGTGAATATGCGAGCATATAAATACAATCTATTGAATATAGCACAGGATGGGGATGTTCGTGTATGTGTATGTGGTTATGTACAATGAGCGTGCAGTATGCGATGCGAGAGGAACGTGGATGGAGAGCATATGACAAGATAAAAACATAGCTGATTGAATAGAAATAGACAGTCCCACAACAGAATGAACCAGAGAAAATGAAAGCATACCGGGCACATGAAGTGCTACATATCGTTCCTCCTCTTACTGAGCACCCTCTTCGGTATTTTCTGGCCTTCTTTCGGCTCTATCTCCTTCACTTGGACTTTCCCCTTCAACACCCTCTCCCTTTCCTTGATTTGTTTTTCCCTCTCTTTTCTCTCCCTAGCTTCGTTCTTCTCTCTCTCCTTGGCTAGCCTCTCTCGCTCTTTGGCCTCAGCCTTCTCCCTTTCCTTCTCCAATTTGTCTCGTTTCGCCTTTTCTTTAGCGCTCATCTCCTTCCCACCATCCGCTGTTTGATACATCTCCTGCCCGGGTATTGACTCGCTGCTTCCAACTTTACTGCGCTTTCTTAGCACTTTCCTGTCGGGTGTCATCGGTATCTCTTGCGCGCGAGGCGACAGACTCCGTGAAGGTGGTGTACCGCGAGGATTGTACCCATCCGGCGGGAATGGTGACTGACGGTCACGTTGTTGATTTGGCATCGGGGGCATCGGTTGTGCGTTCTGGAAGTAAATCTGCTGGCGGTACTGCTCAGGGACGACGGGAGGACCATTTTGATCGAGAGGATGGGGCCCTGGTCGCGGGGCATATTCCCGAGGATAGGCGTTCTCATCTAACGACTGGGGCATTTGGCGTTCACCGCTAGACCGAGGAGGTCCATTCTCTAGTTCTTGAGAAAGGTATCCATGCTGAGGTGACATTGGCGCAGTATGTTGTGGACCAGGATGATGAGGCATCGGCGGGGGATATCTTGGTTGTTGCGTATGGTACCTTTGAGGCGGCGTATTCGAATATGATGGCTGATACGAGTTTCCTGCAAAGCCACCCTGGTTCGATTGTTGCTGCAGCGGGGCGGGCATGACCAACTTCTTGGGCAGATGTGAAACTCTGGGAGGAGGGCCTCTATTTCCACGCGATATACCTGTTCGAACGCTCGAAGCTGAGCTTGATGGGACTCCTGGAACACCACGCAGCATCGGGAACTCCATGGGAGGTGCCAGAGACTCTGGGGGACGTGGAACCCCATTGACGTCCGTTGGTGGCATATTCGGAGGGAGTATTGGCTGCACCGTTGGCTGGATTGTACTGAGACCTTCACGGGAGTGTGCATTCTGAGAGCCTTCGGGTTCTGGATCGTCAAGGCTGCTTCGTCCGCTACTAGGAGTACTGCCTTTGACCGTGACCTGCTGGCTAGCTACACTTTCCGCAGATGCAGCGCCACTGATACCGACCTTTGGGCCCAGTTCGGGGGCCGAGTTATTAGGCACCGGGGAGGCCCTGCGTTGCTGACCTGAATTGGCAGGCAATGGAAGAGCATTCAAGGAGTGCGATGGTGGTGGATGCTTGACATCAAGGTTCCGAAGGTACGGATTTGAGCCTTGCTGTGGCCTAGATGCCTCGTAGCTTGGAGGCAACTGCGGCGGCGGAGGCGAGTTACGCAGCGGAAGAGATTTGACGGCCGGCGTTGCGGTCTGCTGAGGATTTTGTGGCACTGATTCCATTTGCTGCTGAGGAACGGGAATCGATAACGGCGGTGCGGGCGCGTCATCAAGGGCGCGTGGACGAGCGGTAGGCGAATAGGAAGCGTATGGGTCGAATTCGACACGGTCCCCGGCGTGTGACGGTGGCTGAAAGAACGGCGTCGTTTGCTGCGGGGGAGCAAGCTGAGCTTGGCGGGGAGGGGAGGATTTACGTGGAGGTGCGATATATTGGGGCTGTGAGGGCTGAGGAGGAGGCAGGCGTGACTGAGATGGGTACGGCGAAGACTGCGGTTGTTGCAGCGAAACCCGACCTTGATTGAAACCCTGTTCTTTATTCAAAGATACGCCAGCGTCATCACTGGGAAACGGCCGGAGGAATGCATTATGATAGGAAGGACCTGAATTCTGTCCATGCCCCGGATCGGAGGCCGTACCGTGAACGTTTCGATCAAAATTAGTTGCAGGGGGACGCTGGGAGCCCAAGTAACTGGGGTTAGGCCCAGGATATGGATTGGCACCATATGCAAAGTCCCTCGGAATAACTTGGCCGGGCTTGATGTTAAGCGACATAGGCGTGGATTGAGGGATTGACACGGAGGCCGAGACTTGGTGAGAGCCATTGCGATGACCAGCCTATGACCAAAAATATCAGACAATGGACCGACGTTACGACGGTGTGAGAGAAGGACTCACCATATGTGGAACATTAGGCCCGCCGTTCAGGTCGGGCTAGGAATGACATTATTAAACCACAAGTGCTGGGAGCATCGACAAGGGCTTACATGTTTCTGCTTGCTCGTAATAAGTCGAGATATTGCTTCGTATGGACCACCGTGATGTAGATGAGAGCCAAATGGATTGGTTTCGTCGAGTTCATCGATCCGATCGAGGCTACGGACTTGGATCGGCTTGGGAGGGGGCATATCAGATGGTGCGCTGGCTGAACGTGGAAGGGGAACAGGTTGGACATCTGCTTTATGCAGCTCAGGCATTGTTGTAGACCTCGTTTGACCTGGACGCGGCGCTTCAGCAGCGGGAGGCTGCTCTGCCTCGGTGACAGGTGATTTGGCCTTGGTGGGCGAAGGTGGTTTAAGTGCCTTGGTGAGTTTCGATGGCATCGGAGGAGGCGGCGGGGGTGCAGCAGATTTACGTCGAAAGAAAGAGAACGTCCGCTTCCTCTTCTCTTCCTTTTGCTGTGCTACTGCCGTGTCCGACGTGCTCGGTAGTATATGAGAGTTAGCTGACGAGGGAGGCGTCGTGGAAGGACTGGAGTCACTGGATGAAGAAGACTCGAATGGAGACATACTAGATGGTGGTAGTGTCGCCAGAATAGAGTTCGAGGGCTCAGTAGGCTTGAATGGGAAAGTTATAGTTGGCTCACGCAGCTGATCGTCACTGCGGAGTGTCTGATGGGGCTGCATATGGCGTATTGCGAATACCGGGCCGTCTGCTTGAGGTGTGTTCGGTGGTTGGAGAGGTAGGCGAGGCGCGTCACGGTCATAATCCGAGCCTGGGAGGTACGTCGAGACAGCTATTGGTGGCAAAGGTGGTCGGCGCGCCGGGATTGTCGCTTGTAGATCTTGCTTCAACATTGGGTGGCCTGGTGGCACGGACAAAGGGTCGAAATTTGGTATCGTCGTCGCTGAAGCATTGCGCATCGCCCACGTCGAGGAAGGAGAGGGTGCAGGAGAGTGCAGCGGATGCACAGTCGGATCCTGAGAGAATGCCGGATCGTCCAGAAGGCTCTGTGAAATTGGAGGGGGCTTCGGGTACATGGAGGAGGAGGGGAGGTTGTGGTGGGAGGAGGAGAAGAGGCGAGTGAAGAGGGAGAAGCGTTGGCCTTGCGGCTTTTGAATTTGAACGTTGTGGCCGTTCATGTCGAGAGAGACAAGGCGGCGATCACTTTCAACAATAATCATTCCTTATCTTATCTTATCTTTATTACACGTTCAATAATCCCTCCTCAGAACGACGGTGCAAAGCAGAATAGTTTGTGTTCCTTCCACGCCTTCTTCTGGCATTCGCGGCCGCAATATCTGGTACCCTTGCACCTCGAGCAATTCAATGTCGCCTCTTCTCCGCATTCCAGGTTGCCACAACCATCCAATTGCCCAAGTAGATGCTGGCGCGTCGATGTCACGTACAGATTGTCCGGCAATTCTTCGATGGCATTGAGCATCCCATTGCAGCGCGCGATTTCTACGCGTTGGAATTCATCGATGTTTTCGAATCCCTTCGTTTCTTGCAATCCCTTTGTCTTCTTAAACAGCCCCCGCCTCACGACTGCGTCTATACACGCCTTTCCATCGTCCCCCAGGCTCGGATCACACCACATGAGCATGTTCATGAGCAACGTGCATATGTGCCCCGGTCCACTGGGCTTCCTCCATTGGATGCCATCAATGAACGCACGTCCGATTTGGTTCCCGAGCCCCTGTACGAGATCTTTGTCTTGCAAGTATCTCCGGAGGAATGGGTTCAATTTAGGCTCAGGGAGGATGGTGAAGATTTGGACGTATGTTGCGAAGAGTTTGGGCTGGTCCTGCAGGCTGGTTCCTCGTAGCCTGGCACCCAGCAAATGAAGAGAATTCGCGGTGAACGCCGTGTACTCAGCCCGTATGATGAAATCGGGGAGGATGAGTTGGGCGTGGATCTATGGATACTCGGATCTCAGCTTTTATTCCGATGCTGGCTGGTAGCCTAACCTGCTTCTGGATCTCTTTATCCTCTTCTGCATCCAGATCACTGTCGTTTATTTCTTCGTCGTGAAGCCTGGCTTTTTCTGCGAGCATTTTGGCGATACCCACAGCGTCTTCGGTGAGGCCATCTATAGAGTAGCTTTTACCCTTCAGATTTATGGTCCCTGACATCCTGATGCACGGTGTTTGAGAGAGGTTTGCACGTTGTGGAAGTGGAACAGACTCCAAATGACGAGGTTCAAGCTTTCGAAAGGTATTTCAGCAAATCTAATCTAATCTTTGCAAATTCTATGTAGCCGATCGTGCTGAATTTGGATCATCATCTACTCCGACGAACTCGTTGTCTTCAACGGTCAACTTCACCACTCATGGCCTCTCTTCTGCGAGCATACAAGTAAGATCCCATGATATTTGATTGCATGTGGAACTAAACGCGACTCGTGTAGCTCTGCGCTCATTCGAAGGCCCATGTTGGCCCAGTGCCTCACTGGAGGAATCCTCTTCGGCGCCGGAGACTTTATCGCCCAGCAAGCCGTAGAACGACGTGGGCTATCTGGTCATGATGTGAGGAATCGCCATGAACTTCACTCTGTGGGATGGTAATATTGAACAGGCCCGATTTCACCTCACCTCCCGTTACCTTGGACCCACCCACGCGTTCCTACAATCGTCTTTGGTCATAATGGGAAACCCTGGTATAGCTCAGCCGGACGGCGAGACTGACGTTCTACGGAGGTGCGTGCAATTCTTGGAGTGAACACGTATGCAAGCGCTGATGCTAGTCAAAAGGTTGTCTTTTCGGACCCACACTCACAAAATGGTACCAATTCCTTGGCCGTATCCAATTCGCCAGTCCCACGAAAGCCGTCGTATATAGAGTACGTGTCTATGAGAGCTACGTAACGTGAATTTACTCTCATGCTCTCGGTCTTAGGTATGGCTTGATCAAGCGTTGCTTACACCTGGTGCGTTCAGTCCCCTCCCTCCTTCGGGAGCAATCAACGGTGATCCTGATGAAACGGCCTACCAGCGTCCATCCCGTTCTTCTTTGGCGCAATGTCGATTCTTGAAGGGAAACCGCACGACGCTATTCCTCGGATTACATCCGTACGTCCCCTGCGGCCTGCGCTCCTGCCTGTAGGTGTAATAATAATATTTTCGTGTTACAGGCCTACGTTCCGACTCTCTTACGAAATTGGTACCCTCATCGCTCTACTCTTCCTTTCTCTGACTAACCAACACGTCGATTGGCAACACTAGGTGTGTTTTCCTTCCCACCCAGATAATCAACTTCTGGCTTGTGCCACCGCATCTCCGCTTCGTAGTCGTCTCCGTAGTGGGCTTATTCTGGAGTAAGTCTTGTAACTGTCATATCAGTCGCCTACTCACTTGATTTACCCCGCAGATACGTACCTCAGTATCGCGAACAGAGAGCATTCTCGCCATCATGAGGCGAACCCCACGGTTCTTCCTGTTGTAGATGAAAAGGATGCGGTGCCTTAGCAGAGTCAAGCAGGTGTAGCTCGTTCTGGTTATATAGGTTTTGATGTAGAGGGATAGAGATGCCGACCACAGCTCACACTTATGTATACCCCCAAAATCGTTACCCATACAGACATCTCGCGCTAGCAGCATCAAACCCAGTGGTAATACCATTGTGCTGAAGAGATTAGAAACTACAATAAAACATGATTGCACGAATAACAAACACAAGTAACTAAGCAGGTCGTCAGTAACTCATACGGAACATGAATTGGAAGCTGTACTGCTTGGTATCAGGGTCCCAATGCGACCAATTCCAATAGCCAGCGTCGTCAGCCTCATCTTCAATCTCACGAGCAGGAATACGGAAAGCAATGGTCTCGTATGGTTCTGCTGCAACCTAATTGCTCTCCGATAAGCAACGAACTCTCGGAAATGTAGATACAGTGAAAACTCACGATGAGGTATTGGTATGCCTTGTTGGGTGGCTCCCGTTTTTGCTCCCATGCACTCATAAAGCGTCTTCGAGGGACGACACCAGGCTTGATTTGCGGCAGGTGGACTTGCACCATCATACCCTCCTTCCCCGTGTCGTTATCCCTGACCTTGGTGACGCGGTACCCGGGCCGCCCAATCTTCAAGAAAACTTTTCTTTGGACGTTGCTCTGCGTCGGAGCGATCATCAATTGCGTGTCTTTGGCATCTCGAGCGGCACGACGCGCGAGGTTGGTTTGGTGCTTTTTGCCTTGAGTGTGGGCGAGGTAGGAGCCTTCGTTGGTGTGGAGGGTCAGGCAGAGACGACATTCGAGAGAACCAAGATGGTTGCGTAGGATATATGGGTCCTAAGTGAAGAGGGTGTTAAAAACAGCCGAAGTCATGAGGTGGGGGAACGTACCTTTGCAAGGTCAATAGTTTCCAAGGCAAGCTTCCTCAACCGTTCGCGCCTATCGACATTCGTTTCCGAGGCACCAGCGACACCACCTCCACCGAACTTGGAACCGACACGATTCTAAGAAACAACGCCAGTTACAAAGGAACGACGAGTTGAAGAATTCTGCAAAGCAAACCTGGTAATCTGCATTCAAGATTAGCAGTCAACCAGAGATTTACTGGCGCAAATACTCACCCATTATTTCGACTTGGGTGCAAGCTTGACAGTGAACGGAAAGGACGAAGCTGCTCACGTAATCCGCACCAGGGAGCAATCAAGATCTGCCTCACGTGCGCCAAAGCTCGATCACTGCAAAAATTCCTGGAGTGCATGAACGCGACCGTTTCAATTATCCCCCGCACTCACTAAATCCTGATGGTGGCCTCGAAACGGTCTAATGACACAGCTCATGATGACAGGAAATCTAAAAAACCCAAGACAGAGAAGGCCACTACAAAAGCAGCACCTCCTGCAACATCTACCCTAATTTCCGAAGAGGTTGACTTTCCACGCGGAGGAGGGACATCTTTATCAGCTTTGGAGGTCAAGACGCTGAGAGCAGAAGCCACCAAAGAAGCTGATGAAGCACTCTTTGAGGTGGGGAAATAGCCGTTGTAATCCATGAAGCCATTAATAACTTGATCGCTGCACAGGAAAATGCTGCTGCCAAAAAATCTAAGAAGCGGAAATCCACTGCGAAAGGTGCTTCTACATCAGGACAATCTGAGAAGGGGGATCGAATACGGATAGAGCATCTAAACTACAAGGTGCGCAAACCGTATACTTCCTTGTAACCCGTATAGTGAACTAGGCCAATAGCGAATCAATATTGGAATGAAGATTCTTGGACAAATTGTATCAATACAACCGCTTGCTCTCATTGTATCACTTCCGAACCAACTCTTTGCGCACGTCCCGATCACGCATATTTCATCACAATTGACAAGTCTCCTGGAAGGTCACGCCGAGTCGGACGACGAATCAGAGCATGAAGAAGACGATGACGATGAATCGCCTTCGTCTCGTGTACCAGATCTAGCGGATATATTCACAGTGGGAGAGTATGTCCGAGCGGCTGTGACTGCAGTGCACGCTTCTGGTGTCGGCGACGTCTCGGTTATCGGGAAGAGTAGAGATGATGTGGTTAGGACAAGCCGACGAGTAGAGTTGACTCTGGTTCCCGAACGCGTCAATCAAGGTGTTCAGAAAGATGACCTGAAGCCAGGTTTTGTGTGTATAATCCTCAGCCTCTACTCTACCCATGAATTCTAACATCCATTGTTTAGACAATCACCGCTTCAGTGCAAAGCGTCGAAGACCACGGTTATGTCCTTGATCTAGGTGTTCCTGATGTCCCTGGCTTTCTATCATTCAAAGACGTCCAGAAGCACTGTCCCAATAACACAACACAGTTTCACATTGGGCGCTTGCTCAATGTATCAGTTGCTGAGGACGCCGCCAAGGGACGAACTTGCAAAGTTACGGTAGATCCTCGAATATACACTACTACGCTGGTTCGTTCACCACAAGATATCTAAACCGGTTCCTTTAGCTCACATTCCTTTAGCTCACCGAAGTTTCCAACGTTACTTCCGTCCTACCTGGGACACTCGTGCAAGCACTTGTCACAGCTGCACATCCTAGTGGCCTTAATCTCCAATTATTAGGGTTCTTCGACGGCACAGCTGAGCTACTTCATCTTGAACCCAATCATACATACAAAATCGGGAAACGGCTCAAAGCGAGAGTATTGTATGATTATTCAACTACACCGCCCCGATTCGCGCTTTCCCTGAACCCCCATGTCGTCTCTCTTAAGCCGAGGCAAATAAAACGTGAAGAAGGCGACGACCTATGTACAGTGCAAGATGCCTATCCAGTCGGAACAATTTTGGAATCAGTCAAAGTTACGCGGGTCGAGAATGAGAGAGGACTGTTTGTGGAAATTCAACCCGGTCTTGAGGGCTTCGTACATGTATGTGATCCTCTTCCTTTCAAAATACTTCCCAATGACTCTATATCAGATTTCGCATGTATCTGACGATCACGTCACATCCCTCCCACCTTCCTCCGGGCCCTTCAAAGTCGGCTCTATACATCCAGCTCGCGTGACTGGGTATTTCGCCTTTGATGGCATCCTTCAACTGAGTCTGAAACCATCCATAATCGCGCAGAGATTCTTCCATGTCGCAGAAGTCGAGGTCGGCGAGGTCATCAAGGGCACGATCAAGAAGCTCACCGACAATGGCCTCTTTGTTTCGCTCTCCGGGAAGTTCGACGGCGTGGTGTGGCCCAACCATTATGCGGACATAGCCCTAAAGCACCCTGCAAAGAGGTTCAAACCTGGCGCAAGCATTAAATGTCGAGTCAGTGTTGCAATCACCGTGCCTATCCAATTGGCTGACAAGTATTAGATCTTGCACGTTGATCCAGAACGGAATCGCATCTCGTTGACTGCGAAAAAGACCCTAGTTGACTCAACGCTCCCTATAATATCGAAACTCGAAGATGCTCAAGCTGGCATTGTATCCCATGCAGTTGTTTTCAAGGTTTCTGACAAGCAGCTGTTGGTGGAGTTCTACAACAATCTCAAGGCCGTCATCCCCCTCAGAGAAGTCAGGTATGTGGTGACTACGTCTTGATGTGACGGTATTCATTTAATTGTCCAGCGAGAGCAAACTCCCTTCTCTGGCGGATGCGTACCCTATAGGCAAGGTTGTGAAAGTTCGAATACTATCTACCGATCTTGAAACGTCACGGATCGTCGCCAGTATCCGCCAGGCTGCCTCTACTTCAGAATTCACCGCGGTCAACATCGACGGAGTGGAGATCGGAGATACCGTGGAAGGCATCATATCGGATATCCACAAAGACAACGCCGTCCTCATCTTGCAGCCTACGAAAGTCAAGGCTCTCCTTTCACTGAAGAACCTCGCCAACCACCGTGGTGTCTCTGTTGCCGAGGTTCAAACCACTGCGAAAAGAGGGGAGAAGCTTGAAGAGCTGGTTGTGGTCACAAGAAGTCCGGAGAAGGGTCTTGTCATTGTGGCGAATAAGCCGAAGTCAAAGGTCGCCTTGGGTAAAAGCAAAGTCTCTTTGGACACCGTGAGTATCGGCCAGATTGTCACAGGTCGTGTAACACGGCATACTCGCAACGGTGCTCTATTCAAATTTGGTCCTCATCTTGGAGGTATCCTACATCCCACAGATACCTGCGACGACTACGATGCGGGTGTGCCGATTCCGGACATCAACAGTGTCGTCAAGGCTGCTATTGTTGAAATCGCCGTCGACAAGAAACAAGTGGTGCTGTCGACTAGGGCTTCGAAACTCGACCTTGATAACTCTCCCGTAAAAGATCGTGAGATCATAAACGCGTCTGACTTGAAGCATGGGGACGAGGTTCGAGGCTTTGTGAAGAGTATCACTCCGCATGGTTTGTTTATTACCATTGGAAGGCATGTTGATGCCCGAGTGCAGATTAAAGAGTTGTTTGACGAAGTGAGTTCATTATATGCGCCTAGTTTCCTCCCGAAATAATTGTTTTCAGTTCGTGAAGGATTGGCAACCTCGCTTCAAGCTAAACCAAGTGGTGAAAGGTCGAATCTTGAGGTTTGTACTTCTGCTGCGCCTCCGTATTGTTATGCTTCTAATCCGGTTGCAGCGTCAACGCCGAAGATAAGCGAGTGGAGATGACCTTCCGGTCTGGGGACTTGAGCAAAGCTAGATCTGCTCTCACTCTCGCGGACTTCAACGTTGGCCAGAAAGTTGAAGGGACAGTGAAGAAGATAGAAGATTACGGTCTCTTTATCCAGATACAGGACTCCAAGCTATCAGGCCTTTGCCATAAAACTCAGGTCTCTCTTCTTCTCGTCCCCACGCACACCTATTTTACTCACCGTCGTTTAGCTTTCAGATAATAAACACGCCGATGTGACAGTGGCACTTCGTGGATTCCGAGAAGGTGACCGGGTGAAGGCTCTCGTTTTGGACACCTCGAAAGGTCGTATATCTCTGGGCATCAAGCCCTCCTACTTTGTAGACGACGAAGACATGGACAGCGAGAAGGATGAGGCAGACCCCCCAGAACTGGACCAGACGCGTGCCGAAGACCACGATGACGCTGATGCCATGGCTCTGGATGCGAATGAAGACGCCAACGATCACAGCTCAGATAACGACGATGACGGCGAAGCGCCTTCAGACGATGAAGACATCATGGAAATCGATTCCCAGGACCTAGTTCAACCGACCGCCTCACACCAGCCCTCTCCCTCTACGCTTCCTGTTCCTACTCTTCAACTGCAAGGAGGTTTTCAATGGTCAGCTGGCGACTTCGACGCCAAAGATGGGAGCGACGACGATTCATCGTCTGACGAAGACCAGACCGAGGATCAAACAAAAAAGCGGAAGCGACAGAAAAAGCAGATAGAACATGATCTCACAGCCGACATGCATACGAAGACCCCCGAGTCAAATGCTGATTTTGAGCGTGTATTACTTGGCTCCCCAAATTCGTCATTCTTGTGGATACAGTACATGTCCTTCCAACTGCAACTGTCCGAGACAGATAAAGCCAGAGAGATTGCCAAACGTGCTCTGGCAACAATCAATTTCCGTGAAGAACAGGAGAAATTGAACGTATGGATAGCGCTGCTCAATCTGGAGAATGTATATGGTACGGACGCTTCTTTGGAGGCCACGTTCAAGGACGCCGCCAGGCACAACGACTCGAAGACCATTCATCTTCGTCTTGCCGCCATACTGGACCAGTCAGACAAAGTTCAGGTAAGAGGCTCGATCTTGCTGCCACTGCAGTACTTACATTTTCTCCAGAGGGCGGAGGAACAATATAAGCGTACAAGCAAGAAGTTTGGCCATAGCTCAAAGGTGTGGACACTATTCGGAGAATTCTATCTTCGTCGAGGGGAAGTCGAGTCTGCAAGAAATCTACTTCCCCGTAGCTTGCAAAGCTTAGAGAAGCGGAAACGTACGTCCCTCCCCAGACCGTTGTTATTCGAACATTAACAGTCCAATAGATATCAAAACGATATCGCGCTTCGCCCAACTGGAGTACAAACTTGGGGATGCTGAACGCGGTAAAACCATCTTTGAGGGCATTGTAGACTCTCATCCCAAGCGATGGGATATGTGGTCCATATATATCGACATGGAGGCTGGGCAACAAGATATGCAAAGCGTTAGAAACATCTTTGAACGTGTTTTGGCGATCAAGATGACTAGCCACAAAGCCAAGTAGGCCACAGAAATTCGGCCGTGTTGTTTGTCTTCTAACTCAAGCCTGACAGGTCGTTCTTCAAAAAATGGTTGGAACTCGAGCGAAGAATAGGCGATGAAGAGGGTGCTGACCATGTCAAAGCAAAGGCGATTGCATGGACTCAACAGGCTGCTAGTTCATAGTTATAACTATCTATCACAATGTTCTGACTTTCACCTCGCAATTATCAACATGCAGATAAATCGAATAATATTATGGATGAGGATGATCGATAATAATCGGCAGTGTGGCACAACTGCCCATAAGCAAATAGATATATATACGATGACAATATCAGCAATTGAAAGGAGAGCGGGATGAGCACCAACAGAGATAGAATTCCAAACGAGCGTGATGAGCAACAAATGCGAAAGGGTATATATACAAAAGCATTAAGCAAGGATACAAAATAGAGATCATGACCGTGGTGATCGAGTTCGTTCAAATCCAGAAGACATGTGGTCAGAATCATTGAAGTCGCTTAGTGGTCGGCGATTGCTCATAGAGCTCGCCAGCTGCCGTTGCCAATCGTCCAATTCGCTGGAAAGATGCTCGAAAGCGAGGGCATTCTCGGAACTTGAGGTACTCGCGCGACGTCCCGACATTGGCCTGCCTTGCCCGAAGGTGGGTTGATCAACTTCAAGGAGTAGTCCAATCTTGTGAGACAGTTGCTCATTCTCTCGCCGCAGGGTTATGTTTTCGTTGCTTAATTTCTCGAGCGTCGTTTCTTCGCTGCCGCCTCGCGCGACAAGCAGGGAGTTCTGTAGGCGCTCGACTTCATGCTGTAGCTCTTCAATCTGGCTTAGTCGATCGTCGGATTCTCGCTGTGATACGACCAAGCTGTCACGGAGAGTTTCCAAGTCCCTCTCCAGGATGTCCAAGCGAGTTCGCAACTCTTTGTTCTCAGTGTGAAGCCTTTGCACTTGTCGTTGCGAGTCGATGAGTTGACCTCGGATGATTTCTGAGCCTTCGTCTGACGAGGGGGTCGTGCGACCGTTGAGTCCCCGCACTCTGGCAGCGGAATCAGGAGTCTTAACACCACGAGCGGCGTCAAGATCTGCCTGCAGCTCGGAATTAGTTTTCTTCTGCTTGGTGACTTCGTCCCGCATTCTCCGCATCATCTTCTCAGTTCCCCTTGAAAAGACCATTTGTTAGAAGCATGTAATCTGAAACGCAAAACAGACATACTTGACATAGCGGACAGCGAGTTGATAGTCCTCTTCCATTTGCAGCATTCTAACTTTGTAGCCACGCTCCGTCTCCTCCAGTTTACGCTCCAGATCGGCAGCCCGGGCTTCCGCTTCGTTAGTTCGTGAAGGAGAATGGCTGTTGGCCCTAAGGTGTTCAAGCTCCGATATAAGGCCGTTGATCTGGTCCTCCGCATCTCGCTTTTGATGTGAAATCTGAGCGACTTCCCGTTGAGCATCCTCATGGTGGCGGGTGAGTTCTGCAAGTTGTTGTTCGAGGTCTGCGATGGTTTCTGGAGCAGAGTTACCGTTGAACTGTGGGCGCATGTCATCATCGAGCAAGATGCCATTTTCCGACAGATATCCTCGCAGCATGTTGAGGCGCAGAAGAGCATCTGATGCAGCTTTCGACTGCTCCATTGACTCCCGCTCTTTGTCGGAGATATCGCGCCCAAGAGAGGCACTGGTGTGCATGGCATTTGATAGTTGAGATCGCAGGCCGTTGATTTGCGACTGAAGTTGTGACCGCTCGATCTCGTTTTCGCGATTCTGCCGCCGTTCTGCCGCCAATTGGGTCTGGATATCCTCGACGCGAGCTGTTGTTTCCTTGAGCATCTGGCGTAGAGAGGATGTCTCTGTCTCCATGGCTTGGACCTTCTCCATGTGTCCCCGCACCAGACGATCCTCGTCTGATTTTAAGTCGCGATGTGAGTCGAGTATCTCTCCGAGACTACCAGTCGTCAGCGCCCTGTACGCATCTGCCTCCTCTCGCGACTTGGCCCACGAGTTCTCCACCTCAGTAAGTTGAGCCCGCATAGACTCTACCTCCGTCGTGCGCGACTCGAGCTCTCCCCGAAGTTCGGCGAGGTCGGCCTCCAACGTATTTATATGCTCACGGGAATGCTGTTGTTGAGCATCTGCCTCACTATTGCGAGCCGAGGCAGCTTGCACTGCTGATCTCGCCTGTTCCAGAGCCCGAACATGTTGATCGCGAGATAGCTTCAGTTCCTCGATCTGCGCAAGCAAGTTGGACTCATCGGCAGCCTTCTGGTCGTACATCGAGGTCTGAGACAAAAGTTTCTCGGAATTATCGCGCAACTGGGTATTGAGGCGATCGTTCAGTTCCTGCAGGCTGCCCGTCTGTTCGATCAACCGCATGTGGGCCTCATTGAGCTTCTCGGCACGTTTGGTAGCTTCAGAAGCCCGGGCCTCCGCGTGTTCGCACAATGTCGTCTGCAGCGCCAGCGAATCGTTCAGCTCATTCAGCTTCCTATCCTGATTCCAGCGCTCCTCCATGAGCGCCGATATCTGCCGTTCCAGAGTCGCCACGCGCTCCCTCTCAGCCTGTGCGAACTCGACTTCGTTCGACGACTCCAACGCCGCCAGCTTCGTCCGATAGTATGCCGCTTCTTCTGTTGCGCCAGCCCTCTTACGCTCAGCCTCTGCTAGCCGATCTGACGCTTGCTTTGCTTGCTCCACAAGCACGGTCTACACCAACATCCATCAATGAAAAGCAAACGCAAACTCAGAGTACGACTACCCACCTGTATATGTGCCTTGAACTGCTTAAACTGCAGCACCATCTCTGCCCTCTTCGCGTCGGCCGAGTTCTCCGGGGTTCCATTGGCTACCTCAGAAGGCGAAGCATCGCTGACTTCGTATATAAACCCAGACCTCGACGCCTGCTGCAACGCCTCCTTCATCCATGCCATCTTCTTCTTCGCAGCGTCCAGCTCCTCTCTGGTCTTCACATCCCGCATGGTATCCATAGGCGCACCTCCGACCGTGCTGTTCGCAGTCCCAGGACGATTGAAGGCGTTGGCCGTTGGCGATCCATTGGGCGGTTGATAGAACGCATCTGGCGGTGGCTTGCTGCGATCGACGGTCAAAGGCGACGCGCTCCGCGCCGCTATGCCCATCGACACCCCAGTGATATTCGGCACATGCCCATTGCCGTAATCTTGGCTCCCATTCGCCGGTGAAACAGCCCTACTGGCGACGGTAGGCGGACTCTTGGCCCGGGTGGTATGGCTGGATTGAGACAGCTGCTCTGGGGACATGGCTCGCTCGCGTATGTATGATTCGGTGGTCGCAGATTCGAACCCATCGTCCGTCCCGTTCGCATCATCGTCCTCTCTCCGGGGCCGCATGGGTCCCTTACCTTTATTACCATTCACTGGGAAAGGTGGCTGCGCCACACCATTGATAGGCTTAGTAGTTGGACGCCCATTGGCTGGTGACATGCCCCGCCGAACTTCTTCAGACTCCATTGGTCCATTCGGTGAGACAGATCGAGCGCCATTGACCATTGGTCCCCCATTTGGCTGCGCCTGTGTAATACTACTCTTTCGTGGCGCTTGATTAGGTTGGGCGCCATTCGGTGGCGGTTTGTTGGAATCAGGGTACTTGATATGTTCTACGAAATTAAAGAATAAGGATAATCGTGACTTCATACACGTATTGAGCACGCACTTGTGTCCAGGACATGAATGACGCTGGCATCGTCAGACCTCGCTGGAGTAAACGATTCACCACCCAAGACAAGTACTCTAGTCCCCATTGAGGCCATAGCATGTCCCGATCGACCGCTGGGTGATGGTCCCATGTTCTGGAACATATACCATCTTTGGTCTGGTGGAGAGGTGTTCAAGATAAGTGTGGCTCATAGGAAATTCAGACGTACTGGTAATCTTGAAAGCTGCAAGGTCTCCAAGGTCCTTACCGTCGACCCCCCGTCCACCGAAAACATACATCACATCATCCACCAACGCCGCCGCATGGCCTTCCCGCGGCGACGGAATGAAACCAATGCACTGGAGCTCACTCCACGTCCGCGTATTGATGTCAAATGCCCATGTGTCATTGTAGTGATACTGCCCATCAGTTCCCCCGAATCTAGCAACACGCATCATCATCAATGATCAGACCGAACATATAGAATCCCTCTAAATGGAATAGAATACCCACATCAAAATTCGATCACCATGGGTAACACAGACATGTCCGGTTCTGGGAGCTGGTCTGTCCGCAGTTACAGGATCGAAGAGCTCCCATACTGCCTTTGTCCGCACTGAATATGAAATGAATCAGATATGAAGGAATGAGAAGTGTGCGATAATATGAATAATATTCACATGAGTTCAGATCGAATGCCCAGAGGTCGTTCAAGAAGTCTCTGTCGACTTGACCACCGAAAACGAAGAATTTTGAGCCAATCATGGCTACAGCATGACCATAGCGCCCAACGGGGGCGGGTCCGTGCACAGTGACCCGAGTCCATTCTCGAGACACTGAACAGTACGCTTTAGTGTAGTTTTACATCGAGGAATTGAACATGTACGCACCGAGATTGAGGAGATATAGTCCATCGTCCTGCTTGTCCGTAGGTTTTGATTTTGGGTCGGCTTTTGTGTCACCGCCCCATACGATGAGCACCGAGCTTACGAGTGCACTGGCATGGCCCACTCGTGCAGAAGGAAGTTCGCCTCCGGTTTGGAGAAGAGTGGCGGAGAGATCACGGGTGGAGAAAAGGTAGAGGTCGTTTCGGGGGAGCTCATGGACGAGACCACCGAAAAGGAAGAGATCGCCTGAGGGTGTCGCTGTGGCAGGGAGGGAGTGACCGTATCGTGGAAACGGCGAGGGTGAGGGTGAAGTCGGTGGTACCACACCAGGTTTATTGATGACTACCGGCGGAGGAAGTTGCAATCGTCGGGCAGACCATGGATACGCCGGTCTTGGCGTCGATGACTGGGACGATGGGGGTTGTTGCTGCACCGGTGGTGGGCCGTTCTGTGGTGTGGGCTGAGGAGGGTTGTTTGGGCTGTTCCCCCGTATTTGCGCCCGTGGCTGCTGCTGGGCACTTGGAGCGATGGACGAATTGCCGTTTACGCTAGCGGGGGGTCTTTTCGCCATGAACAACACGAGAAATAGAGAGAGGATGGGGTATGATATACTCACCCATCAAGCGGATTTGTGTCCCGTAAGCTACCAGATTGATGCTGGGGTGCATTGCCACTATCTTTGCTGGCACTCGCAGAAAGCTGGGCCAAAGCCTGTGTGGGTGTTTGGGCCACGGTGACCTGGGACGGGGCCGTTGGCGTGGCTGCATGGGACTTCTTCCTGGAGAAGAAGGACATTCTGCGAGTCCTCGTACCAAAGAGGGACGGTATGGCGAAAAGAGATATTGGACAAGGTAAAAGGATTAAAGTGGTTAGCCCTGGAACGGAATTTTTGCAGACTTGAGGGAGCGAGAGAGGAGGAAGTACGAGGAGGCCAGCGTTCGGTACGATGAGGAGGGGCCTGCCTTTGGATGAGAATTTGAGGAGGAGAACGTCGAGGTCAACGTCAAGGTGTGAAGCTTTTCCCTGTTGTGCCGACAGGCGTTTGATGCAGACTACAACTTTGGCCCTGTTTGCACGCCCACTCGTATACAAAATACTAAGGCTATTCATTCCATGTAATAATATTCTCTTCGCTCTCAGAGTTGTGCTCCCGCTTCTTGTGCCCCAAAAGTCTGTCTTTGGTGGGGAACAGACGCGAGCAGCCTGCAAGATTCCTTTATTCTAAATAATATCACACTAGCCTAAGAACACCACGCACCACCGTGAGCACAGATAAACACGGGAGTTCTGTTCACGTTTCAGTTCAGTATCTCTGGAGAGCCATATGTGCAGCTCACTTTACAGGCGTGGAAGCCTCGCCTAGCTTGTATGTAGCCTGCAACTGCTCTGGCGTGGTTTCAACTGCAGAAATGATATTCCAGCACCATTTCAGCAAAAATACCAGCTACTAACCATCTATGAGAGCTGGGCGACTTGCGATTATGGAGGGCAGCGACGGTGGTCCCATTTACTGACAAGTTCGCTGCAAAGAGGCGTGACATCACGGTCACACATGCACTCCTCCAATGAGCGAACCACACTGACCCAAAGACTAGAAATCCTCCTCTCCTCCTCGTCCTCCTCCTCCCGCTCGTCCATAGACAACCCGGATGATCCAGAACATCGCCCATCGCAGCCAGTAACGAAGCAGTCGCCCATGGCCCTCACACGAGCGCTACCAAGCTTGAGGCTGCCATCCAGCATCTCAACAACTACTGTCACCGAAACCACCTTCATGTCGTTTGGGATAGACAGATTCTTCTCAAAGTCGCCGAAACGGACGATACACGAGGAGCTGCCTCATGAAGACGACGCGCGGATACAGAGGCCATCGCCCAGTGCACCCGTACTACGCTGGTTGGGCGACTGGCCCGCGCCCAAGAAGAAGAACCGCCACAATCGCTCGCATTCTGAGATTCCTGCACCGAGATCATCTCCATCTCCTTCCAGCTCGGCCCCCTCTACCCCCGGCACGCCTCCCCCTAACCTCGCCGCCCTCCAGGAAGCACTCTCCGAATCCCTGCCGAAGTTCCCCCCAATAGCACGCCTCCCTGAATCATTCAGACCAGCCTCAAGTATCAATCGCCCCCCGCCTTTCTTTGACAATCTCACGCGATCTACATTACCCACCGCGTCGCTTTCTCCCCCACCGTCAGAGAGCGATCAGAGCGTAGACATTCCACCACTAGCTAATCCAAATGATTTACCCCCAGTAGTATTGAACTCGCCGCCCAAAGGCTCCTCCCTTAATTCCTTACGCCGCCTTTCGCTGAGAGAGCGCGAACCTAGCGGGCACAGTCAATCAGGCTCTGTTTTATCGAAATCAAGTCCGCCCACACGACCGGCGAGTCCAACAGGATGGTGGTGGTTCCAGCCGCAAAACAAGGAGAATGTAGATGCGTTGCTAGAGGAGGAAGATAGAGCGCACACGCTGCAGCAGGAACGATCACACCTTTCCCGTAAATGTACGTACGCGTCTGAGCTCGTGTGCCCCTATATCCACCAACATCCACCTTACAGATCGCACCCCAAAGAACCCCCTCGTATTCTGCCATGGGCTCTTAGGCTTCGACTCGGTCAAACTCGGTCCTTCTATCGCTCCATTAGAAGTGACGCATTGGCGCGGTATCAAAGAGGTCCTAGAAGCCAACGGTGCCGAGGTACTCATCACCCGCGTCCCTGCAACTAGCAGCCCAATAGAGCGCGCCAAAGTTCTCGAGGAGAAGATATCCCAAACATATCCCGGGCGCAGCGTGCATCTCATAGGTGTGGCATCCCTCCTGCATCGTTCATAAACCGCTTGTATTCTAATCCAACGCAGGTCACAGCATGGTAAGCCACCCCGTGAGGAGAAGGTTGCGTGCGGTTACTCAATATTATTGACAGGGTGGGATCGATTGTCGATATTTGACATCGCGCCTGAAAC
Organism: Pleurotus pulmonarius; assembly: GCA_012980535.1. Lineage (NCBI taxonomy): Eukaryota > Fungi > Basidiomycota > Agaricomycetes > Agaricales > Pleurotaceae > Pleurotus > Pleurotus pulmonarius. The sequence goes on from SJKF01000002.1 coordinate 1,771,461, forward strand.
ACCGCAAATTCGACGTATTGTCCGTGACCACCATCGCTTCCCCACACCGCGGCTCTGCATTTGCTGATCACTTCCTTTCGACCATCGGCACGCGCATGCCCTCCGTGCTCTCATTGCTCGATCTTCTTCCAAATGGAGGAGGCGATGGTAAGGCGTTTGAATGTCTTACTATTGACGCCATGCGCAAGTTCAATGAAGAGACGCCAGACGTGCCGGGGGTCAAGTACTTCAGCTGGGGCGCTACATATAATCCTGGATTCATTGATACTTGGAAGTACCCGCATTCGGTTGTTCTGGAGAAGGAAGGCCCGAATGACGGGTTGGTTTCCATCGAGTCAGCGAAATGGGTGCGTCGCCCATAACTCTGTTCTACGTGGAACGCTTAACGGTCCATGTACTCGTTCTCTACATCTATATCTGTTGCTATTATCACAATGGCTATAGGGAACGTATCTAGGAACTCTAGAAGACGTCAACCACCTTGATCTGGTTGGGTGGATCAACACGGCGCGGTATAAGTGGGCAGAGATCGTTGGGAAGGAGATCAAGTTTCGGCCGGCGACGTTTTACCTAGCGGTGGCGGATATGCTGGCAGGGGAGGTGGAGGGGCAGCCAAAGCTCGAAGGTCAGGAGGAGGGTCCGAGTGGGGCGGGAGGGTCGGCGGCGGGGAAAGGGGCAGTTGTGAAGGATGGCCCGGGAGAGGGAGGGGACGGTGTGGAGGAAGGAAAGACGGTGGAAGGAGGGGAGCCATCTTGTTCGGGGGTCGAACAGGCGACGGAGAATGCGTCTCAGGATGAATCGCCTGTCCCCTCGAGTCTCCGTGGTGTAGATACTCCCACAGATCAGCATACCCTTGGTGAAGAGGCACGCAGAGCAAACGAAAAACGCAGCAAGCCTCCAGAAAGATGACCCCGACACACCTAGTGATGGAGCAATGCGTTTGTTATGTTTTTATAGTACGTCAAATAATCTTGGTGGTATAATGTCTAGCATCCATCAACGACATCGATATCATATGCATAATACATCAATGGCATAGTACGAAACTCGATGCGCTCGGTGCCCCGGTGTGTGTCATGCATCCTATTCAAGTCGGAGACAAGTCAACAATTGCACGGAGCGGATGCTGTAAAGGGGGCTTACCGCAGAATGTGCCCGTCTTGGTGTATACCACACGATCTGCGCCTTGGGTCTTGGACGAGTTAGAGTACAGCGAACTGACGAGGATGGGGAACTCCCGCAAGTTCGGCTTCGCGCATCCTGTTCCAGTGAATGCTAGCCCCTGGAAAGAAAGGAGGTCATGTTCAGGGGTGTGGTTCTTGGGACCTCGCTGGGACTCACCTCCCCGTTGCCGAAGTAGTGGGGGTATGGATTTTTTACTTTGAATCTGTGGATTTATGTTCAGGGATAGATATCGTATTTGGGTGTAATTTTGGAGCTGGACTCACCCGACTTGCTGGTTCGCTGCGTCCAACCTCTTCGCTTCGTTAACTGCAGCCGTAGATTGGGTTGCGTTATACGAATTCCCGATGGTCTTCGACCCTTGCTCTACAGTCGTTTACATCAGTATTGATTTGGATGCAATGCCATACAGAGCGGGCGGGCGAGTGAATGAGGCGTACTTGCAGTGCAGTTGCATTGGGCGGCAACAAGGAGAGCTGCGACGAGGAAGAGGGCGATGCAGGGACGAATGAACTGGAGTCCGAGCATGATGAGGATCGACTTGGAGGGCAGACCCAGGGGACACCATGGTGCCCTGCCCAAGCCTATATAACTAGAGCGCTGGCAGAATTCTACGTCTGCATACACCACGACGGCGTATGGCGCTAATTGCGAGCCTAATACGCCGCGAATGCCACTATGCGGAGCGGCGACTGGCTAAACATTAGTGGACGGGATAATTCGCCGCGAATAGTAGTCACTGGTAGTCAGGATAGTCTATAGTTGATGACGGTCAGCCTGGACTCGGGATTGATAAATCAACCGAAAGCTACCAGGATTATAGATTATGGGATGAATATTTGCTTCCGCCCGGCCAGCGTTCGAGGTTCTTGTGCATTACCGTCGGAGTTCTCGACATCTCTGACGTCTACGTAGCAGAGTCGCAGAATAAAAAAATACAAACAAGACAAATAGGGTCCCCATGAAAAGAATTGACGATAGAAGAATTGACTACTTGATTCTACACGATATATACCCATTGAGGAGCTACCTCTGCCAATATTTGGGATTTATCGTACTGCTTGAACCTTTTTCGCTGATACACTCCCTCTGGGAAATATACCTCACCATGGAAAAGCCCAACTCTGCGTAGCAAGACACCAACGTAGTATACTCGTCCCCTGTGGTGTTTTGTTGTGAGTTCGGATATTTCACCCATGAGGGCGAACATGACATTCTGGGCATCGTAAGGAAATGTACTAGGAGGCGGATAGAGACTGAGCATAATGCGCATGACGCCGCTTGATTCAAAAAAAAACTTGGGGTGAAATGCAGGTCCTTCGTGGTAAGTGTCCTTCCATGTGCCGCTAGGTTTCCACACTGGGAATCCTCCCGGAAGCATGGAATTATACCGTGAAGGCGTGCTTTCTGTCCATGAGAGAAAGCGACGGACATTGGTTTGGGCGAGAATTTCAAGTTGAAGGCGATGGAACGCTGCGTCAAAGCCTTCTCCGTATTTCACAGGAATGTTCAAGTCTAGGGCCGAGAGGATGGAGTACACCATATCCTCCGGTATTGACGTCTGTCGGGTGTGCATCTCCTCTAATATAGGGATGGCTTGATGGACCCCTGGCTCATACGTCTTCCAGACGAACCCCCCTAGCCACGCGCGTAGGTCAATAACATTCATAAGCGTGATTCAGCCTGCCTACCTGTGACACACACGAGGTCCTGAAAGGACGTTGAGGGCTCGAGGTTGCCTTCAGCTCGCCAGGCCCAGGTGTCGAACTTGAGTCCTCGGTTCACCACAGGCCACCAGTCACTAGCGACATATCTAATTCTGCTTGCAGCAAGAAGCTCTTGGAGAGTCCAGCCTCTAGTCCCCCATGGATCACTGGGTTCCTTTCCAGTTGACAAATAAATCACGCAAACGTACGCGTGCCGATACCAATTGAACATGAGCGGGATGGATGCGTTTCGGTCCGCTTCGTCGATGCACGAGGTGTCCATCCAAAGATAACGGCATCCATAGAGAGACTTGACAGCCCACGAAAAGCCCTCTAATTTCTTGAATCCCTTCTTTCCTCGAACTCTTGGGTCGGATAAATTGGCTACGTCGTCGAAGGATAACTCTTCTACACCCCAGCGATGCGACAAGATAGCGTACTGCCCAAACAGTTCGACCTGCTCGTGGACTCGATGGGTGGTTATTGAGCTTTGCGTGGGTGTATGTTTGGTTAGCTCAGTAACTGCCTGGACGATGAGATTTAGAGGGGCGTGGCGCCAAATTGATGAGCGATAGGCTTTCACTTCGTCTGCGAGAGTCGGTAGGAACAGGAAGCGGGATTTAGCATCGATCCACGGATGTTTTGCCATCGTTGCCATTATGTATGGTCGAATTGCCTGGATTATTTTATTCTTATTGGATGGGACTACGTTCGATATGGAGTGCATAACTTCGTCACAGGCCAAGGGAATGTTGATCCAGCTCTTGAGAGCAGTGTAAATATCGTCCTTGAGTTCAGAACGGGAGATATTCCGGTTCCTTTTCGTGTCGAAGAGGTGGAAGGGGCATTTGCTGACGTACGACGAGATGTATCCATCGTACCTACCAGCGAGATCCGTCAGGTCGGCGAAGGGGGGGACGAATAACGGGCTCACTATATTTTCATCGAGGGAAAGTGGCACCGTTGACGTGCCAGCTTCGCAAAGGGTCTAAGGAAGACGATCTCACCTTATCCTGAGAAGTATATGTTAGTATTGTTAAGTTTCGTGGCATCCTAAAAGATCGCGTACCCTAAAGATATCCCAATAGAAATCACGGCCTTGCGCAGCTAGAGTTCCGTCCATTGACGCAGACAAGAAATGATCAATGTTGGTATAGAAGGAAGTGGGACGCGAGGCTGTATTCGGCGAGAGAAGATCTTGGTTCTTGAAGTGTGTGCGAATATTCTTTCAAGCGTACGTATTCCCTGCATCGGATAGTACTCACCGTGAATTCCTTCGGTCGAGTCCTGGTATCCTTTCCGTTGCATGAAATGGTGACCACAAATATGAACACAGTGACGCGGCGAAGTCGTCCCCTCAGGAAGCCTGATCCAAGCTCATAGGGTTGTCCGTCCCCGCTGCAAGAATAGGAACCTAGCGGGCCACTGCCAACTTCCAACTTGGATGGGAACTCCGTTTGTCGTTTGAGCGCCAAGTCTTCAGCAAAACACCCAAAGTCTGATCGCGGTTGAGGGCGTTGGTAAATGACTGTCAACAAGTTCCCCCTAACCAAACAACGGTCGCGTCATGGTAATCCGGCGCTAAACTGGTGTGCACTGTCGCATAACCATCATCTCGTTCGTGTCTGGCCGCCGTAGCTCATTCCGGTCAACCTCTGGCCATTACTCGATTACTAGCACCTCAAAATTGTATGAATCTCGCCTTTATTAGAGGGGTCCGACCAACTTGGACTTCTCCGGTGAGCTTTGGGCAGTCACCTATAATAATTGACCAATCTTTCAGCCTCCCATTCCTCTCCCATCCTTGATCAATGTCGCCTTTTGCGCAACGACTAAGACCTACGATGCCCGGCCCTAAACCTGTGTGTATATATACTCAGGACTCTCGCCCATCCATCCCCCTCTCGCCCATCCATCCCCCTCTCGCCCGTCCATCTCCCCCTCGCTCGTCCATCTCCCTCCCTTCCCCCGTCCTTCGATCCTTGCAGCTGGTGTGTATGTGCCAAATCATGCACTATTTACACTAATGATCACCTTGCCCCAGCACGATTACAACAGGCTCATGGTTGACAGACAAGCAGATGTCATAGAATGGTGCCGCCCGAGCGCGTTCAGATTTCGTGAGTCTGCCTACATCTCCTAGGACCATGTGCAGTATTGATAACTAGCCGTCAGACTGCAGGAATACACCCCAATACCGCAGCGCATATACTAGAACAATTGGAGGTGCATAGGTATGTTGTTCCTCAACTGCGGCCTCTTTAGCTTTCTCTGATTTTGTTTTCATAGGTAAATCAACTATATGCGCGAGTTGCTGCCGAGCAAGTTCTCCTTGCCTGAATACTGTATTTACTGACTGACAGTCCGAGAGCCAGCTACTTGATCTTCCCGCCACTCGGGATACCAATACGCGGGCTTTCAGATTACTTATATTGTAGCATATATAGAGCCGCTGTATCCTAATGCATATTATGTGATTATTCATGATTGATAATAATTGAGTATGTACGGTATTCTGAATAAGATAGATGCACTACTGTTAGCCTGGCATTAGCATGGCCAGCAACTGGCAAGGATCAGGCATCCTGAATAGTTCTGGTCATGGCCGCCATGGCGGTGAACATTCCTCGATCTGGCGGTGTATGACCGGAGATTTCGGAATCATCATTACACTTACAGGATGCTGACCAGAGTGGTGCCGGTCTGACTTGTCTTACAGCGGATTTTGTTGGGAATTTTGGGGGCTGATCAAGGCCCGGTCAGACTCCCGGGGTTTTGCTGATGCCGCCAAACACCGATCACATCCGATCACGCTGGCTGCCACCGTGGTCGACGTGGGAGGATATTAGCGCCTCAGCTTCAGCTGCACCGCTCAGCGACGTCAGGCTCTATTCTGTGCTCAAGGTTCGTTCTCTCTTCCTCCCCGCCACCACCCCAATGGACCCATACCACGTCGAAGGTGGTCGGAGAGAGCCAGGATTTACAGCATACAGTCACCGTGACCATGTACGTGGGCTCGGAGGTATTATTATTGAGTGCCAAAGTTCAGTTGCTCACCTCAGTGTGGCTAGATGTCGCGGCGATTCTGGCGGCGGACTCCGCGCCTTACGAAGGTGATATATGCGCTTATATTGTCGGGTTTAACGATAATATGTTATCTGGTGTGTTCGTTTGAGGTATTGAGAGTTTAACCCTTGCACTTACACCCCTGCCGTGCCAAGTCTCTGTTCTCGTCGAGGAATGAGGCAAGGTTTCCATTAGGAACAGATGAAGACACTAGCTTTGAAGCCGAACCGACATACCTGGAGGCTGATGTGCAAAAGCAGGAGGCCGTAGTAGCCGCGTTCAAGGTGCGTCTAGTGGCATGGTTGTACTTTGCATACCATTTACTCAGACCTGGTCTTAGCATGCTTGGAATAGCTATGGTTTGTCCTACATTTCGTTCTTCGTGAACGTTGATACCAACCCTTCGGAATACAGAGCAGGATGCTATGGGAGACGATGAATATCACCCAATGAGCCATCGTGGATCCAATCTCTCCTTGAGCGGCGGTATTGGATACACCGTTGTCGACGCCATCGACACGATGCAAATTATGTCCCTCAAATCAGAGTACACTCGTGCCCGGGAATGGATAAGAAGCACACTCACATTCGAACGGCAAGGTAACTTCAATACCTTCGAGGTGCGTTCACCACTACTTCACTTCCCCGATTACACACCTAATATTACGACGTTCAGACAACTATACGAGTACTCGGGGGTCTTCTCTCCGCATATCACCTTTCCCAAGATAGCCTCTTCTTAGAACGCGCTGACGACCTTGGATCCCGTCTATTGACAGCCTTTTCAACCTCGTCCGGATTGCCACTACCCATGGCCGACCTTGGGAGGCGTGTAGGGGTCCCCGATCAGTGGTCTGCGTGGCAAGTCAGCACTGCGGAAGCCGCGACCTTGCAACTAGAGTTTCGATACCTCGCCGAACTCACGGGAAATCAGGACTATTGGTACAAAGCAGAGAAGGTGATGGAAGTTATAAATAAGGCTCTGCCTCCGCATCATCTTGTTCCTATAACTATGGAGTAAGGATGTCAATCCTGGGTTCTGCGATTGTACTGATTTTCTCTTCTAGCGCCAACACTGGCACTTTTACTCAGTCAGAAATCCGTCTAGGTTCTCGAGGGGATTCTTACTACGAATATCTACTGTGAGTCCGCATGTGCTGTAACTATTTTCAGCCTTCCTCATGCTATTCTCTTCAGTAAGCAGTACTTGCAGACCGTAAGGTTCCACACCAAATATAAATGACTTTATTAACCTATTTCACAGAACCGAACCGAGCCCATTTACAAAGAGGTCAGTTATCCTCCATATACTATGGAGTTTGCGCTTATTATATTTCTACCGCCGTAGATGTATGATGACTCGATGCAAGGACTTCACGACAAGCTGGTCCACAAGACGCCCACGAAGCATATGACGTACATAGCGGAACTACTGCCGTCCGGAGGGTGAGTCTTCAAGTGATTTCCGTCGCCACCGATGGGATTAAGTATACCATGGCTAGCTCTTATACGCTATCGCACAAGCAAGACCACCTCGTATGCTTCCTCGCAGGTTCATTGATGCTTGGAGCAACAACCGTTGGCGCCATTAGTGGAAAGGTTTCCTTACCCCCGCGGATGGAGGAGCTTACACCAAAAGGACAGCGCGACTGGAACACGGGCGTGGAACTTCTAGAAACCTGCGTGCATACATACGAATCAGAGACGTATGGAATCCGACTCCCCTTGACCAAAAGCATCAACGCTGACCTGCCTTGCTAGTGGTCTCTCACCAGAGATTACAATGTTCTACACTGAACGACCGACCACTGGCGACAGAGACTGGTACATAAAGGGTGCTCAGTGCGTACTCCTTTTCCTCCCCTAACCCCTGCAGTCCCTAATCCTATCCTTAGGAGAGGAGGACCTGCGTCGTATGACGCTCGCTATATGCTGCGGTATGCTATTCTTGCATTCGCATTGCTGCGCATCGCGCTAACGATATTGTAGCCCCGAAACGGTGGAATCCGTCTTCCTCGCCTGGCGGTTGACAGGAGACACGCGATACCGCGACTACGCCTGGAAAATCTTCAGCGCCATAGAGAAGCATTGTCGCTTACCAAAAGGCGGTTATGCCACCGTCTTAGACGTGGATAGCCTCCCAGTAAGGTACCTGGACAAGCAGGAGACGTTCTTTATGGTGAGTCAACTTCGTCCTCCGCGTTTTAATCAAGCCGACTAAACCGCCGCAGAGCGAAACCCTCAAGTATTTGTACCTTACATTTTCAGACTCGAGCGTGATATCATTAAAAGGTGAGTTCTCGGGACCCTCTCTTGCCCGCCATGTTCCTAAGAAACCTCTCCAAGACCACGTTTTCAACACGGAGGCTCACCCAATACCCATATTCAAGCCAACCATCAAGCCAGCTTTCCCATCTTCCCCATAGAACCAGCTCATAGCTACCCGCCGGATTCACTTACCTATCGCATCGCAACTGCATATCTGAGGACAATGCTATGTAATACCATCTCGCAAATATATCCAAGTCCTAGTAAATAATGATTATTCTCGTATCTATATCGTACTTCCGTAAACTTCTGTACATTTCTTCACTGATGCCTCTGCCGCTTTCGGAGCATGATCTTGGACTGGAAGTCGGGCACGCGGTCTCCCTCTAGCCAACGCGGTTTGCGTTCCTGCCCCTTCACCTTGGGAAGTTTGACGTCGTAGTGGCAGACGATATGCGCAACGAGGAGCTTGAGGACGGTAGCAGCGAAGAATCGGGCAGGACAGGCTTCGCGGCCGTGCCCCCAGACGAAGAAGTCCGGGTTGGTGCTAATAAGCATGTCTTGTACAGAGGTGGTTGGCAAGTTGTCTTCGTGAGTTACGAAACGGAAGCCCTCGAAGTCGTTTGGACGCGAGTAGCGCTCAGGATCCATGTGTATGCTCCTTGAAGGGACCGAGATGATTGTGCCTACAGGGATTTGCAATCCGTTTGAGAAGGTAAAGGGCTTGATGACCTTTCTCATCATGCTGGCTGCATGAATGATATCAATAATTCAATTCAGTACCAATCGGGACCGACCAACTGACCGGAGCGGATGTTCTCCCTTCTCATACTCTCTTTGACGAAACTATCCACAAAAGACATTTCTTCGATAGCATTTCTTGTCCACCCTTCTGTCCTGGTTAATTTGCGCATCTCGTCGCGTAAAAAGTCGTTGTACTCCCCGTGTTTCGCAAGGTGATGCAATAGTTCAGAGGACACCTATTGGTATCACTTCAACATACGTCGGACGCGTTGGTATAAAGAAGCAGCTCACTGTTGTCAAGGATGATACGCCAGACAAAGCTAGGGCTTGCAATGTTTCCAGTACGTCCATCGAAGATGGCTTGGATTCATCAAGAAGCATCCACGTGCAGATGTTTTGTCCTGAAGGTGTGTTACGGGAACTCGAAGCATCCATTTCATTGAGAAGCGACTTTATATGAGCTGATATCTTCATCCGGAACAGCAAACGGTATATCAAACTGTTGGTCTCGTATCAGCAATGATTGGAGTGCAGTAGGTTGTTCACTTGCCGTTGGAGAGGCTTGGGCAGACACCATGCCAGTGATGACATCGGAAGGGCCATACGAAGGAGCGATCTATAGCTAGCTATGAAATCTTTGTTCTGACCTTTGATGCTAGATTAATAGCAAGCCACTTGTTGCGTAGCATACCACATACTCAAAGAGGGACCGCCGAGTATACGGCTCCATACGAGGGTCATAATATTCGTCGACATATCCAACGATGAGAAGGTAGCCCATTCCTTGTTGTCGCCGAGCAGCGACTCCTGCGTAGCGAAATATTGGGTTATTTCCTCATGTACGAGTGGTACTAGGTCAGTGAGAGTCCGCGTGAGCCGCATTTCCACCAATTCGGTCTTGTACGCGCTATGCAGAGGCTCCGAGTCCAATGAGAAGGTGTGGGGTGTTATTACTAGCTAATGGGGTTCTCGTCAGGGCGGGCTTCATCTACTATCGGACTCACTCACGTCTGCGGCAGCACCGCCCAAGCTGAGCTCGTCATTTGAGTGCATACGCATTTCTTCGATCAATCTCTTGTCACAGACAAAGATATTCCATATAGTGAATCCTGCGATCTTGTATACACCTTCTGGATACTTTAGACGCGTTCAGAGAGTGCCACTCACAATGCGTAAGCTTACCTTGTTGTAACCTTCCTGAATCAGTCTATTCGCGTCGAATATGTAGATAATAGCTGTTATAAATGACAAGGGAAAAAATGACCATCCAATGGTTGGAATCGCGGCCAACTCTTTGGTTGTAAGAATAGTGGCCTTCCGATAGCAAATCAACAAACTCACCTCTGGTTCAATATGGCCGCTCCTCCTGTAAATAAACGCGCCGATTGCTAATATTATGCAGGCATTGATGAAAACGAAGGAGGACTGCTCGTCTGCGCCATGGTGGTCAGACATAAAGAGGTGCTAATAGCTAAGCGCCCAATTAAAGAACGGCGATCAAGTTCATTCAGGGGCTTCGCGCCTCCTGCACCGATGGCAGGTTGTCGACGAGATCGCCTTGGACTGGCGCAATGCAACGCAATTTTGGAAAATGCGCAACGGCGCGTGAACCGACGCATTTCCCAATGCTGGGAAATGTTCACCCACTACACGTGACTAAGAATCAATATCTTGAGTTGGTCCGACCGTTGCTCTCTCACTGCTCCATCTCATCGATATCATCTATCGTTCATGGCTGCTGCTCTAGAAAAGGTGTCATCAAACAAGGCCTTTGCTGGCGAACTCACAAAGTATAAATTCAAAGTAATTAGTTCCGTCTTGTAATGAGTTTCGTCCACGAAATACTGAAATCGATGATCGCGACAGTCTGCTGCACTAGGTGGATTGTCCGCCAACTTCAACATCTTCCTTCCGCCGAATGCTGCGAACGAGAAGGTCCCTATCCTAGTTTATCTCTCCGGCCTTACGTGTACGGAAGACAATGGGTAAAGCCATATCAGCTTCATGCAGCCAGCCGTAATCTCTTACCATATCGGTATGCGGACCTTCAGGGCACAGAAGGGTAGCTTCCTTGGATATGCCTCTGAAGCAGGCATCGCTTTGCTCTTCCCCGACACTTCTCCACGTGGAGCTGGAATAGAAGGCGAAGACCACGACTGGGATTTCGGGACCGGTACTTGAATGGTACTTCATCGTCTTCATTGACGACACTAACCTCCCATAGGTGCTGGCTTTTACTTGAACGCGACCAATCCCAAATATTCGAAGCACTATAATATGCTCACTCATGTAACGATTGAGCTACCCCAGGTAATCGAGGCTGCCGGGCTCCCAATTGTAGGATAAATTTCCCTTCTTCATCTCCCCCCTAACTCATCCCCTATGTTATGAGGATTTTAAACGGCAATCTATCTTTGGTCACTCTATGGGAGGTCATGGTGCTCTGACATTGTACCTAGCATCCAAAACCAAGCAATACAGGTCTGCGTCTGCGTTCTCGCCTATCTGTAACCCGACAAAGTGTCCATGGGGAGAGAAAGCCTTCAAGGGCTATCTCCAAAACGGGATCGAAGAGGCAAAGACACAGTATGATGCGACCGAACTCATTGCAAAGACTACCGATTCAGTTCACATTCTTATCGACTACGTAGGTAATATGATACTGACATTCACCGATTTTACTTACCTCCTTCATGTAGGGCACTGGTGATAACTTTTATAAGCAAGGGCAACTTCTGCCAGAGAATTTCTTGAAAGCAGCCAGGGACGCGGGTCACGACGAATTGAAAGTTCGAGTTCGTAGTCACGAAGGATACGATCACAGCTACTACTTCGTAAGCATTTTCGCCGCCGCTTGCTGAAAGTCGTTACTGAAATTAGTGTTAGATATCGACCTTTGCAGCGGACCACATTCATTGTGAGTAGATCCACAACGAAGTACATCCCCGGTTAATCAATTTCCCTTAGTCCACGCGAACTTCTTGAAGGCGTGACTATCTCCATCGACATCGTATTTGAGCAGTAAGATATAACATGGCCAGTGTACGGATATCCGCAGAAAATCATATAACATTGTAAGCTTAGCATCAGTATGCGTGGGATGTTCTAGCCTTCGTGGCACCGTCGAATTGTTCGGTACGATCCAGAATGTTCCATTCGCGTAGGTCAAGCTCGACAGCACGCTCGGGAAGCAGGAGTAGGTGGCCATCAACAAGGAGCAAGTCACAGGCCAGAAGCAGAGTATGTCAGGGTCCAGCAAGAACGCGGTCGAAGTAAGCGGCGTCCAGAGCGGGTAGGTCGTCGGCAATCCAAGCACTTTGCATTGATGAATAGACAGTACCACGATTGAGAGGGCTTCTTATGAGTAGTCGCCCAACTAGGTCCCTCGCTGATAAATGCGTTCGTTAGTACCAATCTATTGTATGATTATACGATTAAAGAGACTGACCATGGGGTAGGTTCCGCCATATAGAGTCCTTGAATTCTATTTCTCCAGAAAGAATCCTCTGTTTGACGCGATTTTCATTCCTGGCATATCCTTGCGAAACCTGAGAGCACTGTGTAACCTGTTGCAAATCGGGTTCTTGGGAATCAGGGACAACCTCCAGCCAGTCAGAATCAGATGATGCATCGTAGTCAAAAGGATGAAATCCGCTATATTTTTTACGTCAGTACCAGCGACAAATTCGGGACCTTCCAAACTTACGATAACATTATGAAGAGGATAACGCCAGCACTCCAGCAATCCGACGGCATCCTACGCGGACCACTGTTAGCATAAGCGCAAAACGATGCGGGAAGTTCTGGCTACCCGACGTATCCCAGATGTTTGTTGTCCAGAGCGAGAATGCCTTCTGGAGGGAGATAAGAAACTGTACCGCAGACATTCAAAGTTTCTTGATAGGCCTTGGGTCGAGCGAGACCGAAATCAGCAATTTGAATGCGTGGATAGGGACCAGGGGTGTAAAGTAGAATATTCTCGGGCTGATCTAGAGGTTCAGCGTGTATTCGTTCATTGAATTAGGCGACCGTACCTTAATATCTAGTGACATGTAAAGGTTAATGGTGTCACCAGTGATCACTAGAGAAATCCTCATACCTCGGTGTGATATCAATTTATCATGGAGGTATGTCAAGCCCTTCAGCAGCTGGAACATGATGTATTTTGCCTCGCCCTCGCACAACCTGTTTTCGGTTTCCTGATGACTGATGATGTAGGTAAAGAGATCTCCGCCAGTGCATAACTCTAGAAATATATGCCTGGAAGAATCAATGTGAGTGGCGGCGTCATAAAGCAATTGACGTTCGAACAGGAAGTTTCCGTTTTGATCAACATCAAAGACGCGATTTATGTTTGGCTAGGAACACGATTAACATCGGGTCAAATATAGAGGGGAAAAAATTACGTGATTCAATGACAAGAGTATCTTGACTTCCTTCCATACTTGACTGAGTTCGTGACCTTTTCTGGCTTTAAGAGTCTTGCAAGCGACCTGCCGATGCTTATATTTGTTGACAGCCAGATGGACGGTCGCAAAGCTCCCACTACCCAGACAGTGAGACGTTACGACGTAGTCTCCGACTCGCTACAATTTATAAGAATCAACCACAACTAATACGGAGGTCTCACCTTCTGGATTGGCTGTAGGGGTGGGGTGGGGTCGAATATGTTGCCTTTGTCGTTGGGTTCAGCCCAGATATGCAGACACTTGAATGCTAATTTACGATATGAGCAGGTGTAAATTGAGCAGATTCGAGGGTCCGTACTGAGAGAAGATGGAATCTCCAAAACGTCCCCGTGCATTAGTATGACAGAAGTTCGTCTAATCATATGCCCGTTGAGGACGAGGCCATTCGTCGACAAGTCCTTGATAAGCCGTAAGCATATGCGCTAGCAAAGTGGTTCAAGCCATACCTGACACGATACTATTATTCCACCCGTACCAGAACGCACGCTAATTGCATCGTTACAAATTTGTAGACACGACTCGGACGACGCGACTTACGCATATAGTTTACAATGAAGGTTGGAGACAAAGGCATCCGGGATAACATAAGTACTACTCAACATAAGTCTTGATTCGATGGATATGTATAATGGACATACCAAAGCTTGGGATGTCGACCAATTGTAACAGGTTTGTTGATGCTGAGCACGATCACTAGGACGCGTTCCCGACATCAAATGGGTGGATCTAGGCATGCCATCACCAACCTTCTTTTCGGCCTTTGTTAACTGTCACTAATTTTGCGCATACATGGCGTCGGGGGCAGGAGTCGTCGTTGACCATGGTGGTAGTGAAAGAAGGAGAGCTTGGATGTAAAGAGGTCGCTGAGACCCAATTGGGATAATTAAGATAGGGGCAACGAGTAAACATACAACAACAAGGCGGTATAATCTAATCTAGTCGTACCCTTTACCGCTACGTTGCTTTACACGTTTTGTCTTTTTATGATGCTTCTTTCCCTTTCCTACATCATTGGCAACACCCGTGAGGGCAAGCAGCCTCGCCTGCCGAGCATCGAGTGGAGTGCCATCGTTGGCCACAGAATTCTGATGGGGGAATGCTTTCCCTCTTGAGAACTCGCTGCCATTTCGAAGGGAACCTTGGACGAGGGGACGAGACAAAAGAGACCCTTGATTTTCAAAGAAGTTGTTATCCAAGCTTTGAGTCTTCAGGCCACCTTGATTATTGATAGCACTATTCGGGGCGAATGGAACGAAAGTATCAGCATTCTTTCCTACGCGAGTGGTGGGCGCATGCTTCTTCTCGGCTGCACGAATCATGGCAAGTTGATATGCTTTCTCGTTAAAAGCGTCGGAAGAAACGTCTGGCGGTGGATGAGAATACAGGATTTTAGCATTGACATAGTCTTTGAGGATGTATCGAGCAGCACGGGCTTCGTCCGGGTTGCCTTGACCTGAGCGCATGAAACCACGACCAACTGAAGAAACGTCAGACAGGCGGAGCTTAAGAATGGCCGCTTGCTTACTAGCATATGCGATCAACAAATCTTCAGCTTTGACCTTTCCGTCCCCACCTTCGTCTGTATTTTGTGTCTTGATTGATAAACCGTAGACCGCCTCAAGAATCTCTTGTGGGATACGATCAGCCACCAATGACACGGGGCCCGTGTATTCTCGCAATTGATCAATTGGTAGAACGCCATCGCAGACAAGATCTGCCCGTGTGGTGGCGAACTGGGGGAATACAAGACCGGGGCAATCGCACAACACAATGTGATCGGAAAGATGGATTGTTTGAAAGTGCTTCGTCTTTCCGGGTGTGGACGATACGCTGACTTTCTTCTCGCCTAGGAGAGAGTTTATTGTGCTGGATTTTCCGACATTGGGATACCCCACTAGCCCCACAACGAGTTTCGAGGGGGGCTTTCCCTCTGAATCTTTGAACTCTTGAAAAGGGAAAACGTTAGATGTGTTTGCGATGAACAAATAGTACATACCCGTTAGATCGGGGCTGGACTTTATGAACAACTCTTCAAGTTCAAGCACGGATAGAACTCGAGCCCTCGGATCCTGTCCATCTGTCGTGTCCTCCTCAGCTGAGAAATAGTGATCGTCTTCGGATTCACTTGCGTCCGACTCCGACTCCGAGACATCGTCATCATCTATCAGTTCGGGTTCGACGTCCCCTGCAGGAACTTCCTTTGGTCCACTTTCTGAAGGCACGACTTGCTCGTCAGAACCGGCGGCACCAAGAGCATCTCTTCGAGCCTGTTGGATGGCTGCGGCATTGGCCGCGGAGAAGAATGCGTATGTGATTCCATGTGTATCGAAGTAATCCGCCCATAGACGTCTGCTTACAGTCAGATCGGAATAAATGATAACTTGAACAGGGATCTACCTCTGCCGCGCTGTAAGAAGGTCGGCTTTGTTGATGAGCAGGAGATTACGCCTCTTTCCTTTACCACTCCCACTTTCACCTTCTGACCCTTCTATGTCAAGTACATATGACTCCAAATCCTCGCAGCGGAACCGCAACGGATTGCGAGCATCCACGATCTGGACGACAAGGTGGGACCGTTCAACCACCCGCCAAAGCTGTCGCCACACCTCGATATTGCGTTCGAACGGGGTAAGGAGGAAGCCATCTTGCTCCTGGAGACTGATCGGCGGTTTGACATATACACAGAAGTCAACAACTGATGGCTCACCCTGCAAGACCTCTCCTCCATTCCAAGAACGCATCCTTCTCTTGCCTATCTAATTGTGCCGTGGTCATCCCCTTTTTCCAATCCGGCCTCCTAGGCACTCTTAGTCTTCCCTTATTTTCTCGGTGTCGCTGCAAGGTGTTCTTTTCTTCTTGTTCGCTAAGTAGATATGGATTGCGACTAGATCCAGTGGAAGATTGTATTATTTTGACATTATTTCTCTCTAACAGAGAGATCAGACCAAAGAAGTTTAGGTATGGGGCACAGACGCACCAGCAGTGAACTCGGTCCCGGCTAACTGGGCAGTACTAAAGAATTCGTCCAAGTCCTTCTCTTGCGTTATTGACTTCAAGCGGGACGTTGGATCCAGATCGGTGGTATACTTTGGATCGATGGTAAGTGTGCACGGTAAGTATGATAAGCTGTTTGAGCTCACCAATCCCGACTCTTGCATATGGCGTGCATCCTTTATCTTCCTATTGATGATCGCCCGTCCTAGACCACTTGGGTTAGGATCTCTCCCCTTCGGAGGCTACTAGGTATATCGTGCATGGATCAGCAATGTCTTCTGGAGACTATGCAATCGACCGTACCATTGTGAGGATCGGCGTTGAGAAAAGAGGTATGAAGTGGAATGAAGGAGTGAGTCAGATGATCAAATTTCGGATTAGGAAGCACAAGCCTGAATAAAGTTTACTTCCACGTTCAACGTTGTGGACTAATTCGTAATTCGCTAAACTGTAGTCATGGCAAGTGAACGTGTGGATCAATTTCAATTTTATTGCCATGGCAGGTTCACTGGATGAAATTCCGAAGAAAAAAGGCCATATCCGGACATACACGCAAGGATAATAGTACGTTATAGTATTTACGCAGAGTATATGCATTTCAATCAAATCAAGGAAGGTTCGGTCGCACTGACGGGAAGGATCAGTCACTGCTTTCAGTTGTGGTTATGGAGGAAGCTCACCACCAGCAACCCAAACCGGTTGATCGGTGCCGTCCGGGTTCGGCGTGACTGTCAATTCGTAGGTCGTATCGAAGGAACCGGCACTCCAGACTGTGAATCCAGCAAGGGTTGGGAAATGGGATTTCACAAATGCGAGCTCTTCATTCACACTTCAGGGTGTAAAGAGGTAATGTCAATATAGTCAGTCGGGGGAGGAGGGGAGTGGACATACGCAGTCTCGCAAGATGCGGTGTTGCCTCCGCCCGTCTCACTGAGGAGAGCTTGCCGGTTTCCGTTGTTTTGGAGGAATGTGACCAGGTTGGTGAATACTTGGATATTATTCTGATGGCCTTTAAGTACAGGGAAATAAGGGAAACGGCAGGTGTTTACTCACGGTGCTGCATTCAGTGTGAGTGCCGCTGTTGTCAAAGTCAAGATATTTGTGAACTGCATGGCAAGATCAGGGCAAACTACTGTATCCACCGACGACTAACGTACCGTCGAAAATGAGCTTCGACTTGTCACCAATAGGGTCTGTCACCCCGAGCAACGCTGGGCCCGCTTCGGTAGGAAGAGCTTCAGCGCTTGACCAACTGGATCCAGGGATAAGAATGAACTGGGATGTGGCTCCAGCTGCACGAATGGCATTTACGGCAGCTTGTACAGATGTGACCCATGTAGGGATTGATGGTACGTCATGCGGTTCGTTCATGATGCCAAACTGCGGGGATGAGAGATCGGAGTGACGATTGGGCGACAATCTGAGTGACTTACGATGATTTTAGAGTTGTCCTTATATTTCGTAGCGAGTTGGGACCACAAGCTTGCGAATTGTTCGTTGGTGGGTCCACCTTGAGCGATGATGGCTCCGTTCCATCGAGCGTAGTTGTGCTATGAGCCACAAGTTATTACGGTTGTCACCAAAAGGCAAGGAAGTCCAACATACCACATCGAGAATGACGAATGGGCTGCTGGACTGTCTGAGCGCCGTTTGAACGGTAGCGTCGTATCGGGAGAAGAATTGAGGGTCGATTGTACCACCAACAGTGGGTGTCATCAACTGCCACGCTGTCATGACGGTTAGTTGGCTACCATCATCTTAAATGAGTAGAAATACCGAAAGCTAGAGTGCTTTGAATGAGTAAATGTAGACTTGATAGAAAAGAGAGCACACGCACGAATCCTGAATATGTTCACGCCTTGTGCAGCGAAGTGCGAGAACTGACCAGTCGGGGGATCAGCGGAATCATTCTCGAACGACCCATCCGTTTTCTGCGTAGATTGCAATATTCTTCATGAGGGAATAGTTCATGTTGGCTAGCACTGCATACGTACGGATGAAAAGTCGTATCCGGCCATATTGACCCCACCCAGGAACGAACTGATCCCCCCTGAAGGGGCTGGCGTGCTGCTGCTGCCTGGTGCAGAGGCAGTAATAGTTGACGACGGAGCCGCTGCGCCAGGAAGACATTGAGAGTAATCTAGAGACATCGTTCATTAATTACCGAGAAGGGAGTACAATAGCAGGACTCACAGTCGTTCAGTTTGTTGCACGAGGCTCCGGAAACACAAGTTGTTGCGCCAGCTAGTTGACATAAGTTGGAGATCATTAGGGCAGTATTTGTACTCACACCACCCAATACCTCCGCCTTGTGATAGCGTTGCATTAGAAAAGTCACATCGGCGTTAGTGAAGGTTGAACATACATTGAGCATACAGCTGACGAACGCATGGGTCAGAGCAATGTTCGGTGATATGATAGTTCCACGAAGCGAGCTTACAGGTTGTTGGGCACGGACGCCACAGGATGACAGGCCTAGTAAAATAGTGGCTGAAATAAAGTACTTCATCTTTCCTGTCGGGGTATCACATCGAGTCGACAGGCCTTACTGCATTATATATGTTTTGGTACGGATAATTGACGGCACATGAAGACCAAAATGTGTGGAGCCGCGGAAAATCCTGGCTTCGCATACTCGCATACATAGAACATTACCTTGGTGATGATAACGTCGGAACGGAGAAACTTGTGAGTGTGCTATTTATAGATTGGCGCTCAACAAGCGCCTCCACACTTTTGTTTCATCCACCACGATCATGTCTCAGTCACTGACAAGTCTTTACAGGGATTATCTGCGTGCAGTGCGCCAGTTACCACACATTTACCTTAGGTGCGTGGACGTACTCCCCTTCGCAAAGGAAGAAGCCTCCTTAGCCATATCAGACAATTCTACCGTATCAAAGCTTCGGACGACATACGTTCAGCATTAGCCCGACCGGTAACAGCCCACTGTGGTGTTAAACGAATAGCCAAGGTCTGCTATTTGACGTGCGCCACCTCCTTCGGATTAACAAAGGAAATACAGGACATTCGAAGAATCAAGGCTGCTACCAGCGGTAGCAATAAGGCCTTTGCACATATCCTCGATGTCGCTTATGGCAGGAAGGGGAAACTCCGCTGGGAGCTCATGGAAGTGTGTTCTTATGACACCATCGTGCTGCGCTGATGAAGGAATTAACGTGTCGACAGCCTCTGTTAACAGATCACCATGCCTCTCCGCCCGAGCCAATGTTTCCCAGTAAACCAGACTCACGACCACCAACTTATTCTCCGGAATTGAAAGCCCTTCTAACCTCGTCTTGCTCTCGTGTCAAACCACTTTCAGAACGCGCCCTTCGCTTCCCCCCTCTGCTGTCTCCCCGAGCGGATCCAAAATCGGAGGAAGCAAGACTATTGGGTCCTCTGAGCAAGCGTCGGGAGCTTAATTTTCGATGGCGCTACTTCGTATCAGAGTGGAAGAAAGTTCGGCCACCTCTAAATATATCCCCCTCGTCAACGTATAACGGCGAAGAACGCTCGGCATTTGGTTTCCATGGGTTGCAGTTATTTGAAGAAATCGAAGCCCTCGCTGCTCAAGACCCGAACCTGAAGAGGGGTCCTCGGAGAGAAAGGAACTCTTCTTGCCACGCAAGTCCCGTCCACGTAGATAGTCCCTCCCCGACCCCTCGATGGCTGCGACGGCGTTACCGCGAACTTCTCTCCAGAGTCCCCATATTAACCCAAAAGCAGCCATCGAAGTTCTTTGTATCGTCTTCTCCGCTGGCCTGGTCCTCTGAACGCTTCAAAGCACCTTTTATGTCAGAAGTTGACGATGGGGATATCGCTTGGATGATGCAGGCTGAAGAATACAAGCAGCCAAAGGAAGTGTCCAAAAATGACGCGAAAACATAATAAATAGCCCCCCCTCCCCCCAGTGGTATCATGATCCTATCTCTAGCCCGTGTAACTCAATCATGTACATGCCATAATTCCTATCGAGGGCCCGAGCAATGCCGGCCTCGCCGTCGGCGGTCACAACTCCACATTGGAGGTTCAGCATTGTCTGGTACTCTTCAAATGTGAATACAGCTTTTTGCCGAATGCTCTCGAGCATGTCCTGCAGAGCATAGTCGTAAGAGTGTTCAGCGTAAGTGCAACTAATGTAACGAACCTGTGGAGATATACTAAACAAGGTATAGTATTGCTTGGGTCGACTGAAATCGACGACTTGGCCGTCGAACGTTATAGCCTTGATGTTTTGTTGCAGGGCTTGAATATTTCGCAGTATTTTTTTGATGCCGAACGAGTTGACCCGCCTCAAGTGACGTGCGTTGGAGACTAGGAGATGTTCCAACAGAGAACTCAGACCAGAAAATGCGAAACTGTGATAATAGTCAGCCGAATGACTTGAAGAAGTGGCGAAGACGCACTTATGGGCCTCCTTAGACAGCCGAGAGGATACCATCTCTTCGAATTGTGTGAGTTCAGCGTTGAGCTTCGCGATATTGGAATCGGGCTGCGTCGATTCACGTTCCAAGTCGTAATTCCCCTAGAAGGAGTTAGGTAATGACTGGACATCGAGGCAGAATCGGTAAATACATTCTGAAACGCTGCGCTGAGGTGATGGATGACGCGACAACGTATGTCGATGCGTATGGTGTAGAGAACGAGCTCTGCAAGTTGCTCATACGTCTTGAGTAAAGCTTGGAATCGTCTAAACGCAGCATTAGCACCTTGTTGTCCAGGCAGATTTAGCGCTTACAAGGCCATTTCCTTCGATAGGGCCAGCTTCAAGCTATCATCCGACGAGATTGGCGGCAACACAGGCAGCAGGGGCGTAAAGGGGGTCATAGCACTCAACGGCTCCAAATTCTGAGGGGACATAGGGGCACCCTCAGTTTTGGCTTTGAGTGCAGTGAGAACGGTGCCGAACCACATCTACGGAACGCGTTAAGTCGGAGCAAGGTGGTACTCAGCAATTAAAACCTACAACGCTCCGGTGTAGCGTGCATAATGATGCAACACTTCGTAGAGAAGGTATCAAGTCGTCTTGAGATATATCAGCTTGTCCCAAGAACCCCAGTTCCAATTGTATTTCTTGTCGACATAATTGATTTTTCTTTTCCAGATCCTTGGGATGATGTTATAGAAGGGCCACCTACTCCAAGATGAAACTCACTAGACATTGGACCAAGTCGTTTAGACACGGAGCCAGCTCTGATCGCTGCGCCCACTGAGCAGCCAACGAAAGCTTCGGTTCCAGCTGCATTTCCGTAGGAGGTGCCACAGAAACCAGGTCCTGAAATCGGTCACTACACCGTTGATAGAACTGGATAATGACGCCAAGGATTAGGCGCGTATAGTTCTCTCTATGGAATGGAGAAGTTTGTAACATAGTACATAGCGAATTGATGAGGGCCATGAGCTGTACGCTTGCCTGTAGTCACTGTGTTAGAGAGGCTTCGAGAGGAACATGGGACTAGGAACCTTTAGAAGCGGTTCATTAGACAAACGCGCGGAGAAGGGGTCCGGTTGGAAGGCTTCAGGTCCTAGGATGAAGTTGAGACTATGATAAAGGCACACCAGCCACAACCATCTTACCAATTACGATCTGATGGAATAAGCTTGAGACTTTTTCTTCCAACTGCGGTAAATAGACTTTGAGCACGAAGTCGTCTAAAACTTCACTCGACGCCCTTGAAGCTTCCGTACCGAACGGTAGAACCTCAGCCACGCGATCTAGGAAGCAAAGTGTGGGGCGGAACAGGATAGTGACGTGAAAGGCATCTGGATGAATGAGGATTCTATGACGCTGTCCGGTCCCCAGTAATCGGTCATCCGACCCAACGTTTGAAACGATAGATTGCGTAGGATTGTCCGATGATCCCTGAACAAGTCCGGGCATGGTGTCTTTGATCATCCCCATCAAACCATCTTCGTACGGTTTCAGCGTCTTGATGGTCGATTTCACGTCTGTATCGACAAAGCGAAAGATAGTCTATGAAGCATGTCAAAAAGCAGGCGCGTCGAAAACCAATATGTTATACCTTTGTTTTGTCCCGCGTGAATCGCCCATCTCGAAGTATTTCGTTGATAGAAGAGACGGGATTGCGTCCAGATGTCGTACCTTGCTCTTCGTCTGTAATGTAGTCTGAAATCAACGTTCGTACCTACGACAGCTGGTCAACAGAGGCCTTGATTTTTTAAGACCAGAATGTACCTCTGATTGGACAGCCGTCCATATCTCAGACAAGGGGAATAACGACCCAGCCTTTGCACCTGAGGCATCCTTGAAATCCCGCCGCTACCGTCTTCATTTGAGTATTGATCAGGACGCCATCAGTTCTTACTTACCGACCCAATCCTGTTGGCAACCTCGTATACAACCCTCAACCCCTGTGCTACAGCGTGTAATTTAGAGTAGACTGTCCAAAAAAAGTCTTTCAAGATTTCGTGGTCTAACTGGCGCGCAGATGATTCTAGACCCGCTAGTCTTAGCGCAGACGCGTCCACGACAGAACCCGTATTCAGCACAGAATCGACTCCCGATAAGGTATTCGAGAGGAGATACACCCCGTCGGCCTGAGCGATGCTGGAAGCTGGCATAACTTGCATAGAAAGGCGACGGCCGAACTCCGCTCGTTCGCTGACTTCGTCTAAAGTAGCCTCGACGAGTGAGTAAACCTCTGTTGGTAGCCGCTGGGCAACGTTGTCAAGGGCATTCCCAAGTTTCCCCAGAACAGCCAAGGATTCCATGACGGTTTCCATATATATAAATGAATCTGCTTCGGGGTTAGTTTGTGAAGATTGGGAGACAGCACCAGGAACGAGGTTGGATATCGTGGATAATGAAGTCGAGGTACGAGGACCGCGAAGATTGGGTTCGTTGATGTCAAGCGGAGGGTCGTTCGGACGTATGGCAAGGTCGTTGAGATATCTTCGCATGCGCGAGGGGGCAGGAGCGGCCGCGTCTGTCTGTGTTCCGGGAGGCGGAGCATTGTCCGGGTCTTCGTCGAACTCAACTTTAGGCACTTTAACAGACAAGAGTTGATCAACACATCATAATTTGGCCACAGCGCCGACTTACGGCGAACGTCTTGGTTTGGGACGTATGCAGCCCACCGTGATTCGCACCAAAATGATTTGAGGTACAAATGTCCGTGGAGTTCATCCACCAGGATGTCCCTCAACGCCTTCGCATAACATGAGCATGATAATAACCACAATGGGTCGGTGCCATTACCGTTTCCTGTGCGACCAGGTAACTTCGTAGGTCGGAGACAGCTCCAATTTCTTGCATATCTGCCTTGTTAATCATCTTCAAGCTTCGAACGAGGAGGACAGATGCTTGAAGTAGCCTCTTCTCAGAGATCAGGGTTTCCAGGAGATCGGGAACAGCCTTCAGGTGTTCACTAGATGCCTTTGGTAAGCGACAAGTTCACAGCCGGAAGACAAGACAGAACATTTGATCAAGAAGACGCATCATTTCTTCCAAGGTCTGACCTCTGGACCATAATTGTACTAGGTCGGACCGCTTGTTGCCCAGCGACTCTTTGGCCTCTTGCAACAGCGTTCTGGTCTCTTTTATCTGAGACTGTGTTGCTGTTAGGTGAGTTAAGAGTGCCGCGTGATGAGGCAGAGAGTCGGCGAATTGCTTGTAATGCTCTAAAAGTAGTGATTACTTGATGAGCACAGGGTTGGAAGTAATTAAGAGGTTCAATGTATGATCACGTACTATCCACGGAGCCCTTTAGAGCCTTTGCAAGCAGGTGCTTCGTCCTACGAAAGGATTCCATGTCTTTTCCGACGTTGGTGTCGTCCAGAAGTTGAAGAGCAAGGTCGACGGTGTTGAACTAGCAATAATTCATAAGGAACGGTACATGGAAGAAGCATAGGTCTTACGTCGTCATCGACCATAAACTCCCAGCCATCCTTCACTTGATCCAATACAGCTAGGATAAGTAGGGTATTAGCCGGGAAGTCCTTGATCTCTGAACGGGCGATCAGGACACACCATCTATTTCTCCCGTCCGAGCACTGGTTGGCTGCCGACCAGGCATCTTATCTCGTATTCGCTTTTGCCTTGCCTTGTCCTCCTCAATTTCTTGCTGCCGTTCTCTCTCGTAGTTGAAGTCATCGCTCCCATTCGTCATGGCGCGCTTGCGCACGCCTGCAAACTGGAATGCAGAGATGGCTGAGGCCAACGTCGGCGAAGTTGCTTCATCTTCTGTTAGGCCCCTTGCACTCCGGGGAGGTGGCGGCCGCGGGCCACCTGGCGTGTTGCTCGTCGATGGTCGAGGTCGATGGGGTGTTGAGACATCGGATCGTGTGGTGCTCATACTGTCTCTGTAGTAGTCGCGCGAGTAGTCCGAGGGCACGTCGGACACCCCTGATTGCCGACTTCTGAATTCTGACCTTTGTGGCCGCGAAGGTCCGGAGCTATTACTATTAGGCGAACCAGTTGGTCCTTTGACATAATGGCTCGACCCGTTACTAGGTGTTGTCGGCCGTGACGGTAGCCGGCCAATCTGAAGAGGCTTTGTTGAGGATTGCTGGGAGTTTCCATTCGTCAACGAAGGGGAGCGCGCACGTCGGGTAGGGAAGGGAGGGGCTCTGGACATCGAGCTCGTCGATGTCAAGACACGGTCACGATGCATTAAGCGCTCATGCATCATGGTTAGGTCACTTATCAGCGCTTAGCACACCGCGCCTTCTTGCTATATTTGGGCGAAGGGGCGGGTGCACTTCTGCGTCGACTCTCGAGGATCTGAGTATGGACCGGTCTGTAGCCCGCGTTCTGCCTTCGTTCCTGAAACCCCTTCGTCGCTCGCACGTAAAACTTTGTGTCTCAGACTATGAGGATGCGGTATTTCAGCATCCACAACCAATTGGTGCCGTACACGCGCAATGGTGGCCTTCGGTTGAAGACGTTCCAATCAAAGTAGTTCTTTTCATCCCTGGTGAGTCGACTCACGTACTTGACTCATTCCTCTATATCTTATCCCTTCGTCAAGGAAATCCTGGTTTGCTCGACTTCTATGTTCCCTTCCTCTCTGCACTTCACGCAAAGGACCACCGGATGGCGATCCTGGCTCACAGTCACGCCGGGCACACTCCCGGTCTAAGTGCCTCGCCAGGATGCCACCAGCTTTTGTTGCAGATACAGAGTGCTATAGAAGCTTTCGATGGGATTAAGGCTGAATATGGGCCTAATATTCCCGTAATTGTTGTAGGGCATAGCATAGGTTCCTGGGTAACTTTGCAGGTCAGATGTTTCGAGCCTTCAATTTGCTCGTGGTACCTAAACTACCGCTTCTTAGATACTGAAAGCCAGGTCGACAGCAATCTCTGGGATATTCCTGCTCTTTCCAACGATAACTGATATTGCATCGTCCCCAAATGGTCGAGCCCTCTCTGTGTGTTTTCCTTAGTAAGTCCAAAGCTCCTGCTGATGATGTTAAACAAGTGGGTGTTCCCGTGGGCTACGATGATATCACGAATTTCCAACATCCTTCGGATTCTCCCTTTGCCCTCTTTATTGTCCTGGATCTTCCGTTCGTGGCCTGCACGTCAAAGGACTGTCCTTGAAGGACTTCTGCGGTCACCACCCTCCATTCTTGCGACGTTGTCTATGGCCGACGACGAAATGAAGCTAGTACGGGGTCTTGACACACAACTTCTTCAGCAAAACAGCTATAAAATATGGATGTACTTTGCTCAGTCAGACGACTGGGTAGGCGACTCAAAGAATGTGATCCTGCACTCTTTTCAGCTTGACCAGAACTCCGTTCGCGTGGTGCATGGCCATCACGGTATCCCACATGCGTACTGTATTGGTGGGTCGTTACCTCTGCTTACGGTGAGCTACTGTATGTTGATTCACCTTGGTCATGGCCCCCTAGAACATGGAGAGCAGCTGGCGGATCAGTGCTTCGAGTGGCTGAAAGCACTAGGTTAACAATTGAATTATAGAGGCAGTTTTCCTTAGACAATGTATCGTCGGGTCAAAGGATCAACTACTGCTCCCGAAATATATAGTTCTTATGACCTTCTTAGCTGTCTTGTCTGGCAGCCTTGACTCACTCTAGTTTCTGCGTTACTTTACATTGCCACGCTCTCACGTGGTGTCCCACTAACGCGTAAGGGAATCGACACCCCTTGCTCCCGTCGCGTATCATCCCTTTCCCTATAGCTTCGGTGGGAAAGATGGTGAGATCCCTCAGTCCTCCTCCTTTGTCCGTCGTCGCGGACGGTGCGAACAAGACCCATTCACAGCCATCATACAGCAACCTTGACTGGCACATCGATATCCCCGTCTTAGCCCCAGAGGTACAGAGCACGTACCGCCCCCTGTCCGAAGTCCCAATCAACCTTCAAGGCCAGCAACTGTTTAAGCTGGATGAAATCATTGGGGAGTATGAGATTGACAATGTTCTCTACTATTACGCGCGTTGGCAGCAAGGCATCGCGTCCAGAGTGCGTTCTTTTCCCTTACAAGTGAAAATGTCGTCTGACGCGCCCATAGTTCCCAGCAGAGGGTTTGCGGGAACACCTTCCGGAAGTTGTCGCATCCTATTGTAAGACTCATCAAATTCATGAGGGCTCCTTTGTGATAGTGACGTCTCGTAGTGAAACGCAAAAGACGCGGGGACTTTGAAGATTTCGATCCTTCAGGCAAGGATGTACACCCAACGTCTCGCCTCCGAGACATTGTCACAGTCAATAGACACAAGGTTTCTGCCTCCTACAGCATGATCTCAGGCAGTTCATCCCGCAGCAACCTAGACGAAGCTTCGGATGAGGAGATCGAAGACAGCGACGACGAATATGGGCAAAACGTGCGTCCACCTCGTAGAATCCTTCGAGCCAGGGCCGCCAAGTCGCTACCCTTCAGCCCTCGCAAGACGAGAACACAAGCTACTGCACGCGATTCAAGTCTTGACAATGACTGGAAAAGTGCAGAAAGCGAGGAAGACCAGCCGAAACGCCGGTCTACACGTACCCGCAAAACTAGAGGGTTCGATATGGCGAATTATGAGGATTCCGACGCGATGGACGTGGACAGCGGGTCTGAAGCACCGCGTTCTTCAAGATTGAAGAAAAAACCTAAACGTGGAAAGGCATCCCGGCCTGCGTATGGTAGCTTCCGCTCCGTTGAAGACCTTGATTACGATCCCTGCTCCGACGAAGAGACCGCGCCCCTTAGAAAGCATCGTGACTTTTGCGAGAAATGCCATCGCCAGCCCTCACATATCCTCTTGAACAGTTTGAAACGTAAGAAGACAAAAGGCAAGCGGAAGAGAAAAGATGACGACCTTGAAGAAGACTCTGGCGATGAAGAGGAGAAGTTAACACAACTTGGAGGATGGGTTCGGTGGTAAATATATAATTCGCTTGCGTGGGTCATCTTCTGACACTCTCAAAAGTTTGAAGTGTCCCATTTCTGTTCACTGGCGCTGTCTTTCGAGCGCCCAACGGGATGAAATATTGAAAGCTGCTCGGGAACGAGACCGCGAAGAATGGCGTAGCACTCAAGTACATGACGATGTATACGACGAACACGGGCAGCCAAAGCCACACCCCGACGAACCAAAGAAGAGACCTGGCTTGGAGCCGCATCAAATAACCGAGTTTATATGCAGCTCGTGCATGAAAGGTGGCATCTGCATGGGATGCATGGACACGGCGCTGGAGACAGATCCAAGCTTGAACAAATCAACTCACGATGGAACTCAGACCCAAGACACGAAGTCCGTTGTTGACGAAGACGTCAATATGGAAGATGCGTCGAAAGCCGTAACCAAACTAGCCGACCAAGGGATCTCCGACCGACTCCTCTTTCGATGCGTCCTTTGCAAACGGCTTGCTCACTACGAGCATCTTGCCAGACCCCCGGACCTCGATGCTGACGCAAGCGTCGTGGATGTCGCAACTTGGTTGCAACGTGAGCAGTGGAGGTGTGCAGATTGTTTGTCGTTCCAGGACAAAGTGGAACATGTTCTTGCCTGGCGGCCATACCCTCCTAATGCAGTAGAACCCCCTCGTCCTTCAGACGAACCTCCGAACGCTAAAGCTTCCCTTCCACGAGAATATCTTGTCAAATGGGTTGATCGAAGCTACAAACGCGTTCAATGGGTGCCGCATATGTGGCTGGCTTCCACCCACTTCTCCAAGCTCAAGAATTTCTTAGCGAGTGGAACGAAGGTAGATCTGCTTCAGGAGCCCTTCGGGGTCGGAGAACCTACCGAGGAAGACCAAAAGATGGACGGCCCGTCTGCTCTGAAAACCCCTGCGGAGTCTCGCGCCTCGTCTTCAAAACCAGGCACCGACCAGCATACATCATCCCCTGGGCACCTTGTAAATGCCGAGCAATATATCCCCCCTCTTTGGTCGACAGTTGATCGCGTTCTGGATCTCGTCATATGGAGCCCCATGTACCTTAGACACGTCCAAAACTCGAGAACCAAAAAGTCGCGTCGCCGTCTCGTCAAATCCGGGGACGATGATGATGACGACGGGGGAAATGGTGAAGAGAACGAAGAATCCCTAGCAGCGTTCAATGAGGTATTCAAACATGGTAACAACCCGCCTGAGAAGGACTCCGAGACCCTTGAAGAGTGGGAGGAGCGGACAGGCCAGACGTTTTCTATGGATGATATTCAGCGTGTCGTCTTTGGTTTCTTCAAATGGTCAGATCTGGGCTATGACGACGGTGAGTGCTTTACTGCCGCGTCTTCGCACGTTGTTAAGCGGCGGTCCTCAGCAACCTGGGACTCGCCTCCTCGTCCTGAGGACGCTTCTTGGCCAGCTTTTGTAAACGCGGTCAAACGATTTATTGCTGCCAGGACCGTCTTCATTAAGAAAGGCACCAAATCAGTACTTGATCGCAGCAGCAAAAGTTGGGAGCACAACGGGTATATGAAGCAGCATCGAGACGATGTCAAGACACTCGACATAGGGCAAGATCCTTCACTGAAACTCATGGACTTCCAGGTGCGTTTGGTTCAGTTGAGTAGTTCCGTGGCTGAGATTTTGGTAAATAGCAAGATGGGTTCAACTGGCTGTGTAATAACTGGTGGAATGGGCAACACTGCATTTTGGCAGATGAAATGGTATGTTCCCTATCGCGCTCGATGCTGTTCATTGCTAATACGAAGGCGATTGTTCCGTCCATAG
Source organism: Pleurotus pulmonarius (assembly GCA_012980535.1). Lineage (NCBI taxonomy): Eukaryota > Fungi > Basidiomycota > Agaricomycetes > Agaricales > Pleurotaceae > Pleurotus > Pleurotus pulmonarius. Next base: position 1,801,045 of record SJKF01000002.1, read on the forward strand.
GGATTGGTTAGTTGCTGTATTTTACTGCGTGAATCATCTTGACAATTCACCAGGGTAAAACCGTCCAAATCGCAAGTTTTCTAGGTCATATAATCGATCAATTTGATGCCTCTCCCGCACTAGTGGTAGTCCCTAACTCTACTCTACCAAATTGGGTGCGCGAATTTGAGCGTTGGGCACCGAACCTCAGAGTCGTCCCATGGTATGGGGAGGCACGTGCTCGGGATGTTATCAGGAAGTACGAACTCTTTCACAAAGATGTCAATAGCAACAGATACACAGATGCGAAGTTTCACGTTCTTGTGACTACCTATGAAGCCGTCATTAGCCCCAAGGACTTTGGACCTATATTCAAGAAGCAGCCTCGCTGGGAAGTGAGCGTCCAAAACTTCGTTTATGGTGGAGCATTGTCAATAACACCTCTGTTACAGGTCTTGATTGTCGACGAGGGTCAAAGATGTTCGTCTAGAACCTATCGATTGTCATGTTAAACTCACGTTAGCCCAGTGAAAAGCGACGCCAGTCTTCTGTTCCGAAAGCTCACCGAGTTGAACACGATACACCGAATTATCATGACGGGAGTACGTCAACCTCGTCCCTTCATACTCTGGTGCTCATTATTTGCAGACACCATTGAATAACAACATTCGTGAATTGTTCAATCTCATGAACTTTCTGGATCCCATCGAATGGAATGACCTCGAAGCTCTTGAAAAAGAATACGCCGAACTGACCGACGAACTCGTCAAAGAGCTACACACCAAACTTCGGCCATATTTCCTTCGTCGTATCAAGAGCGAAGTACTCGAGCTCCCTCCTAAGGTGACCCTATAGCAATTTCGCTCTGCATTTCTCTTATCCAGAATTACTAGAACGAGGTCATTGTCCCTGTGTCAATGACGCCCCTGCAGAAGGAGATTTATCGGTCCATTCTGAGTACGAGTATACATCAATTGGCTCGACTTCACATGCTGAGGGCCAATAGGTCACAACCTCGATATCCTGAAGGGCCTCACAGTCAACGGGCCTTCTGCGGCTGTTTCAGCCAAGAAAAGTCGGCTAACGAATTTGCTTATGGAAATGCGAAAGTAAGTGCTTCGTCATATCCGTGGTTTCTGTAGTATTCAAAGTTGTATAGGTGTCTTCAGCATCCTTATATATATGCCAGCGACATTGAACCACCCAACCTCACACCTCAAGCAACACACGAGAAGTTGATCGACGCAAGTGCAAAATTCCGATTGCTAAAGCAACTCCTTCCGAGACTCAAGGCGCGGGGTCACCGTGTACTTCTATTCAGCCAAGCAAGTTCGTTCCATTGCACTACGGGTGAACAATACAGCTAACCTACTGTATAGTTTGTGATTGCCCTTGATGTCATTGAAGATTTTGTGGTCGGTGAAGGGTACAAATGTCTGAGACTCGTAAGTTGGGTTAAGATAAAGGATGCAAACTAGCTCACGGTCGCCTTGATAAACCAGGACGGTAACACGAAATCCCGGGACAGACAGAAGAATATGGACGAATTCAATAAGCCCGATTCGGAATATTTCATCTTTCTTCTATCCACTCGTGCAGGGGTAAGTGGTTAAGTGTAATGTGCCATCAGTCAACACATATTGACCGCAGTTATAGGGCGTTGGGATCAATCTATATGTATGTGCATATTTCAAATGCGTCTCGGGAGATGTGCCTATGAATGAACCGATGCTACGTTCAGAGTGCAGACACAGTCATTATATTTGACCCAGATTTCAATCCCCATCAGGTTTGTAGTCGCACCTGTCTATGTGTTGCTAAGACTAATGGTTTTTATAGGATCTGCAAGTAAGTTCTACCAAGGAAACTGATTGAGCAGTCTCTGACTTGATGAAAGGCCATTGCCCGTTCACATCGTTTTGGACAACAGAAAACCGTGCTAGTTTTCAAGTTGATGGTCAAGGACTCGGCGGAAGGCGAGTAATTGTTCGCATTAACGATACCGGCTGCTTAATGTCTGATGTCGAGCAGAGCGCATCATGCAAATGGGGAAAAAGAAACTTGCGTTAGAACATCTCATCGTCAAGAAGATGGAAGATGATGACTCTGCCGGAGAGGACATACATTCCATTCTCACGTATGGAGCAAGGGCCCTCTTTGACGACAGCGAAGGCGCTTCCAAGGATGTCATCTGTACGTCCATGTGTGATAGAGAGGGTTCAGCTGTGATTCTAACTTCTCCCCTCAGACTCAGATGCTGACATCGACAAATTGATCGAGCGGACTGAGAAAGAAACTCAGGTGGTCGAAAAGAAACCCGAGGGCGGGCTCTCTTTCGAGTTTGCGAAAATCTGGTCCGCGGACAAAGACAGCTTAGAAGAGGTCCAGGAGGCGGATGGGAACGACAATTCATGGTCCCTGACTTTGCAGAAGATAGCAGCTGAACAAGCGTCGACACGAGTTACTGTAAAGGCGTCGGGGCGTGGCGTACGTCGGAAGGCGACTAACGTCGCAGGGGTATGTCCAAGTTCTCTGTCCCACCTTGGTAAGCTGCTTGACTATATTTCCAGCCCGATGCATATAGAGAAAACCCTCCGACTCCCGTCAAGTCAAAGAAGAAGGCCTCCAAGGCTTCATCCGAAGGTTCAGATTATGGTGCTGCAATTTCGTCGGCGTCGGCGTCGTCTTCGTCTTCGGACGACGACGGAATCGAAACCACATACGAGGAACCCAAGAAGACAGAAGGCAAGAAACGAAAAGCGAAGACCCGTTCACCAAGACCCTCGACCTCTCAGCACGTACCGTATGCAGCGGATGAAGTGTGCAGTCTCTGCCACACGAACCACTCCTCCAGTGGGGGCGAATGTGGGATGACAAGAAATTCGCAAGATCTCGTCGCGTTCCGGTCAGCACTAATGACGGGGGATGATGGTGATGATACTGAGGATGATGATGATATTGAAGCCAGGGTCAGTCACTACATCGAAGCCTTTCTCTACCGTCCACTGATACACCGCCTTCCTTAGCGAGCAGCAATCAAAGCTATCGACGAAACCCTTGCTCGGCGGGGCGAAGTGCATCTGATTTATGGCCAACCGCTTGTTCCACTCGACAAACGGCCAGCCCAATATCCAAATACCAACCCACCACCCACGAGCCACCACCCAGCAGTGCCTACAATACAGTATGGCACAAACGCTCCAGCTCCTGCCGTCGCACCAGCTATCCCAGCATACCATACCTCAGTCTTTCCCAGCACTAGCCCGATAATGCTTCAACACCCGGGCCCTAGTAGGCACAAGCCAAAGAAGCACAAGCAACCGTTTCAGTGTCCTGTTTGCGATCAACAGACGTACCATCTTGTCAAGGATTGCCCGGTGGTTGGGTATGGGTCTCATAGGTAAGACGATCAGCCTTCATTGGGGTAATGTATGCTAAGATAATCCACCTTGCAGAATCGCCTTAGAAATTGCTCGTCTTGACAAGGATCCCACCAAAGCCGGTGTTGTCGACATCTTGCGAACCATTTACGCCAGGTCGGTCAAGAGTGAAAAAGCCCTCGGAAATCCATCTGCTTAGACAATGCCAATAGACTGATGTTTAATATAATGACAATTTGTAGATAATATATGTACCTTAGCACCTGTCGTACTTTGCTGGCACTCTGTGTGTCAATACCACCAAGCTTCCAATTCGCAAATATTTGTACTCGTTGAGGTTACTCCGATCGTACTTCCATCCAACTTCCATTGCATCGTGTTCCATGTATGAAGCCAAAAGATGAACATCCCTGCATCTTCTGCCACAAACACAGGCGAGACACTGCCTAGTCTCAAACGCCCACGACCAGACGCGCCTTCGGACCCACTTAATCATGATGTCCGACCCCATGTCCGTGCGCCACCCAAACTCCCGAAAGTGGATTGCGAGCTTTTACTGGAAGCATATACACACAAATCACTACGGAAAACAGTAGGCAATGTCGAAGACCGTCTCCGCGACAATGAGCGCCTCGCAGTACTTGGGAAATCGGTGCTTGGTCTCGTCATCACAGGCATTTTGTACAAGCAGAAACCCCGTCGCGATGCAGAAGAAATAGAGGTGGGTATCTCAAACGCGCTGTTGGAGTGCTTCGATACAATAACAACTTCTTATCATTGTTTAGGTTGAACTAGCCCAGTTGTCGCGTGAAGTAGAATGGGCTCAGATGTACGGCATGATAGATAACATACGATGCCACCCAAATTCGCGCGACGAGTTACACGCAGAAGAGGTACGCATACATCTTCGCTGTGTAAACATACATCTGACGCTGCTTAGACGGTGCAAACCACGTTCCGAGCGTTCACAGGCGCCGCATTCATCTCAAGCGGCCTCGATGCAATTGAAGAATGGATTGAACAATTACTGCAGACTGGTGACGACCTTGATGCTGACACAACGATTTGCCCGCCCAAAAATCACATTGCCAAGGACTCACCTCCTCACAAGAAGGCGAGGAAATCCGAACCAGCAAGCCCAGAAGTCTTCTTTGCATCCCAGCCGATTCGAAAACCACGCGACCCGGCCCCGTCCACAGGAAATCCTCTGACACCGGCCCAACCTAATCTCCCTTTCTTGCCATCCTTTCATCAGGCTGCTTCACGCCGAGGTGTCTCTGTCACATATACCATTGAACATGCTGGACAAAACCATTCCGGACAATGGATTGCTCAATGCCTCGGTGAGTGGATTCCAATGCGAATCGCAGTGCTATATCTGACTCGAGTCATCCTTGATTAGTCAATGGAATACTGAAAGGTGTGGGCTCTGGTGGGAATAAGCAGGCAGCAAAGGAGGCGGCAGCAAGGAAGGCATATTATGCCATGGGTTGGACCTAAGTCAGCTGGACTTTGTCAGCGTCGCGATGGTGCCAGAGAGGTATATTCCGATGCTGGAGTCTGACAAACACGCAAGACCGAGCCCCGGTGGCTCAACCATACGCGTCTGCCTGCTCGACTGTGTCTGCCTGGAAGACATATGGACGATGGACCTTTTTATGTAGCATAACAATCAGTACAATAATCGTAATAGGACAATAATGAGCTGGCTGTTCGGCGAGGTGGCTCGCGCAGTGTGGCTCTGCGAGATGAGTCATGTGATGTTTACCGCTTCCGAGCCTTTGAGGTATTGCAAATTGGGTTATATATCGCGCTGACCTTCGCCATCGCTCCCCTGCCCTTCTTCCTCCCGACCATCACCGCCGTCGTTCGCGACAATGGCCTCCTCATCGTCCCTCGTCGCGGCGCCCTCCCTCTCAAAGCTCTCCCTCAGCTCCGACTCGGGCTCTTCCCAGGCAAACCATATAGATCTCACTCTTGATGACGACGACGCCTATCACGATCCTTACGGCCAGGAACGATATGCCAAACGCCCTCGAATTGAGCGCACCGACTCAATGCAGTCCTCAGCCATGTCTTTTCCGCCCGTCAACAACTTTCGATCTTCACCTACGAACCATAGCGCATTTGTCTCTTCAAATGCTCATTCTGGCTATGCGGCTGCACCCAACGGCAACCGCGTTGTGCAGAGTTCATCCCATATTTCTCCCAATAGCTCCCCTTTCTATCAGCCGTACACTCCGATGTCTGCTACACCTGCTGTGTCTCCATTTTACGCAGCACAACAGCGCCAAGAGGCCCACAATCCTCTTCGCAACTCGATGTCTATGCCCGCTATACCCTCTGTTTCATCACCTAGGCCTCTTGGGCCAGCTGCCTCGGATCCGCAAGTAATAGATTTGACCAATTCGCCCTCCCCACCGCCGACTCATCCCCTCCATGCGAATACACCACTACCCGACGATCTCTCTCCAAAGACACCAGTATGCATCGGGCAAGTTCATGCAAATGCCCTCGTCTTGTCCCCCATCCCCTACGTGGTTGTGCCTAATGGGCCAGAGAACGAATGGGCGAGTGTCAGACTCCGTTATGAACCCCCCAGCCCAGATAAGAAGGAAACAATACAAATCAGGACGCTGGATATAAGAGCAGACAACGGTGAACTGCTGCCCGGCGAGATGTTCGGTGTAGTAGAACACAAAGCTACCTGTGTCGTTGGACCCATGCTTTACAAAGGTCTTATTCGAATTGAAGCACAAGTGCGCAAGGTCGCCCGACCGGTGAGTCCGCCAAACGAAGCACATGAACTCTTCCTTATGCTGTATCAGCTTCCCATCCTCCCTCTTCAGATGCTAGTCTATACTCCAAAGGGAAATATACCCCACGTCGCGAAATTCTTCGCGGACTGCAGGCTTATGTTAGATCATCCCAGCCCTTCGTTCGATCTCCTGCGCGTTTCTAAATACCCTTACTACAACCCACATGACCCACCTCCCGGAGGATTCAATCAAGCATTTCTTAATAAACTAGGGTACGGTTCTGTCAATAATGTTGGCCGATGGGGGTCACCATCGGTATCGGCAAAGAGTGTCGAGGTTCAACGGAGTCAGGTAGAAGAGTTGTTTAAAAGCATGAAGGACGGTGACGAGCTTCTGGAGACAGATGCCAGTACGTTATCGAACCCATCACATCAAAATAGTCCTTGGTTTTGCAACTGATTGTTATTGACAGCTTCAGATGTCGCTACTAAGCTCTACCCTCACCAAAAGAAGGCCCTCACTTTTTTACTAGACCGCGAACACGAGAAACCTGCAACCGACACATTTGCCTCTCTATGGAAGCCAGAAGTGGATACCGATTCAGGCCGTTTATCATGGTCCCACGTAGTGACTAAGGAACAAGTCTTCCAAGAGCCCAAGGAAAGTAAGGGATCGATATTAGCAGATGATGTTCGTCTACTTTCCTCTCTTCTGTTACTTGCGCTGACTGTTTTGAATCCTCGTGTCAGATGGGGCTTGGTAAGACCATTACGTGCGTCTCTCTTATTGCGGCCACCCTTTCCGCCTCCAGGGCTTTCGCAGCCGAGCCCCTAACACCTGTCGCCCCTCCACTCGGTCACATGGACCCCGATGCCTCCGAGTTTGCAGGATCCGTTTGGGGCATGCCTGAGAATAACGGCGCAAGTTCTAGCAAAGCCCAAGCGAAGTCCGCGCGTAATCAAGAGAAAAAAGATTCGGAGTACGCCAGGGCATGCCGAATCAAGGTGCGCAGCCGGGCGACGCTAATTCTCTGCCCGTTATCCACCGTGTCCAACTGGGAAGATCAATTCAAAGATCATTGGAAAGGTGAAGTCACAATTGTTGGAGGTTCCTCTGGTTGTGCCCCTCCCCCCTTGCCCTCCGCGTCCGCAGGATCTTCTGCTCTCGCGCAGAGTACACTCCAGTTCAGTCCAAATGAAACCAAGGCCCAAGTCCGTAAAGGGTCGTCCCTCCGAGTGTATATTTATCACGGTAACGCGCGACGGCCGGACCCCGCCTTTTTGTCCGATTTCGATGCTGTGATTACAACCTACGCCACTCTAGCTTCAGAATACTCAAAGCAAAGTAAAAGCCTAGCTAGCGCAGACGCTGAGGATGAAGAAGACGATGGTGCAAGTAGTGATTGTGGAGGCGTTGACGTCGACGATAATGGGAATCAAGTTTTGAGGCTACCGAAGCCGAGGAAATCGGGGTTGAAACGCAAGAAGAGGTGCATCGCAAACCCAACGGAAACCAGTAGCGCTCTCCAAAGCGTACATTGGTTCAGGGTCGTTCTCGACGAGGCTCAGTACGTCTTTTCGAGTTTCGACTAAGTCCTGACGATGAATTATTCCCCCCAGCTGTATAAAAGAAACATCCACAGTGGGAAGCAGAGCCTCCTGTGATCTTGTTGCGGACAGAAGGCTGTGTCTTACAGGCACCCCGGTACAAAACAAACTGGACGACGTGTTTGCCTTAATCAAGTTCTTGCGTCTTACTCCCTTCGATGACAAGACAGCATGGACGCAGTACATTGGCGGACCGGCAAAATTCGGCCAACCCCTTGGTATCGCCCGTCTACAGATCATCATGAAGTTCATCACCCTTCGACGCACCAAAGAGACACGTACCCCCGATGGGCATAAAGTCCTCTCTCTACCACCCAGACGAGACGAACTGCGATACCTCAAATTTGACGAACAAGAGAAGGCTGTTTACGATCAATTCTTCCATCAATCTCAAGCCGAATTCCAAGAGATGACGGATAAAAACGAGGTCATGAAGAACTACGTGGGTATCCTGCAAAGGATCCTTCGGCTTCGTCAAATATGCGATCACCTCGAGCTCGTGCAGAACAAATCATCCGATAGTTCTGCGTCCTACGAAGACATCGTTGCTGCGATCAGTAAGGAAGGTATCAACCCTGCGCGCGCCGCTGCCATCTTCTCCATGCTTCGAGACTCTGCAACGGCTCAATGTGTAGAGTGCGGCGCAGAGCTATGTTCAGCGACCGATCTAGCCCAGGCAGAGGCAGCCGAGACAGAGAATGGAAGCACTGTCAAGAGAGGTAGGAAACCAAAGGGAGCCCAGTCCCGTGTCCCTACAAGACAAAACAGTCCAACGAACCCCCAGCCCGTTCTCTCTCGATGCTTGCATCTATTTTGCATCGAATGCTACCGCAACTCTATTTGTCCTGGCTGGCCCAATGTACCACCTCAGACCATCCGCTCCTGCTCGGCTTGCCAGACGAGCCTAAATCCTCAGGACGCTGTAGAAGTCAAACCCGACTCCGTGAATATCGACGCACCATCCGCATCTACGAAGAAGAAATCCACAAAGCGGGAGAAAAGACAAAAGCCTACACTGGAGTCCTTCCATCCGTCCACGAAAATCAAGGCTCTCATGCAAGATTTGTTGGGTTTCTCTCGGGCGAACCCGAACTCGGCCAATTATGATCCTTCATCCATTGAAGTCCAGATGATTGATCAGCAAGGCAATTGTGTTGACGAGGGTGCAATCAAAACAGTTGTTTTGTAAGGCTTCCAAATCTCTGTAGTGTTTACTAAGTCTAATTGATCCGTTTAGCTCCCAGTGGACAAGTATGCTCGATAAGTAAGCATTCTACGTTGGAGACCCGCTATTGTTCTGACCATATTTAGAATCGAGGATGCTCTTGAGATGGCTGGGATAAAGTACGATCGGCTCGACGGCACCATGAAGCGAGAAGACAGGTCTCGTGCCATGGATGCGTTGAAGTTTGACCCAGCTTGCGAAGTCCTTTTAGTCAGTCTCAAGGCAGGAGGCGTTGGTCTCAATTTGACTGCCGCCCAACGTGTATATCTTATGGATCCCTACTGGTACGTTTCATGGTTTTTCGGATGCCAGTCAGACACCCATGTATTGTTTGAAGGAACCCTGCTGTAGAGAATCAAGCAGTGGATCGCATTGTAAGTCTCCTTCTTTCCCATTGTCAGCTGCGGTCTAAATGCCGTGTAGCACCGACTAGGCCAGACGCGACCAGTTACGACCATAAAGTTCATCATTGAGAATTCGATCGAAGCTCGATTATTAGAAGTACAGGCCAAAAAAACCAGACTAGCCGATGTAACGCTTGGTCAAAATGGCTTCAGCAAATCAGAGATCCTAGCGAAGCGAATGGAGGACCTCACCAAATTGTTTTCATAGCGGACTTTGTTTGGTTACTGTGCACGTATTGTATACCGCGTATAGTTATTTGTCTAGGCCTCCGTTCTTAATGTAGAATACTTTGTATGTATTTCGACATGGGTTTATTTCTGTTGCAGTGAGAATGTGACAAGTAATACAAGACTTTTAGAATGCGAAATGGGCTACATTTTTTCTTCGCCCCAACGTGTATACCAAGACCTGGCTGACGAAGAGTCCAATAGTGACACCAGATGCGACGGAGATCATACGAAGCGCCAGGGTAAAGCCAGAGTAGTATTGCTCCGCCGAGCTGTGGAAGTTCTGAGCCAATCCTCCTCCTTGGGCGATAGCACTCTGATAGATTTGTAAGTTTCACTTGTTGGTACATGGGAGAAGTTCGGGGTCACTCACCGGGACCAAGAATAAGACACCAGTAACCATAGAGGTAAAGGCGGTTCCACCAATAATCCGCGAATAGAGATTGCCTAAGACACCAATGGCGAAAGCTCCGGCAGCGGATGACAAATCGGTCCTTCCAGGTACAGCGAGTGCAGCAGCTTTGTTGGCCGTGTAGGAGCAGCAGGAAAAGATGACCATGACCGGGAGCTGTATGCTGCGATAGGATTGCAGGTTTGAAAGTGAGGAACAGATCGAGTACAGAGGCACCAGAAAGAGCATGGTCCACCAGGGGAAGGGCTGTCGATACCAAGGCCAAGAACCGTCTCGATAGCATCCTTGAGGGAGAACGGATGCAAGTGTAAGCGAGCCAATGAACGAAGGCTACAGCTTAGTGTTACCTTTGAAGACATGATCTTGCTCCAGCATCTCACCAATACCGAGTACACCACCGATTACTTGAGAAGTATTTCCGCTATCGAAGAAGGAGAAGTGCCCTTGAGAATATGTCAGATTACTAGGGAGAGCGCTTCGATAATATCCTCGGCGAGCCCGCCGGTCGACCAATAAGTAGAAATCGGAGCCAATGGTGAGACCAAATCCCTACGAATATGAGTGGTTAACAATATAACCGGAAACATACGCACTAGGAAGAGGGTATAAATAATCGCGTAAACGACCCTGACGGAACCACAGAAGATGTTCTTTGACATTAACTCCAAAGCGCTGATCACTGTCTACAATCGTTAGACACGGCAAGGCTGCCCAGGGGTCCTTTGCTTACGGATGGTGAACCCAGGCAAAATGACCACGATTCCAGCGGAAGAAATCGCGCTATAACAGAATAAATTCCCGTTGATGCTACTCAGTCCTCTCGCTACGAATGCAACGACGATGGACACGGATATCCTATACCATAGGGTCAGTATACAGAAACGTTATAATCGAAACTTAATGAGTCTTACTCGTATACGTTGGCGTACATTGCACTTTTGTTGGCTGCTGTCAAACCAAGGTACTGCAGAAGAGATGCACAGAGGCCACTGATCCACATGTCGATGATCGAGCCACCGAACGACAGGACACAGATAATCGAGGCGCATAGAAAGGCGAGAAAGCATCGAGCAGCCAGAGGATATATGGGAGGTCTCCTGAGCAGCTCCCTTAGTGCCGCTGTTCCTTCAGCCGCTGTAATAGTATCGTGAAGAACGTCCCGATATATGAGATGAACTTTGTGGAGAGAAGACAACGCGACGCGTCCTCTAGCACGGACGAAATGGGTTCTGCTGGACTTGGTTTCACCATTCCGTATGGTTACAATGAGGATATTGGGAAGATGCACAAATTCTGCCTGTTGTTAGCTGCAAACAATGCTTTGGGCTAAACGGTCTAACCTGCTTGAGCATCCAGGATTTCTGACGCAGATTGTAATTGTGATTCGATGCGATGAGACGGGGCACCGTAATGAAGCAACGCCTTCGCTAGTTTGAGGATAAAGGTCCGTCGGATATTTACGTCTATCCATCCGATGAGTGCCAAAACAAGGTCGAAGGCTTTGAGTACTCCAACCTTCGATGTTCCTGGCAACGGCAGAGGAGCGCCTACGATGCATCAGCAGAGAGCGAATAGGTCGCAGCGAAGCCACGGAAGCCAGACGTCCTGCCTTCGGCCTGGAGGGAGCAGTAGTGGCTCCATCAGTAGCTTTATCCGTCGCAGCCTGGTCCTTGGGTTCCTCGCCTGGAACAGCAGCCAAAGTAGTATCTGACGGAGCAGCGAGGTCCGGGGCAACTTCTGTCACAGGCGTCTTTCGCTCTTCATCGATTCTACTCAGAGGCCTGTTCGCTGGCTCAGTTCCTGGACCTTGTACGTAAACTCCGAGGCTATTTGGCTGTTGGACACCCGGGCTAGTGTCCACATATTGTTCAAAAGGATTCGGTAGAGCGTCTGGGGAGTCGCGAGAGGTTCCACCGTCGTTATTCATGGCGGACAGAATCGCCTTGAAGAATGAGAAGGTTGAAGTTATTGAAGAGACGCAGCGGCGCAGGAACGGGGCAGTCTTGTTTGGACGGGCCAAATAAACAACGTTCTTGGAGGTAGATATTTGTTTGGTTGTCTCCATTCAACCTCCATGATCAATGCTTTCTTCTAAGATGAGACCGCCCGCTGATATCTCCTTGCATGCCACATCAGGGCGCATCATTGAATGCTGATGTTCATGCCATGAAGGAACCCACTTGCAATCGCGAACGTACGCTACAAGGGTGTTTGTGCGCTGCTCTGCGGAAATCAAAGAGTCCACACTGTTTCCGCTTGTATTCAGTAATACCGTCCCACATACACCCCGCAGCAATAAAGGAGGACTTGCATCGATGATATGAGCCATCAACCCTTTTCTTTGGAGCGGTGAGTCTCTATTGCTCACTAAATGACGTTCCTCTTCGTTGATTCATTCGGTACCTCGTATGTAGATGCCTGGAAAGCTATCTTCATCCTATGGGAAAGCTCTCTCCGATATTCCTGGATTCCCCGTTCTAGTTCCGTCTGCAATCGATTACCGAGCCAGCGAAGCGCCAAATCGGGTGATTTTGACATATCCTCAACCAGGGACCAAGAAATTCGTCGACATAACATGGGCCCAGTTCGCCCACGCGGTAGATAAAGCTGCTTGGAAATTCGACTCTCAAATAGGTGCTCGACGTGTTTCTTCCGATCCCGTCAAAGTCGTAGGTGTATTGGCACGCAGCGATGTCGCCTACATGGTCACAATATACGCTCTGCACAAATGCGGCGTCACCCCTCTTATGATTTCAACACGCAATTCTCACGCTGCGACTGTCAATCTGCTCAAATTGACTGGCAGTGTGGCGTTGTTGGCTGATTCATACCACAAGCCTGCCGCTGAAGCAGCAGTTGCAGAAGTTGGCGGAATACCCATTTTCGAGCACGCATCCCTTCCTGGCCCAGTCACTGAGGATAGAAGACCTTTCCCCTTCAACTTGAAGTACGTGGATGAATGCGACAACCCTGGAGTCATTCTTCATACCAGCGGGTCCACGGGCCTCCCGAAACCTGTAGCCTGGTCCACTCGCTTCTTTTGGCACCAGACATTCTACCCGGACGAATATGTCCAAAAATACGTCGATTCCTCCTTCCTTTCCACCTTGCCTATGTTCCACGGCTCAGGCTTTTCCTTGATTCGTGCGTCTCTACTGTGGTTAGGTTGGAAAGTCATATTTCCAGATCCATCCAAGCCTGTCACGGCATCTGCAATCGCAGATATCTGTAATCAGATATCACCCGACATCGTTGCTGGCGCTCCCTCCGTCATTGAGGAGATTACCAGCCTTCCCGGCGGGATGGATGTAATGAAGGCCCGAAAGACGTGGTTCTTCGTTGGTGCGCCAGTGCCGCCTCACTTTGGAGATCGTCTCGTTAAGGAGGGGGTTCACATAACCCCCAACCTTGGTTCAACCGAAATAGGACAAATGAGTGTGTTGGAGCCGGAGGGACGCACACAGGAAGATTGGAATTACCACGAAATTAGGCCTGACCTCGATATCAGGCTGCAATCACGCGGGTCTACTCTGGACGAAGGGCCTTTCGAGTTGATCATCTTCGCAAAAGATGGGTGGAAGCCTGGAGTCGTCAACGTAACCATCGACGGTGTCGAAGGCTACGCCACTTCTGACTTGTACCAACGACATCCTACACACCCAAGACTACTAAAGCACTGCGGCCGTGTTGACGATGTCATTGTATTGTCCAATGGCGAGAAGACCCTGTCTCGCGCCATCGAAGTGCCAATCGAAGCCGATCCACTTGTACAGAATGCCATCGTGTTTGGATCTGGCCGAGCCCAGAATGGCGTCCTGATAGTACCTACCACAGAAGCTTCGTTCGACCCAAGGGATGCGGAGAAACTTGTCCAGTTTCGCGATGATATCTGGCCTTCTGTAGAGGTGGCGAATTCCGTTAACCCAACCCACTCCCGCATATGGAAAGAAATGCTGCTAGTCGTGTCGCCCGACACGGCATTACCGCGAACAGACAAAGGGAGTCTGAAACGAAAACTCGTCCTCGAGTTATATAAAGACCAGATCGACGAGCTCTACGCCGCCGTGGAGGACGCTGCATCTGCGAAAAGCCCTCCTTTACCAGAAATTCTCACCGCTCACACATTTACCACCTATTTCACCCGATTGGTGAACGAAGCTATGAACAAGGCCGTGCAGCCGACCGAAGACGTCTTCGAACTTGGCATGGATTCATTGAAGGCAATTTTCGTGCGGAATTCCTTGCTCTCGTCGCTCAAGAAAGACGATAGGACGAAGAATGTAGTCGGAAACGTGCCTCAGAATTTCGTGTTTTCCAATACAACGATAGAGCAAATGGCTAATGCGCTCGCTTTACTGCTGGAAACCGGTCATCTGGAAGAAACAGGGCAAGAGTCAGCTGAAGAGCATGCACGGATGGTCAACGAAATGGTCGCAAAATACACCAGGGATTTCCCGACGCACGAAGGCCTAGATGGACAAGATACTGATACTGAAGTGGTAGTCCTGACCGGGTCTACCGGGTCTCTGGGAACGTACCTGCTCAATTCGCTGTTAGCTCAGTCATCCGTCATTAGGGTGTATGCGCTGAACAGGAAAGGATCCCCTTGGTCTGAACAGCGTCAAGAGAAGGCCTTTGCAGAGCGACAGCTAAATTCCGAGGGACTCCGGAACGAAGTCAGAACAGGCCGGCTTGAATTCCACGATGTCGAACTCAATCAACCAGGATTTGGATTACCAGACGGTATTTACAACACCATCCTCGCTTCCACGACTTTAGTCATTCACGTAAGGCTTGTGTATCGATATTGCTGCACTATCTTGACAGATCCTTTTAGAATGCTTGGTCTCTCAACTTCAACTGGACACTCAGTACGTTTGAGCCTGTCCATATAAGGGGTGTCCGAAACCTCGTCGACTTTGCACTCTCCTCCCCAAGGAAACACCCTCCTCGGATTGCTTTCACGTCCTCAATATCAACTGTAGGCGCATATACGACCGGCATGGTACCCGAAACACCATTGTCTGACCCTATGGTCTGCATGCCCCACGGATACGCCCGCGCTAAATTTGTCAGTGAACGGATACTAGCCGTGGCTGCGGAAGAGCGTGGTTTAACCACAGTGTCCTTTCGGATCGGACAAATCGCGGGGGATAGTGTTCATGGTATCTGGAACTCGTCTGATAGCGTTCCAGCTCTGTTGAAAGGCTGCCAGGAGCTAGGCATCATACCGACTGATTGGGTCCCCTCTTTAACGTGGACGCCTGTTGACACTGTTGCACAAACGATCGTCGACATATGCATGAACCGCGACGAAGCCCATGGCACGTTCCACGTCTCCCACCCCTCCCCCACCCCATGGATTGCCGTGGTGCCTCACATTGCAAGCCGTCTCGCAACAAAAACTCATCCTGAGATCAAGTCCGTAACCATGCGAGAGTGGGTGCTCCAGCTGAAAGAATCTGGACATTCACCCGAGACGAATCCGGCTATAAAACTTGTTGCGTTCTTCGAGAATGCAATGAATGGGAGGGGCGTTCGCTGCCAACTAGATTTATCCAAATCGAAGGACCTGTCATCCGCCCTGAAAGAAGCCCGTGTGTTCGACCAGTCTACAATAGACTTGTTTTTGAACCACTGGAAAAGCACAAATTTTCTGCTGTAGTACTTTTTATGTACAGAGCTCTAGATGTTGCATATCTCCCCGCACAACGAGGCTCTCAACGCGCTAGTCTGTCCAAACCTTTGGGAATCTAGACATTGTCAACCCTTAGGTTAGTTTCGCGGTGATAAATATGATCGAATACCTTCCACCCATGCGTCATCGCCGCACGTTTATATCCGTCGAGGGCCTCCAATATACCGTATGGTCTGGCGGGGCGGCTTCAGTTACCACTCTGCATTGTGGCTCAGTTACGTACCTATCCCAATCTCGAGATAGCTTCGCGGGAAAGGGCTCCAAGTTGGAAATCGCAAGTCTGATTTGCAACAGCACAGAAGAAATGCTAAACAGGTTTAGCCCGTCATCTGGATGAACATTATTGAACGGCCGCCTACCTGTAACTAGGCAGCCATCCTAACACATTCTTAGCTCAAAGGTCCACCGTCATTGTAGGAAAGGGCCTCACCATCGGCAGTCAGGAGATCCATACATATAGAACCACCTGCAACAGTCAGCCAAAATGCTCCTGCCAAAGATCGAGCAGCTTACCAAGGGTAATATGACCTCCTCCTCCCTGAGAGAAGCCCAAGAATCTAGGAGTAAGTAGTCTAAAGAAGGGAGGCGAGTGGGGAAAGTTTGGGGGAAATCGGATCTCAAAGATCAAGGAGTTGATTCCCCTCGAAGGATCTCAGCTTTATGTTTGAATGGGAATAGTAGGAGAGACCTTACTTTGACTTCATCTGCTCAGTGAGGGGCAGACTCTCGTCGAAAGAGTGTAGTTCGACGATCCACTGGAACAGATTGTCCATGATTCCACCACCTCCATTGTCGTCATCCTCTCCCAAATTCGGCAAAAACCAACCGAGTTCATGGAGGCCTCCTGGTCTCCTACTCGCTACTGTCTGTTCTTTCAGCATAGCACGTAGTTCTCTTTGAATTGCCGTAGTAGCAGCTGTCGATGCTTCGAGGGGAGGTGGCATTAAGTTTGCTACGGCTTGGCGGACATAATCCCGATTTGGTGTCCAGTCGGGAACGGCTAATCTCTGACACTGAGCCAATGGATAGAACTAGGGGATTATTGCCTACGTTCTGAATCTAGAACTTGAGTTAAAGCAACCGATTCGGCTTCCAAGTTGAAAATATGTTGGTCCTCTTCATCGTTCTCTTCTTCCACGTGTTCTTCTCGACGGGCAGCTACCAGTCGTCCAATTTGGAAAGTAGGGTCGGGGATAATTATTGCCTTGTTGTTGAGAGTAACAGCAGCATTTGGGTCTATAGGGACATTGGGTGCAATGACACCGGCGGCTTGAGGAGGAGCATTGGCAGATGAGGCATTGGATTCGGGTGATGATTCCTCATCGGCGCGAAGATTGCCTTTCACTAAGAGGTAACGACTTCGAATATGTCAGACAGTTATGATATGATCATCATGGATTGTCATACCACATGATCCAATTCGTGTCTTTCACGACGTAATACGGGTTGTGGCTGACAAACTCTTTTGGGACGTTGACGACTTCTGCCAAAGCAATGCAACTCGAAGGAAGAATTCCGCTATTCCTCCAGGTGGTAGCGGTCGGCTGGCCATAGCCCATGGATATAGCACCATCTTTCGCCAAGTAGACACCTAGTGCTCTTGAGTATTAGCTTCAAGGACTCTATCGTCGATAATTACCATGGCCATAAGCTCGTCCATGGGTGACCTCTTTGTACCATAGGCCATGTCGAATTATCTACAATAATATATCGGAGAGCGTCCCATCACTCGGTGGCTAGACTCACGGAATGCCAATTCTTCAGGGGGGAGCCGTGGAAAGCCTGTCAAGTAGTTATTGGTGAGATCGTGGGATGAGATGGGAATAAATATTTCGAACGTAAAGGGTAGGAAACTTCTTCGCGTTTTTGCACCGTCCTTGCGCATCGTGGATAGCAGTTTTGAACTTCGCTTCTGCGTCCGGTGCCCCGACACTGAAACGGAATTGCCGCCAAGTGGGGTCTACAACGAATGAAACCTAATGCAGTACAGAAAGGGATGTGTCTCACCAATGTTGCCGACGATATTGTCCCCTTCGAGCTCCTCCAAATGAGCCGTACAGGATGCCACACACCTGACGCCCTGTGTAGAAAGCTTGCGAGATCCCAAAGAATAGCACTCACCATCTGAGAATAGACCAGGCGGCGGGCAGAATGGCAGGATCAAGGTCCTTCAGCTTTGGTTTGGAAGACCCGGGTTGGGGTCTCTGGAGTAGGTGCATCTTCATTTTCTCAATCTAAAAGACGGTCAGTGCGTGCTGTGAGTGAATGAAATGCACTCACCGACGGCAAAGAATTAATGAGCTCCGCTATCGACATCCTCATCTATATGCCAAAGGTAAACCTATAACCAACGTCGAGAGGTAATGGAGTTCGCCGTTACCTTTTGCTTTGAGAGTTGATCGAAGTCGTAAAGACCATTTTCATCGGGAGTCAGTACTTCCTGAGCTTCGTTGGCTTGGACTGGAGGTAGGTGAGCTGACCAAACACCTGGCAACGCGCGTGCAGGCATTGGTACCCGTAGCGCCATGCCAATTGGCAGAGGGTCGTCCATGACTCCTTCCGCCGCTGATGAGTACGCCAGGGCGACCAGAAGGTCCACCATTTCCGCATTGTGGATAATCTCGTACTAAGATACGATAAGAAACACTCGCATATTAGATAGTTATCTTACCTCGAGGGAGGGGCCTTGATTGTATGCGTAGTATTGATACGAGCATAACTTTGACTCGCATACATATGGCTTCAGAGCTTCGAATTGCGCCCTCGTCTTGTTATGGCACACCACGCAATAGCGTGAAATAAACTACTTTGTGTTGGCAATAAATAATAAGAGATGAGAATACACTGACTTGGATTCGACGAAGAAGGTAGGAAAATGCGACCAGAGGCAAGTTGAATTCTGCCATCGGGCTTAAGTTCGCCAATGGATCTTGTGGAAGCACATAGGTCGTCCCTAAGTTACGCTCCTCTTCATCTTCCTCCCGGATAGCCTTCAAACATCTGGTAAATCCCTAGATCGTGAATATCATTGAACTATACCTCATAATTGCCCTGATATACATCCTCAGCCGAAAGTTGTTTCTGCTCCACCAACGAACAGAGCAATTCCGCGGCTGCCCAACCCAGTCCAAACTTGATTCTGAGTTGGATGATCTTCAAGAAATAGGTATTCATTAAAGTATCCAACGGTGTGCTCAAGCTAAAAGTCTCGAATCGACCATCGTCTTTCGCTTCGTCACTCGTTGCAGTCGATTCCTGGATATCTGAAGATGTAAAATCAGCAACACATGCCTATGCGGCCCGGAGGGTTAGATCACCATTCGAGACTAGGCCAAAAGTGCGGAAGGCTTCCTTGGCTTCTTTGGCACTGGCTTTATATGTACTCGATAGGCCTACCCTGAAAGCTATCGAAGTACCTGAATTCGTAGCGTCTCTGTGATAGAACCCATCAGCGGCAAGAGGCGGATAGTGTCCATGAAATCCAGAGATCAAAAGGGTTAAATGCTGCCGGCGAGAAAGTAAGCGTCGGTCCCAGGCCATGAGCGCGCGCGGCGGGATCATTTCGGTCAAGGTGATGATAGGTAAAGATATACTAATGCAGTAGTCGCCACCAAGGAAACGAGTGAACCCAGGGCGGTATCCGGCAGCTACTGTCTCGACGAAGTCCCTACCGAAGTTGAGTAAATATAAGTGGAATAGATGAGAAGTGGTTACTTATTAATCCGAGCCAAGGGAGCATGGGGTCGAGCTTCCGGTCTGCGTGCACTAGAGAACCTATCGTCGTCGAAACTTTCGTAGCCTTCGTATTCATCCTCGTCGTCGCTGCCTTCCTCAGGCTCGGACATTTCGTGGTCGTCCTGGTCTTTTACGCGTTGAATTCTCCTCGAGAGCGTCATGAATAATTTGGAGATCATGGATTCGATGGGTTGAGGAGAAAAATCAGCTATAGACTCAATTGCACCCTGAACAGAGTCAGGCAGATTATGAGCAGACGATGCTGCAAAGACCGAATGACTAGAGGGGTAATCCGAAGTATCTGGAGGGCATCAATATGAATATGGATCTGATGGGATGAGCAGCAAACCTGAGACGAAGACGTTCAGTTGGAGCAGGCCTATCTTATTCTCTATGTCTTTGATTGTAAGCTCGAATGAGCCCTCATCCTCACCCGCGCTGCAATCTGGAAATTCCGCAAGCAAGGTGTATCACCGTATTCAGTTAGCGCTATGACCAAATGGTCGCTCATTGCTTACGCTCGAGCTTCAGGCCTTCTAACACAAAACCATTCGCGCATTCCTCTGCCATATCTGCGAGATCAGCTTTAAAGCGCCGTCGCCCTTTCAAGGACGCGTTCTTCGCGACATTTCGTTCGGGTGGCGCAGGGGTGGCCGCGATTGACCCCCGACCTGATGATGAGGACGAAGAGCTTGCAATCTGTGCCATATCGTAGTCATGTTCGCTGTGCATCTCAGAGTCAGGGGACAAAGGGGTAGAAACTGGCGACAGGAACCCAAATTCAAGCAGACATGCGTTCAACACGAGGCATCGAGGGTAATGGCCATTTTGCACGTACCCACCGCAGTAGTGCCAACAAGCTTCCGTTTCTTTGTTTGGTGTTCTGCGACTTCTGGCTCTGAGTCTGAGTCATGGATAACGATGGGTTCATGATTGAGCTTAGCTGCCCGACGCGTTACGGGGGCCATTGTTGCGAAAGGGAGTCTTCCAAGGACAAATGGTGGCGATGAAAATGCTCTAGTCGTGGTGGTCCGAAATACAGCAGCACGATCATGACTCGCCTTCAGGCTGTCCAGGGATCAAATTTCCCACAGCTACAATTTCAAAATAGTATCAGAAACAAAGACAGGGGTAGGTGGTATCCAGTAAATGGGTGTGTATACAGGAAGTGAATTGCATAAAGAGAATCAATGGGTGTTACAAACTGAACACAGCTGGATATGAGAAAACAAGGCGTTTACAACAGGCATGTACTTGTGAATTCGTCGGCCATTATTTACCAGATGGTTGGGCCAGGTAGGTATTCCGTGGGCAATAGGAAAGCATCCATCCCGCTCTGGGTGAATGCGTTGCCGCCAAGCGTCTGATCAGACACCCAGACAGGCAGCTGTTCGTTAGAGGTCATATTGAAGGAGCGCCAAATATTATCAGCATCAGCAGTCATGGGAAGCTGAGGCTGCCCGTGCATTGGATGGGTGTGATGGCCATGCATCTGGTTCACCGCATCTGGATGATGATGAGTATGATGATGCGATTGATGCATGTGCTGTTGCGCCTGCATTTCGGGAGGATACGCGGCGTGTTCGTACGTTGGCGAGAAATTCTCGACTGGCCGATGCTGAACAGGAATTCCGCCCGAGTGATCAACGCGCACTGGCATTCGTTGCTGAGGGTCACGGGTAGCCTTGGGCGAGAGCGATTGCGAATCCTTCCGCTTTTTGGCACGCTTCAACATGACTTGTAAGGTTAGGGCATAACGTTTAGCCGGTACTACGGAAGAAGTCGTTAATACCGCGGACAGGAACAGAAGGAAAGAAGATCTACTTTGGGACATTAATTCCGCGAGGCGTTCGACTTGACTTCGAATTTCTTGAACATTGCACTCATTGGGGCTGAATCAAGCGTGGGTAATCTGATCGTACTGACAAGAAAAATGAACTCACAAGAGCCGAGACAAACGCAACAGAAACGATGCCGTAAAGGTGGCAGTTGCATGGGTATAATGAACAGCTACGTTCCGATGAGCAGGCTCTCGCATTACAATTAATGTGAAGACTGACCGTATTTCATACCCTCCCTATACGAAGGTGAATTGACAGTAATATCGAGACCCTGACGAGCAATTTGGATAGACCTCATTGCCAGTTCACGTTGAACGGGAGGCATTTTCTGGACGTCGTCAGGTCCATTAATACCTCGAAGCGCTGTGGCGTTGTGGAAAAGTTCCGCGTGAACTTGCTGAATTTGCAAACTCTGGCGATAAAAAGCTGTTTGTGAAGCTTCGTCAGGCACGAACATCAGAGGATTAAAATATATATGCTGACCAGCGTCTTCGTATTTTTGGGAGAATGCTTGGTCCCAAGTGGCGAACCAAGTTTGGAACTGTGTGCTGCCGTCACGTAGAGCGGCAAACGCAGCTTCGTTGAGAGGCCCATCGGGGTTGATGATTTGGTTGTTCAAGCGTTCTCGTAAAGCCATCAATTCAACCGTTGAGACGAGACGCATATCGTCTTCGATGGCCAATGGGTGTTGCAGCATCATACGGCACCCCGCGATGCTTTCGTCATCTTTCAAGACTGCTGGTCGTCCAGTACCGTACGAGAGTCTGCATGGATGAGCTTGAAGTTAGGCCACCGATGCAGAAGCTACGTACTGGTGCTCGAAGAGATAGAGGCAGAACCACGTTCGAGACGCAATTACTAGATTGCGATCTTCCACTGTGTTCACTTTGTTCGTTTGCATTCGCCGATATAATCGCGGCCAGGCTTTGTGCATAGCTGTAAGGCGATCAGCGAAACGAGCCCGTAGACTCAATTTGAGCTACTCACATAACTCCATGGCCATCCTAATGGCATGACCTCCGCTTAGCCAACCATTATCAGACCACCCAGAGACTAGGACTACAAAAAGATAAACAACATGGCGGCGCGAGAACTTAACTTGGACTAACTCATGGCCTGAACTGCTTCGTGGCGGGTAACGGGAGAAAACAAAGTCGCACAAGAGATCTTCTGGACTTCGTCGAGGCATTTAATATATGCTTCGCTTGGTTTACCTGTAAAGTTGGGACGATGAGATGCTTTGTGGTATATATCATGATCATAAGACTAACCACCGCCGTCGCGAACCTTAGCCGCAACCATGCATATACAATCAACGGCAAAGGGTGACCGTTCATGAAGCGCTTCATACGTATCCGTATTTGCGTCGAACACAGGCAAGAAAGTCGAGCAACCGTGGTAGAATCTGCGGTGGCCGTCAGGGTAAGTCGCAGAGGAGAGAGCGAAACACCGACATGCGAAATAGTTCTCTTGCATCATGTTCACTGATGATATTCTTGGTGACCACTATAAGATGTTTAATAAAGGATGTTCCTTATATGTTCACATGAATGTCAACGCACCGTCAGGGAAGCTCGGCCCTTTATGTCGTATTTTTCTGCGCTTTGCTGGTCGCATTTGTCGATCGGGAGACGGCGTTCTGGTACGGCTCTGAGGTTCACTACTTTCCCCGGCATCCTGAGGCGAATGGATCATTGAGTGACTGCTTCTGTTCTGCGAAGAAAGATTATTACCTTAGCGGCACGGCGAATAGCGACATCGGCTAGTCCCCTTAGAACTTCCCATGGTGCAACCAACCCAGATGCAGGTAGCTCCCCATTGTCATCGTCCTCCGCATCAGATGAGTCAGCGCTAGTGACATTGGACGATGGTGGTGCATGTCGTTTAGTGGCTGACGAATGAGGTCTAGGTGGGCGACCGCTGTCACCGGGATTATATCGCACGTTACTCTGCTGGGGTGCAGGGGGACCCATAGTGGTCGAAATGCTTGAGAATGGTGGCAGAACCTGTCCCTGATTGCCGGAGGCATTATTATTGGCGGCGTTGGCGGGGTAGGGTTGTTGTTGTTGTGGGACCGTTTGATACGCGTAAGACGACGGGGGTATCTGTGGAGGGTGATACTCGACGGTTGGCGATATAGGCCCTGTTTGGGGGCTCTGGTACGACTGATTGCTCATTGGGCCACGAGCTTGACGCTGGGATTGAGTGATCAAAGCGCTGTGAGTAGAAGAGAACGAACTGGAAGAGCTACTGCCCGACATATCATTGATATGTTGATGACCAGCAGGCGGGGTAGCCAGTGACGGAGAGTGCATGCTGGGGGATTGATTGTGATACTGTGGGTAGGCAGATGGCGAGCGGGCGTGATAGGCGCCATTGCGTAGGTGACTGACGATTTCCGACAGTATGTTGTGCATGGACGTCTGGGTATGTCGAATATCAGCGACATGAGCCTCTAGGCTTCGAATACGCCTGGGGGAATGTGATATGTCAGACATTCACTTGTAGTGCAAGTACAACGTACTCAAGGCCCGCCTCGCCCGTCAATGTTGCTTCCCTCGAAGGCTTTTCAAACAGACACTCTAATCCAGCGTGGCGGCACCGACGACAGGGGGGATTGTCGGCCCCCTCGCATCGCATTTTCTGTTTCCTACACGCATTCTAACGGAGAGAGTACGAATGAGAGTCGCGTCGCGGATGAGCGCAGCGCAGATCGACTTACACAGGCCCCTTGAGAGATCAAGAAGAGGACATATCAGAGAATCTTCCGCGGGAAGCGTAATGGGCGACATACTGGGAACCCGATTCAAGGTCTTGACCACAGGTTTAACGTCCTGCTTTGGGGGCTTGCTGTCTTCGGGGGGATCCTCCTGCTTCTTGACCGTGCTCCCACTGGCGTTTGGCTCCATTGTGGGGGACAGCGACCTGGGGTCGAGGAGAGGTGGACCTGGCGGTCAAGTCCTCAGAATTGAGTGAGAAGAAGGAAGAAGCACGAGAGTCAGAGTTAAGGGAACTGATCAGGACATGGATAAACAGATGCAATGCCCAACGCCCTAAGCGCCGGCTCCCCTCGTCGGAATTATACCGTATGTGCCTCACCCTAAGATCCTGTCGATTCCAGACCAGATGACCTTCTGGTATTTACAGCCAAGTATTGTATACAGCAGTGCTACTGGCTTGCAGTTCTGTTCCCCTCTCGCCTGGCCACCGGGCTGTTCACGTTCACCAATGAAAACACACTCTCGTTCCCACTGAGTAATCTATATCTGCACGGCACGCTGCCTGCCTGACTTCTAACCACGGATGGAATATCCAGCGCGCATCTGGATGGCCCCCAATTAGCTCCGAATCTCACAGCTGCGACCAAGAATATGGGTGGAGAACGTTCGTGGATGCGATCATCCGTATGCGCTCTGCCAGTTTGCCCGAGATTCACCAGCACTCCTCCTCACGACGCGGGGACGAGCGGAACATGGGCGGAACCAATTCCCAGTGGTCCGGCGTGGGAACCATACCGGCGCCGGCGCGGCCCTGCCTCCTCGGCAATCAGCCTGCCAAATTCAGCTGTCAGTCGCCGCCTTCTGTCGTGACCATCAGTGCTGTTGCGCTGCTTCGTCCTCAACCACGTCCTCGACACGTAGAAATTTCGTATTTATAAATCTTTCCTTTGACTCGCAGCTTCACAACTCTTTTCTTCGACTCACAGCTCTCATCGATAAACGATGTTCATCTTCCTCATATCCCAAGCATTAGCGTTCGTCACACGACTTCCTTCCTGTGTTTTTCACATTGAAGCTTATCCTCCAGCGCCTGGTTTGCATTCTTGCTGCCATGTTACTCAACGTACAAGGTCATAAATCAGACACCGCCCCCGCAGGCTGAATTGCAGCGATGGTCCACTTACTGGGTCGTCCTCGGCGCATTCCTCGCTTTCGAGCATCTCGCAGAGTGGTTCGTGAGCTGGTACGTGTATTTCACAATCAATCCACCCAGCAAGCTCACACTTTCGCTCTCAGGTTTCCGTTCTACTGGGAAGCTAAAACCATCTTCTTGCTGTTCCTCGCGTTGCCTCAAACGGAGGTATGTCTCAGACCGCATCTCCCCCATTCGCACACTTCTCAGCACCTTATCAATCGACAGGGCTCGACCTACATCTACAACGTCTACCTCAAACCCTTCTTCATCAAAAACGAAGCAGACCTCGATGCTGGCATCGTATCTGCCCAACGCAACGCACTCGGCTTTATCCAAACCCGCGTCAACACAGCCTGGGAGTTTGTCCTCAGCCTGCTCAACAAGTCACCCTCTTCGCCCCCTGTCAACGGCGTGCCCGGGCAACAACAAGCGCAACGTCCCGCGGCTTTCGACTCGGTGATGGGATTGTGGAAGACCTATGGGCCGGCTGTGATGGGTGCTATTCAGGGATCGAAGCCAGCATCCACGCCTGGTAGCACCCCCAGCGCCACTGCATCCTCGACTTCCATCCAAACCCCATCTGCGTTTGATAGAAGACCTTCATCAGAAGGATCTCTTCCCCCCGCCTTCCCTGAGCCCCAATTGAATCATTAAACGGTTTATTGTCTATCTATTTTCGTAGAGCATTAGATACACCGTGCCTCTTGAACGCAGACTCGACGTCTCCCGGAGTGTATTCGAGTGTGACGCCTGTATCTGGGTAGCACTGAGCAATGCGTTTGTTGAAAAGCTCCGTGATCCTCAGGACTTCGTCTTCGCAGGCTTTCCACACGCCGACCATCACAGTCCCTGGTGGGATGCCACTGCTCTCTTCCACGGTGGCTTTCGCGTCGGAAGCTTCGGTAAAATGCTTCTCCACCCGTTTAAATAGCGCGTCGATCTGTTTTCGGATGTCCTTGGAGTTATATTCCTTGACCACCTTCTTCAGCGCCGATTTGCTGTACGACGAGTTCGATGGGATATCCAAAGGTGCGGTCATTTTGAGAAGCCTCTCGACGCCCTCAAAGTAGTCCTGCCAGCGAATGAGAAATGCGGACCGCAGTAATACAAATGGGTGGCGCCTTACGATAATCTTTGCGAACGGTCGGCGGAGGACGATCTTGACATAGGCGTTCAAGTTTTCATCGTACATCGTCTCTGCCCTGCGAGAGAACCCATTGACCGATCCGATTTCCATCTGTGATGTTTCGGCCACGAAATGATGCATGTTCTCTGCAAACCAAAAATAGCAGCCCAGTCGGATGCATCAGTTCATCTCAGCAAAGAAGGAGATCGAAACACACCAATGAGAATGACATGATAGTTGAGTTGGCCTTTGTCCTCTCCCTCGCCATCCATTTTTGCCATCTGCTTCAACGAGTCAAACATGGCCTGCACAATTTTGTCGTATGCGTCATCAACGCTGCTCCGGATCTCTAAGTCATCGGCCCCGATGAGTTGTTGCTCAACCCGTCTGATATAGATAGGGAACTGCTTGACGAAAGGCGCAACGCCTCTGCGTTTCTTACTGGTCAATTTCGTCTGCTCAATGGACCGAATCTGGTCATTCTACACGCACGATATCAGTGATGATCGCGGGCAGAAACGGAAAGGCATACGATGTGACGATCAAGACTCGCTTTCAGACGCATGTGTGCTTTATCGAAGAGGTTCGAAAGGAACGCGTTATTCCGCTCGTTCGCATCTATTCGACAGCGTTCCAGACATGCCAGGACACCAAAGAGTTCCCTGTGAATTGGAGTGTCAACGGTGGTGATTGGGGGAAGTGAAAGGGATCGAAACTGACATATGATCTTTCAGCAATGCCTGGTCCAGCCACGTCTTCAGCTCGCCAGCAAGGAATCCGAATATCAGATCCATAGCTCCCCTCACTAGCTTCATCGTTCCCATGCTCAGCCCCGCCGACCGCCCCGCCTGCCGCCTGAAGTAACTATCCAAGCCCATATAATCGGCAAACGTCAGCGCAGCGTCGTTGATTTGGAGGAAGTCCGTGATGAAATCGCTCTCGCGATAGATCATGGGCGTGACCTCCTCCAGCAGGAAGGAGAAGGCTTCTGACACTCGCAGGTCGCCATCGGCGGTCTTTTCTTTGTCTCGATGCCGGGATTCGAGAGGCGATCGTATGAGCGTGCCTGCCCGACGCATACCTGTAGAGGCTTTGATGTTATTACCAGTGCTTGAGGTTCCCAGAGCTTGATGTATTTGTTAATCGATTTCTAACCCTGTTTACCAGACGGAAAGCTCACTAATTTCCTGGTCCTCTTCAGGCGCCTTCTTGACGTATCCGAGATATATCGCCATCAGGGCCTTCATTTGCTCAGCATGCAACTCGCTGGCAGCAGAGAAGTATGCCTGTATCGAATCGTTAATATATCAGAATTTGAGTAAACTGTGTACCGGACTTACGCCGCACAATTTGCCATACATAATCTCATCCATTTCCTTGAGATACAACATCAGGCCTGCGTAGCGGCCCAGATAGTCTTCCATGCTCTTGTGAGGGAGTAGAGTAGGCCGTCCGCGGCGATCAGGCTTAGATATCCCATTTTTATCGTCGAGGAGTAGTTTGGACTAAATCGCCAGACCGAATGAGAAAACGCAGATGCTGAATGGTGCAACACTTTTACCTGAGCAGTGAACATTATGCTTAAGAAACCAAGGACGCGTTTGCAGAATTGCGAGTTGTACGTTCGGTACTCTTCCAATCTCTCCATTGTAGCAGCCATATCTAGGTGAACTTTTTAGTACAGACAGAACACTGAGCGTCAGCACATACCTGTTTCTCGGCCAGCTTGTAGTGCCTTGTATAGTTCAGCTGCTGCCTCTTCCAACCGTTCAATACTAGATGGTTTCTCCAATGATTCTTGGGTAAGGATTAGGAGAGCCTGTCTATCTACTTGCACAGTTTGCTGAGATGCGTGGTCAGTCAATCTATAGAAGATGAGACAGAGAAGTCGCACGTACGACTAGTGTCTCAAGCTCGCCAAGCAGAGCACGTTGATTTTGGGTTTGAACTTGCAAACCGCGGCCTTGAGATTGGATATATGAAATATCGTCACCAACGGCCTGTGGTATGTGACGAATCTCAGTACATTTCTGGAGCAGTATGAGGGGAACCTACGTTCAGGTGGATCTTATAGGACGATAGAAGACTATCCATGGCATCCAATTCCGTCAACGCATCGTCCATGTATTTCACAACAAGGTCTATGCGATCGTCAGACTCCAGAAATGAGTGGATGTTGGCCTAAATTAGCTCCATCAGTGTCGCAGCTTGATATTGCAAAGGACAAAGTCTACTTTTTCCAATGCCATGAGTTCATCCAGCAAACGCGCTTCGATGAGGTCGGCGGCGCCTCGGGCGGTCTTCCTGTCAATAACATCGTCACTAGCCCATTCGTAGCCTTCCAACATCTCTTCCACATTTGCAAGCGTGGCTTGTACTGTTTCGTCCTCTCCATCCCCATCCTGCTCACCATCAGCCACAAGTCTGTCCAACATCGCCTGATTCGCTGGGTCATAGAACGACACTCTGGGGTTGATTTGCCGCATAGGTTGCGGCTCAGTCACAATGACAGGCCTCGGAGAGGGGGTGTTTCTCCTCGGAGGTTCCACGGCAGGCGATGCAGGTCGTGATCGATGTGGAGAGGGAGGGTACGCGGATGAGGGAGTATGAGGTGCTTCATGAGGGGTGCGAGCAGAAAGGCTGCCGTTGATCGGACTTTGTGATGGAGAGGTAGATAGATCGTGAGGTCGCAGTGTTGTTGGCGTCGGTAGGTTTAACGAAGGTACTTGGCTTGACGTGGAGTTTGCATTGGAAGGTCGCCTAGCCCTTCCAGGGCGAAGTGTACTAGGTATTGACTGTGTAGGGGATGGCGGCCTCACTCGAGGGACGGGCAACTCTCTCGTACGGCTGGCAGGGGTGGGTGCTGGTGCTGGTGCTGGTGACATTCTGGATGGTGACTCATTTCGCACTGGTGGAGGTTGAGGGCGGGATACCGGGGTCGATATTCTTTGTGAGGAAGACATATCATGTGTCGTAGATGGAGGGTCACGGTCTGTTTCGGGTGTCCTGGCGCGAAGTTGCACGGGCACTCGACGTGACGGTGACGACGATGATCCAGCAGGCGGAGAAGAAGTTCTCGGCGGTGGAGGGCGCATATGTCCATTCTGGGCAGGTTGCCGCGATGCTGATAATAATAGTCACTTCCTCTCACCTCACAAAGTGAAATCAAGTCCCCCTACCTGGCGCAGCATCTGGATCTTGCATTCCCTCCAGCTGCAGTGGAACGGAGTTGTTCGTAATTTGCCTGAACAGGCGGATTATAGCATTAATGAAATTCGCTTGGTCGGCCTGGCTTTCCGTCTGCCATCTGTAGGTCCTGGATATCGTTATATTGAAGGCAAGTGGCTGTTGTGCTGACCATTGTCAAGCAAACGACAAGGATCGAAGCATAACTCACGTTCAAAACTTGAATACCATGCAGCTCAGCAAGCCTCCACGTCTTCCCAACAGAGAAAGAGCCGTTCGTGTTCAGCTTCGACTTGTGGATGAAGCCGCTTCCATTGCTTGCCTCTACAAGATCATCTCAGTTCACGCTTCATAATGGAACATAGAAGCGAGACATACGTGAGAGCAGGATGTATCGAGGCTTCCTTCCGCCTCCTTCTGGACCTGCGTCCTCCCATATCTTCACATGTCCGACGTAGGTTTCTTCCAGAGAGCCCATTGCGTTACGTCTTGAGAAGACGGAACTGATGATTCGGTCCCGCACAGAGATTTGGTCAGCCATGGTTGATACTGCGCGAGATTCTCATCCAATATGAAGAGAAGATTGGGGCGATATGCAGCAGGTCGTTGCCGTAAGATATGGTACGCCGCAAAGTCGCACTGCTATAGCAGCGTGCAAGCGTGATCGAGGATGTGAGGTCACATGACCTCCCATCGTCCTTCTGCCCTGCGCAATTCATTCCGAAGTGAGGCCAAGGGGTTCATCCCACCACGACCTCAACTCTCTGGCATGCCCTGCAAACCCGCCAAATTTCTTGATGGACGCAGGCGACCTTGACCGAGACTTTCTTCTTTTCACGCTCGCAATTGTAGGCTTGCTCTGGTACACTATATTATGGGGAATTGGACTTCTTGGATGCATGACCGCGTATGTTCACGATCTTACTTCTCAATCGCAAGACTAGACTGACACTCTTTTCAAGCCGCAAACGCTATCGCTTGCGCCCGCGGTCCCCTTCAGCCACGGCTCCTCGTGAAACAACACCGGGTGTATCCATCTTACGTCCGCTCAAGGGCCTCGACACAAATCTATACGAAAATCTTGAGTCAACATTTACTCAGGAATATCCAAATTATGAAATTCTGCTCTCGGTTGCAGAAGAGGAGGACCAAGCTCTCCCCGTGGTTAGGGAACTCATCGCCAAATACCCTAATGTCAACGCAAAGGTCATTGTTGGTATGTTTAATAATCAACTGAACACCATCAAATACTGACACTAACCGCACGGCAGGCGAGGAGGTCGTAGGTGTCAATCCGAAAGTGAATAATTTGGTCAAGTCATACCGCCTGGCAGCCAACGACATCTTATGGGTACTCGATTCCAACATCACGGCGGACCCAGGAACCCTCGCGCGTTCCGTAGACGCACTCCTTCGTCCGACACCCACAAGTGGGGACAAACGGATAGCGCTCGTGCATCATGTTCCCCTCGCGTTCGTCAACGAGCACAAGCTAGGATCACGGATCGAGGAAGCATTCCTCAACACCAACCATGCCAAAATGTACATTGCCATCAACACCGTTGCCATCGACTCCTGCGTGGTGGGCAAGTCGAATATGTACCGCCGCTCTGATATCGAGCACGTGAATGGGACGTTGAGGCCTGTTACCTCCAAGATGCACGGCGTTGTGCCTTGTGGGCTACCCGCGTTTGGGAGATTCCTTGCCGAAGATAATATGATTGCGAGTGCGCTCTGGCATGAACTCGATCTCCGGCACGACCTTTCCTGCGATGTAGCGCGTAACGCTGTAGGCAATATGTCGGTGGGCGACTACATCACGAGGCGCGTCCGTTGGATTCGCGTGCGCAAACACATGGTTCTCGCTGCCACTCTTCTGGAACCATTCACGGAATCCATAATTCTCTCCTTGATTGCTGCGTCGAGCTCGAAATATCTTTTCGGGTTTCCGATGCTGCTGTTCTTCCCATTGCATTTCGCTGCTTGGTTATCGGTCGATCTGGATGTGTACGCTTCTCTCGCGGGATTTCCGCTACCTTCCGATCGTACCTGGGGTTTCTTGGTAGCTTGGGCCGCGCGTGAAGTTTTAGCGTTGCCCATCTGGGTGATTGCCATGTTCGGGAGTCGGGTCGAGTGGCGAGGAAAACAATATCAGGTCCTCCGGAACGGCGAGGTTGAACAGGCTGGTTCTATGAACTGGTTTGATAGACTCAGATCTGGCAGGCGTCAAGGAGACTATGAGCGTATTGATTTGGAGACATCATGAAATACAACTTGTTACAGAATGCGAGGCCTCGGTATGATTAATGCGAGTGGTATCTACTTCTATGATAGGTGATTAGGCGAGACTGTGGGCGTCCGCAAGTCATTAATTATACAGATGAGTTACGATAAATTGTCCGTTTCGAGGATATAGTGTCAGAGCAGAACGTTCAAGTGAGTGAGGTGAGTAAGTGCGTGCGTGAAGGGAATCAGTGTTTAGGAACGTGGTGAGGGGGAGTTCATCACTGGGTCTCCCCTGGGTTGACGAGATTCATCAAGTCGTAGCAGCGTCGAGACTTTGAGGTGGTGGATCATGACTACTTCTTCGAAGAAGGCGTCGGTCCACTCCTCTGCCTTGCAATAGTCGACTGCGACTGAGCGGAGCCGAAGGCGTTCACCTTCGCCTGAAACCATGCGAACAATATCTTCATCTTTCTTTCCATTATGTTTTTGCCTCTCGTTCGAGAACCAGTTCTTTACTTGTTTGAGCGCTCTGGCGTGCGTGAGAGATGAATCAGAATCCAGCGAACAAAGATATCAGAATCAGAACTGGACTCAAGAGACACACCTGCGAATTGTGACCGCAATGATTGCCATCCATGTCTCTGATGGATACATCGTGATCTGGTCATAGACCATTCGCAGAACGAGTAACTGTTGCTGGTTCACAGGCGAGTTCTCTACCGTCCTGATCTTGGACGCACGTTCCTTGACCTCCTGTTGCTTAATCTTCTTCTCGAGACTGAGGGCAGCGAGATCTTTGGCCTTTGCGTGGCCGCGTGTCCTTGTCTTGGATCGTGTGGATGCAAGACTGTTGGACGCCACTGACCTTTTGAACGGCTTGGGCGGTGACGGTGAGGTAGCATACGGATCGCATGAGATATGAAGACTGCCAACGATGCGGCGCGAAGGGGATTCGAGCCGATAGCTGCAGTCTGCCGAACGGGATGAGGACGATGATGAACAAGGACCGGCCTGGTCAGAATCTGAGTCCATATGATATTCCTCGATAACAGGGAGTTGTGAAGCGGCTACGTCCGCAAGGAGGTGTAGACGGGCCTCGCTGGCGTGGGTTGTGGTAATGACCGTGGACATGACTGAAATTCGTATAAGGGTAGAGTACCGAATCGTGAAAATGAGCGACGAAGGGGGGGATGCGACTAGCGCGGTGTAGGGAACGAGGGGGAGGGGGGGAGGAAGAGGTTATATTATTATGAGCTGTTCAAATAGGCATGCTGTTGTAGTTGTTGGGAAGATGGCACACCAAGGATTGATTGTGGGACCTTTATAGGGTCAGGGACCGTATGAGTTATTGTCTTATTCCATTTCGGGCCATACAACTTGCGGCCACACAAAAAAGATTCAAAGCACCCTCTTGTTCAACGTCGCTAAGACTCATTTATACACAATGCGAGATTATATCCCGTATTTATGGCGGGAACATACAGTACGCAAAATCAGAGAATCACAACAGCGCTGCATTGCATGTCACATACACTCTGTTTTCCGTGATGGCCGGTTCATGTTGGAATCAAGAGAAACCGCCGTCCGTAGCTTGGGCGCGGCCTCATTCCATTCCGACATCTTCCAACCCAAATACATCAACTGTATTTTTCCATGCCCTTTCAACGACCTCATCAAACGGAACACCAAGCAGTTTGTGCATTACCCATGCAACACCACCAATAGCAGTGGGTTCGTTCCGTCCTTTCACCGCTTTCCCAAGTACAAAGCTTTCTGGCTTGACACTCGGGGGAAAATACAGATCACGGAAGGGCGCAGGGAGGGAAGCTAGATGTGACTTTGAGGCATGGGTTGATGTGCAGGAACACCAGGGAGAGTCTGACACGAGGAGAATAATTGACACGCGACAAGCTAGAAGGTGTGGGACCCACCAGTTTCCAGCATCAATTTATCCAGCGTTATGACAGCCGCTGCTTTCAGATTATCTTCCGTTTTGAGCCCGCATCCGTTGACGCTGTTGCGATCGTTACAACCAGAAACAATAGTCAAAGATCACCAGAAATACATACCTGATGTGAAAACCCATGTTCATCTGATGCGGGATTGAGAATGACGATCATGTTGTTCATAATGTTGCAGCTCACTAGTTCGACCGCTTCATCGATTGTACCGGTGAAACTGTGCACCACACCCCCCTTACCTCCGGCGGCTTTGCCGCCCTCTTCGCCAAAGCCCTCTTCGCGGAGGATGGCCACCAGGTCGGCGTGTGCAGCGCGTGAGTGAAGGAAGAGAGGGAGATGGTATTTCCTCGCGAGGCCAAGCTGAGAGCCTAAGGTCCGTAGACAATAAGTCGACAAGCGGCAAGGTTTCATGCACGGGAGAGTGACTCACGGAAATGCGTCTTCTGTACTTCTGGGACTGCGAAGTGGGTACGGTCGTAGTCTGTCCTTGGGGTCAACGCTATTGTCCGATAGCACGATCATAATATTAATCCTCACCAAGTCCACACTCACCGATCGCGACAGCGCGACCTTTACCCTTGATATTGTCTTGTACCAACTGGTCTAAGGCACGAAGATAGCCCTCGGGACCATCTTCTGCCTTGTCAAACTCGGTTGATCGTGTTGGATGGCACCCAACTGTAGCCCACATTCCTGATGAAACTCGTATCGATACAGCGCACGGAAGTGGCCATCGAGGGTGCTCACCCGATGTCTCTGCAAGTTGGAGAGCCTCTCGCGATTCTTGGAGGCTCCCACCAGTAATGATCATGCTCTTGACCCCCGCAGCCTTGCTTCGTTCTATCATGACCTCAAAATCATCTGCGTTTGCAGGTAAGCTAAGAATCTGCGGTGCTAACTATTGTGCTCACCATCATGCTTTCTTTTGCCCCGATGTACACCACGAAACACCGGATCTGTGAGATTTACTTTCGGGTCTGGCTTGAGCGAAGAGCCAAAGGTCAAGGCTGTATATATAGCAGACCTCCGATGTCTGCGCCAAATATCAGAATCAGTGATCCGGCGATACTTAACTGACACTCACCAATGAACCTATAATCTGTCCTCACCCCCTCAGACGGACATGGTCTTTCAACCAAAGTGACTGGCATGGTTCTCCTCAACCTGCTAAGTGCTACGGCAAGTGCTACCGCCGCCTCACGTGTACGTGACGTCGAAGTCCCCGCACATGATAAGCCCGGCGAGTCCAAGCAAATTGAAAGTGCGTCTTGCTCGCGCACCGGCTATGACTTAGGTACGGCCGGATCACTAAGGGCCATTGGTAAACCTTTCGTTCGCCTATAAGTATAGGTTCTCAGCTTGAACTCACCTATTCTGCAACCTCTTCTTTCTGTCGAACATGGAACGCGTCAAGAGATTAGCTGCTCAAATTACTGGTTCAAGCGGGGTGGCCGCGTTGGAGAAGAGGAGTCCCGAAGATGTGGTTATCACTATGGCCATTCGCTCGCCCTTATGCAAAGCGAAGAAAGGAGGGTTCAAGGATGCAAAGTACGCTGCCTTGTCGTATATTATGCCGGCCCACTGACAGGCGTTTCATAGGACTGACGAGCTGATGCTCGAGATGTTCAGGGTGCGTACAACACGTCATATTTTATGGGTTGGCATCTCACATACGGAAATCATATAGCAATCAATTGCTCATTCAAACATTGACCCTTCTCTTATTGGAGATATCTGCGTCGGAAACGTTCTCTGCGCGGATGGGGTGTATCACGCTCGTGCTGCTGCCCTCGCAGCTGGCTTTCCGGAAACAGTCCCAGTCCAAGGCATCAACCGTTTCTGTTCAAGTGGTCTCATGGCAGTCACCACCATCTCCAATCAAATCCGCGCCGGTCAGATAGATATCGGACTGGCGGTTGGTGTGGAGAGCATGTCCCAAAAGTGAGTTACCAATCATGTTGTTGATATAGATATAGGTTTGCTGAATGGTGAATTAAGCCCTGACAACGGCGGACCCGTGCTGAGCGAAGAAATTGCGGCTCACCCAGCAGCAGCCGACTGCCCGAAGCCAATGGGTTGGACTAGCGAGAACGTCGCTGAGGACTTCAACATCTCTCGTGAAGACCAGGACGATTTCGCCGCCAAGTCCTTCCAGAAGGCGGAAAGGGCGGACAAGGCCGGCTACTTCCAAGGCGAGATCGTTCCGTTCACCGTGTACCAGAACGATCCTTCAACAGGTGCCCGGAAGAGGGTGGTTATCACCAAAGATGACGGAATACGGTATGGAACGACCAAGGACAACCTGGCGAAGATCCGATCGGCATTCCCTCAGTGGGGCAAGGGTACTACAACGGGCGGAAATGCTAGTCAGATCACGGACGGTGCTGCTTCTGTCCTGCTCATGACCAGACGGAAGGCGGAAGAGTTGGGCTTGAAAATTATCGCAAAGCATGTCACCACCACCGTCGCTGGCGTCCCTCCTCGCGTTATGGGTATCGGTCCAGTCTTCGCTATCCCTGCCGCTCTCGAGAAAACCGGTTTGACGAAAGAAGACGTCGATCTATATGAGGCAAGTTGGATGTGGCGTCCGTCTTCGTTGGGAAATAACTTCGTTACAGATCAACGAGGCATTTGCTTCCCAAGCCGTATACTGCGTTCGTGAACTTGCACTAGATGGCGAGAAAGTGAATGTGAACGGAGGAGCAATTGCACTCGGCCACCCATTAGATATGTTTATTCTATCTGTTTCTACGGCCTGGAACTGATGATTGGTTCTCGTCAGCACGTTGCACCGGAGCTCGACAGATTGCAACCGGCCTGAACGAACTGGAACGACGCAAAGGCAGAGTGAGTCAGCTGAATGTCTCAAGCTCAACCTCGTTTCATTGACATTGACTTTTCTAGGTTCTGGTGACTTCGATGTGCATTGGGACTGGAATGGGTGCGGCTGGTGTATTTGTTCGAGAAGCCTGACGACGGTCAGACACGTAGTATTTTACATTTATAAATTCGTGGAGAATGGTTGTATGATTATGCACTGCTAAAGATAAGCCGGGCGCTAAAAATAGCTGCCTGGCATTCGCACGCCGCTTGAAGGCAAAGACTCGCCGTTGGGCACTCCAAACTTTTTCTCCTCCCATCACCTCGTTTCACTTTTCTACCGCTGTACTCCCCTTTTGAGTTGAATCTCCCCGTCGTTCTTTAACTTCTTGCCTCTGCGCACCTTCGCCATTTTCCTCCTGGTCAACGACCATGGCCTCTTACGACTCCATCAACAACAACAACAACCAGGCTCGGTCGCCATACGGTTCTGGCGATCCCTATTATAATGAATCTACCGGTTTTATTTCTCCTCCCAAAGCTGCAAAGCGCGGAATCAGCCCATGGATCAAGTTCGGTGTCCCCGTGCTTGTGCTAGTCATCATTGGCGCTGTTGTAGGCGGGGTCTTGGGAAGCAGGAGTTCGAACAAGAGCGATAGCTCGAGCAGCGGGAGCAGCAGCCCTGCCACTAAGACCGGCGAGGCAGCAGCCAGCGCTGCGGCCAGCGCAAAAGCCCAGATTGGGTTGTTCCCCACCGCAACAGACAGCCAGTACATGCGACCAATCTACCCTTCTACGGTCAGTGACGGACTCCATGTGAGAAAGTGCCCAGGATTTATGATTTATTGATAGACCAACACCGCCGCATTTACTGAACCCACAATTACGCCTTCCAACAACGCCGCCCTCGCATGGCCCGAGGACCCATTCAAACCTTCGAACCCCTCGGTCACAAACGTTCGCGAGGATCGACCCCGTCTCCTTGCACCCGCCTACAAATGGGAGGCACTACCTAACCTTATTCGAAACGACCCCTACCTCAGCAGCTGGAACGACACTATCTTCGGCAACGCTACCACCTATTTCAATGCCCCACCTGTTCGTTACTTCATGGATGGAGACAGTGGTATTCTTGACAACGCTCGCGAAATCAAAATGAGGATTAAAGCCTTCGCCTACGCCCACCGCATGACTAAGGATACCCGTTGGGTCGACAGGACATGGGCTGAACTCCAGGTAAGCATACCTAATTCAGAAGTGTATCAGTTATATTTATCGCTATCATAGAACGCTGTATCTGACAGCTTCGGCCCAAACAACAGCACGAAATGGAACCCCACCCATTTCCTCGATGCTGCCGAACTTTCAGCTGCCTTCGGTATTGCGTACGATTGGCTGCACGATATGTGGACAGATGACCAACGTAGCCAAATCCGCAACAACCTGATCACATATGGTCTCAGCCAAGGAGCCGCCGCATACGATGGCGCAGACTTTGGTTGGTGGAGGACCAACATCCAGGGCAACTGGAACTGTGTTTGCAACGGGGGGCTGACGTTAGCTTCGCTCGCAATTCTTGGCGATGATACTACGGGGACTGCCACTAAGCTCCTTGGTCAGACTGTCGATAATGCGAAGCAGAATTGCGCATTTGGGCCTTCAGAAGATGGATCATGGTCAGAGGGTGCCAACTACTGGTACTTCGGTACTACTGGACACGCTGAAATGGCATCGGCTCTCATTACTGCTACCGGATCACATTACGGTCTCCTTGATACCAACCCCAACTTCCATCTCACTGGCCTCTACCACATGTACGTGACCGGCAACACTCTCTTCGATTACGGAGATCACGGCCCAAACAAATTCTCCACCACCGCCAACTCTATGTTCCTCTACGCCGATCAATACAAACAACCAGAATACGCACTCTTCCAACGTGACCAGCACGATGCCCCAGAGCCATGGAGTATGTTCTGGTACGACCCCAGCATCTCTGGTGCATTCTGGAACGGTCTGGCACTCGACCACTTCTTCGACAGCGCTTCTGATCAATGGGTTTCGATGAGAAGCAGCTGGACTGACCAAAATCTCCTGTTCGTGGGCATGAAAGCAGGCACCAACCAAGGGCATCAGACGCACAATGATCTTGATGTTGGCGATTTCGTTTTGGACGCTATGGGCACTCGCTGGGCGGGAGATCTCGGTTCGGCTGACTACAACTCGCCTCAGTACTTCAACAGCGATGCTCAGGATGCCGCTCGCTGGAGGTACTACCGCAAGGCGACTGAAGGCCAGAACACCCTCCTCATTGGCGGCGTCAATCAACTCGTCACTGCCCGCCCGACGGTTAAACATCAATCCTCAGGTACAGAGCAAGGTTCCAGCACCGTTTTCGATGTGCCTAGTGATTCCACTGCATACTGGGTGACTGATATGTCAAGTGCCTATGATCAAGCGTGAGTTGGTTTCATCGTTGATGTGATTGATTGCTAATCTATTTTTGCTCATTAGGACCTCCGTCAAGCGTGGTGTCAGGCTTCTTAACGCACGCAAGCAAGTCCTTATCCAAGACGAAGTCAATGCTTCGGCTGGTATTCAATGGCGGATGCATACCAATGCTACTGTTGCAGCCGAGGGTAGCACGGCTACATTGACAATCGACGGCAAGACCACAAAGGTTACTATCCTAAGCCCCTCCTCTGGCTTTACCCTTGGTACGGCACCAGCTGCCCGTTCCTCCAACGACGCAAACGCAACACCACTTGCCACCGATCAACCAAACCCTACCGTCACCGTCTTAACCATCGACTTGCCTGCTGGAAACCACAATCTGCAGGTGTTGTTCAACCCGCAGTGGCCGGGCATGTCAGATGGCGATTTCAAGACACCATCCTCCGTTCCTCTAGACAGTTGGTCTCTCACTAGTCACAATTAATTGTAGGGCGTACATTGTGATGTTTTCAGGACAATGGACCGTTTATTTACTCTACCCTGTGATTATACCTTTGGCTTCTATATATTGAATAAACAATTACATAATCACTAAGAGGGAGGCTAACTGTTCCCTTGGTTGCGAGTTTGAAATTCCCACAATCCCCTCTCTGTTCACGACGTCCACTACGACCTTTCTCCCTCTTCTCCTCCTCGTTCCCGCCCATCGACCACAGGGATCGTCGCGTCCTCCTCCTTGAATATCCCGGGCTCAGTACTTGAAGTGCGCCTTGCTCGGTAGTCAGTCTCTTCAATCCAAGTGCGTTGCCATCTCCTGCATTCTTGACATCTGCCATTCTCTTTTATCAACCTTCTCTCATCGCCTCGTTTCCTGTTTCCCCTCTTTTTTCTTTTCACCCTTTTCTGGCTGGTCCTCGTTCTTGTTCTTTACTCGACGCTGATTCTTTCTTTCACTTACCCGCCAATAGCTCTCCTTTCGTCTCTCGGCTTGTAGCCACCGTTCCAAACCGGAAACCACACAACATCCTACCCCCGCAACCCCCACCACCATGCTTGTAGCAGAACCCCGCAAACTCACCTTCACACTGCTTGTGTACCTCAGCATTGCCTTCGCCCTCGCTGGCTCTGTCCAGGCTAGCGAGCTTAACCACGATGGCCTCCTTCGAAGGGATCACATGAACCTTAAACGCATGTTCAAGAAGCGTTCTCCACAAGGGAATACCGCTGGGGACACCCCAGGCCCAGTCGCTGGTGCCGGAAGCGACCCCGCTAGCCTCTCCGTGTCCAGCTCCTCTGCTTCCGCAACTCCCTCCTCCTCCTCAATCTCTACTTCCGCTTCGTCTATATCGCCTTCCGTCTCATCGACCTCTTCTTCGTCTTCGGTATGTAGAGTCCTCGCATTAACTACGTGGTTGCTAATTTACTTGTAGACGTCGTCAGCTGCTAGCAGCGCCTCTAGCAGCGAGAGTGTGAGCTCGACGTCAGATTCGAGCACATCCATCACCTCGACCACCTCGTCTTCCATCTCGACCACTGCTGCGGCGCTTACGACCACCCAGCCGCCCACTCAGACGTCAGATACGCTCAACTTGTCCTTTACCACCGATCCTATCCTTGGCCCGTCATCGCGCACAATTACTCAAACCCAGTCTCAGGCACAGGCTGAAGCAACTGAATCTGCGGCTCCCAAAAAGAGTGGTGCCACCTCAACTAGTGGGAAGGTTTTGACCGTCATCATTGTCGTCGCTTCGTCCATCGCTGGTATCGCCATTATCTGGACTATTTTCCGCAAGTGGAAGTTGGCTCGTTCATCCAGATTCGACGAACGTTTACAGCCAATCGATTGGCAACCAACTAACCCTGACGAAGGCATCATTCCCGCTCACCGCCGCGTCACATCAGATACCTCATTCCAGTCGGGCTCAAACCACCACGGCGATAATCTCGCAGGCCGTGGTGTCGCCGCAGGATATGGAGCGACGTCGGATCACGGACACGGCAGCGCTTCTGATCATGACTTCGGCTCTGCTCACCTCGCACCCGTTGGTGGCTATGCTGATCTCGCTCGTGGGCCCAGCCCTCAGCCGCAAATGCAGCAGCTTGCGCGCGGCCCCAGCTTGAACGGCCCCAACTATAATGTCGGTGTCCCATTGCACCACCAGACTGGCTACGCCGAGGCGTACGATTACAACGGTGGTCCAGTCAGGTTCTAGAGGGTTATGTCGCTTGGCAACGAAGAATCTTGTTCTGATAGAGGTGGGCGAAGGCCGAAATACCATGCCTCGTACACGCTCCATACATCAGCGTATACATATTATACCAAGGTAGATTCGATTGCTAGCCATTGAATCTAAGTCTTCTCAATTTCGCCTTCCATTTCGCCTATTCTTATCTTCTTCCTTGTCCATCACTTTCCGTTCTAATAAATGATTCTTCCGTGGCTATTGGACATAGTCCCTTGTATACACATTCGTGCAGTTGATTACAGTAAGGGACAATTGCTTGCATATATTGGTGATTTAAGTAGATTTTTTCCCGTATATTCACCGATGATAGATAATGCGGTAATACAGGTATGTATTTACTCATTTTGAAATGCGTCGAGAGCGTTGTGCTGTGAATTATGGTACGAATACGAAGGGTATGGTAACGAATATTCGATATGTGGTTTTCCTCTCCAGAGTTTCCAAACGAGGAAGGCCAGAACAATGGGCACGACAGACAATGCGTACATCCATTTAGGAATGTAGATGTGAGTGTGCTGCGTTGGTTGGGATTTGTTGGCGTCGTCATCTGCGAGTTTTGTGCGCTCGAACAGTCCCTCCAGACCGGTCGGCTTTTCTGGCGCAAAGAAGCGTTGTGGGCGTAGCCAAGAGCCGTCGTCGTCATCCGCAACAGCCTTTTGCTTGCCCTTAAATTTGGAGGTATAATTGTTACTTTGATGTGTATGAGACGGGTGAATAGGCGTCCAGTCCATGGCCATATCGTCGTCTTCCATGCCATCAACATCGTGAGTATCTGTATGACCCGTGGCGCCAGAAGTGGAACTAAGGAGTGATGGAAGCCCAAAAACTGGGTTCGTAGGTGTTATGACCGGTTTTGAGGAAAGGCTGAGAGAGGCTAGAAGGTCGCTGTCTGCTGGAGTAGGAGTAGAGCGGGCGCTAGCCTGAGAACTAGAGCGTCCGCCAAAGGAGGGGATGGGAAATGGGGTGGAGGAGCGCGAGCGCGATTCGGAGAAAGAGGCGGTTGGATGGAGGTGGGCTTTTGAGTCCACTAGGCGTATCGTAGGCGGTCGTTGCAAGCGAAGCGTGAAAGCAGATGTAATTATTATCTAGCCGGTATCATGGTTAGTAGAGCAAGACTCTGTGCTTGTGAGTACGACGTACAGACAACTCGATGAAGAGTGAGATACCGAAATACATTCGACTAGTCGAGGTGGTCGGTCGGTCAGATAGATGAAGAAAATCCAAATGCGGTTTGAACCACGATAGCGCCAACAAAATCGAGGTTGTGAATCGTAAAAGCCATGCAATCATTTGTAGAATCTTGAGTAAAGTCAGACATCGAGATCTTCGTTATTAATATAACGACGTACATTATATTGTCTCTTTCCTCGGAGACGAACATCACGACCTTGTATTTGGGCCTTCCGAAACGATGCATATGTGGGATCCCAGGCCGCCCAAAATAGAGACAAGAAGATGAACACGGGGAAGACTGGTTGTACGAAGGATATTGATGTGGGTAGCGCGTAACCCTTCGCAGCTAAGGATATGTTTAGCTAACCAACAGCGCAATAATCAAGGCTCCGTCACTCACACAGGCCATTGAATGTGAGAGAAATCAAGTTAGTTCCTGCCCACAGGCACCCTCTGATACGCCATAGTAATAGCTCCATGTTGACCTTCTCTCGTTCTACGGATGCTGAAACGCGCCGCTGTTTATCCTTGCCCTTACTGTCCTTCAACCAGCCTCCGAGCGCCGAAACGCGCGCCATATTGTCCTTGCGATGGATCTCGTCATCGACGGACTGCTGGCACATTTCACAAACAGGCGGATAACGCGCGTGCAGGGACTCTCGGTATTCGGGCAGCATGGCGACGCGCTGGTCATACTGTGGACTCTATTTGCCCTTTAGATTACTCCAAACGTCTCATAGAGAGCTGATACATACCTCGGTGGATGGCAGATAGTTGGCCAAGAGGTTTATTATGAGCATCTGATTCGTTTGGCAAGCGTGGCAGAAGGGACCTTTGCCGTACATCGTAGGCAGTCGGTCTTTACTGGGGGAAGCTATATATATATATATATGAGTACTCTAGATTATCCAGAGCGCTCCAAGACTCACCCCGCCGAGCAAAGGACCGCCGATTCAGTGATTCGTCCTGCATCGCAGGCTCAAAAGACATGATCTCTCCTTTGGAATCATAACGGTTCCAACAATGGCATGTCGGACAAC
Source organism: Pleurotus pulmonarius (assembly GCA_012980535.1). NCBI lineage: Eukaryota > Fungi > Basidiomycota > Agaricomycetes > Agaricales > Pleurotaceae > Pleurotus > Pleurotus pulmonarius. Next base: position 1,844,460 of record SJKF01000002.1, read on the forward strand.
GGAAATTATTTGGGTTCTGTGGTGGTGGTACAGCCGACTGACAGAAAAAGCAGGAGACGTTGCTGTGGCGTCTGAAAAGGCCAGGCATCGTCGGCGACGATGTGGAGAGAGTTGAAGAACGGTGGGACCACTGACGGCGCTGCCTCGTGGAGGGCGAGTGGTCACGTGAAACCTAAATTGTCTCCTTCGCGAAGGTGGCACTATGAATGAATTCATGTCCACCATCTCGCCTGCACCTTCGTCAAGCCGAGGGAATGTTGTGGTTCAACCCGCGTATTTTACATCAAATCTTTATGTGAATGCTATTCGCGATGACTTGATGACTTTGAGTCACAAGTACATCCAACGCTACAACGCCGATTCCAGCAAACCATTTCAGCTTTTCAAAGATCTGTGGCAAGGGGACGGATGGACGTGGCTTCAGTTCAAAGTATTTGATCCCAGGGCAAGGGAGGCGTTTCTCAATGTGACTCTACGAATATTCCTGGGTGAGACAGCCTTCGATGCGTTATTCATGGAACTAATGCACATCCTCAGAGGGTACAATGCAAACCCAATCACCGATGAAACGGGTTGTATCATTATTTGGAATGTATACATTCTTCTACACGCAGCCTACCTCGACTGCGCCTCCAATTCATGCGGTGTCACGCATCCCCATACCGATAGGTTCGCGAATTGAACGATCACTCGTGCAATTGACATATGTTTTTAGATTTGCTGAGGAGCTTGGTCGCGATGCCGACTTTTTTAGTCACGCAGCAACTTTCTCCACTGCAACCGTATATGACCCACGTGATACAAGAGCTGATGAAAGATCAAGTTTTCGACATTCTACCGATGTCAGAATTGCATCCCCTGAATCCCCAGGTGCTCCCTCGGGAATATTATCAGGCAGTTGGGACGTTACCGTCGGTAATATTGGCAGGCAAGCGAAAGAGCGGAAGACCATCGAAACATGAAAAAGCAAGCAAGGCCCATGATGCACTGGACAAACTGGACAAGTGGCTGGCAGATACGTCGTATACTCCTCCAGCACATGCTGAATCAACCACACATCAGCTGCTGTCAACTGATCCCGTCGAAAGTCGCCTCGAGTACCAAAAGGATAAGTCCGAGCTATTAAAGGATCTGACGGTCCCTTCTCCTTCAAACGGGCCCGGCCAATCGGCGTTGGAGCATGCAAATCAGTTCGTTCTGATGCGAGTTCGGAAATTGGAAGAAGATGCGAAAAAGCGAGGGTTGGAGGTAGGCGGGGAAGGGGGACATTTGACGACGCTGGCGAGGGTGGAGAAGGCTGCTGCAGAAATAAACAAGGGCGGGGGCGGTATACTAGGCTTGTCGAATGGCGCAGGAAATTGAAATCATGAGGGAACAGGGTGGTAGCCAAGCGAAGGTTACCGCCTGGAACAAAAATAGCATCAGGGTTCCCACAAGCTCCCAGAGCGTCAGTCACTGGTTGCCACAATTCCTGTTCCCCATCCCATCATGCCCGCCAATTACCCCTTCTCCTCGCCGTACGCTACAAACTCTTACTCTAACCACCACCTTCCTTATTCTACTCCCGACTCTTCGGCGTCCTCAATGGCCTCCGCTCAAGGCCAGAACTCCCAGCGCCGCAATTACATTCAACAATTGGACACTCCTTCAACTTCAAGCCTTTTCCCACTCACCGCGCAGCAGGCGCAGAATCCCCCTCCTTTGTACCCAGGTTTGGCGCGAGGACCGGCGTCGAGGTCCATACGCACCGTGTCGAGCAATGCTTCTTTGGTACGTCGTCGGCGATGCTGCAAGGAGCTAATAATGACCACATCTCGGTCTCCGTGTACTCCAGAACGATTCGCGGTATTTCTCTGGCTCTGGAAGCAGAGTGGCATCAGGGACGGGACCTTCAATTGCGGAGAAGGTGAGTTTCGGTGTTTTTAGACGGATGGCATACCCGCCGCTACAGTCGAACTGAGTTCATTATCCAGTTCTCTCTGTCGCCAGACCCGTCGCTTTGGGGGACAGATATTTCGCCTAACCACCCTGAGCCAGACGACGATCTACACAACCCTGATCCCCGGCGAGACCGCATGCATGACGCGGGCGGACATGTTTTCACTTCGAGAGGTCTCGCCAATCTCGGCTGTATCATGGTATTATGTGTCGGCCTCCTTGCGCTTTTGTATGTGCATCATGACTTCTCTACTTTCCGGAATGGTTGTAACCTTGTTTGGAAAATAGTGCCGGTTACCCTATTGTCTCGCATTTTACTGCAAGCCCATTATCGACAATGGGTGGTTTCAACATTGGAGGTATAAATGCAAGCGGCCAGGTGAGCCTTCCTGCTCAAGCGCTCCGAGGGATGCCAAGCAATAACCATGATGTCAGATTCCAGACATGCCAGGGAACCGTGGGCTAATTGACCTCGAGACGCCCAGGGACGCCTACAACAAAGTCTCCTACAATGACCCTTCCGCTGAGTACCAACTTGTGTTCAGCGACGAGTTCAACACAGAAGGCCGCTCTTTCTATCCCGGAGATGATCCATATTGGGAGGCAGTTGACCTTCACTACTGGCAAACGAATAACATGGAGTGGTATGACCCGGAGGCTGTCACAACAAAGGGTGGTGCCCTGGAAATTACGTTGTCGCAGAAGGAGACGCACGATCTACATTATCAAGGAGGATTGATCTCGACGTGGAATAAGTTTTGTTTCACGGGTGGTATCATCGAGACATCCGTCGTTCTTCCTGGGATCAACAACGTCGTCGGCCTTTGGCCTGCTGTATGGACCATGGGTAACATCGGTCGTGCTGGCTATGGTGCAAGTCTAGAAGGAACGGTAGGTCATCCAACTACGCCAAAGGCTTCTATGTCTAACTGTATATTGTATCCAGTGGCCATATACATACGACGCTTGTGATTTGGGAACTCTGGCGAACCAAACGCAGAATGGCGGTCCTCCAGCGGCTCTTAGCGGTGGCGATAGGTCTCAAGGCGGCGTGTTGTCATTCCTTCCCGGACAGAAGCTTTCTCGGTGTACTTGCAAGGGGGAGTCCCACCCAGGACCCGTGCATGCTGATGGTTCCTATGTCGGGCGTTCTGCGCCCGAGATTGATATATTTGAAGCGCAGGTCTGTCTCGCCTCTCTGATTGCAAGTATAGCTAGCTCATAAACGTTTGACGGTAGATTACGGGGGAGCCTCTGACTGGACAAGTTTCTCAGTCTGCTCAATGGGGCGTAAGTAACTGTACTACCTGCCTCCATTTGACTGCTGATGTATCCACGTGCAGCCCTTCAACGCCGGTTATGTATGGTTCAACTCGACAGATAATTTGATCATCGAGGACCCAACCGTAACCGAGCTTAACCCCTACATCGGTGGTGTCTTCCAACAAGCAACCTCTGGGGTGACGGAGACGAGTGAGCCCTTTTGATCTCGTCACGTAGACAGAATCCTGAATAAGATAATACAGATCAAAACTGCTACGAGCTCCGTACGGGTTGTTTCTCTGTGTATGGATTCGAGTACAAGCCTGGGTTTGATGGGGCGGTATGTTCAGTTTGTTCATCGATTTGGCCAATGTTGAGCTCACGGCGCCATAGTATATAACCTGGGTAGCAAATGGCAAGAAGGCGTGGACGTTGAAGCAGGCTGGTATGGCAGAAGACCCACTAGCTAAGATTGCTGCTCGCCCCGTACCTCAGGAGCCCATGGTGTGTAGCTCTTTCATCACCAAATAACCCCTGCTTAACTGCCATCTGATCTGGCCAGTACATCATCGCGAATCTGGGCATGTCGACCAATTTTGGGAATGTCGATATCGAGCATCTTACCTTCCCAGCAACCATGCGCGTGGACTGGATTCGGGTATACCAGCCGAAGGATAATATCAACATTGGTTGCGACCCCAAGGACTTTCCCACTGCGGATTACATTAATCAGTATGGTTTCCTGTTTTGGGATGTGTGAATTAATCTGATGGCCTGCAGGTACATCGATGCATATTCGAACCCGAACCTTACTACCTGGAGGGATCCACCATACAGCCAGCCATTCCCGAAAAACAATCTCATTGATGGGTGTTGAACGATGAATTTATATCATAACTTGAAAGGGCGTGGTATTATGGCAACGATTTGGTAACGGACTACAACGCTGGACCGTGACTTGCCACGTACGGTGCTACCTGCACACACTCACACTTCCATTGGACGTTCAATATTTAGCCTTCTGTCGATCCTTTGCATTGTGCCTTCCTTTTCTGCGATAGCTGTTCGCTTGCATTGTTATTGTAGCAAAGTCTTGTATTTTATTCTCCTCAAGACGTTGTCTCACCTATACCATCGTCGCATTCATGTCTTACCATACCATAGTGAATCATTACCGTCCATTTTGGTTTCAAATTTGGAGTTGTGATTTCTGCGTGGTCGGAGATTTCCCAGGGTCGATCTTCACGCGCACTCTGCCTGCAGGACGCTCACTTCATTACAAGCTTCATACAAACCAACTCGACCCTCTTCGTTAATAGGACTACCCGTCGCTACGGCTTCTTAACCGAAAAGCCCTTGCGCACGGGTTACTTCCATTGCCTTTTACTCCAATTACACGTAAACGCTGCTGGTGAGCGGGGAGTACTCCGTTATTTCAAATCACCCATTTTTTCCATTTCTCTGTTTTTTGGCAGGTATCAAGCCTTCGCTGCAAAATTAGTCGCAATGAACAGTTTTACGTACCCCGAACCTGCTCCAATGGCGTTCCAATATCCCCCACAGCACTTGGTGCATCGATCGGATGGCCACCCACCGAACGGGATGTCGCACCATGTCATGCACCCCCAGCAACAACCTCAGCCACCACAGGGATACTCTAATGGAGACATACACCATCGAAGTCACCCCAACGATCACGGACGCGGTCACTTCAATCAGGAGCCACACCTCGGAGGCGCACCGAATTTTCCTCACCAACTCCAGCCAGCGCAAATGGCATTTCCTCAGTTTGTAGCAGCTATGGGAAGTGCTATGAATATGGCGCCTTTTCAGCCGTATATGCCGTACTTTCAGCAGCCAGATCTGGGGCCTACGGTCCCGTTGGGCTCTTCAGAGGATCAGAGCATCTTGGTGGACGCGCTGCACCGTAGTAAGAGGGAAGGGCGTACGTACAGGCAGGCGATCGAGGAGTTGAATGGAGTGCGTTGTCATAGCTTTTCCGCTTTGATTATGTTCCGCTGATACTTTTTCTAAACCCCTTTAGAAGAACAATTATCCGTCTCAAACATGGAAAGATTACTACCTTGATCACCATGACGCTATTGAAGCGCTTGTCGCCAAGAAGGCCAATGCACCTGTTCTTCCAGTCAGAGGTGCTAGAAAGCCTACGTTCAGTGACATCGAATCAGACAGTCCTGAGAAGCCAGTTTCTCAACCTATACGCCCAAAGGTCAAACCAAAACCGCGACCTTCTTTGCCCAGTCGTCCAGTCGTAAAGAATGAACCCGTAGAAATGACGAAACTTCCACCTGCACCACGCCGACGGCAGACAATAAATAGTTTGACTGCTCCGACGGCCGTGTATACCAGCAAACTCCCAGCACCAGTCACTGATATCAGAATACCTGAGCCACCCTCCAGAGAACCTACACCACCTACAAATGTCATACAGACCTCGCGAGGAAATAAGTACACTCCTGAAGATCGAGAATACTTCATACAATTCATTTCCTGGAGGCTCAAGGAAGAGCCTGAGCTAAGTAAAATGCAATTGTGTGAGGAATTAGCCGAGAAAGTAAGCACATTGCATTGCAACCACTGTTTCCCTGTATAGTAACATAGGCCCTTGCTTTCGACTAGGTTCCACATCATACTGCTGCATCATGGGGTTCACACTGGGCGTTACGCCATGAGCTAGCGGACAAAATCCTTGCACATGCAAAGAGCATACTTGACGCAGAAGAAGACGAAAAGGCAACTCGTGGTCCAAATGACGGCAAAGGGGCAGGGAAAGTTCAAACGGCATCGTCGTCGGCGCCACTCCGTCGGCCAAACTATAAAGACGCCAGCTCTGCTTCGGAAGGGTCCAGCGCAAGTGAAGCCGAGCTGACAGACGCAGACGCGCATGGGAGTGACGATGAAGACACACCACCGGTCAAAAAAGAAGTCAGTACACGCGCTCGACCGATTACTTTTGGAGACGAGGACCTGAAGTTGATGGCGCGCCACATCGCGGATACGCGAGATTGGGACGGTCGCACTAATGCAGACCGTTGGAAACTGTTCACGGACAAGGTAAAGCTGCTGATTTTCCGTACTCTGGCTACAAGTACAGTTGTTCATGTATGCGTGAATAGCACACCTATAGATCCCACAGGGCATGGATGGAACAATATCGTCGTCGAAAGACCGGTATGTATACGGCGATTATTCCCTGTGATGATTGGTTGCTAATGTGGCTGGCAAGAACTTGACCGAATGGCAGCAAAGATAAAACGAAAGCGTGCTGCAGAAGCAAGTCGGACGAAAGTGATAAAGGAAGAACACCATTCTGATACACTTCAGACACCAACACCTTGTCCCCCATCCAAGTCCAGTGATACATATGGGCCCCCAGCGAAACGCAAGTTCCCCAGTGGAGTCGATTCCAGCGGACGTTCTGAGCGTATAAAACGCTCAAAGGATATTTACACTTAGGATACCTGTTCACTAATTTTTACTCGCCGTTCACTTTTCCTTACTCTCATTTTTGTCTGCCTTTCGTTTGCTTGCCTGTATATTCAGCCAATCGTGTAACTTTCGAACATAGCCGCCGAGCTCACGTGGTGTCATTGCATATAATCGCAGTTAAAGCACCTCAGGGTAGCAACCATCTCTCCTTTCACCAACATCTCAACGACCGCGACACGACCATGGATGAAGAATACGACGTGCGTCCACTCTTTTTCGCTCAGAATTTGTCTGAGATGCTGTTATCAGGTCATCGTGCTTGGTACCGGTCTCACAGAATGTATCCTGTCCGGCTTGTTGTCTGTCGAGGGCAAGAAGGTCCTCCACATGGACAGAAACGACTACTACGGCGGCGACAGTGCCAGTCTGAACTTGACCCAGGTTTGCACTGCGCAGAGATCGGGTAATCGAAGCTCACGCCTCCGCAGCTTTATCGCAAGTTTCGTCCAAATCAGGCCCCACCCTCTGAGCTCGGTCGCGATCGCGACTATGCCGTTGATCTCATCCCAAAGTTCATCATCGCGTCTGGCGAGATGACCAAGATCCTGGTGCACACCGAGGTTACACGCTATCTCGAGTTCAAGCAGATTGCTGGTAGTTTTGTCTATCGTGATGGCAGGATTTCCAAGGTGCCGAGTACGGAGATGGAGGCGGTCAAGAGTCCGTTGATGGGTCTCTTTGAGAAGCGTCGTGCGAAGAAGTTCTTCGAGTTCTTGCAGACCTGGAGGGACGATGATCCAGCGACGCATCAAGGTAGGCATTAGTTGTATCCGACAAAGCGCGTAGTTTCATCTCGCAACAGGCCTCAACCTTGACAGGGACAGCATGAAGACCGTCTACGAAAAGTTCGGTCTCGAGCCTGGTACCCAGGATTTCATTGGTCATGCCATGGCTCTATACCTCGATGATGAGTACGTGAAACTACTTTCGGCTAACGGATGATGGTTTATCATTCTTGCTACAGTTACATCACAAAACCTGCTCGTGAAACGTACTCTCGCATCGTGCTCTACACATCATCAATGGCTCGCTACGGCAAGTCACCCTACATCTACCCCTTGTACGGTTTGGGCGAACTCCCGCAATCATTCGCACGTCTCAGTGCCATCTACGGCGGAACATACATGCTTGACAAGCCCATCGATGAGGTTATCACTGATGCTGATGGCAAATTCGTTGGCGTAAAGAGCGGTGGGGAGACCGTTAAGGCTAAACAAGTGATCGGCGACCCTAGCTACTTTGGCGCTGGCAAGGAGGCTGAAGGAGGTAAGGTCAGGGTTATCGAAGAGGGCAAGGTTGTTCGCGCGATCTGCATCTTGAAGCACCCCATCCCTGGCACGGATGACAGCGACTCCTGCCAAATCATCATCCCGCAGAATCAGGTCAACCGTCGCAATGGTAAGTACACCACTTACGATGAAAGATTTTTATTCATGCTCTGCGTTAGATATATACATTGCGATGGTCTCGTCAACTCACAACGTCTGCGCCAAGGATGTTTACGTTGCCATTGTATCGACCATTGTTGAGACCGACAAGCCAGAGCTTGAGATAGCTCCTGGCCTAAACCTCCTCGGCCCCATCTACGACAAGTAAGCTCCTTATTCTTTGTTTGCCAACTAAGAGGCTCAACTGGTTCATAGGTTCGTTTCCGTCACCCCTATTTATGTACCCACAGCTCCCGGAACAGCCGACAACATTTTCATCACCAAGTCATATGATGCCACCTCTCACTTTGAGACCGTCGTCGAAGACGTGCACGATGTATGGAAACGTGTTGTTGGATCGGACCTCGTTCTCAAGAAGAGGGACACGGAGGCTGAAGTGCAAGGATAAACGACACTATACTTAGCACACATCCTTCCATTCTCATCTTCCCAGCTTTGGAATTCATATAATCATTGTGGTGTATTTCTCTGATCATCGATCAATACTCAATCCATAGTATTCACATTAACACGCGGTGTTCAGAAGAAGGCGCCCATGTCGAACTCTGGCACTTGAACATCGTGTTTAGCGGACTTCATCAGGCTTCCCAGGCCGGCTTTGCGAGCGAGGAAGTCACCCTCGTCTTTGATTGGTTCTTCTGGGATAGTGGGCTCCATCGAAGGGGCACGGCGACTCGGTGATGCGGATCGTGTTGGAGGAAGGGAGGGAATGTCCATGTCGATGATAATCGAAGATCTCCTGCGCATCGCAGGCTCAAGTGCGAACATGGAATGTCGAGATGACCTTTCTTCATCACGCACGGAGGACATGGGATTTTCGCGGATGATGGTGGATGGTCTCTCGAATGACCAAGAGCGGACAAGATCAAGCCCGAGAACATGACATCCTAGGCAGACGATCAACATCAATAGCGGACGGGTACCAACGATGAGATTTACCCATGCGACAGAATACACGGGCTATTTGCAGGACAAAGTTGAATTCTGAGCGACTTGAAATTTCACTTGTTCCTTGGGCCGCCTGAAGCGTCTTGGATCGTAGTTGCGAGAACAGAAGAGCTAAACTAGTATCATCGTAGTGGGGCTCTCCGATTTCCGTGACTTGGATATCCAGGCTAGACACGATGTCTTCCAGTGGGGTCTAGTAATGTGCGTCAAGAGGTTGTCCCGTGGTTTCATGTACCTCACTGACCACCAAGATGCGAACTGCCAAATCTCGCCGATGCAGTAACCAAAAGGCCCAGCTAGCAAGCCAGCGGTTGCCTTTCTCAAAGGCGATTGGGAGGACGGTATTATTGAGTATGGAAAGAAGAATAGGTCCTTCGTTACTCTGCTCCCCAATTCGGGCAAGAGTAATGGCCAACTGAAAGTCATCGAGTTGTTTCAAACAGACGCTGACTGCATCTTTCAAGCATCCTCCAAGTAGGAAAAATGCAGCAGCGTAGTCTAGCATGCATCAGCATCACGCACTTTAATCATGACACGATAGGTTTCGTACCAAAGCGTTGTTTTCCAAGGAGAGCGTATGCATTCTTCAGGGCTGCCGTTCGCCATCGAGGCTCCGAGAAGTCGTTCGAAAGAAACTTCAGCATGACCGCTTGTTCCTTATGCCAAGCTGCTTGCCTCCACAACCCGTGAACGAGCTTGACCTTTCCAAGAGCGAAATAAAAGAGCGAGCAGGCGGTCGGATCGCGATTATCACCAGCCATATACTCATTACGTGCGATTGTCTCCACTTGAGCTTTCTGTAATCATCACTATTCACATACTTTCACTGGAAGAGGTTATCGAGCGTACCAGGGTGTCAATTGAGTTTAGCCATAGGCCGATTCCAAGTGCCCTGGCATCTGACCAGCACATTTTGCCGTTGCATGCTGCGGTCGATGCATTCAACAAGAGGTCTTGACTTTCGCTGTGGAATGCCCAGATCATGTCCCGGAAACGTAGACGTTCTCTGCGACGCATCCTTCGGCGAGATATCCCGGAGGCCTTGTCCGAAGCGGGGGAGCTAGGTTCTGACGCCCGTCGGTTCAAAATGTAGAACGAGCGCATTGTAGTAAGATACCGAAGACCATTGGCATCCAGAGCTCGCTTCTGCTCATCTACCTATCAACGAGCGTGAGTTACTGGGAGCCTGAGCACTATACCTACATACCTCCAAAGTGACTTGAATCAAGACGAGGAGATGAGCATTTTCGTTTGTAGTTAGATGAGGGAGGGGGTTGTTCTCCAGAGATTCGAGGAGTTGTAGAACAAGTGGACGAGAGAAACCTTCCTCATTCGAACTGTGGTAATCGGCTTCAGCAATTTATCGTGCAGCGTTGGTATTTGATACCTACTCCTCATGCCTTTCGGCGGCCTCGTTGAAGAGGAATGAGTAGCCAGGCTTGCGCTGTGCCGTCTGCAGTGATGTCAAATTTTGATACCGTTGGTTGATTTCGAGAACATACCGAACGTGTGCTAGCCTTCTCGTCCTTCTCGAGGAATCTCTCGACGGCCAGGGTAGTCCACCCATCGCCTACTTGCTTCATCCCTGAATTGATGGATGCAATGTCTTTGGCGAGGTTGACGATAATGTCCTTCACTATGTCAACTTTCCCTGAAGGCTCTTTGTGAGTGGTGTCCATTCAATAGGATGCCATTCCTACCCCATAACAAACACTGCAGCACCATCTGAGGATGATGGTCCACTAACGGCCCGTTATTCCGAGCGACATATTCAAACAAGCTCTCCGATGTGACGTCCGACTTCGGTTGACTGTACAATAGCATATGCCGACCCGTTGCAATCACCAATGAACCGTTTGAAAGCCATATGGAATCTGAAATCGGGTACGGAATCATACTAGGAATACCCGTTCAAGTAGTGAGAAGCTACGAGGGGGATGAACGCTCACCCGCTGAGATCTATTCTATGGCATATTGCCCAACCAGGCGCGTCGTCGAAGTAGGTCATTCGTTGCTGATAATAGATATCAACGTGGCCCAAGAATCCTACAGCCAGAATAGATTGTGCATCTGGTGTTGAAGACCAATCCAGATCGTTCACAGGGTTAGTAAAATGCCCGGAATACTCAAGGCCTGAAGCAAACTCAGACTCGTGCGAGTCCCAGATAGTCAGTTCTTCACCACCCTCGGAGGTGGTTACGACTACGACAACGTATTCAACAACGCGTTGCATGGAAGCGTGGGGCAGAATCTCACCAAGAGCGGACTTCTTAGCAGAACTACACCTTGCTGTCCTGATATTCGACCTCCCCGTCTTGACCCTCCCCGTGCACTTCCAAGTCTCATCCTCAGTGCCCATCGCTACGTCCGTGACCCAGAATGCAAGCTCTCCGCAGGACGATATGCTGAGCAAGGCGTCCCGTTTGATCCAGTTTTTGCTTTTGTAGGGTGTTAGTCCCCATGCCATGGGATCCACGGGGAGAATCATATCTGGGGGTAGTGGGAGTGGAAGTCTGGTGCGGGAGGCGAGCCGGAGCTCAGGGCAGTCACTTGACCCAAGAAATATGTGAAGGATGGAAGAGTCGGATGCTACGGCGAAGATGGTCTCTCCGCCGTTCTCAGAGGGCATGGTAAACAGGGAAGTGATGGACGGCAAATCGGGGAGAATGCTGGGTGGCTCACAGTGAAGAGTAAGCGTGGCATCCGACGAGTTGTATGTGGCAAACGTTCTGGCTGAAGTATGTGGAAGCTATTATTAAAGGCAATTGAAGCGGCATATTTAGACATACCTGAATGCAAGACCACCACGTAGTCCGCTTTTGTCCATGTTGCCTTCTTTGTCAATCGCCGACCGCCTTCCGAAAGTTTCCAGGCCTCTCCACCTCCTCCAGCTCGCAAAACCCCTACTCCTCGACCCTCTGGAGTACGAACGAGTTTCTCAATTTCTCCGCGGGACTCACTCACCTCCTCTCCAACATACGAAGCCGACGATTCAAGTTTTAGACCATGGGCATGGGCATCAAAGAAGGACAACGGAGATAATGAGAATGTCATCAATGGGTGTGCTACTATGAGTTGTAGTTGTGACGGGATTGTTGGATGTGGTAGGAGGGTAAGATACGAAATTTGAGGAGGTAGCATTGCGGGGGGTGACTGCTGGAGAGTAAAGTGTCGGAGGAGCGTAGGCGGTCTACGGTCTATATTCTGTAAACAGTCAGCAGGCCCGCACCATTGTCAATACATATTAGCATACCGCCACTGCAGTAATTATGACAGAGCCGTCTTCAAGGATGCGAAGGAATAAATCCCAGCCCTCGTCCTTGATATCTTGTAGCCGCCGGTATCGCGCATCTTCCTCGTGCTGGGGCATATCATTCAGAAGTGTCCCCAGCGCCTTTCCCATGATCTCTGTATCCAGCCAGAATATCTTTGAAGTCGAAGGGTGAGGGTATTGACAAGCAACAGAGAAGGGTATCGATGTGTAGAGGTCTATTGAAGCATGCAACTGGAGATATTGAGGCGCGTCGAGGACGGGGAAGAATACGCGCAGCGTAGAATCCGAGGTGATAGTGTAGAGAATCAGGTCGTCGCTGAGCAATGTGTTCAGTTATTGTATTATAAGAGCAACAGCGGAAGAGGGTAACGAACCGACTTGATGCTTGTGAATGCCTCCAAATCATATCTATCACTGGCCTTGGGTGTGGCACCTTTTGTGTTTGGCGCCCTGTAGTAGTTGAGTATATTCGTACAGCATTATCAACCTGAGGGGATGTTAGATAGTTGAGACTACGGGCGGAGGCCCGATCGTACTTTGGAAGCTGTTGCCATATACATGAGCGACGGAGCAAATCTCACAATGGATGGCTCGGTGGCACTAAGCATCATTCGAATCAGCTACCACCTCTGTAGCTGAGTTAAACGAAATATTCACGGTGTTAACCACTTTTGTGACCATTTGAGCATGTCATTCTCCATGATCAACGTATACACCGATAGGCTCTGTTTACAACCGACAGCCAGAAGTCCTAGCCTCATTCAGCAAGTGTATAGCCATTGAAGCGCGTTTATAGCATACCGGAGCGAATGTCCGTGGTCGTTATTTTGTGCCCTTCTGGGTGAGTGAGAGAAGAATGCACCCTCCAAGTATCGTTCCGTGATCCTAAGGGTGACCATACAGCAATGCGGGTGTTCATTGCAGCAATCAACTACACGAAACGAATGTGAATCCAAGTGTCGGGCCGACGAAAGACTCGGAGCACATACTAGCTTCATGGCGGGATCCACAGATATGCAGGTGATGGAGTCCGAGGCATGCAATAGCCCGGGAAATACTTCCCAGAAGGCCACCATCCTCACCAATCTTTGAGTTCGTGCGTTCAGCATTATGACTGAGTCCGCTGACGGGTATAACTGTCGAATTGACTGTCAATGTTCCTCTACCGGCTGGAATCGCGAGGTACATACGATGAGGACCTCATCTCCAAGCAACAGATGCTGTATTTCGGCAGGAACACGGTCCGCGTATACCTGGAGCAGTTCCAACATCGAATTCGGTGGAGATGGTGGTTGGGACAGAGAGCATAGCCGTTGTCTGAGCGCTACCGATACGCGGGGATATCTCATCACGTGCACCGATCGAAGACATCGAGCGCTTGTCGTCCTTTATCGCCGTCACATCTTCATCAATGACGGCAAGCATCCTCGTAATAATTCCGCTCGAAATTATCGAATTGGCCCTCGGTTCGCTGGATTGGAAGTCGCTGCTACGATGCAGACAGGTCAGATTGCTTGCTCGATATTGGCCTCTACTCACATAGGAATTACTACTAGGTTTGCGCCACATTCCGGGCTCTAATAGACTCCAGTACACAGCTGCAATATACCATGGAGCTAGGAATTGCTCATATGGAAGATGGGCCACCCAGTAGCGTTGACTCTGCAGCGAGGCTCAGGATGCTGCGCCTATATCAGAGCAACTGGGCCAATATGCGATGGCAGTATGATACAAGGATCGCCATGGAGGACGGGGGACTTTGGGAACTCTATGGAAACGTGCTGGCCCAACGACGGTCAGATAATTCGTACAAGTTCATTGGCCTTCGCTCGTGCAGCCGTGATATTGACGAGAGGACGTGGGAGCTACAGCCTGTGGACGTTGATGCTAGGGATTTCGGGCTGGACGAGTCGCAAGATTTATTCGTGCTTGTGACTAAATTACCATCGTCTGTTGAATCGCCGAGTGAACCGTTGAGTGAGATATACTTCTGTTTCAGCATCTACTGATCCTTTAATCCAGTTCTGCCACTCCTACTACAGAGTTCCAGGTACATTTGAAGTCTCTGACGACCGGAAAACCTCATCCATTAGCACCAAACTCTGGTATCTTGGCCTATCCTATAGTTGGCAGAGATCTCCGTGTGTCTCTCACCATCCAAACATCTGGAACGCAATTGGCCGTTCTTTTCCATAGTTTAGTGGAGGATGCTGAGAACGAGCTGGTCATATGGAACTGGCATACTGGTGAGCGTCATTCGGTTAGTAAATATTTCACACCGCTTGGGGCAAATCGTTGAGAACTGATTTGCTGCAGTTAATTGGCGATTCAATCAGAGCCTTCTCGTTCCTCGGTGATCACCACGTTGTGATGACTCTGATCCAGGATGACCCAGTGGAAGAGGTCGTGCGTCCGGTCATGAACATATGGGACACGCGCTCAGCAGGCAGTGGTGACGCAGTGAAGATAGACGAGGCGAATTTCTCTCGCTCTTTCAGGTTCCCTACACTCAGCAAACGTGCGCATCTGACGGAGATCACTATTCGATCAGACCCAGCTCCCCAGTGGTCGCCTTCTAGCGAAACGCGGGCTCCATTCCATCTGGCGCGGTCGGCAAAGTTGTATGTTGTCACGTTCTGGATTATCCTTGGCAACAGCACTCGTGGAATATCTGTCTTCATTCCTGCAGCAACGTTGCTCGACCGTGTTACCTCTGCTGACGATGCTACGGTCGTTGATTGGGAGAATTGGGGCCCGCATGGGTCATTACTCTTAAAAAGTTGGATTCACCCAGGGAGCGTTTGGGTATGCTATGTGTATGGGGAAAAGTATATCTCTGTTCTTTCATCAGGGCAGGGCTGTCAATCGGTCGTGGTCTTTGACTTTAATGGAGCAGCGGTTCGGCGCTTGGGGGCGACGTCGCACAAGCCCTCGATATTCATGGAGAAGAACGTCTTCACGGATGAAGTTGTCACGAACATACCCTACCGCGCGACCTTCTGTAGGCTCGAGTCTGGCCCTGCTCATGGAATGTGTAGTGAGGATACCATATTACTGGTTGATGTAGGGAACTTGACTCGCCTCCAGTGCGTTCATTTGACTCACATGTGTATACCAGCCTGGCCATCGATTCTATCGAATCCTGTCGTTCTAAGTTTGGTGGAAGAAAGGAAGAATCGCCGGGGTGGGTCCGGCGCTGTATGACTTCATATGTAGAGTTAAGATTATCTTGTATGAACCGTTTCTAAGTTTAAAGCTGAGTTATTATAGCCATTTGAAGTCGTGACCAGGCAGCTTGGATACATCGGATATTACTTGGGCTTCCACTGGCAATATGGGCTGAGATATTTTTTGAACAGCGTGGTTTCTGTCCGATTGAACGGTCTCTCAAGCGGTACCTGTTGAGCACCTTGAGCTCATGGATGATTGGGTAGACGGCTACCCGATTTATCAACAGCCATCAATCTTATCAGATAAGATGCATGGGTGCGACAAAATTTTACGCAACAGCTAAGGCTCATGATGCAGTATAAATCTCCATCTTTCCTTTCCCTCTCATGACTCGAAACCGCCCATCCTATACCTCCCCTCATTCAGAACCACCGTGAGCTATGGTCCCCCACCCTCCCGCCTCACACCATATCCTCGCCGCTGGCCTCAAATCATGTCGGACCCAGACAGCGGCGAAGGCATTCTACGCGGTATGGTTATTTCACATGGTGGCCAGCCATTGAGCACTTGCTGACTTGTCGTTCGTTGCAGACAGTGCGTGGGCATGCGGATACCCCGCCAGTCGACCCAGACGAACCGCCGCCATCGGGGCATAATGTTCGTTGAATTCATCAAATATTTGTGTCTACTAGAAACTCATGTTGGTGTCTAGGACTTCATTTTGTCGATACTGCGTGCAAATCCGTCCTTGAGGGATTCACGATCGTACCTTGCCTCGTTCGGCCCTCGGCCCAAACAAAATCCTAAAACGCCTCTTGTCCCACAAGAATTACAAAAGTCGCAGCCTGGTGTAGCGATCCCTGGCCTCGAGGCTAAAGCCGACCTTGTCGAAGAAACACCGAAGCCGAGTCCGATTGTTGCTTCTATTCTCGACCCAGTCATTCGACGTACCGCGCTCGTCAAAGTCCAAGGACCATTCAATGATATCCAACTCGACAGCATTGCACGGGGCTTAGTTTTCCTCGAGAAGCTAGGCCTGGTGACCGTGATAGTCGTTGAAAACGACAACCTCTCCCGCGGCGACGACAACGACCGATCCGAAATCATCGAAGAGACTATGCGGGTGGTGTCCATGCTAGAGAAGCATGGTGCTAAGGCCCGCCCCATCCTTGGATCAATAGTCCGGCTCGGACCCAAGCCCAACGACGACGCCTCTCTTCGCGATCCAACTATCCGATTACCTGAGGCGCATACTATCCCATCTGATCTCATGACGCTTCGTTCTGCTCTTCGTGCGGGGGAGATCCCCGTTATACCTCCGTTCGCTCTCGATTCGTTCTGTCGGTCGGTCCGCATCGACGCTAATGATGCCATAGCTGCTCTCGCTCGCGGCATGGCCGAAGCTGGCACCATGAATCCCACAGGTTTTACGTCCGATGATGGGTTCTCCGCTTCTTCAGACGATGTCGACCTGACGCCTTTACGATTAATGATTATCAATCGCGAAGGAGGTGTACCATCTTACGCACGTTCAGGATACCCTCATCTCCTCATCAACCTTACCTCTGAATCTTCCCATATCGAGGAAACGTTCCATAAACAATGGCGCGAATCACACCCCACAGCACTCTCTAATCTAGCTCTGGCTCGTACGTGCCTTAGTTTCATGCCCCCAACTTCCTCCGCCATCATGGTTTCGCACCGCTCCCCAAGTTCACTGATCGGCAACCTCATTACGAACAAGCCCGCCTTAAGCTCAAGTCTTCCTCATGCTTTGCTTCAAGGCAACCGCAAACTCACTCCACACACGCCGACATTACTCAGGCGAGGATTGGACATTCGTGTTATCCGCACTCTGGACCGGGTAGATAGGAAGAAGCTAAATGTGCTTCTGGAACAGTCGTTCCAACGGACATTGGACCAAGAAGCTTTCTATAGTCGTTTGGAGACAAATTTGGACTTCGTCATTGTTGCGGGTGACTATGCCGGCGCAGCCATTGTGACGAACGAACGCTGTCCGAATACCGGCGCATCAATATCATACCTGGACAAGTTCGCCGTTCTGCCGAACCATCAGGGTGACGGCACTGTTGACTTTCTTTGGGTGGCCCTCCACGACGAATCTTACGGGCTTGGACATCCCTCTGCTGTCAATCCTAACGGTGGAAAAGAAGGCAAAGGCGAGGGCCGCGATCTCGTCTGGCGGAGTAGGGCCAATAATCCAGTAAACAAATGGTACTTCGAACGCAGCACAGGGCACATGCGAATAGGCTCTTGGGTGCTATTCTGGTGCGATGCCGAGAAGCGCCTCAAAACCGAACAAGGCCGCCGTGGCAGCACTGGCCTTTCATACATAGAAGATTGGGAGCAGGGCCGTCTATCACTATGGACAGACGTGATAATGAAAGTGCCATCAGTGTGGAAATGATGTTCTATCGCATGTAACCTCAACCAATGAATCCTTTATTGTACAATCCGTGAATGTGTATATATGTAGCATAAGCAAGAGAGCAACAGCAATCGAACAGCATCAACAGAGCAATGGACACAAAAGATGACCTATCTCCGCCTTTTGCTCCTTGGCTTTTGCTTTGGGGGAGTAGATATGGAAGACGCAGAGATTGATGTACTAACATTATTCTCCTTAGCTTTCGGAGCCAGGACGGACAATTCCCCGACCCTTTTCCAGGGCTTGTATTGTTTCTTGCCGCTCGAGACACCAGTCATCAACGTTTGCACGCCGCTGATGACACGTTGGCGGAACTTTTTGGAAGTCCATGTGTCGATGTTCTTGACGATGAAGTAAACTTGGAGGATATCTCCTTCTTTTTCCAATTCCCAATCATGGAAAATATCATGATTGAGTGAGAGATCTTCCTCGTCTACTTGATCTGCACTGCTGGGGTACGGTGCGGAGAAGACGGCCTATTCGTGGAATACACTACATTACTCCGACATCAACGAAACGGCACAACAGCAAGGACCTACCAATTGTTTGCCTTCTTCCTGTTGACACCAATCAACATGCGCACGGACTGTCCCTGTCGCCCATACGAGGCCAAAAACGGGTACGTCGATGCACAGAGAATGCAAATGGCGGACAACGGCAGCTGTCGCCATCCGGTTTTGCCTATATGCGTCGTCTAGCATGAGATGTGTGGGCTTCTTATCTTCGAAGACACTACTGATAAACTCGAACCCAGGCGTTTCTGGTAATTGAGCACAAGGTGTTGCCTGGTACCGGAACGAGCTGCCTCTGCTAGCCTCGCCACATTTATTAACTTGGACATGGCGCTTTAAAGTATTGAAAGGCGATTTGGCGGAATTGGATAGATCTCGGACTCGTCGAGCCGGTACGAAGACCGAGAAGTCAGGGATTACCGACTTCGCGTTCAAAATACGAACAGCTTCGGGGACAAGATTAGAGCGTCCCGAAGGCTGCGGCAGAGAAATGGAACATTGGAATCTTGAGTAGCGCGCGTCAATGGTTATCTTTGACTTGATAATATAAATACCTAGCGTGGTTATCCGCTACACCTTGGACGCGAATTGGATTATACCTATTGGCTAGTTAATCATAGCTCCCTGTCAGCAATTGGAGCAACGTACACATGGCCAGCATAATCAGCCTCGGAGAATTTCTCTTTAGACATCTTCATCTTGCGAAGTCGAGTCCACGCATTGAACACCACCAATACTTCGGAGTAAAGTTGGGAAAGCGCTGCTTGATTCATAGGCTGGTCTCCAAACATACATGGATAGGATTGATGAGCGGACTTCAGAAATTCATAGAACTTCGGAGGCCAATATGATTGTTGGTCCGTCTACATAAAATAAGCATTGAGCAAGGGCTTGAGTCAAGGGAGAGCGTGTAATCAACTTTACCTCGTCCAGCCAGTTGATTGGTATCCTGTCCTTGACATTGAACACGTCCGACACGTCTCTCACCAAATCTTGAGGAATATCCATGTATGAGACTTGTTCGCATCCTTGATGTGAACTCCAAGTTTCGAAATGTTTCGCATTACGCGCAATCCTGTTGTAAATAGTTCTAGTCGAGCCCACGACAATATCGGTCTTACATACTCTGATGCTGATGGAGTTCGTGCGATACGCGCTGTAGGTCGTGAGGGAGCTCGCCGTTTGACTTTGGAGGTATCGCTTAAGGAAGTGCTCATCTTGGTCGCGTCGTCGTTGTTAGTGCACAGCACGACGGATTAGTTCGTTTCCATACCTGAACGCTTGACCAACTGTCGCGTCGTCGAAGTCAAGAAGTAAGATGCAAATAAGCGCCCATGTTCCATTGTTCAACCAAGTAGTAGACAGCGATCGGATCGGCACCGCAAATGAAAAAAGATTGCAAATTGAGTTCTATATTCTAGTACAACGAACGAGCTAACACCAATTGTCCACCATAATACAATGGAAGCCCAATCAACTTGTTTGAGAAACCAGGAGCCAAGAATTGATCTCTTGCGACGAGGAAGTCGGAGAGATAGAAAAGAACTGCTCCAATGATGATCGTAGTATCGTGGGTGGCAAGGGCAAGGTCAAGCATCACGCTGATGACAAGCATGTAAGCGATGACTGGTTTCTGGAGGTCGTTGGGGACATGAGGCGCCAAAGCGTGGTTAACCGCGAAGAAAATGGCGGCGAGGGGGAGCAGGGCAGCGATAGCCGTGAACGCTACGAAGTTCGTGTGGTAGAACGAGATTGCGTAGCAGAGATGGCCCAGCAGGAAACTTGCTAAGCCTAGCTGGAAGGTTGCCTCCCCACCTGGGATGAGGAGAACATCCCCAATCCAAGCGAGGCAGAGGCCGGAAAAGAGGATGCCATCAAAATTGCGGGCTTGAAGGGCGAGTACTATAAAACCACACGAGGCGAGAGGCTTGCATACCCATACGAGTGGCTTGGTCTCGGCATATTCTGCTAAAAGCAACCACGCTAAGCATACGACTGTCAAGATCACTCCCACAGGCATGTCGGGGGCACACAATATCTGGGCAGCATTCGATAAGACGTCGATATCTGCATGAGTAGACGAAGAGCATACCTGTTATCTTTGAGCGGATTCAATGAGCCTCTGATCGAGATGGTCCTTTATATATGAAGCCTTTTGGCATGTGAAGATCCAGCATGTGGACAGCGAGGGCAGCTGAAGGGAGATCTGAGTTGAGTGGTTGAGTTCACGATGCACGTGGCACCTAACCCTCGATGAGCGACCTGAAGGGTTCTCAACGATCTTGCACAGTACGACCAAATAATATAGCATTGCAAAGGAACATTGATTACACACGTCTAACCCCCGATGCAATAAGATGGACTTTTGTGTATTGGGCCCCCCAAGGGTATATTGTACAACTTAGAATAGCGAATCCAGGAGCTTTCGAGACGCCTCCACGCCAAGCTGTAGAGAACAGTCATTAAGGGATTGAATAGGCAATATGAAGAGACCTACGAAAGTAGCTGCGTTGGCTGGGAACGCTCTACCCATTGCGGGACCAAAACCTTTCCAGAGCGCAGCAACACCATCCTGAGCGATGGTCTTCCGTGCACAATCCATGAAACCTGAGTAGGTACCGGTAGGTGCGGATTGGAGGCGGGATTTCAACACCTACATCAATCAACGTCAACATGCAGCCAAACATATAAGATAGAGGGAAGACGTACATCGGGTGGTATGGCGATAGCCCACATTGCTACGCCTGCGGTTCCACCAGCAAATATGATGGCACCGAGGTTCAAATCAGCGGGTGTTGCACCCGCTGGCGTCAAAGCTTTCTTGGTCACTTCATAGGCTGCAAAATAGCTGGACAGGGATAAATAAAGTTTCGTGGTATTGTCGGGTTGAATACTTACGCAGCACTCCCTGGTCCATCTCTAGCCAACGTGGCAAATGAACCACGGAAGATACTCCGCATACCGCCTTCTTTATATAAATGCTTCATGACGTCCAACACACCGGTATACTGACGCCCCGAACCCCCTTGACCTTGGATCTGGGATAGAGGTTTTAGATCAAGTGGAATGTTGTAGGAATGAAGTACGGACCTGGAGTAGAACCTTTGCCCGCTCGACTGGAGCAGTAACTAATGTCGTTGGCACGGCCGACAGGAATCCGGCAGCTGCAAGCTCCCCTGTCGACAAAACGTCGCTGGAGCGATTGGGTGTAGCTGATAGTATGAGTTTCTTCGACGCATCATATGCCTGTGTACGTCGGTGAGTCTAGGCAGCAATTACTATAGGTGAAGGGGGCGCACCCAAAACGACAACGCGAAGATGGGTGTAACGCCCAACAATGGAGGCACCATCCCTCGGTACATCCTTTCAGCCGTATCTTAGCAAATATACGAGGTCATAGCAAAGTGTCGGAACGTACCCTCGCACACCATCCCGCGCCAGAATCTGCTTCACAACATCGACGGCACCAGTGTACGCCCCAGGCGCTGCCGTCTGCAGCCGAGTCTTTGTCAAGTCGAATGGATGACCTATAAACGACGTCCATGAGAACGTAGAACCGAAAAAGCTCAGTGCTTCCACGAACCAACGAGAACGGCAGAGACACCGCCAAAACCACCCGCGATGAAAGCCTTGATAGACTCTGTTGTCGCGTTTCCACTGAACTCTTCCGCCGCTGGTGCCTCGCTGCTCTGTAGATGTTCAAGGTCACCGGGTCAGCGATGAGCATGGTGTATAAGGTCGCTTGACCAAGAATCTCCTCACCATCGTGATCTCTTGATTCGACTGGTTCAAAGGCAAGTTACGAGGAAAACCAGGGATTGATCGAGATTATAGGCTCGGGCCTCCGTGAATTGCAAATGCCGGTCCAGGTGTGGTCGCTTGCCCCGAAGGAGGTGCATGGTGTCCCCTGCCCCTCGGCAGGGTCACTTTGTCCCCCGCAACATGTGAATAGTCCCTCTTCGTCCAACAAACCCGCCCAATCGCCATGATCAGATATGGCACAGTCATAAATTAGTACATGAGTGCAAAGGTTCTATACATATTATATATTTCTATCTACGCAACCCCAATTATGATAAGAGACACTAAGCTTCATCGTCCTGACCGAATCCACCAACAGGCTCATACGTAGCTTCTGTGGTATCTCTTCTCCATACAGCGCGAACCCCGAAGAAGAACAAGCAGATAAGCCCGACGCCGAAGACACCCACACCGACAGGAGCACCAATCTCGAACCACCATGAAGGTTGATATGGTTCAATGAGCGAGTCGATCAAAATCACACCGCCGGTACCACTTCCAATAGTTGACCGGCCCCATGCAAGCACGCGACCGTAATCATCGCGTCCTTCTGTACCGCGTGCACCTTTGATACCGACGACATACGTCCCATCTTCTTGCTGCCTGAAGACAACATCTCCGTAGGCGGCATTAGGTGACTGCAATGTAGAATATGTCACGGAATCATCCATGACTAATGGTCGATTGTTGTTGAGGTCATCGTGGGCATCGAAGCGTTGTTTACTCGGCATGGGAATGAGATGTTGGGCGACGACGCTTCGAAGAAGATCCTCGTCCTTCGTCAGTTCGGTCACATTGTGGCTTTTGAATGCGTCATCCGACGGGCAGAGGAATGTCCAACCAACTGCGCCCAAGTCGGCCCATGGGGAGTCCTCTGGAGGAGCAGTCCCATTCAAAAACCAGTCCATCCCTGCTTTGTTGACGAGCGTAGTCATCGTCGTCACCTTGGCTGCCTTGAGTAACTTTCCAATAGTCAAGTCGACGGAACGAGGAATCAGAATATCCGTGAGTTCGTGTATAACTCCGGATTGCGTGAGGATGTTCTTGGTGACTAATTCGGAACGCATGCCCGTCCAACCACCACTGGCAGTGATCAGCATCGAGTCGTTAATTGCGTGGCGTTGGAGAGTGATGTCACTGCCCTCAAGAGAGGCAAATGTGCGCTGCGATCCGTTCTGCAGGGATTCGGCGTATTCTACACCGTCTAAGGTATGATGCAAGATAACTTTCTCTAGATCTGCCTTGGCCGAAGGGAGGAGGAAGTAGGCACTGACGAGCATCCCCAGGCGCTTGAAGGCAGAGTTGTCGGGGAAGAGGAGGGTGGTTCTTGGTGTAGTCTTCAGTACATCAGCTAGGGAAGTAGAGAAAATCGCCGACAAAAAGGTAGATAAGTCAATGAAGGTGAATGCAGTAGCAAGGGCATCCGTCGGAGGGGGAATCGGCCGAGAAACAAAGTAAATGTAGGTGCTGTTGGCATCTGCAATAAAGTAAGGAAGGATATTAATATACACGTCGCACAGAAGAAGGGTAACATACCGTGTTCGGCACTGACCCCCGCGCCGCCGAAGCTGATAGATGGGTCTACCAATGGTTTGCCTTTGTCACTTCCGCTAATCTGTACTTCCATAACTTGTCTTCCTCTATCCAACGCTGCTTCTTCCAAACTTGTCTCCAAGAGCATTCCTTGCTTGAGCTTCTTCTGTGTCCACTTGCCTGGAATGAAATGATATTGAAGCAGTCTCTTCAAATCCTCCGAACCTCGTTCCGGCAGGTCTTCATCTCCTAACAAAGAGATAGTGTCGTCACTGAGAGCCAGTACTGTGTATTTGGAATCCGTCGAGTTGATCAGGTGGGTCAGGTTGACGGAATGGATGAGGGAAACGAAGGTAGTGCAGTTCAGGGCAAGCAATGATTTCTCCGGTGTCACTTTAAGCGTGCCTGGAGGTATGAGCAACGAGTCCACGAGGTGAAGAACACCATTGGATGCGTAAATATCTGGCTGAATAAGTTGTGCCGAGGAAACCATCGTCTTGTCTGGAGAAACGACGACCTCGAGCTGAGAGCCGCTGAGGGTGGTGAGATTGAGAGCAGGTTCGAAAGATTCTGACCAGGCGATGTGCTTTTGTACTACAGCGTGCTCGTTTAATATCAACTTGAGATCATCCGTCGCGAATTGGCTTTCCAAGTAAATTCGTTCGTAGTCGTCCAGTACGTCCCAAGCCTTGTCGACAGGAAGGAACAGAGTAAGTTCGGCAGTCGTGTTCAACAACTTGATGATTTCTGGTGTGAGGACTTTGTGAAAGTAGGAGACAGAAGCGTGCTGCGAGACAACATGTGCTAGAGAAGATCGCGTGGGTTAATGCTAATAGACATAAACCTTGAACGTACCGAGATCGGACGGCGGTTCTAATACGTCCGCTATACCCAGCAAGACCCCATTGCCAGCATCTACTTTGCCCTTGGTTATCTCTGCCCCTCCGGTGCCAAATGCATCAACCCCGACGAAAGCGCGCCCTTCTCGGGCTGCTACCCGGAGTCGTTGTGGTTCGCCTCCCAGGGTGCCCCCTGGTATCGGCATCCAAGGGGGATATGGAGGTGGTTCTTTAGAAGGTGGGTCTACCGAGGTGTGAGGAAAGTGAAGTGTCTTGTGCACTTGTGGGTTGGGTTCGTTGTTTGGAAGATCGGTTATCGAATAATTCAATAGATGATACCACAGCTGCTGCCGAAGCTGCTCCTGCACATTGTCCTTGAGCTCCGTAGCGTCGTCTTGCAACATAGAATACAATCCTTTATGTTTCTTAATGGCGTCATTTGTCGGTGCAAATAACGTGCTTCCGTTGAGACGATTGAGAGTCGGGACAAGACGTGCACGCATGATGAGTTTCAAAAGGGACTCATAGTCCGGGTCGTCGCTGAGCGCAGTGATTAGTGTCTTTGAGGTTGTCGTTTGGTTGGAGGACCACGCGACTTGTGCGCCGTAGCAGACTACGGGGCTCAATACGAGGGCCACCAAGGTGTACCGAAGAGCAGGCCAAGGCCGCATAGCGTTATTATTGTGTGATTTCAGACGTGGTGGTGGTCGCGGAGAGAGATGCTGCGGGTGGACTGAGGCTACGAGGTCAATGGAGCAGTCATGGATTTCAAGCAAGGCATTTTAGCGCCACACATAATCATGGGCGCCTATTACATGTGCGAAGATCACTGGCTCGCTTCGCCGCTTCGAGTCACGAATCTCCTAGAAATGGCCACAACGAGAAGAAAGCCAAAGGTTCGCTAATCCGTACTGCACCTCAGAATATTATCTCAAATATCAAAGGTTTACCCTTTGGATCTCGTCAAAGACAAGTCGGATAAGTCCGCTATCGTCCTGGTACAGTAAATCCACCTCAGCGTAACAAAGCTGTCACCACTTACTTCCCAGCGCTCGTAGAAAACATGGCTCACCGACGACATGCCAGACATGCCTATACCCCAGGGCCCCCTTGAAGAGGGGAGGATTGTCATACATTACGTTGGATCAGGACCAATTGTCGTTGATGAGCAGGACCTACAACTTGTGGATCGCCCTAGCTTTCAGCCGGGCGACTGTTGTAGGCGCACCTCGGGCGATATAGAATCAGGCGTGGTTCTTAACGTTCAGGCCAAAGGCAAACTCTATCATGTTATTAACGGTGAAGCCGTCCCTGGATGGAGAACAGTCGACGACATAGATACTTCCCTAAAGCCACATGTAGGTTATTACATCGTATATAATGATTGGATTGGCGAGGTGAGTTATATCCCCTTTGGACGAATTCCAGCCCACTATCTTAACGGAGCCTCTAGGTAGTCGACGTGAGCCTCACACAACTTCCGCAGGCGCCCTGATTTATTTAATTCCTGATAGGTTGTTGACGAAGTTCTTGTAGAGACGAGTTCAGGTCAACTAGTCAGTTTCTCCGAACTACGTTCACCTTTCGTAGCTGGCGATATAGGGCAGGTTAGTCTTGAAACGATCGCATATACCTCCCTGTCGTGCATTGACGCTTTCTCCCTAGGACATATTGCCCTCAGATTTAAAGCAAAGAATTTTCACACGTATTTCCAACCCCAACGAACCCGACACCGTCCTTAACGTCCAGCACATCGTATATGCTATCTCTTGGTTGGCGATCAATCAGACGGTAGGTCTCATCACTACGGGGTGCATTCCTCATAGAATTAATTTAAGCGCACTTCCTTCAGCTCTCCCCCGCAGAATTGCAATCGCGCACTCCCCCCCAGCGGTATTGGTACGGAGACGATCTAGCCAAGCTCACCTATCTCAGGGATCCATATGCACCTTTGACCGCTGGCGAGGGGGTAAGTGACGTTGATGCTACGGTGTGAGGTAAAGAAACTAATCCGCATTTCCAGGTTGTCTTGAAAGACGTAGAAAATGCACCGAAATCTACACATACGGACACTAGTGACCCTACTTTCTCTTTCACCGTCCACCGGTGCGTTGTCAGTGAGACGCAATCAGAGGTTACCGTTCTGTGGCAGAATGGGACCCAGGAAGTGTTACGCTCCTCTGACCTTGCTCCCTATCCAGTCGATGATCATGATTGTTGGTAAGTTGGTAGCTGCTTGTGGCTGTGGTCTATCTGATGTATTTGCAGGCCAGGTGACTACGTCGTTTGGAAGGGCGAGGGGAAAGAACACTCTGTGGTTGTGCAGAAAGTGAACCCAGCTGAACGGACAGCCACAGTCCTTTTTACCGATTCCAATACCACTGAGCTGGTGTCTCTCCTCGAGTTAGATCCTCACGGGTCGGCGGATCCCGAACTCCTTGGCTCGCCAGACGAGTACGGTGTGGGCCAAGGCGACATCGTCTTCATTCACCCCGAAGGGCAGACAAACGGACACACTCCGCCGCATGTACCACGCCTCGGTGTATTGGAGCCTTGGGCAATGGAAGCACCTGTGTACGGCGAGAATGCCTCCAACCTCGGTTGGCGGAAGGAATTGTGCACCATTGGTTCTAGCCTCGTCACGCCACGGAAGATAACCCCTCCAGGCCGGATAAAGGATAGTAAGGATAGTAATGGATCCTTGAATTGGCTTGGTCACGTGACGAATGTACGTCTCCTCACCTTGTATTACCAGACGTTTGCATCGACTTACAATGTGGCGATAGCTGCGTTTAGATGGCAGCGTCGAGGTTACACATCCTGATGGAACGAAGGCCACATATCCTCTTGTACGGCTTACAAAATTATATGACACCTCGGAACAGCTTGAGGATCTATTAGATCACGACCATGACCACGACCATGGGGAGGACGACGAGGATGAAGACGAGGGCGATGATCAATGGATTCTTGATGCAGCGGCTTCGTACGAGTTGGGATCTGATTCAGATACAGACATGGAAGGCACAGAAGACGCAAGCACAATTCCGCACCCAGTCGAACTTAAAGCCAATCAAGCAGACGTATCGATGGACACCTCCGACGACTCCCCCGTTGACCATCGTGGTGACCAAGTTGACAAAGATTCCCGTTGGAAACGATTTGAAATTCTCTCTTCCACACCGCGAGATCATGCGTTCTATTCGTCTTCACCCGCTCAGCCCTCGAAGAGTTTCCTCGGCAGATTACAACGAGAATACAAGATACTGATGAGCAGCCTGCCTGGTACGCCTTCTATCATTTATCTCATACTTGACTTTGTCCAACCAGACACATTGGTGTAGACACTATCTTGGTCCGTGCTTTCGAGGATCGCACAGATCTCCTACGATCACTCATAATGGGCCCAGATAACACGCCCTACGAGGACGCTCCGTTTGTCATCGATTGGCAACTAGACTCCAACTTTCCCAATAGCCCACCAATCGCACACTTCCATAGTTGGACGAATGGTAACGGCCGAGGTACGCTCATGGGTTCATTTATGTTATCTTGTGTCTGTGTTATCTCACTCGTTTCTATCAGTGAATCCGTGAGTTATGTCTGCCATAGTATATAACGGTGTGATCAATACCTGGCCCAACAGAAACCTTTACGAGGAAGGCAAAGTTTGTCTGTCAATCCTTGGTACTTGGCAAGGAGACCGCACGGAATCATGGAGAGCTAATCGGTCGTCCTTGTTGCAAGCCTTCGTTTCAATTCAGGGCTTGGTTCTAGTCAAAGAGCCGTGCGTACCACTTGTACTTTGTTCGACATATTCATTCGGCTAATCTTTTCCTGTAGCTGGTATTGCGAACCAGGCTTTGAGAAGATGCGTGGGACCGATGATGCTACCATGAACAGGTTAGATCGATTTCGTCACACTCATCCCAAGGTTAACCCTAGAATCGGAATTGTAGCCGGCTTTATAGTGAGAAGGCCTACGTTTTGACGAGAGCGTTCGTGCGTCGTGCCCTGGAAACCCCGCCTGGTGGTCTCGAATCTGAACTTCGATGGATGTACTTCGACTGTGGGCGCCTCAAGAAGGTTATCTTACAAGCCCGTTCACATATCAATGTAAGCCAAGCCCACGGCGAGCAAGATCCTCTGGCTGCCATCCCTCGGCTGACTACAGGAGGCATCATCCTCCTTGAGCGAACGCTATCCAAGCTTGAGGCGCTGCAGGAGGCCCACGCAAGCACTTAGAATACGCACCTATTACATGTTGTATCGCTAGGTCGTGAATCTGTAACATGTAGCTGAGCTAGGAGGAAAGAAAGATATATAGCACAAAAAAGATAGATAACACAGAAAGATACATGCGAAGCTAATCCTCGCTTGTCTTCTTGCTTTTCTTTTCTT
Source organism: Pleurotus pulmonarius (assembly GCA_012980535.1). NCBI lineage: Eukaryota > Fungi > Basidiomycota > Agaricomycetes > Agaricales > Pleurotaceae > Pleurotus > Pleurotus pulmonarius. The sequence goes on from SJKF01000002.1 coordinate 1,873,547, forward strand.
TCTTCTCCTTTTTGCTCTTCTTTTCCTTTTTCTCGGACCCAGCTTCCACCTGAGGAACTATTAGAAATGAGGAACGCGAGAGTGGAATGTCGCCTACCTCGCCTCCCTCCTTCGCCTTCTCTTTCTTGGCCTTCTTCAAGGCCTTCTTCTCCTCCTTCGACAACTTCACCTTCTTCACAGTGTGCTCCTCCTCTTCATCAACGTCCATCTCTTCACTGCCGCGCTTCTTTTTCTTCTCCTTCTTTGTGACGGTAGCCTCTAACGTAGTCAACGCCGGTCCTGAATTGGGGTCGCCCATCTCCACGTCGTGGTCATTGTCCTCCAACGCAAGATCTTGCATGACTTTGTGGATGACATCGGCGTTTTTCGACGGTGGGGCCCCAGTCTCGAAGAAGTTGAGGCGCTCCTCTACTTGGGCACGCAGCGCTTCACCATACTTGGCGGTCGGAACGTCTACAGTAAATGAGCATCTATCGCGACGCTCGAAGTCAGCGGAAAAATCATACCTGAATAACAATCTATCCGCGATGCGATCGAGCATTTGTTGGCGAGGAACCGTGATATCCGGCCCTTGAATTTGGGTCCTGCACGGCCAATGAACGAGGAGTGATAGAGAAGACCGTACTGAGGTGGACGTGAGGTCGAGTCTTGAAAATAATGATATACTAAACAACGACTTACCTTGGGAGTATTTCCCTTCGTCTTCAAAGCACGGAACAGGGCCTTTTCAGCTCCCAATATCTGCACAGTGCTAGCCGGGTACTTGCTCAGATTTGTGAGACTTCCGGCGTGACTTATCAACCTGGCGCCGACGCGTTCACCTAGCAGTGCCGTTAGACTAGGGGCAACCAGATTCATCTTCTCCGAGAGGTAAGATATCAAGGACTTCCGGTATTCGGACAGAGATACGACACGACCAGCAAATGCATTGATATTCAACATGTCAATCTCAGACAGTGATGAGCCCATGGATCCACGGGCAGCATCGAGAATATTTTGGGCAATGGTAGTGTCGTCTCCAAGCAAGGCCGCAAGATCTGGGAGCTTTTCCTCGTCAAGAGTATCTTTGTCACCAATGAACTGCGCAACACTCGCATATTGTTGGTTGTCGGGAACGAGTTTGACGAGCTCTGGGAAGTGGTATCCGTACCATTCACGGATACGCATCGAAAAAAGGTTGACGTCCTTGTCGAGTTGATCGAGGAGCGCAATTGCCTGGATAATCATGTTGTCGATACGATTGACGTTGAACTTTAGCTTGGCGCGTGAGTAGGAGTGACCAAGACCAAGTTGCGCCTTGATTAGGTCGTCCGATTGGAGTCCCTTGAGGAGTTTGGATGCGTGAAGACGGATTCCTCGGATGATTTCCTGCGCTTCGTCCGACACATCACAGGGAATTTTTAACTCTGCCTTGATGCTCGAAGCCAATGCAGAATCAGATACGGCCAACACGACGGTGGTCTTTTTTGAGGGTTTCGGAATGTTGAGCTCGAGGAGGGAATGTAGATATTCGTTGACAATACCTGATAAGTATTTCAAAGATCATGAGTAGGCTGTATCCAGAGCAATAAGTCCAATTGACCTTCAGAGATATCGTTCGCATTCTCCAATGCCTGAGCAGCACTTTTGTATGGCGAAAAGCTGAGCAGCGACACAATTTTGCCAAATTTCGATAGATCCTTCAAAGAGGACTGCATTGCCTCTGACTTGAGGGCAATATCATCTGTGAGCTTGACTTCGAATATCGCATAGCCCGAGGCCGACTCGAACAGAGCGTGAGTTGGCGGCATTCTGGCCGTGGTCTTGGTCAAAGTTTTGAGATTGTCGGTGGCGCCAAGATCATCAGGGCATTTCAAATCGTGGGATATTTGATTCTCACGGTTATACTTTGTAACGATCATGATCGTATTTACTGCCACCGTCCGAGTCAGATAAATCGACGCCAATGTTATCCCACCAAAGTGCTGGGGAACCTGGGATGCCACTGTCAGAGGCCCATATTGCGTCCCGCATTGCTTCGCTTCGAGAAGAAATAGTCGTCCTCAGCAAATGTCACAACGCCAACTATGCTGCAACAGCGAAATTGCCTGCTGAAGTCCTTGTGATGGTCTTCGAGTGCCTTTCCCGGGCTCCCATACCACCGAGACCTCCCAAATCACCCAAATCCCCTCCATATACCCTTGCCACCCCTCCCCCCGAGTTAACTGAGCCCCCAAGGGTTCATTATACCTGGATCAAAGAGGTAACCCACGTCTGCAGTACTTGGAGGTTTATTGCCCTCGAAACCCCTCTTCTCTGGACATCGGCATTGCTGCGTCCAAACGAATGGGCAGAACAGGTCCTTCGACGCGCGCTGGGCGCTCCCGTCGATCTCCAATTTCCGGAGTTTACCCAAAACCATGCGGGAGCACTGAAGGAAACCGACACCGACCTCATTAGGTTGGCGTTTGCGCGGCCACAAAATATTCGATCAGTAGATATCTCGTTCGCGAGTCCTATGCTCAATGAAACGATGACGCTAATCAACTCACTGGTTGCGGAATCTCCATTCCCCCATCTCGAACGGTTGCAATTCTCCAGTGACCGAGTACAGTTCGAATTTCCAGACGAGTTATTCAGTCAATCCCGTTTACGTCATCTCAGTCTACAGAACTGCGTTGTGAACCTCAGTACCCCTCGGTTTTCGTCCCTCCGTACCCTCCGTCTTGAAACAGATCTTGGTTCCATCGGGGTGCTGGATGGACTTTCGGCAATGCCTGAACTTGAGGAACTCTTTCTACAGGACTTTGGGCACTCGCGGGACGCGATCATGAAGGATACACAAGAACCATTCGAGATGCCCATGTTGCGCGAGATTGCTCTCAAGTCAGATTACTCTCAAATCACGGATCTCTTCGAAGTTCTAATCGCGCCCATAATTTGCTCGGTCGTTGTAGAGACCCAAAGCCTGACGGACGTCCGGAGGGTACTACAGGTGTACTCTTTCCTCCAGATCGACCATCTCCCCCCAACCCGGTCTCAAGCATTGAGACTTACCGACAACGAAGAAGATTACCGTTTATTGCATTCATCAACAGCTCCGAATGGTGATAGCAAGACATTGTCGATAACTGGTATCGGAATTCTTCTCAGTAGACTTTGGGCATCTATTCCCAAGCAAAACCTACAATCATTCATTCTCATTTCTAATACCTTCGACGCTCCTGAACCTGAGCCGTATATGAGTCGTATCATCACATCCGTCTGGCATCTACCAACTCTACAGACGCTACAAGTTCCGTACTCCTCCTTCCTTGCGGCCTGCAAATCAAATGCCCTCACCGCGCCAATATTGCCGTCGCTCCTGAGCCTGACTGTAGAGTCTCGCATTATGACCCCAGGGAAAGCCTCGTTGGAAAGATTAAAAGAATGGTTGGAACGGAGGGAGGATCAAGGATCACCCAGCATTCCTCATCTCAGGCTCACAGGTTGTTTCGGGGAGTCAGATTTAGCACTCCTGCGGCCTTTGGTTGGGGATTGGATTACGGTACAAGTGGCCAGACTTTGGTAAACCCGAATCTGGGGATTTGAGCATTGCTAGGCGCTACGTCGATCACTGATTATTTATCTCGATTATCATTAAATGCTACTGGAGCATACGAACTCGGAGTACATTGTAAAGATACATTGCTCGAAGTGTGTCATTGCGTTTCGTCAATTCGCAGATTAGGGGGTACGAATGCCGTACTACCATCAGAATCGCGAGGCGGTGGTGAATCATGGGACGGAAGGTTGGTATCGGTGCGTTTGTGTGGAGATCCCAGAGGTGAGTAGTGTGAAGTCCGCTCGCTAGCCTCGATATCAGAAAAGCGATCGTCGGTGCGTTGTGTGCCGTCCGGTGTGACAGGACTTTTGAGGGACACGCCGATATGGTCGCTCGGGGATGAACCAACTTTAGAACGATTGGGAAGGAGCCGCGGTCGCGTGACGGCGAACAAAATTACGTTGAACAAGCCCGAAGACCAGAATGTAACGCTGGCGAAGGCCGTGGCCGCGAATGGAACAGATGCACCGGAGAACGACATCCATCGCGTGACTGTCATGGGGAACACAGTGATCGTATACACGGCGGGGTAACTGTGGAGATGTCGTCGTAGTAGTAGTAGAATGAAGCGAATGTCAAAAGTTAAAATGACGTACAATAACATTTGCACTGCAATCGCAGTGGTTCTGCTTCTATTTGTATTTTCGACGGAGAGAGGGTCCGATTCGACGGGCGTGATAGGCCTATGAAATCGCACACTGCACCCGCTGAAACTAAGGAAACCTTTGAAGAAGAGGGTTAACATAAGGGCCGACAACAGGGTAACAACGTACCTTTGACAAGGAACGCAAGGAGTACGTAGATGACAATGTTACCCATTGCAGCTAGCCACATCCAAAAATACTCTAGCGCTATTCGCTCGTCCTCGAAGTCATCAGTGATCCAGCACCCTGCAGTACGTACGGGTATCAGAAATCAAACTTCTGGACACATGATATGATCACGGACAATATTTAGTGTCACCATAGTAGCCTTGCGCTCCGTGCTTTGCTGAGGCGACGCCAGTAATGAGAGCCAGGAAAATCCAAGTCAACACGATGACAACAATCGTCGAAATGAATGGAGGGTGCCATCGCACGGCCAAGACGCAGAAGGTGTACACAGCGATGGCCTGGCTCGATTGATGAGATGATTGGGTTGAAAGGTGAGATGCTAAGCTTACTAGAGAGCTTGGTGGACGTTAGAAACCAAAAGAAGGAATACTATCTAGTAACCTCACCATAGCGCCACGCCAACGTCGCCCATCTGTTGGAAAATTCCTGGACTTTGTTTAGCGACAGTTCAAGCAATGTTCTGGAGAGCCTGGTACCTTGGGCCGTACAATAGGTACCCTCTGTGACACCCTATGGAATAGGTTTAGTCCACATTCACGAACCACAAGGACACCTCTCACCATGTCAATAGTCCATTTCACTGTCATGATCCCCCCGATGCCTTGGACAACCTCGCATGCTAGGAGATTCATAAAGTAATAGTGAACGTGGGTTGACTTCCATCCTCGAGTAACTTCGGGGTTAAATGCCACGGAGGTCTGTTGAGACGAGCGTTAGCAAGCGCGAGGCTGCGAGGGTAAGGAGGTAGATACCCCGATATACAACAGTAGGCACAATACCGCGAAGGTGGAGAGGCAGGCCGCGACGACGACGAATATCAAGCCAATCTTCGTGCTCTGGTCGAAGTCGCCCGAAGGCATCTAGGCGGAGAAGGTGGAGGAGCCAGGACACAAAAGTACAGGAAAGGGAACCTAATCCATGAACATGGAGCGATAGATAAGGTCGTGTGGTGAGTATGGGGTCTGGCAGTAGCGCTCAGGTACACCCACATAATTAATACTGTGAAAAAGCGACAGGGAATATTTTTGATGGCAAAGTATTGATGCGATTGACTGATATGGGCATATCAGTTGGAAATTTATATCCATACATCCTCAATGAGGGTCACTGCAACGCAAAAGACCGAACCGCACGGCGGCAGGAGGTCCCCTTGTTCACATGTGGATACCTAGATACTATGCAGAGGCTGTGAGCCTGCCATATGAGTTCAAGAGAGCGAAGATTTGGCTTACCGGGGAATCTAGGTCAACTTTGAAGTCAATTTGGCAGCAACGCGTAATTATATTCTTGGAAATTGTAACAATTTCCAAGAATTCCATAGTGTGCAAGGGTCCCGGAGGCAGTAAAGTTGTGGCTGGTGGTGGTCGATCGCAAAGGTGACACCAGCGCTACCGGGTCCGGCAACTCTTGCCTGGTTACCACTACGGTCACGCTCACCGACTCCCTCGACATCGACCAGTATTGTGGGCAATGCGTCTCTGAATTCGTGGCCCATATACCACTCGCATGGCCCTTAGATTATTGTCGAAACCAGGTTTCAAATGCACTGCTAGCCCATTCGTCGCAAACTACCACGACTATGTTCGATGCGCTTCTCCGGGTGCGTCGATGTGGGAGAGATAACTGATGCGGACCCATTATACTGATGTTCTTGTTCAAGGGGGAGCGATGCGCATTCCACTAGCGTCGCCTAAAGTCATTGGTGTTGCCAATTCTCGAGGGAATAGGGGGTTTGTCCCATCGCTGTCTACTATTGCCTCCATGTGAACGCTGAAAGCTGCCAGTCATCAAGAAGATTTCTATTCCTTCGCGACGCTGTCTCTGAATCCGGAGGAACTCCGCATTAGTGTGAAAAAAGCTCATGGCATAGATTGGGACCCAAACAAAGTGGGAGATCTCTACGCAAGACAGGTTGTATTTGTAGGAATATACGACGGGTAAGCCCTACAATTTCCACGCAAAGATTCTAGTTGCTGACACCTCTATATAGACATGGAGGGTCCGCTGTATCTCAGTACCTTCGCCAGGAGCTACACGGATTGTTCGAGTCTGTAGATAAGTCTATGATCCCCGAGCTATACACATGGATCACCAAAGAAGTGGGAGGTTATTTCAAGCGGTATAGAGGCGGCCCGATGACTCCTTGGATCCATGGCATTGAGAACACATCTGAGATGGATTTGGAGGCACGAGCGGCGCTGGCTTTTTACGAGGTATGAAGTTATCATTTACATTCTTTTCGTTTCCACAGCACGTATAACTTTGACAGGTAGACAAGAACTTATCGTCTGATCCAGTTGCCCAAAATTGTGGAGCAACTGCATCTCTGATCCTGCTACATACCCTTGACAGCCCAGCGGCACCGTTCTTCTCTGCAAAGAAGACGGCGCTAACCGTGGCTCATTGCGGGTGAGTTGCTGAACATCAGTTATTATTGCTTATAAACGACAACGGCTTCCAGAGATACCCGTGTTTTGTTATGTTCGACAGATGGCGGCAGAGTATTCACAATGACCGAGAACCATCACGCAGACTCCCGAGTTGAATCCGCGCGCCTGCGTAAAATGATGGGTTCAGCGTTAATCACTGATTCCTTTGGGGAATCTCGGTGCGTCCACCTTACTCCTTCGGTCTCTCCATTCTGATCAATTATCAGTTGGATGGGCGCATTAGCAAACACCCGCAGGTAACATTCATTTTCATTACCCCAGTCCTTAATTTACTGACTCCAACAGTCTCGGAGATCTTAAATACAAAAAGTTCGGCGTCACGCCAGAACCAGAAGTAAGAACTAAACTCCTAGAAGGTAGGGAATAAACGTACAAACCCCGTCTCATTGAATGGTATTAATTTTGATGATTAGGATCAGAATGGGCGTATATTGTCGCCGTTTCAGACGGTGTATCATCCATGCTATCTGACGACGAAGTCGTAGACTTAGCCCGCGGTTGCAAAGACCCCAAAACCGCAGCTGATAGAATTCTTTCGTTCGCGCAGGAGTTGGGCGGTGGAGACAATGCCACAGCAATTGTGGTACCCCTAGCGGGCTGGGGTCATATTATTGGGCCTGACAAGACCAAGGCTTTACGGGAATACCGCTTGCAACAAGCAGGTGCGTGCTCTTGAGCTTCAGTTCCACAGCGCGAACCTAACATTGATAACTCAGCTGGGAGTGAGCGGCTTCGGAGAATGTGAGGCCGGTACAACTCTGGATTTGGACATAGAATACACGAAATTATTTATCAACGACATCGAACATATTTATTTGCTGTCATATCTGCGCTGCAGCGTGCCCATCAGCTCGAAGATCCGACCCCGCCGCCCATACTAACTCTCCCGTGTCATTCTTGACTTTCTGTATGACTTGACCACGACCCATCATGCTTCTCCCAAACCCAGTGACGGGACGGGCATCATGACCTAAATCTACGCGAATGATAGGTAATAAGGCTCCGTTCAGGTCTTTCCGTAAACGGAGAGCCCGACGTACCTCGAAGCTTCGCAATGGTCTCCGCGGTGATGCCTTCTTCGAAGTAGACCTCGCTGTTGGCATCAACGACGTTTCCTGGCTGGCGAGCGCCTTCGGGCATTCCGGGAGAGATGCAAAACCTGGGCGCATCCAGAGCATCTTGGACTGTGAACCCTCGCAAAATATTCAGAAGCACTTGGACGTGTCCTTGTGGCTGAATATCCATTGTGAACGAGTAGGATCCGGCGCTCTAAGGATATGACTCACTTGCATATATCCACCCATCACACCGTATGATAGGAACAATTCCCCATTTCGAGTCGCCAACGCCGGGATGATTGTGTGGTAAGGCCGTTTGCCGCCCTACACTGCCTGTGAGTTTCGCTAACTGATGCCCCGATATCACTCGCCTGCAATTTGTTCGGGTGCGACTCATCGAGGATGAACCCACTTCCCCGATTCTGCAACGTGAAACCGCATCCTTTTGGCACAGCTAAAAGGGAAGTTTAAATTGTGGCAGTCAATTGCGAAATCAAGGGAGTTACCGCCCGTCCCAAAGCCTCGAATCGAAGAGCAAGATAAGTCCACTGATCGTTATGCGCATCAATCAACCAACATACCTGCGAAGTTACTTTGAATGTAACTACAGGCATTGCCCCATTGATCGGTCACTGACGTGCACTAATAGTTTATACCTGTTCCTCGAGGAATATAACCGGTAAATCACATACCGGTGAAGTAAACGGTATCTGAGGAGTTAAAGGGCTTCCCCTGTTCCGTTGTCAGTCAACGGGGAAGGCAGTACAGTGATGATCCTTACATGTTCTAATTTATCGTTAGCCTTGCTAGCATCGAAAGTCGCGGCTCTGGCAGCAAGATATTCCTACAGTCGCATTTCAGACGCAAACTGCGCGAAAGAAGGGAGTGCACTACTTTGCTCAGCAATTCCTTGACAGGGACTTTGCCGAAATCGGGGTCAGTAACATACCACTGACTGTCTGTTGATGGGACATCAGTGCATTATTCCTAGCATGTCATTTATAATTAACCTGCAAAAGCGAGCCTATAGATAGGTTAGCCGCTGAATCCCGCAGTAGATGAGACAACGAACCGCATGGCCTCGACTACGGCGTGGAGATATTCGGCAGAGTTGTGCTCCAATTGAGAAAGAGGTTTGATGAGCCCTTGTTCCTGCAACTGTTCAAGGATCCCGAGAGCTAAAAGTGCCGTTATGCCTTGTCCATTTGGCGGGCACTACCAATAACATTTAATTTGATGACCGCACGATGCCGTTATGCCTTACCTCGTAGACGGTGACTTCTCCAGCATATGTGTAGGAGATAGGATCGACAAACGTCGTCTGGTGTTTCGCTAGATCGTCGAGTTCCATCACGCCCCCTTTGCTCTGGATTAGCTCTACAATCGCTTCCGCGACACGCCCTTTGTAGAATCCATCCTTCCCTTTGGTGGCGATCTCTCGGAACGTCTGCCCAAGAGTAGGGAATTTCTTGACTTGGCCTGGTAAAGGTGCTTTTCCGTTCAAGAGCATCTCATCACCGTTAGGCGATGCATTCTGGATGAGCTTCTCAGAGCGCTGCCACTAAAGTTAAAGGGGGATCAGCATCATAGACGACCATTGAAGTAACATACTGACCGCGTAGCTGTGGAACTCAGACACAGGTACTCTGTGGGAAGCTCAGTAAGCGCGAGTGATTATTAGCTTAAAATTGTTACCCCTCCTCTGCAAGCCTTATGGCGGGTGCCAGCACTTCAGCCACAGAAAGGTTACCACTCCCGAACTTAACGACGGTGTCAACCCATGCGGCGGCAGCACCTAGCGAACAAAGGCGAGCTGAGAGAACCCGAAAGAGCACACATCAAGGTGCTATAACGAACCTGGTACAGTGACTGAGTTGAGATCCGTGGCGGGGATGCGTAGATCACCTCCTGGAAGTCTTGACTTGGCATATTCCAAAGTCAACTTCTCAGGCGAGTGTCCAGAACCGTTCAGAGCCTTCACGACGCGGGTCTTCGCATCGAAGAACAAACAAAAGGCGTCACTGAGAGGTTATCATTATCAGTAGTGTATTCTAAGTTGATCGGAAACGAAGCTTACCCGCCAACACCACAACAACTGGGCTCGGTAACATTCAGCGCAGCAGAAGTTGCGACGGCGGCATCAGCTATACACTAAACAGTTAGAAATAATACTTTGCTTTGAAAGGGGGTAAAGCGGACCTGCGTTACCACCCTTTCGGAGGATCTCCAAGCCAGCTTCAGTGGCCAAAGGCTGACTTGACGACACCACACCTTTAGTACCGTATACGACTGACCTGCGACTCGGGAAACGTCCTGGGGTCAGCTCAGGCTGGTCGACCTTCGCCCAATCGATTTGAACGGGAGAAACCATTGTGGTCAGAGCGTAGATAGCGTCGCAAATATGTATATTCAAATTTCAAGCCATTCTCAGCGGGCCCCCGCTCCGGAGGTGCTTGAGAAATTATGGATGGGAGCACATGTACATGACCAGCTGAACTGAGGATGGTGCAATCGGTACTCTGCTGGTGTGGCATCCCCTAAAGGTAACATGATCAAGATCTCGAGTCGGACACGGGCGCGCGAGCTTCATACCATCATCCTGGAATGTCTCTTCAAGCCAAACTTCAAGTAGTGACTTCGGAATTCCAGAAACTGCAGCTTGACCTGTCGAATGCGGTCGAAGCGAGGCAACGACTGGAGGCACAGCTATCCGAGAATCAGTTAGTCAAGAAGGTGCGATCAGCTTGAAATGGTCCTGCTCGTGGATGTCCAAAGCTTTGGTTCAGGAATTCGACCAACTCAAGCCAGAGAGTATTGTGTACAAACAAATAGGCCCAGTACTAGTCAAGCAAGATCAGTCAGAGGCAAAGAGCAATGTCGATACGCGACTCGAGTTCATCACAGGAGAGATGTTCGTGATTTCAAGCGTTATTTCTCAGCGTTCCTGCTGACCAGTACACAGTAAACGCGTAGAAGGCCAGATAAAGGAAATCGAACAGAAGAGCGAAAAGAAAAAGACAGAGGTGAGCCACAAATTTCATTATTATACTCTAAATAGACGTGACCCTCGCCCTCATTCGCCAGCTACTTGAACTGCAGACTTCTATGCAGCAGCAACAAGCAAAAGCTGGTCAACCAGCAATCAAGGCATAGCCCCCATATGATTTGCAAAATCTGCTCTGCGCGAGGTCATGCAGTTGCTGAGGATTGTGTCGGTTGTGATGGAGACAATGGGGAGGCTGGGATTCGCTGTGCGCGAGCTTGTTCACGTTCGCCCTCGGGGCTTTTCAGAACGCGCTCTAGTGTGAATCGCTTGCTTGCTGATACTGGTGGGCAATTGCGAATAAGGACAACATCATCTTTGCGGAGAACTACGTGATTTCAGCTCGTTTCACAGGTTGTATGCCACATAGATCAGCAAACTTACTGTTACTGGGGTCGTGAGTCAAGAATTTGGTACTTCGTTCGATACGCTGCAAAATAATGAGTTTCATTGCCTAGGCAGAAGCAAGGCTCTTACCTTCCCGGTCAACTTGTGTATGACCCAGCGCGATACAGTGACCGTCGCTGTCTTGTTCATGAAGCCAGCTTTCGTGACCACGCCAGTGAACGCCATCGGAGGCATGGTTGGATGTTTTGGACGGAGGAAGAGTAGTGCACCGTCCGCCGAGAGCGTCGGAGAAATGTCCGTAGACCACGTGCGATTCAGAAATAGGGTTGTAACAGGAGAACGGCACTCAACAACAGCAGAGATAGAACTGTCTATTATGACGAGGCACAGCGAAAGGTTGTAAGTAAGCTACAATACACTATGATATGTATAATTTGATGATCTTAAGCCCGAGCGATGCTATAAATGCGAAGTCTAAACTTGAGTGAGAGTCGTAATAATCATGGCGAGTCCGTGAAGGCGAAACAAACAACCAGCGTTTATGTGGGAGCGTACTTCGACTTTTTCCTCAAATGTGGTCCAAATCTACGAGGATATCAGACACCGTCCCATCGTTCGAAGTTGTGTCAACTTACTTTATCAGAACGAAAGGGATGGGCATCATCGCAACAGCGACAAAACCTAAGAGTGACGATGCCCATTGAGGGCCTAACGCCTTGTACATTTGGCCAGCGAAAAGCTACGCGATATTATCAGAACTTGCCCCTTCCATTGCGTTTTAGGGCTACTTACTGGAAAGCCGGCTCCGGCTAAACTTCGTACAACAGTGTTGCTGGCAAGGGCAGACGCGGCGGCCATGAGGTAGGCATCAATAATATACGTGAAGAGGGGAAGCTAAGAATGGATAAATACGCGAGAATTTTCTGGAAAAAAGTGGGCTTACGAAGAGCCAACTGATGGAAAAGCCCATAAGAACGCCGGACGTGAGCGGTGCCCAGTAAGAAATACTTGGATCAGACGTCCACCTGCAGAGGTCCTTTCAGCAACATGATGAGGTGTTATAAGTGTAGAACGAAACTTACGCAAACCAGAAGAAAGAAATGGCGTAGAGGGGCGCGGCAATCAACGCCATTTCCAAGCGAAATTCTGGGGGCACAGGTGCAGGCGCGAGCTCTAGGGCTTTCCTTCGATAACGAGGGGCAAATATCAAGACATACTACGTGGAAATGTTAGAAAGTCCCGATGTCAAGCTGAATACGAGTTTACCAGTGTCACGGCAGTGCAGCCACCCAGGGGGACGCTCAGGAACATGAGACCGGATATGCCGAGGTTGAATCCATGACCTTGGGTATAGACAACCGGGTACGCTTCAAATAGCAGGTACAAGCACCCATAGACGAACTGAATGAAAGAGTTAGCAGAATAAAGTATATTCTCATAGAGCGAGACCCACACTCATGTACGCGGTCATCGCGATCAACATGGGCTCTGTGAAGAGCATCTTGAACGGTCTGGCCAGCGTATGTTCCAGACTTTGCACGGCAGTACGCTTGACTCTTTCCAACGGAGCATAGTATCGCTCATCGCCTGTTTCCTTACGCAGACGTTTTGCCTTCGCCACGAGAAGGACGGGTCTAACGACAATTATCAAGGGGAAATTCTGCTTCGAGCGGAAGGCCACATACCGATAAGTTTCTGGAATAGTAAAAAAGATGAGGAGCCAGCATAGCCCAGCCTAATGAATGCACGGTGAAGACCGAAGAAAATCAAGGGGGGATAACGACTTACGAAGATAGTGAGGATCCAGAACACCCATCGCCATGATACCCCTGCAACGGCAAGAAATCCAGCAACCGTTGGTCCTAACGCGGGACCACTAAACGGAGCGACGGTGAATATTGCCAAGGCCTTTCCCCGCGTCTCCGCATCCCAGACGTCAGAAATAAGGGCCCTGAAACCCAAGCGATTACTAAGTTGAAGCCGGTAAAGTTTACCGAATTTCTTACCCGGAATTTGTGAGAGGGGCAGCAGCGAAGAAGCCACCAAGGAAACGAAAGATAAGCACTGAGGCTGTATTCTTGGATAGAGCAGAGCCGACTTGAAATCCCTAATTGTGCTGATGAGAAGGCTGGAGATCGCACCTGGTGAATAAGCACGTACTGTGTAGGCGAGGAATGGCCAAACAAAAATAGGTCTCCGTCCGTATTGCTTCGGAGCATGTCAGGACATATGCATCATGGGTTCTCGTCTTACTAACCTCGCTGAGGGGTCCCCAGAGGAGCGGGCCCACGCAATAGCCGGCTACGAATAGAGATATCGTCAATATTCCTACTGTCTCTCCAAGATGGAATTCTTCCATCAGCTGGGGGACAATGCCAGAGGCTGCGAGCGTTCAATATGAACAAATCCAACGGTGTGCATGAGTGGATAACATACGCGCTGAACTTGCAAAGGTGCTATAGTATGATGTCAGAAACGTCTCCCTCAATAAATTTCTGTTACGCACGCATTCAAGACGAGGAGGCCACTGGCCAAGGTGAGATACCAGCGCTTCAACCGACTCCAATTCTGGGTAACCGCGGTCAGAAGAATTCTATGTCTGAGCCATTCTGCTACTCACGAAAGGGTTTGTCGCTTCTCCATCCTCGAACTGAACCAAGAAGGGATCAATAATCTCTGCTTCTACCTTGATGGCGGGCTCTCCGAATTTTGAAGCGTTCTCGAGATCATCGTCTATAGTGGTCGATGATCGCGAACCACCGCGATCGAGTTGTTGATCCATGGAATGAGTGCGCGCGTGAATGCATGACTATGACCAGTCTTATATATGTCGGCCTCTATTACTATCATATTGCACATGTATTTCAATTTTCCGAATCTTGACAAGGACCCTTAGCGATCTTTCAGGCGGGAGGTTTCGTGCGTAAGAAGGAATGACTTGGTTCACCGTTCCTTGCGCACACTGGATGCCGGAGAAACGATCGTCGGCATGGGCTCACGTGGAAGCTCTTGGCCGCCCCTGTTTCTCCACAACCACCATGGACTTCACCGAAATTTACAAGCAGACGTCCTCCCTGGTCGAGTTCAGCGCTGGCGCGCACTTTATCGCGACAGCAGTACAGGACAGGCTCATTATACGACGCGCTGATTCTTTCCAGATAACGCGAACTTGGCTTATCGACGCGTCTCCGTCTGCTACGTCGGTGCTCATGTCTTCGACCAAAGGTAAAGCATCGGCGGCGGCTAGCAGTTCCAGCGAGAAATCAATATCTCATATTGGATGGTCCTGTGACTCCGAGTATCTCTTTGCTGCGTGTGCAAAGAGCGGTACCGTTCAGATATTCAAACTTGCTGATGAGGAATGGACGGCACATATCGATTCAGGTGCGGAGGGCTTAGTGAAAGCAGAATGGGCACCAGATGGAAGAACTGTCCTTTGTTTCTCCGAATGGGGCGTACGTTGCTTGTTTGCCACACCGCCGATGTCTTGCTTCTCATCTCTTCAGCTCCCAGCTTCGAGTAACCCTGTGGTCACTGGTCACTGGTCGCGCAAGCTATATCAACTTCCCTATACACCCAGATAGAGGTACGTCAGCGTGCAGCATGTCAGTTACGTATGTCATATACTTGGCCAGGGTATACCTTTCGGGCGGATGGCCGTTATCTAATTATGGCTGAGCGACATAAATCGAAGGATACCCTTGGTCTGTACGATGTAGCTGAAGGCTACAAGCCAGTTCGCGTATGTCCAATTCTTCTCTGAAATTCCTTTACCTAAAACATCGCCCAATTAGCATTTCCCGCTACCTACGTCGTCTCTATCCTCGTTAGCTTTATCTCCCAGTGGGAACCATCTCGCAATATGGGAAGGACCCCTCGAGGTTCGAACTTTGCCTTCCGAAAGACCTGCATCTCTGATTCGTCTCGCCCTGCAGTATAAACTTTATATTATCTCCTTGAATGGCGATCTACTGGGATCTTTCGCCCCAGATCATGACCCTGGTTTCGGAATCCGCGGGGTTGCGTGGCACCCCACCGGCATGTTCCTAGCAGTTGGGGGTTGGGATGACAAGGTAAAGATATGGAGCATCCAACGGACCAATAAAATGCTCATGGCGCATAGGTCTACATTCTTGACAGCCTCAGCTGGGGACCGGTAGCGACGTTGGAACTAACAGGCCGTTTGGGAAGTAACATTGTACGCCATTCTTGAAGCTAATCCAGCAATCATTTATTGAGATATTCCCCTAGACTTTGTGGAGGGAACCTTCTCAATGGGTCGAAGATACGGATGGCCGGGGATTTCTTTCATGTACGCATACCATTGGTGCCTTTCTCTCGTATCTAATTCTTCGCTTCTTGTAGATGAACGGATACAGGGCCCTCAAACAATACCAATCGGCCGAGTAGACCACTCCAAACTCCCTAAAGCAGGCATCGTGCAAATGGAATGGAACAAAACAGGGACATTATTGATGACTCGATATGGTGGGCTGGTTATAGCACTTACTTGCCCTCGTCCTGATCAAGTCAATATAGAGAACGTCCCTAATGCAGTATACCTGTATGACTTCCCGACTCCGTCTCAGGAATTTGCACCGAAATTACGCTCTGTACTCATCCATTCTTCCCCTGTGTTGCAAGTGCGGTGGAATCCCATCCGCAAAGGTAATCTCGCCCTGTGTTGCGGATTGCGTAGTATATATACCTGGAGCGACGAGTGGCTCGGCGATAATGATGTAGAAGAGGAGATGGCTGAATGCATCGGTGTGCCCACTAGTGAGCCGACGTTCGTTGTCCCAAATATGCAGCTAATCCAGTCGCAGAACAATTTCAGACCAGAAGCTTCAAGTGGGCACCAGATGGGAAGGGAATAATTCTTTTTGACCAGGGAATTTTCTGTTGTGCCTTCGAAGTCCAGAAGGAGACCGAATCTTAGGACGCAGACATGCTTCCAGCTCGTCATCATTTTTTGTATGTCTTTGTTCATCATGTCCTACAAAGTTACTTGTCATGCATTTTGCTCAGAATGCTACAGCACGACTTGCGAAAGAACATATGAGGTACACTATTCAGACTCGACGCCAACTGGCCTCGGCCTCAAAGTTACGGAGTAGTCATGAAGATGCTGGAGCCAGGATGACGGTATCAAGCCACGCTCCAAGCTCTTGATTCACCTCGTCTTTCTTTTCCAAATGTAGCCAATGCCCCGCATCGAATTCCCGAATTGTTAGGTTCGGGCAAGCCTGCGTTGTACCGTGTATCTGCAGCTTAGCGATACCAATCGCATCTCTGTTCGCCGTGGCAAGAAACACGGGCTTCGAAATCGCAGGGGATCGGATAGCTACACCTGGGCGCGATAGTGAAACGTAAAGGCTACGCTCAATTCGAACGAGGTTAGACCCACCTTTGTCGTCGTCGCTCGAGGATCCGCTCGTCAAAACCTTGTACCAGCAAAGAGGGCCGGCCAAACCTCCCTCAAGAAGCTCCTTTCTACGAATTCGCCCTTCCTAATTCTCATAGGTTGAGTATATCCATCCGAAATGCAGCAGATTTTATTACCTCCTCGCTGACCCAAGGGCCGATGGCAGCAGTCTTTCCAGATTCAATCCAGGCACGAAGAACGCCGGTCGGCGCCAAGTTGGTCTTCCACAAACTGGCATCCTCTGCATACACCAGGCTGAAGAACGACTCGAACTAGTGCTTGAGTGTGAGCAGAGTCCGACTGTAATGGGATCGAGGATCGCCTCACATTCTCCTCAATGAGTTTCGGAGCATCTTCCTCCGAGAAGAACTTCCAGTAACCAATCAACTCGTACCCCACAATTTTTTTGGTGAGTGTGAGCGCTTGTTCTAGATCGAACTCGGGGCGAGGGCCTGTATATCCCCCACCGATGAAAGCGAAGGCGATGAATCGGTCTTCATACAGGTCCGCCAACCTGGCTGTGACTATCGAACCCCTGAGATGGTAAGCGGATAGTACCAGGGGTAAAGGAGATTTGTAGCTACCAATCATGTCCAACGACAAAGCATCGCTTGACGTCCTCTTTGTCGAGGATTTCGATGATGTCTTTGCAGATGAGGGACTTTCTGTACACCTCTGGATCGGTGGGAATGGACGTCCCTCCATATCCCAGCATGTCGGGGACGATCAAGCCGTATCCCAGGTCCTTGAAGTAGGCTACTTGATGTCGCCAATCGTATGATGTCGACGGGAAGCCATGCAACAAGAGAAGGTACGGGCGATCTTGTTGCGGTTCTACGGCGAGGTAATGATAATCAAATCCCCTCGACGTCTTGAAGTCCTTGTACAAGCTGGGGTCCATGATCAATTCTGTGGAACAGTACGCTACGTTGCCTTGGATTTATATACTGGGAACCTGCCATGTGACAGGTCGTAACAAAACCTGATGTCCGTCGGAATGTGGTAAATGGAGCTCGCAAGTGGTTAGTGTCCGAAACTACAGGAAATACCATAATCACTTATTACGGGCTCAGGTGGAAAAGCTATCTTACAGCCGGTAAGAGTCACAACTCGAAGCCCCCTTTCATCTCATTTTAGCAACACTCTCACCCACTGCATCCAAATCAGCGTGTACCCCATGGTGATGTCGATTGGGTGCAATCGATTCTGTAAGAATACGGCACGGTCGGCTGAGATACACGTACTCCGCGAGTTCGGGGACTGGATGACTTCTAGTATTCTATGGCGTCGAGATGCGGTTGCTGAACACGGGGTTCATCAGGAAGAGAAGGACTACCCAAGGCTAGAAGCGCTGATCGAGGGCATCAACGTGGACTGTGATGTAGCGCCTTAGACCGCGACGTTTGGGCGTTGCCGAGGATGGGGAAGGGTACGCTGGATGGAGTTGGTTCGTGCGAGAAACAGCAGAAGCAAGACCATCAACGTAACGAAACGGATTGCTAGAAAGGTTACATGCTAAGGGAGGAAACTAGCCTCGAAGTTACGGAGGAACTAGGCCGACGCTGAGGCCAATACGGCCTTCAACCACGCTCCAAGCTCTTGATTAACCTCGTCTTTCCTTTCCAATTGCACCCAATGCCCCGAATCGAACTCATGGACGATGAGGTTGGGGCACGCTTCCTGCGAGACGGGTATCTGCAACTTGGGGATGCAAATCGCGTCCTTGCTTGTCGCGCCGAAGAACACAGGCTTCGACACTGCGGGAGATTGAATCGGGACACCTGGGTATGACCGCCGAATCAGAGTCAAGGTTATTTAGATCGTTGCGAAGACGCGGTTAGGCGCACCTTTGTCGTCGTCGTTCATGATCCCGCTCGTCGCGACTTTGTACCAGCAGAGTGGCCCGGCCAAACCACCCTTCAAAAGTATATCGCGATGGATTTTTCGGTCCTAGGGAATAACGCACAAATCAGCGACTCGAAAGAAAGTTCGCGTGTGTTATCTTACCTCCTCAGTAACCCAAGGCCCAACGGCGGTCGTCTTTCCTGCCTCTATCCACGCACGAAGGACCCCGGTTGGTGCCATGTCGGTCTTCCACAGACTCGCATCATCTGCGTACAGGATGCTATCGAAAGACTCAAACTGTAACTTAGGGTGAGCAACGATAGGTCATGTATATTGTAGATCGCAGGCTTACATTCTTCTCGATGAGTGCAGGCGCATCTGCGTCGGAGAAGAACTTCCAGTAGCCGAGCAGCTCGTACCCGACCACTTCCTTGGTCCACGCGAGAACTTCATCCAAGTCAAAGTCTGGGTTTGGGGGTGCATACCCTACGGCGAAGAAGGCGAAGGCGATGAACCGGTCTTCGTACAGGTCCGCCAACCTAGCAGTAACGGACGAGCCCCTGAGATGGGAAGGTCAGCCTCAGGGGATATAGGAGGCACCTCGGAATTCGACTCACCAATCGTGCCCGATGGCAATGCATTGCTTGGCACCCTCTGCGTCGAGCACCTCGACGAGGTCCTTGCATACGAGAGACCTCCTGTAGGACTCGGCGTCAGTAGGAATGGAGGTTCCCCCATAGCCTAGCATGTCAGGGACGATCAAGCCATATCCCAAGTCCTGGAAGTAGGCGACTTGGTGTCGCCAGTCGCATGATGTCGACGGAAAGCCATGCACGAAGAGAAGATACGGGAGGTCTTGCTTCGGTGCTACGGCGAGGTAATGGTAATTGAACCCCCTCGACGTCTTGAAGTCCTTGTACAAGCTGGGGTCCATTGGCAATTCTGAAGCTGCTCAGGAAGCTGGGGATGATGATCAACTTGCTGTAGCTTCTAGGTTTATATACTGCCAGTGTGGGACCAATACAGCACACTCCATGGCATGACAGATGGCTTCCACACTCATCGCCCATGCGAACGCAGTAAACTGCAGCTTCGAAGTGAGCACCCGGGGTTAGTAGCTCCGTGAACCCACTACGCATTCGAAAGCTTCATAAATCTTGCCCCAACGGCGGGATTGTGTTCTTGTATTCTGAAATGCGAATGACAAACGCTTATATATATTGTGTTGCAAGGCTCCGATACGCAAGGTATTGTGTCGGAAATCGGGGTCGCCCTCCGTGAAATTTGAATCTTCCATCGAACCAGACTCCAGAAGCTTTGCCCATTGCTATAGTGCTACTTTGTGCCATCACAGACTCACCTTACATAAGTGACCTCCTGCATTGGAGATCAACGGTCTTGTCACCCGATATGAGTGGCACACTGGCACACAAGAAGGCGTGCCGTGGCCTGGAGGTGGCATGTTCCCGTTATATACCTTCGCCTTCACAAATGACCTTTATCGGATCTTCGACCAAGCTACCATTGGGTCACAATGCCACCCAAGCAGAGTCAACCCCGAACGGCGAAAGCGACAGACGATGCGGCCGCGGAGAAACGAGGTCTGTGCCATTGGTCCCAGTCGCCGTGGTTCTGCAGAGACGAAGGGTACTCAAGAGATGGTTGATTTGCAGGGAATGATTCTCAAGGCGGGTGGAGACGCAAGCCACACATTCCCGCGAAGCGCTCTGTCGCGCAGGCTTCGACTACAAAAGCGGTCTCAGATCATCATTGGGCACGCAAGACACCGACGTCGACGGGTCAGCCACAAATGAACGAAACCAAACACGAATCTGAGGATGTCGATTGGGGCGAGCCCGGCGCAGACAAGGCCGCTTGGAACGTCGGGTCGTCCGCACAGGCTTCGGGTGACTCCGAGCACAAGCACCGGAAAGACTACTGGGACTCACCCATCTCGGGGTATTCCAACGTTCAATGGGAGGTGGCTGCGGACCCTGGGGCCTGGGGCGACGCCCCGCTGGATGATCACCCCCAGACCATCGAAGAATTTAAAGCCAAGGAAAGTCAAATTCGCGCGGACCAGGTGCATGATATGGTCCCGTTCTGGATTCGGGGGATCGAGGCTGCTAACCAAGGGCGTGTCCTTCGGCTGGAGGAATTCTTGGAATCGCTGGCCGAAAAGGATTCTTGGAGGGGGGATAGCGGTGATCATAGTGGCTGGGGGGACGACTCCAGGGGCTGGGGTGCTAAACCTGGGGCGAAGCGATGGGATACAGTTACAGGGAGTAATAAACTGGATCGCGATTCTGCTCGTACTGAAGACGATCCCAGCCTAACGCAGGCCCGGCCAACACCAGAGCCCAACAATTCCGGAAATATGATATGCGACCCTTTCGTGGAGGACGTGGCTCTACAAGAGGCGGTTGGGGTCGACCGCAAGAAGCGAATGCAAAAGTTCCTGGAGGTAGCTATCATTCAGATGGTCAATTGTTGATGCTGATGGCTGTGGCGACAGCTGGGAACCGACGACAAGTTACAAGCTATCCAGGCTTTGATTCACGATTTGAAGACATGAAAATTTAATTACAATCGCTTGACATTGACATTTAGTTTCCTATGTCCTGTATTGACTTTGATAATTCTCCGTACTGCAGAGTCCATCTTTTCCAGGGGCTGCCCCTATTTAGTACTAGCATGACGTGACTGCGGAGACCGATGCAGCTGCACTGCCAGACTCCAGTGTCTTCTGGAGGCAGCTATAAAGAGGGACAGGAAGAGATAGCCTTCTGCTGCAAACCACCATCATGGAACAACCCCTACCAGAAGGATGGCAGAAAGAATACGACCCAAACACGCAACACCATTTCTATGTGAGTCGCGTTGAAGTCCTCTAGCACTCTCAGGGGCGCTGACATCTCGAGATGTCAAAGGTCGATACGAAAGCCACACCTCCGCGATCAATTTGGGTGCACCCATATGAGGATGAGCAATACCTCAATGAGCACCCAGAGAAGAGAGATACCCTGAAACCGCCACCACCGTATGAAGAAGATAGTAGGCGACATTCCTGGAATGGGAACTCTTCCACGAGCCAGGCGGCAGCAAGCAGTAGTAAGGCCAAAGATCATGAACGGGGCACGTTTGGGAAATTCAAAGACAAGTTGATCGGTACCAAGGAGGAACGAGAGGCTAAGCGGAAAGAGGAAGAGAAGGTTTGTCTATCCGTACGAGAGGTGCAATCCGATCCCTGATAATTCATTCCCTTATAGTTAGCTGCTGAGAGGAGGAAGCAGAGGCAGCAGGTATGTCACTCGCGAAACTCAACTTCGTTCTGTGCTGATCGTGAAATAGTTAATGGCTGAGCGCAACAGGCTAGAACAAGAGGTTAGTATCATTGATAGTTCAGCAGTCCTCCATACTGATTGGACATAGTATTTGGCTGAACGCATGAGGCAGCAGAGAGCAATGTATAATTCGTTTCCCCCACGCGGATATCAGCCCATGTACGCAGCCCCGCCAGGACCGTTCATGCAACAGCCGTTCGGGTACCCACAACGACGTCGTGGATTCGGAGGCGGTGGATTCGGAGGGGGCGGCATAGGACTCCCGCTTGTTGGAGGTTTAGCCGGAGGATTGCTTCTAGGTGAATTGTTGGATAACGATCATGGTGATTTCGGCGGTGGTGACTTCGATGGAGGTGGATTTGACGGAGGTGGAGGCGATTTCGGGGGCGACTTCTAATTCCGTGGAACCAAATACCCGTTTTTACGCACCTTCTATGTGTATCCCATTCAGCTTCAGTGGTAGTAAGTAATGTATTGTAAACATAATGTCGTCTTCATACATTTCATTTTCAGTCACTAAATTATTGACCGTGGGAATGTAAGCCCATTCGCGGACTTCGGAATTACGAAGGTACTCGTACTCACTGTGTCGACGCGCCGTCTGTATGGCGGAACTCTGCAATTCACCATCACGCTCCCGGTACTAGACAGTTTCAGAACCAATGGCCCCGGTACTGCCCTCATCTCTGAGCCCGCATGTTTGTGTGTTGTCGTCGCCCGACCTTGAGGAAACTTTGGCGTCTTCGTCCTTGCCACCTCTGCCCCAAATATTACAGTCATTCTCACCCCTACCGAATGGTTGTTATTCCACCAATTCGTAAATTATCTTCCAAACCACTGAAACCATCTACTCAACAGTGACCACACGAACCACCTCGCTAAGCAAAGTCCCGCATGCCTCGTTTGCGCTGCGGTTCTCAGACCTGGCCGACATCGAAGCGGCGTGCAAGGAAGACGAGGCGGAGCGCGCCGTGCGCACCATAGACTGGATCAGCGCCAGGATCAGCAAGCAGTGCTCGAAATGGGTCGAAGATGCGGAGGCGTTGAACGATGCGAGCAATGCAAGGACACCGTGGTGGGATGACATGAAGAGATGTGCGGAAGGGGACCATGTGCCCAATAGAATGGAAGGATGGAATCACCCAGTCTCCGGTACGATGATGACTGTGTATTCCTCTGGCTACTCAGCGCAACTTTACAGTGATCCTTGCTGCGTCAACCAATGCGCCGAACCCCCTCCAGGCGATCACGAATCTCCATGCCCGGCATTTAGAATTTCCACCTTGGGTCGACACTAATATTATTCGTTATACACTAATAGTCCACCCCCAGAACTCGTCGCTCACTGATGAAGAGTAAGTGCCCGTCAACGGTGGTTTAATCGCGTGGTTGACGGCGTTACGCGACAGAGCAGCAGCGTTGTTGAATGCGGTGAAGAAACAGTATGGGCTTGAGGTCGCTTTACTTTCGCTGGAGTTGCCGAAGCCTCCGCCGCCAGCTGTGCCAGTTCCTGCCCTATTACCCCGCCTTCCGCCTCCGCACCTACCTAGTTCGCCTAATTCGGCATCCAAATCCGCTCCATTCGCTTATCATGGTGGACCGAATACCTTGCGTCTGGGCGAGAAGGATATATCTCAGACTGCGAAGTTCATGAAGGATTTCGTTGTCGCAAGCCTAGTCCCTTTCATGGAGAAATGCGTGCAGGATTGGAATGAATCTGTGCGTGGCTTGGAACGATCTCTTCATCACCCCATCTCACGCTTCGTTCTTCTAGTTTTCATCTAATCGGCGACTCCCATCGCGGTTATTTTCATCTACGCGACGGCTGTTTGGATCACCCTCCCCTTCACCCGCACCCACCCACAACACTACTTCATCCGTGTCCTCGCTTCCTGGTAGATCGAACACGTACAACGGATCGGCAAACGGCGCGTTGGGCTCGTCTTCCATAAGTCAGCAGCGGCGACTAGCGGAATTCGCGACTATCCTTGGCGATTTCAAGCTTGCGGTGAATGTTTGGGAGTCCTTGCGTAAAGAGGGCAAAGGAGGATCGGTCGGATAAATTTCATTACTCACCCGTCAAGATGCTGACTAGTACTAACAGGATGTTCTGCCACTATTGTTATCACCATCACCTGCTATACAACTGCACGCCTCTCATGCGTTATCGGTCCTTTGTCCTCTAGATGCCGAGCCGCCAGCACATGCCCAGGTAAGAGCACTAGCTTACGCCGTTCGATGGGAAACCGGCATCGGTAGTCCCGAATTCTTCGACAACGTCCTGGAAGGCGAGCGGTGGCTGATATGGGCTGCGGGTCTTGTAGGTACTCGTTGCATCTGTCGCCGAAACGGGATTCGCTGACGTTTCCGACTCAAGTCAGAAGAGCCGCACTCTGCGCTGTTGCTTGCGCATGCTGCCTTTCTGAGCTTCAGGAAGCGGGCGAAGCGACGAGCGGCGTTGTGGTACGTATATGCTGCCAATAGGCTAGAGAAATGTGGCATCGTACGTGTCTTTCTCCGCACTCACTGCGCTTTCGATAACCAAAACAACTCAACGGTATGCACTATTAGAAACCGTTGACTATGTATTTCCTTCGCCGAGCGCACGACATGTATGCTAAGCCTCTCCCAAAATCCCTGTCCCCCGCCTTTTGGGAGTCGGAAGGGGAAGACCCAGCGAATCAGGAACGGCCTGTGTCGATTATGTCGGGCATCGAACACCCTTTGGGTAAGTGTTATATTCATGCAGTATGAGGCGTTGAATTCATGCCCAGCTAGGTCGTTTGATGTATACGACTGGCGAGATACATGTTGCTGTCAAGTACTTCCTGGGCCTCCTCAGTGGGACACGTTCCCTGAGGATCGCACCCGCATTACCACCTCCGGGACCAACAGAGGAGCCAAAGGCACCGAGTATAGACAAGGTCTTTCTTGATGATTTCAGGGTCGCTTTCGCAGTATGTATGCTCCTCGCCTTGGTCCATCTACACCCAAAATGAACTGACTCTATTTCAGCATTATAAATCGGTGTCTGGGGATAATCTAGAGCTCGACGATCTCCTTCCGCCGTTCAAACTTGTGCGCCCGAGGGAGACGAAGCTGCGATTACCGCGAGACAGCTCGGCTCAAGAGGATACTGTTTGGGAGAAGCGGGAGCAGGATTGGACTGCGTTCCAACGGGCCCAGGGTGCGAAGAGCGTGCTAGCTCAGAATCAGAAAGTCACCGTGAACGGTATGAGTGTATTAACGGTGGTTGCCTCCTTTTTGTATTGACGAGACTATGGACAGAGACCTTCTGGATAGATGTGGTCATTGAGAATCCTTTGGATGCGGAGATCAGCCTCTCCAATCTTTCCGTAACCACACAGGACTCAGCGGCCCACGTCGAGGCTGAAATCGTCACGGAGATTATCTTGGCTCCCTTGGAGGTGCAGACGGTGAGTGCAAACGCGATTTTATATGATGTGTACTTATCAAGATGCACCCAGATACCTATTGCACTCAAGTCGTCCCAACCCACCTCTGTGACAATAACGCATGTTACGTACGACTTCCTCGGCCTTCTCCCTGTTAAGGAACCCCTTGCATACCGAGGCCGGAGGCTTCACGACACACAGGCGCAGCGCATCACTCCTACCTATGCGCCAGACGTACAGCTCAAAGTCAATATCGCTGAGGCCAGCCATAAGCTGTTCATCAATTTCGTTGATGACAGCCGTTTGGTCCTCTCACAGGGCGAGCGGAAGGCTATGAGTTTGTGGTTCTCTAATACAGGATCGACACCAGTCGACGAGATATGGGTGATTGCATCGCCAGACGATGAGCTGATATTCGAGGGTGTCGAGATGGGTGTTGAAGAAGGTAAGGAAGCCACAATTGGATATGCAGTGTCGCTGACCTGCATTCTTAGTGTATGCAAATGCGGACGGCTGTCTGCGATCGTTAAACTCCATAACGTCCCAGAAGCCTCGACGCATACGTCTTCCGAATCATTCTTCCTTACAGCCAGGAGACAGCGCCTCCATATCTGTCCTTCTCCATGCAGACGGCGTTGGCGAACAGGAGTTGTGCCTTCTGTTTGTATACCGAGTAAGCCACTTGTCCCTTCCTCGCACAGCTCCTGACGGCAGTCGCAGCACGAATCGGACGGTATCTTCCAACCCGTGCGCGTAACACGCAGTTATGCAGTAACGCCTTCGTTCGAGGTATCGGCGGCGGCGGAACCTTCACAGACTTTGGACCATCTCTACCGGCTGAACCTCGAATTGCTCAATAGCACTTCGTCAACATCCTTCGCCATCACGCAGATATTGGCTATCAGCCCAACGTGGGAATGCGCCTCATCGTGGGGCGAAGAGTTGTATGTATTTCAACCTTCCTGCTATTTAATTACTGAACGTTTGTCCAGGGGATCTGTGTTCCCGTTGCAATCAGCTAACATTACTTTGCAAGCGAAGCCTTGGGCGAATTCAACTGGTGTTCGAGATACCTATGAGTTTGTTTCACAGAGATTAGCAGAGGTGCTTCTCGGCCGTACCCTTTCACCAAGTACCCCTCCTCCTATCGACCTCCTATGCAGTCATGTGAACGAGGTATTCCCACCTTCACTTGTTACTTGAAGTAACCTTACCACTTGCTTAGAAGGCCCCAGTCAGTGTCAAAGATGATGCCTCGACCATGCACTTCATTCACAGCGGCCGGAGAAAAGCCATTTCACGCTCCATTGCTTCATCTTTCCCCCATATTCTATCCCAGTCCCATTCGTCTATATTCCCGCTGTACGATCCAGCAGCCGTAGACTTCCTCGTCTTCTGGAAAATAGAGTCACAAGACCGCGCAGGACATATATATGCTCCAGGCGCTACTCTCGGAGCTGGACATGCCTCGTTGAAAGAGATCATTGAGACAGCTGAATCGGCGAAAGCTACTCGAAGTATGTATGCCGAGACGCGGCGGGAGAAGCAGGAGCTGCTTGATTCCATACGACAAAGTAGTTGGAACGCGGAGATGGACCCACTCGTTGTCACTCTGCCTGAGAACGTGGTCTCCGAACACGATTTTAGCTCGTCGTAGGTTCCTTTGTTTTTGCGTACCCGCAACATTCTGACGGTTTTTATTAGCCCATACTCTGCGCCGGTGACGTTTACGATTCGAAATTACTCGCTATCCCGCACTTCGAGATATGTGCTGAAGCTTGTCTCGGACTCTTCAAAATTCGACTCTTTAACGTGAGGGCTCAATCAACTCAAATGTTAGAGGTGACTGACGTCTGTATTAGAACTCGTATGCCACCGCCTTATTACGGGCGGATGACTTTCCGAGGCACTCTGCAGCCGACCGAACAGTGTTCCGTACAAGCGAGAGTGCGTGTTTCCAGGCCAGGGACGTATTCTCTGGGAGGCTGGCGTCTCGAAACCGAGGTCCTCGAGCTGGATAACTCTGATACCCCACCACGGGTTCGTCACCAATACCTACAGGAATGCCCGGCGACCTATGGCCCTTGTATGACTGTTTCTGATACAAGATGATACCTACAAGTCCTGGTACATTATGTCGAAGACTTATTTATAATACATGGATGAATAGATTATTCCGAATCTGACCAACCCCGAGTGCTGGCCACATACACGCAAACGCAAACGCGGCATGGTGAACTGCCGGAGCTTTTACGTGTCCTTTTCGTCTCTGGCGGCCTTCTCTTCTGCGTCGCGCTTCGCCTTGGCTTTGGCCATTTGGACTCGTTTGGTTTTTACGTTGAAGATGGTCTGTTTGGAGAGAACATGAGCTGTAGGCGGGCACGAGGTTGAACACGTTACTTACCCCGAGGATGAATTGGATGCTGTTGAAGAATGGCACCCAGAGCTAGAAGACTCTTAGACTTGCGTGTTAACTATAGGGTGGGATGTGTATACCTCTATCGGGATGAACTTCTGAGCGATCAACAATGAAATGGGAGATACCACCCAAGAAATCTGTGAACAGAGTTAGAATCATATTGGCGCTAAGGGACATGGAACGGTGACTAACGCGAATGACAGAGAAGAATCCAGCCTTGACGGTGGCCACAACCTCTTCAAATGACCTGGCACCGGCAATGATGGCCATCGACGCGAGATACGCTGTAATGTCGCATCCTCAGCACAAGCTATGCCGCAGCGGTAAACTGTCTACACTTACAAGAAGTGGTTATAGGGGCAATCAACAAGTTATTCGCCACAATTTGACCAATCTTCGCCTTCGTGGACGTCTTGCCTGCGAAGGCCTTCTGGAGGAGGCCTACGAGGTAGTGGGCGAGCGGCGCGGATACGAAGAACCCGTAAATGGCCATCTTGAGGGCTTTGGCATCGATGTGAGATTGCGCGAGCAGGTACGCGAGTGTAGAGGCGCCCTTGGGAGGCCTTTGGATGGGGGTCTTTGCAATGTTGCTGCCAATGACTTCCTGCAGGAAGCATAGCGAACCTGTATACGCGGTGTCCTAAGTGACTTGGACGAAGCAAGTGAACACGGTCCAAGCATACCTGTGGTGATTGCCTTTGTCCTCAGCGGGTGTGCAGCCAGCTGCGCCAGATATTTGGCGAGGAGGGGATGTGTTGCTGAGCTCATGGTGTGCAAGTTTCAAAGAGTTGGTCGGCGTCAATGTTGATTTTGGGGCAGGTAAATACCCCGCATTTCAGGAACATCCGGTTCAAGCATCACCGAGAACCGGCAAATATATACGTGGAAATGAAGCATGCCCTCTATCTAGTGTATAATGTAGAAGATATATAACTATGTAGTTCTATAACATCATGGAAATGATAGTAGGAGCATATCAATTATCGCGCTTTAACCCTACGAGCAAGAAATAAATCAGTGTGCCCAGCAAGTGAAACCGTGGGCGTACCAAGCTTTAACATAGTCTGCGAAGGAAACCATGCAAATAGTCTGCCAGATACCCAGGCCGATACGAGGTGTCACACCACGGTAGAGACCTTTTATGCCGTTCTCCTTGTAGATGTACGCAAGTGTGTTCACGATGGTCGGGTTGACAGGACGGTTAGCGGATTTGGCCATAGATTGCATCTAGAGAAGAGTGTTAAACGTAGGCATGGAATAGTGATAGTCGACACCCACTTCGACACGGATGACCTCAATAGGCTGATTCCATGTGGCAAGAGCACCACCAACAGACGAGGCAAGAATCTTGTCCAAGGCACCCAACTTATCATCGTCGGCCTTGCCCCGAATCTTTCTGATACCAGTCTCAGCCAAACGCGCAAAACCCATACTAAATTGGCAAGCATCAGTACCATACTCCATTTGACCATATAGCCATCTAATCAGCGACGGAGACTGACCGTGAACCCCAGTTGGTACATTGACGGACAGCAACAGCATTGACACCCTTGTTGACGCCAGCAAGACCTTCACGGCGGTAGATATCAGCGAACACGGCCCACGTTGACTGAGGCTTGACACCAGTAACAGCTTGTTTGTGACGGGTAATTTCGACGGTCTTCATGCAAGTTGTGAAACCTACGAACGCGTCAGATCAACACTAGAGCGCAGGAGAACAGAGAAGTAGTCTAACCCATAGTAGCATAAGCTTGTGCGAT
Source organism: Pleurotus pulmonarius (assembly GCA_012980535.1). Lineage (NCBI taxonomy): Eukaryota > Fungi > Basidiomycota > Agaricomycetes > Agaricales > Pleurotaceae > Pleurotus > Pleurotus pulmonarius. Next base: position 1,903,071 of record SJKF01000002.1, read on the forward strand.
ACCGCCAGACATACCACCGAGAAGACCAGCGGCAGCAGGGCCGACACCCATGTCAAGGACGGCCGTCTCTACTTCGGAAGCGGTGAAGATGAGGACGGCTCCTTTCGTTGACGCTTCAATCCATGCCTGGGATTTCGGATGAACAGCTGTGTGCCTGTCTGGGTGGTACGACATACCCATGGAATCAATCCCTGGTAGAAACCCAAGACACCTCCACGCGACCAAACCGTTTTCGCAGCCTGAGGCATTGTCTGCGACCTGTTCGCGGCCATCTGAGTCTTCAAGACCTCCAACGGCTGTCCCAAAGTCGTGACTTCCTGGAAAGCGAGCGCGACCGTTAGAAAACTAGTCGGCGCAGCCATGTACCCCTCAGACTCACAAACTAACACCGCAACAACCGCACAAAGACACGGAACGGATTGTAGACCATTAGCCATAATGCCCAATAACTGTTACAGACTTGAATTCACCATGTTCATTATGCCCCCTTCATACCGATGTTACTTCCGTTCCTTTTCACGTGAAGAGACGGCGAACTCACCGACTGCGATGTTGGACCAGTTGATGCCCTTCTGGCCAGGTTCTTTTTGGATGGCCATTGCTAGGAAATGTGGAGGAGGGGGACCGGGGGAGGACGATGGTGGTGGTGAGGGTAAGAGGACAAGAGGACTCAGGTGAAACTTTCAGCAAAATAGTTCTTGGGGTCGACTCCGGCCGTACCAATCGGCGTTAGCCGACCGCTTCCGTTCCACTAACACTCACAAGCGCGTCAACTTTACGCGTCGTACGATGCACTCGTGCTCAAAAATCAGTCGATGCAGTGCGTCTCGTGGCATTTCTGGGCGTCGCATGGGACGACGAGCTCACCCGACTTTGGTGGGGGGCTCACCAAACTCCACTCTTTCCCCGACGCGCCAGGAGCAACGCCGTGATGAGGACGGGTAAGAATCAACTCATGCGCGCGCTGCAAAATGACTATCAAATCAATACGGAAACCCGACTCCGTGGATCATTAACACTCGACACATCGATGGGTATGTATTGGGTATGGTCTTATCCGGGAGGTAATGTAACGGTATGGAACGAAAATCCAGATGCATGGCCAGAGAGAGAGATGCATAAGTGGCAAATCCGGAGTTTAAGGTAACAATGATAGACTAGTGGATGGATGGTCGTGATGGGTGTTAACCAGGTCATAAACATTCACGGAAATTAATAGCAGGAGGACCGAGGACGAGGACTCGCCATGAGGGAAACACGTTGAGAGAGGAGCCGGGCGGGATGGTAGCAGGATGGATGCCGGTCGAGTTGTTCGGGCGTGTTGATGTCGCTCATGGATCACTGTGCCTCGCGTTCGCCTTAAGTTGATTCCGACTTCGTCTTGAGTTTGAGTTCGTCCAGTTCTGCCTGTAATCTGTGCAAAATAGCCATATGTGGCATTGATGGGGGAGAGGAAAACAAAACAAGAAATAAGTCAATAAATTATTCCCGATAATAAATTAGGATGATGAAGATAGAAATGAAATGAGAGCGGTGCAAAATGAGGGAGAAAATTATATGAATCCATAGACCACAGCTAGTGCCACCATTGCTCCTACGAAGCTCTTGACGCCAAAGAATCGGACATACCGAGTAATGAGATCTTCGTTCTCCTCCTGACTGCTCTCGTAAAAGCGCATTTCCATCCCCTTGTGCTCGAGCTCAGCCTTGAGTTCATCAGCCTTGGTCCGTGTGGCCTCGAGCTCGAACTTCAGCCCCTCGAGTGCCTTATCGTAGGAGGCCTGCAGGTCATGTATTTTGAGGTTATGCGCCTCGTGCAGACGCTGCAAGTCCTCCTTCGAAACATTCGAGGGTGGGGCATGTGGAGCGCCATTCCCATTTACCTTCGGCGCGGGCTGTTCGGCTGCGGCGGCAGCCTTTAGCGTGGCCACCTCGCCCTCAAGGTCTGATAGTCTCATGGATAACTCAGACTTTTGAGTCACAAGCTGGGTTACTTCCTCCGCGTGAACGGCACGTATCTTCGTAACCTCGTCTGCACGCGCCTGTGCCGCAGCCTCTAGCTCCTTCGTTTGGTTGTTAGACACTTCCGTGAGGGAAGCCTTAGTCAGGCTAAGCATCTCCGTCATCGCAGCGAGATCATCCTTGGTGTGCGAGAGTTCTTTCGTCAACCGCGCTATTTCTTCGGCCTGGATCGGGGAATCCGCCGAGGCAGCAGCGATCGCGGAAGTAGCCTCGTCACGCTGGGAAGTGAGTTTCGCGACTTCGATGCGGGAAGCCTCCAATGCCGCTTTAGCCTTCGCAAGATCGTCCTGAGTAGCTTTGAGCTCCAATGCCTGGTTACTGATCTTCTTCTCAAGTGATGAGACCTGCTCCTGAAGCGAGCTAGCATGTTCAGCCTTGAGATCATCCATAGCTCTCTGGTTTTGGGCACGAAGTTGTTCGAGGGTGACTTGGGATTCCGCCCGGAGAGCCTGCAAATCTTGGCCATGGGCTTCGCCTGCTTCGGACTACCATAGACGTTAGTTACATGGAAGCCTTAGTCGAGACTCAGTTTACCTTGGCCCGTTCGAATGCTTCCTGGAGCAATTTGTCGTGTTCTGCCTTTACGGCATCGACCTTCGCGTTGTATTTGGCCTCTTGGCTCTAAAGGCAGGTTTAGTATTTGTATGATATTGATTAGATAGTCTCGAATACCTCCAATTCAGCAGTGATACGCTGGATCTCATTCGCGAGTTCTGTCTGCTTCGCGGAATGGCTCTCCTCGAGTTGAGTCAACATGCTCGCATGACCTTCTTGGACAGACATAGCGTCCGCTTTCGCTTGTTCAAGGGCAGCTTGAGCAGAAGCGAGCTCAGCCTGCAAAGCCACGATCTGTTCCGTCAACTGAGTTTGTGCATCAGCCATGGCCTTGAGTTCGTCCTCGTGGGCCTTCTGCGCGTCCTCGCTAGCACGAACTTGTTGCTGAGCAGTGGCCAATGCGTCATCCAACGCCTTTTGGCTCTCCACGGCAGCCTTAGAGGCCTCCTCTTGAAGCGCCTTGATGCGAACTCCGAACTGAGCGTGCGCATCTTCTCCGGTTTCGACGCTTTCTTTGAGCTCGAGGATCTCAATCTCGAGTTCAGAGATTTTGTTCGCGGTTTCCTCCTTCTCTGCCTTGAGTTCGGCCAACTCCTTCTCTAGGCCCTCTACGCGTGCGGCTTTCGCTTCCAAATCGCTGATTTTCGCGTCCGCATCAGCAAGTGCTTTGGCGTGAGCGGCACTAAGGGCCACACGCTCCTCCTCGATCGCAGTGAGCGTAGCTTGGGCCTTCAAAAGGGCTTCGTGTTCAACCGCAGCCGCAGCTGCGGCATCGGATGATGAGGAATCGTGAGTAGCTTTGAGAGCGTCAAAGCTCTCCTTCGCATTCTTCAACTCAGCTTCCAGTGTTTGCAACTGGGCTTGAAGGCTCTGAACAAGTTCGGATTGAGCAACGCTGGAGGCCCTCGCTGCTTCGAGCTAGAACAGTGATGATAAACTTCATGCCACATAGCCAGCACGATGACACACATACCTCATCACGAACTGACGTCAAGGTGCTGTCAACGTCCTCTTGAGAGGCCTTGAGTGCTTGAAGAGCCTTAGCCTCCTCAGCCAACTTTGCTTCTGCAGCAGCTTTCGCTTGGTCCAGTTCTTCAGCAGCTACTCGTTTCGCCTCTGCCTCTGCCTTAGTTTCTTCCAGTTGCGTCTGGAGTTGAGATATCTTCCCTTCAAGCTCGGTCACGGCTTCGGTTTTCGACGCCAAGGACTCCTCAGCTTCTTTCAGCTACAATCCTATCAGTTTCTGTACTTCATTGGAGTAATAGTCAGTGAATATTACCTGAGTTCGCAGCGCTTCCGGCGCTCCGTTATCAGCTTCAACCTCTCTGATCGAAGAAATCGAGGTTGCAGTCCTTGTTGGTCGGGATCCAGGGCCAGGGGTAGTCTTAGTTGTCGACGATGATAAGGATGGTCGGGATCCCGGACCCAAGCTTTGCCTCGGTGCGGGTGCTGTCCTCCTCGCGCCTTCGGTGACTGCTGCCCGAGGTCGAGCAGCTGAGCTAGCAGAGGCCGTTGAGCCTGTCGGAGAAATGACTGATGACCGTGTTGCGCTTGAACCACTTATGGCCGATGGTCGAGCAGACGTAGAAGAAGATAGCGGCGCTCGTGTCGTAGGCGCACCAGTTGTCGGGGGTTTCGCTGGTACAATGGAGGCCCGTCGTGTGGGCGCGGCCACTGGTTTCGTCGCTGTCGGTTTGCTGGCCATTCCAGAAGATACACTGACGGATTTCTTGAGAGCTGTAGCAGCAGCAGATGGTGGTTTAGTTGTGGATGAGGCAGGTTTCGATACCACGGGCTTTGTAGCACCAGCTCCAAAAGTGCCCGAATTAATCACCTAGAATGCGATTATCGCCACGGGGATTTCATTAAACGATGAGTCCACGTAGTCAAGCAGCATGGGCATCCGCCGCCTCACCTTCTTCACGGTTGGAGTTGGCGGTGCGCTTGCGTTCTTCCCGGTCGTCGGTTTGGAAGATAAAACAGGCTTCTTGGCTGGTGTACCAGGCTTTGAGGCCGTTTTTACTGCAGACTTTGGAGATGCGTCGACTAGTGCTGGTGCGTCGTGTTCTGGCTCTGCTGCTGGGGGTGCGTCGGCTACGTGGTCGGTAAGGGTTACGATATCTCCATTTTCTGACTGTGCAGCCTCGTCCTCACCATGAGGCGACGGTGACCGACTTTGTGCAGGAGATGGAGTCAATGAGGCATGTTCGTGATTCTGGGGCTCTGCCTCAGCCATAAGTTAGTAGCGAAGAAGGATGAGATAACGGAGGTAGCGGTGAAGGAGGTGCAGTCGTGGAAGTCACACAATGAATTTTTGGGCGTCTATTGGACGCGTCGCGTTGCGCAACTTGGCACTCGGGTCGACTCAATTGTCCGCTACATATAAGTACAACTGCACAGCCGCTAATTTACTTTATGTCGGCATAAATATTCAAAGCGTTCAAAGCCGGCTCCTTGAGGGTGTTGTGGTTGTAGCTCAGCACGGCAACCTATTCATGAAGAGGTTAGTTAGTATCGAGGCGAAGAGCCCTAATGGATAGAAATGGCTCACTCCTCCAGGTTCAACATTGAAGTGGGTACCTAAGAAATGGAAGTATAAAGTCAAATACCATGCCGTTGAGATCAACACGCCCTACAAACCTAGGCAGAGAGGAAAGTTAATCCAACGGGAAATCAAGACTCGGTTGAAGTGGCCATGCGCAACGATAACCACATCGCGAGTGTTCAGACCTTCTTCGTGGTACTGGCGATGGTACTCGCGGACGTTTGCGATGACCCCGTCAACACGGGCCCGCATTTCCTCAACGCTCTCGCCGCCTGGGCATCTAAGGAACATCGTTAGACCTCGAGTACACTGGGAAGTTGCAGCCTTACCCGTCATTCCATATGAACCAGTTGGGGTTCTTCTCCTTTATCTCGGCCGGGCGAAGTCCCTCATACTCTCCGTAGTCCCACTCCGCTGAGGGTTGCTTAGCGACACGCTTTCTACGCGCAAGTGCTACTCAAGGCTACTCACTGCAGTCTTCCGATATAACGTGATGCGGCAGCTTTGGAAGGCCATCGAAGAGTAGATGGAACGTCTTATGGGCGCGCTGGCGGGGCGATACATAGACTGTGCAAAGATTGTTGGGGTCTATGAGTTCTGTGAAAGCATATCGTCTATCAGAGATCGTAAGGTCGGACTATAGAACAAATGGACATACTGCCTTCGCCAACGAGTATTGTTGCCTGCTTCTTGACGCTCTCTTCGCCCCTTGCGGTCAATGGGATGTCGGAGCGACCAGTCTACGGCATGAAGTTAATATCTAGATTCCAGACAAGCCGCTCATCGGTGTCGAGACATACGTGGCGTCTAGCACATTGTCAGCCACAAGTACAATATCACGAAGCAGGAAATCTACTTACCCGTTCAAAGACCATTCTGTTTCACCTGCGTTCGTACCATCTTAGCCTTCACAGAGTGAGCAGCGATGAATTGGAGACGCGTACCGTGGCGAACCAAAATCAGGCGTGGCATGGGACGCGACATGGCTCTGTACCAACGAGTCCGCCTTTCTCTACGGGGAGTTTGGTGGTCTTGAAGCAAGATGGGGGCGCCATTTAAATCAAAGAGTTGGTCAGAGGTCGGTGATGGTTGGCGATTGTGAGAGCGATAAGATAAGCTTGGGCGATAATCTCCGTTCGGCGACTTACACCCAAAATGGATCCGGCCCTGCACCTGCACGCGCTCGCGCTTCGCTCCTTTCGTTCACCATGTTCGACGAATGTGAGTGACCATTTCATTGCAAGGAACGACCATCAATTTAAATATCGCAGTTGTCGAGCACACTGCTGCCCCAGCTGCAAATATCCCCGGTCATGGCTCGCTGGCGACGCCCCAAGTCCAATACGAAGGCTTTGAGCCGTCACCATACGACGCGGACGACGGAGCAGAGTTGGGTGACACCGTGCGCTTCATTATCATTTTCGGGGTTCACTACGCGACTAATGTTCGCTTTCATAGGAAGATGGTCAACTTGAGCCAGCTGCGGCTGGATCGCCTCTCTTCGAACTGGGGCGGGTTCAATACTCTTTCTCGGCGCCGTTAGTGTCGATGGCCGTCTGCTCCGACATACTAGCCATGGCGCTCACCTCTAACACCATCGTTCAAATTGAGCTATCTCACGCGGACCAAGTCGTCAAGATTCAAATACCACGGAAACAGACCGAACTTACCCTTCACAAGATTTTCATGGATCCCTCAGGTCGGCACATCATCGTGACTTCGACTCAGGGGGAGAACTGGTACCTATTTCGTGGATGGAAGAAACCTAGGCAGCTCAAAGGGTTCAAGATGATCATTGAAAGCATAGCGTGGAATAGGACTGCCCTGCTGTCCTCATCACATAGCACATCCACGAGGGAGATGCTGATTGGCGCAAGAAACGGACAAATATATGAGGCCGTTCTGGACGCGGAAGAGGACTTCTTCAAGTCTCAGGAACGGTATCTCCAGTCCGTGTTCACTCTACCGGAAAGACATCCAATAACAGGTATAGAATTCGTGTTCCACCCTCCATCGGAATCAAAGCAAGCCTTGGTCATTGTTACTACTCCGTCACGGATATACCAGTTCGCCGGTACTCCAGACCGTCGTTCCGAGGAAGGGGGGCGGGTGTTTACATCTTTGTTTGCGGGGTATCGAGAGACTGCACCTAGTTCGTCCCTCGACCTTCCACTCAGATACTTTGCTGACACTGCGAAGAGATATTGGAGCTCCCCGGGAATATCCCACAATCTGAACTTCATCTATACACCGACAAGGCTGATCAAGCGAATTCGCTACCTAAAAGCATGGCTTGGATGACATGTAAGTTAGTTACCAGTCGCCAATTGTTTACCATCCTTCATGAAATTAATATACCTGGCATAGCACCTGGTATATACCACGGCAGCCTCAACTTTGACGCGTCTAACGATTTCATCGACGGGGCGCAACTGCTACCATACCCTGCGCTAACTACCTCTTCCTCCCCCGCTGCCGTTTCACCCGACGTACCAATATCAATATCCCTTACTGAGTTCCATTTCATACTTCTGTACAGAGACCGTGTTCTCGGTATCTGCAATCTAGATGACAGGACAACCTACGAAGAGGCGCTACCGCTGGTAGGTCTTTACATATCTCACTGACCTAGAGACTAACACCGCCTAGAAACCGAATGAGCAAGTTAAGGGTCAGGCCGTAGACCCAGTGCGGAAGACGTACTGGGTATATACCGATCAGTCACTGTTTGAGCTCATGGTGGGGAACGAAGACCGAGACGTCTGGAAGGTGTACCTTGAGAAGGGAATGTTCGATATTGCTCTTCGATATGCTAAAGTGGATATTCTTCATCGTTGTTGTGGACGCCGTTACTGATGAAGGTGTTTTGTTTAACAGACAGCCGCTCAACGGAACCGTATCCTCTCAGCTCAAGGAGACGCCCTCTTTGCCCAAGAAAAATACTTCCAAGCTGCCCAGTGTTATGCTCAATGTTCTGTCTCGTTTGAAGAAGTTGCGTTGAAGTTCGTAGATGCAGGTGAGCGCGACTCGTTGCGTTCCTACCTCATTTCGAGGCTGGAACGGACCAAGAAAACGGTGCGTCTTGTAGTCTCGCGGCACCGCCTGCATATTCATGTTCGGCGTGGCTTGAAAGGACTATTCCCAACGGATGATGCTGGCAACTTGGCTGGTCGAATTCTATCTCAGCAAATGTAACGAACTCGACGACCTGGTCGCATCTGAGTCTGTAACTCAGGATATTGACAATATCCAGGCTGAACGGACTATCCTCGAGGAGGATCTCAAACACTTCTTCGAGACATACAAGAACAACCTGGACCGTAAGACTGTGTACGAACTCATACAAGGTCACGGTCGCACAGATATGTACCTCCACTATGCCACCATCGTCGGCGATTATGAACACGTCATCGAACATTGGATACTTGAAGAAGAATGGCCGAAGGCTCTTGACACCATCAATCGGCAGGTCAGTCGTTGACAGTACATGCCATATCCTCTCAGGCACTTGACCTTGACCTTTTTATTCTAGCCCAATCTCGAATTGTATTATAAGTTCGGTCCCGTACTTCTGCGGCACGCTCCCAAGGCTACGATCGATTCCTGGCTTCGTCAACCCAGTCTCGACCCTCTTCGCCTCGTTCCCTCTCTCCTCCAACTTCAACATGCACCTCGCGATCCGCTATCCCCAAATCAAGCCATTCGATATCTCAACCATGTTATCTTCGAGCAGAACAACACTTCCCCAACCATCCACAATCTCATCATCACATTCTTCGCCTCCCCGCCGTCTTCGGGCCCCGAGGATGACGCTCTACTTTTGCGGTTCCTGTCAAACGCGCCATCAGACCCTATCACTGGAAAGCCTCATTATGATCTAGACTACGCGCTGAGATTGTGCAAGAAGACGAATCGTATGCAGCCATGCGTCCATATCTACTCGAAAATGGGGCTCTGGGAGAACAGCGTCGATCTAGCTTTGGAGAAAGGCGACCTGGAGTTAGCGCAGATCAATGCGGATATGCCGGAAGACGATCAACCTCTTCGCAAGAAACTCTGGCTCAAGATAGCGCGCTATGTTGTGCAAGACAAGAAGGATATCAAGACGTGAGTCATCCCATTTGGAGTAACATGCTGAAGTGATATTAATCTCTTTTAGTGCAATGCGTTTCTTAGAAAGCACGGATCTTTTGAAGATTGAAGACATTCTACCCTTCTTCCCAGATTTCGTCGTGATTGATGACTTCAAGGAGGAAATAGCCCATGCACTGGAGGGCTACTCAGCGCATATCGAAACCCTGAAGGGTGAGATGGATGAGGCCACGCGGACAGCGGAGGCAATTAAGCAAGATATCGCAGCGCTGAGAAACAGATTCATCACAATCGAAGCCAGTGACGTCTGTTCTGTCTGCTCTCACCTACTGTTGACCCGACAGTTCTATGTCTTCCCTTGTCAACACACCTTCCATGCAGACTGCCTAATCGGTTTAGTGAGCCCCTTATGTCCATGAACTTAGTGAACCAACGGCTAACTTGGATTTTAGGCGAAGGAATACCTACCATCACATGCATTACGGCGAATTCTAACTCTGCAGAACGAGTTGATCAAAGTATCTCAGCTCGGCGGTCCTGGGGCGCCGGTCCGGCAGCCTACAACCCAGCGCACCCTACTCTCTGCGAACTTTGCAACCACGCTAGTCACACACCCGCTTCAAAATGCCAATTCGCTGGGCCGGAATATCCTTTCCGCGGGGGATAAACTACGCGATCTGATCATACCTGACGCTTTAGCCTCTCTGGTCTCTGCGCCAGGGTGGATACCTGTCATGGGTGGCGGTGGAGGCAGGCGAAATGGTGCAGAAACAGACGAAGTGAAGAAGGAGAAGTTGAGAAAGGAGCTGGATGATCTGTTGGCCAGCAGTTGTCCACTGTGTGAGAGCGTGGTTGCTGGATTGGATAAACCCTTTGTCAAGGAAGGAGAAGTTGATGAGAGTTGGGCCTTGTGAGCAGGTGCCTGACATACTAGTCTACTAATGGAACTTTTACTTTCTCCGGGTTACACGACATGAGCGAAAAGCCCTTCCTAAATGCTTCTTATGCTTACGCAGCACTAGTGACTACTGTCTTTCTGAGTTGACATAGCGGCCGTTTTTGATTACGGATGCATTTGTAGACAGTGTCGCGCTCCACCCAACGCGCTTTATCGTACACTCCTTTTCGGTACCACAGGCCGGGGCCAAAGGTTCCTGGAGTGAGGGAACGCGGCACCGTGAGGTAATAAGCTAGCCGTTGATCTTCTTGGTACGACCTGCTTTTCTCCGTAGCCTAGCTGCCTTACGAGCACCCATCTAATTACATGTTAACGTCTGATCATCATCGAGGGTGGTAACGGTGAACCTTAGCCTTGTCTTCTTCAAGACGCTGTCGTTCTTCGGCCGCTTTTTTGCGCTGCAACGTAATTTCTCTCCGACTATAGTAGGGTAGAAATTTGATCAACGATATGCGACGTCGTCTCTGGGGTACAGCATACCGTGTTATTTCGGCTTGTTTCTCGTCTTTGAGTTCCTGTTGGAGTCTTTTGATGGCCTGAGCTTTCTTTGCCTGTTCCATTCTGTCCTGCCAGCTTTTGGTCTTTACACCGTTGGGCAGATGCGACCGTCTGTCAAAGTAGCGTCTGAGCAACGGTGATGATGGGAACTGAACTGAGATATGGACGAACACTGTGGCTGACTTTTGGCCCTTCCACGATTTTCCTGAGACACGTCCATTTGATGAGGAAGCTACAGGGATCTGAATCTCGAGAGTATTATCGTTCATGGTGGATGGTGGTGAGAAGGAAAGGATGAGCTGCACGTGACTAGACAGGGGCTTGGATGCTCACCTACGAGCAGCCCTGTTCACCTCTTCCTTCCGTTCCACCTGCATCGTCCTCAACAGCGGCGTTGAAGATTGATGAATTCTGCCGTCAAACGGTAAGTTCCAATTCCACCGCGTCTTCAAGGGCCCGAAATTCGGAATCGTGTCAAGTCGTTTTGACCTATTTGTTAAAACCACAGGGCCTGATCTGGAACCGGGAAAGGCAGAGATGATGCTCAGGTCCCTTACCATCAACTCGCCAGTCGACGACCACGACGACCACCGCCTAAGGCGTCTCCTCGACGAACGCGTTGCTCACGCTCCTTTTCATGCTCGTTGCCCTTCAGTCTCAGAGTTCACCGACACCCCTTCTGTTTATAGCCACCCCTTTTTTTCGCCCCGCCCAATGGCTTTCCCGGAACACGATCCAAATTTCAGCTCAAATCGCAATTGCGCGACGCAGAATAATTGGTCATTTCCTCAAGCGCGAAATACTTACGACCGAATGGACGATCCCGCCGCGAGTATGTTGGACATGGAGGACGATTCGTCTGTTTCCATGGACTTTCCCGATGAAGATAGCGATACCCACAGCCCGCGCAACTCAGATGGCGAAGACGACATTCCCCGCATGAGTCTCTTGGGTCCAAAGATGCGTGTGCACTCCAAGGCTCCCTGGGAGGTCGACGACGACCTGGACGAGGCCAACGAATCCGATACGAGCACACATCCCGTATCTGCACTCAAAAAGACCTTCAAATTCGGTGCCTCGTCGTCAAGTACGGGCAGGGCGAGTGACGAATCCAGCCGTTCTCAGAGCCAGGGCAAAGCGTCTCTAGATCTCATAGCACCGCATGGGGTGAATCCACGATCCGCGTTGGGGTGAGTTTATTCCTCCCATACCATTGACAGAAGCTAGAGATCCCGTAAATATAGTGCACCTACTCAACAAGTGAGTTCACCGTCGACTATACTCGTTTCTCCCGGCCGTTCTTCTCCCTCATCAAAGCGAAGGAACTTTTCTGGCCCGAATTCTCCGACTGTGTATCGTACGCCCTCCCCTGCTCCCCCTTCGCCTCACGATGCCACACACTCGCCATACTCCGGCAATCACGTCCGACAAGACAGCCTTTCAGACCCACCTAATCCGCTTATGCGACTACAGTCCCACACCTCCACCCACAGCTCTCCCTCTTACCACAGAGAAGAGTCCCTTCACCCCTACGCTAATCCCGATTTCGCCGTTAATTATGTCCAAACTTCATCACGCGATCCTACTCCTCACTCAGCCTTTGAGACACCTAGCGTAACCCGTAGTGATTCTGCTGCGACTGTGACTGAAGGTCCTGCCCCCAGTTCGCATATGGGCCGCAATGCTCTGCGTCCTATACCATCATCCGACACATCAGATACAACATCTATACACCGCGAGCCCAGGAACCGCAAGCGCAGTTCAACGTTACACGGCAGGGAGATATCTTCCCCTTTGCCGTCACGACTTCCAACGGATATGACATCGCCTATGCCAAATTCATCCCCCCACCCTCCTCCGCTTCCCGGAGCACCCAACATTCCAGGATGGTTAGAACGTTCTGCTTCCCCGACGTTTGCATTGATCTCTCTAGAAGAAGCTCGTGCGCAGCGATCTCGCAGCGCTACCGTCAATCACGGATCTGCCCTTCCCTCGTCACGACTGGCCCATTCTTCGAGCGAAGCTGAAGTCGAACAAGATACTGCTAGTATTCTGAACAGCTTCGATGCTGGACACAGTGACACTGCGAACTCTAGAGCTCGGGCTCGTTCTATCAGCGCTGGCACGAGGGCTAAACAGGCCTTTCAGTCCATGGTGACCAGCAATCCCCCGAAATATGAACGGCGGGACTCAGAGCCATCTATCCAGCCCATATCCGGCCCGACTCCATCCAGCAAGGGCTTGAAGCACAAGAAGAGCGGGTTCATGAAATTCTTCAACAAGGACAAAGAGGCCCCTCCTGTGCCCTCTCTTTCCGAAACTCTCTCAAGCTACCAAATACATCAATCAACAGCGAAGCCACCGAAATCATCGCTACACCGCATACCTGTCCCTCAGTTGACGCCATCTCTCATGGAAGCTGATCCGATAGATGTTAGAGAGAATTTAGAGAACCCCGCAGAAGCAAGTCCCACCTCTACGCTGCACAAATATCAAAGCAATCCTCGTCGCACGCCTCCCCTATCGATCAACACGCACTCCCCATCTTGGGCTGGTCCTTCACCCGTTAACGATGGTTTCCTCCACGCCAGAATGGGAAATACAAACTGGCAGCCCGACTCCGTGCCGCAAAGTGCTCCCGCTCACGTTACCGAGTTTCCTGCCCTTAAACTTCGCCCTGTGTCGACCATATTTAGCTCCCATTTCCGTGATCATCTGGCCTTAGGCGAGCGGTCGCCCTTGCTTGAGGCAGATTCTGGTATTCTTAGCCCAGATAGCGCCGGTACCGTCGGTTCTCCAATCACACCTGCCCCTCCTCCCATGGTCTCGGTCACGCCTACAAACAAGGGTGGGGGCAATGATGACGCCAGCATCCGTAGCGTACACCTTCAGGGTGATGCGGATACCATCATTAAATCGTTGCAAGACCAGATTGTCACGGCGAAACAGGCGTGGCAGAGGCAAATCTGGGAGCTGGAGGGGCAAGTGCGAGACCTGAAGGCGGAAGTAGAGGAGCTCAGAGAAGCAGGCATGGAGAAGGGCCACTGCGATGTATGTGGGAGAGAACGCCGCGACGAAACTCGAGAAGTGGGCAGCGGCATAGTAAACCGACCTCGAGCGCGCACCGGGATGTCGACGCGGTTCGGCAGTGCACTTTCTTAGATGTTAGATTTGTTCTCCCTTATGGGTATTGTGTATATTGGGCGTGTTGTTTTGTGCCATATGTCTCCCCACATTCCTTCCTGTTTATTATTTTCGGAGATCTATTTAACTTCATAGTTTCGCATACTTTATCGTCTATTATTGTATTTTCTTACATTCTTTCGCTATTCCTCACCATGTTAGCCTTATCCGTCCATCCACGGTGTCCCCCATTCTTTGACATCTTCTCTCAGGACTTCATCTTGGATATATCAAATCCCATGTAGCACCTCTTGTCGTGTCATTCCACTCCCTATATTGTAGAGCGATGTTCCACCTTAAAATTATACCTCTCGTTGCATGTCTTAAACCTCAGTTTGCTTCATCCGACCGGATACCAATAATAATAATACGAGAGGCAATACCGAAATGTATGTATGTATACTCATTCGTCCCCGATGAGCCAACCAATCCCTTTCGACAGGACTCTCGATGCCTGGGCAGATACATCATCTCCCTCTGGTCTCCTACTCCCACTCCGTGAACTTGCAGCGTCGTCGAGATGCGAGGCTTGAGAGCGGCCACGGCTACCGACAGAGAACGGGAAGTTGGCGGCAACACTCCTGAATGTCCTCGTTGCGAGAGCCGCGGCATCAGGTGTGCTGAGAAGAGGTGGTGTTGGCATATGGAAATGCTGCAATCTTGCACGCAGCGATGCCGCTGGATATAACGACGCAGCCGCTGCTGGTTTGCGTTTCGCCGAAACTGCAGTTGGGTCGTTGCGGCGCATGTCTAGTCGTTCTTGACGCGCCTCGATGTCCTCCGTCTCAAGTCGACGCCATGAGATCAATATGTCATGCAGCTTGTCACTGGTGCATAATTCCAGAGCATACCCAAGTAAGGACAGCTTCTTCTCGACGTCGTCGAATTCGGGTTGTCTGCCGAGTTGGTAGCAAGCAACCCAACATACTTCCAATGCCTGTTTGACTTGGACGTCTTCCTTACCAAGTGGCGTTGATTTGATAAAGTTATGAACGATGTCAATCATCCGTTTGTCGGCATCGTACGCCCTAGTGAAGTCTTCTCCCTGAAGAGCGCTGTCCGCTAACATGGCGAGGGTCCTTACTTCAGCAACCGTGTCGTCGCGGAACCCAAGCTTGCGAACGAGCTCCAGGATAACCTCAGTATGTTTATACGCATCGGCGTTACTGCTCAATACTTGAGCAACGAGGGATAGACGGTCCTTGGTGAGGCGTATTTCAATAGGCGATATGGGGATTCCTGGGCGAGATGTGATGTTAAACGACGCAAGCCGTGAAGTAGCTTCGATGAATTCCTTTTCTTGGGTAATCCGGGGAGAAGGGGGAGGCAGGTCGAGGCTTCAGAAACGGCGATTTCAGTCATTACCGCGTACCTCAAATAAGCCACGTACCAATCGTAGGCCAGCTTCATATCACCGAACTTGTAGTTTCCAGAACTGGCATTGTCATAGAATTCACGCGAACAAGTCAAGCAGATGTTTTCGATAGTTTGAGTATCTAACGATAACTTTGTTCGCATTATCTTCAGCAACGGTTGCGCTATATCGAGCTCTGCGATCACGAAGTCAGTGGTAAAAGTCAAAGAATATACTGTGTAACATACTTCCTGAGCTCAATAAACCACCGAGGAATATGCCAATGACCTCATTTCTGGGAAGAAGGCCGAAAGCGCCGCGAAGCCCAGACTCCCCCTCGTTAGTGAGTTTCAGCATATCTTCGAGCAGCCATTCCCAATCGTCCAATGTTTCCAATTTATCTGAGGTCCCTCCAGCTCTTCTGGCCATTCGCGTTGCCCAGGCCCGTTGTTGAGAAACATCATTGTGGCTTTGGAGGAACCAGCGTAACGGGGCAGGGACGCTCCACCGGGACAGTATTTCGCCAGATTCAAGATGTATGTCAAGGATATCCAAGGTCCGGGACAGGGAAGCGATAGGGAGAGGTTTGAAAAATACAAGCAAGTCAGCAGGCGTGCATTGCGCGCGGGAGGTCGTGGGGGTTACAAACGCGCTAAGCGATGTAATAGTCGTGTCAGCCGTGTCTTCGTCATTATCTTCGTCTTGGGCGATATCCCAAGCAGGCATGCATTCGAAGATACGGCTCATTGTCGGCCACTCGTCGAGACTGCCGCAACCATACAGACAGGCCAAGGCCAGACGAGCCACGTCTTCGTCATTACGAATCAAACGTTGGGATGCGGGAAGCGTTGGCTTGGACGCCTCGAAAATTGAAGCAACAAGTGAGAGTGGCGCGGAAAGAATGTAGTCATAAAGGAGGCGCGTCGGGATGGATGCGTCGGGATTGCCTGCCCTTTCAGCACGCGCTTCGATTACAAATAAATATGGCAATACCAGTCGGGAAATATCGTCAGCAATAGATTCCGGCGTGCTATTTTGGAGGTATGATCGTATAATGGTAGAGGAGTCCATGGCCCGCCATCGAGTCAATGTCCAATCATCATCGGGTTGTGAGTTTTGAGGTGCATCGTATACAAGTCGTGATAGGAGGCTCAGCTCTTCTCCAAGCTCATCCAATGCGGGGACGCCCCGCGAGGCCCCATGCTGCACAATGGCCAAGGCTACATCAATCATCCCTGTGGATGAAATGATATGATCCACTCGACGTTTGTACCACGAGGAAAGTTCATCAGCTGAGAGCGGTTCGCGGTGGGTGTGGGGTTCATAGTTGCTATCCTGGGAGAAGGAGAGTTCTGGGAACGGGACATGAGGGCATTCGGTTAATGCTAATTGCGCTTCTGGTGATTCTGACCAATCCTGGCATGCCCTCCAATTATTTTCCACAGGAAGCCGTTCAGCATCACTGGTAGAATCAATCTCAGGCAACCAGTCGCGATGCTCGGTGGGATGAAGATGAGCCGGTATGGAATGCAATATTGAGAAACGGTATTTCCAGAGCTTGGCGGAATGCCTTTGAAGAAGCGTGCGTGAGGCCTCCAGCCATTGAAGCGTCGTTAAGGATATGGCTGACTGCCACAAATCATCTGACAGAAATTCGGTAAGTGAGATGGGAAATTGAGGCGTGGCAGAAGCAGATGACTGTTCGGCGGCAGATGAGCCTCCTTCATCCGCCCAAGGATCGTCTTCCCAGTCGTCCGCTTCTTCGCTCGCATCACGGCCTCCAAGAGGTGCCGTCTTGAGAATTTCCTCATAGGTGCTCAGCCTGTCCAGCCTATCCAGTAATACCGAGCGCATCCAACAGAGCCTGGCATCAGCAGGCACGCCCCGGAAGTGTGCTGCCAAAGCCTCTGCGGAGGAAACAGGGAGGGTATCTTCGGTGATGGATTGCTGGGAGTTAAAGAGGGAAGCCTCCCGACTTCTCCCTGAAGCTCCCTCGCTCCGCTGCAGGCCGAGGTCGAGGATTTGTCGCTGCAGCTGCACATTGTCGACGAGGCGGTCGAAGCAAGCGGCAACGACCCAGACGTCGTCTGTCAAAGGTTTGAGTATCTGCTCGACGTCGTCCGCAGTGAGCTCAGCGTCGGGAATATTTGCCCATCGAGAGTACGGGTTCTGAGATGCAGGCATGAGAGCAGTCGCGGCACGGACACGCTTGCCACGACACCGTGCCCATGATCAGAGACAGGGGCGACTTTGTAACCCAGCGGCTGTTTTTAGCGCTAAATTCTTCAATTTACTGCTTGAACCATAGCCACCACCATCTCCCCCGCTCAGGAAACACGCACTTTATCTCTCCCCAGGGGGAACATTTCTTTTCTAATCCACCAAGCCACTCTCAAACCGCTTATCTTCAAGCCATTGAAGGTTATGATCATTTATATCCTCGTTCTCTCACCAGTGTGTGCTGCTTCTTCAGAATAATCAGAATACGGTCTTCTGTAACAGCGATGACTCCCCCCAGAAGCTTTCATGCGGCTAAGGAATTGATTTCATGTTTGATCTTCAGACGGGTTCGCATGCCATCTTGACACCCGAAGGCACCCTAGACCTCCTACTGAATGGCAGCGACATTATTGGACTTTCCGAGTGAAAGAACCTGAGAGAGCCAAGCAGAGCTCGCGTGAAAGAATGGTATAAGAGGGACCAGGTCTTAGCCTATGTCTAAACTTCACTTGTAACACTCCCAACGTCTCTCGAGCATCATGCCATTCACCCTGAATCCATCGAATAGCGACACTCGCAAGTTCAAGGTCGCAGCAATTCAGGCTGAACCGTAAGCTGGCCTTCAATGACGATAATCTACTCTGCTAATTATGAGCAGTGTCTGGATGGACTTGAAAGGAAGTGTAGAAAAAACCGTCCGTCTCATCAAAGAGGCATCTGCGTCTGGCGCGAAAGTCATTGGTTTCCCCGAGTTATTCATTCCTGGTTAGGTCACGCCCCAATTCAATGTCTATCGCGGGGACTTACGCAGATTCCAAGGCTACCCCTGGACCCCTTGGGCCAACGATTTTGTCTCCTGCCAGCCTGTTCTCAAGGAATATCAGGCAAATGCCTTGGCCGTCCATTCCCCTGAAATGAAGGAAATCTGTGAAGCAGTCAAAGAGGCTGCGGCGACAGTCGTTCTCGGATTCGCAGAGACTGACGGAGGGTCCTTGTACATTGCCCAGGTGACCATCACCTCCAACGGAGAAATCGCGAACCACCGCCGAAAGATCAAGGTAAAGTCCTACTTTCACCAAGTCCATCTGGATCGACGCAAGCGCTTAGTTTTATATCGATGGCCAGGTTACCCACTATGAAAAGACAATATTTGGGGATGGAAGTGGTGCGTGATGCTGTTACAGATCTCGCAGTCAAGCGTGCGCTGATGCCTAAGCTCTGTCTAGCTCCATCAATCCATAACGTTGTGCAGACGGAATGGGGCCGCGTCGGAAGTCTGAACTGCTGGGAACACATCCAGGTAATTCGGAGTTATTGATATCCCTCAACTTTCGCGGGAACTTACTAATGCAAATACTAGCCATTCCTCAAGTGCCATTTCTATGCACAACACCCACAGATATTCGTGGGTGGATGGTGGCCGGCTTTCCTTCCTTACCAAGGAGGAGCTCCTTACATTGTCAGTGGCGAGGCGTCCAGCCGCATGTCTCAATTGGTAGCCATGGAAGGCGGGTGCTTCGGCATCGTTGGCTGTCAGGTAGTCAGTGAAGCTGGCGCCGCAAAGATGAAAATGACGGGCTTCCCGTGGTTCAAGTTCCCCGGCGGTGGTTTCTCTTGTGTGCGTTTCCATTGCCAATCCTCGAGGCACTCGAATACTAACTAGCTACAGATATATGGCCCTGACGGTTCTACTCTCACCGAACCAGTGGACCCAGGTGTCGAAGCGATACTTTACGCGGAGATCTCGCTCGATAAAATCGCCGAAGTCAAGATCGTGGCGGATACCATGGGTAATTAGTGAGTCTGCTCATTGATTTAAATTTACATCGGTACCTCTGCTGATCAACCAACGCCAGTTCCCGGAATGACTTGTTGCATGTCGTGGCCCACGGAAAGAACTGGGATAGAGTGAAATACGAGGATCCCGAGGAAGCTGCCGCAGCAGCAGCACATAGCCGAGAGATAGACAACGTGGCTAGTGGGAAGTCGTTCTGAGGAAGCGGCGAACTAGCGGGAACATGTGCTGGGATATGATTCCTCTGCAAGATGGCCTATCACATAGCGCCTGCCAGCGAATTATAATAAATTGCTTTACCTACTCATGATCAACGAACGCATGCGCTTTCCCGGTGTGATTGTGATGCTCAAACAAGAATGGAACGTTGTTGACAAGAACATAGAAGGATGACTAGCAGAGAGTATTTTTGGACCTCTCATCGAATTCAATAGAACGTCCCTTATCTACAACCCTGCCTGAGCGGGAGGCTTATCGCGTACCCTAAATTATAATCACCGCACAACCCAGATGTCACCACAAGCCCATTAACACAACATGAGGAAGATACTAACTACCGAAGCAAGCACTTGAGGCGCTGGTTGGGGACTTGCTGTGATACATGGTAAAATACGAAAGTACTCCCTTTCCAGCTTTCAAGGTGTACGCCCTGCATACGCTAGTTGGCGATAGAATGTATCCGAACGGTCTCGCTTCCATACATCTTTTTGCGATCAGAACAAGGTTTCCTGGGTACAGAATACCATAAGATGGGTCTCCACAGTAGATGCGATCAAGCATGACATACCTCATCCCTTAGATACTCGCCCACATCTCTGTGATCGGTATTTCGTTAGAAAATAGAAGTGAAGGGAACCTATCGGGGCACGTACGCCTGGTGGAAGACAATGATGGCTGTTGGATCGAGCTTGCGGGTATCTACGGTTGATCTGGCAGTGACCCCAAAACCCTGGGAGCATGTTGTCGTAAACTTTGGCCAAGAGAAATAATGGGATTTGGGGTGCTCACCAAAGGCACGTCCTTCATGCTGTACACGACCACGCCCTGGTGTTCTGGAGTGTCCTCTGTGATGCGGCCTAAGTGGGCCTTGAGGATGTGATTGCCATACAGATATGGCATTTCGCCATTCGGCTTAATCCACACCTAGAAGGTTCCGTTAATGGAGTACCATGCGGGGAAATTCTCAGTGTCATACCTTGTATTTGGCATATTTCGCGATATAGTCGAGCGAGGTGATGTGTAGCTTGAATTTGCCACTTTTGCTGAATTTACCAAAGCATGTGCCGAGGCTAACGAGATTGGGTCGGGCTACGGATATTCCTAGGCGCATCGAGGATTCGGAGACGTAGAAAACACGATCTCTGTGCAGCCTGAAGCAATATGGCTCATCTGGCCGGTCGATGAGATGTATGAGATTCTTTCCCTGCGAACGAATGGTCGAGCGTTAGCACTGCGGAGATTCTGGACGAGGAAGGGGACCATACGATGTAGTTTGCTAGTTTCGTGAACACGGCCTTTGACTCGTCTTCTGTGAGGGGGCGCATTTGAGGAGGGGATGATGGGGAGGTAAAGGTGGCACCAGGCAGACCTTATATACAGTTGCAAAGCGCGTCTCGCCTGCTAGATGCAAGTGGCAGTACTAAAAAATATATATATGAGTGTCTGCGTTAGGTAAGCCCGATCACTTACTCCATCCCCACGTGACCTCTGGTGAGCGATGCGGCACTGAGCAAGCTTGAACAGGCTTCGTCTGAACGAACTCGACAACGGACTCGGAGTAACAGCTCACTCGCTCCTTCTCAACCAACCACCATGTCTGCACCCTCATTCTCCTCTTTCCCCCCTTCCTTTGCTTCATTTCCAGAATTAGACTCTGGTCGTCAAACCCCCAATGAACCGTCGGGTTCGCACAACGACAAGCGTCGAGAGAAGCGCGGCCATAAGGCCGACAAAAAAAGCAAACACGACAAGCATCATAGGCCCAAGAAGCACACCGAAGATGGAGGAAAGCGGCAGGCACTCGGTGTTCCACTAGAGCCTGGCCAAGGCTCCTCGAAACGTGTCTATTATTCTGATCCTAAGGGGGATCCACTAAATGTGTTGTACGGGGGGCTGCACGCCGGAGACGTACCTAGGCATCACTTGGTCGGCCGTACGTGTACATGTTATGTTTTCTTTGACGTCTAATGATGGGGCAGGTGGCAAGAAGGTCCTGGGACTCTCCTCAGCCTGGACAGCATCTCATCGCAGCCGCAATGGTGTTGAGATCGGACCACGAGAACGAATCAAGGTTAGCATCGAACTCTTCTTATCTCACGTCTAATCACCCTTGTACCGCCAGACCGCCAGCCTCACGGATTCCAAGGCACGCGCTCTGCTGGCGCTTCCCCCGAAACGCAGGATCGTAAATCCGGCTGAGACACGCAGATATGAGGAAATAGACGGGTTCATACGTCTTCCGACTCGGAAGGGCAACGAAGACCCGGAATCCTCCTACCGTTCCATTGATGTTGGGCCCAACGACCACACCGATTCGAGTTCCTCCGAATCCGAAGGAGCCGATGATGCCTCAAGCGACACCGACGACTCTGCAACGGAATTAACATCGCTCCAAGTATCCATCAAATCCCTGGAACGCGAACTTTCTGCGGATCCTACTTCGATAACAAACTGGCTGGCCCTTCTATCCCACACACTCTCTACAATTCCGATCACGTCCAAGAATGCGACTAAAGCCCGTTCGGAGATTACACTCTCATTACTAGGGCGTGCACTTGCCGCTGACTCTCAGAATGCTGGGTCAACTCGTCTCCGGATAAAGTATCTGAAAGCGGGGGAGGAAGTCTGGCATGAGAGTAAAGTCCGTGCCGAGTGGGAGGGCGCGTTGAAGTTGGGCCGGCCTAGCCTGTGGATGGAATGGCTAGAGTGGAGGATCAGGAAGGGAAGCAACGGAATAACAGGAATTCTCGACGACGCAAGACGTGTCCTGACTGCGTTAGGGGACCTAGAGTTGGCCAAAATTAGGGTCTTTTGGAGAATAGCCGTTGAGCTTAGGAATGCTGGCTTCACCGAACGCGCCATGGCCATGTTCCAAGCGCAATCTGAGTTGTAAGTCTATTTCATTCTCAGTGTATCGGTTTAATTGGATTCACAGTGGCGAATCCGCAGGACGTTTGAAGTCCCTCAAGATCTGTATGGTTTGCCACTGCCGCACCTTTTGAATTCACTCGAGGAGTTTTGGGAGTCGGAGACTCCAAGGATCGGAGAAATTGGCGCCAAGGGATGGTCGTCTTGGTTTACGTCCAAGAAGGTTGAGCAGACAAGAAACTCAGAACCTTCGTCGGCGCTCGGCTTGAACCTCAACATCTCCGACCCTTATTTACGCTGGTCCCTGCTTGAACTTCACTCTGACAGACATTCCCGTCTCCCCTCTCGCTCCTACGATGCAGTCTCTGAGTCGGATCCGTACACAACCATCCTCTTTGCGGATGTTAGAGACATGTTGATGGACTTGAAAACCAGTCGTGCGAAGGACGCTTTCCGTTTCTCCTGGCTTTCTTTCCTCGGCCTTCACATTCCAGGTTTCCTCAATACCCTCGTTTCGGAAGACGGAATGGAGTCCTGGGATGATAGATGGGCGTATACTCATCTCCCGGCCCCGGTGTTGCTGAACTCTATATTCCCATCGCCATCGGAGCAGAAGACGGTACTTGCTGATGCCGTCGCGGGGGTCATCGTCGGTCGTTCGAAGGAGTATACTCCAGTGTTCGGACCGGTAAAAGCCTGGGGTTATGGAGTCCTTAGGCCTTTGGATGTGGGCCTTGTCTTCCCCAAGCAATCGCTTTGGTCTAAGCAAGAATTGGAAGATACAGATATCCTGTTGGTGCGGAGGGTCTTTGAGCAGCTGCGGCTCAGTACCACAGATCATGAGTGGGATGAGTTGGCTTTGACATTCGAGCACATACTGAATGCGAAGACGTATGCTTCCCAATTCTATCAAAATTGATTCAGAGCTTACTTTATTCATATTATTTTAGTGCGATGAAGCTGTCGCGAGTTATCCTGTCTAAGGCACAAGACTCGCTGCCACATTGGTCATTCCATGCTAAACTTGAACGCCTGCGCGGCAAGCCGGATGAGGCACGGAAGATCTATCACGCTGTGCTCATTGCTTCATCGACGTCCGCGGACTCGCCGTTTGCCCATGGTAGGCTCTGGTGGGACTGGGCTGAGATGGAATGGCTGGCTGGGAAAGATGTGGAGGCGCTGCATGTACTTATGAAGGTAGCTGGTGTCGAAGGAGAAGGAGGATTGGCTACTTTGAGAGCCAAGAGATCTCTAGAAGATATCGTCAATACTCGGCACCACGTCGAAGCTTGGAAAGATAGAGAGGCTTGGATCCAACTACAGGCACTATTGGTATTGCTGGTTGGAGGAGGGCTGTCTGCCGCGTTGGAGATTTTCGACCGATATAAGGCCGACGTTGATATCGACGATGTGGCTCGAGAAAGTCTCACCGTTGCGAGTATTCTTATGACATACCGGTACGGCGTGGTGCTTCGAAACCCAATGCCTCCGGTATTGCTGAGGGATCGGGCGACAAGCGCACTCGAGTCTTATGGCAGCAATTCACTTGTGTTGGCGATGTTCCTTGAGGCCGAGAAGGGACAGGGTGTATGGGGACGAGTAAGGAGTATATTAGGGGATGAAGCGGCAGGAAATGGGCATTGGAAGGAGAAGGACGTCGCTAGGCGGGTGGAAGAAGTGTGGATTGCTGGCTGGGAGAAGGGAAGATGGTTAGGCGAGGTCGAGCGGACGCGGAAGGGTCTCGCCGGCGCTACAGAGAGCGAACGGTATGTTTCTAGCAGTGTCACCCCGCGGAAATGGCTCAGTGATCAATATTCTCAACACAGAACTCGGGCTAGCTATGTAATATGGCGCGTCTACCTCGAGTTCGAAATCCGTGTCGGCCAGCTAGAGCGAGCTAAAAAGTTGCTATACCGAGCTATAGGTGACTGCCCATTGGCCAAAGGCGAGTCAAAGCGAAACTACGGAATGCGTTATCCTAGCTAAACTACATCTAGAACTCTATCTCTTGGCCTTTGGACCACTTCGCAAGGTTTACACTCCGAGCGAGCTAAATGCATTCGCGGACACCATGGCTGAAAGGGGGCTTCGACTGCGAAGTGGGTTGGATGAAGCTTTGAGCGGGTGGAAGGGAGGGGATAGCGACGAGGAGAGCCATGGGTCGGAGATGGACGAGATTGAGCAGAACGCAGAGGAGTACCGGCGCTTAAGACCATATTAATTGTTGTATATTATTTGTACACGGAGTGTGACAGCGTTACACAGCCAGCAGGGTTCACCGAGTTGTTTACCTACACGAGGCCTTTTTCCATTCACACATCCACTCGACTGCCAGATGCACCCGCTCTGAAGAATCGCCATTGTCGACGACATCCACGACATTGTCCAGCTCGCTATTATCTTTCCTTTTAATTCTCATCTCACTCAATCCCATATTTCTCCCGAATTTCCCCTTCCATTCCCTTCACTCTCCCCGGCCATCCAGCATGACCACCATACCTGCCCCGAAGCTGGTCTTGACCCACGAGGAATGGCCCGACGCAGACTTTGACCTCCCAGAGGGCGAGCCGATCCATTCAGTAATGAACAGAGACGACGACGGCGACGAGGATTGGGATGTCGAGATGGACTTGGGCAGTACAGGAGGAGCGAAGGTGCAGGCGGCTACCGGATTCACGCTAGGTTCGTCCGGTTCGTCTCACAAACCACAGCTCTTCAATATACGCCCGCCACAACCACAACCCGTATCCGATGCCGACGACGACGATGAAGGTGTGTCCACAATCAAGGCCTCGGCGGTATTACCGAAACCCGTCGCCAAGATTCCACAACAAACGCCTATCGAGGAAGACATTGAAACAGCCTTTGCTCTTCCTGACGATCTCACCCAACTCTCGCTCGCACCTTTGTCGCTGAACCATCGTTCGTCAAAGAACTCGTTGGAATGGGGTGACAAAGACCACACCTCCTCGTCACAATCATCGGACGCATACTCATCTCTCAGTTTCGCCGATGCTTCTCCATCAAATTCTGCATCGTCTGTCTCTCAGCCTGACACCGGGGACGAGCTCGAAACAGACGAGGACGACGAGGGAGTGCTCGACGGGCTTCTCATTCCCACAGGCCTCTTCGATACCGGTCACAGCGGCAGAAAGCTCAATCGCATACTCGAGATGAAGAAGAAGGTCGGGATGACTGACACTCGGGTCAAGATAGCTAGCCCGGATCCCGAAGACGACTTTGAGATGGGCTTGGTCATCGGCGACGATGTCGACCTCAGTCCAAGTCGGCTCCTTCTCTCTACTCATCAGAACAAGCCTCAGTTACGGAAATCTCCCAACCGTAGCACGAGCGCTCCTCCTCGTCGCCCGGCGCCATCTCTACGGCCGCCGTCTAGACTCAAACATGAACGGGCCAAATCGCCGGTAAATCCGCCACCATCCTCGACAAGGCAGCTTCAGAAGCTCCGCCTCACGCCATCGCCACCGCTTCGTGGAGGTCCCGTCCGTGCTCAGACCTTCCAAGCTCTCTCCCCTGCCCCCACTCCCCCAACATCGTTCCTCTCACCCAAGCCCGGAAGCCTTCGTGGACAGAAGTCGCATTCCGGCCTCAAGCCACCAACACCCCCATCAACAACCCGAAAGCTTACACGGAAAGCATCGCTTTCATCGCTCATGGAAACGAGTCAACCCCAAGTACCCGGCTTCCCAGTGCCCATCGCAAGTGGCTCCAAAGCTCGATATGAAGAAGCGACATACGCCTCGAGAGCTAAATCGCATAAAAACACAACTAGCCGCATCCATGACTACAAAGTGCCACCCACTCGACCATGTACACCTTCATCTAATCAAGCGGCTCTCCGCTTAACCATGCCCACTCAACGATCGAAATCACGGCCGGCACTTAGCACCGTATGGGGCACTGTAAATGCCCCTGACCCTTCGACAATCCGATCTGCCTCGCCACTCCCTCCTCCAAGGCCTCCCTCCTCGTTATCCCTCAAATCACATAAGCCGTCAGGTATTCCTCAGCCCGTCGCTCCTAAAGTCCTACGAAGACCAAAGCGTCAACGAACTTATGGCGATGGCACGGAACTTGATAGTATTGAGGATCTCCCCGCTGATCGAGAGAAAGAAGCTCGATATCGGGTACAGCCCAAGGGATATGGTAATCGCATACCCGGAGGGACGTATCCGTCAAAGGCCACAGAGAAGGGCACCGTCCGAAAGAAGGGCCGACGTGAAGCCTCGGACAGCGGCCAAGGTACGCACAAAGTCTCACAGTTTCCAATTATTTCTAATTGTAATTTAGATCACGTAGCTCCCCCTCCCCCTCTCACAAATACACTCAAACGAACGACAAGTCGAATAGACTCCCTCTCTAAGACAGAATTGCCTCTTCCGAAGAAGAAAAGGAATGTCTCATCCCCAACAACACCCGGGACAAGGAGAAAGCCTACTTTGATTCGTAATTTGGGCGGAGTGGGAGCCCCTAAAGGTGCTTTTTGTCTATATATTCGTGGTAGGCCTGTAGCTAATAGGGTTCTAGTCGTTGGTGATATGAAGTGGAACCCACAAAGTCTACGCTGGGAGGGCAACGATCATGTCCTTCGTGACTTCGATGCTGTCGTTGGGACTTCCACTCGACCTGCCCTGATCACCCACCTCACGGGATCATCAATTGGATCCCCCGTTGGTTCGTTTGCCTCTGGCGCTCGGATAGTTGGTAACATGATATTTGATCCATCACGGATGTGCTGGATATCAACCTTACCGCCAGAAGAGGACGAGCCCGATGTATTCGCAAACCTTGCAGACGACGAGGAAGATGCCGAAGACTGGGAAACCAAAGGTGGAACCATTCGAGCCAGTTTGCAAGGCAAAGACCTTAACTCGTCCGATGGTGTGGCACACCCAACATCAACTTCGTCGACCGCGTCCTCTGAAGCACCGAGCCCCTCTTGCAGTCGAACGCGTGCGATGTCCGATTCCGGCAGTGATCGTGGGTCCCGAGCGTCGATGGTTTGTGAAGTTGACGATACTTTCCTCCTCAAATGCCGGCAGGCTGAGGAACGGCATCGAACCGAAATGAAGGGGTGGAAGGCCACTCTATCCAAAGCAACGGAAGCTGCCGAGCCTGACCGTTCGTATCTCTACGAAATAAGGGCACTTGCCACGCGCAAGTACTGATCTGTTTTCATTTATCATCTCTCTCATTTTCTCATTTTCTCTCTCTCCTGGTTCCCATTGCGGACTGACACTCATTGCTCAAGACTGTAAAGCCCATTTATTACACAGGGATCTATGCCTTTTTCCAATCCCGAAATGTTGTTTCGTTGAATTCCCCCTCCCCCTCATCGCTCTGTTTTCTCCCTGTACGTATTGATAGACCGCATTTTCTCCTCTTACTCTATTTCGGATATTTGCCATCCATACGCTCCTTTGCATCCCTTGATATGTAGCCAAGTACACAACCCGATATGAACAAAATAAAAAGATATGACACGCCGAATCCCGAGTGCGAGCCTCTAAGTTCACTCACCAAACGTTCCCTGCAAGATACGGTCTCAATTGACGCCTGGCCTCCTTTGCTGCAGATGTCACCTTCTGATGGCCAGCGACCGACCGATATCCGCAAGATCAGTGTCGGTGGCGGTCGTATTGTCCTGAACAAGCTCGCGGGCCAAATTGTGACTTTCGCCGAGCTATCGTCGACGTACCCACTGAAATTGCTATCTCCTAAAGTCACGGAGGATGGGGTAGCTGTCGTCTACGCCCTGACATACGGCGGGGGCCTCGTCGGGGGCGACCGCGTCAACCTGTCAGTTGAGGTGGGCGCTGCAACCTCCCTTGTGCTTCTCACCCAGGTCTGTTTCAATACTGATCTTTGTGTGTGTCCATCGCGCTGATGTCGAAACCAATACATTTGTGACCTCCAGGGCTCGACGAAGGTGTTCAAAACACGTCCAGGGGACAGGCTGTCGTCCCTACCGACCCAGCTTCCTCGACCGGTTCACGAATCCACCTCGCCGACAACGCAGATAATGAACTTCGCCGTCGCACCCTCAGCCGCGTTATTTTTACTTCCTGAACCAGTTACCTGCTTCCGGTCTGCAGCCTACAACCAGGTTCAAACTTTCCATTTATCGGCCAATGCGTCAGCTGTCATTCTTGACTGGTTTACGTCCGGGCGCAAGTCTCTGGGCGAAGAATGGGCGTTCTCCAGATACTACAGTGCCAACGATATATGGGTAGACGGCAAGCGGGTGGCCAAAGACGTTATGCTACTCGAGGATGACCCGGTCGACGCATTTCCTCTTCCTCGCCGCCAGCTTCGCGATAAACTTGCGCCGTACTCTTGCTTTGCTACAACATTCCTGTTCGGACCGTTGTCACGAACCGCTATCAAGAACCTGATCTGCCGTTACGAGCGCATACAGGTCTTCAAGTGTGCGACCCCCGATAAACTCATATGGTCAATGAGTTTGGTCGATGATGGAGCGGGCGCGATTGTTCGAACTGCGGGTTTAGAACCAGAAGACGTGAAGATGTGGCTCAAGGAGGCTTTACGAGACGTTGAAGAGTTAATTGGAGTTGACACATATCGTAGGGCCTTTGCGTAAGGCCGGACAGCACAAGTACCTCGGTTTTTGCCCTATCAGCTGAGCTTTTCCGGTGAAACTGCCTCCGTCGGCCTCCATAGGCGACTATCTGAAGTTTGGGCTGAAGTTTGGGGACCATGAGGTCCCCAGAAATGCGTTCAAGATATTTCTCCTCGGTAAGCTGCATCCCTTCAAAAAAGCTATATATGCTCATTTGCGGACCCGTATTGGTTTAGTAGGAATGATGATTGTGGTGTCTAACCATAGATACATGAACCATAAATCGCCTCTGCCGTAATTGTGACCTTTCCAGATAGTATGTCCTCTTGGGAATTGGCCCGTAGCTGAAGCAACCCTGGGAGTATCACAATCTACCCCTTGGCCATCCAATTACATGCCTGTTTGTGATCTACTTTCTCAAGGTCTTGTGCCAGTCAAGTTTTCAAGGTTTCACACAGGCACCGACGCGAACGCCTCCCCTTCGGAGGTTGGCCTCTCGTCTAAGTGAGTAGTCTTCGACGAACAACCTTCAATGTTGAAAGTTTGCGGAAGCGAGCGATCATTACCTTTACCATTTACATACCAGTGAGGTACGCATGAACCGATCGTTTTGAATCAACGGACCTTCAGTGAGTGCAGAAATAGCCGATTCCAAATTGAGATGCGCAGGCTCATTCCTGAGCGTCTTCCAGGCCTTATCAAACCAACAACAAACCAAACACTAGCTGTCAGACTTCGTGGAAATCCACGCACTGAGCCGAATCTACCGTACCAGATCCAAAAGCCTATAAATTACCTTTTGAATGGACTCTGCCCCTCAGCTCCATTTTCCTTGTCCACTGGCCCGCCTGACATCCTCGCTAACATGGACCCTCTCAAAGCGCCGTATGACGAAGCAGAGACCGACAATGCGTCTGGCCAGAGCATAACTGCCAACGAACTGTACCGACCCGATGTCGATACCTCCAGTGTCGATGAGCGGAAACTCCTGCGACGCATCGATATTTACATCTTACCGTGGCTGGCCTTCCTCTACGTTCTCAACTTCCTGGACAGGGGGAGCATAGGAAATGCTAAGGTGCGCCTTTCCCCCTCACCTTCCCTGCGGAATTGAGACGGATCGCTAAAGCGCCAATGTGCTAGCTGTATAATCTAGAACGCGACCTTGGCATCACCGACAAGCAGTACCTCATAGCTTTGACAGTCTTCTTCTTTCCTTATGCCCTATTCGAGGTGAGTGGGTTCTCTCATTGCCCGCACATTGCTGAATACGGTTCTCAAGCCCATTAGTAACGTCTTGCTAAGACGTCTCCGACCGTCCATATGGCTTTCATCGATGATGTTGTTTTGGGGCGTGATCATGGTCAGTGGTCACGTACATATTTATTGCTCCTTGTGGCTCATTGCGCGCGAATGGTATATAGACCTTACATGGCGTAGCCCACGATTATGGCGGCTTAATAAGTAAGCCGCACCGAACTACCTTGTGGCTACCCAGCACGCTGACCATTTTGGTGTCAAGGCCTGCGTTTTATGCTCGGACTTGCGGAAGCTGGGATGTATCCGGGCAAGTCCAATCAAGTGTTCCCCAGACACTGCATTCTAACTATGATTCGGAAACAGGCATCGTTTTCTATCTCTCATGGTAGGTGATCATTGAAGGTAGGACCATAGTTGAACCCTAACGACTGTATCGAAGTTGGTATACTCGCAAGGAGCTTGGTTCTAAATTGGCAATATTCTTCTCCTCGGCTACTGTCGCCGGTGCCTTCAGTGAGTCCATCATCCCATGTGGCCCCATGACTCGCTGCGTGTTATAACTCTATCTTTCAGGCGGACTATTGGCTGCCGCTATTGCTAACATGGATGGGATTGGTGGTAAACCCGGATGGGCATGGATCTTTATACTGGAAGGCTTGATCACGGTTGTATTTGCCGTGGTATCTTTCTGGGTGGTTCAAGGCTTCCCGGAGAACGCGAAGTTCCTTACTGAAACTGAACGTAAGCTTTGATCCTTTGCTCCCCATTACTATGGTTATAATGGCATTATAGGGGTTTTTGTCATAAGGCGACTTCGCAATGACATGCAATTTAGTGCTGGCGGGGAGAAATTTTCTTCAAAGTACATTTGGCAGAGCTTGAAGGATTGGAAGACCTGGGTCGCCAGTTGAGTCGCAGCCACTTAACTCTACTGGATGCCTGTTGACGTCCCCAACCTTCAGTGGGCATCTACATGGGTTTCGACGGGCCGTTGTACGCTTTCTCGCTGTTCACCCCTACAATAATCAACCAGGTCTGCTTGTTCTGCTTTACTCCTTGTGCTCTGGCTGAATTTTAAATTCCCGAATTTCACAGCTAGGTATTCGAAGTAACGTCACTACATCGAGGATGTCCTCATCCTTCTTTTAGGGTTCCAGGCTACTAAAGCCAACCTTCTTTCCGTCCCGGTCTACGCATGGGGATGCCTTGTGACATGCGTTGTAGGCTTCCTCGGTGACAGAATAGGGAGAAGGAGTTACATCACTCTGTAAGAATGAATTGTTGACCCCTTGTCTTCGCTAACGCGAGATATAGTGTTCTTCTAGGGATAGGTGGGTCCAAGAAGAGTGTATCCGGAGATGCAAGTTCACACTCTTAATAGGGTTGATCGCGTACATTATCTTGTTGACCTCAAGATCTCCAGCGTTATCGTACTTTGCTGTGTATTTAGCGGTTTCGTGAGTACCACCTTCGCACATCTTCCTCCCAGCCCTGACGGTCCCTTAGAGCCATATACCCAACCATCCGTAAGCCTGTCCATCGACTCTCACGTTTATAGTTGATCCGCGAACATGTTTCCATCATAGCGAACGCTGTGTGAGTGACGCTTCTTAGTTTCTACGGCTAAAAACATGCTGACGTCGTTGAGAAGCGCGTGGGTGGCAGGCAATGTCGAGGGGTCGTACAAACGGTCCGTGACGTTGGGGATGGCCATTGGCTTGTGCGTTCTTATCGCATTCGTGCCTTACTCCCAGGACCCACTCACCGACGTTCTTCTCTAGCGGCAACATCAACGGCGCCGTTGCAGCGAACATTGTAAAGTTTCTCTTGGCTGATGCTCCCACAAGCGCTGACCAGTAATACTGGCAAATAGTATCGTGCGGAAGACCGACCGTGGTACACTCTCGGCCATGGGATTGTACTCGCATACATCGCCATCGGCTGGGTGTGCTCTCTTGTCTTCTTGATTCTCTTGAAGCGGGAAAATGCCCGCAGGGATCGCGGCGAGCGAGACGAAGTCATTGAAGGTATCGACAATAAACTGGCCCACCCTAAGAACGGCACATACGAGAGCGTTGACGCTGCCAGGCTCGACAAAGGAGATGAATGGAGTGGGTTTAGATATAGTTTATAATCCGACAACATATGTAGCTGTAATACCACTAACAAAAGCAACCTTTTCGGCAAAAGAATCATTAGGTAGTAGAGTATGTATATGACCCCAATGGAGACTCTAAAATGCCTATAAGATACATTGATGCAACGAACGCAAGGACGTGCTGTGAGATCCGAACCGCTATGCCATTAGTTTTTTAACTCGTCTTCTAACTTGGACGCAGCAGGAGCCGGGACAGGTTCAGCCGATGGACTAGGTTCAAGGGGCGGCGGTGCGCTTCTTCCTCCACGATGTTCATCAAGCCACTTGTCCATGTCATCCGCTCGGTTGAGGAATGGACGTTTGCCGAGCAGAGAAATCATGTCCTCACTGTGCGCAGGTGCCGTAAGTATTTCAGGTCCCAAAGATAAGATAGGGCATACCGCGTGATCACTTCCTTCTCAAGGAGCAACTTCGCCACCTTCTCAACGTCTTCCTTGTGATCGGTGAGCAGTTGTCTTGTGCGGTCATAGGCGGTTCTGTTCTCGAGTTGAGCGGTTCAGTACGGGGAACAATTGGCACATTACTCACGTGATCATCTTGCGAACCTCAGAATCGAGCGTCTCCGCCGTCTTCTCGCTGAATGGCTTTGTCCAGTTTTCCTTTGCGGCGCGGTCACCGCCATAGCTGACGGGACCAATAACTTCATTCATACCATAGTTGGCACATGCCTCGAATGCCATCCTTGTTATCTTCTGCAGATCGTCTTGTGCGCCAGTTGTAATATTGGCTAGACCGAAGAATATTTCTTCAGAAACACGGCCTCCGAGGGTCATGCATATTCTATCAATCATTTGGGGGGTGGAGAGGAGATATCGATCTGGTGGGAGATACTGTAAATCATATGAGTTGGTCATGCCTTGTTTAGATGGCTGAGTTTGCTCACCTGTGCATAGCCGAGTGCGCCAGTACCGCGGGGAATGATGCTAACTTTGAGCAAAGGATCTGCATGTTCCAAGAACCATCCGCAGACGGCATGTCCGGCTTCATGGTAGGCAACAGTCTTCTTCTCCTCTGGACTGAGCCTGCGGCTCTTCCGTTCTAAGCCCACGATGACCCTCTCTATGGCGGAATCGAAGTCGCGCTCTTCAACATACTCGGAGGCCCGGCGAGCAGCGTGTAGGGCCGCTTCATTGCATACGTTAGCAATGTCGGCACCTGAGAACCCGGGAGTGAGGACCGCCAGTCTCTGGGCGAGTGCGTCGACATCCTTGACGTCTTCCCCGAGGCGTAGAGGCTTGAGGTGAACATGGAAGATGCCTTTACGCCCTGAGACGTCAGGGCGATCGATAGCAATATGTCGGTCGAAACGGCCAGGTCGCATGAGAGCAGGATCGAGTACATCGGGTCGATTGGTACCTGCAAGAACGACAATGTGTTCTTGTGTACTAAAGCCGTCCATCTCCACCAACAGCTGGTTGAGAGTTGATTCTCTTTCATCATTGCCACCAAAATTGCCTCCCTTCGCTCTCGACTTGCCAATGGCATCAATTTCGTCGATGAATATTATGCAAGGAGCGTGCTTCCTGGCAGAAGCAAAGAGATCTCGCACCCTGGAAGAACCAACGCCGACAAACATCTCCACAAACTCTGAGCCAGAGACAGAGAGGAAGGGAACATTGGCTTCTCCCGCCGTCGCCTTTGCGAGAAGTGTTTTACCGGTTCCAGGTGGACCAGAGAGAATGGCTCCTCGCGGGATCTTCGCACCAAGCTTCTCGTATTTAGCGGGATCCTTCAGGAACTGAACGAACTCCATGACCTCCTCCTTAGCCTCGTCCATACCAGCAACATCCCTGAACCGTATTTTGACCTCTGTGTCCTTGTTGAACAGCTTCGCACGACTCTTCCCTATGCTGAATATCCCACTACCGGACCCGGCCCCTCCACGTCTTGACATCCAATATAATAGACCGGCGATGATTAGCGTCGGTGTAAAGTTGAGGAGCGTGTTGAAAGCGGATATTTCATCGTGGTAGGCAACGGGTAGGCGTTCGTGACTAGGTATTCCGAGTTCTGCCTGAGCATCTTCAAGCTTGCGCTCGAACGCTTCGACGCTGCCTATTGAGAAATAGTATTCGCCTCCCACTGGTGCGGCTGGATACATAGCTCCTGTTGCGTTGGAATGTAGCTTGACCCGCACCTTTGAGCCATTGACCACCGTAAGCTTGTCGACCAAGCCCTTGTCAAGGAACGCCGTTCGGAACTCCTGCCATGTAATCTCCCGAGCATTGGTAGAACTTGAACTGGAGTACAACATGTACGCAGCAGCTGAAGTCCCCATTATGATGAGCTGATTAGTAGTGAATCCATTTGGATTGCCGCCGGGTGGAGGAGGAGGAGGTTGCTTGCGATCGCCCGATGACTTCTTCGGCTCTGAATCTTCATGCTGTGATTCAGACTGACGAGAATTCTGTTTCGCCGACCGCTGGTACTGCTGGAAGAAGCCCTCGAGTCCCTTTGGTAGCTCTGGTTTCTTGTTCTTCGACTCTTCAGATTCAGCGACGTCCTCCTTCTCCTTGCCCTTGTCCGAAGGTGTCTTTTCGGCGCCGGTTTTCGGAGGCTCAGCAGGCGTCGCAAATAATCTGACACGACTAGCTGACCGTGTCGCAGCCTGCCTTGATGCGAGCAACCGAGATGCTCGTATTGAGCGAGAAAGCATGATGAGAGTAGAAGGAGAGGAGAGGAAGCGTCTGGAAGGGTACGTATACTCCCGCTACGCGATGCCGTGGGGTCGTGACTGACCCGGCTTTTCTGCTTACGTGATACCAGCGCCAATTCGAGTCAAGGCAACTGAGTCTCTGCCATGATAAACTATGTAGAAAGCGTTCGAACGAGAACTTGCAAGTGCCTGGTTGCTTACCTTCAAGGACTTCAAAGCCGGGATCTGACCTCTTGGACTGCGTTCTCGGGAACCCTGAATGTCGGTATCGCTTACCTTCTGGTGACTGGTCACTTGAGGGCTCCATTTCGCATGGACATCAGGTTTCGTTACGATTTGTCACATCACAAGGTTCCAGTATATAAGCAATTCCAAGGCGATGTAGCGTGCTCATCCTCAGATTAATCAATCATGGACCCCAGTCTGTACAAGGACTTCAAGACGTCGAGGGGATTCAATTATCATTACTTTGCGGTGGCTCCCAAGAATGCTCAGCCATACCTTCTATTCCTGCATGGCTTTCCGTCAACATCGTACGACTGGCGACATCAAGTGGCCCACTTCAAGGACCGGGGATACGGCCTGATTGTACCCGACATGCTAGGTTATGGGGGAACGTCCATCCCTACTGATCCTGAAGCGTACAGAAAGTCACTTATCTGCAAGGATATCATTGAACTGCTCGACGCGGAAGGCATCAAGCAATGCATTGCCGTTGGGCACGATTGGTAGTCCACGTCCCCCTTCCTCCCTGTCGCCGTCTAATCACAACCTCAGGGGCTCTCACATAACGGCAAGGTTGGCGGATCTGTACGAAGATAGGTTCATTGCCTTTGCATTCCTCGCTGTGGGATACCCGGCCCCTCGTCCTGTCTTCGACATGGAACAGCTTCTAGCACTCACGAAGAAACTGGCGGGATACGAACTAGTCGGCTACTGGAAGTTCTTCTCAGCCCCTGATGCCCCTGAAATCATTGAGAAGAATGTACGGCGACCTTCAATTCCACTGTTGCCTGAACTCGCTCTCATCCAAGCAACAGTCCGACTCGTTCTTTAGCATAGTGTACGCAGGGGACCCTGATCTGTGGAGGACCGACTTGGCGCCAACCGGGACTCTTCGCGCTTGGCTTGAATCTGGAAAGACTGCTGCCGTTGGCTCATGGATTACCGAGGAGGTAATACACTCTGGGATCCTTCACACGCAGATACTGATATATGACCCATTCATGAGGAACGCAAACTTCATAGTGAGCAACTGCTGAAAGGCGGTATGGCCGGGCCTGTCTGCTGGTACAAGGTTCTGACCAGTGGAGCCTCAAGCGACGACGACAAAAGTGGGTCTACTCTCCTTCGAGTTGTCTATCAGTTCTAATTTATGTATTCATCGCAGGTGTACCCATTCGATCTCCTGCGGTAACGAAGCCCGTCTTCTTCGCTGCAGCAAAAAGAGACGCCATTGGCGTCGCTCAGTTTCAAATACACGGCACAACGCAGGCTTGCTCGAACCTCACAGTCCGCGAAATTGATACGGGGCATTGGATACAATTGGAAAAGAAAGACGAAGTAAACCAAGAGCTTGAAGCATGGCTGAATAATGTCCTGGCCACAGCGTCTGCGTAGTCATGATCATACCATGACTGCTGCGCGGGCTGGCGCTTTGAATGATATAGAACAATGTAATTCACTTGTACTCTGTCTAAATCGTGCTGTGGGAGCAACGGCACATCAGTGGGAGCTGAATGGGCTGAGGCGTCTTCATATCTGAGACAACATTCGTACGACAATAATTATAAAAGGTAAGTAAATGTCTATGATGGACCAGGCAGAGGATCAACCCAGGTTCCATTCGGCCATAATGTAGCAGGCATTGTGAAGTCTCCGGTTGAATCTCCCGAGCGCAGCTAAAACCTGGTCAAATGACTGCACAGAAGTAAAGCCTCGGTACTCACAGCAAGTCGGAAGAAATGCGGCAGGCTAGGCTCAAGGGCTACGAGAGAGTAGTTCAGCGCAGTGCCCACGTACCGCTCAACATCATCTACAAGTAGCGAAAACGAATCCCATCCCTCGGGAAGCACGTCCCATGAAATGGTCTGATTAACGAATGGTATCGACGCGTTGAAGCTGGTCATATTAGTGAGGAAGGTTGGTAGATCCGAGCCCAGGGGAGCATCCAGCCGTAGCTAAAGCAAAGAGCAATCAGTCGACGTTCAGTGCAAAGTTGCCATATTCTCGGATGCTTACATCCTCCGCAGTCTGCAGTATAGAGTCGAAGCCGAACGCGGCCACTCCGTTCAAAAATAATCCCAACAGGAAGCCTTGATACATTGCGGACAATCGAGTGGGGAAGGCAGAGACAGGCATCAATATGATGCCAATGATGTAGTGGTGGAGTCGCAGCTCCAATCCCGGCAGCTGAGAGAGGACCAGAAGAACCAGTCCTCCGATTATGTACCATCCGAGATAATATGGCAGCCAGCCGGTCTTGCGAACGACGCGCACTTGATTCAAGGCGAGGACGAGAACAATTACGATTATGATGACGAGCGCAGTGATAGCACCGTTCCGTTGGAGATCCGCAGCGTAGAGACGGTTAATGGGGATCTTGCCCATGGTGACGTTTGTCAGGACAGTAACCCAGAAGGGGCCTAGGTACCAAACCATGGCTTCGATGGGAGCCTTCTGGAGAAAGGCGGGGAGAACGAAGCGAAAGGCCAGTCTCCAGAATGCATACGCGACAAAGAGAGTAGGTAGGAACGTGCTGAAAGCAGTGTCGAGCGCGGGGGGTGGACCGTGTGGTTGAGAGAAGAGAACGACATGCCAAAAGCCGATGCAAACGAGGCACCAGTATAGGATGATGGGTTTGGGTCGGAGAACGAGGAAGAGAAGGCAGGTTATGATTACATTGAAGGCAAGGACCGGGTCGCGGATGTCTTCGCATTGTGAATTGTGGTTCGAACCAATGAACCGAAAGCCGACGGGAAATACGGTTGGGAAGCCAACGGAATTGAGGCCGTTGGCAGAGAACGGTAGGAAGTCGGTAAAGTTGGACAAGAGCTGCAGGCTAGCGCAGCCGCCTTTATTGTGCGAAATGAGTCCGCTAGGGAAATTCAATATGAGCGTACCCTTGCAGAGAAACGGCAGTCGACTCACGCTTGGGTCGCCGCAGAACAGATGAAGCTATCCCCTCGATACGTTCCATTATTGTCACCACCGCCCACGATTAAGGGGACAAAGGCCATCTGTTGATTGCCGATCGTCCTGGGGTTCTGCAAGATAACGTCAGCGCACTGCGCCGGGCACCGAAAATCGAATGTAGAGCCATCGTCGAAGGGCCCGCACAAGTCGCCGTTGAGACCGCATCCATCATTGGCAGTCCAATAGGTGGCCGTGCATCCAATAAACGATGATGCAGGAGTAAGGAACCATTGTTGTCGCGTTAAGAGAGCAAAGCCAATGATGTACGCAGCGACCAGGACGGCGAAGAGCCATGGATTCCTGAGTGGGCGGGTTATGCGAGTGCATGATGATTCAATGGGCAGCTTGATATGGCGTCCTTTGACCACCACGTCGATATCAAGAAACGGCGAGGGCGCTGGTGAGCGAGAAACATTTAGACTTCGCACGGTGGAATTTGAAAGGTTGAATGGACATCACCTGGAAGATCTACTTTAGGCCGTGGTCCTCTCCAAAACTGGAATATCCTATATAGCCTAGGGGAACGAGATTCCAGCCTCTGTTCCAAGCGACGGTGCCATGGTTCTCGTCGACGCAGCGAAGCGGCCTCGTTGTCCCGCTCGTAGGTGGCGGGGTCGGATTTTTCCCTTTCAGCTTGGAGAGACACTTCCTGAGTGAGGGAAGAATTTGTACTACCATCGCCGGAGGAGGGTGCCATTGAGTTCGGTGGTCATAAACCAGGACAAGGGCGTATGTAACAAGAAAGCTGGAGGCTCGTGTGCTCTCATGCCGACCGGGGATTCACTCAACCACGTGGTTCATACAGAATAAATACCGCCAACTTGCTCAATTTCAGGTTCGAATACATCTGATATCTAACTATGTACTCTATTCAAGCGGAGGATTCAGGAAGGGGTCCCGCTGGAAAGATGTGGCAATCAGTGGGTGACAAGACAGTCATGAAACGGAGTGCTGACCATAGTCATAGACGAGACGGGCCTCAATCACTTTTCCATCGGGACCTGTGAAGTGAACGTGGCGGGTGTATCGTGTTACGCCGTCGATGACTTCGGTGCCCCAGATCTACGACAGCATCACTAACAGAACCAGCATGGAGGTAAACTGCTTACCTGCTTCGCAATCCAAGAAGTCCCGCTCTTGGGTGTATCACTCTCGACGTACGATTCAATCGCTCCGTTGGTGATGGTCTCTTCTGTCCATCCCTTCTTCAGGAACTCCTCTTCGACGTCCGCGACTGGTATTCTCCTCGATTTACCAATGACATGTCCAAAGACATGATCGTTATGGGTGCGCTCTTCATAGTTCAATACACGCTCCTCCCGAGTGCCCGCTAGTCCCGCAACAACCTGGTCGATATCAATGTGCTCGACGCCTTCGCTATCCTTGTAGTGCTTGACGGTCAAATGCAACGATCCCATACTGATGGCTCTGCGCTTGAGCCAACCCACACCCTGGGCGGTGAGGATGGCATCGGTGGAGTCGCTGAGGCTCTTGTTCTAAACAACGACATGAACTTGTAGCTTAAGTCAATCGTCTTGAACATAACGAACCATGTAGTATGTGCCGCTAATATCGAGCGTCGTGAATTCTGCGGGGACAGCCATGATTTGAAATGCGGGGTGTGGGGAATGTGGGGTCTGTTTCGACCTTGAAAACGACAATTCTATCCGCTATAAGTACCTCTCGAGGCGTTATGCTCATTCGTGCGCACAATCACATGCTTTCACATAGGGAATGACTTCACATGTAAGCGCTGATCTTGAGCAGATACCATGTGGTGACCATATAATCCAGGATATGTGGATACACGGCCATACTCGTGGAACCTATACCACCTCAGGTATATCTTCCATATCCAGGAAGGGACCTGTCACTAAGGTCTTGTGGAGAATGCCAGAGACTGCCAGATCAGTTCTAGACTGCATCAAAGCTACTTCAATAAGATTTGTATGCGAACGAACTTGTTAACGGATGTAAAGAGCACGCCGTCGTAGTCCCGAAAATAGCATCTGAAATCAGCACAGTCAGTGCTAAGCGGATTTGAAGAAGGCATCCCTTACCGACGATATCGTATCCGTACTTCAACTTTGTGAAGGTATTGTCAATGAGTATGATGTGCTCAACTTAGAATTGGAAGAACAATCACCTAGATCATGTCTGCTCGGCAGGAAATATGGTGACCACCCGCCACACCGCATCCTTTCCTCTCTCCCAAGCTTGGGGACCAATAGCCTCTTGGCCTCCAAATTCAACCATGATTCCATCTTTCGACCAACTGCAGAATATGCCGATGGATCCGCTGGAGGGACCCGCGCCGCCACCCTTCTTGTCAGGTTCACCCAATGCGTGGACAAATTCCTTCCCAGAAGTCTGCGGGGTAATGCTGATCTCGGAAGGCCGCTCTACGACATTCCCGTCCTTATCTTTGGTCTCGGCCGTCAAAGGGAGGTTGATGGGTGATATGGGGTATGTAGAATACTTGAGCTCTGCGGTACGACGCGTCTTGGCTTGCGCGTCCGTGGGTTTACTAGGCGGGAGATTGTATATGTCGATTCCATCGAGTGCCAGTGATTCGTCCTTGAGCTCAGCGCGTTTCATCCCCATCTTGAGCTTGTACCCATCCCGAGGCACGAATGAAAGGCTAACGCCGAGAGGGTAGTAGTTGAAGTAAACGATGTCCGTGTACGACTTCACATCGGGGACATCTGCGTTCTCTGCAGAGCTCTGCGCAGCGAGGCCTTTGATATATTCTTTGAAAAGAGATGATGATGGTTGGCAGCCAAGAAGATCCCGAACATCGAAGTTTGAGTCGACCACCATCGTTGTCCGACGATCGAAATCACGGCTACGGGCGCTTAACGGACAACGTTGAACACGAACGGCCATGGCGAGCGTGACCGACCCCTCCTCCTCACGACAACGAACGACGAGCGAACAGCCTCCGACGCGAAGGGGGATCGTGTCGCAAATACTTTATGCTCCCCCACGATTGTTGTTCGCGTTGCTTTACCGGGCGGTAGCCTTCCTACAACCCTATGCACCTCAGATAATACCAATATTCATTTGCCTCCTCCTCGTACCCCTTATCATTTCCTTGTCACTCTACGCGGGGTGGGTGGTATGGAGGAGTGTTCCAGTGGCATGGCAGGTGCCTGTCGACTTCCAATATGGGTGAGCGAATTGACTTTCGCCGTTTGGTCACTTTTGACAGTGTGGAATTAGCGACGGTGCCTCGCCCTATAGCCAGGTTACTATAGCTGGTGTTGCTGCGCACCAGCCTTACGACATCTCTCTGAAACTCTCTGTGCCGGCTACAGAAGCAAACTTTGGCCTGGGGAATTTCATGGCTGCTTTGGAGTTAACAACGCCGTCCAACAAAAGTATGGCTTCTGTACGCCGATCTGTACGTGAGTTCGTCAGGTACCCATTGCATGTCAAGTCTCATGCGTTTGCTCCTCGATCCATCAAAAGGCCATCATTTTGCCCTCTTCATCGACTACTCTCTTCATCTTTTCTACTCCACGCAAACTCATCGACCTTAAAATACCCCTTCTAGACTCGTTTTCTTTCGGGGCTTCAAAGGCTATCGCGTATGTTGAAGTTGGTCGTCGGGATCAATGGAAAACACTAGGCAGGGGTGAGGGACGCGAGTTGAGTGTCTATTCCGCCAGCCTGGTCGGAAGTGTGCGGCATAGTGGCATCAAGTACGCTTCTCATCATCAGTTGTTAACGATTGAATTGCGTTAGCTGACGTTTACAGGGGTCTCGTTTCTCGATTCCCGTTGGTGTCTGCAGTCGTCGCGTCCACAATGTTCCTATTCGTTTGCCTCCTTGTCGTGACTTCCTGCATTCTGCCGACCGCATTTGCCCATGATGGCGAATACACGGACACGCCACACGAGCTGCCTCCTCCGAAGCCTGATCTCGACCCAAGTTCTGGAGGCGATGAGAAGCCACCAAAGCCACGGAGACGTTCTCGGGGAGCCAGGAGCTCTATGCGACGGGTGGTGAGTTTGGTCTAAATTGCTTTTAGATCAAGGCTTCACTATATTCTCGCCTTAGGCTGTGAAGCGTGAAGAATTCGAAGGAGACGTACAATTGGTACCCTCAAGCTCTGGTCTGCGAACCTCTTCGCCGCCTCTAAGAAGGCGTCGATCACGGGTAGAAGGAGGCCTGTCCGATTCGGATGTGTAGACTATCGTGTGCCTTCCGGCCAACAGTCGGCTCCGGTATATACGACATGGACCTTAGAATGGTATAGCTTGCTGTTGTGCCATAATTGCATTTGTTCTGACACTTGCCACGTGAGTACTTGAGTGGGCGGCCGGGCGTTCCTCCTTACCTCCTCGGGGACAATGCGATTGGACACACTAAACGATCTATGTTTGACTGGTATTTAGTCCAAGGGCGTGTTGATACGACTACACTGTCTCACCCCGTTTCATCTCGCACAAGATGTCCACATTTGAGGTCGACAATCTCTTCAAAGTCACCGGGAAAATCGTATTGATCACTGGAGGAAGCCGGGGTATTGGTAAAATGGTGATTGATGCAGCAAACCTCGTGGTCGTTATTCGCTGATGCATCATAGATAGCCACTGGCTTTGTGAGGAACGGCGCCAAGGTCAGGATCGTACCAGACAGTGTTGACGATAACACTCACTCCTATTGCAGGTTTATATTTCGTCTCGGTCCACGAACCAATGTAACGCCACCGCTGCAGAATTGGCAGCGATAGGGCCCGGCGAATGCATATCTATCCCTGGAGACCTACAAAAGGTGGATGAAGTTAAACGCCTTGTACAAGTCATAGGATCCCGGGAAGGCCGACTTCATGTCCTCATCAACAATGCAGGTGCTGCCTGGGAAGAGCCCATTGATCAATATTCGGTAACTTGATCCCTTCATC
This sequence comes from Pleurotus pulmonarius, assembly GCA_012980535.1. Classification (NCBI taxonomy): domain Eukaryota; kingdom Fungi; phylum Basidiomycota; class Agaricomycetes; order Agaricales; family Pleurotaceae; genus Pleurotus; species Pleurotus pulmonarius. The sequence continues at coordinate 1,946,159 of SJKF01000002.1, forward strand.
ATTCCCATTCACGCTGACAGACCTTCTCTAGGACGCCGGATTCTCCAAAGTCATCAATCTGAATCTTCAACGCGTCTTCACCCTGACACAGAAGTGCTTGCCCCTTCTTCGAGCTGCTGCTGCAGAAAGTATGCACGATCATATTTGCAGAGATCCAGCGCGGATAATCAACGTCAGTCGCGGCGCCTTCATCCATCCCTTCGTTGATGTGAACAATCATTGCGGTCATCTGTTTAAAGATTGGCTCCGTTGAAGGGTTAGGGGTACCCAACCACGAAACATATGCTTACTCGGCGTCCAAGGCCGCCTTACACCACTTGAGCCGGAATTTGGCAGGACGGCTGGGCTGGGAAGGTATCGTTAGCAACACAATAGCATGTGGTAGGTTTGCGTACTTCCGGACTGAGACCGAATCGCTTACGCACCTGCACAAGGTCTTTTCGAAAGTAGAAGTAAGTCCGTCTTCAGCGTACATTGCGAGCAGGCTTCCATTCGATACTCTCACAGTGACCGCGCAAACCTTGGCCGCTAACAACGGAGAAGAAGTTCTGCGCAGTGTTCCCGTTCAACGCATCGGACGCCCCGAGGATGTTGCCGGAACGGCTCTATACCTAGCCAGTCCTGCAAGTGCGTATGTGAATGGTGCGACCGTCACCCTCGATGGTGGCTATTCGGTCTCTATGGCCTTGCACCGCCTGTGATAGAGAGATGTATCCCGAATATAACCTATATGCTACCAAATCATAACAGCCGACAAAAGGACATGCAATACCAGGAAGCCTTGAAATTACTTGGAACTCTCGGTCTCCTTGACCTTTTCCACTTCTTCCTTGTCGTCCCCTGACGCGTCCTCCTTCTCTGGCGCGGGCTCCTTGACCGGCTCTTTGACAGTCTTCGCAGCATCCGACGTCAAAGAAGCCGCCTTGTCGTTCGGTGCCACGGGTTGGGTATCTTTCGGTGCGTTCGTACTCAAACCCTCCACCAAATCCTTGGCTTCGTCGCCATCTAGACCCAGCTCCGCAACCAGATTCATCAGTTCGTCCTCGGTGACCTTGACACCCTGCAGACCGAAACCAATCAATTCATCGCCTACGTCAAATAATCCTTGCTTCTTGTTCTCTGCCAGTGGTTTGCCTTTGCCCTTCAACGGTGACGATGTGGGTGCAAGGATCTTCGACCGGAGGTGTTCTGGTGTCATCTGCAACGGCGCGACCGCGCCTGGTACACCGATTGGCTGAGCCACTGGTGCTGGGCGGTCTTCATCGATTTCTGCGTTCCAAGAGTCCTTGAGTCGCAAAAATGTCTCCAGTTCGCCGTACTCGACAGCTTCTTCGCTATTGCCATGAGCGTTGAGTATCACGCTGATCAAAAGCACCGTAGTAAGCGGGGCGGCGGCTACTTACAAGTCAGTGAATGCCTGTCAAGCAGAAAAAAGTCAGATACTATATTCGACAGTAGAAGCATTGATGACGTGCCCCTGGACAGCGCCCGCCGACCAGGATTCCAGGCAGTTGTTGATTTGCTGCACACGCCCATGGTCAACGGCTTGCTGCAAAGTGCGGAGTGCACGAACCAGGAGGTGCTTTCCTCTTCCAAAGCTTCTTGGCTTCTTCGTCTGAAGCCAGATCGTAAGAGGTAAACGGGATCTTCTTGACCTGAAGGATCCTCAGGATATACTCTAGGCAGATAGGCTAATTGAGTATTGGGCGACTGGTCATTGGGTTTGCCTTACCTTGTCGCTGTCGCAGAGCCGGCTGCGAGGCGATTGTGGTCAAGAATATTTGGATTGGCGGTGAAGGCATTGGATGGTCGTAGAGAGCAACCACGGTGCTATAGATAACGATCAACACTGCGCAAGATCTCAATCTAATCTTATCAGTCCTTTCTCTTGTTACCACTATGGTCGCCGATCCTCCACTCAAAGTCCTGGTCGTATGTCTCGGGAATATATGTCGCTCACCGATGGGCGAAGCCGTCCTCGCAGATGTTGCAGTCAAGAGAGGGATCGACATCGAGGTTGCCAGCGCTGGCACAGCTGGGTATCATGTCGGGGAAGAACCTGATGAGCGGTGAGCTGTCTGCTTCACGGTACTCTCCTCACATCTAAGGTCACCGCTACAGAACGGTAGCGACATGTAAGAAGGTGACCATCTTCAACGAATCATACGCGTACGGTGCACGATTTTATTCATGCAGCAGATCCATCGTGTAGCATGGTGTCCCCATTTCCCATGAAGCACAACAAGTGTCGACGTCTGACTTCACGAAGTACACCCACATATTGGCAGCCGATGAGTCCAATCTGCGAAATCTCATGAACATCAAACCCAGATCAGCCACTGCTGAAGTGCGGTTATGGGGATCGTATTTGGATAACAAGCCAATTCCCGATCCTTACTATGGCGGCATCGTAAGTGCAAACCCTCGCGCCTGTAAGAAATTTACTGAGATGGGTATACCTACAGCGAGGTTTTGAGAACGTGTATGACCAATGCACGCGACTCTCCAATGCATTCCTAGACGAGGTCACGGGTAACAGTGCAAAGTCTGCATTGTAGAAACATTTAAACCAAGTTTGCATTTGATGCCACATCCTTGTAAAGTTGCTATGATTGTTTATTCTACATGTGTCGGTACGGCGTATTGAGACGGTCAGTTGTGAGTTGGCATATTGACGGAAGCACGTTGGCCCGTAGCATCTTCTGCTCGCCATAGGCTGGTGATGGTCTACATAATCAAGTTAATAAATAACCCACGGGTGGGATGCGCATACTACTGACCTTGTTCTGAGTGTAGAAGTTGATTCCGCTGAGGAAGCGGTTTTAGAATGTTTTCCTCGTGGAGAAAGATAGTACACTCACCCTTTGCCGTAGAAGCCGATGTCGCCCAAGAAGCTGGCCTACGGAAGTTGTTAGTAAAGGACTTACACGGCCGCTTGTAAACTCACCTTGTTACCGCTCCAAGAGAACATGGGCAAGGGGACAGGGATGGGGACGTTGATTCCAATTTGGCCGACTTCGACTTCATGCTCAAACTTGCGAGCAGTGGGGCCAGATTGGGTGAAGATAGCAGTACCGTTACCATATTTGTTGGCGTTGATGATATCAAGTGCATCGTCGAGAGTGTCTGCGGTCAAGACCACAAGTACGGGACCGAAGATCTCCTCCCTGGAAGTCGTCGAGTGAGTATGTTTGTTGGGAGGAGGTGCAGAAAGCGTACTTGTATGCCTTCATCTCGGTTGTCACTTTGACGATTGTCGGACCAACGAAGTTGCCTTCGGGATATCCTTCGACCGTGTAGCCGCGTCCGTCGAGGACAATTTCTCCACCTTCCTCTTGAACGGAGGCGATCAGACCCTCGATGCGTTCCTTTGCCTTGGGGGAGATGACTGGACCGCTGAAAATGAAGGCGTTTGATATGGCGCCATGCAGGATTGGATGAACTTACAAGTCGGCACCCTTTTCGAACCCGCCGTTGACGTTGAGTTTCTTGGCGCGCTCAATGAGGTCCGGGAGGAACGCCTGAGCCTCGCCAACGAGGAGAGCTGCGACAAATTGAGCACTGGCAACCATACTTCCAGTGTGTTTCCTTACCGACTGAAATAGCCATGCATCGTTGTCCAGCGGCTGTTGAAGATATTCAGACGATGCCACTCGGTGTAATCACAGTGGTACGCACCACCGAAAGCAGCCCCAATTATGGAGTTGAGTGCCAAGTTTTTGTTAGCTAGATAAACCTGTTGAGCGTCGTAGAGAGTACGCGAGAACAATACCTACCATCAGGCATTACTACGGCGTGGTTTTTGGCTCCCATATTGGCCTATGAGAATCAACTCAGTGAACTTACGAAGTCGTGCGCAGTGGTCGACATACCTGGACGCGTTTGCCATGTGACGTGCCGCTGTGTCCGTTTCAGATGTAGTTCATACGCTAAATTACGCGAACGCACCGTTCGTATATGTGCTTTCCCGCGCGATCGCCTCCAACGAAGCTGATGGCTTTGATGGCGGGGTGGTCGCAGATTGCGTTGACCGTTGGGACACCACCGTGGATGACATTCACAACACCAGGGGGGAGACCTATCAACGCAGCCAGTTAATGCAAACTCGATTTGGGCTGGTATTATTAGTACGTACCCGCGCGTTGACAAAGTTCGGCGATTATCATTGCCGCTCCAGGATCGCGTTCGGAAGGCTTGAGGATGAGAGTGTTACCGGTAACGGCAGCCATTGGGATCGTCCATAGCGGTATCATCCTGTGAAGGCAGATTAGATCCGGGGGGAGGGGGCATATGCCGGGATACATACGCTGGGAAGTTGAAAGGTGCAATACTCGCACAGACACCCAATGGAACCTTTCGGGTCTCCGTGTCCATGTCTTTCGCAACTGAGAGTGCTGTGAGCAATCACGTCGGGGAATCGGGACAAGGCGTCGTACCCTCAAGCTTATCCCCCATCAAGTTGGATGGGATGGCGATGGCACTCTCTACGACCTGTAGGCCTCGAAGGACATCGCCCTGTGCGTCTGAGCATCCCGTTAGCTACCGCGGATCAAGCGAACCGACATGCCTCGCACCTGCAAACGTCTTTCCTTGTTCCAGCACGATGCTCGCTGCCAACGCGTCTGAGTTTTCTCGTATGAGTTGTTGAAGCCTTGCGACGGCGTTAGCATCCCAATGTGCGTATGCGAGGTCAACGAAGGACCCACTCAATCACAAATCGCTGGCGACGGATCACGCTCGTACGACTCCAAGTCTTGAACGCCTCCGAGGCTGCCTTGACTGCCTGTTCGAATTCTGACTCTGTAGTCTGCGGAACACGCGAGAGTAAAGTTTGGGTCGACTATCGTTGTGACGAGAATGAGAGTTTGAGCACCACGAGAGAAAGAAACGAGCTCACTGGATCGAGCACGTCGAACCATTCCGAGGTCTGACTCTCGACGAATTCACCACCGATGAAATTCTTGGTGTTGCCCCCTGTGGCACTGGTGCCCTTCCACTCTGCTGATAGCTTCTCTGCCTTGGGTCGCGCCAATGCATTCAAAGTTGCCATTATCGATGAAGATGATGAGAAAGAACGCGTGCGCAATGAGGCAGACCGAATTAATCTCACTGGCAAGGTCGACATGGTGAGAGAAATCGTTCCCGGACCTAAGCCGAACTCAGGCTAAAGCCCCTAGCGTCACTCGCACACGCCCAATGGGCATCTCAACATCTCGACATTGGAACATATTCAGAAGAAGCTTCGAGCGCAGTTTGTACCTTCTTTGCCACAACTCAACACCGCGAAACGACATACACTCTCCCGGATACCTCCCAAGTCTTATTATACCCCTGTTATGCAGACCCTGAGCGAAGAAATCCAGGCCTTCTTGGAGGCTTCATTCAACGTAGCTGCCCCTGTTGGGTCCTCGCCAGCAGACAAGGAAATACTCGTCAATGCCCTTTATTCTGCAAGTCGGAATAACGAGAACTATCTGGATGCTATCAACTCCCTTCATAGTGTAAGCCGAGCCTCAAATATCATAGTGTGTCTACTACTTATTAGCCATTCATGCAGGTAAATGGACATGTTGCCGCGCAATGGAAAGACTACTATCTGGCGCATATCCACGAGATTAATGGGTTAGTCTCACAGCGAACCACGCCCAATATTACAACACCAATCCGTGGCGCCAAGAAGCCTCGCTTTCCTTCCCCATCGCCAACCCCAACGTTGAATTCATCGACAAGTTCGAGTCTCAGCTCTTCCGACTCGGAAGAGCTACCCGATTTTTTTGCACCAAACCCAAACCCAACGCAAGCTTCCCAATATCGCAGGTGAGTCACGCCATTGGCATTGTCTGGAAATAGTCGACTTAAACCCCGGTTTAAACTCAAAGCCCGGGGAACGGTGTTCCTTTCACCGACACAGACCTACAATTAATGGTGGCATATATTGCATCAAAGGACAACTGGGAGTCCCTCAAGCAAGCATCACGATGGGATGCCCTCTCACTGACCGTAAGAATCCAAAATCCTAAATTGATTCAGAGATGTGACTCATAATGATCAGGCTACACCCTATCGCTCCCCCTCCGCCTGGCAAGCTCACTACCGCAAACGGAAGGACAGTAAGTGGTAAACTGTGACCATTCTCAAAAATACAGCATCTCATGCATCATTTCCAGTCATAGACAGGCTAGTTGAGGAGGTGGTCGGTTCCCACCAGAACCCCGCCAATGTCCCCCCAGAGTCTGTTTGGGGGCCTCCCCAGATCTATCCTGGAGACTATCTTCTGGAGGGCTCTTCATACGAAACAGGATCCACCACCTCTTCGGAGACTCTCAGCGATGTGCCATCGTCTGATTCCGACTGATATGTTCATAGCCTATTTTGGTAATATCGTTGCTATTTTGGGTTTATGTCTAAATGTAAACTACAGAACCTACTACCCTGCGCTACAAACTGGTCCTGTCAACGGGCTGTCATATATACTACACCGTGGTAGCGAAGACTCTCACATATTTGCCTTGAATTTCACACTGATTGGCATGGAAATTATTTGCGCAATAACCAGAATTCCAACGGTGCTCTACAATGCTACGACTGTTTTGCAAGCATGCTGCATCCTTAGTCGGTTCCACAATCGTTGCATACTCCGCCTTTCCCATAACCTTCTCGTCTTTGTTCTTCGAGCTCTCCGTTGACTCGGAGGCCATGATGGAAACAGGGGGAGGAGTAGGAGAAAAGGGCTCATAACTTGGTTCGCTACCTTTCGAATTGCTTGCAACGAGATTCAGCTCACCGGGTTCCACTCCACCTTTAGACAGGACCACCCTGTATGGTTCTGGTTTGTAGTACGGGCGGGAGGTCGAGTAGAGGATAGCGCAAAGGGAAAGCTACTACTGCTTTTCGCTCCTTCTCCTTCTAACTTCGCGATCCCCCCTCGCAGCCCTCGCTCCCCCGCACTTCTCCTGGTTGCTGTCACTCGCCGAATGGCCAACTGCCACGAGACTTCCAAGCATTCCCAGATCACCCCATGCCAACCCGTCGCAAAGGCATCGGAGAGGCCCATGTGCGTAGACGAACTTTACCCAAAGCACCGCGCGATCGCCTCCCTCCATTCAGCCCATTCATGCATCGGTTACATCTTGCCCTTGTTTCGTTTCGTTTTACCTACTCACTCATCTTAGTCTACAAGCCGCCCATCGGCCAGGGGAATAGAGTCGAGACATAGACTCACGGACTCGTAGCGTTGTATCAGAAGATCATGACGTACGCGCTCATTCTGGCATCCTGACTGAAACCTTGCTAACTTGTGCATGAAGAAACTCTGGAGAGGACTTTCAGAATAATACCAGCGATGGCGCAGACAGCTCGACACACTCGCGGATGAGACTCCATTCAACGCTCCAGCACTGATGCGTTGGGTGGTTCATCGCGAGAGAGCGACCAGATATTGAACTTGTATTTGTCTGTCTGCAGCGCCCAGCGTCTAAGCATGCAACTTTTTGTGAAGACGCCCAGGGTCTTCACAAAAACTTGCATCCTTAACGTTAGCCCTAACCCTAAGTTCACGGTATCTCGGTACGTGTTTCAACTTTCGTCGCCAGTGATTTATGATTGCGTGTGTTCAGCAAATAAACTATGTTTCGTACGCGTATCATACACTTGGCGATCATACAAGATATGAGTCGCCTTAGAAATGTAGACACTATATCGAAACAGACTTGATCAGGCCAGTTTTCTTTGGCATGAAAATAAATCATCAAGCCAGTGTGGGCCAGCGTTATCGACTTCAATTACACCTCCTCCTTTTACTTTGCCTATCGGTGAGCGACATATATTCTGGACATATGTAGTCGATGATTTTCGATGAGGACTCGGTAAGATCAGCCCCATAAGATGGCAGCAGAGTTTCAGGCGATACAGCCACCGGTGCTAGAATTTCCAAAAGGAAAAAGTCACTGGTTGTTTCGGTTCGAGGTATTTCAAGGGAGATGGCTGGCACCAGCTCCAACGACTCTTCTTTTGGGACGAACCATCATGCCAGGCGATTTCTCGTCCACAGTCATCAGCCTCTTCCATTCAAAGCGGGCACAGGCTACAGAGCAAGTCAGTCCTCAATTTCAATTTGCACGACGATTGTCCTGCTCACCATTCTGCTTTTAGGGAGGACTCTTGAGCGGGACGGACCCAACGGAATTCAACGAAAAGGATCCGATACGGCTATGGATCGTCCAAGTTGGTGAGTAACGCGTTGCCTTGGTCGTCTGCTCGCGCTCACTGTCGGATATGTGACCAGGGATCATCGTACTTACCACCCAGTTGCTTTCCTTGGCTCTGCGCAAGATGCGACAACCCAAGGTCATCGCTGAGGTTCTTGGAGGGATAATACTTGGTGCGCCGCGCCGCCTCGGTATCCCCCTTATCGTAACTCACTTACTCTTTCTGGTTCAGGACCAACTGCATTCGGTCAGTTGTTCGCTCACTGCTGCAGCCTACACACCACTCACGCCGCCTCTGTCAGGACGAGTGCCAGGATTCACTGATCACATATTCCCCCAGCAATCCATACCATACCTCACCCTCGTCGCCAACATCGGCCTCTGCCTGTTCCTCTTCCTCGTCGGTCTGGAAATAGACGGGGCCGTCATTAAGCGCAATGCGCGGCTTTCGACTATCGTCGCCCTCGCAGGCATGATACTTCCGTTCGGGCTCGGAGCAGCTTTATCAGTTCCGCTATACAAGGAGTTCGTCGACGAAAACGTCAAGTTTACCCACTTCATGCTTTTCACCGGAGTTGCTTATTCCATCACCGCGTTTCCGGTGCTATGTCGCATACTCACGGAACTCAAGCTCCTCGACACGACTGTCGGGATTGTGGTGCTGTCGGCGGGTGTTGGTAATGATGTTATCGGATGGGTGCTACTAGCCCTCAGTGTCGCCCTCGTCAATGCCGGATCCGGTTTGACAGCCTTATACATCTTGTTGGTGTGCGTAGGCTGGACTTTATTCCTAGTCGTGCCTGTGAAATACGCCTTGCGATGGGTAGCGCGCAAGACGGGATCCCTAGAGAATGGTCCTACTATGTTCTTTATGACCGTAACGATCGTTCTGGTCTTTGGATCCGCGTTCTTCACCGATATTATTGGTGTCCACGCGATTTTCGGTTCGCATAACTTTTCTCGCCCCCGTTTTATCATTAACTTACAGCCCTACAGGAGCGTTCATTGTTGGACTCATCGTACCCCGAGATGGCGGCCTTGCAATTGCACTGACCGAGAAGCTCGAGGATATGGTATCCATAATCTTCTTGCCACTAGTGATTACTTTCTCTGGCTCTTGATGCGCATGCGCTAAAGTTCCATCAGTACTTTACACTGTCAGGCCTCAATACCAATCTTGGTCTCCTCGATGATGGTATGTTGCCTCTCAGCTATGTCTATCGATATGCACCTTACGCGAGCATTTTTCTAGGTATCACTTGGGGATACACAATCGCGATCTGTGCTCTCGCTTTCATTGGTAAATTCGGAGGATGTACGCTTGCATCAAAGTACATTGCTGGTTTCAATTGGCGCGAATCTTCTACTATCGGGTCTCTTATGTCTTGTAAAGGGTATGTAAACTGGCTCTATTTACATATCCCATTGACAAGTCTCTCCATCCAGCTTGGTAGAACTCATTGTTCTGAATGTCGGCCTGTCAGCCAACATCCTTTCACCTGTAGGTACTTCCTCTGATTGACAGCGGTTCAATGATGCTAATCATGGATTCTGCCCTGTAGAAAGTTTTTTCAATGTTCGTCCTCGAGGCGCTTCTGTTGACGTTCATGACTACGCCGTTGGTTACTACTCTGTACCCTCCTCAGTACCGCGTCCGAGTGGCTGCTACGGGGCCCAACTTCAATAACGTAGCTGATGACGAACAAGCCCAACGGCCGCGTCGAGCAACATCGCGTTTATCCGACAATTCGAAAATGTCCTTTACCGTGGTCCTAGATAAGATCCAACATGTTCCCGGAATGATGTCTCTTGTCCAGCTGCTGCAGCCCGCTATCCCCGATACCAAATCCGACGTCGAAATCTCCTCTCAAACTGGGAAGGTGCGACGGTCATTGTCCGGAAGTCTGGCCAGCCACGAGGAACAGAAGCTCCATGTCGACGCCCTACGGATTTTGGAACTCTCTGACCGTACGTCTGCAGTGATGATGTCTTCAGCCCACAATACCCTTCTTCAAACGGACCCAGTACTCGCGATATTCAAGACGTTCGGACAGCTTCATGATATACCCATCACCACATCCATATCCATTGTGCCGTTCGACGATCTATCATACAGCGTCGCTGAGCATGCCCGTAATCATGGTTCAGACATGATCATGCTCCCTTGGCTACCGCCTAGCGCCATCACCGACCATCACAATGCACCGCCCGAAGCACATACCCCAAAGGGACAATCTCATTCGAATAACCCCTTCGATGCCTTGTTCAAGTCTAGTTCTGTCAGTACCGAAAGGTCTGAATCTATCATCCACTCGCAACTCGTCCGAGGGGTGTTCGCCCAGTCAACTATCGACGTAGCACTGTTCATCGATCAAGGCAATCCGAATACCCACTCGAAGAGCTCTCGTCATCTATTCCTACCTTTCTTCGGAGGACCTGATGACCGTTTGGCATTGGACTTCGTTGTTCGTTTATGTGCCAACCCCAAGGTGACTGCATCCGTTGTGCGGCTGACCAAAATGGACGTGGAAAGACCCGCCGCCCTCGCTCCAGTGCATACGTCGAAGGAGATGGAAGAAATCAACGCCATCACTGTTGCATCTGTATGTCGATTTGAATTTATATGTCCGAATAACCACTTACCCCTGCATTTTAGGCTGTTGCAGGCATTCCCGACACCGTGTATGGACGAGCCGACACGGAAGTTCGCTTACAATCAGATACAGCGGACAATATAGCTTGGTCTCGGTACACGAAGCCTCAAGGCGACGACGTCCACAACGCAGCGTTATCGCAGATCCAATTCACTGAGCTAGCAACACCAGTGCCACTACATGCCATGCTATCTCAAGTCCATGCATTGCGTGACGACGTAATGCTCGTAACCGGACGTTCTCGACGACTAGCGGTGGAAAACCATGCACTTGAATTGAAGGATATAATGGAGGAACACGGAGTGATTGGCACAGAGGTTAAGAAGGCCATCGGAGACGTGGCCACAGCATGTGTCTCTGTTGGTTGTGGCACTGCGGTCATCGTCGTACAGGCAGCGACAACTTAGTTTCGTTCTCACACAACCTTGCATCTCATTATTTATATATCAGCTCATGTTACGACCTTTCACGATATTCGTTCTGTATAACATTGCCACATTTGATTCTATGAGAAAGTTATATTGCACTAACTTTAGCTTCGCTTCGACGGATACCGTACGTGCTTCTCGTTGCCGGATTTCTGCGCACGCTTTCTTAGCATGAGATTCAGTATTCTTTTACTAGTCCCAGCGAGCTGCGTCGCAGTCCGTGTGTCCAGTTTTGCTGGGTCGACTTCGACCGCCGTCTTCCCGCCTCCCGGTGCTGGCACGGCAAGCCCAAACGACCCTGATTTCCCCAACGCATCCCAGGTGGGGCATGCAGGCGCGACACCAAGTAAGTCACATCTCGCTTCTGCAAAACAATCATCATGCTAATATGATGGTCTAGCGGGAGATGAAGCAAATGTCATCGCTACCGCTCGTACCGCACCGAAGGTCAAAACATACGGTCCTCTGGTTAAGCCACGTCCTCTGAACAAAGGCAACGGGCCCTTCAATGTATTGGAACATCTGGGAAATCTTTCACCTTTCCGATCCGTCGACTCCTTTGGCTTGCCTAACAGCGACGAAATGATCCCGGACGGATGCAAGCTCAACCAAGTCCACCTCCTGCATCGACATGGTGCACGGTATCCCAACGCTCAAGATGCAGGGAGCCCTGCAGGATTTGCATCTACTCTGCATGCAGCTGCTAGCAATGGAAAATTGAAAGCATCTAAACCTCTAGGCTTTCTGCAAGACTGGACATTCAAACTCGGCGAAGACGGTCTGACGCCCTTTGGACGCCAAGAGATGTGAGACTTTGTGGTTCCCTCTGGCTGAAGTCTGACGAACGGCAACCCTTGCTCTCTAGGCTAGATCTGGGTGTAGCTTTTCGTGTCAAATACGGTGAACTGCTCAAAGGATTCAAGAAATTACCAGTATTCAGGACTACCTCCCAAGGTGAGCTCAATACGTGGCCACCAGTGAGTATTACAAATTGACCCACTGGCTAATGTAGCCCGTATGGTTGATTCCGCGTTAGTCCATTGCTTTCTTTTCGCTTGTACACGACACATGAACTCAAAGAACGCCAAACTTAGCTTGCACTTCGCAGTCGGGTTCTTTGGCGTCCAAAACTACTTACAAGACTATCATCAACTGATCATGATTGAAGCCTCTGGTTTCAACAATACTCTCGCGTCGAGTGGAGTTTGTCCGAATGCGAATAATGCAATAGGCAATTTCGGACGCGTGCAAAACGCGAAGTGGGCGAATGTTTATCTGCAACCAGCGCTCCAACGTGTCAGCAAATCCATCGAGGGCATAGACTTGACGATCTCTGATCTAGTTGGGATGCAGATGACCTGTGCTTACGAGGTGGACTTCTTAAATTCCGTTTACTGGCGTGGTCACTCATCGGATATCAGACTGTTGCCCTGGGGTACTCCTCGTTCTGTAAAATATTCAATGAAAAGGAATGGGAGGGCTTTGCCTATTGGAATGGCACGTTGAACATACTAATACCCGTGCTTGCTTTCTAATTTACTTTCTACCTGTAGATCTCTTGTTCTGGTACAGCTTTGGTAGGTCACGGCTTACAGCGTATTCAACACGTTAATCCCCGATACCCTAAACAGGACCAGGAAACCCTTCCGTTGCAGCTCAAGGTGTAGGATATGTACAAGAGTTACTCTCCCGCCTTACTCGCACTCCGATATCATCATTCAATTCCAGCACGAATTCCACACTCGCGAACGACATCACCTTCCCTCTGGACCAACCTATGTACGTCGATGCTACCCATGATTCGGTCATGACCGCGAGTGAGTGCTAGATTACTTCACCAAGCCTGCTTCTTCTAAGCAACCATTAGTTTTCACTACGATGAACTTCACGTCTTTCTCGGGGAATGGACCGCTGCCTGTAGATCAAATTCCGAAAGGCCAAGTAAGTATCAGCGTTTTGCTCCTCTTGCGGTTTTCATTGACTTATTTTGTCAACAGACTTACTTTGTTCAACAATTGGCGCCTTTTGGATCTAATCTCGTTGGTCAAGTGCTCTCCTGCAACACGAAGTCGGACGAGTCGACACACATACGCTGGATCCTCAATGACGCCGTCGTGCCCCTTACAGGAATCCAGGGGTGTCGTGCAAACAAAGATGGCCTTTGCCCACTCCCGGCTTTCATCAGCGGCTTGCAGCAAAGATTGGCCGAAATTGACTACGAGTTCGACTGTTTCGCGAATTATACCATGCCTGATCCAGACTTGATCACGGATGGAAGGTTCCCTCCGGCCCTCCGAAAGAACGTTTAGGATGACGAGGAAATATGTGCATGTGTTGTAACTTTTGCGAATATTCTGTTTAATAGCCATGGGACCGCTGAACCTCGCTTCGCGGCCGGCGGAGGAGATAGCATCAACTCCAATGTCTTCTACGTGAATCAAAACATATGAACCGAAGGGCCAACGTGCATCGTCGTCTCAAGCATGTCTCACCGCGGGAAAAGAAAGCAAAAATACCTTCGTATTCCGTACATGATTCCGAAGGCTGCAGAAGAACGTTGCATGCACCATGTGCGCCTTAGGCGAGTCGTCCACATGATCGTATTTAACGATACAAGACATCTCACGAGGTTCTGAAATAGCTCTTGGTACTAGTCAATTGCGTAAGTGGTCGCTTCCCTTCGTTGGATGGACGTTCACTGACATATTATCAGATTAGTTGAACCTACTGTGTATTTATCCTACTTAATGAACATGCGGCTGTGAATTATCATGATTCTCCAACAGCTGCGACGTTGTTCACTAATGAAAGTCTGCATCCTCTCCTTGCTCTGGCCGTTGCAGAGCCTTGCCTTACATGCATCTACCTTCGCCGGGTCGACTTCAACAACAGTGTTTCCACCTCCTGGTGTTACATTAGCACCAAACGATCCCAATTTCCCTCCGCATCCAGGCGGTGTCCCTGGTGAGTCAACGTACAGTTGATCAGAACTGAATGTCACAAAAAGCAATAGTCGCCGGCGAAGCGGAAGTGATTGCCACTGCACCTCATGCGCCCAAAGTGGACTCATACTCCCCTTTGGTGGTAAAGCCTCGTCCGTTGGGCGGGAGTGGTGTTGCATTCGATTTACTCCAACACTTGGGCGGTTTATCTCCCTTCAAGTCGGTAGACTCGTTTGGACTACCAGACGCAAGTGAAAGAATTCCAAATGGGTGCAAACTACAACAGATACACTTGATCCACCGTCACGGAGCCCGGTACCCAACTTCCACTTCCCAAGGTTCCCCAGGGGCCTTCGCTACCAAACTACACGCTGCTGCAAGTTCAGGCAACTTGACTGTAAGGGCTCCATTGGAGTTCCTTAAGGACTGGGTATACAAACTTGGACGGAATGACCTGACACCTTTCGGCCGCCAACAAATGTACGTAGACCGCGTTCTTATAATTGGAATAGTGTAATAATGTTGTGATAGGTTCGATTTAGGTACTAGTTTCCGTATCAAATACGGAGCTCTACTTGACGGAGTCGAGGAGCTCCCTGTCTTTAGAACCACAACATCTGGTAAGTAACACACTCTTGTATGGTTGAACTACATCATAACGCGTCTTCATAGGACGTATGGTGGATTCTGCGTGAGTACCTGCCGCGCGAACGAAAGCTTTATCATTCATTCGTCCGCGTCCACGCGCAGTTTGCATTTCGCCGCTGGCTTCTTCGGCGTCCAGACATTTCAGCAAGACTACCATCAGCTCATAATTCCTGAATCTGCCGGGATGAACAACACCCTCGCTGCTGGGGAGGTTTGCCCTAACGCCAATAACGATATCGCTGGATTTGGCGTTCTTCAGTCTTTGAAGTGGGCTAATATATACCTTCAGCCGACTCTCAAACGGCTTCAGAAGTCTATTGACGGGTTGGAGTTGGATTTTTTTGATCTAGTCGCGATGCAGATGGCCTGCGCTTACGAGGTAGATGTTCCCATTTTCCCTCTCGTATATCCTAACTGGTGCCCCTAGACCGTCGCGTTGGGATTCTCTGCCTTTTGCAACGCCTTCACCGAAGAGGACTGGAGAGGCTATGCGTATCTGAACGGTACGTTCATGCGTCACCCATAGTATTCTTGTGCTCTCATGTCAACGACTAATTTCCTGCAGATATCTCAGTTTGGTACGGCTCAGGTATGATTGTCTGTAAGCTACAGAACGTTATAGACTAAGGGTCACAGGTCCTGGTAACCCAAGCGTTGCTGCTCTGGGTGTTGGATACGTTCAAGAACTAGTTTCTCGACTCACTCGCACTCGCATCACGGAATCCAGCTCAAGCGTAAACGCCACCCTTGCTGGGAGCGAAATCACATTCCCATTTGACCAACCGATATATGTCGATGCCACTCATGATTCCGGGTTGTCCGCTAGTGAGTATCTTCAATGTTTAGACCTGCTGTTGACTGAAGTTAAGTTCTCCTAGTCTTTACTGCAATGAATTTTACGTCGCTGGCTGCTCAAGGACCACTCCCCACGGATCACATTCCTGATAATCAGGTATGCCATATCCTCGATTTCATTTGTCCCTCACTCACATAAGAACCACTCTAGTCATTCTTCGTACAGAAGCAGGTTCCTTTCGGTGCTCGATTAGTAGGACAAGTATTGTCATGCAATACTCATTCCGAGGACACCCCGTCGCACATACGTTGGATCCTAAACGATGGTGTCCTCCCACTGACTGGAATCAGTGGTTGCATGGAGAATAAAGACGGGCTATGCGAACTATCTGCGTTTGTGCAGGGTTTGCAGCAGCGAATTGCGGAGATCGACTTCGCTTTTGATTGCTTTGCGAACTACACCATCCCAGATCCTGACACGATTATCGATGGCAGGTTTCCTCCTGCCCTCAGGACAAGTGTACCATAATGTATGATATAGGGTACCCCTGCGTATAACATTGCCCCTGAATATATTGTAGGCGCTTATTTACAACATAATCGCAACGCCATGAATCGCCATTCAACGTTTATTGGGATGCTTTGCGGCTGACAGGACCAGTCACAGAATGGGCGGAAACCAATCAGTCCCAAAGGTCACCCCACAAGACCGCGCCATTCTCGAGTAAGAATCCGGTATACTCTCATTCCACAGGGCTAATATTACGAATTGTTAGCTTGAAGCTCCAGCGGGATAAGCTGCGGCAATACCAGAAGAAGGTGCGATCATTGTGTATCATGGTTTGAAGACATTGATAACCTTGTGGTGAAGATCCAAGTTATCCTTGACAGGGAGCATGAAATTGCCAAAGCCCATCTGGCGACCGGACAGAAGGACCGGGCTGTTATCGCTTTACGGAGGCGGAAATACCAACAAGGCCTGCTCGTGAAGACAGACGGTCAGCTAGAGAACCTGGAGCAACTGGTACGCCGAATCACCTCCCCCATATCTGTAATACTAATCTGCTTTATCTCAGGTGTCGACGATCGAGTTCTCCTTAGTTGAAGTGTCCGTCCTCCATGGACTCAAGCAGGGCAATGAAGTGCTCAAGGAGATACATAAGGAGATGAATGTCGAAAGCGTAGAGAAGCTGCTGGAAGAGACCGCTGAGGCTAGAGCCTACCAACGCGTGAGTAGCGAGTATCCCTCGTAAAGCACCTTCGTTGACGGCCCTTTAGGAAATTGATGAAATGCTGGCCAACAATCTCACTTTGGATGAAGAAGAAGCCGTACAAGACGAGCTCAAAGAGCTACAGGCTCTTGCGGTTAGTTCATATTGTAGCCTTCTGTGCATGAAGGTTAATGGCATTGCGTGTAGATGGTGGAAGCAAAGCAAGAGGCAGACGCCAAGCTGCCTTCTGTACCCACCGAGAGGCCTGCAGAGGTAGCAGACCGCGTTCCCACTCCAGGTTTGTCATTACTTCCCAGCATACCACCATCGCTGACACGATGTACAGAGCCAGCAAGGGAAGGAGGCGACAGAGTCGCCGTTCCAGCATAGCTCGACGCTTTTATCATATCTCGCCACATATTATACCCAGTCGTGTTGTACCCACATAATACTATCTACTAGACTGATATTACCATCCTTCAAAGTCCCCGAAGCCAATTTTACGCTTCTTCTTTGAATCATCGCCACCGATATCCGCAGACCCTCCACCTAACGGCCTCTTAGCCGTGTTCAGATACTTTCCGACACCACCACCAATGCCGCCACCTGGACCCCCAGCCTTTCTGTCTGCACCAACCTTGATACCGAACCAATTTATATCATCCCCTTCCCTCTTTTGTGTGCGTTTATCACCAGCTTGCTCTGATTCTGCCCGTTTTGCGAGCTTCTTCGCGAGTCTTTTCTTGTAGTCCTCGAAGGGATCTTGGTATCTGCAAGAAATATGAGAGGCTGAGACACGTATACGTGTTATCACCCTGCTTACATGACGATCTCCGTGATCCTGACAGCTTTCGCTGGACGTTCAGTTCCATCTTTGAGGGGTAGTTTCTCTAGAGCATCAAGGACATCTTCGCCTCCAACTAATTTCCCAAATACAGTGTGTTTCTTGTCAAGATTGGGTGTGGCTTTGAATGTCACGTAAAACTGGGACCTGAGTTGATGGTCAGCATTTAGACTTGATCTGAAGGCGAAGGTAAAATACATACCCGTTGGTTCCAGCGCCTTTGTTGGCCATCGCAACAACGCCCCGGGAGTCATGTTTGGCTGCGTTCTTGAGATCATGTTCGTCGCGGAAGGGCGTGCCCCAATATGACTGCCCTCCAGCCCCCGTGCCCGTTGGGTCTCCCGTTTGAATCTAGAATAGTCACAGTGAGCTTGGCTCAGAAACAACTCGTCAATTACGTACCATGAATCCCGGCACAAGTCGATGGAATAGACAGTTGTCGTATTTGCCTGCACGCGCTAACATAAGAAAATTGTAGCAAGTCTTGGGAGCCTAAACACGATGCAAGTTAGAGAGGTAAAGGAATGTTGGTAGAACATGCGCGCACCTTTTCGCAGAATAGCTCAAGGTTCAAACTACCACTACCGAGACTGGTCACGATACGGACATAGGCACGTCGCTTCCCAACATCCTTCTCTTTACCCTTTCCCTTAGGTGGATTAGAGATGTCCTCGAACATAAGTTCTTCCTATAGAGTGTTAATTGTTGATACTCGCGAGACTACAGAACTTCGCACCTCATCCCACAAAAGTTTGGAACTTGAGCTAGACGCTTGAGGATCGACCGAAGTAGACGTCAATGACGCACCCGGAAGACCGCTGGAATACGGCGAGATATTCCCTGCGAAAATCAGCCTTGAGTGTATCCGAACAAACACGGCACCTACATGGAACGGGTGCCTTGTTGGCTGAAGCTGCCGCAGACTGAGTGACAACTGTTTTGGTGGGGGCAGCTTGAGTAGACTGTTTCTTGGCAGATGGTGCTGCCGAATTGTCCACTGACAATGGTGGAAGACCATGTGGATTCTGTAGAGTTATCACGTCTTGTCTACGTGGAGTAAGCAGCAGGATCACAGTCTATGGCGGAAGTACGTACTTCTTGAACGGTACGTCGGCAACAAGATCCCTATTTCCTTTTATGCTCTCCGCGAGGAACACATTCCCCGTCGTGGCGATAGCAACGATATGTGAATGCTCGCTGAAGGGTTTGAATGAAATTGGATCGTGTATTTCGCCTGACGCTTCTTTGCGTGAGTAATGGAGGTGAATAAGGTCATCTGGAGTCAGAGGTTCCTTCGTTATCGGGTTGGTGTTGTTGTGCTGCCTGTAAACAAATCTTGAGCCTGCGTTACATATGTTGGAGTCAAATATAGACGAACTTGAGCCATGGTATTATATTTACCAGGTCGAAGACATTTCCAGTGCCATCCGGGTTTCGAGCGCACACGGGGTGTGTCCATTGTTGAAATGAGAGCGCGCAGCAGTCAAAGGGAGTCCTCGCGCCTGGATGACCTGGGTCGGCTTTGCTGCTCAGTTCCCCAGATTAGTTGGGGGGAGTTCAAAGGGAATTGAGCACTCACGCCCTGTATCCTGCAGATGCAGAGTGGTTTCCAAAGTATCCTGCGTGTTCTGCGTGGGTGATATAGAGCTTGTCAGAATTTCCGTGTCCCATGGTGGACGGGAGCAAAGGAGGTGGACTGCGTAAGCGCCCAATAATGTGATCAAGGAAGGATCGACGAGCGCTAAAATCTATGCTGTCTCGTGCTTGCACTGTCGTCCTCTCAGACTTTCTTGCTCCAGGACTCCTTCACCGCACGACCAGCTCAAAATCAATATTCCATGTCAAGCGGCTGCAGCATGGACTCGCACCGCTGCCTGCTCTGGAACGACCGCACAAACCCATTCCTTTAACCCAGCGTACTCCGAAGGATCGCGGACGGGCTGATCCATCTCTCGACATATTTAATACAACTACAACCAGAATACACCAGGCGGTTCAATCTCACAATATTGAGATAATATGGGACTACTGGCAATATCTAGAGCAGCGCCGACTCTTGCGACTCCTGGGGCACGTCCAGCTCAAGCGGATATCTACCCTACTCGTCGAATCGTTCTGCCCAGTCGGTTTCCCCAAGAAGGAGTGGTCTGAGCTGGAAAGGACTGTTGTAGAGAAGATAGCTCTAGTCGCGGCCGCGCATAAAGCCCCGGACGCGTTGAATTCTTGCATGCTTGCCCTCATCCAGCGCAATGACCCGGACGCCGTGCTTCGGCTGTATGAACGATTCATGGAGCTGGCCGCGAAATCCGAGAGCACTGAAGACGCATCAAGCGACGGGTTTGAGGAAGGGGAGGGGAGCACAGAGTATGATGCCCTAGCATCGGCGACATATTCCAGCGTGGATACCATGCCTTATAAACCAGGACGCGCCACAGTTCTGTTATCTGGAATCACTGCCTGCGCCATGAAGGATGATTTTCTGGGTGCATTGCATATGTGTGTAAACACTATCATCCGCCCCCAGCACTATGCGATCACTACATTCATGAAAAAACTGAAGGGGAATCGCCCTCTGCAGCAGAAGGTTGAAGACTACGTAAACCGTCTCCAGAGCGCGACCATGGTCGCCCATCCAACAGAGCTCTCAAAGCGTATCCATCAGCTTGCTACCTCCCGATCCATTCGTTCTATCGAAAAGCTTTATCGGAGCATCATGGACAGTATATCAGGGCCCGCGCCGTGCATTGTCGCGCACGAGTCCGCCAAAACAGTTGAAAAGCCTGTCGTCTTTACAGAGGTTGGCTGGACGTCGTTCATGGTTGCTTTTCTCAAGTGTGGTCGCAAAGACCTGGCCGCACAAATGTGGGATGATATGATTGGGCTGGATGTGCGTCCTGGAGTCTCGACGTGGACGGCATACATCGATGCATGCGATGGAATTTCTGCATACAGTGAAGCTGTTGCAGGATGGACCATGATGCTGGAGCAAGGGGTGAAACCAGAGGCTCTATCATACCGTGCTATCATTTCTACCTACTTCAACGCCCGTCACACGGACAAAGCTATGGACGCATTTCGGACGTTCCTCCAAGATGCTGCCAAAGAATCCCCAGAGCGTCAACAGCTTGCTGTATATAACACAGTGCTACACGGACTTCTCATCGCTGGACGCGTTGATGAAGCGACTACCATCTTCCAAAAAATGGTTGATGAAGGACCCAGACCAGACGTCGTATCCTATAACACCTTCCTGAAGTTCTGGGCACGGACGAGCAACTTCAAGATGCTTTCTTCGGTAATGAACGACATGGTCGCCGCCGGTATCAAGGGTGACGTCTTCAGCTTCTCGACAGTCCTCTCTGCCTTGCTCAAAGTTGGTCGCGACGATGCTCCCGAGCTCATGATCGCCCTCATGCGAAAGCAGGGCGTCGAACCCAACGTGGCGATCTACTCTGCCATTATGGATCAGCAACTGCGCGAGCAGACCGTCGAGGCCCTCCACACCGCCATGCGGTTATTACAAAGGATGGAGCTTGATCCCACCTCTCAACCAAATGAAGTTACCTATACCTCCTTCTTGGCTGGTATCTATCGCGGCTCGTGGCTTCCACCCGCCGTAGCGGAAGACTGGCGACGCAACATCGTGGATCGCATGAAGAGGCGCGGGATTAAGCTGAACCGAGTTACCTACCACATCCTTCTGAAGGCTTGCCTGGAGTACCCCGAGCCCGAAGGCGTGGAAACTGCAATGGTGTACTACAGGGAGATGGTAAAGCAGAAGATTCATATCATCTCCATTACCTGGTACATCTTGCTATCAGGACTGTTACGACGCGGAGAGCTTGTGGCTGCGAACGAGATTTTGACAGACATGGCGAGGTCAGGGGTCCAGCCGACTGGTGCTGTCGCTGAGCTAGTGTACAAGGCTAGGAAGCGTGTTGGTAGACGGGCGATAGTAGCCTGAATGCATTATGGGACATCTAATACAAAATATTGGAGGTAGTAATGGGCGAACATATGCAGTGGTAGGGAAAGGGATATAGTAGTGCTATGCTGGTTACACTGTGAGGATGAATGAAGGAACCAAGAAGCTGCTGCAGGAGGCTTCCTCCGAATCACAGGTAGCAACACGGCGCTGCAGCGACCGGAAATATATAAACAATATTAGCTTATTGAGCACCACTATGCTGCTCGTTTCCAGTGCCTTCGTTGGCCATACTATCTTCATCCATCCTCGCGAGTTCCTATTCGTCGCCACTGATTGGCTGGTATGCTGCACGACCGTCGTCGCGTCGCGTGAGTCGGCTCACCCAATTACCTTGCTGTCGTTTTGGACTTGGGGGCGAAGAATATTGATCGATCGTCGCGGTTCTAGACATCAACGAGGCCCTTTCAGATTCGTTGTCGAACTGCTCTTCGCGCGCATCTGCATTAAACGTTAAATTAGCGTTGGCGAATGAAAATGGGGCGGGCACTTGCCTTCGCCGAAGACGGCGTCCATCTCCTCCAAAGGCACACCCTTGGTCTCGGGATACACTAGTAGACGTGTCAAGCTACTACCACTGCGGAAGACGGAAGTGACTTACAGAAGTAAACTATGGAGAGGACTGATTAGCTGGGAGTGTTTTTACTTTAGATAATGGCACGTACCAAGAACAAAACTGCATGCACAGAAAAAGCCATGCATGGGGTACAAGCGCCATTTGATGACATCTTGGAGATACGGAGTAATTTCGCCAACCAGGAAGTTGAATGCCCAGTTGGTGGCAGTAGAGAGCGAAACACCCTTGGCGCGGAAGCTGAGTGGCATGATCTGTTTGAGGTATGATGATTATTTAGTCAGAGCGGTGTGTTAGAAACAAACCTCCGGAGGATAGAGCCATGGCAAGGGACCCCAACTGTTACGTCGTTGAGCTAAGGTTATAATTCGCCTGCAAGGAACATACCTATACCCGAAAGCGGCGTTGAAGATGACCACGCAGACTACTACAGCTTTGGCGGTCTGAGGAACGTCGATGTACATCCACCAGCCAGTAGCGACCAAGGCCATCGACATCTACAAGTATAAATCAAGACTCATTCGTAAGGAATAATTACGTATGACTTACAATGACGGCTCCAGATAGTAGGATAGCGCGACGTCCCCAACGGTCGACAAGGTACCATCTGGCGATGGTTCAGTATAGTTTCACAACACCAGAGTCCAACCTACGGCGGCAATGTGCTGAGCACGTATATGATTGAATTGATGCCCGTCATTAGGACGGCATCACGTCCGATCCAACCAGCCTCTGATTGCATAATGAGAACCATCACCAACCATACCATTGACGGACAGCCTTACCTTCGAAGACTCGAGCTACGCATAAATTGTGTCAGACAGGACTCAAGGAATGGAAGTTTGATCACATACGTGCATAGTAAGAAATGACTTAAATAGGAAGCGTAAGTACGACAGCCTCGGAGTTCAACGCAGACGACATACCATTGATCCCATTCTGTAGGTTGGGTCAATATAATCTTCAAATTGGTGATTGAATGAGCTCACAAGTTGGGCAAATGCTTGGGAAGACATAGCGAGCAATACCCGACGCTTATACTTTCTCCACATAGTGGCGTAGGACCGATCTTCACCGGAATCGCGCTGTAACAGCTCAGCTCACGTAAAACTTCACTGGGCAAGCATGATTACCTCTTCTTGAACTTTGTCTTTGATCTCTTGGAACTCGGCAAGAGCAATTTCATTTGTTGGGTCGCCCCCGTGTAAGTCGGCGATGACTTGCATGCCAGCGGTGTCTTTCCCAGTGTCAATGAGCCACCTAAGCAACCTAAATGAGCTCGTGGTCTCTGACGAGAGGTGTTTCGAGTTTACCGTGGACTTTCTGGCATTAAGAGTGAACCGCCCGCTAGAATGGCTCCGATGACACATTGAAGAAACAGCGGTATTCTCCAGGACAAGTCGGATTCGATGAAAGAGCAGAAATAGTCGGTCCACTAGGGGGCTCCAGTGGGCATTACGTTCCCCGTTGAATGAAATGGTGCTTACGACTGAAGAAGCATAGCCGACGATGTTTCCTGTGAATTCCATACATGCTAGCGCGCCGCGCTGCCGAATGAAGGGTCGGAAGAGCCAAGAGTGGGTGGAGCATTGCGACTTACATGGTTGGGAGGGGATATCTCGCTTTGATAGATGGGAACAATGGTCCTAAAACGAGTGTCAGAGCTTTGTTAGACCACCAGTCGTAAAGCATACGAGAGAAGGCCGACACCGAAGCCGCTAATGACTCTGCCAATGATCATAGTCCAAAATCCAAGCGTGAACGTTTGAATGGCGCCACCCAATGTGAATACCAAAGCGCCAATGAACAGGGTGCCCTTTCGACCGATGATATCCCCCACCCTGCCAGCAGCAACGGAGGTGACTGTGATGTGTTAGCGAACGAGATCTCGGAGGACAAAGATTTGGGATGCTACTCACTGAATGCACCGACCTCGAGCACAGCGACCATCGTCCCGACCTCTATTGGTCCTGGATGATTAAAATAGCTAGAGAAGTACGGTCCTGTGATGATTCCACTCATGACACTGGCTTGCCCTCAATAACAAATACTCGCGCCATTGCCAGAAAGCTCACCCTTGGTCATAGCCAAACTTCGGTCGTTCGTTGAGTCTTTTTCACAGTTTCATCTACAGAACTCGCGACCACGCACCAGGAAGACACCCAAGCTAGCAAATATGGATATGGCATAGAGCAGAGGCTGCCCGACGAGGCGGCTTCGAGCGAGACTGTTGCGGTGATCGTTCACCATGCTGCATTGGAGGTCGTGCGCTGCGGTGTGCTTGTGGAGTTGAACACGATGGTGGACGTTGGAGACGAAGGTTGATCAGGGAATTGCAGTGGCGGCTATTAGCCGAACACGGCCAAACCCAATCCATCAAGCGCCCGTCACGAATTCAGGATTTACCTCCACCGCCCAATATCCCATTACCGTCGCGCTGTGGCCTCGAAACATTTCGCTCATTTGGACCCCATTCTCATACTCTTGAATCAGAATGCCCGGGTCTGATGTATCTCTATCCGACATGCACTCCGAGGCGTCCATAGACTCGGAGGAAGAGTATCTGCTGGCGCAGCAAGAATGGGAGGAGAGCCTGCAACAGTTGCAGCAGCTAGTAGGAGCTTTGCTGCTGCCTTACTTTGGGAAATGGCTGGGAAGGCAGACGAGCCACTGGGGTACGTCTCCGCTTCACTGCTTCCTCCGCACCGGGCTATATGTGCAATCAACAGCGTACGCGAGATATCTGCGTCTCGGCCTTGGAAAGGCTTTCTTCGGGCGGCATTAAAACTAGCCCAGCTACCACAAATACCCATGTCGTTCGAGAACGAAGCTCTCAGCCACGAATTCAATAAATGATTCGGTGCTCCTTGTGTATATCATGGAATTCTGACTGTGGGAAAGTGTATATGAGACCTTTTCTCCCCGTACCACTACTCTGCTCCAAGTCGTTCTTTTCACAATGGGGCCCGCCATGGGGTCGAACTCAAGTATACGGCCGTCGTTGTATGAGCCGCAGTGCGGAGGCTCATGCGGACGCCCTTTCATCAACTCCGGAACCCGTACCAGAACCACTGAAAAAGGAACTAGTCACGTTCAAAGATATTGGCATTAGAAGATCAATATACCGGGCCCTTGATGTCGTGTTTCCAGCCATCAAGCACCCAACAGAAACGCAACAGCAATTCATACCAGCAATTCTCAGCGGAAAAGATGTTTTGCTCAAGGATTCTACTGGTTCTGGAAAGTGAGTAATGCGACCTACTCTCGATAGGTACTGATCACGTCTACACCAGGTCTTTCGGGATTCTACTTGCTCTATTGAACAAGCCTCGTTCCGACTTTCCTGGACTTCAGTCTTCCATCACGAATCCGACATCTATCACATCCCTTCTCGTCGTACCTCATCGCGACCTTGCCTATCAATTCATGCACTGGGTCGAACAACTAACTGGGACACCAGGTGTCACTTCCCCTCGATATGGCGGTGGGGTCGCCAAAGTCATTGTTAGAGACAAACAAGTCGAAATGGCCACGCGCATCTCCTCTTTACGTACGGATCCGCCTCATATCCTTATTGGGACGCCCCAAGCTTTGCTCGACGTGCACGACGAAGATCCTGCAGCTCTTCAGCTGTCCAATCTGTCGACAGTGGTCGTGGACGAAGTCGACTATCTGATAGAAACGGTCCCACTCAAAAGTGGCGGCAAAACCTTCTATAAAGCCTTCCTAAAAGCTAAGAAGAAGATCGACCGTCATCCAAGCCCAACACGTCGATTATTAGATATCATCTATGCCTCGAGGAAAAACAGAGCCGAGCAAGGGCCTACAAGTACTCACGAAAATTTACCACAATTAGTGATGTCGAGCGCTACACTCAGGAAGCATCTAGATCTTTTCTTGTTCAAAGAAGGTCGATGGCTTCGCAGAGATCAACTAGTCAAGATCAAGTGCTCAGACAAACAGCGGATTTACGACATCGGTGCAATATCGTCGATTTCTGGTGACATACTGCATTCTGTTCTCATTGTCGCTGGAAATGGAGAGATTAAAAACATGTCCGACGCAGCATCTCTTCCATTGATATCCCCTGGAGATGAGCCAGTCACACCCGAAGCTATATTTGACGACCAATCTCTTCCAATCGAATCCCAGTCGGAAAGTACGTCCTCACTGTGATATCCGAGTGCCCCGAAATTCATCAGGCATTACAGAAATTGTTGATTCGCCATCACCATTCAATCCGAATACCGTGGAGGCCATTGCTACCGCCTTTGCATTGGACGTTCCTTCCATTGCGCTGCTTGTCTTGCCGGCCTCGTCTCCTGTCCATCGTGCTGTCTATGAGCTCAAGCAACTTGGGGTGAACGCAAAGGCCCTGGACCTCACGGTATCCGACAAGGGTCGCTTGCATCTGCTTACCGGCGGTAAAACAGCGGAAGAAGCCCCGACGTTGCTAGTGGCTACCCTTGCTAGCATTCGCGGGTTGGATTTGCCCTCTCTGACTCATGTGTTTATCCTTGGTATTCCAGAAGGACCCAAGGTGAATGGCCAGACCATCGATGCCTACCTGCACATTGCTGGTCGCGTCGGACGCTTTGGCAAAGGCGGAAGGGTCATAACGGTTGTTGAGGCTCAGGATCCCGACGGGAGCCATGGAGTTGACGATGAGGCGAAGATGCGGCGAGTGTTCAGGGAAATCAAGGTAAAGCCGGTTCGCTTTGAACATTTTGATTAGCCTCCTGGTTGAAAGGCGGGCCCGCGGAAGGATCGAGAGTGTCCCGCAGAGTTTGAGCATAAAATGTCCTCGTTGCTTCGATTGTCGGCGAGGCTCGTTGTCACGGTGCTGTGTGTAGTAAACTCGTGGGATGGAAGGTGGATTATAATATGATTATATTACTCCAAGTGTTTAGAACAAGTCCAATCACAGTTTCGCTGGTTTCAAACAAGCTATCGTTTCGCACGAGGACTTGAATTCTTGGGCGGGCGATTCTGCCCTTCTTATTTCTTGACCTCTGACCTCCACCATATATATACCCGCCGGTTGGCATTTACGTTTCCTCTCCCGCCCTTCATGTTCCCCCCACATGCAATGCGGTTTCTCATCCTCGCCTTCCTTCTCTTCGCCGGCCTGGTTTCAGCCCAAGACTCACCGTCGCCGTCGCCTTCACCAACCTCAGCGTCGCCAACCGCGACCGGGCCCAGTCCCAGCCTTTCGCTCTCCTTGACGACCAGTACGGCGACCGTAATAACGACCACTCGCTCAGCAGGACAGAATGTACCCATAACTTCCATGTCTGCGACCGTGCTGAACGTAACGTACACTATCACCCCGACAGCTACTTCCTCTGCTGCTGCCGAAACATCGCCAACGCCAGAACCGATAGTACTGGATACAAGAGTCGACCCCGCCTTTGGGGTGCTGGGTGCAATTCTGATAATAACGGGTCTGCCGAGTGCGTTCTGGGGTCACAAGAATCGATGGTGCGTTACTTCGCTAGTCACTCGTTCTGGGCCTAATGACTGGACATAATCTAGGACGTCTTTCTTTCTAATTGGATTCTACACGCTCTCCCTGACCTGCTTTGTCCTCATCCTCAAGTTCGGTATTCTGCCAGCCGTAAACCCGCCTAGCAAGAGCTTGCGAGGCTACTTCGTACTGGCTTGTTCCGTTGCCGGCATAGCAGGCGGTGGCGTAGCAATATTCTTCTGGAAAGCTTCAAAATACTTTATTGGTGCATGGGGAGGGTTCGCTTTTGCATTGTGGATACAGTGCTTCCACAA
This sequence comes from Pleurotus pulmonarius, assembly GCA_012980535.1. Lineage (NCBI taxonomy): Eukaryota > Fungi > Basidiomycota > Agaricomycetes > Agaricales > Pleurotaceae > Pleurotus > Pleurotus pulmonarius. The sequence continues at coordinate 1,974,228 of SJKF01000002.1, forward strand.
TGGCGGTGTAATTGGTCAGATTGGATTCCGCTGGATTATGTACATCGGTATGGTGCCGATAACCATCCTTGTGCTGCCACGCATACTCATGGCTATATAGGATGCGGCGTGGTCGGATTTATCCTCTGCACTATTCCCAAGGTAGGCTCCAGCTGGCATCACACGGCGATTGCTTACCGATACTGGTTTCTAGATCCACTACCACATTCTTCTTGTTTCAACCGCGTTTGTTGGGTCATCTGCATTTATATTAGGGGTAGACTGCTATACTACTGCAGGACTTAAAGAGGTGCGCTACGTCATGTTCAGGGTCGATGCGCGTGCTCAGGGTGCACTTTCAGTTCTACATCTGGAACCTGGGCTTTGGTTCGTTGTTTACCAAGTTCACGACCAATGGCATCCCATTTCCGGTCACACAGACAATGCAGATCGAACTGGGTCTCATTGGCGCGGTATCACTAATGGGAATCGCGGTCCAACTTCGTATTCTCAGAGTTCTTCAGCGCAAGCTGGAAGAAATTGCGGAGGAAGAACGTAAACGCGATGAAGAGCAGCAAGTCGAAGGCACTGATCGATTCAAGGACTTAATGACCGAGAGAGAACAATGGGAGCGAGAACACCCACCTCTTCCCAAGCATTTTCGTAACGAAAGCGGATTCTCCAGTACGCCGCTGATGAAGGATCAAGAAACGCCGGGCACACCAGGGTCTGGCGATCATCGTGCTTCGTCTTTCACTCTCACTGACAGTCGCCCTCGTGCTCATTCTGGCGTCTCGGAGTTCTTCGCTGCTACGCCGGACGAAGAGGCTCGTCGATATCGCAGCCAAAGCCCTGGTGCCTTGCCAGCCCTCGACTTGGGGTTCACTATTCAAGAAGACGTGCCTAGTAACTTCATTGCTGACACCGACGGCCGAACAAAATCACCCGCTCTGGAGTTGAAGACCACCGCCCAGGAACTCGAAGAGTTGAAGAAAAAACAAGCGCTCTTAGCTGAAATCCACGAGTTGCGAAGATCAATCGACGTGCTGAAGAGTGACACGCCTGTACCGTCTTCGTCATCCACGTCTCGCCACCCGTCCCTTTTGTCTAGACGCCAAAGCTTGGATGCTACGACACTTCTTCCTGGGCCTTCTCGATTACGTCCTCCGCGCGAGACTGATCCCCGCGGAAGAGTCCACTCGATGGAAATATCCCAGCTTACTCAATCCTCCATGCTCGGCGAGTCTATTAGTCGGCCTACTAGTGCTCCTCTCCGAGACAACGATTGGGATGCCTATCTCCATGACCGTAAGCTCGTGCAGCCACCTACGGGAGTTTCTCCGCCGATCGCGACAAGAAATGTGGGTGTCCCGGCTTCTCAGCGACTCCCGGTTCCTCCAGCCGTTGTGGAAGCGCTTGACCAGCGCAAACGTCGTGAAAGCGCGCTTGGTGTAGGAGCCAGCTATGACCCCGCCGACGATACACCACTTGCTAGGCTAGGCCCCGCGAGAACCAACTCAACAGGTGGACACCTCCCTGTTTCCATTCTTCCCCCTAAGAAGCACACCACCGAAATCCACGCCCCAACACCGCAACGACCGGATGCTCGACGCACTCGAACCTTTGAGGAGCTTAACGAGCGCCATAGGGAGAAGCTGCATGACCTTCAGGCTCCGTTGACTCAGGCGGAGAAGGAGCATGCAGAAGTCGAGGCCGCCAAGCAAAGGTGGGAGAGATCGAAAGCGTTTGAACGAGACGCAGTTGCGAAGCGGCAAGCGGAAAAGGCGGCGGTATTGGAGCAAAAGAGGAAGCATTCTGGAGATGAGCTGCGACGGCCTGCGGCTAATACTCTTGAGGCTCGTCCTAGACATTCAAGATCTGCCAGCGGCGATAAGCTCGCTGGTACAGGCTCCTCTGCCAAGCGGACTTCCACTATGAAAGTGGAGGACTGGCAAAAGCATCAAGATGCCGAAGTTGGAGTGCGCGGAGACAGAGGGGGCCATACAGGCTCCAGAGTGTCTAGGGGCGAAGCAGGAGTACCATTCCCTGGTGGTAGCAAGCATCGGTGATTGAACGAATTCACGAACTGGCTCTTTTCTTGGGCACGTTTTTTATTTTGGCATTTTGGACTCTATAACATATCACAGCACGGACTATCATTAACACTCTCATCACGTACTATGCATTCGTTCGTTTGTAGCACCCCCATTCTGTGGATTTTATTCACGTACACCAGTTCCTAGCGTACATCCATCATTCATAAGGCCAGCCTGCTTCTGGGCTAATTTGCGTCTCATGACCCATCCCATTCTGGAAGCAGCCAGACGCACCCTGGAATTGAACAGGGATTCCGTATATATAACGGATCGAGGGTTCGCGTTCAGGAGTTCCTCATTGCAAAAATGTCGTTGAAACGAACGTATACATCACCCCATCCTCTGGCGACGAAAGCACAATCTCCAGTGTTGCGCCGCACAAATTCACATCATCACCTCGCGTCTTCGTCGTATGAAGTCCCCCCGCAACAATCACCACGTGTGATCAAGGAAGACCCGTTCAGTCTCTCGGGTTTCTTTCCAAGTGGATTGGCCGGTAGTGAAGAAGATCGCGACGAGTGGAACTGGCTGTGCCCAGAGAGCGCAGAGCCAGCGACGAGCCCCGAGTCGTACAGCGTAAAGGCCGATTATGCGGACTTGGTGGACCACATTGTAGCGCTAGATGTCAGTGGGGAAGAAGAATTGATGACTCGAACGATTGAGAAGGAAGACAAGTTGGGAATACTGTCATTGGGTGAGATTTGGATCGTTGGTGTATATATTTATCGGTCTGATTGAATGACACATAGCGCGAGTTCTGACTGGCAGGGACGAGGAGCACCAGCAAGAGGAGTACAGGATGTTCTCACCCTACCTAGACGACAACGACCCGGTCGACCACGACGCGCTGTACATGAACCTGTGCGCGCGGCGTGAATCGCACTCGCATATTTCCTGTGATGGAACAGAAAGTGGGTTTGAAGGGTTATTTTTCCCAAAAGGAGGGATCGACGAAGCCGCAGAGCAAAGTCTATTGGAAACGATGATTTTAGGGCGCAGTGCTGTATAGAGTAGCACTATTAACTTTGGCGTGTGGGAAAAAGCATGAGCTCCATCAGGCAGGACCACGCTGGTTATCTGGGGACCCCGGAAACTAAGGACCGCGGTTCTTCTCACGGGGGTTACACGTGCCTCGGCGCGGGTGGTGCCGTTGTGTGGAGTGGCTGGGGTACTTGTGGAAAAACCAAATAAAGGGAAGTTCACAGGCCTGCGTGAGAGTTTGGTTCCAACAAGATTCCCATCTGCGTTTTATTCAAAATGGATGGCTCCTTCGACGTCCGCGACTACATCCATGCTCCCCACCAGATGCCTCCACCAATAAATTCAGACACCTCTCCTAAGCCCCCTGACCGCCCGCCCTCGCCCTCAAATTCTCGCTCGGGCACCCCCACAATCCCTGCGGTACGCTTCTCTCTCTCTCTTCCATGTCTCCAGTATTGAACCCGCCCTCAGCCAGCAAACAACTCCCCTCCACCCCCAGAGGCAGCACAGGCAGATGCGCCACCCCCAGCAGCACCGTCGCCAGCAGCGCCACCCGCAGCCAGCCCAGACCCAAATGCCTCCATCCAATCGCTTCTTGCATCCAAAAAAGATGCCGCGGGCAACGGCCCACAACCTCAGCCAGCCTGGAGTCCTCAACCACCTCTGCATGCGCCGATGAATGGCCTGCCTGCAGTGAGTCGCACCACCGTTGCACCCTTTCTTGAACCGTAAATGCAATCTTTATCTAGCCACTGGCCCCAGGAAAGCGCAAGCTCGACGATAAGGACACGGAGGATCCACATCACAAAATCAGGCGCATTGTTGGCGATCACGTATCCCAGGATCCCTCCCGAGTCATGCCAATGACCACCGTAATTTGTCTCCACGCAGCAGTCGCTCAAAAGTCGTACGGAAGTGAGAAGCGCTTCCTCTGCCCTCCCCCTGTTGTCCATATCGAAGGCCCTGTCTGGCACCTCCGATCACAGCAGTTGTCCATGTCCGTCGTCTCCGAAAATGGTGAACGTTCCTTTGAACAGAAGGCGCCTCTCGACAACAACATGACCGCTAGTTTCAAATTCTTGCACGTCACTGGTACCGCCAAAGCAAAGAGCTTCCAATTGTCCCTCGATGTGGCCGAGCCCGCACCCAATGCAACCGGCTCAGAAAGTAACGCGCTGCCCGGCCGTGTTTGGGCTTCTTTCGACTCTGCTCCTGTAACCATTATCTCCAAGCCGTCCAAGAAGACCGCAAAGACGCGTAATATATCGTCCTGCATTCTTGCTGGTGGACCCGTATCACTATTTAACAGGATCAATTCCCAAACTGTTCGCACCAAATACATGACCATAGATCACGCTCAATTATGCGCGAGTAACGTCGCGTGGTCTGCCTTCAATGTCAATGTTGTTCGACGACCTGACCAGGCAAATCTCATAGGCAAGTTCACGTGATCGAGTTTCATGCAATGTACTCACCTTTCGTGGGATTTTCAGGAGCCCCGCTGCCAGTCACTTATGGGTGCGAAATTGTCCTTTCGGATACCCACTCGGGCATCGCCACATCGCCCCTCATTATCAGGAAAGTGGACAAGGGCAGAGTCTCTCCAGACGATGGAGGCCCAGTCAGCCAAATGCAAAAGATCGCCTTGCAGCGTGTAAATCCTGATGGCTCGAGGCACTATCTTTCTGCTGCAGGTCCGATCCCAGTGCCCGGCACCCCCGGAGTGATCCCCCCACCAGCGCCTGGCATTTCTTCACACCCAGGCACCCACCCATTGCTATTCCAGTCTCCTCGTGTTCGCGAGGAGCTCAAAGATGGCGTCCGAATCATCTCGGACGAAGTCGATGATTATTTGTGCTGGACCATTGTTGGTATCTGTAAGTATCACTTCACATGCTGCGGCCCTAAGCATAGTGATTTATTGCATTTTCTAGCCAAATTCCAATATACATTCTTTGATGCATTTGGCCAGAACCAGACGATACCGGAAATGCCTATCACTCCATTCCCAACTCTCTTCACTGCACCCGTGTATCGTCCCACTAATAACGCTGTCGAATTGACTGTATCCAACTTCTTCTACGATGATCCCAAGACACACGTACAGACGCCTCTAGATGTTTATCTGGGTAACCTAGGTCCTTTGCGCCATCGGGTTTATCAAGCGGCAACTCCTGGTCCCCTAACAAACATCGCACCTTTCGGTCAACCACTTGTAGGTGGTCCACCTCCGCCCGATGGTTCGAACCCACCGGCGGGTGACCATGCGATGATGGCAGGACCCTCGGGCGCTGGCATGTCTCCTCCACGATTCGTTCCCACTGGGCCACTGCACACCATCGTTATCGTCGAGATGCCCCCACTAGCAGACGTGATAAAGGCATTGGAGGAAGATGCCCTACCACCCAACCACGATCCCTCGAGGCCGCCAAGTAACGGTGAAGGTTCACAGTCTCGTGAGGGCTCCAACGGCGCTTCACCTCCTCACCCTTCGATCACAGGCAGAAGCCTTCCATTGCTATTTATCCGCGCGTACGACGGAGTTGGCTATCATTCTGGGCGAACAATAGCGTGCGAGAACGTATTCCAAAGCATGGACCTGTCAGCCGTACAGAACCCAGCCAATGGCATAGAACCTGGGTGGCTGGCCGCTGCCCAGGCTGCCGCTGCAGCAGAAGGCGGACTACATGGATGGACTCTCAGGGTGATGTAGGGCATTTCTGCGTTTTTGTGTTTTTCCTTTCGCTGTATCTTGTATCGTGTCGTCTTTTGCTGTGAAGTGATTATTTTATTGAATATACTCTGGTTATTGGCAAGCCAGCCACGGTCGTTAGATGCCAGCCAAGGATCTGATGAACGTTGGATGTTGATATAGAATCTTTGCCCCATCAAAGACATTTCACGTTTGGGGCATCGATAAGGCAACCTACAAATACATGGCGTGGCGCTCCTTCCTCCCTTGAGCCTTATCCATAGCCACCTCTCTACCTCCGCTGTCCCATTCCTATAAATTTGCTGATTCCCTGGTATGTCTTCACAAATTATCACCATTATACTCATCCTTCGACGCATGCTTTCTAGATCTTCCGTCCGGTCCAGCATGCCATACCCAGCTGACGGAATCCGTTCTCAATTGGAGTGGAACTCGACTTTGAGCCCAGCAAAGGCCCCAGTCACCACAGAGGCCACCAAGTTCCTTCGCAAGGTGTGTTTTGAGCGCAGATCGTGACCTACCGCGCAGAGGCTTACGCTTGGCGCTCTCTAGACCGCCATTATCGCCACTATTGGCAAGCGCCATCTTATCTCCCTGCGCTGATGGGATAATAACTCGTCGGCGATACCTTTGCAGGCCCCAAGGTAAACTCCGTCGAGAAGCTCGCCGCCCTCAGACGCGCCGGTGTCAATGTCGGTAAGTCGCGTTTGCGCATTGTGGGGTTGCAGAGGTGTTGACGAGCGGCTGTAGTGCGCATGAACTTCTCCCATGGCTCGTATGAGTACCACCAGAGTGTCATCGATAACACCCGCAAGATGGTCGCAGGTTCGCGTTCATATACATCTATGAGTATAGCACGTATTGATGAGCGTTCTGTTCGTCGTTCAGAGGACCCTAATGGTCGCCCAGTCGCCATCGCGTTAGATACTGTGAGCCCCCTCATCCCCTTCGAACCCTGCGTATTTCGCTGACATGAGACCGCAGAAAGGGCCCGAGATCCGCACGGGGCTGATGAGAGACGGAATCGATGTTCGTCTCGGCGAATTGTTATCCTCTCACCCATCTCATCTCCGCTATCGTCTTCTCTAGATCGCAATTCGCGCCGGACACGAATTCATCATCTCGACCGACCCAAAATACAGCGAAATCTGCGACGACAGGGTGCTGTGGGTAGACTACGTGCGTTGCGTCTCCTCGTTCCCTCGATCGAGTGGCTGAATTCTCCCGCGATAGCAAAACCTTCCCAAAGTGACTGCGCCGGGGAAACTGATCTACGTCGACGATGGTTCGTTGCCGACTCTGGACAACGTCGAACTGACGCATTGATGCATTGTTATCTAGGTATCCTTTCGCTGTTGGTTCTGACCATTGACGGATCGAACGTCCATGTCCGTACCCTGAACAACGGAACCCTCTCGTCGCGCAAGGGTGTCAACCTCCCCAAGACGGAGGTCGATCTCCCCGCGTTGTCCGAGAAGGACAAGGCGGATCTGAAGTTCGGTGTCAAGAACGGCGTCGACATGATCTTTGCTTCCTTCATCCGGCGCGGCCAGGACGTCGTTGATATCCGTGAGGTCCTGGGCCCCGACGGCGCCAACATCAAAATCATCGTTAAGATCGAGAACGAGCAGGGTGTAGAGAACTTTGACGAGATCCTGAAAGAGACGGACGGTGTCATGGTTGCCCGAGGTGACCTTGGTATTGAGATTCCTGCCAGTCAGGTATTCCTCGCCCAAAAGATGATGATTGCGAAGTGCAACATGGCTGGCAAGCCTGTCATCGTCGCCACCCAGATGTTGGAGGTAAGCCCCGTTACTTGGACGTTTTTGACGTTTGCTGACGTTGATGTCTAGTCCATGACGGTACGCGTGAAAATGTTTGTTGCGGTAGTAGACAACTGACTTCGTGCGCTAGTACAACCCGAGGCCTACTCGTGCTGAAGTGAGTGACGTTGCCAACGCTGTCCTTGACGGATCCGACTGTGTCATGTTGTCTGGCGAAACTGCCAAGGGCTCATACCCCATCGAATCCGGTGGGTCACTCCACTTCCTGGCTCAGTAGTATGTGCTGACTTTTTAATCCCAGTGTTGATGATGGCGGAGACATGTCTTTTGGCGGAAGCTGCCATTTGCTACCCTCCTCTGTACGACGAACTGCGAGCTTGCCAGCCGCGTCCCACCGCCACAGCAGAGACCGTCGCTATTGCCGCCGTCGCTGCTGCTTCCGAACAGGATGCCAGTGGTATTCTCGTACTCTCTACGAGTGGTAACACTGCTCGTTTGATCTCCAAGTATCGCCCTCGTGTCCCAATCCTCACTGGTAAGCTCCACAGCAACTAATGATGCCAGTGTATTAATGTCGTGGTTTGTAGTCACCCGCAACCAACAAACGTCGCGCCAAATCCACTTGCACCGCGGTTGCTATCCATTCTGGTACCCCGAGCCCCGAGGAATCCAGGAGCACCAATGGCAAACTGATGTGAGCAAATACATATACTTTTGCTGCCGGCATCCTTGCTGACAGATTGCGCCAGGTGGACAACCGCATTCGCTTTGGCCTGAGAAATGCTCTCGACTTGGGTATTATCACTCCCGGATCGACCATCATTGCGGTCCAAGGATGGAAGGGTGGCCTCGGTCACACCAACACTCTCCGTGTCCTCACTGTCCCTACCGACCCCGCTGACCTTGCCCTGCAACCATTGGGCTCGCAGTAAATGACTCGCCATCTAGATAGCGATCTTCTGCTTCAATGTACCTACTGAGTAACCTGACTTGTACAGTACCTATATACGAACATCACATCTGCAATTACTGTTTCCGTTGAGTAGCATTTCGACTCTCACGAAAGTCACAGAAGTCCCATCAACGCCACAGCCACTTGCGGGTTGAATTGACCTGCGCTAAATATTGCGCAGCGCGTGAGCTCATCGCGTATTTATCACTTCTTCCACGACCTGGTCAGCCGCTTCAGCTCGCCAGCTGATGGTCTCGTCCGTCTACTTTCCAACCCCACGCCAAAATGGATTCCGCGACAAGGGCAGAAAATCAACGCTGCCGTCCTACTCTTCCGCTGTCCAGGAGAAATTAGAGCAACGGGCGTACAAGTCCTGGTGGATACCCGTCTTCATCCCGCTCCCCGGAATCCGGACACGTCGATTTCGCGTCTACATCCCCAATGCCACGCGAATACACAAGTCCAGCATTGCGCGTTTCGGTCGCAAACGTGGAACGCTGGTGTCATGCCTGGCCCTCATTTTCATCATTCTGACAACTTTTGCTTTCACCAAGCGGTTTGCGACCAAGTCCAAGCAATGGCCGACTGCGTTCGTGGGGCCGTCGTCTACTTTGGTGTTTCGGAGGCGAGACTTGCAGCGGATATGGCAATGGGAGATTGCGAGCGGGCACCACCCCAGTCGGAAGGACAGTACGTGAACTAATTGTCTTTTATGTGTACTTAAGAGCGGAGCGTATGTATTGTAGTTCCTGATGGTATACGCTTGACGGTCGCGCCGGAGAATCCTGCACTTCCACCACGGAAGGGCACAATGCCTTCTCATCTGAAGCCGACGTCTGGTCCTGTGCAAGTTCATACTACCGGCGTAGGCCAGCGGCGTATATACCTTGACATCCAAAGTCGACCCCCAAACGTCGCATACCCGCCGCGCCCTGTTCCAGGAAGCATTGCAGACCTAGACATAGTTATGGAGCACTGCGATTTCTCCGAGAAAAAGGTGCGTGCCAAAAATGAGGCATTTTTGCGCATTGCGTTAACCATTTTCATAGTATGTGCGCGACTGCCTTGAGGTACTACGCGTGGGCGCTGGCCTAGACAACGGCAAGCGGGTGAGGAGGGGCAAGATGGACGATTGGAAGTATATTTATGTGGAGCATGTTGCCAATGGTACATATGAGCCACCGCCAATTGAATTGGACCCCAGTGACATCGACGTACCCGACTCTGGACTCTCCAAGAAACGGGGAGTAGACTGGGAAGCTTCACCAATTGCCCTCCCTCCTCCTTTGCCACATAGACCGTATCCTACGCTTCCCCAGGGCCCATGCGACGAAAATCATCCACGAATATTCCATATGTTCTGGACAGGCCCGTTCACCGACAAACCATACGTATCTCTTCTTTCCTTCCTCTTTACTCAAAACCTCGGGCTTGAAACACAAGAGGATATATCCGATATAATATGTAAACCCCAATTATGGGTATGGATAAACCCTGGACCTGCCGCCGCTATACCCACCTCATCAGCAACTCAAAGCCTCTTCGAAGAACTCAAACACAATCCATGGTCTTCACCTTTCCTCCATCCCCGGTTCAAAGAAGCCATCCATTTCAAGCTATGGAATACTACGGAACAGCTGGACAGTTTGCCAGAACTCAAGCACGAGTGGCGAAATTACGATCTGTTTGTCTCGGGGGGAGAGATTTACAGCATTCCCCAGCGGAAACCGTCGAGTACGGAATCAGCTGCAGGGAAAACATCCTCCGAAGACGACCTCTTCAACCGTACTGGTTCTAAATCATCTCAGGAGTATGATCGGTTGTCAGTCATCCTCTCTGATATGGCTCGTTTCGTGCTGTGCCATCGGTTTGGAGGGACGTATCTTGACGCTGACACTATTTTCCTCCGGGACTGGGAGGACCTGTGGGGGTGGAAGGGTGCATTTGCATATCGTTGGTCTCGCCTACCCAAATACAATACGGCCGTCCTCCACCTTAATAAGGGGTCTGCATTGGGCAAATTTCTTATCCGTACGGCGTTGAGGAATAATAACGACTTCCACCCGATGGTCGTATATCGATACGCGAAGGAGGCTCATATGGAAGGACTCTTGCTGCGATTACCAGATGCATTATTTGATCCCGCTTGGCTGAATACCGAAGATTATCAACGCGATAGGCCAACACAACCTTACTTTACTTCGTTCGTCTTTCTCTCTATTTTTCTCCGCCGCCTAAAACTCAAATACCCTAAACAGCTTCCCAGACTTTTTCAGTACGTCTGGGGTATACAGTGCTCAACCACAGGCACTTGGATTTGAGGGCTTCTTCCGAGGGAGTTATTCCTATCACTTCCACAATTCTTGGTACGTCTTCCTACTGGTTGGTTAGTATGTCTCTAACATATACACCAGGTGGACAGCGTTTGACGAAGCGCGTAACTGGCCAGACCTCGGCCCGAAGTTCAGCGCGGCCGAGCGTGCTGCACGAATCTTGGCGAAGGCTAACGGCACATCTCTGGACGAGGAGAGCGTCACAGATGATAACAGAGATCTGAGTTGGGCCACAGTGCTCAAGAGGACATTTGAGGCTTACATCCGTGGCGAGCGACCGAATATGTACGGAGAGTGGTTGCAGTGGTAATCCTGCCGCCCTCTGCCACTGGCTTTCCCGCCTACACAATCTATGGCGCGCTCCAGGAAGATGCCTGGCTGCGGCTTTCGTCAGCTTTCGTCTAGACCTCCTTGAACGCCCTACGTGCAGTCATCCGACGTCGGATTGCGCTTGCACGCCCTTAACGAGAAGACACGAATATCAACCTTCTAATCTGATCATGGACCAATTATGGACAACACTGCAGGACAGTATAGATGTGATCCAATCATTGTATAGGCCCTTAATTTACTCTGCACTTTATTTTGCCAACTTTGCTTGAGCTTTGTTGACTGTCGCTTTCAGAGTCGCAATAACACCCTCAGGATCTTGGGCTCCGAAGATGGCTGTTCCGGCTACGATGACATTGGAACCTGTATACATACTCGAACGATATCTCCGAGAATATTTGGGTAGATCAACTTACCTGCATCGGCACAGGCGTCTATGGTAGCAGGTCCAACTCCGCCATCGACTTCTATATCTTTGTCTGGGAACCGAGCACGAAGTTCGGTGACCTTGGGTAGACATCTATCAAGGAATTTCTGTCCCCCACGGCCTGGATAGACTGTCATAACGAGAAGCATGTCAGCGGCTGCTGCGACATCGTCGGCCACCGCTGCGGAGGGTGTGTCCGGAGAGATCGCGACACCGGCCTTCATCCCCCTGCTGTGTATAGCCTCAATAATGGGTAGCGGATCGGCTGGAAATTTTCAATTTTTGGAGAGCGCTTCGAGACACTTTACGCACAGGTAGCCTCCAGATGGAAACAGTACAGCGATCCACCGGCGTCGGCGATGTCATTGACCCACTTTCGGTGGCCGTTAGCTGGCTCAGGCAAGCTGGGATAACGCTCGGCGCACCTTCTCTGGCTGCGCTACCATCATATGGCAGTCCATGAAGATTCCTGGTACGCCCTTCGAGACACAGGATAGCACAGGCGCCCCTGAGAACGGCTACAACTCTATCGGTGCACATTAGATTTCATTGAGATGCCTCACCCATGGTGATATTGGGCACGAAGTGTCTTGGATATAATCGGTCAGCAATCGCGGCACAGCCCAGTGGAATAGCGCAATGGTCACCCATCCATAACATCTAATGTCCGCTCGCTCAGCACTGAACTGCGGACACAGACCGGTGGACAGCGCACCCATATGAAGCCACTCTGCACCGCCCTTGATCATCCGCTTACATTCTGCGGTGAGTTGACCGAAGTCGGATGCGAGAACTGAGGGAGAAATGATAGCTCGAGGCATGGATGAGGCGGGATACCGTAAGCTGCGGTAACTTGGCAAAGGGTAAAGTGATCGGTGCCTATATTTGAGAAATGGCGGTGATGCTCCACCCGTCCATATAAATACACAGATTTTCTGTCAGACAAATTATTCCCTCCGCCCTCACCCATCATGTTCGCAAAATTCCTGACGCTCTCCGTTGCCTTCCTTGCCACCGTCGGTGCCGTCCCCCAGGAGAAAAGACAGAGTGAGTACAATTTCTTGACAAATTCTAGGAACTTTTCATAACCTTTGCCAAAGTTGACAGTGTTTTCAACTCAATAACATCTGCGGCCGGGTCAGCGTTTTCAGTGGGCACCGCCGGAGGTGAGATCAGATGAAACTCAATCAATTCATAACTCTGATTATACTTCCGGTAGCTGCATCCGTTTTCGATGATGCTACTTCGTTTGGCGCTAGTGTAGCTGCAGATGCTACGAGCGTAGCCGGCTCCGTTTTCACTGATGCTACATCATTTGGTGGTAGTGTGGCTGGGGATGCTACAAGTGTAGCGGCTGGTGTCTTCCAGACCGTTGTTTGTGCGTATCCGTGTTGTCTTGCCACGATTGTTTACTGACGACTTCCTAAAGCCGGTGTACAGGGGGCGTATACCGTTGTCACCAGCGTCGGTGGCGAGGCCATCACTCTGACCAACGTCGGCGGTGAAGTCGTGACATTTGCCGGATCCGTCTACACCAGAGCAACCAGTGCCGCCGCATCGGCTGCTTCAAACATAAATTCCAATGCCGGTGTTGCCATTACTCCCCTGCAGTTGTCGTCAACGGCCCTCGTGTGCACGTTTACAGTGCTCCTCAGCGCACTCAGCGGAACGGCCGCGGTTCTATTTTTGTAGACGGCGCGAACTTTGTCCATTTGAACTATCTTTATCGGACATCTATAAATGTACATCCCCATAATGCGGACTATGCATAGGATATAACTTATCAAATCAATATCACACACAAGTCGTTCATTATCTAGCTCGGTGTGGAGTGGCCAAAGGATATATATTCTCTAAAACACCCTTCACCGACAACCCAACGGGCTGTGAGGTGTTTGATCGTCGTCTCAGCTCGTCGTAACCTGAAACAGACGTCGCCCACATAGACGTTACAAACGGGGAGGACCACGCTTCGCTTTTATCAGCACATGATGGTCTCCAAGTGTTCCACTCTCTAACCCTTAGCATTGGGAGTGAGGAGCTGCGAGGACAGCCTGTAACCCCTTGGCGACTCGGGATTGTATAAATACCCCTCCTCACCCATGTAGATTCCTTGCGCTGGTAGCCATCACCCACACAAATTCATTCACGACCAATCTTCACGTTAGCTCGTCCTTTCTTTGCATTCTCTTTTTACGACCTTCTACGACAAGCTTAACGACCAATAATCAATTATGATGTCCAAGCTCTTCACCTGCTTCTTCGTCTTCTCCGCATTGGTTCTTGCAATCAACGCGACCCAACTCAATGATGGCACTAATGATTTGGAACGGAGAAAGTGTAAGTGTATCTCAGAAAGTACTTGAATGGTTGATACTCACACAAACTTTAGCAACCGCCGAGACAATCGTTGATTTGATTGACGACATAAAAAAGGCGAAGAAGAATTCTGACGACGACGACGACATCTTCAGCAACCTCTTCGATGACGATGACGATGTTCCCCAGGGCTTCTTCACCACCGTGACCAGTACGTGTTTGGGGATTTGAAACTTTCTTAACGACTTGGAGGTTAATTTGTGGACTCGATAGACGTTGGAGGCTCAACAGCAACAATCGTAACTCGTAGTGGAGGTCCCGCAATCACTCTGGCCGCGCAAGGAAAGACAACTACTTTCGGCGGCTCAACTTGGACGGTCCCCACCACAGCACCGACAAGTACATCGTCTAGTTCAACATCTGCTACCACCACACTGTCAGGATTCACCACGATTTATACTTGTAAGTACATACCTTATGTTAGGTCGAAAGTCCTGCTGAAATCATTCCTGCAGCACTTGACAAGCACGCGGCCACAATTGTTTCAAATATGGGCGGCGCCGCGATCACCCTGACTTCATCGAAGGGAACAACCACCACGTTCGGTGGAACAACCTACACTATCGCCACGCATGTCCTCGCAGCCTCTGCGTAAGCATAGAATTGTTTCACCTTCGTGTTACAGCGTATTGATGGTTTCCGCTAACGCAGGTCCAAATCAAACGCCGCTGGAGCCTCCATACAGCCAATGTCCGTCACAAGGGCTGCGCTTGGTGGTGTTTTAACCGTTGTTGCGAGTATCGCCGTTGGAGCTATGATTGTGTTGTAAGAAACGTAACGAGTAGTTCTGCAGAGTTAGGACGCAGCTGGACTGTGTGTTATCGTGACGAACGTTGGCTGAAATGTATTTGTATGGGTTACGCAACTGCAAAGTGTGAGCGGCATTACCTGGGTTGCGTCCTATAGGGAGTCTAGAGTCCGGTGGACCGGCCCAGTCGTAGCTTCACAGGCTGGAGCGATGGTAGCTATAACACAAGTAACTCACGACTTGCACACAAAAGAAACTGGCCAAATGAATGATATTGACCAGTAACTAGTAGAGGACAAGGTAGTTTCCCGCAGAAAGCCCTTCTTGAATTGTCTAAGCTTCAGCTTCCATGTCTTTGTTGGCCTTGAGAGCCAAGTCAGGAAATCGGCGAGGTGATGACCATGGATAGGGTTACGCACATGAGGGTTGTAGAAAAGAGTGTTCATTCCCCATGGGAAGGGCTTGACTCTCCTGTTCATGTACTCGTAGGCAGGGACTTCGGGAAGGTGTCCGCCGTTCTCAGCCTTGATATGTTCTTCGTGGGCGGCATGTTCAGCCTCAGCGTTGTAGACCCATGCTACGCAGACAGCCACTGCAGTCGAAATATGAATTCCTGCATCTGGTACTTAGAATGGATATTGTACAAACCTGCGGGGAAGCAACCGTAGAAGCTAAAGATTAAATGATGAGATGGATTTCTCAACGGCTAAAATCAGCTGGGCATACCTGATTTTACGCCAAAGGTCAGTGGTGCCTGCAAGGTTTACCTTCAACAAAAATTCAAGGTGCTCAAATCTATAAACCCGCACCTGCTGCATGGTGTTCAATAGCAGCCTGCTCAGCGGCGAAGCTACCAGATCCCTGGGCAGCAGAGTATGCACGAGATTGGATTGCGCGGGTTGCACGCAGCGTCGAGCGCAGAACGTTGCGGGCGAGGAAGGACATTGGAGTTGGTGGTTTGGATTCAAGTGCAGGTGAGCCATTCCAGGCGGGTTGCTTCGGGGTGTATGATTACATAATGTAACCCATATTGAGATTGAAAGTCCGAAAGGGTTACTGAAGGTGACGCGTCCGAGACGGTTCATTCACAGTCCATTATGGTCAACCGCGCTCAATCCTCAGCAGCTGGTGTTCTGGCTTTGCTATCAGAACCAGACCCAGTATTTAAGCAACATGCTCTAAAGGCTCTCATTTCCATGGTTCCCCAGTTCTGGGCAGAGATTTCGGAGCACATAGCCCTAATGTGCGCAACAATTATTGCATATGGCGCCCAAGTACTAACAGCACTCTACCGGTCTACAGAGAATCATTATACGAGAGTTCAGAACTCGGGAAGAACGTTCGCGATGCAGCTGCACTTTTAGCCAGCAAAGTCTACTACTACCTCGGAGAATACGACGAAGCTTTGTCATTCGCCCTAGGTGCCGGGAACGCGTTTGAAGCAGAGACTCGCGCCCCAGGGTCAGAGGAGTATGCGGAGACAATAATCTGTGAGTCTTGCTTGAAGTGGTGTTGAATATAACGACCGACCTACCGCCGTTAGCCAAGGCCATTGACCAGTACATCGAGCTAAGAGCGCAACAGGAAGGGCAGAAAGAGAAGATCGACCCACGCCTCCAATCTATAATAGAAAACCTATTCCTGAAGTGTGTGGCAGATCGGGAATACAAGCAGGTGCGTATTCCAGTCATTTATGCATTTCTTCGTCCGAATTATCCACCCAGGCCATCGGGATTGCCCTCGAAGCACGACGTCTCGATATAATATCGAAAATATATGAACAGACACACGATACTGCGCTACTTTCTTACGCTATGGACGCCGTCTCGGACACTGGCTTCCCCTTGTCCTACCGCGACCAAGTGCTGAACTTCCTTCTCCCATTGTTCCCTCGACCATCCAAAGACGGTTCTCCGCACGTCCATTCATTGACACGCTTGCTCTTGACCCTCAGCAGCCCTTCACACGCAATATCGCTGTTAACGTCGTTGGTCCCGGATGACAAACTTTTGGCGTACCAATTTGCCTTCGATCTCGTGGAAGGCGGCGCACAAGATTTTCTAGAAAATGTTCGGAACGATCTTCCAGAGGGTGACGAGGTGAATTTCTAATCGAGTGCCATTTCACGTGGAATCTCATCATATAAAAATAGAAAACGAAGCCAATATTCGACAACCTACGGAATATCCTCACCGGGCAAGAGACGGTCAAGCTCTACTTCCACTTCTTGAAGCGAAATAACCATGTTGACCTCCTGATACTGAAGAATACACGAGTATGTCTGCGCCCTCTTGTCTGTCCGCAGTGTACTCAACACTAGTTTGTAGGACGTTTTGGAAGCTCGTTCTTCGATATACCATACAGCACTTACCCTTCAAAATGCCTACATGCACGCCGGCACTGCTTCTGACGTCTTCCTGCGGGACAACCTTGACTGGCTAGGGCACGCTTCAAACTGGGCTAAGTTTTCTGCCACCGCTGGCCTGGGTGTTATCCACAAAGGCTATTTCGAACAAGGCATGACCATCCTGGGTCCATATCTCCCTCAAAGTGGTGGAGAGAGCGGTGTCCAGGGTGCTGCATACCAGGAGGGTGGTGCTCTGTACGCTCTCGGCTTAATCAATGCTGGCTGCGGTAGCTCAGTTGTTGGCTACCTTCGCGATACATTAAAGTCCTCCTCTGGAGAGGTTGTTCAACATGGTGCCGCCCTTGGACTCGGTGTAGCAGGCATGGGTTCGCGAAGCTTGGACACCTTCGAGGACTTGAAGAATGTCTTGTTCACGGACTCAGCTGTAGCTGGCGAAGCTTGTGGTTACGCCATGGGACTGATAATGCTCGGCACCGCTGCACCTGAAGCTGTGAGGGAGATGTTGGTATATGCTCGGGAGACTCAGCATGAGAAGATCATCCGCGGTTTAGCCGTCGGCGTGGCCTTCATCTATTACGGTCGTCAGGAAGAGGCTGACCAGACCATCAAACTACTACTGGAGGAGAAGGTAGGCTCGTTTCCCTTCTCAATGCTAGCTCTTCTGACGCAATATACAGGACCCAATTCTCCGATATGGCGGTGTTTACACGCTCGCACTCGCCTACGCTGGAACGTCGAACAACAACGCAGTCAGGCAGTTGCTGCATATTGCTGTTTCTGACACGTCCGACGATGTTCGAAGAGCTGCTGTGACGGCTTTGGCTTTCCTGTTGTTTAAGAACCCAAGTCAAGTGCCTCGTATGGTACAGCTACTCAGCGAAAGCTATAACCCCCATGTCCGTTGTGGCGCGACTCTGGCGTTGGGGATAGCGTGTGCTGGAACTGGACTACAGGTGAGTTTGTATCAAGCGGGATGTTCTCAAACTCTAACAATGAAACTACATAGGACGCCGTCGAAATTCTTGAGCCTATGACCAAAGACTCCGTGGACTTCGTTCGCCAGGGAGCTTTCATTGCTTTGGGCATGGTCCTTGTACAACAGTCGGAAGTCACGTCTCCGTCTTTCGCTTCTACGCGAGCACTCTACCAGAAGATCGTCTCCGACAAACACGAAGACCCTGTTGCGCGGTTTGGTGCTGCTCTCGGGCAAGGCCTTATTGACGCCGGTGGCAGGAATGTCACGATTTCCCTATCAAGTCGGGCTGGCAGTCGCAACACCAGTGCCATTGTTGGGATGGTTCTCTTCTGCCAGTTCTGGTACTGGTACCCTCTGGCGCACTGCGCTTGCTTGGCCTTCCAGCCTACCGGAATCATTGGCCTGAACGAAGATCTCAAAGTGAGTTTCGTCTTTTACTGAACGAGACCCAGATCTAAGATGTCCGAAGGCACCTCAATTTGAGTTTATCTCGAACGCGAAGCCGAGTATGTTTGCCTATCCTGTCGGCACGCAACCTCCCAAGAAGGAGGCAGTCGCGAAGGTTGCGACGGCCGTCCTCTCTACTACCGCTAAGGTCAAGGCCAGA
Source organism: Pleurotus pulmonarius (assembly GCA_012980535.1). Lineage (NCBI taxonomy): Eukaryota > Fungi > Basidiomycota > Agaricomycetes > Agaricales > Pleurotaceae > Pleurotus > Pleurotus pulmonarius. The sequence goes on from SJKF01000002.1 coordinate 1,992,901, forward strand.
GAAAAGCGCAAAGCAAATGCTGAGGGTGATGGGATGGACACAGTGAGCCGAACACTTTCCAACGCGATATAATGCTGACCATCGTTACAAGGATGAGAAACCAAAAGCCGAAGGCGACATTGAGATGCGTGATGAGGGTGCCTCTGGCAAGCATCGAGATGTCTCACCCATCGATGGTCTATCCGACGAGGCCAAGCCGTCCACGTCTAAACGAAAAGAACCTTCGTTCGAGATGCTCCCCAATTTGTCTCGTGTGACCCCAGCTCAGATGGCATACATCAGCTTCCCCAATGACTGCCGGTATCGCCCTGTTCGCATGGTCTCGGCCAAACCAAAGAGTGGGAGATCGGCGATACCCTCATCGTTAGCTCTGCAATCGGAACAATCTGGTGGTGGAGGCATCTTGATCCTGGCGGATCTCCGGCCAGATGAAGAGGCTGAGTTCATCGAGTTCGAGCCAACTGCACCGCCCGCCCCAGAAGCCGAGGCCGCCGTCCCTAATGGACACGCCGACCCTCTTCCTTCGGGCCCTCACATCGCTTTGGATGAAAGTGCGCCTGAAGCCGATCCTCCAGAAGCTTTCGAGGTTAGTAGATCGATGATCTCTCGTGGTGTCCTTAACTAATCTATTCTCACAGTACCCTTTTGACCACGATACATAATGTCTTAATTCGTTCATTTCCTTCCATTATACTATTTTTCCAAATGCAGGCTGATAGGGAAGAACACGAAGTTGTAATTCGAGTGATAACTTCACATGGCAATGCTATTATGGCGTCATACTCGGTGAGAGCGTGTGCCTCGTTCCCACTAAGCCCTGAGACTGGACACCATCCCATATCCCTTCTTTGACCTGACCATGGTGTACCGTGTTGGCATATTGGATGATTATCAACAGGTTGCACTGAAGTTGGTAGATTGGGCACCTCTCCAGGACCAAGTGACGGTTGACGTGTTTACGGACACCATCCTAGATGAAGCCCTTCTCGTAGAACGACTGAAGGACTACGATATCATATGTACTATGCGAGAGCGGACGAAGTTCTTCGCAGGCCTGCTCGACAAGCTGCCAAAGTTGAAGCTTCTAACAACGACAGGGATGAAGAATAATGGTATCGACGTAAAGTACGCGAAGGACAAGGGTATTGTGGTGTCAGGTACTGCCAGCGACGGAAACTCTACCCTTGAACACATATGGGCGTTGCTCCTTGCTACTGTGAGGTTCATCCCCCAGGACGATGCCAGTACCAAGGCGGGGAACGTGCTGTGGCAGACGAAGATACCCCTGGGACTGGTGGGCAAAACACTTGGGTTAATAGGTGTGGGTAAACTTGGTGCAAAGACGGCTGCTGTAAGTCACCTTCGATTTCCTTCGAATGCTCCTCCCTAATCCATATTATTATGTAAAGATCGCGAGGGCATTTGGGATGAAAGTTGTTGGATGGTCCCCACATCTCACCCCGGAGCGCGCTGCAGAGGCCGGTGTCGGGTTTGTAGTGTCCAAGGAGGACCTGATTAAGCAAAGCGACATTGTCTCTATTCACATCGTTCTATCTGAAAGTACTCGCCACCTGATCAGCGCAGCCGACTTGGTGCATATGAAGCCCACTGCGTTCCTCATCAACACCTCCCGTGGCCCCATCGTCGACGAGGCAGCGCTGATTCAAGTGTTGGAGAACAAGGCTATAGCGGGTGCTGGGTTGGATGTCTTCGATGTTGAACCGCTCCCGCTGGATCACCCTCTGAGGAAATTAGAGAATGTTGTCTTGACCCCGCACATGGGGTACGTTGCCGATACCTCGTACGAGGCAAGTGCATTTCTTTTATTGAGAGGTTGTTACTAACAACGCCCGTTTTAGACCTTTTGGAAGCAGACAGTAGAAAATATCTCTAGTTTCCTTTCAGGAGCGCCTACTCGAGTTTTGCAGTGAATTTCCTGGCGTTTCCTTTAATGTAATGTCCACGAGAGATCTGTAACATCGAACTAGGACGTATTGTGTTGTGTGACAAAGCTTGTGACAGAACGCGTGATGCTGATTAGCGTGACAGCCTTTGATCTCAGGCGTTGGTGAAATCAGGCTTGATCCTCGTGCATCTCACCTCTTTGACTCTCACTCTCACTTCCATCATCTGAGCCACATCTCCCCAGATCCAAAGTAATGGACAACGGCGCAGAATCTCGTACTCAGAAGGCTCGGCGTGATGGTCTGTTATCATTATCTCCATCTTCCAATCTCTGGAGCTCACCGATATGCAGCCTACAAGAACAAGGGTGGCCTGAAGCAGGACGACCTCAGACGTCGCAGAGAAGAACAGCAGGTTGAAATTAGACGACAGAAGCGTGAAGAGAATATCTCGAAGCGAAGGAATTTCCTGCCCTCTGCCGGCGCCGACTCCGATGAGGAAGTTGGCGGTGGTAGCTGGGATCCACCAGTATGTACCCCTGCTCTATGATCAAAGTTCGAGGAAGTTAACATCTATATCAGTTGGCCGACGAGATGATCAGTGGCGTCTTCTCAGACGACGGGGAACGCCAACTTGACGCGACGACCAAGTTCCGCAAACTTTTGTCCAAAGAAAAGAACCCACCCATCGAACGCGTTATCGAATGTGGCGTTGTTCCCCGTTTTGTTGAATTTTTGAAAACTGGCGCCTCTATGCTACAGGTACGCGCGGCACAAAGCGTGTTATGGTATCAAAGCATACTGATCCAACGTCTTTGTTCAGTTCGAGGCTGCTTGGGCCCTCACTAATATCGCGTCCGGCACGGCGGAGCATACTCAGGTCGTGATTAATTCTCAAGCCGTTCCCGAATTCATTAAGCTTTTGTCCTCCCCCGTTCTTGATGTTCGCGAGCAGGCTGTCTGGGCGTTGGGTAACATTGCCGGAGACAGCCCACAGTGCCGAGACTATGTATTGCAGCAGGGTGCATTGAGGCCTCTGTTGGCCCTCCTGAGCGAGCAACACAAACTTAGCATGCTGCGAAACGCCACTTGGACACTGAGCAACTTCTGCCGCGGTAAATCGCCCCAGCCTGATTGGGAACTAGTACGTCAACTTGTCTTGCTTTTTGGGATTTCGTTAAATGTCTTGCTCAGATCTCCCCTGCCCTTACTGTTTTAACAAAATTGATCTACTCTCTCGATGACGAGATCCTGATTGACGCCTGCTGGGCCATCTCTTACCTTTCTGATGGCTCCAACGACAAAATCCAGGCTGTCATCGAGTCTGGCGTTTGCAGGCGTCTCGTTGATCTCCTCATGCACCCTTCTACATCCGTCCAGACCCCAGCTCTTCGTTCAGTCGGGAACATCGTTACTGGTGATGACCTCCAAACCCAAGTCGTTATCGCGTCTGGTGCCCTCCCCGCTCTCCTCTCCCTTCTGTCGTCGCCCAAGGATGGTATCCGCAAAGAGGCATGCTGGACGATTTCCAATGTCACTGCAGGCTCTCCGCCACAGATCCAGGCCGTTATCGATGCCAACATCATCCCTCCCCTCATCAACATCCTTCAGAACGCCGACTTCAAGACACGCAAGGAAGCTTGCTGGGCGATCTCCAATGCCACATCTGGCGGCCTCCAGGAGCCCTCGCAGATCCGCTACCTCGTTACCCAAGGATGCATCAAGCCTCTCTGTGATCTTCTGACCATGATGGATAACAAGATCATCCAGGTTGCCCTCGATGGTCTCGACAACATTTTGAAAGTTGGTGAGATGGACAAAAGTGCTGCAGGCCCTGGTGCAATCAACTTGTATGCGCAATATGTGGAAGAGGCTGGTGGCATGATTACGATCCATAACCTGCAACAACACGACAATTTGGAGATTTACAAGAAGGCGTTCAATATCATGGACAAGTACTTCCCAGATGAAGAAGACGTTGATGCTGCCATCAGCGCCCCAAGCGTCGATGCCTCGGGCGCATTTGCTGTACGTATTCATACGCGCTTTTTTTCGCCGATGCTGATCTATTCTTTTTTGCAGTTCCACTCGGACATCAGTGCCCCACAAGGAGGTTTCAGCTTTGGACAACAATAAACTAATGATCATGATGATTGTGTCTTTTACCTTCTCTGATTACTTTACGCCCGACCACTCAAACTGTGTATCCATCCTTATGTACTAGTCTTGCAATATAAATGGTAGGTCACTCCGTTCTTGAGTGATCCCCTGTCGAAGCCAGTGTTGCCTCTGTTACACGGGTAATAGATTTGATGTTGAACTGATGCTAGAGCGTACATGTCTACTATTCCTTCGATTCCTCGGGCCCAGCACTGCCAGGGATAAGCTAGAATAGTACTGTGAGTGCACCTTCATCGGCAAAGGCTTGCATCCACCGACCATGCAAATATTGTTGCCGTTCAGAAGTGTCTGTGACAGCTTGGTTGTCTTCCTGCCTTGAGGCGTTTCCTCACTACATGAAGTCGTTAGCATAGATCCTTGGGGTCATCGGATGTAGCCCTACTATTCTGTCACGTCCTCGAGGACCATATCTATATATTATATTGTCAGTATGGGGAAGAATTGCAGGCACGGGGGATCAACGCACTAACGAAATCATCGAATCCCAGGAGAGTTCCAGTAAACTCGCGATCAGTCTTCATGATGACCCATATCCTGGAGCCGATGCACCTATCAATCAGCTCTGAGTAAATCAGCGATATTGTCTCAGTAGGTTCGTGGGGGGACACACCTAGTGGAAGAATCTGGGAGGCCATCTTTTGAGTTTGTGGTGGTGAGGAACTGACTCCTGAGTAACGCGCGTGATGCCCGACGGGCGTCTCTCAGTTCTTTCACCAAGTCCCTTACAGTCCGTCTCATCCTCACACCACCATGCCCATACGCCTCCGCTTTCAACTGCACGGTCACCGCCACGACAAGATTTTTCACCTCGTCGCCATAGACCAGCGCGTCCGACGCGACGGCAAACCCGCTGAAATGCTGGGCATCCTCAACCCCCGCCTCCAGCTCGGACAAGAGCACAAAACGATGGAGTGGAGTGTGGACAGGATAAAATACTGGCTGAGTGTCGGGGCCACACCCAGTAAATCTGTGGCAAAGTATTTGGTTATGGTGCGTGTATTTGTTCGTTTTGAGAGTTCTAAGTGCTTGAAATGATATTATTTCGTGTAGGGCAATATCATAAAACCAGATTCGCGGTTGGCACCAAAGCTGCCTAAGCCATGAAGAACACCAGCAGCATATTGCCCGCACGACATGGCGGACGACTAGTTGCACATTCATGGGACCTTGGCACGGTCGTACGCGCCTGCTAATGAATGAAGAGGTGGACACTATATTACTACTACACTTGGGCTAGAATATCAACGATCTCATTGTGGCCAGCCACTTCAGCCAGTTCCAGCGCTGTGAACTCATCTTGGTCCTACAACACGTCAATTCGCGACAGACCTCAAGTATACGGCTGAGGGGGGACTGACCTTGACGGTGCGGTCAGCGCCGCTGGCTAGGAGAAGCCGCACGACGTCTTTGTTTCCCCGGTCAGCAGCCAGATGTAACGGTGTAAAACCCTTGGGTAATGTGAGGAGATAATAAGCAGCCAAGCAAGAAACGGCGTACGTATTCGTCGTGCTGGTTCACATCGATATCGGGCTGAATCCACAAGAGGGTCTTCAAAGCTTCCACGTCGTTGGAGACGGCGAATCCGTGAATGGTGTTGTCCTCTGCTGTGTCCGGAGGCTTCATCGAGCTGACACTAGGCCCCATTCCGCTTGACCCTTTACCAGACGAGGGTCTGCTATCATCGTCCCAGATACTATCAGCGGCTGAAGACTCTGCCGACGCAGGCGGTTCAGGCTTTGCCTCTTCTGACCAGCCAAGCTCGCGCGCGATCTGTAGGTACCTTGCCTCCGCGTCTACAGCACTTGTATACTTCTTCCCGACGTCGTTCCACGCATCCCACTTCGCCCGCCCCGTCATATCAAATATCGACGGTTTCGAGGAGGTAGGCTTCGCAGCGACGGTCACGAACTTGAAGAGGCCATACAACTATCGATGCAAGATCCAGAACAGAACGTCAAGTTCGCCCATTTAACAGGACGAATTGGGTGACCTCTAGCTTGACCGTATTCGAGACGGACGACAGCGACGACGACAGCGATAAATACGCGGCGGCGGCATTGAATTGGGCAGAAGGCGTCGTAGCGGTCCCACCACTCGACATGGTAGAGAGAAGTCTTTAGATTATGTAAGCACTACGAACGTATCCTATAGTCTAATTCATCTAAGTCCTTACGCCAGGCCAGCAGCTTTCATGGCCTAAATGGATGGTCGTCGGTCAGTATTTACAATGAGAGGGAAGGTTTACGAAGAGATACTCGCCTGGAGCATTTGCTGGCCGATTTTGGCGGGGCTGTCAGTGACAATGACACCAGCACGTTCCAGAGCAGCTACTTTATCAGAGGCAGCACCTTTACCACCGGAGATGATAGCACCAGCGTGACCCATACGCCTTCCGGGGGGAGCAGTGCGGCCAGCAATGAAGCCGACCACAGGCTTAGGGTTGGCCCGAGTCTTGTTGTACTTCTCAAGGTACTCCGCTGCCTCCTCCTCCATAGAACCACCAATTTCTCCAATAATAACAATACCTTGGGAGTGGGAGGTCGGCGTTAATTGGAAGCGGGGAAGAGACGCGGAAAGAGGGCTCACCGTCGGTGTTAGGATCGTCAAGGAACACCTTGATGACATCAATGTGCTGGGTACCAGGGAACGGGTCTCCGCCAATACCCACGCAGAGAGACTGGCCCAAGCCCACATCCGTGGTTTGGGCGACAGCCTCGTATGTGAGCGTACCCGAGCGGGACACGATACCTTCGAGAGAACCACGGTAAGCGGCCATAGAAGACGCCAAGAAACGCGTGACGCGTACCAATTCTCCCGGGTTTGTGAATGTGGCCAGGCTGGATGCCCATCTTGCACCCGAGCGGGTTGATGATTCCGGGGCAGTTGGGGCCGACGAGACGGGACTTGGATTGGCTCTTGAGGGCGTTTACGACCTGTCGCGCACTTTGAGCAACGTGCGTCGCGCTATTGCGAGGCTGATAAGACACGTACACGAATTTCATCTGCCTGGGGGATGCCCTCGGTGATGCAGACAATGAGTCCGATTTCGTTCTCAATGGCTTCGATAATGGCATCTGCGGCGGTAGGAGGGGGGACGTATAGGACGGAGGCATCCGGTTGCACTTCACGAACGGCCTGCGTGCGTCGTCAACGCGGTGTAAATCACCCTCCAAGATCAAGCTCACCTCCTTCACGCTTCCGAACACAGGCAACCCGAGATGCGTCGTTCCAGCCTTCTTGGGGGAGACACCGCCAACCATTTTTGTTCCGTACGCCAAAGCCTCCCTCACATGGAAAGTACCCTGCGAGACACACTTCAGCCTGGCTCGTTCATCACTTGGTAGAAATGCAAGCATACCGTCTTCCCCGTGAAGCCCTGACACAGGACTTTGGTATCTTTGTGGATGAGGAGATTCCGAATGGTATCATCGTAGCTGTTTCGTATTGAAGAATTTGAGAAAGTCCGGCGTCCGGCTTATCCAAAATGTCAGCGACAACGACAATAAGGGTGGAATGCTGGAAACTGACCGCATCGTACAAAAGATTGACCAGCTCGTTGGAGGGAGAGCATCTTACAGAGTCAGGCGGGCCAGCAGGTCAAGGTTGAGGATCAAGGAAAAGTTGCGGTTTCTAAATTTGGGCGGACGGAGGTCCTCCGGCATTCAAAACGAATGTCGCACGCTTGACTTTACTTCTTTTGTACTTGAGGAAAATATACGAAAGTTTACTAGTTACCTTTTACATAGACTTGCTTGATTATGTAGAATAGCGTATGTACTACTGACGCGTCCGTCGCCTGCTCAAATGCCATCTAACGATCCAGGCCACGTCTTCTATCCTTCGCTTTGCGGGATGCACGATTCAGCGTCAAAATAGCGTACTTGACTTTGTCGTATTGCTTGGTCTGGAGCGAACTGCGAACAGATGAGGCCATAGAACTCAAACGGAAACAAAAGGCTACGAACCTGCTGACGTCCGCAAAGAACTGGGTCTTGGCATCCGCAGGCGCCGCAGAGTTTGGCAGCTGTTGGAGTATTGAAGGCAGCCAAGTAAGCAATTGCTGCATCCATACGATGGCCGTCGCGCGGAATATTGAAACAACAGTAGAGGCAGAGTCTTCCGGGAAGTCGCCTATCAAGCCCGCTAACAAAAGCCCCAAGAACTCAAACCCCTCCTTTTCGAAGACACCCCGGATCGCAGTGGCGTAGAGAGGGTATTTTGGCGGCGGATTAGTTGTGTCCGTAAGACACTCGTGAGTGAAGATGATGCGGAAAAGATCTAGAGAAGCAAACAAGATATCAGAATGAACCATTGTAAGGGCTGCCATCGTTGCCCGGAATGCAAGAGGGAAGGCGGATGATTGATAGAAGACGTCGGGTGCGAAGTCGGCAAGCTGCAGAAGCATCTGAACGTAGTCCTCGATAACTGCATTCCATGTCAGTGACGTGGAAAATCATAAAACGTTGGTACAAACCATCAGGTATGTCCCCTGGCGTCTTTTCTTGAAGTAGGGACACAACCTTGCTCGTGGCCGTTTCGTAGACTCCCAAAAACGATGCACGAAGCCCTGGGCTTTCCTCGCTTCCATACTGGCTGACAATCTTGCCAGCAATCCACAGATAACTGGGGAACCCCGTTATTGTGAAGGCTTGGGCCATCCTCGCAACAACAGATGGGGCGACGTTGAGACCAGCCTTGCCGTAAAGCGTTATTCCATGGCGAAGAACGCGAGTCGTTCGCTCAGCAATCCCGTAGTCGTTGCCGTATTTAGTGATGAAGTTATCGAATACGGTCCACATCTCTTGACAGGTATTTTGACATGCTTCAGGTAGATCTTCGCCAAAGCCACGAACGACATGCAACATTACTTCGAGGTTTTCTAGCCCACCTAGACAGACGCTCAATATGTATATGATGAATCTTATATGTCGGAACTTACAGCCTACAACCTGGAGTTCTTGTTTCGTGGCCGTGCCTTTTACTGTGATAGCGTGAACTTGGGTCATAATATCCATAACGAAAGTCCTCAGCGAATCAGCGGCGCGATCCATCGGCATGGCGGAAATGACATATGCAATAGCTTCATATACTTCGCGTCGATCCTCTTGTGACAAAGCAGCGCCTGTGGTCGTCAAGAAGTTATGGAGTGTGGGTAGGAAATCGATCAAGTGCTAGCAACGAGAGTCAGAACCGTTCATTCCTGAATGGGGAATATGTACACACCTCTTTGCAATCCTGGCATAAGTACTTCAATGCCTGTCCTGCGGCAGCAGAGACTTCTATGTCAGAGCTTTGGAACCCGGTTGAGATATATTGAAGTTGAGCTTGAATATACTCCGGATGTTGGCTGATCCATTCGGTGTAACGAGAAATTATGAGCAGGGCGGCATATCGAACGCGGGGGAAATCCGGAAGCGACGGTAGCAGATCCATTATTTTTGGGACAGCGGTGTTATCTCGAGGATCGACTTCCGCTCCCATGGACCTCATAGCAAACAACGGTGCCTCTATAGCTTGCCACGACACCGAACCAGGTGGCTGAGAAAGCGCGCTGGCGACCATATGATATGTAGCTGTAATGCATGTTTCTGGTCTGAGCACCAAGCAGCAATCCTTGAGAGTATCCCCCATAACGTGGCGGAAAGACCGAAACTTCTCTGCATCCTGCGCGGACAAAGGCTCCGCATCTGGAGGGAAGTGTAGATGTTGTATAATGACGGCCATGAGACTTCGGTAGGCATCTTGAAAGTGGTGAGACACAGACGGTTTCTTCCCAATGACCTGAGCGAGTCGCATCCAGAAAGGGAATGTAATGGGTACGATGTCCAGGTCGGGGTAGGCAGAACATTCTCCAATGGCCTCAACGATGGGGAAGAATGTCTCCGTATGCTGAAGGAGCAACAAACGGTATGTTTCGCCAGCTTCAGCAAATATACGGGCGTAACCGCGAATCTTCTCGGGGTCGTCTTTGTCTAGGCTCAGACGGGGTCGAAGCGCGATGACGCGTGGTACGACTAATTCGATGACGGACATGTTGTCGTCTATTTCTTGCGTTTCATGGATCAACTCGCAGATGACATCAACAGCCGAATCAAAGAGTTCGTCGGATTCTAATGCGGCGAAGGAAAACGCAAGAAGGGGAGTAGCGGCTAGGTCACTTGTTCTAACCTCGCCAGCAACAAGCCAGCTTCGAAGACAATCAAAGATTTGGCTTTGAACGGCATTAGTGACGCCTACAGTAGTGATCTTTAGGTAAGAGAAGAAATGGACGTGAATATGAACAACTCACCAGGTGCCTGATTATACATAGCTAATAAATTCAAGACTTTCGTCGAGTTTGCAGTAAGGAGAGATCCTGAACGCTCTCTATATTCATCATCCTACGTCGCGTCAAACACTGCGATCCGAATACCGATCGGCGAAGCGTACCGTTACAGGGATCCGTGAATTCCCAGTCAACTCTTCGGGGAGGAGTGTCAAGAATTGTAGAAGTGTTGGCACAGTCACTGGATTCGCGCCAAACATGTCTATCATGGTTTGTACGGCATCATCCCATGATGGTAGCTGAAGAGCAAGGCCGGAGATGGCTAGACAGAGCTGTACGATGATCGTGCGCGGACCTATGTGATATCTCTGCAGTGCCGCCAACAGCCTATCTCGCAAAGGGAGTAGATTATCTTGTTCGACCTGGTGGAGGTCAAATGTTACCTGTTGAAGATCAGGCAATCAGTCCGTTCCTTCCGTCGTGAAACCAATTCTGTGGCTCACTTTGGTCCTGAATGTTTGTGCCGCGAACAGCTGGGCTGCTGGGGGTGCGGGTGAGTGCAGGATGGCATCGCAGGTTGACCACGCTTCAGGCTAGGACAATGACGGATTGGGCTCAAGTCAGAGGTGCTGGTCGAGAGACTGGCCAGAGGCGAAATTTACAGAATGCTGGAATTCCTGGAGCCACGAATTTGCTTTATCGAGCGAGGCTTTATCTGGTGCGCGCGAGAACACGTCGAGCACGGAGAGAAGCTCCTGAATCTTATCGCTCATGCTGGTTGAAGATGAAGAAAGGGTGGACCAGCAAACTGATCATCAGCAGCGTGATCTCCTTGTTTGTATCTGATGACACTCAAGCAGTGGACGACACATCAGTGGTATATTTGCCATCAAAAAAGTCCTATGGCAGAATGAAAGCATACTAAAAAGATGGGACGATACGATATCCATACAGCAACGAGCGAACGGTTCTGATCAACCACCAAGAAATGCAGCAAGCGCTGCAGAATGACGAAACTACAAGGATCCGATGATAGAAATCCAAAACCAAGAAGACGCTTGACATCCTTCTCGAAGTGCACCTTACGTGCGTTGAAGGAATCCTTTCTTGCGGCCGGTCTAGTACCACGAATCAGTATGGGTTCGCACACGAGGAATGAAGAAATCACGTACACCGGACTTGCCGTCTGGTGTGAGGGGTCGGCCTTGCTCGATTCGTCGCTTCTTTTCCTCGAGCTCGTTGCGTTGCTTCTCGAGAGTCTCCTTCATCTCCTTGTGACGGGCGTATAGCTCCTCCTCAGACTGCTTGAGTTTGGCTTCCTTCTCTTGCACCTTCTGCTGGAAGACCATCTTCATCTCAGCCTCCATCTTGGCGAGCTTGGCCTCGTGCAGCACTCGTTCCTCTTGCATTCTTGCGGCAGGGCTAAAATAACCTAGTTAGAACTCGTATATCATAGTTACAAAAAATGACACACTTGGTCTCCTTGAAGACAGCCGGGTCCTGGATGACGCCCATGCTGACCAATTTCTCTGTTCGCCAGTTCTCGTACAGGACGTCGTTGGTGTACTCGCGTAGCTCCTCCATGTATGTGCGGACAAGCATCTGCCTCAGTTTGACAAAGTCGCAGTGCTCTTCGTTGTCGACCTCAACAACACCCCATGGATACACACGACCCCGAACCTGACGACCGTCCGGTGTCTCGACGACTTGGTTGGAACCAACGACAGCGAATGGAATCTTGCTTGCAATTTCGGCAGCCTCAGCAAGAGTTTCCTCATCCTCGTTTTCGTATGTGGGAGCCTGGAAGATGTGGATGTTGTGATATTCTATGTCGGCGAGAATCTAGTCAAATTGATGAGGAATGCAAAGCTAAATAAGTGACGGCGAATCTTACCCGTTGCTTGAATTCGATGATTTCTTCGTCGGTCATGGTATCAGCCTTGGCTATAACAGGAATCAAATTGACACGAGTGTGAAGCCGTCTCATGAACTCAATGTCGATTTGCTTGAGCCTGCGGGCTGGCTTAGACTTTCATCAAGATGATATCTAAGTTTAAACACGTACGAGTGCCCCGTGGGTTGGATGAAGTAGAGGCATGCATGAACACGATTGTCGACAATCTTTGAACGGTTCACGCGATTCTCTTGCTCAAGATATGAGTCGAAACGAGACTCAATGTTCTCGACAATAGGCTTCCAGCTAAAAGCGCGTAAATTTTCGCGTCCATTAAAGTTAGAGCAAAAATCCCACGTACCTGTCGTCGTTGTTGACGAAGTCACCGAAGCCCGGCGTATCGACAACGGTGAGGTGCAGCCGAACCCCGTTTTCCTCAATGTCTGAGTAAAGTTCAGACTCGTGTGATAGAACCATGATGGAAAACCAGCAACGCACCAGCACCGATACTCTCAATGGCAACCGTCTTCGGTCGGTCGGCAGCGGGAGGCAAAGGCTCCTTTGGTGGGTAGAGGGTCGTGTTAAAGAGCGTATTAATGAGCGTCGACTTGCCCAAACCCGACTCGCCTGAATCTCAGGTCAGCAGAGTGCAAATCGAAGAGTTGTGATGGAAGACCTACCAACGACCATCGCAGTAAATTGGAAGCCCTTCCTTACGCTTTTCCTGTGGACCTGGTTGGGCAAATTCGAAAAACCAACGAAGCCCATGAGCTTTTTGCGAATGACAGAAGTCATTGGAGAAGATTGAGCGGTCTGCGCTAATGATGGACTTGAACCATTGGGCACGCCATTGTATGAGGCGTCGCCGTTGCGAGAAGAGGTGTACGAGTCTGTCATCTAGCAGCAGAGACGGTCAAGACGACGAGCAGGGCAAGAAGGGGACAAAAAATACGCTGTAGTGGTCGTTGACGAGAGGGTCGTCGTCTGGTACTGGGGGGAGGAAAGAAGTTGGGCTTGTAGCTTGGTCTTGTTTGGCGCGGTCTTTGCCTTTGATGGAGTCCAAATCCGGCTTGGGCAGCAAAAGGGTCTACACCGCGGCCCTATACAGTCAGAATACCGCCACTGTTGAGGTTAACGACTTTATTACCCATGAATACGCCTTCCACTTGAATGGGTTCATTTACGTTGATGCACCGACACGCGCAGCGCACTGTCTCTTTACATAGGTTCATTGCTTAAATTAAACATGCAGCTCAGGCGAGGCGATAGGACTAGAATGTATAGATTACTGCCAGGATGGAAAATAAATAATGCAGAGGAAGCTAAACATGAGCTAAAGAGTGGTTTATGCCTCGCAAGCATCCAAGTTCATGTACATGTCGAACATCTCCTGCTCCTCCTCGCTCCCAACGCCGGGGTCGGAGGGCGATGGACTAGATGAGGCCTCCGAGTCTGTTCCGCTACCACCTCGAGGTGGCGTGGCCGGAATCGAAAAGTGGTGTTTCTGGACCCCCTGATCATGCCCGTGGGGTGAGTGGCGCGGATTCTTCTGTTTGCTCTTCGTGTGTGCATCAGCGCTGTAGATGGTTCTGCCTTTAGCATTGAACGGATTGCGCGTCGGTGGGAAGGGGGCGGCAGTGGCCTGACCAGCAGGATACTGGGTCCTCATCAAAGGAGGGGACTGGTCGTGTTGACGACCGATAACGGAGAACAGGGCAACTCGGGCGTCGGCAGTACTGTCCATGGTGCGTTGTCGAATGAGGATCGTAACCTGACGAAAGACCCTTCTTATAGCCTTTGCCTATCCGTTTGCTTTGGCGAGTGGATATACAAGCCACAGTGGCCCAATCTTACGCGTGGCCACCCCCACATACCTCGCTGGTCAATGAGGTGTAGGCCACCCAGATACGATTATGTCAAAGAGGGGCAACGGAATTGATACCATTGTGTTTACTGGACAATTTATGGTATGTTTACCTTTAACTCAAATACTACCAAAAAACCCGTTAGAACCGGTCCATGATATGTGGATTGTGTGGATCTCACCGTCAGGCCTTGCATAGTGGCCAACGACATCAAGGTCGAATTTCCCTCGAATACAATCATCTAAGTCCAGCTCCGCAGTAAGAACCCCTTCAGATCCTAAAAGTGGCCCAGCGAGAACTTGTCCCAACGGGTTGAGGATAACGCTTCCACCAGCAATCATGATGTTGTCCGGGTGTCGATTGTTGGCGTCAGCAACGGGGTGGTCTGAGGGGTAGTCCTTCTCTTGTGCAAACTGACAGGCCGACAAGACGAAGCAACGTCCTTCGATGGCGATGTGGGTCATAGTATTCTGCCAGACTGGCCTAGCGTCGACCGTCGGTGCACAGTAGATCTGAGTGCCTTGCGAATAGTAGTAGGTTCTGACTGAATGCTTCGTGAGTTGACGTGCAGAAGTATTTTGGGCACCTTACGCAAAGGCATATAATTCTCCCTGATGAAGACGCTTCTGTGAGTATACCAGTAAGCAAGTTGATTTGGGGACTACTTGCCAGCATATAGTAGCCGAGAGCTTCGCAGAAGCTTGTGCACCAAGTGTGTCATTAAATTGAGCTTCAATTACTGGAAGAGTGGAGCCGTCCCCGAAGCCCCAGATCAGTCTCTCGGAGGCCGTGGGCATCAGCTTCCTATGTTTTCCAACGAATCCGCCCTGGGGGCTGATGAAGAGGACAGTGCAGTACAGGGTCCCGCCGTCGCGTTCAATGACACCAACCACGATGAAAACGCTGAGATCCTTGCTCACGGACTCGATGCGAGAAACGGCGGGTGAAGGAACCTCAATTGCGGCGTTATAGTAACGCAAGAACTCTTCTCGGCCATCTAGAGAGCGATCGCCTACTACGGTTCCAAACGTTGACATTTTGGGGTAGCCACCGATGCTGCAATCTCCTTGCTTCAGTTCTTGCGAAACGGACATTGAGAAGAGAACCTTACAAGGCTTCCGGAAACACAACTAACTCGGAACCATCTCTTTCCTTGCCGATCCGAGCAAAGTGTTCTAGTTTATCCAGAGTGCTGGATAGTGAGTAACCAACTGTGCATGCCTGAACCACGGATGCTTTGATCATCGTTGGAAACAAGTCGCAATTCGCGAACAAGAGTGACAAATCCGATTCCTATGTGCTTCCCCAGGGCTAACACTCAACGTCACCTGACGCAGAAGACATATGGTGAATTCATGATATTATAAGTATGCGAAACTACGCAATAGATGTAGGCGGTCCGGACGAAGCGGCGGCTCGACCGGAAGGTAACCATTCTGTGGGGAAGTCTCTTATTGTCGGTCGGTGGAAGACACGACCGCGAAGGTGTTCGCCCTTTTTGGCCTTTCTAGCCTTGGCGTATATGTGCCGTAAATCAAGAGGGACTTTGGCGAAAGTGTCACTTGCATCCTGTGAGACGTTGTTAATGTGTTAAGTCTACGAGGATTCATTGGCACGAACATTTGCAGCTGCAACTAGCCGATCGAGGGCGTCACTTGCCCATTTCAGGTTCATTGCAGGCTTGGGGAAGTCCTCGCACGATATCTTCACGTAGCCATTGCCCCAGTCCTTGTCCCGACTGACACCGGCGTCCGTCGGAGGATTTGGAGTCCATCTCGGACCAGCCAGAAGTTTGAGTTTGTGAACAGCGTGCTGGCCCGCGAGAGGTAAATCGTCGACCGCAACAACAAGAACGCGCTTCAATGTTGCCGGATGTTCTTCCCCCGCATAGTCTAGTGAGCGAACAATGAGTGGGGTCGAAGAATCTGGGGGGACAAATGGTTTCCGGAAGGCTAGAGCAATATAAGTAAAACATGGATATTTATTGGTGAACACAATTACCAACGAGCTTCGGCATCTCGTGCTCTATCAGACGAAGATAGTGGAGTATCTGCCTATGCTGTCTGAGCATCATATGACCGGATGAAGCGGTGTCGTCGTCGTCGAATTCATCGTCTAGCAATTCCAGTGCATCGCTAGCCGTAATCTTCTCCTCCATTTTTGTGCGGCGAGCGAGCATGGCTGAAGACGCATGAAAAGAACGAATGTGGCTGCTCGTCGCGAGCGGCGGCCTTACCTGCTTGGAGGCTGAGGCCAACGCATGGTATGCAGCGCGCATGCTTGAGTTCGGGATCTCGACAAAACGCGCTCTGAACGTCGGAATGAGTTCGGCTGGGGGATGTTTGGTCGACAGGCTGTTGCCACGCAGAAACAAATAGTGGTACCCCTGTCCAACTTACCGCTTAGTACTGGCGCCGTGTTCTGAGCGACGATCACCATCTTGGACAGCATCGCACTATGGTCGTGAGTCCCTTCAGTCCCAAAACATAGACGTATTTCCCTTATAGAATAATACAGCGCCTCCTACTCTCGATCAAAGCGGAATTAGAGAATGTGACCAACCTGGTGCCAGCATCAGATTCCTTTGAATATTTCTTTCAGGTGGCTAAATCCTTCGATGGTGGCGTGACTCTCAATGAATCATTACCTAGGTGAAATGCAATAGCTGCCACGAAGTCCACCCGCGATTCGTCTCTCTCAACCGTGAAGTGCGTTACCAAGCCTTGACCTTACCACCAACTTATTTGATTTATCCGACGAGCAGGAAGAGCGAGATGTATCAGGCGGCAAGGGTGCCACTGCGCACTTCGTTTGGCGCTGTGGAATGTGTACGACCGCCTTCTATGATCGTTTTCCTCCCTCTAAAGCTGTCCCGTCGCTCAGGTAAACGGGAGAGCTCGGCCAAATTCGAGGCTACTAAACCACTGCCATATACCGATGAGAACGGCCAATTCGCGCCCCTCCTTACTATAGAGTGCAGAGGGCTGGAATTCGTAGACTTTGATCCGAGAGTATGCTAATTATCGCTCCTTAGTTGATTCACTGACTTTTAACGCAGGGGATCTGGCAATGCGAGGGATTGACGGGGGCAAAATTCCCGGAGGTCGACCTTGAAAACGGCGAATGGGTGGACTATGACGAGAAGGTAAAGTTCATACCAGTTTACTGGTACATCACCATGGTCCTGACCGTCCATCAGGCAGCACTTCCAGTAGGAGTATCAGGTCTGGAAAGTCAGTGGAGCAGAGCTCCCTAGTAACAGCATAAGTACGTATTAAACGAAACGTATCAACAGCATAGCTAGTAAATAGGACAAAGAGGCAAAGTGATACGGGATGCCGAAATTGTTGACAGCATGATGAGCGCTAGTTCACTTGCTTCCCGCTGGGCGGTGGTTTGGTTTTCCCGCGAAGAATGTCCTGCTTCCAACCGAGATGATCGCCGCTTGATGGCAAATGTAAGGCGTCCTTGCCTTTGGTAGCTATTTCTGTGGCTTTGTCTTTGCCATCTTGAACGAGTTGGCCCCCAGATTTCTTCATCTTTGTTATGTGTTCGATTCTAGATTTAACTTCGACATCCGGGCTTGTAAATGGGCGTTTCTGATCAAATACTCACCCCCAAAGTGCTGCTTCTGCCTTACTGATCTTCGCTTTATGCAGGTCAACCCTTCTCTTTTCCAGGATTTCCAGAAATTGATGAAAATGCTTTTTTAACCCGGTTCAGTAGCTAAAACGTGTTAATTTGTCCAAGAATGTCGCACCTCGGTGGATGTTCTGCGCGTCAATAAGTTCAATGAAATTCTTCAGTAGGACGGTAACCATTTCGCTCACCGATAATGCCCTGAAAGAGGTGATAGAGTGTGTATAAGACCATCTTTGACGGAGATCAAACCAGCTGAGGTGACGAGACCTCCGCCCAAGAAGGATGAGTGCTGGAATCCCCCAGTTTCTACAAGCGTAAGTAAGGAGGAGTGGATAGAGTTCAACCAGGTTACCTTTGATGCCAATGAAGATATTGACTGAACATGGAATCGGTAGGGAAGCTCAAGATGACGTATTGGGGAACGTTAGCCAACAATTTTTGTCCTGTAATGATGGTTAGCCTGGTGTTGAATGAACCTCGAAACTCACTGAAACATATATCCACGTATTGCGGCGCACCGTTTTCCTGAGCAGTCGATTCACGGCACCGCGGATTGTGAAATATTTCCTGAATAGCCGAGTAATACGGTACTTTCCTGCAATCGGTTCAGCGTAGTGCTGGGGGTCCAGTGGTGGTACAGATGAAGAGCCCGAGTCAATTCTCGTCGTCGGGACGACGCCGCCGGGTAGTTCATCTGGCACGATGCCCTGACCTTCACCAGCCTCTTTCCAATGGCCAGCGGATGTATCGACGAATTCATGGTTTCGGGCCCACCGTAGCTTGCCTTCCTCATCGATTTCAACGAGATAGTTCAAGCCTAGCGAACCGAGGTGATGTTTCTCATCGGCCTTGCGAAAGTGGATCACTTACGTTGCTCATCTGATAGGTATCTAACATCAATGTTAGAAAACGAATAGGGACGTCAGCGTCACGCAGAGGGAATAACGGTAATTTGCATACTGGATACGCTGGTTTAGAGGAGCTCAGTGGCTGTGAACAGGTGGGGCATTAGAGCAACCTACTTCTGCCTCTAGCTGAGAACGCGGGCATTCCTTGAGCGAAAGCCCCTTTCCTGCTCCTTTGTCTAACCTATGGATTTTTTAGCCGTCGCGAATGACTGGGGAGGATCACACGAGTGACGACGGCATACCACTTGAAGAAGTTGTCCGGGGTATCCTCTTCTACCCATTTCCTGTGATACCACTAGCCCAATACTTATGAGCCTCTTAAGCGACTTCGATTTGTAGCCAACTGGCCTTGACTGGGGGGTACTCCGGTATTAGGACCGGTGGTGTGTAGAAAGCGTTGTACTCAACGATTTGAGCCATATCTATGTTTCCTAGTATCGTACTGAGCATCTGATGGTAGTGACAGTCCATTGAACTTACCCGTCGATTAGTTCAAGCCAGTGTTGGGTTTCCAGTTGCTTCAGAGCGGCAGTAGGCTCGCTTTGACCAGGCAACTCCAGCCGCTCGTTGGGGTCCCTCAACTTCTTGATCAGGTCAGAGGCACGTCTCCATCGTGCCTTCGGTGTATTCCGGCCTCGGGCTGCAAACGAATTGTCCACCTAACATTCCTCGAACGTGAACCAAGTTGTTTGTCAGGGTTCAATGTCAACGTGAAGGCTTACCTCCAGCTCCGCATGTCCCACAGCCTGCATCCAGCGATTGTTAGCTGTCATGTACTTGGCAGTGGTCTCATTCCGTCTTCGCCAGGCATGCTGTATCGTATGGGCTGCCCTTGTCTGCTGGCTGACATCCTGTGTTGATGTTGACATGACTGTAGTGGTTTACGGTGGTGTGAGTAATTAGAAGCGAAAGCGACGTCACAAGATGTGATTCAATCAACAGGGCTACTACATTATGCATATTAGACTGCTACATGATATCATAAGGGATGGACTATTGAACATTGTTGAATGTGTGTGTGTGAGAGTAGGAAAAAACAGATGCGCGACGAATTTGGGTCAGAAAATGTGATATATGGATGGGAGATTGTTTAGATCCAGAAACAGAAATCCATCATGTAAACCCGCTGAAAACCCAACCAGCTGGGAGCGTAAGGTATTTGTGCTTGCGCAATTCCGAGGCAGTAGGACGCTCCTCCGGATTGCTACCAAAAGCGTAAGTATGCGACGGGAAAGGAACAAGGAAAAATAGGCTGACATTGCGAAACATTTCCTTCTGAAGTCATCTGCCAGAGGAGATAAGATGACATCGTCAGGGACTGGTGGAGGAAGCTTCGCTTGGTAGAGCTGTTGAAGTGTCATCAACAACACATTGCTGTAAAGCATATATTATCCTACCTTGAACATCACTGCGACAACTTCATCCCCATTCCAGGGTCGCATGCCTGCCCACATTTCCAAAACGACACATCCCATGCTCCAGATGTCGATTTTGAAGTTATAGCCTTTCTTCTGGGAGTTGATGACCTCTGGTGCCATCCAGAAAACAGTGCCTTTCATGGCCGTCATAGCACCGCCCATGTCGTCTGTGCGTTTCGATATTCCAAAGTCTGATATCTTACACACACCCGATTTCTCGACAAGGATATTGTCCGCTTTCAAATCCTAGGATGCCGTTAGGATAATTCGAACGGCAGATGCAGAGTTAAACAGCAACGTACCCTGTGGAGTATCCCCTTCGAGTGAAGATATTCCAAACCGTCAAGAATTTGACCCGTGAACGACTTGGTGACTTCTTCGTCGAACTTTCCATGTTTCAGCAAACAGCTTCCAATTGATCCACCAGGAACATATTCCAAGAAACTGTACATATCCATGAGTTACCTTGCTTGCGAAGCACCGCTGTTACAACTCACATGCTAAGATTTGATGGCGTCTCTTCAAAACCGAGGTATTGAACGATATTAGGGTGGTCGAGGTCTTTCAG
The DNA here is from genome assembly GCA_012980535.1 of Pleurotus pulmonarius. Lineage (NCBI taxonomy): Eukaryota > Fungi > Basidiomycota > Agaricomycetes > Agaricales > Pleurotaceae > Pleurotus > Pleurotus pulmonarius. Next base: position 2,013,546 of record SJKF01000002.1, read on the forward strand.
CGTCTCACTCTCGAATTTAAGGGCTTCAACAACCGTCACTTGGCGTGTATCATTCTTGTCGCTCAGAGTCTGTGGTATTTCGACTTGCTTGACTGCCATCATCTCTCCCGTGGTCGCATTCAAGGCAAGATACACCTGACCGTAGGTACCCTTTCCTATGAGTTCTCCACGAACCCATTTAAAAGTCGCTGAATCTGAAGTTGCTCAGACAACAAGACGTATTAGATAAACATTGTGCTTACTTGGCCCGCCAGGAGGAGAGTCGGGAAGATTGGAACCGAGACTTGCTTTCGCTGCATGCAGAGTCGTTACTTCCTCCACGCGGCTGCCCCATAATTTCGTACTTCTCTTACGAGACATACTCGTATGAGAAGCGGCGGCAGCGCGCGAGGTACGGTCAATGCGTTTCTTATGTTCTTCGGCGACGATTCGGATGGATTTCTTACTCCTCACCCTAGCTCTGTCGTTGAACTGCAAAGGCGGTACAGGGGGATATTCGGGCGCTGTAGGTGACGTGCCGCCCGAACTAGCTTCGATGACAGGTTTGTCCAGATCATGTTCGGGGAAGAAATCTTCCAGTCGGTCGTAGACGTCTTCAGGAGGTGGTCGGGGTGCCCAAGTGTAGTCACGCATATCGATAAAAGTGCTTCCACGTCCTGCATGCCTGGGTGATGGAGAACGTGACATCGGTGTCATCTTCGGAGCTGAAGAACGCGAGGCCGACGACGTATCCGAGGCTGTGCTGGGAACTGATACAAGGGAGGTGCTGCCGTTGTCGTTTTGGATCTGCACTTTCAACGCGGGTCCTCGAACCGATTTCGGCGGATTGTCAACCATAGGAGGCTTGGCCCACATCGATAAGGAGGTACCACAATCATCATGATCGCTGTCAGACTCGTCAGAAGGTAAATGACTTTGAAGGAAGGGAGGCGATAGCTTGGAAACATCTGACGGAGTCTTCGGCGGGAGCGGAGACATAGGGACATCGGCATCGTTCCTATGACGCCCTGGAAGGAGAGTTGACTCGCTGTTGTTATTCTTCATATATTGAGCGAACACCCGTTGGGCGTCCACAGTGAGTGTTGCCCTATTGTCGCCATCTTCATCCGGGATTAATGTGCTAGATTCTGAAGCCGAAACATCGGGATGTCTATCTCTGGTAGGGGGGCGACGTGGACTCATTGGGCTCGTAGGGCTGCGTGGGGGTGTTCGGTGCACGTCAGAGCTATGATGCCTGTCGTTAGATCGGTCAACAAGGTTGGTGGAAGGTTTGCTTCCGTAGCCGCCGGTAGATGGGTAAGAACGAATGGGGGAGATAGCACGTGGAGAACGAAGTATATCTTGCGGTATCGGATCATGGTTGTTTGTGTAGGTGGGGGATTGCATCCGTACTTGGAACCGGAGAGAAGGAGAGTTCGGATGTTCACCGATGGCGGACTGTGGACGTGGGTATGGCTCAGTGGAAGAGGCAGATAAACCCGCTGAGGGCAAAGGAGGGGTGAAATTTGAGTAGTGACTCTGACTAAAGTCGATGGAGTTCGAGTGAGGGGAACCTTGAACGGGGAGGGGACGGTGGTGCTTCGGAAGAGGAGGGGGATTACTAGAACTACCAACAGCACCGAGCCTACTCGCTGGGTCTGGGCGCCGACCTAAACCTGGGCGCATACTGGGCGGGTGACCGGAAGCTTTCAAGTTATCCACACTTCGAGCCACCTTCAACATTCGCTTCCAGTGAGGACCTGATGTGATCATGGCTTTCTGTCCACCCATTTCCTCTTTGAATGGCGCTGGCCACTGAGGATTGGCCGCATTCCTGCCCGTTGAGCGACCTTGTGGAGGATAGCGGGGCTCGAAGGTACTTGGTGGAGGTACCGCCGGAGGTGGAAGTCGAGGGGGAGTTGGGATCTTGATTCCAGAGACAGAACGGCTTGCAAACGTTGAAGGTATTTTGGCCCGTACTGGAGAAAGTTGTGGCCCAGAGAACGGTATTGAGGGCGAGTTTCGGGTGATATCTCTGGTGGACTCTATATGCACCCAGTCGTCGTTCTCCAATGGTTGTCGTTTATTATATTGAAGATCAGGTCGACTCTTCGAAGAGTGAAGCTGATGCCATCGCGACGTGTTCTGTTTGTGGTCCTCACTTGCTTGTATTGCTTGTTCGCGTTCAGCGGCAGCATCGGATCCAGATCGTCCGTGTAAGCGTTTTGGTGGGACAGCCAAGGTATGCTCGTCAGTGAATGAGGGTCGACTAGGGGACTGGGGAGGGGGGGCTGGAGGCACATACGACGTGTGTTCACCGTAAGTTGGACTAACGTCTGCAGTCGAGGGCCGCCTGCGGTCTTGAGGTGGTGAAGGAGGTCGAGGTAGAGGAGATACAGCGCGGTTTGAGTTGGAACCATTTGATCGTCGGGTCAGAGGGGAAGGAGGATTCGGTGTTGATTGGGGTGCAAACGGTTGATGAGGGGGCGGTCGCATAGTCGCTCGGTGACTGTCCCAATCTGGGTTGTCGAGGTCTGCTTCATAGCCGTTTCGCGGATCGCTTGTCGAGGAAAAGCTGCCTTGTCGCGAACGGGATCGACGCTTTGGCCTCAGAGGGGCCGTGTCGGTAAAATTGGGTGGCAAAACGGGTGGAGGGATTGGGTTGGGACTATACGAGATGGGAGCGTGAAACTGCATCGCCGGCTCGTGAAGCGGAGCAGACGAATAAGACACCAAAAGCTTGAGTGAACCTTTGGAATCCCCACGCTCTCGGCAAAGCTCGAACAAACGTTCATCGGTCAAAGCGTCTCCAAGGGCGTAAGCCCCAATCTCCGTTACCCATATAGAAAACTGTTTTTGATCTTCTTCCTCATAGATGGATAGCTATGTGATGTCAAGAAGAAATAACAGAGGGGCAATGGAGGAAACACATACTTTGGTGAATATCCTCTCCTTGATAAAAGCTGGATCCTTTGCACCACTAATATCGACAGTGAAATAACGTTCTGCGTCTGGCGTCACGACGATAATGACCTTCTCGGCCACGGTGATAGTTGAATTGATACTTAGGTCGGAGCCAACCACTGTGGGAGACTATCACACCATGAACATTCGAAAGGGATGAGGAGAAGAACTACGTACATTCACATTGCGAAGCGGTCGAACGGATTGGGGCGGTTTGAATTGCTTTCGCGCTGCAAACTCTCTGTCAGGCCCATGATTATCAAAATCGCCACTAGAGCCAAGATTTCCAGGTGTGCGTGGAGGGGTAGTTTCGGCTGCAGGAGAACTTGTGCTGGACGGGGACGAAAGACCCGGATGCGCTAGAGTTCGTGAGATGGAATCCGAGGGCAAGTTGGTGTCGACGGTAGGCGTTGGACGTGCCAGCGGATATTGTGGGGTGACCGGTGATACATAAGGGTAAGTCTGGGGATGGTACGGCTGGGTCTTGAATGGGGGTTGTGGTACGTCGTTATCGTCTGGGTTTGCGATAAAGAGATGTCTGGTGCGCGGCTTGCGACTGTCAGATTCCGACATGGCTAATCGGGCGGTGAGCATGACAGAGGTGATCACGAAAGCGTATCGCACCGACCAGCGCAAGGTCGATAGCTGGTATACGAGCAGGCAGAAAACTGGCAGGCTTGTGCAGCAATGAGACCTTGCCTGGTCCTTTGGGAAGCCTGGGGGGAGGAGGAGGAGGAGGAGGAGGAGAGGGAGGAACGGTGTGGTTTGGGACAAACGAGGTTGGAGACAACCAGGCTCTCCTCCTGGGCGCAGATGCAAGGGCAAATGATGACTAAGCCACCTCACACAACAATGGCGCCCACTTGAGTCCCTTTCACAGACGCACTTGGCCTGCACCCTCGTCTCCCAACCTTCCAAGCCCACATGTGCTTTCCTCATGTCCAACCAGGTTTTTTAGACCAGGGACCCCCCTCCTTTGCCTCAATATTTCGCATTTACCGCCTAGTTACCAGCTCTCATGTCAGTGTCACTCCGATCAGACAAACACAACTTTGATGTTACATCCAAATAGTGATACAACAAGCTCATTCTACTAGACTGCTGACATTACCCTCGAGAACTACTCATATCGACGTCGCGTTCCGTCAGTAACCCCGCACGGAGATCAACCTATCAATCAACCATGGTCAATGTGAGGATCGCGCTCCACGGCACAGCGACATACCTTGGGGAAATCCGCCTTCTCTTCCAACAGTGGCTCTGCCCACGAAAGAAGCTTCAGGAGAAGGATCAACTTAACTTCTTTCCCTTGCCCTGAATTTTCCAAAATAGCAGCATTGACCTCACCAGCCGTCTTTAACCTCTGCGCAGGTGACAGTAGCTCCGCGATCGCTGGAGGAGCTGTCGGCGAAGAATCAAATGCAAGAAGAGCCATGGTTCGCTCTAATTCGGTAAGGAACTCGGGATTTTCCTCCCCTCGTAACGCCAGCTCTTCTTGTGCGAATTGAAGCGCATCTGTCACCCGGCCTTGGCGGATCAGTTCTATCAACTTCTGCTGTTGCAGGTGGAAATAAAGCGCTGGTCGTGTCTCGAGTATCTAAGAAGAAAGAACGCGTCAGCATTGCGTTCAAGCGTACACGACAAAATATTGGTTCATATTGAAGACTGAAGTTTTTGGTTGGAGTCTCATCATAAGCCATACGGCTTGAGAGTGGTGCATGAAACCTTCTAATCATAACAGCGTGATTTGCGTGCCAAAGCTCACCTCTGGATCAAGATCATTGACCTTCGCCATAGCTTCTTCGACGTCCCCTCGCTGTAGAGCCTCTCGAATCTCCATGCGACTCTCGATGCTGTCAAAGTCAACGGGCGGTTTGAGACCGGCCTCCTGGCTAAAGACCTCTGCTGCGGGCTTGTACCCTTCGGTAGCAAGGTAGTCCATGACCAGGCGGTTCAAATCACTGTCAAAGGTTGCATCAGCATTGCGACTTCATCAAAGATGTCGAGGCGTAGAAGGTATCAGATAATACATGCAATTTTTGTACTCATCAAGGGATTTCAGAGAGATTCCCAAAATGTGTATCATCCCGTCACAAGAAGATGAACGAGTACTCACTCTTTGGAGACTTGCACCTCATGTAAGATGCGTTCCCATTCCTCCTTACGAAGCGTTTGTCTGTGTGTCTATCATGCCCATGAGCGAACATGCCCCGAAGGAAGAGGAAAGGTACAAACCATGAAAATTTCACTGGAGGGGGCAGCAGAACTGTTTTGATCAACTTCTAGTTTAGGGCAGGCGAGAAAGTCTGCCAAGCCAGGCCCCTGTCTTCCGTAGAATCCAGTGGGTCACTCTTAACAGCTGCACAGTTCGCAGTTGTCCGTAGTAAAGACAATATCCCACAGAACGACAGTGATAAATTGATGATACAAAGAAAGTATATCACGACCGACTACCCGTTTCCCACTCGCGTTGCCACGCGTTCAACCGTTCCATCATATCCGCCCATTGTGCCTCTGTTTTGACGCCACGCAACCAATGGTCTTGGGTCCCGAGTTCTTCTACACGCAGCCATCCCCTTTTCAAGTACTCGTGGCTGAATTGCGCCCGTCTCCATGGCTCAATGAACTTTCTGCCGTCGTCTGGAAGTGCACCTTTCTGCTTGAGATGATCGATCAGGGAATCCATGTAGTCGTTTGAAGACCCGTTCAGCTGGCGATGCCCAACATTGTATGGATCAAACCCTCGGCGACGCAGGTCATCTTCGTATTTAGCCAGCTCTAGCAGCATGTCCTCCCGCGAAGGGAGTAATTCTGGGTTCAGCATCGCATGCACGGCGTACAGGCTCTGCGCGGTGTCAGAGACACAGTTTGCTGTGAATATGGGGAGGCCAATGAACGCGAGCGCCGTGGGTGGATAGGAAGGACACAAGGACAATATGTGCTTGTGTAATGGGAAAATATAGCGAAGGTTAGTTACAAGGCCATGCTTGTGCGTGTCGTTGGAATGCGCGGCGGGGTCTGTCACGATTGTTCCCCCGTTATCGAGGAATGGGAATTTATTTTCGTACCCAGTTCCTAATATCACAGCGTCGACATCTTCTAACAACTGGCCGTCCGACAAAGTTATTCCTCGCGCCGAGAAGTGAGATATTTGGGGCACGACATGAACACCCTCAGGAATATCACCCTGAGATGGGTCTATTGGGCTTCGTAAAGAAACATAAACCTAGGCAATTTCAGGAGAGCTACGGATCGTTTGGAGGATCTATCTGACCTTTTTGGCTATAGGAAGTACCTGCTTGACCACATCACTGCCACTGGCGCGATACCCAACGACTAGTACCGATAAGTTGGCGTATTTCAGCGGATCGCGGTACCAGATGGTGTGTAACAGCTCGCGCCGAGGTTTACTGATGGTATGGTTAGCAAGCCAGTCGTCTTCTCCTCGCCAGTGTGGAATATGGGGGTAGTGATTATTTCCAGTAGCCACCGCAAGATGATCAGCTATCTTGTACCGCGTGATGTTCAGATGGTCGCGGTAGGTGATGTTCCACTTGCCGACGGCTGGAGTACCGACCCAGGAAGCGGCAACGACGGTATGGTGGAATTTAATAAGACTCGTCAGGTTGTGATGGTCTGCATATCGTCTGTGATAATCCTCGATATATTCGTGGCTGGGGTAGAGTGGCGTCCCTTCTTCAAAGGGAAAGCCTGGATAAGTCATTGTTGGCACTGGTGTATTGGTGTGTAAGCGAGGATATAGGGGTGTTTCGGGCAGAGACGGCGGAGAGGTAGTCTCCTGCTCGGGCAACCTGTGAAGCATGCTGTTAGCTCGAGTCGGGTGCGAGGACGCGAGGATAACTACCAGATGCCACCAACATTTCGTCGCTGCTCGAACAATGTCACGTCCCAGTCGCCCCTTCTAGTAGCTGGGAAGTCGGACAATGTCTTCAACATGGCTAGTCCAGCACTTCCAGCACCTACAATGACGAATGATTTGTGTTCGGGCTCTTGTTGCGTCCAGTTTGTGGTGAAGATAGAGAAGACGATTTGTCGTAGATTGACCATGCTGAGGGGTGCTAGTGAGAGATTAGTGATTAACCACGAAGCGAGTGATCTTATATATACAGAAGCCCGAACCGAGCTTGGAGAAATCCGCCATGGAAATGGCGTGCTTGGGGCTTACGCTGCAATCATTAGGCGTATCAAAGATAGAACAGGGATACAAAGTGAGTACCAAATAGCGGGAGGCCTAGAAGAGTGTTCACTGCTTGGATACTAGTCCTCCAGATCGAATCATATCGAAGAAGTCATCCTTGACTGCCACGCCTGCCCAAAACGTTAGCATGGAAGAACAGCCGCCGGGATCAATATTTGATGCCCACCTGGTTCTCCGCCCCGAGACTTTCGTTTTGTGTCTGCTGCAGGTGCAGGTAGTGTAGGTTTACCCGAGCCCCTCTGGGCCTTGGATTTTTCTATTGCCGCGGTAGCAGAAGCTTGTGACTGCTGGATCAGATTGAAGAGTTTGACGACTATATGTTGTTCATGTGAAGGGCGCAGCAGTGGGCACTAAACCACGCACCTCCTCGTTGAGCGACCTTCCTTAAAGCACGTTCATTCTCTCCTCCCCAGCCCCCGATAACATCAACAATTCTGCCCTTATCCTCCTGCTCCTTCCTTTCCGTCTGCAGCACTTTCTTTGCCTTCAGTTCCAATTTCTCATCGTTATGCTTCCGAGATATGGAAGGCTTGAGCGATAGTGGGAGTGCTGAGGGGGCATCGGTTTGCAAAAGCGACTGAAGGGTGTCACCGAACTTGTTGGGCTCCGTCGCGCGTCGTTTCCGTTTGCCGGTTTTGAGTGATTTTTTTACGGTAGCGATCTCATCTTCGGTATCATAGCTATCAGAACCAGACGAAGCGCCTGAAGATGATCCCTGGGCTACAGAATGTGACGATTCCGACTCGTTATCTGAATCAGGGCTCTGTTTCCGACGTTTTGAGGGAGGAGCAGACATCGTAGTCGTTGTCGAAGATTGTGCAACACGTGACGAGGGACCTTCAGTGAACACTGGATTCTGGCCAGCAACAGGCAGTAACTACTCTCGCACTCGCCGGTTGGATACAAATTGCTTCAGGACTCCTGCACACTGCGAACTGGCGGCTTGCTCAAATCCTTGATTCGCCCGTAACAACGCCATCGACAGTCGGGCATCGAATCTATGTTAGTACTGCTCGACGTGTAGCGCTCACCACTGTTTCGCCTCACGAACAACCACGACGGCTAGAAGATAATGGATCCTGCCCTAGAATTCTCTCCAGAACCCGACTTGCACCCTTTACACCCCACAATACCTAATATCGCGCTTCTACTCTCCAGTCACTCAGGGTTAGCGCCATCTCAGAAGGCAGAGCTTGTTACGCACTGCTTGACGCGTGCTTGCGTCTTTGGCGACCTGCAAGTACTTTCATATCTTATATCAGACTCGCAGGCGCAGGCATTTGTTGATCTTGGGATCCGCGACGATGAAGGCCTTGGCCTTGTCAGTTTAACCATCCATGGATTCGGCTCAGAGTCGGACAAGGATGTGGAGAGGGAAGAGTGTGTAAGACTGCTCGTCTCCCAAGGTGGTAGCCTTGTTGCCGACGAAGGTGAGCCATCATATAATGTATTCAAATGAAGTACATCTCCTGATTGCAGTCACACAGCCGGCTGGACGCCACTTCATCATGCAGCTCTACTCTCCCCACCTACCCTGATATCATATCTCATGACGCACGGATGCTCTCCCTTTGATCGGACGCGCCGTGGACTTATGCCTCTCGATATCGTGACTGCGCATTCAATGTTGCCAGGTCGTGACGACGTTGCGCTATTGCTTGAAGAAGCTATGCGCAGTGAGGGCTGGACCGGTGGGAAGATGGAACAACACCGTCGACAGGTCGAGCGACGAATACGGAAGAAGCAACAGCGACAACACATACAAGATGATGTTGCTCATGTACTCGACTTGCCCCCCAAGTGGTGGGGTCCAAGCGGGGACTCATCCACTGAGTCTGACTCTTCTGACGAGGAAGACGACATCAATAATTCGGGCATATATGTAAGCTCCCGTCACATTGATTGTTTAGATAGAAAATCAACAACCTCACGATAGACTCCACCAGTTGACTACGCGTCAATGCTTGTCTTTTCCCCAATGTCGCTGCCCCATATCTTTGATTCAATTATCACATCATATCAGCCATCATTAGGCGATGCCCAACCTGCGAACGTCTTGTACATGTTGGCAAGATTCGCGTGTCTGACATGCGATCACACTTGGCTAGAGGACCTCATAATAGGCGCCACCGATGCCATTGAAGAAACCTTCTTCGTGAGTGGCTTATGACTTGAGCTGCCGGCGAACTAACCCATGGTCAATAGAATCAAGGGGACGATATTACCTGCTTAGTTTTCTGGTTATATAATACCACGATCTGGCTGCACCTCATGCAGTGTGACAACTCGATAAACGAAGCTTGTCAGATGCTCGGTTCGTTTGAGCTTATAGAGGAAGTCATAAACTCAGTTTTTGGTGGCCCAATTCTACTTTCCTTGCGGACACACACTAACCTATCGAGATTATAGTGTTCATCATTCGATTTGCTGAACGCAAGATTGATCAGCTATTGGATGCTACTCTGCTAGAATACAAGCCCCTAGCTTCTGACTTAGATTCCGTGCAGTTTGAGTCGGACTGGGCTTTCCTCCGGGCTTTTAGCTCTAAGAAGAGGTCACATACGGTCACTCCTTCGGCAAGTGCGTCCCCCTTACGAACACCCACGTCGCCTACTCGTCCGGAGTCTCCAGCACCCTCACCTTCGACTATGCAAGCGTCACCTTCAGTACCAAAAGGCTTTTCATCCCTGCGACACAGCTTTTCTCGGGCTAGCTCTTCAACGACGCCGATTCAATCAATGTTCCCCGAATCACCTCCGTCTCCATCACCGAATGACCTGACTTCATTCCTCACCGCCCTTCATACACTCCTCGTGCTTTCAGGCATAAACCCAGCGTTCAGCACCCAGCTCTGGTCGCAGATAATGTACTGGACCTCTTGTAAGCTCGATTTCGTTTATCACGCCTTCTCTTGCTAATGCCATGTAGGCGAAGTCTTCAATCGAATATTAACCCGCAAGAAGTATATATGCCGGTACTAAACACGCGCTTTCTCACGTGGAATTGTTTAGTAACGGCTTTTCCTTCCAGTTCTCGAGCCACTCAGATCGCCATGAATCTTAGTGTACTAGAAGACTGGGTAGATTCCATGGGCCTACCTAAAGGTGTTCGGTCTCACTTCGCCCCTGTTCGCGATTTGTTACAATGGCTTCAAGTCAGTATGCGAGTTTCCTGCGTTCTACCTTATATATCTATAACGTTGTTCCCAGTGTCTTTCGTCGATAACAGATTTCCCCGTCCTCATAGAAATCATTCAGGAAATGAAATGTATCAATCCTCTCCAGGTAAGTTTCCCCCTTAATAAATGTGTTATGTGTTATCTTGGCTCATTTCGAGGGTCTAGATGCGACGAGCGATACGTGACTATAAATATGAAGTCAACGAAGGACGGATGACCGAGGAATGCATTCAGTATTTGACACAGTTGCAGAAAGATTGGGAACGTCATCGAGTCAAACTTGGAGTGGAAGCTCTCCGAAAAGAGGTACGCAGCGATAACTTGAACGCTTATACTTTTGTGAATTCCCCAGTCAGATTGACGAACGCGATCGCGATCGTGAGAGCATTTCCTCCATGCAAGATACACTGGAGGATTCAAGGTCGGCACCATCAATACGTTCTATCTCCTCGTCCATGTCAGGCACCCAGCATGGCGTTGATATCCTTTTCGATAAGACGAGGGATAAATCCGTATGGGAACCTGAGAAGGCCCCCCAAGTTCTGGGAGAACTACTCGATTCAAGGTATATGCTCCCACTGCTCTTCCCATCAGACCCTCGTCTGCTGGCAGCCTTGCCGGGCAAATTGAACGACCCCAAGGACCGTAAGTCCGACTCAGGAAGAGGCTACACCTCACCAAGAACACCTGACGCCTCCTCGAATCCTCGTCGCGGCTCCATGTCCTGGAGGTCCCGGAACAAAAAGATCCGCGAAGTGGGAATAGATGTTTTGCAGTGGGTAGATGGCATTCCATCTGCTGCCCGATGGACGAAACTGGCAGAAGTTGATGAAGAAGAGAACTCCCCAACATATGACACTGCCGACTTGGAAACTCCATATGGCGAGGATTTGACAATTCGGACAAACGTCGTACCTCTTACGCGACAGCCTTCTGGGCGAAGCAAAGGACGAGCCAGCATGAATGGTGATCTCACTCCTGTCGAGTGATGTTCTTGCCGGTTTGTCCGCTATGTCTCCATGGTATTCAAGGTTCTCACGATCTCGCTCGTTCTAGCATCGCATTTAGATAGTTACCCACTCCTCTACGTTGTTCCGCCACAATCTACTGTAATATCACCATTCAAAGTACGCACAAGATGAAACGCATTGGACAATTCAAGGAATTTACGTGTCCCTCCACCGCGCCATGGCGTATATGGATGTCATATCTCCATGGCTTAAACTGTAAGCCTTTATCAGACCAACCATCTGTCCGCGAATGCTCGATGCATGCGGCCAGATGTGTATGGACATGTCTCTTGGATTCCTTTTGCAGCATTCATCACACGATAAGTCCTCCCGTGCATAATCGCTGCATATAAACAAGGTGGTTCCCCCGGCCCCCTCTGAGAAGGAGAAAACTCAGAAAGCCTTCGCTGTCTCCCCTCCTTGATCTTCTCCCGCAGATGTCGATTCAGCCTCAATTAATCTCAAACGCTGTGCCCTCCGTGGCCCACCCGACGACGTTGCTCATCCTCGTGGATGACCACTCGATCGGTAGTGGTTGGTGCGAACAGGTGTCTATCCTGCCGTGAAATCCGAATGCCACTTATCTTTGTTGTAGTTCAGCCAGGAGGGATACAACGTCCTGCACGTCAAATACCCAGTCGTCGAGGAAGACGGTTATGACCTACGTCAGGCACTCCTGAAGGCCGATAAAGAAGTCAGCAAGTTGGGCTGCGACTGGGCCCTGATCACCTATGGACTATCTGGAGTGGACGCAAGGACGTTGCGATCCTCAATTCTGTTCTCGTGGAATGACCTCAAGGCTTGTATTCACTTCTGCCCCAATGCAACGAGTGCAAAGCCTTTCCTACTAAAGAAGGCCGATGGAGAACATATCCCGTAAGATTTGCGTTCACCTCAGGCGATTTCCAAAATCATTAACACAGTAAATCAGGTCCGTCTTTCACATACCCGCTAGCCAGGAACTCCTCCACGCTGCACTGATCCCACACACTCAGACAGAACAACTCAGCAATAGCCGATCTCATCCTGTTATATCCGTGTTCACTTACCCTCTCGTTCCGGAAAAGATCCCGTTCCCACTGATGTTGAACGCGCCGTCCCGTGCCGCGAGGGAAACTGTCTGTCCGCATATTCGCTCCGCGACAACGCTGTCTCTCACTCGCACCTTGACGTTGCTGCGAAGATGTATCGGGCCTTATTTCGACCTAGAGTCAGTGTGGGATCAACACGCTCACTATGTAAATTTATCTCGTTGAGTATTGTTTGCTCACACTGAGGTTGCTTCAAATAGGAATTTGTCGAAAGAGACGCTCAAAGTAAGTCACCAACAAAAATTCAGACTAGTTGGCTGAATTTCTCCCTGCTATTAGAGACCTTGTCGACAATGGTATGGGAAACAATTGCTAGCTGTTACGCTGATTTTCTAATTGTTCTTAGGTGTCTGAGCCTTACGTGAACCACATCTCCACTTTGACGGGAGGTATGGGGCGGAAGGATCTGTTGAGGTTTTACAAGGTTCGCTTCATATTCGCTCCTTAGATTAGGCTCAAGCTCAGGCTTATTCCATAGTATCACTTCACTGGCCTTGATGTACGCAGACAACTGTCACGGTCTCCGAATCGCGACGAAACTCAGTATGACGTAGATCACGCCTCCAGACACCGAAATGATCACCGTTTCGCGTACAGGTAATGTCGATCGCACTTGTTACACTTCGCTTAAATTGAGGGGCACTTGTGCAGTTGGAACGGATAGAATCATTGATGAAGTGAGCCCTATGACGGCATGTGTGTGGAGTATCGACTGATGTTTCCATCATGTTAAGATGATCTTCAAGTGCACACACACAACGGTGAGTTTCAGCTTAGCCGACGGTGGAGCGAATTTCCAAACCTCACGACAACGGCCATCTAGGAAATCGACTAGTACGCTGCGCTAGATCCCGGATTTTGGATAGTACGGAGCTGACTGATGGTAACTCTAGCTTTCTGCCGGGTATACCGCCCACAGGTAAGAAATTAGAATTCCCCGTAGTGGGAATTGTCGCATTTCGAGGGGACAAGATGTTTTTCGAGTAAGTGGCTCAAAAGTACTCTGAGCACGACGATCTGATATATGGCTTGCTAGACATATGTATGAGGCTTCGTTAACAATGCCAATCGATGTAGGGCTGATCCAAAGTAAATTTCTGACTAGATACTGGGACCAAGCTTCCGTCTTAGTACAGGTAACTCGGAAAATGCTTCCGCCACTAGCTTCGGAGTTGCGCGCTGACAGTTGATCGTAGCTCGACCTACTTGATCCAACCAATCTCCCCGTCGCGGGTGTGGATGTCGCCCGGAAGGTGCTCGATCCATTTGGGGTACCGAGTAACACGCTGTTGGCGCGGTGGAAGAGCAGCGAAGGCTTGAGCACCGATTCGTGAGGCGCGTTAGGAGTAGAGATTAAAATACACATGTAACATCAGTGGTCGTCAGGCGCGTGTAAATGGGTGTCCACTATTATCAACAGCGGCGACGAGCGGCGACCTTGAGGCTGTACGATGTGAACTGCCCACCGCAGTGACAGTGCGTGACAGGATGATGGGCGTTACTAATAGTAACGCTTTGGCTCACTTGAGAGTCCACGCCAAGGACCTGCATCAACCTTTCTTTCAGCTGGACTTTGAAGGACGACCGCCATGATCATCGATCCTCAATCCTCAAGCTCACCACCTCCCTTCTACTCTGATTCCAAGAAATCTGGCTATGGGGAGGACGAGAAGAACGCACGGGGTAGCGTGGCTGGTCCAGACTACTCAAGTTCCTCACTAGCTCCCGCAAAGGACAAGGACGACCAGGCGGCGCAATCGCTGAGCTTTCAGCATCCTTATGAGGACACGTCGTACTCGGGCACGCACCCAAGACAGCCGTCGTATTATGACCAGCCCGATTCATACCTGAATAAGAGTAATGATTCAGACCAGTCACTAGTAAAGAATGCTGGCCATGCTGGCCGTACAAGTCACTACGAGGACCTAGGTGAGTGCTTGGAATATGGCCTCGCACCTCTACGAATACGATCCTCACAGCAAACCCGACGTAGAAGTGGCCGATCCTCATGGAGATCCTTACGACTCGACTCGCGCTCTACCTGTGGGCGAAAAGCCCGGCGCCATTGCGAAATTCTTCAACGGTGGGAGATATCCTTTGGAGCAGCGAATAGAGGACAAGAAACGGGGTATAGGTCGTCAAAGATATCCGTTTGTTGGTGAGTAATCTCCGTTATAGCGCCGTGATATATGTCTATCTGACTTCGCCTGACCCAGTATGGGCTCTCACCGCCGCTATGACTGGTGTATTCATCTACGAACTGGTTCTCAACAACCGCGAGCAAGGGACACCGTTGTCATTCAAAGTGCGTAGAAAGCCTCTGGATGTTCTCATGGTTCCTTACAGCAATCGTAGCCGGTTGTAAATCCTATGCTCGGTCCTTCCTCAAGCGCACTGGTCAACCTTGGGGCCCGTTTCCCACCGTGTATGAAGCTCGTCGCTGAGATCCCTCCAAACACACAGATGGCATGTAAGCTTCTAGCCTTGCGAACCACATGTATCGTTTAATGATGTTTGTACAGGCATGAACAATACTGCCAACCCGCCGGACCGCTTCTGTACCGTTGAGACAATATGTGGCTTTGGAGGTATGTTCCCTCTAGCATGTTTCTATCTCAACCTTCGCTAAGTCTCAGTCACGCAGGTTTTGGTGGAAAGGAACCGAACCAATGGTTTAGGTAACTTTCGAAGTGAACTTGCGTTGTATGATTCTCACCCACAGGCAGATTCATAACACCTATCTTCCTTCACGCTGGAATTATACATCTACTGCTCAATATGTTAGCCCAGCTCACGCTCTCCGCTCAGGTAAGCCTTTCACAAGTAAGCGAGTTCAGGATACTAAAAGTAGTGGTTTAGATTGAGAGAGAAATGGGCTCAGGTGGTTTCTTCCTGACGTACTTCGCTGCTGGTATCTTTGGTAATGTCCTCGGTGGTAATTTTGCCTTGGTCGGTATACCATCGGTCGGCGCCAGTGGAGCGGTCTTCGGTACCATTGCGGTTTGTTCCTCTGCTCACAGTCGTCCTTTGTTGACTGATTTGCTGATGATATAGGTGACATGGGTCGATTTATTCGCACATTGGAGATATCATTACAGGCCCGTGCGTAAGGTCAGTAAATGGGAGATCTTCATCATATCCTCTCTCTTACAAGAAATCAGCTCGTCTTTATGACCATCGAGCTCGCCATTGGTGTTGCAATTGGATACATTCCCTGTATGTTCTCCTTTACCCAGTCTCTGAAACAATTTCTGATGATCACCAGATGTTGACAACTTCGGTACTATCGTTGTTCCTCCGCTCTGCTTCGTCTACTAACCGAGTTCTGCAGCGCATTTGGGTGGTTTCCTCGTCGGCATACTAGTCGGGACATTCTTCTATCCGGTCATAAGCGCGACACGGCGGCATAAGCTTGTAATGTGGATCTTCCGTTTGGCTGCTCTGCCGATCGCCATCGTTCTATTCGTCGTATTGACCCGCAACTTCTACACATCGGATCCATATGCTGGTGAGTACACCCTTGTGACGCTCGTGCGAAGGATAGGATGCTAAGTCTGTTTCTCACAGCTTGCGCGGGTTGTCGATACCTCTCTTGCTTCCCAACCAACGCGAATAATCACTGCAAGGGAACCGGTATGTGCCTTGGTTTGATAAATCACATCGTTTGTTCCTGGCTCATATATATATTCTCCAGGCCTCACAACGGTGCCTACATAATGTGAAAATATACGTCTGGACCAGCATGCTGCTACTGTCTCTATGGACCTTGCTACATCATCTGTACCGTATTTAATCAGGACATTCGAGTAATTTGTTGCGCGTTCGAAGCTATCCATTGCTCGCGATCGACTAAATCACTCGTGACGATAGTTCATGAGAAATGAGCACCAGGCATTCGGAATTGACGAGACAACGGAGGCAAATGATATTAACAGAGCACATTACAGAAGTACAAGTAGATAAGCTACGTTCCATGGCAATCGACGCGTAGAATCTAAAAGGATATAGTTAGTTGTGTCGATACGAAGATGCGAAGATAGTAGTGTCAGTATTAGCATGGTAATATCCTCAACCCCACGTCCTTGAGACGAGGTCAGGGCTTGACTTCTATTTTGATAATCATTCGAAAGAGAAGTGGAAACCAGAACTCACCATGCAAGCTGCAACGCTAAGGACCCTGCTGTATCCTGATACAAGAACTATTAGCCTTGACCATCAACGCGATATCAAAGAACTCAGAAATTTGGGTATATGAAAGAAATTCATCAGCCCGAAGGCTTCGAAGTAGCGATTCATTTGTGTCATCGCCGCGAACATGAAACGGAATGGGAGAGCTCACCTTGTGGAGGAGTGGACGGAAGAGAAGGAGCAGCGATGGCAGGTGAAGATGAAAAAAAATTGCAAATAAAAAGGCAGTGGATCACGTGCCCGCCAAACAAGAGCAACTACACTTGAAGTGCATGGCCAAGGCTTGGACCTGTTCGACGGTATAAAGACGTTCACTTGACCTTCTCCTCGTCCACAATCCGCGACAATGGCCAATGTTATACAGGCCCCCATAGAATTTCAGCCACGCCCAGTCGGCCACTCGCCCTCGCCACTCTCCTTCGGTTTTGGCCTAACATCTCACTCAGTGGGCGCGTGGCCCTCGACTAGCCACATGAATCCCACCGCCTTCTCCCCCCACTTTTCGAATATCCAACAACAATCGTCGCCGTCGAAGGCACAGAAGCGCAGACATGACTCGGAAGAGAATGATGAGAGGATGGACAGGAGCCCGACGCCGGAGAGACCAAAGCGTATAATCAAGCGGCTCAAACCGACGGTGGCACAGGAATCGGCCTCGCACGAGAAGGAGAGTAAGGAAAACAAAGCGCCTGCGCAGGATGATGATAACGATGTAGATGTTGGCCTATTGCTAGGTGAGTACACCGGGTTATTAGGTGCAGCATCCTGACGTTCATTGGTGTTCCCACAGCGAGCTTGCCATCCCAGTCCTTACTCCCGATTTTGACTTCTCTTATCAGAGTAAACCCGAGTCTCAAGTCGTTAATACTGCCACTCATCCCTCGGCCGACTATGGAGACTGCCATCCAAGCGCTTGCGGCATCGGCTAAGAAGCTACGGGACGCATATCCATATCATAATCCAAGCACGTTCACGCCCTCGCAGCAACCTGCCGCGTCTCTTGGATTCGGGTTTGGTTTGGGTGCGAGTAGCAGATCAGGTATGATTCATGCCCGTAGCATCTGGCTTGTAATTGCTAACAAGTCGAAAGTAGTCCCCAGCACGAGTTCAGGTGGCATGCGTGAATCTTATGTCTTGTCTCGCCTCACACCTCACATCAACGACTTTGTGGCTGTGGCTATCGCCTACCTACCTTATTTCTCATATATTGCTAGGGTCGGGCCCTCCACCTCGACGTCCCAATCGCACTCTGCCGCCCTTCAAGCTTTGCAGAAAGACAAGACGCATCCTTCAGAATCATTCGCATTTCTATCTGCACTCACGACTCACGTGCTTTCGCAACCCGAACTCACCCTGACCGCTCTTCTCCCGCAAATTCTGCCAAGAATAGCACAAGAGTGGAAAGCATGGGTGGAACGCGTAGATGAAATCGTAAATCGGCAAAGGGGCATGTTCGGACGTGATACCGTCTTGCAGTGGGAACGCACGCTGGACGAGTACGCCACCGCAAAAGGACCCGAGCAAGTTCAAATATTCCGGGAAATTAGGGATCAGTGGATAGCGAAGGTAGGATGGTTAGTTGGACGACACCTTCCGCAACAAATGGTTGAGTAGGAGATTTGACACAAAGCCGGACGTTTATCTCTTATCGTTTCTTCATTATGTTGCATTTACGGATATCATGTTCCTGGGGCTCTGCTTGCTTCACATTGTAATGACACCAACGCATTTGTCTAATTCTTTGACCTTTGTTTCTTACTCACTAAATCATGACATGCTGTGTACGCCGCTGTTATCTCTTCTTCCCTTGGCGCTGGCTCTCCCGCGAACGACGCGAATGACAATGGGCTGTCATGCCTGAGATCACATCGAAGCGTGTGGGTCATTGAGGAAGAGATCGTGCTTGCAGTTGGCGTGTTGTGCATTTGAGGGTGACATATCGTGTACGGCAGAATCATGCAATACAATATCGCCTTTTATATGCAACGTAGCATCCCCACGACGGAGCGAAGTACGTACTAAGAAGTAGTTGTAGCGGCCCCAGTGTCTGGCGCTGTGGTGATCCTAGGGTGGTTTGTCGCGACGTTGATAGAGTGGAGTCTTTGTCGGCGCAGTGGCCACAAATAGAAGCTTACTTCACGACGGAGATGTTTACGGTCAGGTGAAAGCTTACGGGTCGACCTAAGATTCCAGCTGTCGAAGCATGATGCTATGGAAGTACGGAAGTACATAGTGGCAGAGTTCCTACACATGTGTTCTCTGGATCAAATCTATCAAAGATTGCTGTAGGGTAACGTATGGGTGCAGTTTCACGGGGAGTGAATCGACGCTTAGTGATTGACTGTAATTTTAGGCAAGATGTAGATTTCCGAGGGCAAGCACAGCCATTGAAAACATTCGTTGAGAACCCTCGATTTCTTGGAAAGACCCTTGTGGAACCATTGTTTTGGTCTCCAGCTGCTATTCGACGGCAGATTAATGTTGGTGGACGACCACACTCCTTCCAGCATCAATTCTTGGCGATAACCATATTGGGAGACTTGCGTTCCTACTTCCCAGTTTGTTCCTGCTCAGGGGCTGTTTGGTCCTGTTTATTACGGAGGAATCTTATGTCATCCAAAAAATGAGGACACACCGCGCGGACGTGAACTTGAACTTGGACACAACGCGCCCATGAATGCAATTTCGCGTATTCAGTTTCCATAGCCAGAAACTCCTACCTGGTGGTACCCATGCTTCTCAAAGAATTCCCTGCAGGACAGTCACCGCGACACCCACCGCATTCTTCTCGTCGGCCGGAGTCGGGAGCGCGTCAACGGTGAGCGCGTCGATACCGAGGTGAGGGCCATTGTTCGCTCAATGGTGGGGGCTGTTGACGATATCGTCGACGTCTGCAGTCAGCCAAGACTGTCGCTTCTACAGCAAAAGCCATGCAATCTCTTGCGGGGACACCGACCTGAACCAAGTATTGCACTTAATCTAGCCTCAGTTGGCCGACCAGCGCACAGGGCCAGTTCCTCGTGGAGAAGTAGACAAACGAACTTTATGACACCGGAACAGGTCACAGACGACGACTTCTATCCGATATCCATCGCAGATTACTCGGATACTCAGGACGGACTTGGTTATTCTAGAGTCGGCGGTATCCCAATAGTTGATGACTTACCAAATACTAGATCATCACCCTCATCAATTACTCCCATGAGCGACTCTGCCACCTCGCTATATCGGAACCTTCTCCGTCTGCTCCATGATCCAATATACCCGCCGCAGCTGTCAGTGGCTCTGCATTACCATAATTCCCATCCTATTCGCATTCGATCAGCACGTTCCTACAATCTTCTCCTTGAGCTCGCCATTCGATCCACCTATTTCAGCATAGCCAGACGCTTATTCGCGGAAATGCGTACCTACAACATAAACGGTAACATCGAGACCCTGAAGTTGCACGTTCGGCTATTGGTCCTCACAGGCCATTGGTCCGCTGCTTGGGACATGGCTATTCGTTCTTCGCCCCACCAATACCCTCGCTCCCGCCTTGCCGGACTCGGCTCAGTAAAGCGGGGGAAGGAGATCGCTCTACCTCTCTGGCTCGAGCTATTTCGTTCCCGGAAACGAATTTCATCCAATCGACGTCAAACAGACTCGCAGCATGCCCTTTCTGAAGATCTAGCAGATTCGGTCGCCGATTCCAAAACTATCCAAGCTTCCCAATTCAGAAAGCTGATGACGACCTTTCCCAAACTCACACCCAAGGAATCTGCCAAGGTGCCAGTGCGAGTCATTTACCACATGACAATGACAATGCTACGCTTGGGGCAAAGAGGCTCCGCTCGGGAGGTTGTGGATACTTACCTGACAAGTCTGTCGCCAAATGCATCGTACCGACGATGGCGCGCGTGCCTTGATGTCGTCCATCTCTTCATACGCTTCACACCTACCTCACGAGGGCTCAAGAGACATCATGAGGCGCTCCAGTCATGCCAGGAGCTGTTAGATTGCCATTCTTCTCTCCGCGCTACATCGACAACTCTACACTTACTCCTGGGCACGTTGCACCGCACCCTGCATTGCGGGACAGCAGGATTCAAGCTTCTCCGTGCCTTCAAGTCAAAATGGGGCCCTCGTGTTGAGGACCGCAGGGTGAGATTGCGGGTTGCTTCGTACGCTATGAAGGAAGGTCGGCTGGATATAGTGAAGACGATGATTGACGCTGAAAAAGGTTCACGGGTTGTACACGGAGTCTGGCACACGCAGACGGAAGCGTTGGGGAGCAGTTCACGTGTGCCTACACGCCGGTGTCGAAGACGGGTGTTGCTGGCGGGCAGGGGCAAAGAAGAGGCAAAATGGAGGAAATTAATTTCCAAAGTGCGGAAGAAGCTAGAGGAGTGATGGATTGTCGAAGAGGATGAGAGTATGATGGCTTGTTCGTACCGCTTCCGCTGTAGCTGTTCATAAGAGGTTGAATGATCTGCGTTGTATTGTCAGTGTGTGCTCTCCCCTCGCATCGTCGACATCTGGTGAGCTCCCTCAGAGCCGTCGATCACCACATGCAACCCGGCCACCAGAGAGATGGCCTTGAGTGCTCCTCTGCTAAAATCGGTCCCAGCGCCTCGTGTCGAATTGCACCCGCCCCAATCGTGGTATTGCACTCACGAATTGCTGACTCTTGCTGACTGCGATCCCCGCCTCCTCATCGATCCAATAGACGCCTTAGATCTGTGCGTTATTCAATCGTCCCTTCGAGGCAACTCGGCCGGGCAGTCCACCAATGCCATACGATCAACTGTTACGTGTCTGTCAATAGCTCGCATGTCGTAAAACTTTGTCCAACATCAAAGCAATTAAGAAAATCACCCAAACATGTATACGATCGCATCTGAGTCTACAGGCAAGATCGCAAGAGTACTCGTTGGGCACATAACCCGATATGTCGTTGACAGCCTCTCAAATATAAAAGGTCCAAATGGCGAGCACGGATTAGCAGCGTACCGAGGTACTCCTTTTCAACCCCTCGCCCCCCATGTCTTCAAAGCACCCACAGCCTACCCCCGATCAATTTATTGCCCTCTCCTGCGCCAACGTCGGCGTCGGCCCCGGGGGGACTACATCCATGCTAGCGTAAGTCACCATTGATGGCCGCAGGAGGCACCTCCTAACGGCGCCTCTAGTCGGTGTTCCATAGTCGATTACAAAGGCAACACATTAATTGATTGCTATGTTTTGCCTACGATGCAAGTTAGTACCCCTTTTCAAGGACGCGTGAGACATAAATAACTCACCGTCTCGCCCTAGGTCTCCGACTACCGTACAGCCACTACAGGGATCGAAGCTCACCATCTGCAATCTGGTGAGTTTATTTGTTGGAGTCCACGATCGTAGTCCAGGCCTCCTAACGACGCTTGCCGCCGCATCAGGAAAAGCTATGCCCTTCAGCACCGTCCAGAAAACGGTCGCTAAATTCATCAAGGGGTAACCGACAAATCCTTGTAACGAGTAGTATCCATACTGACGAAGATGAATTCTCCAGAAAGATAATTGTCGGCCATTGCATATGGAACGACTTGTCTGGTAAGGCAACCTCGTTCTGATCCCAGCGGACCACCTTGTTAATAACGTCAATAGTCCTCGGCATACCACACCCAGCGGTAGCGACGCGCGATGTGTCCTTGTACATACCGTTCCGAAATGCTCTCCGCTCTCCGAACCAAGTCGTCGGCCTCCAAACATTGTGTTGGCATCTAATGTGCCGTCGCTGCCAAGATGGACAACAACACCCGGTCAGTCCATCAATGTCACTTGATCCCCCAACTAGTCGCTGACAGCGGTTTCGAATCTCAGCTCGAAAACGCTCGAGCAGCGCTAGACCTATATAGATCGTACTCTGGTGAATGGGAGGCTTCCATTTCTAAAGGGGACTGGCCTTCCGCGCTGCCGCCGAGCACTTTTTCTCGCTGCTACCTCTAAGCTCTAGCAGCCTCCCGATAGTCGATGCGCGTTAAGCGCATATGTATAAAGTATCCCCTCTATCTGTATCCCTACTCTCAAGGTTTCGAGATTTTTCGTCCGCTATGTTGTTTGTAAATATCTAGGTTCGATACGCATGTTGTAAATGTCCAATTATTCCCTTATGTGGAAGTTGTTCTCCAAGTACTTGCGGTTGGTCGGAAATTAGTGGCGTGTCTGCGAGCACATCAACACTAGGGACAATGAGGTTGAAGAACGGCTTACTTTCTCCGCCCCAAGGAATTTCATCGTGCCTTCGTAGACAAAGAATGCACACGCGTTGACTGGGAAGGCTCGCAGGAGACATGGACCTAACCCCCGATAGAATCCTGCAACCCCGCTCTCAGCGGATATGAGACGTGCAGTTCGCAAGAATGACGGCTTGACATCAAACACATCTGATTGGGTGAAAGTGGGGTATGGCTGAGGATATGGGTACGCCATCATGCGGCTGGGTGATGTGAGTTTAGAAGCCGGAAAACAATACAGTATGGATCCGGCCGCTCACTTTTTAATATTATCGGCGGGTATTGCCATGGCCCAGTAGGCAAACGCTCCCAAGCCACCCGACAAAAAATGAGCAGTACCTGTGCTGATCTGCACAATAAGCATACAAATTATATTTCGTTTCAATGGATAAGCCCTGACCTCGTACGGGGTGTCCTTCAAGCGACTGAAGCTTCGCATCAGTATCTGCGTGCGAACAGTTAGACACTGAACGACAGAGAGCGGATGATATACCTCAAAGGAAAGAAACATCCAAAAGAAATTACTTCTGAAGGCAAGACTGCCGGGAAGTCCTGTCCAGAGGCCAGCGACGCCCTGAGCTTTGTAAATTTTGTGTATACAGTCAATGGGTCCCTTGAATTGCCGTTCCGACGCGGAATTCTGTAGCTGTAACTGCAATTTGACTTGGAAGGGATAAGCACTCTACTCGAATTATGAAGTCGGGCGCGGTAGAATACCTTTGATAAGCTCCATCGGCGTGGCAACAAAAGCGCTAGATAATTTCAGCATCGACAAGGAGAACTTTTACGCACCATTTACATACCTAGTAACGCCGGCAAAGAGACCAGCAACCCCGTGGCCTAAGATGGTGAGGCGCTGCTCCTCGTGTCCGGGAGTAGGCTCGGTGAATCCACTTCGAATGAGGAGTAGCCGGTAGTTATGTAAAGAGCCCAGCAACACTGAGTCTATTGCTGTCCAACCGACTGCCGGCGGTGTTGCGCCCTTGTAGAGGGCCAAGATCCCCTGCGACAAGGGCATTAGTTATCATACCGCTCATTGGGGTGATGATAACGGCAAATACTTCATTCCTGACGAGCTTTCCCAGGCAATCAAGCGCATTACGATACGTCCCAGCTGGTGAGCATTGCAGGCGAGTCTTGATGGTGTCGAACCTGAAAGTGGTCGATGAGAAGACAAAAATACTAGGTTGGCAAATTAATAGGTGTCAGAGATATATGGGCCGATTTCTAAATTATTTACCGTTTTCATATACGAGAGCCTACCCGTGGCCAACAGCGACCTTAGTTTGTGGGTTAAAGGTGCATACAAACTATAGATTACAGGGTGCAAACCTTGGTCAATCCTAGAGAATTCGGGTCAGAGATAGAGAGCAGAGCGTCCACTTTCCTTCGCACCGCTTCCCATGCCAGCTAGAGCGCCGACGAGGCGGATTTGCCCATTTTGTTCTCCACTCGCGGCCATCCTTGATGGAGGTGATGTTCGCCTTGAAGCAAGCCGTAAGTGGTCACGGGACCGCCGCTCAGAAAGGGTTTATTTGACAAAAGCACGCTGACCAAACACCGGCCCAGTGAATGACATCCGTTATAGTGGCTGCCACGCCGACGATCATCCATGCCACCAACTGAATCCACGGAAGAAAAGCAATGTCGCATCTGCCTCGATGGCGTCGATGCAGAACCTGAGCTTGGTCGCCTCATTCGCCCTTGCTTGTGTCGTGGTTCAATAAGCGTATGTTACTGCCATTTAGTATGGACTCAGATGAGCCGACCTGATACACGCCTAGTACGTCCACGTCAAATGCCTGCAGCAATGGAGAAACACGTCCTCTTCAAGAACCGCATTCTTCTCTTGCCCACAATGTCATTATCAGTACCGATTCGCGAGAACACAGGCACTGGGCCTTGCTACCAACCCAAGTAGGTTACCCAGTGGTTTCAGTGGACGGGGGCTCGCTAAATATTATGCTAGTAATCGTCGGCTGCGTTTCTGCGATCCTATTCACAGTGATTGTTCTACTAGCCTCCTTCATAACCACGTTCTTCATGTCTGCGTTTGAAGAGCCGTCATATTACGGCTCTTCGTGGTTCTACTACTTCTCTCCATTCGACGCGACACAGGACCTCGTTCGAGCTGCTTTGCGTATTATCCAGGATGAAACTGGTGCTGATATTCTTCACGACGCACCTCATCGCGGTCCCCCTTTTGTCGACCCAGTAATGGCCTCACCCAGCATCATCAAGAGGTTCATTCGTAGATTCCTCCTTGGCCTTCCTATAGTCGGCGCTAGCTCTCTTGTCCATATGTTCCTGTCTGCTCCGTTCATTGGTCCCGTCCACTGGCTCGCTCGTTATCGAGGCAACCGTCGAAGGGATAACTCTCGGGACGTAGCCGCATTGATCATCGTAGGTTTACTAGTATTAGGGGCATTGAGGTATGTCTATCCCACAGGAATCATCAATCCTTTCATGCTAAGATGGCTTCCAGGGCTTTGTGGAAGGTGTATGGTTTGACTGAGTCACTGACGAAACGCATCCTACTTCGCGCAGAGGATGCTATCCTCGAAGTGAACTAGTTGTAACACGAACATCTGTATCACACAGGGTATTGCTAAATCTACCAATAATGCCTGAGCTGCCGTTTAATGTTCTCGTACAGTTTCCTGGTCTCCGCACGCGTAGGTTCGAGTTCAGCCATGTACTGATTGATGGCCAGATCAAGACGGCCGACTGGGAATTCTCCTCTTGAAACCAAAGTGGACTGTGGTCGTTTGGCTTCTTCAAGCCAGTCTGCAAACAGCACAGCAATTTCTGATGATATTGTCTGTACATTTGCTTGGTCGTGGAATGGGGGGACCTAGCCATGACCGTTCGTCAGCTGTTCGCTGAGATAGATGAAGGGCGCTCACTTGTGATTCGTACATTTCATGAAGGACGTCCCAGACTTCTTGGTAGGGGATTTTACATTGGAGGAGGAAGCGTGCTGCCCAACCATGTGGAAGACTATTTCTATGCTGCAGCGCGAACCGCACGATTAGCATGGCGATATGACCTAGGAAAAACTGTAAGATACTGGTAAGCGGGGACGAATGGAACAAGCTTACGAAGAGGGAAAGCGCTTTCTGATGGATAGAATCGTTGGCCTAGAGGTATGACCTTAGCGGATAATCTGTCTGCGAGCTCGACGGGTTCCCCTTCTTCGGCCAAAACTACAATTCATTTAGTACCAGAACATGGAGCAAGAACAAAACAAGCATACCTTCGTCAAATATTTGACTCCATACCGGCCGCACGACCGTCTCGTCCCTGTGCTCTGATACGTAGAAACACAGCAGCTTCATGACGGGCATATCGAAGGTAGCGGCATAATCTTGATACAGCTTGGTGATCTTTGTGTCAGAGGTAATATTCAGGACTTGAGAGGAGACAAGTACCTC
The DNA here is from genome assembly GCA_012980535.1 of Pleurotus pulmonarius. Taxonomy (NCBI): domain Eukaryota; kingdom Fungi; phylum Basidiomycota; class Agaricomycetes; order Agaricales; family Pleurotaceae; genus Pleurotus; species Pleurotus pulmonarius. The sequence continues at coordinate 2,039,863 of SJKF01000002.1, forward strand.
GGACATGGTGAAGAGACGCTTTGATAGCAACTGTATTCTCTCCCCGACTTCGGGATCATTCAAATGTGGTGTCAGAGTCGTGTACATTTCCAGCTGCACTTGCGCCACTTCAAGCTTTTCTTCCAAGTCAGTCAAAAAGGCAATAGCTGTCTCATGACGACCGTCGGACGAGATTGGATGTGACTTGGCATTACCAACCGCGAGTGTTAGATATTCGTATCTCGAGCTTAGACTCAAGTCGAACCTGCGGGAATGTCAACAGACATTGCACAAATACAGAGAAACCACTAACTCGGTAGATTCAGCCAGGGAAGCCAACACTTCTGCTGCTCGCAGGGGCTTTCCAGCTTTAACATAGAATTGCCAAAGCAGTTGATATTTTTGGACGGTCGCTGGGGGGCGTTTGAGGTGCGCTTCTAGGTAGAACGGTCGCAGCTAGAACAAGATTCAACAGTGAAATCAAATTTCCGACGGCAGTGCATACCTCTAACAAGTCGTCTACCATCCCGCGGTCAATGAACCAATCGTACAACGCCGAGTGGAAGATTTCGTCGTCACTAGCAAACGCTAGCTCGAATGCATGTGTCCGAACTGCTTCCTGATCCCGAGAATCGGCGGAGGCAGCGTGTTTCTCTTCAAACACTTGCAACGAGTCCAAGACAAGGTCGTAGCATCCGTGTCTAAGCTCGCAGATAGCTTTGTTTTCCTCAGTCGTTGCCGAGCCAGAGTACCACACGTCGAACGCAACGTTATTGGCATCCATAGCTTTTGCACATATCAACGGTAGTTCAATAGCGCCTAAAGAATCCCAACTTAATTTACGACCTTGTATATAGGTCATTCATTGCACGTACCCTTAGCGTATTGAAGTTGTTGGTAGTCCCCACATATCTCCCGAAGTTTTTCAAATTCAAGATTTCGAGCTCCCTTAGCGAACAGTCTGTCGGAAATGAATTGAACTAGAAGACGGGCGTTGGAATCGACGATACTTACCGCAGAGACTCGGCAAGCCAATTTTGCCGTTCTGTGGGACTTCTGGTCTCAACTGCTTTCCGAATGTTTTCTTTTGCCTACGTCGTCCTGAGTACTCACAAAGTTATGACTCAAGGGGATGTCCTACCTTGTAGAGCATCACGTCGTCGGTGCTGCAGAATGAACCGCATCGTTGCTGCAAAACTTCGCTGATGGTATCAACCTACAACGCGGGTCAGAGGGTTTCATCAAGATCAAAAGATCTCGTATACACTAATCTGCTGCCCAATCTGCTGGTCAATGATGACGTTCACCAAGGCCCTAGATGCGACGGTCCCGTGAGTAGTGGTTATCAAATCTTCGATCGTCAAAGACCGAATGAGTTGCTGGGTGTCAGGATCGCATCTAAAACCAAGGTTAGTAAAGGAAATAGCTTCACAAGCTTCCCGTAGCCTACAGCGAAATTAGCTCTCCGAGTTTGTAGTCATTTAGAAGCAGGATGAAAGCAAGGGCTTCAATCGAACGACCGAGTAGTTCCATTAGTTGCGCCACAGACCGTTGTTCGGCCTAGATGACTATGATTAGTAATGCAGAATGTTTTGTCGACAAGATCCTACCTTCCAAGCCTCTTGTTCGTTACCTGCTGCAGGACGGGCGCTGGCAGGTTCGCCAGGTGCGATGTGGAAAAGATGTAGGTTCTGGTTCAAAAATTCTCGAAGAGAATACAAGTTTTTCTGGATGTTTGTCAAAACATCTTCTGGGATGGAGAGTTGTTGGGAACCTGAAGGGCTACATTTGCCATGAGGAATGAACGACGAACAGAAAATACAATCCCTCTCACCCAGGTTTCGTCATTTCGACCTTCCATATAGGCCTTACTATCCGTGCGAAGTATAAGGCAAAGCCTTCTCGACGACCGCTATAGATAGCGGAACCTTGCGCGTCGCCACCTGAAAGAAGGCGTCGAATAGGTGTCAACGACCAAAACTATCAACATACCGTATACATGCCGTTCTGCCCACATCGGGCGCTCGCCGAAGTCGTAGAAAGCTTGCTTTGCTACGGTCGCAATGTCGATGTTAGTGATATTCATGGGACTAGTGACTGAGTCCGGCATGTCGAAGAATGTATTTCCACAGGCCAGACCCAGGAGCATAGCACATGTCTGATCTCGACCGAAGCTAGAAAGAGTGACTGTCTGTGAACACGATTTCTTACGCAGGATAGTTCTTTACCTGTCTCTAAACTCTATGATCGGCTGGGGATTGCTTTCTGACTGATACTCTTCGATAACAGCTCGCAGATAGTCCACTGCACGTCTCTTAATTAAGAACGTTAAACCCACGTTCGTAAGAATCATAAATTGATGAGGTGGAGAGCAAAATTGATGTGCCAGTTCGTTCACTACAGTGGGTGAACCAGGACCAGAGGACGGTGAAGACCTGGGCACAGGGGCCATAGCCCAAGTACGACCCGGTATTGAAAGCAAGGTAGCGTACTCTGCCAGCGGCATCTGGTGGACACCGGGGTTGGGAGCAAATGAGGGTTGCTGTACTTGGGGTTGCAAGTTTACTTGACCAAGACTACCTATTCTAGTCAAGTCGGGGGACAGGCAAAGTAGGAAGTCCGTCCCGTCTGTATCTCCTTGTTGAGATGCTAGCGTCAAGCCCTGCGAGTAACACGAGCTTTCGATGCTAGTCATGATGAAAGGTTGGGTGGTCGGCTGTTGTGATTGGGGCGCGCCATATGACGGAACCGGCGGCCTGTTGGCTGCGTTCATGATGTCCGGATGGAGGAGATTTGTAGGAGGAAGTCTGATGTGGGTGAGCTGGAGAGCCCGTAAACCTGGCGCCGAGCTGGTGCTAGGACCATAGCCGTATGTCATGGTGGGAGAAAAATATAAACGGACACCGTTCGCAGTGATTGCGAGTAGCTGTAGGCCAGTTCGGGATTCAGATACCTCGATGGGATGGAGGGCGATGATCTGGAAGTTTTGTGGGGTCAGGGCAGGCGATCCAGGCGCCTTGTCGGCGGCAGCCTTGTACAGGCCCGACAGTGTTTGCATATGCTGGATGGCTTTGTCTCCGTTTGGTTTGTAAACAGAGATGTTGTTCTTGGACGTTAATGTGTAGAAACAATCCCTAGAGGTATCGGAGACGACGGTGGTGATACGGCCTGGAGTATTCTAAGTACGAACATGTTGCGACGAGTTACGCGACGCTCACCATCCATGCCCGAGGACGAGAATTTAGGTAGCAGACTCTGCATGCCACTTACTGAATGGTTGATGAGCTGTATCCGCTTGCCAAACCACGATTCCTTTTCCTGGTAATGTAGTTCGTATAAATTACCATCTTGAGCCCCACACATGAATATCCGCCCGTCGCGTGTCCCACAGACCGAGGTCATTTCTATCTCGGTTGGGACAGAAAGGTCGGTTGCGTAAAGTTTGATGTCTTTGTGAGCTCGGTTGTTGGGCCCGGACGATGTTTCGAAGGAGAGAGCGATTAAGAGGACGGATATTGGGGTGCAGATGACGAGGATGTGTGATATTTCGTCGATGAACAACCCGGGTTTTGGTTTCACAAGGGCAACATGCGTAATGATGTCTGGTTGGTCCACGAAGGAACTGATTTCCTGCCTAGAAATGTGATCTAAATACCAGCTTAAATGAACTGTAGGTGCCTGCGCACCCTTCCACATAGTCCCACAGAAATAACTTATGGTCAATGGATATCCACACACGTTCAATCTCGGGAATTAGACCCATATGAGACGTGACATTGGTGCCTAAGGACTGTTAGCAGTGACTCACGAAGAAATGTCGCTTCCTCACTGTTATAAAACTGGAACAAGCCCTCAGGAATACCAACGAGCCGTCTCTTCTGAAAAGGCACTCGGTAATCGTCGGGATACACGCTATACAGGGCCGACGCAGCGCCTCCGGCTAAGACACAATAAATCAACAAGTTGGCGTAGTAGGTTGCTTTGACCTACGCGTCGCTAGAAGGTCGCCCAGGTCGGGTACAATCTGTGCATCCTTCTTAAATTGGTCGGACAAGACAGCTGAGGCGAGCTGTAACGAAGATATGTCGGCCTGCGCCTGCTTCGGTTGTAGTGGCTTTGCGTCCAAACTCGACGGCAGCTTGTTTGCAGGGAGGTCGGGAGGGAGAGATGCCATGAGTCGACGCTCGGACGATGTTCTTCACAACGGGCGCTTGAAGTTGGGCACAGACGCGCTTGAAACTTTACAACACGTGTTCCGTTATGTAAGCGATTCACTCTCTTCAAGGACGCGACGCGACTCTCCCTTACCTTCTACGCGAATATTGGTTGCTCACGCGTTTTAAGACATTTGACACCCCGTTATGCCCAAACGACGCGCGCAGGACTCAGACGATGAGGTTGATGGTCCCTCTGCGGCAGGAACTCCCGTCTCAAAGCGACCTCGTCCCGACGCTGAGGCCCCCAAACCATCCCAGGGCCGACGCAAGAACAAGGGCAAGGCCAAGCAAGCAGAAGAAATTGACGATGATACTGACGAGAGCGATGACGAAGAAAGAGGCGATCAAGATATCAAGGAGGAAGAGGAACAACAGTTCGAACAGGGCTACGAGGATATCATCCGTGCCCACATCGAAGCGAAGCGCAAAGTACAGGGGGTAAGCTTTCTGTAGATCCTGACTGCTTCAACCACTTATGCTATTCTTCAGGGTGTCGCAGAACATGGGATCATCGAATCCATCGAAATGCACCAGTTCATGTGCCACAAATATCTCACTTTCGACTTTGGTCCCCAGATCAACTTTATCATTGGTGAGGATCTACTTAAACAATCACTGAAACACCTTTTACAAACGTCTTTCACAGGTCATAACGGAAGTAAGTGCTTGATTCTGGCAATTATAGTTTAAACCCCTAAACGTGGATAGGTGGCAAGAGTGCGGTCCTCTCAGCAATTACCGTTGCGCTTGGGGGAAAGACTACTTCTACTGGCCGAGGGAGTGGCCTCAAGTCATTCATCCGCGAGGGCCAGTCGTGAGTCGCACATATTGTCTATTGATTTGGTTTACCCATTTTTGTAGGCAATCAGAAGTAACGATCACTATCAAGAATCAAGGCGAAGAAGCATATAAGCCTCAAGAGTATGGTAAATCAATTATCATTACGCGAAGGTTCTCCAAAGAAGGCTCGTCGACTTGGAAGATTAAGTCTAAGGACGGCCGTACAATCTCGACCAAGAAAGAGGAGCTTGCTGCAATTTGTGACCATATGAATATTCAAGTCGACAATCCCATGAACGTCCTTACTCAGGACGCAGCTCGACAATTCCTTTCTGCTTCTCATCCTAACGACAAGTATAAAGTTGGTACCCAGTGTTGCGTTTCCCCCCTGATCCTGATCAAAAGCATTCTAGTTCTTCCTCAAAGGGACCCAATTATCCCAACTTTCCGAAGAATACGAACTTTGCTTCGACAATATCAAGGCGACTAGCAGGGTTCTCAATCAGAAGAAGGAAGCCCTTCCTGATCTACGCGCCGAGTTCCGTGAAGCAACGCGCCGATTTGAGGAAGCTGCGAAGGCAAGAGAGTTGAAGAAGAAACAGGACGAGCTGAAGAAAGAACTTGCTTGGGCGCATGTGAAAACCAAAGAATTGGAGATGGAGAAGCAAATGAGGGATACAGCCAAGCTAGCCAAAGGTGTTCCAAAGCTTCAAGAACTTGTTGATGAGGCCGAGGTAGGCTCATTGTAGTGGCTCTGTCGCGGCCAAATGCTTACCCAGATCACAGGCGAAATTCCAATCGGCCACTGAGGAGGTGGCGCGATATGAAAGCGAATTCAAGGATCTAGGTGATATAGGCCATCTCAATGACCGAAAGAAAGAGCTACAAGATCAAATCCGGGCCAATAAGAATAAGCTGACTGACTTCAGGGTCCGTTGTTTCCAGTCATCTATCTATTCACGACTCATAACCACTGTATTCAGAACGACGAGAAGCAGATCGACTCCTCTGTTAAGGGAATCAACCGCCAAATCGAGGAATACACCCAACAGATAGCCATCGAGACTCGGAAGCTTGAAGTAGATACACAGGCAAAGCGCGAAGAAGCCCAGCAACGATTGCAGGCCGCCAGAGATGCAGTCACCGCTGCTGAAACCCTCCTTGCTGAACATCAGGAACAACACCGTGACGCCCAACAACGAGTCAACGAGTTTAGAGCCCAAGGCATCGACGTCGAGACGAAGCTGGCGGCTACTCATGGGCGTATTACGGAGTTCCAGGAACTGATTTCGCACTGTCAGAAGCAAGTCAGCGACGAGTTATCTGCCTTTGGTAAGAATATGGATGCCGTTAGAACACAAGTGAAAAAGATGGCATGGCATGGGGACTTACCGCTCGGCCCCCTTGGAGTCGGTGTCAAAATTCGCGAGGAACACAGATGGGCCGATGATGTGCTTCGTGCCCAACTCGGTAGTTTATTGGTTGCCTGGGCGGTCACCGACGCCAGAGATATGCCGGCGTTGAAGAAACTGCTTCGCGATAGTGGCAAGTAAGTAAACTAAGTTCCTGATGGCTTACCCTTATTTATCTTCACCATTCCTCATCTTAGCGGGACCGTCAACGTCATCATTTTTGAGAAGGATCTCTTTGACTACTCTCAGGGCGAACCCGCGGAGGGTATGTTAACGGTGCTCCGCGCGCTTGAGGTACGTCTCCAAGACTTGAATATTTTGTTTATCACTGACCAGACCCGGCAGATTCCCGACCCTTACGTCTTGCGCATCCTAATTAATCAAGCCATGATTGAGCGTGTATTCCTGGCTCGTAAATATAAGGATGCTGATGAAATGTGCAAATCTTCTCGCCAAGGGGGGGTAGCCTGGACCGCGGATGGCCTACGGGTGAACGTCTTTGGGTACGTATTCAGTTGTCCAATGGCAACTCCCCTAGAACTTGCTTCCACAGTGGCGGAGGTGGTCAAACCACACAATTGCATACGCTTAGGGGTGGTGACCCAATGAATCTCCTGCTTCGCGCGCGAGATGTTGCTGTTGATACTCAGTAAGTGCACCTTGCAATGGGTTTCTCGGTGCCGATCAACATGACTAGACGGTACCGTCAAGAGCTCAGCAAGCATGAAGAGGAACATATCCATCTGACGGCTGAAAAGAACCAACTCAAGGCACAATATGGCGCGGCGCGGCGTGAGCTTGACCAAATCATGGTAAGTCGCCTCTGGATAATTGCGCACGCCCATGAACTTACGTTCTCTAGGCCGCGGAGCGCAAGGCCGATACGGAGGCACGTCAGGCTAAGGTAATCGTAGACAATCTCTTGCAAGCGCAGAATGACGATCTCCCTGCCAATGTTGCTTCTTTGGAAGCGGCCAAGCGTGTACGCCCCGACCCTTCTTCTGTATATCAGACGACTCAACATCCTGTTATATAGGAAGCTGAAGCTGAGAAGGAGACCATATTGGCCCAGTACACTGAATTGACCAAGCAAAAGAGCAAGGTCGACGAAGCTCAGAAACCTCTCATGGTCGAGTTTAACAGAATCAGGGACGAAATATCGGATTTCGACCGAAAGGGGGATGCGATTCGCGTGCGTCCAAGTTCGTTAGTTCCATTCTTCCCGTCCAACTCACTTTCCTCTAGAACAAGATTGAGAATGCAGTGACTTTGCGTATGAAGGCCCAGAGTGACAAGAACCATTACCAGGCCAAGCTCCAAGCCGAGCAACGGAAGGTCGATGAAGCAGAAGCCCAAGTCAAGGTTCTGACAGAAGAGTTCATCGTACGTCTGCTGCCACACACCTCATACTGGCTCACGGACCAATGATATTGTTAGAATTGGACCGCACGAGCGGAAGAATACTGCGAGCGCGTAGAGAATCCCCGGAAGCCAGACGACATTCAGAAATCCATTAACGCCGTAGAACAGGCCTTGAAAGATCGTGAAAGGAAGTGAGTCTTGGTCTTGCTTCTGTTGCATGGTCGAGATTAAAAGTTTGGTCAATAGACAGGGTTCTTCAGTAGAGGAATTGACCATCCAAGTGAACAAGGCGAAAGCCAAGTTAGACCTTGTGGAAAGGGACTTGAAATCCATGGCTCTCTTAAACAAGGTATGCCCCCCATTCCGTCTTGCCTTATTCTAAATATTTACGTGGAGCCACAGACCCTGCGACACTCCCTATTTATCCGTTTATCCAAATGGCAGGAATTCCGTCGACATATCGCCCTGCGCTGCAAGCTTGTCTTCCAGTATAACCTCTCTCATCGTGGTTATTTTGGCAAGGTGCTATTTGATCATGCCAACGGCACCCTCCAGCTCAAGGTTTACTCCATCTGAGTAGTCAACGGGAACGCCTTTTTAACTATGATTTTACAGGTTCAAACAGACGACATGGCTGGTACGCAGGGGGCGCAAGACAAGGACCCACGTTCTCTCAGCGGTGGCGAAAAGTCGTTCTCCACCATCTGTTTGCTGTTGTCTCTTTGGGAATCAATCGGTTGCCCATTACGCTGCCTAGGTACGCCATCCAACTTTCTGAGTTCGAACCGTATTTACTGAGCTGGATTGATTAGATGAGTTCGATGTATTCATGGATGCCGTGAACCGTCGTATCAGCATGAAGATGATGGTACGGCTCTCCGTCTGTAGACTCCACAGTTCCAAATGACGAAGCGTTCTTGCTTCTAGATTGAGACGGCCAACTCGTCCGACAAGAAGCAGTACATTCTTATCACTCCTCAGGATATGACGAACGTCCAACTCGGTCCCACTGTCGTGGTCAATAGGATGCCCGATCCTGAACGCGGCCAAGGTCAGTCCAAGTCCATGTGTTAGAAGTATTGTTGCTAAACGTAGTCGTTCTCGTAAACTTCCAGTTTCTCAAGCTTAGCGAAGCAGTCGATATCTCAAAGCACATTATTCAGATTATAATCGACCTACGAAGCCACTTATTGTAGTATATTAGTTTCAATGAAATATGGATATCATCTAACTCCAACCTCGGACTCGCGAGAACATAGCTAAGAGGGTTCGACGAAATATATCCCGATGCATAGCAAATCTTGTCAACATAAGACTCCACCGCTGATAATCTGATCCCCAAAAGCGGGGATACGCACTCACCGTCGCACACACTCCGCATCGTGCATCGTGCACTGAACTCCATCATCACCTTCCTTCATTCCGCCCTGGATTCATTGTTCAAATCTGTTATCGTTCCAAATTTACACCTACTCCATCTGTAGATTTAAATGGGATGTAAGTACAACGTAGTGGTCACCATCAAGCTACTCGGTTCGTGCTCCACACATCGATAATGAAAACGTACAACGTATCAATTCCACGCTTCAGGAGATACCGTTTTCCCGATGGCTATGTGGGCAGGCTTTCACACCCTGTGTCCGCCACAGTGATAGAGGGATCAAATCTGGGAGTTGTCGAGTTACTTCAACAACCGACAGCCGACATGCGACTGACCGCCATCACCGGACCAATCCCCCAGCGTCCCCACTGTTTCTATATTGCTTGCGTACAACTTCCGTATCGTCACAATAAATTATGTATCACCGTATAAACAACTATCGCATCATATTGGTATAGAAGGATAGACAAATGAGCGTGGTACTCGACATTCTCCTGGTCAACCATCTTCGAAGGGTGCAGCACGTAAATTTAAAAATGTTCCTGAAGAAACGGAGAGATTAGTGGCTGGGCGAAAGATATGTCAGAAAAATGGATGCTCACCTTCGCAAATTTAAAGTCAACAGTCGGTCCAGAGTTCTTGACAGTCGCTTCCTTGATGGCCTTCGCAAGAATGCTCGGTCCACAGAAGTAAGTCTACAAAAAGTGCGCGTCAGCCACGTACTACCCGAGGGCCAGCGACGGACAACTTACCCCAACTTTGGTCTTTAGCTGAGACTTGCTTCCCGCGATGTATTGTCCACTTTCGATAGCCTGTCTCATTTGTCCGTAGATAGACATCCAGTCCGGACGTCCAAACATAGTGCGGCTGCGCAACAGAGTGAGGGGATCGTACTCAGCGCCCGCATCGTTGACGGCAATGTTCCAAAGCATGTCTTCACCGATCTTCTGTGTCAGATAGATGTTAATCCGGAGGAAGTTAGCTGTAACATAAAGATATCAGCTCAGTTGGCAACGACAGGTACACGGGTGACACTCACGATCGGCCTGGGCAGCCTCGACCTCCTGCAGCAGACTTTGGAACCAACCAAACGAGGGGGCGTCTCGGCAAACCCAGAAGAACTCGACTCGGCGGAGGGTGCCTAGATTGCCTCGTTTCTGGCGATACCAGATATGCTTGAGGATCGAGGCGAACGGAGTGACACCTAAAGGTCACACACAATCAGCACGGCTTGATCTGGCGTTTCCATGCGAACAACACTCACCGATACCAGCACCGATGAGGACGGCGACTTCACAGTCGAAGACGTCTTCTGCCGGGGCACCGTAGGGACCGTCAAGGCGGACGGCGGGGAGGGCACGGGAGCCAGCACCAGATTCTATCTCGACGAAGTCACCACGAGTAGCACCGTAGGTTTGTTCCTTCTCAGAACCCTTCATCGCTGCCTGAGTCATGGAAGCGACGACTTGTGGGCCAACACCGAGGCGATCACCGAGAGCCCTCGTCCAGTCACCGACTTGGCGAATGTGAATGGAGACGTAAGGATCTTCCGGAGCCGATGTGATGGTAAACTACCCTGAATGAGCATGGGGAGTTACATTGCCGCAACGCTCCAACTTACCGGATGCCATTGCCAGCCCGAGATCTCCGGGACCATGATGAAGAGCCATTGGCCTGCGGTGTACTTGAAGCTGGGCTTTACGATGCGGAGTTCCATTGCGCCTAACGTGCAAGGTCTCAAGTTACTCAAAAAAGGGGATTATGGCCAAAAACGTACCACTGGGATGAACGAGAACCTTGGAAAGTCTGGTTGCTCGGCGAGCACGGTACTCCCTCCACATACGCTCTCCGAAATACAAGATACCAGGCCAAATGGTGTATCTCCAACTTTCATACCCGAGACAGTTCTTAGTCGTGTAGAAGGGGAAAACGTTGCTGTAGCTCGGCTCGACGGAATCTCTGACGAAACATCCAGTAGCGTGCGTGTAGAGACCGATCATGAAAAAGAATGCGAGATGATGTGTGTACCAGAATGCCTCGAAGCATTGGTTGCGTATCTTGTGATGAGCGGTGGTATACATCAAGAGCATGATGAGGAGCATGAAGTGACCGGTAATTCCGCCGGCCTGCTTGTAGTGAATATCCTGGGCAGTTTCTTTGCGGACCTCTGCAAGCCGGGATCAAAGGGACGTCAATTTCGCCCACTGACCTCACTTCTTTTACTACTCACGGGTGCGTTCTACGTTGATGAAATTCACGTAGTGGGCCGTTGTGTGAACCATAGCCCAGAATGCCATTGAATAAGCCACTTGACGATGGAACCAGATGTTCTCATCGGCTGGGAAGAGCCATGTCAGCTTCGGGCGGACGACACGGATGATGTTGCGCAACATCGGGATGAGAATTAAGCCTCCATCGAAAGCAAGGGCGAGACCTGCGCCGCGAGATGTCCACACTGAGAATCCGAGGCCATTGAGGGGCCCGAGCCGAGCGTTGGTGTACTAGAAGCGCAAAGATGAGACCCCTCTGTTGCTTGAGAACAACGCAGTTCACTCACTTGACTGTACCAGCCATACCCAAAGAAGAAAAAGTGAAGACCGTAGAAAATAACGTTGAAAGCGAGCCTCCTAGGAACAAGGAATTCCGCGTGAAACCAGCTCTTGAAGCCCATGATGCTGGGGAGGGTTGTCTATGATAGTTGGTGGATAATAATGTGAACCTGACCCAGCAGGGAGCAAATAATATGGTAGCAAAGGAAGGGAAGGGGGGAGGGGAGGAGGAGGAGATGGTGGGAGGCAAGTAAATGAGACAAGGCAAGAAATGATGAGTGCCACTCGCTCGGGCTGTGACCATGACAATCACAACGCCAAATCAACCGACTCTCACTGATCTCATCAGTCACCAGCCCAGAACCTTGGGTATACTCTATAGCGGCCAAGGTACAAAATCGAAACAAATCTATACTGCAAGGCTATCAATCTTCGTAGCGATACGCAACCATGGCCTCAATCCGGTGAACATCAGTGCTAAAACTCCTCATCTTCACTTGCTGGCTTTTGCTCGCTTCAATCGCAAGCGGGTCCGTGTCCATCCATTCGCCAGCTGGAATGTCGGCTGACTCGGAGGTGTACGCGAGAATATTGAACACCGTCGGTTCGTGGATCACGGGGAGGTAAGTGACCATGGATATAATCTGCTTCAGGATGGCCCGTATTTCGGATTGAATTTCTGCTTCCGGCTTCGGGGGCTGCCTGAGAAACGATACCGCATCAATCAGAACGCATGGGTCGCGGCGGAGTTGGTAGACTTACGGTTCTGTCGAATTGGCTGGCGGTTCGACAAGCTTGATGTCAAACACCCAACGTTCAAGGGGTGTTCGTGTATCTTTGGATATGATGGCGAGCACCAGTTGCGTGACGGAGCCTGTAAGCAGCCATTCTACCGCCCCATGGAGCATGGTCAGTCCCCGAAGATCAGCAATGGTTGATGGACTGACTTTGCACCTGGAGTAGAATACTATGGGCGGCATCAGTATGATGGAAATGTCTCATATTCTGAAACACACCGTTCGAGATAATTCTCCAAGGCAAGGTCCTGGGTGACCAAGACCGTCTGCCCGTACTTCTTCACCATATGGAAATCATCTGAAGGGTAAACCTCGCGCTGGAACAAGATTCTAAGACAAGTGGCGTGAATACGAGCTCCAGAAATCTGAAAACAAAGGCTGTAGCTCACGTATTGACTGCATATTTGAAGAACTCTGTGACAAGAGCCGTTGAGCCTTTGAGAGTGATGGCTTGTCGATTCGCTTGCTTTGAGGCCATGAGGGTAACTGGTCGACAGTGCTCGTGTTCTGCTCCGGGCGCTTCTTATCGAAGGCGCGTCGTGCATATTGATCACGTGTTCGATACCAGGTCTCTCCCTCACTGTCAGTGTCAGTGCATGTCGGCCCAAGCTGGTACGCCTGTCGCGGCATCGCAGTCTCCAGCTGCGTCTCCAGCAGATGCTCCTCCTCAAGACTCCTTGTCTCAAAATGCTTCCCAAGTCGACCGTGTAATCCTAGAATACTTGCGAACTCGAGGACATACTACCGCCGAAAGGGCTCTCCTAGAGTCTCTCGATGGTTCTTCTCCAGACAGTACCTCTAAAGACACAGATAATATATCTGCCGAGGATCTCATTAAGAAACTTGCTGTATACGTTCAAAAACCATCGCGACCGGGCGAAAATGTGCTCAAGGACTCGAACAGTGTCTTGCAAGGGCTCAGTGCCATGGGCAATCCGTCCAATATACACAACCTGATTGCAAGCATCGGTGCTGTAGGCGCGGAAGAAGTCCTCTCGCTTGACCCCACCGACAAGCAGGAGGGCTTCAGGGAACTGGAGTCTTGGGTTGACGGCTCACTAGACATGTACCGCGTATGTGCGATTCAGATCACGAACTGCAATTACATTTTGATAACAACCGAACAGCCCGAGTTTCGGCCTATACTATTTCCTATATTCTGCCACTTCTATCTAGATCTTATCCAACATGGCTTCAAGGAAGCTGGTATGTCAGGCTCTGGCTTCCCCATTGTAAAGCCGTCGTGACATGCATCATAACAGCAATTAAATTTCGTGATACATTTGCACCATCTATTTCCTTAGCACATCATACCACGCTCCATCACTTATCCACCCTACAACTCCCAGCACACGCCCAGAACGACGAACTAGCCCAGCGTTTCCGCAATGAGAAGTATGTTGTCAAAATGAGCCGGTCTGGCTTCAACCTTCTCGTAGGTTGGCTGACCGAGGGAATGGGTGGTGAAGCTCTTGGGACCGGTGCGGGCTTTTCTGGTGAGGGCGGGAAACGTGGCCGTGCAGCGGTCATGCGAGTAGTAAACAATCATCTGCGGTTTGACGGTAAGAAGCCTATGTCATCGTTGCAAGTGGCCACATTCTCATGATCCTAAGCTAGTCACGGCTACCAGCTCTGCCTCGGTGTCTGCCAACACTTGGGAAGAGAATACCGGATTGTTATCTTCGTTGATACCACAGGCTGCTGGAGCGACAACAAGTATTTCAGATCCTTCGGCTTTCAACGCTTCCAAAGGCGATATCAAACTGGGACCTGCTCCAATAGCACCTGAACTCCGTGCTGAGGCCGAGCGGGTGCTGCACGAACAGGCTATGGTAGATCGCGATCCTAATGCTACATACGATCTCAACTTTGCTCGTCCGCCTTTATTCCCTGGAATGATAGCACCGACGGAAAACGACCTTCTTCCTCATCCCCCCAACTTCAAAACGACCGACATCGAACGCGAAGTCGAGAAAGTCCATGACGCAAAGAAGCGCATACGTCTCGACCCACCCGTCTTGCACAACCTCGACCCAGGCTCCCCTCAAGCCGCAGCCGCTCGCTCCCGAGCCCTCCCCAGCATCTGTGCGTACACACTCCATGATGTCGCTGAAGGGTAAGTCATGATGCACCCGTAGAGAATAATGGTGCTCACAGCCCGCGTCTAGGTCACCATGCTGTACCTTTTCGGCTGATACCTCGTTGTTCGCCGCTGGCTTTGCGGAAAGTTATATCAGAATATGGAATCTCAAGGGCGAGAAACTCAAAGGTTTACGGAGCGATTTCCAGAGTAGCGCCATCAAAGACAGTCAGTACGAGCTTTTGTCCTTGGCATTCGTCCCTAATTGCGTACGATAGTGACTTCGCTTCGCAAGATACGCGAAAAGAAAGCGAGCACGACTCGTAAGCTCATCGGCCATAGCGGCCCAGTGTACTCCTTGGCCTTCGACCCCATCAACGGGTCTGCTGCACCTCCGAAGCACCTCCTCTCCGCGTCCGCCGACACCACGGTCAGACTATGGTCAATGGACACGCTCACCAATGTGGTTGCTTATCGGGGTCACCAAAATCCTGTCTGGGATGTGAAGTGGAATCCGATGGGCGTGTATTTTGCCACGGCTAGCAGGGATCGTACGGCAAGGCTTTGGAGCACGGACCGCACGACCTGTTTGCGAGTATACGCGGGCCATCTGAGCGATGTGGATGTGCGTTTTCTTTCTTTCTTTTCGTCCACTGAGGTCTCATCACTAGTCAGTGTTTGCAATTTCATCCGAACTCGCTATACCTAGCGACCGGTTCCAGCGACTGGACAGCGAGGCTGTGGGATGTCCAGCGTGGGGCGTGCATGAGAGTTTTTATCGGGCACCAGGGTGCTATCACATCTCTTGCAATGAGTCCAGATGGTCGCTTCCTAGCCAGCGCAGGTAAATCAGCAAACATAATTCCCTCTTCAGCCGCTGAATCGCAACACTTCATCTAGGCGAAGACCTCGCCATCAACCTGTGGGATCTTGGATCTGGGAAACGTATAAAGAAGATGACTGGCCATACATCGTCGATATATTCGTTAGCATTCAGTGCAGAGTCGTCACTACTCGTATCTGGCGGAGCGGATTGGACGGTTAGATGTTGGGATGTCACGTCCAAGCCTGGTGGGCCTAAAGGCAACGAGATCAACGGATCAACGACGTTCTCGGCGACTTCCAATGGATACCCATACCCAGAAGAGGGTCAGGAAACGTATGTCATCCCATTTGATATTCAGCATAGAAGAGCTCATCCGTGTGTTCTAGCCCTGACCTGATCGCAACGTTCCCAACCAAACGAACGCCGATCACCAATGTTCAATTTACACCCAGGAATCTTTGTTTAGTCGGTGGGGTGTATACCCCGCCTGATGTACGATGATTCAACCGCGAGCGATTCCTGCTTTGACTTTTCCGATCTTCGTGTCTGACTAATCTGGATCGCATTGTACGTCGCTGTATCATTCCTGTACATGAATAACCACATGCTGTCTATGATTGATTCGCCCTTGTGGGGCCTACGGAGAACTCAATAGGTCGTTCCATGGGTCATACTCAAGGCCTTTCTCCTTCCAGCTGTCTTGAGAGGAGGACGAAGCCTCGCCTGGGTGACTGGATTGCCCGTGGGAGGTGGTGGGAGTCGAGGGACCTCCCAAATTGGCAGCATGGTCGTCCACAACTGATGAACCCCGTGAGTCGACATGCAACTAGTACGAGAGGGAATGATCTACCTGTTTCTTCATCGGCAGAGGAGTGAGCAGGAGCAGCATGAGACTGAGAAAATCCTTGAGAACTGGAGAAGAAGTTGCTAGTCGTAGAATCGGAGTCTAAGGACGAAGCAGACGCTTGCGAGGAGGGGAAATAGTCGCTGGTCGTTGAATCGGAGCCCTGGGACGAAGCTAATTCTTGAGAGCAGGAGAAAGGGTCGCTCGTCGTAGAATCAGACTCTTGGGTTGAGGAAGGCTGGTAAGCAGTATCTGATGATTCAGAGCCTTGAGAACTGAATAAAGAAGAGCCGATAGATTCTTGAGTCAGCGGCTGATAGTCGTCATCCTCTGCGTCTCTCTAGAGAAACATTGAGCCGATGCAAAGGGTCTGAGTTGGTAATAGACGGACCTTTTCTTCGTATTCTTCTACTCTTTGATCGTCGGCACGGATACCTTCAAGGAGAGCGTACTCCTCGTCGGAGGACTGAGACGATAGGGGGATCTTTAAGTCAGACATTGGGTCTTTGGCAAGTTGAGAGATGGGGGACGTAACCTGATGTTTATATCCTTTCCATGTACCCTGTGGCTCAAAGAACGGTCTTTGATCTTTGCTACTAAAAGACTTTGCAAAGGCTTCTTTGAAGTCGAATGGGCCACTGGGAGGACCGTTGCCCGAGCCCCTGACCCTCGGTGATCGACCATCACGTGGGCCAATTAAGGTCCTGGACCGAGTGCATCCACAAATACGCTCGACTTGAACTTCTTCATCCTCTGGACTTGCTCCTTCGACGAGAATCCTTAGTCGACGAGCGAATTTACTTCATCTCTTCTGCACGCGGTACGCTCCATGTCCCGCGCTATTCAATGTCGTGCATTTCTGATTCCTTGCCCTGTTACCTGTACTTGCCAGATGGACGAAGGTATGGATGTGGATGGTGGATTGGACGTGGTGGCCATGCCACAAGAGATTCCAATCCGGACAATAAACTCGAGCAGTATCGTTGAGAACTTGGGTCAGCTTCGAAGCGTATACCCTGGATATGTTCACTGAGGTTGCAGTAGCCCCCATGCCACCGACATCATCCCCACGCGACACCTTCCGGGACATCCAGGTTAAAGTGCATATCAGACGGCCAGAGAGGGACTCTTGGGTGTATCTCGGACGTGGGGTCGTGACCCAAGAAGTCAGTGGGCATTCGTCTCGTGTCGGTGAGTCAATCAGTGTTCATTCGAACAGCGGATGGTGTTCTGATCCATTTCGACGTTCAGTGGTCCGTGGCTCGACCGGAAAAGTGATAGCCATATTCAGCGAGGTAAGTACTCCCAAATACAGGCGAGCGGCCTAACTCAGTCTCGCTATTGAAGGGTTCCGACCTTCAAGCGGAGAAACGAGGCAACTTCGTGGTTGTTGGCTGTGTGGAAGGCTCACGAGTGGTATCTTGGTCATTAAATGTGAGTTCACGTAGTTGAACTTCAATTTTACACGGGCCATAATGTGCGGACTTGCCAGGCCTTGAATAACGCAGAGACACTGCGCCTGCTCGCCAGCATCGAGCTAGCTTGTTACAAATGCAAACAGGCAATCGCTGATCCTAGGCTGCACAACAAAGCGCGGCGAAGGATAGAAAGAGTCATCAAGGACGACAGACGGCGGAGACATCGCCGTCGTAAGGAGCAGGAGGCCATGATAGATGCGTTTGCAAAGCAGACACTCAGCACCGAGTTGCCGATAGACGATGTACCACCACCCCCGCCTGAGTAATGTTATGTCGTATCCCCTTCTTATGCTGCTTTCAGGTAGTTTTATTGCTCCATCCTTCTTTTTGTATAATAACGAGTACGCTGGAGCAACAGCGGCCTCGATTGTATGAATGTACTTCGCTTGTCTATTAGAATCATCATTCTCCCTGTTGAAGCGTACAAAAATTCGACGAGATATTGTCATGATACCGCTCCCTCTCGCCAAGGCTGTTTCATTGATTGTGTATCATCTGGGCCCTCTATTCCATGATAGTGGTCAACTAGTGAGCGGATCCGACGACGACCGATCTCATACCTTGCTGAAGCTAGTACCTCTTGATGAGGATTCTACGGAGGTATATCCGCTGTTCCCCCGTCGGTCAAAATATTGAGGAGGGAGCTCTACTACCTCTCCTGGCTCAACGTCCTCCACCTCCTCCATGTCGGAATGTAAGATGACGCGTGAATGTTGGGTGCTTGTCCTACTGGGACCACCGCTTCTAATCGTCGTTTCAAGGGTAGTGGATCCGCTGTCCACTCTAGGCTGAGACACTTTGGAGAGGGTACGGTTGGGCGTGCTCGAGTTCGAGCTCGAACGAATTGGGTCGCGTGTCGTTAGCATGAAGGGTTGAGGCTGAGGAGTATGTACTGATGACTGCTCGTTCGCAGAGCTCATCCCCGGGCGTACGGAAGAGGCTGCGCTCGACATCCCTCCGGTAAGGTCGATGACATGATTCGAAGCGCGGGGATCGTTCTGAGCCGAGCGTCTGCGTTCATACCGGATGAACAGAATTGCGACGACGGGAAGAGAAGCCAAACCCAGTACCACGCAGATGACTATGGCTGCAATAACGCCTGCCGATAGTTTCCGGGGCCCGCTGGTGGAAGGCATAGGTGTAACGGATGCATCCAGACAGGACCGTGACGTATCATTTGTGATACGTACCAACCTGATGTCTGCGGTACCACCATTACGGCCCAGCGAGTCAATCATGGTGAAGATGATGGGTGTTCCGGCAGCGACATTGGCAGTCCAATTATATGACGGCCCCTCCGGAGGATGGAGGACGAACGACTGTCCCCCTGGAATAGCCCCCTACAGGTGGTGAATTGGTGGCAATTTGTCCTGTGTAAGGCAAACTCACTATGATTGTGATTGGTTGAGAGGCATTGGTGTATAGGGTAAATGGGTAGGGCCTAATAAATAGGCCTAGCGGTGAGTGTTGTCTGAGCCAATAGCGAAAGACTCACTTGCACTGCTCTAATTCAGTATCGAGGGAAAAGAAGAAATCAACGTCTGTGCAACTTGTTAAGATTTCTAATGCCCGTAAACAAGCGAACGTACTCGGCTCCGTCGTGTTACATCCCACATTAGGCGGAGGGGGTGCAACAACCTTGAGTTCTGATGTTCCCCCCGAGACGAGGCCAGTTGCGTCAGACATGGTGAGGATAAACCGTCTATCCCTTCGAAGCGGTAGCTGCGTCCGAAATGTTCCTCGTCCGTTTGAGAACGCGGAGTCAGGGACACTCAGATTCCGCATCGTGCCCCCAGGCTGGAACGCTCAAGTTGAGATTATCAACGCAAGCGAACTGAGGAAGGAGAAACGCACTGGGATTATCAGGAGCTGGAATGGCGCTTGTCCTCCTGGAATAAAGTTGCGTAAGACAAATGCTTGTAGGAGTGGAGTAGTATGATACGCCACACCCACCTGTCCAATCGACAACGAGATCGCCACATTCCGAAGGCACAGTCGCAGTGGTGAAGTTGAATGTCTGGACCGCCAAACAAAATTTCACAATGATAGCGATGAGAAAGGCGAAGGGCAACATGATATTTGGGTGGGGATAGTTGCGCAGAAGACATTGGGACCGACCTACAAGTATGGCTTCTATTGGCCATGCCTTCAACACATTGAGTACGCACGAACAAGCACCTGTATACGCAGTTCTGTGCACCATCAACAGCGAACACATGACTTCATTTCCAAGACACGCACCGTTCATTTCAACCTGTCTGATACAGCAATCAGTATGGATGCACGCAGAAAAGGAGTGGACACACTGGAGTGGAAGCAACTCGAGAAACACTTAGGAATAGCGCGACAGCGAGTAAAATATGGTTTTTGACGATATACAAACGCACAAGGTATAATAGCGATATATAGTAGGCATAGGCCAACGATAATGATAAACATGCAATCCTCCTACTGGATAGCCAGTCGCATCCTGTGCGGCCCAAAGTGCCCGAACCCGAGGAAAGAACGAAGTCAGAAATTATAGCCAGAAACATGGGTTATGACGGCGGATAAGTTCGAGGAGCTGAAGGCGGGTTTGCAGGGGGAGGGGAAGATGGCGCCGCTTGCAAAGGATCTGTGACGGGCATCCGACGCTCAGTGTACTGAGGCGGCAGTTCCACGACGCCATCATCGTTCGGAGGTGGAAGGTCATCTTCTATATCAGTATGTAGAATAAATCGAGATGGCGGCTTGTAATTTGATTCGCCGGCCATTGCTGCTTTTCGCTGCGCAGCCGTTGGAGTAGTGGAAGCCATGGACTGGCGACTGGACTGCTCGGCGGATGTTCCCTCTGTGAGAGATAGGGAAGGAAGACCTGGTCGGTGCCCATAGATGGCAGCGCCTGCTGCTACTCCCGCCACTCCCACTGCCCCGCCCGCTCCCGGGACAACACCTGGAACTGGTTGTCTGTAGATATCGGGAGTGCCTGGTTGCGAATAATCGGTGTAAGGTGGTTGGTAAGGAGGTTGAGTATAAGGATTTGGAGGTGAAGGGACGTATCCCGCTTGTGATTGGTGCCCGAACGAATGTGGTATATCGGCTTGTGACCCATATAGATGAGGTTGCGATTGCTGCGGCTGAGAAAGCGTATAAGGAGTAGGAGCATATTGGGCGTCTGAAGGGAGGAAGGGTGACGACCCAGGAGTATGATTATCTCTATATGGATGATAAGTCGGATTGGCGTCTGTCAGGTCTATTTGCGACTGTAGTCTCTGAGATTGGCGGCGTCCAGGACCGCCTGATGCAAACCGACTTCTTCGCAAGAGGAAGAGACCCAGGGTAACCGCAACAGCGAGAAAGATCAGGGCGCCTATCACTGTCCCCGCAATAGCTGCGATTGAAAACCCGCCTTCAGCTGGAGCAGAGGCAGCAGAGGTCGTGGCAGTCGGTGCGGCAGAAGTTTTGGTTGCTGACGCAGGTTTCCTGGTGGCGGGGGTAGAAGCAACGGAACTCGATGTGGATGTCGCGGTTGTGGTCGTTGATGCGGGGGAATTTGCATTCAGACAAGTTGCATCGTCTGTTATTCCAACTAGTTTAACGTCCGAAGCCCCGCCTTGTCTACCAGCTGCATCAATCATCATGAAGATCATGGATGTCCCACTACGAACGCTTGCCGTCCAGTCGAAAGATGTGAGACCTGCTTGCGGCCTAAGGATGACTGCCGTACCACCAGGCACAATCCCCTAAGTATAAGATGAGAACGGGGTGCACATGAGTACGGCAGTAGGACGTACAATAGCAGTTACTGGTTGAATAGCCCTATCGTAACCACTGAAAGTGTATGGCCTATGAAGACGATGAATAAACCTTCACAGAAGGGGAGGAGATCAGGCATACCTGCATTGCTGCAGAGCAAGAT
This sequence comes from Pleurotus pulmonarius, assembly GCA_012980535.1. Lineage (NCBI taxonomy): Eukaryota > Fungi > Basidiomycota > Agaricomycetes > Agaricales > Pleurotaceae > Pleurotus > Pleurotus pulmonarius. Next base: position 2,061,466 of record SJKF01000002.1, read on the forward strand.
TGAGCTCGAAGTTGAATGCAACACCTGGAACTTTTCAGATTCGCGTCAAATAGAATGACCGTGTGGCGCACCTGGATCTACGGTATTACAAGTAGCTCCTCCCGCTGCCGCGCCAACGGTTCGTAAAGGTGAGTAGCCGCCAGTACCGAATCCCGTGGCATCAGACATCGTTAGCACATATTGCTTAGTGGCCTCGAACGGTAGTTGGGTCTTGAATGTTCCTGCACCATTGCTGAAAGCGGCCGCAGGTATCGAGACATTCCGCGCCGTTCCAAATATCTTTGTTGACAACAGTCAACCTAAATGTACAGTCGGTAGACGAGTGATGTGACATACAGGAATGAGCATCAGCGTGAATGGCGCCGTTCCGCCTGCTCCAAACGTAAGAAGGGTGTTCGCTGGCAGCTTATCGTTCACGCACCTGTCCATTGAACGTTAAGATCGCCACATTGAGTGCTCGGGCTGTCGGTGAAGCTGAAGGCGCTCGCAAGCGAGAAAAAAGCCGAACCCAAGAGGCAGACACGGCGTGCGCGCATGAATGGCGCAGAAAAGGGAAAAAAGAGGGGAATGAACAGATTTACAGTTCGTATCGACGTCGAAAGAGTGCAGGGCAAAAAGGAATGAAATTGAGAACGCTGTGCAGGAAACGCATGTTTCCATTGGCTCTCCCAGGTCTGTCAAGGTAGTGGAATTATGTAAGCACTGCCACAACGACGATCGTCCACATGGGTTATGCTGCCTCGAGGCCAGTTCCAGTGGGTTTCAGAATTCGTGAATAGCTAATATATACATAGATACTTCAGTGGTATGGCTAAATTTCACGCAAGCTTGGTTGTGATCAAGCACCCCAGATTTCCGCTGCGACCTTCACTAGCAACGCGAGTTTCTGCTTCTCATCCTTGAGGATAAAAAATCAGCTGTGGGTCGAAATGGAGGGGTTCCACGACTTACAGCTTCTGTCAGGGGGTTTCCCTCCCAAACGGAGGCAAAGCCACATTGAGTACTAATGCAAAGCCTATTGCGTCGCGCATTCAGTTTCAGAATCGGGTCTGAGAGAGAAAGAGAAGTCCTACTGATTCAATGCTACGCTCTTTGAGCGGTGAGGATTCTCCCGTGCCATGGCTTCCGCTGCTTCATGAACTCGTGATCTTATTACCTCGCTGGCTTCAAGCTGTAGCAACGACATAGTCGCATCAGGAATGATTAGACAGGGATCTGGGCACTCACCTTGCCAGACTTTGTCGTCACCAGGCCCAGCACAGCAACCTTATTCAGAGGGAAGTGCTTCAGCGGAGCAAAATCACCCGAGCGTTCCGTGTCGTACTCCAGCTAGGCCCCAGTGGGAGATAAGCTACGCGAACCCATAAGGAAGAAGTCATACGTACGTAGAATACGTCCACATCAAGGTCGTTGAAAGCCTTGCGGGCGATCCGGCCGTATCCCCCTTCCGTGAAATGGACGCCGCCCTGTAAGTCGCCGGTGAGCGTGACATAGCACGTTGAAAGCTAAGATAATTCACTTTGAAGTTTCCGCGGCACATATGGAGCCCGATAGTTAAATCGGAGGGTCGGTCCTGGACGCAAAGATTGATGGCGCGAATGTAGGTGTCCAACAAGGCATCTGGTTTGACTCCGGCCTTTTGCATCTCCGATATCATTGTATCATTGCAGAAATAGCAGAACGTCGGGTCGTCAATTTGGATGCGACCTGTGGCAGAAATTGACATGCTTTTGCATGGAGCAAGCCAAGGGAAGACGACTCACGACAGCCTAGTTCGTAGAGTTCTCGAATTTCTTCGCGATAAGCCTTGCCAATATCTTCGAAATACTCGTCTATTGGACAGATAAATCGAGCTAGTAGGAAGTCAGGGCCTTGAGCTCACCATCGTTCTTGTAAACATCTAGGTCGTAGGTTAAATCGGATCCATGACGCTGGTGGAACCACGAAGGGGAACACATGGTTATTTTAATTAACTTTACATCCTAAAAGTTCTTCTCAGAGACCAGCGAAGATCAGGATTCTGAGATGGAGAAGTACTCACCTCCCGACGCACTAAGCGTTTAAGGGATTTGAACTGCTCTGCGTAGAACGCCTTTCTTCTCTTAATTTTCCCCTGGTTGTGGCGCTCATAATCAGTGTCAATGACAAAGGTCCAGAATATATGACAAACCGAACAGTATACCGATTCTGACTCTGTGAGCCCCGCTGCATACATTAGCTTGATGTGCGGTATGTATTTCTACGTGAAGAAGTGGTTAAATAAGAATTGGGCTAGGTGACATGGTATACTGACCTTGAAATGAGTGATGGGACCTAAGACGTGGGACTGTTAGACAGCGGAGGGGTGCACGAGTATTGTCGATCACTCACGCATGACGATCTTCATCCCTTCGAGGTTCTCAAAGACACCTTCGAAGAAGACCTCCCTGGGACGATAAGCCACTATAATTAGGAGAAAACAGGCACAATATTTACCTTCGCACTTCGCCGTCAGTGAGCGACCGCATGCCCACTTCACACTGGAGGTTAAGGACATGGGCAACGGCGGTATCTTCTGCGGCGGCCAACTCCTGACGAGTACATAACCCCTGGCCATAGAGATGGCGTTGTTTCAAGAGGGGTGGAGGCCTCAGCAGAGATCCAACATGCTCAGCGCGTACAAGCGTTTTAGCGTAGGGAAAGTTTTGCGAAGGCATAGCAGATGAATGGGGGGGCGAGTAGGAACAAATGAAGATCGTAGCAAGGGGGGTTTTATATGATGTCCCTCCCAGAAGGACGGCATGAGCTTAGTACCATAGACGTAATAAACCTATCGCGAAAATTGAGCCAATTTCTCCTTGTCAACACAAAGTTTTCCTGAGAGCTGGGAATCAAGATGCTTGAAGGTAGATCGATTGATGCATAAATACGGAGCGGTGGGGGATCGGTTCATGTCAGCAGTCCGTACGCGTAGGCGTTTGACCGGGTCCGTTGAGTGAAACATGTTCAGAAAGGAAGGAAACCCCTTTTTGGTTCTGAAGTCTGAACAGCATGGGGTAAGTGAGGGTCCTTCAAAGTTAGAAGAAGTACATACATTACACGTACATATCTCCCCGCATGAATTCCGGTGAAATGGAGAGGAAGGCTCGTTCACAGGCTAACGCTAGCTGATGAGCACAGAAACGGAGCGGGAAAAACTTGGAACTTGGAACTTGAAACTTGGAACTTGGAAGTAAATGGCATGTTTTCCGTAAGCGCCGAGGATGTTTTCTGGTGACATTAAACTTCCGAATCTCCTGAAAAAATTAAATCTGAGAGATAAGTTGGTTGTGGTTATTATGCGTCTTGCGAGTGGTTGGTCCTTGTGGATGCAACATTTTGAGCCTTCGTCTCTTGGCGTGGCGGTGGAAGTTGACCGGCTTTGCAGAGGCCGGGCGAAGCTCTGCTGACGTAAGTATGTTCTCCCGCGCCTTCGGCGATAGCCGACTTGGTACTATGCAGCTGCAAGCCACCCATCCCGATTTGGCGGATAGTGCCAAAAGGTTTAGACACCACCCGCAACGACCTCAAGACATCAAGGTATGGAATTTATGTTCAGGCGTTGTCCGAATCGTTGCTGACTTTACTTTTCTGAAGACTAAGCCATGGGTTTTGCGCACAACAACGGTGAGGACGGTCTTGCAGGCAATATAATCCGTGTTCTTATAATCACCGTGCGTAGTCCTTCACGCCAACCATTTCCGCAAGGACTGGCAGCGCCGAGTTCGCACTTGGTTCGATCAACCCGGCCGCAAGCTTCGCCGTCGCAATGCCCGCAAGGCCAAGGCCACCACACTCGGTGTCCGCCCACTCACTCTCCTGCGACCTGCCGTACGAGGCCAGACTGTTCGTTACAACCGAAAACTTCGCGAGGGCCGTGGCTTCACCCTCGCTGAGCTCAAGGAGGCGGGTGTTGGAAAGAAGGAGGCTCGTGGTGTGGGCATAGTGGTCGACCACCGAAGGAGAAATCTCAGCCAGGAGGGCAAGTCGGTGAATGTTGAGCGATTGAAGGCCTACAAGGCCCGTTTGATCGTGTTCCCCAGAAAGGCTGGCAAGCCCAAGAAGGGTGACTCATCGGTGCGTCTGGCATCCATCTTCAACCTAATCTGCGATTTGAATTGTCGATGTAGCCCGAAGACCTCACCGCGGAGACCACCCGTGCACCCCTCCCTCTCCCAACAGCATACCCTGCCGAATCACCCCGAAAGATCACCGAGGAAGAACGTGAGTTTGATGCTTACAAGACCCTCCGCCATGCCCGCGCCAACAAGAGATACGAGGGCGCACGAAAACTCCGCGCAGCAAAGGTTCGTTTTGAATTTGATACCCTGCGGACCTCTTCTCAAATATATATTCGTTCTACAGAAGGAGGAAGAGGAGGCTGCCAAGAAGAAGTAAATCTATCTCTTGGGTTTTGCCTCTTTGTGCTTCCACCACATTTATACACACATGCTTTCCTGGCGCTCCTCAAAAGATTGGTGTTTTTTGTAATCTCGACGTCCCATGCCATGCCCTATGCAGCCAATATGAGAGCTTCATTATGCATGATCTTGACTGCTCATGGTTGATTATTCTAAGCATACTGTCATTCTAGATAGTGGGGGTATGTAAGATCATCCAGTCTTTTTATCACTAACTTTCTCCCATTGGCTCTCCCATTGTTCTATGACTTCCTTGACCTCAGCACCCGCCACTCTTCCTACAATCCCCACCTGCTCCGCAACACCACGTAATACCCCCACCACTTCTGAGTTCCCCTCCGCGAAGCCGAACTCAGCGTACACGAGTCCCTGCTCTTGAGCGAATTCTTTGACCAACAGCGACGCTTTGCGTAAATTGTGTCTAGGCAGACGTGGGAATAGATGATGCGTGACTTGCAGATGTAGCCCTCCATGGAAGAAAGCTAGCGAGGGTGGACATATGACATCCGTGGTCGTGCGTAACTGTCGGTGAGGGAACGATTCGACGGGGCCAAGGTCCGCCGTGGACATAGAGAAATGTGATAGGACAATCTAAAAGCAGTTGTGATTAGACAGTGTTGACAGTCATGGTAAGATGGATAATACCTGAACGTGCACCGGACTCGCGGCTATATGACTGACGAGTAGATACATAAATGCCTTCTGCCACGATCCAGTACCATGCAAGACGGAGCCAAACCAGCACCAAAAGAATGCAATGCCAGCGATCTCGAGCCACCAAGTCCATCGTCCGCCTCTGGCCCGTTTCTTATCAAACGCACTTTGGACGAGGAAGACGTACGAGTTGCGGTAAAGGTTGAAGCGTGCCAAGGCCAGGACGACGTAAAAGAGGCGATGCTGCAATGATATGAGGAACTTGGAGAAGGCGTCGAAGGGCATGATACGCTTGTAATATGAAGACCATAGATTGAAAAAGAATGACGGGGAGATGGCAAAGAAGGGGATATGCTGGATGTCGGGGTCATGAGATGGATGATTCGTGACAACTGAGATGTAGTTAGTAGTTATAAATACGCGCATTCGCGTCGTACTCACGGTGATGAACATTATGGTTCTAGAGTTTACGGGTCAGCTCGAGAACCGGAGAACGCGACTAATTGAGACTTACGTGAACCCACCAGCCGACACTGAGGCCTCCAATCCAATCAGCAATTAAGATCGCGATGAGACGATCAAAGGTCCAATCATGTGTGACTCCCATATGCCCTAGATCGTGAACGGTGAAGACCAGTTGGTGCCAGGTAAACCCAAGGAGAGCAGCGCTGGTCATAAGCCAATTCTTGTAATATGCATAAGCTGACAGGCCAGCAAGCATGGTGTAACGCAGGACTTCGGGCCCGTAGCCAGTGAGATAAGGCGTCTTGTAAAGGCCGGCGTCTACAATGCGCTTATGCAAGAGCTTGTACGCTGCGGAATGTTCTGCCTGAGCTTTCAGCGACAGTGAGGTCGGCGACGGAGTCAGGCTGGACAACGTTGGGCCCTTTTCCGCATCGACGTCTTCTCTCTTTACGAGGAGAATGTCCGTAGTACCCTCCAGAGGCGCGAAAGTGCTGGATTCGTTATACCATTCCTTCGTTCCGTTACCAGCAGGCTTCCTGACCCAGCCTGTCATTATTGGGGGAACAAGGGCTTCCCAAGAGCCATGCTCGTCGGTCTCGACGGTGCCAACGGAGTATCTCTTGATCAGCCTGAGGGCGTGTTCTGAATGGTAAGCCTGGATTTCATCGGACGCGTCTCTGCCCACGAAATGCAGCAATGCCAAAGAGCCTCCTGGATGGGTATCTACCCAGGACTGGGGGATCTTGAGGAGCTGGCCGTCGTAGACGATGAGGGTCTCCCCTTGGAGGATGCGCTGGGCGATGGCGCTCCTTTGGATTGGGCTCATTTTGGGAGAGGGCATGAGTGACCGCAAGGGTTCGTCAGTTGACTTTTGTTATGAGGCGCGCTTATATAAAAGTCCTTCTCAGCATCAACAGCCTTGGCGGACAAAATCCTCAGCCACCACACTCTCTTCCGCACCACCACCATCGTCCTCAAGCCCTCCCGACCATCGTCGTCGACGGTGTCCGTGAATTCAGCGAACCGTGCGCTCTCTAGGTGAATTCTCGGGTTCTCTTGGCGTGGGAGTCGTGTCCATGGGGGCTGACCAACTGTCAGCGACCCTCACCAACGTAGATCATGGCCTCAGTCAATCATAAATCGCACTCCAGGCGGAGGTCTGCCTCTGACCCGTTCACTGATCAGGCGTCTCCTCGACGCACTGCTCCGACCCCGCCGCCAAAATCATCCCACAAGTCCTCAAAGATGCCCGCACAGGCTGCTGCTGTCAAGTCTGCACCTGCCAACCGTGAGACCCATCGCGAGGTCTCAGAGCGAGACGCTGTCGTGAAAGTGGATGGTTCAAACGGAAGAAACAGGATGGGAAGAAGTCACACTGCATTGTTCGTCGTTTTTACCGGCTTATCACTTCTAAAATCAAATATGACTTCACAGAACACCGACACGAGACTCCCCCCATCGAGCAATTCAAAGTTCTCGCCGTTCTCAATCCCAGGACTCCGCGCCACCGCCTACCAGTGCCGTGGAGAAGGCCAAGACAAGCGGAAAACGCTCCAACAAGAAGGGCGGCTCTCAGCACGCCGATGTTATCGATAGACTTGATTACACAGGCGTGGGATGTACGTATACGTTCGTTCTTGCACGAGGCTCGATTGTTCATTTCCCCGGTAGTGTTCCATCATGACGGCCCATTTGACGCCTGCGCACCATCGCGCAATCGCCAACGTAACAAAGCCCCTATGCTCGCATGGTCTGGTCGACCTGAGGATGGTGCGCCCGAATTAGCAGCAAACAACAATTCTCCCTATCCAGCTCCTGAGGCATACAAGGCATTCACCACAACGAATTATTACCAAGAACCCCCGAAGAAAAAGGTTGACGCCATTGCTGAAGCTTGGGGTATCCATGAACCAGAGCCATTTGAAGAGTTCTACGCAGGTGGAGGTCGCAACGAGACACCCGCTAGTTCTATTCACAACGGCCGCGAAGCCCATTCGTCTCGCTCTAAGCGCATCAAGGATACCCCTCGAGATGGTGCAGACGACGCTGCACACAGCCGAAGTCGTGCCAACCGTCGGTCTGCTATGCCACCTCCACAACCTATCTTCGTCCCCGACCCAGCCACAGAGACAGAGGCTCCCCTGGATAGCCCGCCTACTACTTCAGCACCAAAGCGATCCAAGTCGCTCATGCAACGTATTCGTAAGATGCGTGATGCGCCGAACGTTCCCGTTTCAGGCAATGATTACCGTGAGGAGGGTAGTGTGCCTCCGTCGCCAACGTCGCCCATAATGGCTGAATCGTACCCTGGTGGAGCTCGGCCAACACATCGTTCGCAGAATTCATTCCTCGGCCGATTTGGGGGTAAGGCTACTCACCAACAGCCTAACGCAACGGCGGAGCCATTCGTGCTAGTCAACAACACTAATGACAATCACCAGAACAAGGATCTGCCCCAAACTCCTTACGGGGGACCCCTCGCTGAACCTGTTGCAGGGTACTTCGATGGATCTGGCAGTGGTATTCCGGGCTCTCCACATAGTCCCATGTCTGCAGGCATGGCGAGAAAGCCTAGTTTGATGAAGAAGATGCGGGGCGTCATGCGACCATCCAAGCGCGAGTAGAGAAGGACCACGCGGCTTGCCCTTCCATTGTATATTCTCTGCCTGGCTTGCTTCAGTTTGTACTATCCCTTTATCTTCCCCCTCTCCATTTATGACCTTCCTTCTTTTCCATTGGAGCTTTACTACACTTGTCGCGGACACATCAAGCGATGGTTTACTTGCCTTGGTTGTGTCCATCCCCTCCCTCTGACGAATATGTATTCCTCTTGTTATTTTATCTGACCGTGCCTCATACTTCATGTCCTTTCCGATGGTCCCATGGCGGGAGTATACCTAATGTATATTGCACTGTGCCGTCCTTTCAGTTTTGTAATAATACTACTGTATACCTTCTTGAAAATGGGCAGACATACGTTCAACCTCTGGGATCTCGATCAAGTCCGAGCACTGATAGCATGCATCTTCAAGCAATCCTTCACCTCTCCGATCCCCACTTCAGCGCGATGGAAGATGCCAGCGGCGAGTGCTGCTTCTGCCCCCGTAGATTGAAAGACGTCGACGAAGTGGCTGGCCTTCCCTGCCCCGCTACTGGCGATTACAGGAATCCGAACATTAGACTTTATGAGCCGGATCAAGTCCAAATCAAAGCCGCGTCCAGTACCGTCGCGATCTATGCTGTTGATGAGCAGCTCGCCTGCTCCTAGCTCCTCAGAGGCCTTTGAGAGTTGAACGACGGAAATGTTGCGACTTTCGCGCCCGCCTGAAACTGTACATTGGTACCACCACGCCTTATTCCGCTCGTCGTCCGGTCCATCCGGGGCTCCGTGTACCAACTCATCCTTGAAAGGACCGTCGTAAGACGCTGGGTCCACATAAACCCGTCTGGGATCGATAGACACGAGGACAGCTTGTCGACCATAGGCATGCGCAATGGTTTCTATAGCGCTCGTTCCACTCCCTTTTCTGTTGTTTTTGATGAACTCCTCACTCGCATACACTGCCTCGGAGCCAATGCTGACTTTGTCGGCGCCAGCACGAAAGTATTCGCCCGCGACTTCTAACGCACTTCTTCTCCTTCCGTCGGGGTCAACGGTATCTTTGATGCCGCCGCCTATTGTTAGGGGGACGAAGACGCGCTCAGCAGCAGCTCGCACGACCGCAAGCATGGGTTGATCTTGGAGAGGCGAATGACGGAAGGAGGTAATGTTGAGCAAGCATATCTCATCTGCGCCTTGGTCGTAGTATTGTGACGCCAGCGATACCGGCTTTCCCAGGTTACGAACCGCACCAGCGGCCTGGGTGGCCATAATAGACGACGGATCAACGACTTTCTCTCGTACATCGTACTGGTCACCCTTGGTGACGACAAGGTCTCCTTGATCATTGGCCCGAACGTCCATACACGCAATGACGCGTTTCGTCAAATTATCTCTGGATCTGGGTAGCCGAGGAAGTGGAGCCGAGGCTGGTAATCGAGATCGCACGGCCTCTGGTTGCCTTAGCCAAGAGTCGATGAGCTGGAGTCCCGCTTCTCCGGATTTCTCTGGATGAAACTGTGTGCCGAACACGTTGTCTTTGAGCACGCTTGCGATAAACAATTCTTGACCATACTGCGTTGTTGTGTGCGCCCATTCTGCTGAGATCGGATCGCGTCTCGGGTCGTACTTTGCGCAGAAAGAGTGCACGAAGTAGTAGTAGGATGATTCCTGCATTCCTTCGTCGGGACTTGTGTCACGGTCCAAGAAATCCGCAGAGTTCCAGCCAATATGCGGGACGGATTTATCCAAGTCGTCAAACCTTTCGATTGCAGCAGGAATGATGGAAAGTCCCTGCGATCCAGGAGACTCTGTAGATGATTCGAACAGTACTTGCAAGCCAATGCATATCCCAAAGTACGGTCGACCTGACTTGATATACTCGCGAAGGGGCTCCAGAAGTCCTCTATCTCTGAGCCCTTGAATAGCCGATCCAAATGCACCAACCCCAGGAAAGATGAGACTCTGCGATGTTGATTATCACCTGTATACAGGGAAGGTGAGCTGTGACTAACGGTGGCCTTGTCAAAATCTGATGGCGACTTTATCCAAGTAAAATTATGCCCCATTTTGCGCAGCGAATTCGCCAGGCTCTGCACGTTGCCAGCGCCATAATCGAGGAGGTAAAGTGCCATGATTGCTGGTGCAGAGTAAATTTTACTCTGTGGAAGGCCTCGCTCCTATTACCGATGTATCAGGGGCCGAGATGCCGATCAATATAGCTGAAGATGAAGGCAACATTATAACGAATTGATTCATTGATTCAGAGTCCAATGATATAAAAACACGCACGAACCAGCGTACCCTCTCTCTCATCTCGCTTTGCTACCATGTCCACACCAATCTCCATCCCCGGAAAGCACAACCTAGCCGTCTCTATTTCCCCCACCACCACCACCATCCATGACAGATTTCATTCCCGAAAGACTGGCACAGTCGGCCCTAGGACACTTCATTCCGTTGACAATGGCGACTTCCGTCTCCTCCTCCTCGAGAACATTAGTCTGGAGGCTGTGAACGCTTTCCGAGAACGGGGCTTCCATGTAGACCACCACGCGAAAGCCATGTCAGAGGCTGAGCTATGTGAAAAGATTCCTCACTATCATGGAATAGGTATTCGAAGCAAAACAAGAATAACAGAGAAGGTCATCAGGGCTGCGACGAAGGTAGTTTGCCCCTCTCTTCCAACAAATGTCCAACTGATTCGTTCTCAATAGCTCGTAGTGATAGGGTGTTTCTGTATAGGCACCAACCAGGTCGATCTATCAGCCTCTGCACGAGCTGGTATTCCTGTTTTCAACTCACCGTTCTCCAATTCCCGCTCAGTGGCAGAACTTGTCATGTCGGAGCTCATTGCACTGTCACGCCAACTCTTCGAACGCTCTTACGAGCTCCGTCAAGGGATCTGGAATAAGCAATCTAAAGGTTGCTGGGAGATTCGTGGCAAAACATTGGGAATTGTGGGATATGGTCACATCGGTTCACAATTGTCCGTCCTCGCGGAGGCATTTGGGTTGCGGGTCCTTTTCTACGATGTCGTCAACATCATGCCATTGGGCTCTGCGCGCCAAGTCGAGTCACTCAACGCCCTACTCAGGGAATCCGATTTCGTCACGCTTCACGTTCCAGAGTTACCGGAAACCATGAACATGATGTCGACGGATCAATTCGCCGAAATGAAGTCTGGGGCGTATTTGATCAATAACGCTCGTGGCACGGTCGTGGACATACCTGCTCTCGTGGAGGCTCTCAAGAGCAAACACCTAGCAGGCGCTGCCATCGACGTATTCCCAGCCGAACCCGGTTCCAACGGTGCACCATTCGACGATCAACTTAACCCTTGGGCTTCTGAACTCCGCGCTCTCCCCAATGTCATACTCACACCCCACATCGGCGGCTCGACAGAAGAAGCACAGAGGATGATTGGGGAAGAAGTTTCTTCTGCTCTAAGCCGTTACCTTGGGTTTGGCACGACACTTGGCGCTGTCAATTTCCCAGAGGTTGACCTACGCGCGATCACGACCGAGCAAAGCAACTCTATCCGCGTCTGCCACGTACACAAGAACCAGCCCGGTGTGCTCAAGCTTGTCAACGAAGCTCTCTCGCCATACAATGTGGAGAAGCAATACTCCGATTCGAAAGGCGATATCGCATACCTCATGGCTGATATTGCGGACGTCAGCCTGAACGATGTGAAACGGCTCAGGGAGACTATAGATCGGACGGAAGCTAATATTCTGACTCGCTTCTTAGCCTAAGCACCAAAATCTATGTAAGCTGGCGAGCATAGTAGAAAAAGATGTACTCAGCAATCGTAGCACATAATAATGTACATTTATTAGTATAATCCATTGTCATGATTTCTACAATAGCGAGTAGTCGGGTTTACAAATGAAAGTGGGGGTTGGCCGAGGTTAAAAACATTAGGATTCTTCCTCGGGATCTCCGATACCGCTTGCAAGGATGGCGAACTGCGTCTCCATCTCTGGCAAGCACGGCGAGTCGTATATCTTGCAGGTTCGTGAAGTGCCGCGGCCTTTCTTCAGCTGAAGTCTACACGCGCCAATAAGCCGCATTTACGCATACACACACACCGGGAACACTAACCTTGTAGTTGAGGCATGTGCCATGATATTCCCACCAATCGGTTTCTTCTCGTTGCCCGCATACGGCCCAGCAGCAGCGTCTGGGTTTGACATGACCTGATTCGTGACAACAACCGCAATCCCAAACTATGGAACAGTAGTGCGTCAAGCATGGTCGGCGGCCTGAGTGGATGTTAACGCCTACCTCATCGGCCAAACGTTGCAAAGTTCTTAGGAATTTACCGAGATGGTTCTGTCTCGAAGAAAGCTCCCCTCGACCGCTGAAGTCTGTTCGGTACAGCGCTGTGCACGAGTCCACTATCAACAGGCAGAATCTATGATCATATGATCAGTGCTCTGAGGAGCTATGATAACCATTACTCACCTTGATTCTGACATCAACGCGCTGGCGCTTGTCAACAGCTGGTTCTGGTGGTCTGCGTTGTATGCCCTCGCATATGCGACATTGTCCAGAACCTCTTCTCCGTTCAGCCCATATCGCTCAGCAACCGCTAGCAATCGAACGGGACGGAAGGTGCCTTCAGTATCAATATAGAGACACTTGCCCTCGCCTCCTCCCATGCTCACAGGGAGCTGACATGTAACAGCAAGCGTATGACATATCTGAGACTTTCCCGTCCTGAACTCCCCAAACAGCTCGGTGATGGCACCTGTCTCTATCCCGCCTGTGTCGCTCGAATGTCAGCTAAGACTGCGAGGCTATAGCATATATGTACCTCCAAGCAGGGCATCCAGCTGTTTGGAGCCAGTAGTAATGTGTACGAGCTCTGACCGTCGGGCATGAACCTCTGTAGCACTCTGGAAGCCTAGAGGGACAATCTTCTGTGCTGGTTTCTGAATCAGCACGACGAAGGACTGTTTGACTTGCGGGTTTACATACCTTCAGCGAGTATCTTGTCTGCCTTCTGTTCTGATATGCCTTTGATCGCGATCAAAGCCTTCTTGGGGGTGAATGCGACAGATTCGACTGTGTTCAGCCCGGCATCGGAGAGTTTCTTGATATCATTAGCATGAATGCCTGCTTCCTGAAGTTTGCTGATGAGGAGCGGCCCTGTGGCTTGGTAGGATTCATCGCCTTCATCGAGGTCCTGGGATGCTTGGGACATGGCGATTTGGAGGAAACGACGCTGTGGGGGGGTTCAGAATAAGAGCAGGCTCGTTCCCACGCGGCAGCAACGCGTCCTAATCAGTCATCACGTGGGCGTGTATAACTTAAATGTCAGCTCCTGGACTGGCCATGACTTATTCAAATAAGTGTACCAGGAAGTGCCCGATTGAAAGCAAGGACAGCGTATATTAAGAATCTATGTATGTGGGTATAAATCATGCAACGAGTCCAGTTTGTTTGCAGAGTGTCTTCTCAAAATACTCGAGGGCCTTGAGATCCATAACGAGGCGCGGCCACTTGACGATGTCGTACACAGTGAGTTTGTCCGACGAAGTCAGACTCACAGAGGGGATGTTCCTCATGGCACGTTCCAAGCCCGCCGGTATCTCTTCCTCTCCGGTAACGAATAGTGTTTTCCGCCATCCCAAGTTGTCAATCCGATGACTGAGATGTCTGGTTTTCCCGCTGGGCCAACCCAGACGCGACACTGCTGCCAACTTCTGTTCCTTTACCTTCGCACTCAATGCAACCCGCATGCCCATCTCGATCACCTTCCGAGGGAGTTTGGTGCTGAAGTCTCGGGGTTTGGGGCCGAATGCAATTCCTCCACCGCGAAGCATGGGACTCTGACCGTCGCCAAGTCGAGCTTTTCCAGAGCCCTTCTGAGGGCGAATCTTGATCCCGGAACCACGCACTTCACCACGCGTTTTCGTGCTGGCAGTTCCTTGGCGTAAGCTGTCCCTATAATGGGTTACACAAAGGTGTAGGATGTCCCTACGAATGGGATGGCGGAAAACGGTCGGGTCGAGGGCAAGGACATTGTTTTCCGGTGATACATCGTTAGACTTTGGGATGAGGGGAGTAGCTAATTCCAAATATACGGGGTCCTGAGAGAACGAAACTTCAGGAGAGTCAGCGTTAGCAATGATCACACATTGCTAATGGCCTCACTGTTGAAGTCTGGGGCAACCTCTGAGAGTGGAACAGGCAACGAAACAGGAGAAGTCGTGGTCATGGTACCCATGGATCGGCGAGCCACATTGAAAACCTATGAAATGTGAGTTTTTTCCTTCAATGAGATGTATGTCGTTGAGGCGTACATTTGCTACATTTCTTCTGGTGCAAGTCAACATGTTCGAGAAATGGATATGGAGATGAACGTGCAGATCGGCCAATAACGGGTTCAGCGCCCGTGGCAAGTTGGTGGTAGGAAGGCAAGATGCTGACTCAGCGGGATTTGCCGAGTGAGCCTGTACAGTTGAGAAGCCACACAATCGGACGTCTCGTACAGGAGATCCCGCACGCCCTCAACGACCTCAAGAACAAGGTACGGTCGCGCTGTTCACCGTCGTTCGAATGCTGAATGTCTTTCTGTAGCCGTATCGTCCGGCACATCACCGTATCATATCAAAATGGCGTCCACAACGAAGGCCGTCCAAACGTTCGGCAAAAAGAAGGTAGATTTTATCCTTCAGCGACTCCTACGCCACTGCTTAATGCGACGGATGATAGACTGCCACCGCTGTTGCTCATGCAAAGGAGGGTCGTGGAATCATTCGCATCAATGGCTCCCCCATCAACCTCGTTCAACCTGAAATCCTTCGCTTGAAGATCTACGAGCCTGTCCTTGTTGCGGGTGAAGATGCATTCTCACCTCTCGATATCCGCGTCCGCGTAAAGGGTGGAGGACACACGTCCCAAGTCTATGCCATGCGACAGGCCATTGCCAAAGCATTGGTTGCATACTACGCCAAGTACATTGATGCGTACTCAGCCATGGAGTTGAAGAAGAAGCTGGTTGCCTATGATCGCACACTGCTCATCGCCGATCCCAGACGGATGGAACCCAAGAAGTTCGGTGGTGCTGGTGCCCGTGCTCGCAGGCAAAAGAGGTATGTGCCGAACGCTGTCCTTCATGTATCGTACTTAAGATATGTCTTTGTGAAGTTACCGTTAAGTTGTTGGGTGTTCTGTGGTGTTTCGCACTCGCATCATGTACTGGGTTGTCACATTATGGTCGTATGCACATTGAAAATAATTATGACTATTCCAAATCATCATGCTTGAGTTATTTAATTGTAAGGTCAAAGTCAAGCACTCGGCGCTTAGTTAGGGTGCATCCCCTTCGTTCTGTCTCAGGGGCTTTGATTGCGCCGTTGTCGAGCACCCACGCCTCGTCTCATCCTCACCGCTCATGTCTAAATTATTCTGTGGCCCAGAAGGCACGGCGATGGGCATCTATATATCAATAAACGGGGTCGTTGACAGACCTCGCGTCTGCCGCAGAATTAAGGTCAATCAGATCTACCACTCTTCACATCAAGTTTACTGACTCTTTCCCTTGCTAGTCGAATGGAGGCCAAATATGCGACGACGCAATCAAGGCCGATGTAATTTTGGTCGAGCCTTCAACGGGCGACGGCAAGGCAATGGTCCATTTTCGTGGAAAACACCAGCCCGTCCTTGGGTACCGATGGGTCGAGGCGTGCATTAGAGAGCAGAAGGTCCTCGGCGCTGAAGAGAACTGGGGTGGGTATCGTATGGATGACTCCGGGGAGCCTCCGGAGCTGCATGGCGAAGAGGACGATGAGGAGGAGCTGGATGTAGCCATCAACTCGGGCCCAAAAAAGTACGTTTATCTACGCTGCTCACTGCGCGTACCAGACTGAACAACTCTCAGCATCTTGCCCACTCCTAGGCACACACCAACCTCATCGACTGATTTGCAGCCTCCGCCCTCCCAGCCTCCGCCCTCCCAGCCTTTGTACCAATCGCCCCCTCTGCCTTTTGGTACCCCCGCGCAGCCCGTGCCAGCTATGTATCCCACCACTCCGTTTCTACAACCTATGCAGGCCATGGACGCTCAGGCCATGACCCAGATGTTCCAGCAGACTATCCAGACCATCATGATGGCCATGTCCCAGGGTTATGTAGCCCCGTCGTCCACATTTCCTTTAGGTTCCGTGGCAGGTTGGTCTTTCACTTCGTGCGTCTTGGAATTTTAATTGATCGGATTTGCTTTAGCTCCAGAGGCGGCGCCGCCATCGACTCAACAACTATGGAAGGGTAAAGGCAGAGCGACCCAGCCTGAGGCAGTCGATCCCATATTCAATGAGAACGGCCGGCCCCTCACCTTTTTCGTTCAAGTTGACCTGAAGAACCGAATATCGGTCATATCCAACATCAAGGTAAGAGGCCAGCCATCTCGCATCACAGTCGGTAATCTATCTATCATCACAGAAATATGGAGGGAAGATAATCAACAACAATTGTGATGCCGACTACGCGGTCCTACATGCAGGTTCGAAGATGTTCCCCCAGCTACTATCTGGAACACTCGATGCAGGCAGGCCTGCCGTCAAAGCCGCCTTCATAACGGACTCGATAGCTTCAGGTGAGCTCAAGGACGACTCTGCATATCAGTTTGAGGCGCCTCCCAAACAAAGGAGACGCGCCTCGACGAGTACCGTTGCGAGTCCCAGACCGAAGCGAAAAGGGTCTTATCTGGTCAAGACGGAGCAAGTGGACTCCACGCCATTGCTACGGCCACAGATCGGCATACGTAGTGCAGCCAAAAAGCGCAAGACCTCCACGCCGTCGCCGACGCCAAGCCTCGCACGCACCACTCCGTCTCCCACCCCGCCACCAGAAAGCAGTCGGGTCGAAATGGCACCAGGTATTTTTAGGTACACAGAAGACGAGCAGGCCTTTATGTTCCGGTATTTCGAGTACCTAGTCCAGTTCGATGGCTCGACGACGACGGCTCTAACAGCCAAGCGGCTTCATGAAAGGGTGTGTCCATTTCTATCGGTATCAAAGGCAATGGCTAAAGTAACCTTCAGATGCCACATCATACTATTAAGGCATGGTCGGAACACCTACGTTCCCATCGTGCTGATCTAGAAGCCATACGGAAGCGCGTCGGAATTGCACAGCGAAAAGCGCGTCAACCCCTCAACAGCCACGAGACACATCCTCTACCTTCTCCTTCTCCTCCTACTCCTACCTTGTCAAATACCAAGACGCCCTACGATACTGATATGGATCATTTCTGCACATTCTTCGCTTCGGGTCGCGGTGATAATTTGTCCGATGCGGTGGTCTGGTGCGCGTTGGATAAATTGGTACGTTGTCCTCCCACCTCGACTCCCGCAAGCTCATTAGGTATCCTATAGCACAAATGCCAGACGGAGTCGTCGTGGTCAGTTTTCAATGAGCGACATAACAAAGCTATTTTCGAAAGGGTCAAAGAGATGACGAGGTCAAGTGGTTGATATCTTGGGATTCGTGTTAATGGTCTCGTCTCAGCTTATACAGTTCCTATTGATGTACTTTCTTCACGGACGCGTACTTATACCGACTGTATTTGTAAACGTTGAACATAAGCTTAACTCAAGAACGATCGAATGACCACAAGTCGTCCAGGTTCTCTGACACATTGAACGTGAGGCCTTGAGGTGTTGTCCGGGAATTAGCATGCATCAAATATTTCATCGCGACAATCCTCGCCAGGTGGTAAAGTAGGACCTCTCGATGATGGAGATCGTACGGCAGCGGTGAGATTATCCAGGTGTTCGTCATTCTGTGTAGCAGGCCCCTCTTATCCTTGCGCGACGTAACCCCGCAGCGCTCTTCGCAGAGTCGTATGGCTCGCGATTTGCTCTGCGCACGAAGGGAAAACATACTCTACGTCATCGCAAAAGCAGATTGTATTGACGCGGATACGACGACCTCGTGCTGCATTGCGAATCTGACATTCTTGTCTTGCTAGACTTGGCGCTGCGTAATGAATTTGCGAGGTTGCATAGGCCGAGGAGGTAAAGAGGTTTCGGCTTTTACATGATTGAATGTATGGGTTGCTTAACCTGGTGGATTTAAGGGAAAACTCTGGAAGTGAATGAATGGTTGAAGACCGATCACAAAGTACATGGCAATATGATCTAATCCGCAAGAGTCTGTGGCGGCTGTTTGAAGAAGCGTTTCCTTCTCTCCTCGTTCGATATACTCTGGTCTCCTGTCAACGAACCAGCGTAGTCGAATGTGCCCATAGCGGCGCCCATTACGGCGCATGACCCAACTGCCATTGGTAATGAACGAGCTGTTCAGAAACTTAGCATTGACCTATGCGCCAGAGACTACAGAATGCGTACCGCGTAGGCCTGCAAGGAATCCCGCCGCACAAGCCCCAACTGCACCATTAATAGGGTCGTCTCGCTGGCGCTGGTTGGCTACAGCAGCCTCGGTGAAAGCAAATGTAGCTCCCATTGCCGCTGTATTGGGTGCAGGATCAGGATAAATGAAGTCGTAGTCGCGACATGAAGCTCACCGAAGAAACCAATAGTCCCTCCCGTTCTAGTCAAGAATCCCGATGCTCCTCGTGAATGTTTGTCTAAAGCATTTTGAATGGCGCTGACGAAGACGCCGACGGCGCCAGCCTGTAAGCCAATCGTTGCCGCATGTTTGATAGGTGTTTTGGGAACAAAAGCAGACTGCTCTGGCGTCGAGGACGCGGTCGACATTGTCGGGTCGGAGTGGAAGTTGTTCTTGAGAGAGTCGGCAAGCGCTTGCTCGGAGATTGTGTTTGGCGCTTATTTGTTAATTTACCTCTTCGTTCAACTAGTTCAGCCACCTTGAACTTCACGCTGACTCTATGGATGGCTGAACTGGGAACGAGCATGCATCGTGCGTTAAGCCTAGCTTCAAAAATTCAGGTAGTTTCTGCCATGCTCGCCATCGCTTGACCGCTGACCGCTGACCGTCGTTGACAGATTCCTTCATCAGAGCTGCCCTTCAAAGCCATCGCGTTTTTTCCATGGGAGACACAGGATCTTGCGGCTCTCTGGGAAGGAGAATATAATAAGGAGGAATATACTGACGTGTGGAATTCAGCGATCTCTGGCTACAAATCCTCATTTGCTGTCGCAAGTGAATCTCGCGCATGTATTCTCTCTTCACAAAGTCCGGCATCAAAGTTGTTAGACTTGAGACTGCCAAAGGTATGGTAGCAGAAATATTCACTGAGAATTAGTCTATCTACGATGATAATATATTTCTAGGTACAATATGCAGGTGGAGGGACACCCCAGATTGCTTGGGCTCTGTATCCATCATTCTCGCCTCTTCTTCTCATTGCAGTTGATAGGAGAGTGTTGGTACTGGATACGAAGACCCAGTCAGTCGTAGGCAAATTGCGAGGCCATGGAGGCGTATGTATATTGCTTGGTCGATTATTCTTCCACCCGCCGACTCACCGAGGAGCTACTGTAGACGATCACTTCCATCGCTGTACACCCGATCTCTCCCCACATATGCTGCACGACATCCAAAGATTTCACGACGAGGATATATGATTTAACTCGGCTGGCTACGGAACCATCCACAGACCTTCACTGGGCTCCAGATCCACGTCCAAGCGGTGCTGGTCGTCCTTTCGGGCTTCGGGGTGTCGAGCCTGAGGGACTTGGACGAGGTTTGTGTATTATTGTACTCGTCGGAGGGAGATCAGGAGGGCATAGAGCCGCTGTCCTGGGGGCCGTGAGTGTTCTTCCACTTGGAACGGTGCAGCTAAATCCATTTCTACGCAGGCATTTCACCCCGTACTCCCAGTGCTAGCTACCTGCGGGGTAAGTACTATGTGATACTACTCTTTAGTTTATCTGCGAACGCTCAAAGCCCATGAATGTGTTTAGGCCGATTGTGCACTCAAAATTTGGTATGTCCGCCCACGGAATACGGAAACATTGGTCCGCGAAGACAAGCCTCTCTTCAGCACGAGTAAGATACATCAAGCCAGCATCGGATCTATCGTATGGTAAGCATGTCCCTGATAGAAAATTATGCCAATGCCATACTAAAGATTTTATTTCCAGGCTAAATCATGAACTTCTCCTTAGTCACTGCGCATCGCCGGTATTTCGGAGGGGTGAGGGCAAGGAGGCGATTCTAAACACCGGGGAGGGGACCCTCGTAATCTGGGAATGGTTAACAGCAAATCTGTTCTTTCCTTCCAAGCAAGCAGGCTTCCAGCAGGACGTCCTCCGCGGTTCTACATCTGTTCGTACGCACATAAGCACCCTTTAAAGGTCATACAGCTGATCAAATAGCAGGAATGCCAAGATAGCTGTACGTGCACCGGAATCATCTGTGTGACTGCTCGCATTTCACATCGTCTACAGCGTCGCTCAAAGTCATCGCCGAATATGCATTTGAACATCAGCTCAAACCAAATGTTATCCCTCGCGTCCACTCGTCCACCAGAGGAGAACCCCAAGTTTCGTACACATACCCCGGGTCTCAGGTCATCCGGATCGTCGAGCTGGCAACTGTCAAGTCGCGCAAGAAGCCCATATTGGCCAACTCAGACAAGCAGGCTTTACTCCAGGATACCCTGGAACGACACCTTAATATTGAGCCGTTGTCGAACCTCGGAAGCACACAGCTCTCGATACTGCCGGAGGAAGGTTCATTCCATGCGTGCGCCATGAATCCAGATGGCGACGTCGTAATTGGGACTGGAGAGGGTGCGATTTGGATATGGCACAAATGATTTGAGGTCGGGCATCGTGGCCCATATGTATATCTAATTTAGAACTTGTGGATTTTGGAAGCTCTGGCAACGTGATGAAGCCCAGAAAATGTCATTGCAACGCTAGGTGACAATAACAACGGTATCCAGTGCATCAAGCATCAACTACGAAGGAGTGGACAGCAATACGATACACATCTATAGTCTGATCTCATCCAGAACCGCGGGTTACACAATACCAATCTCAAGTCCGGCACTGCAGTGAGGAGATGTAAGCCAGGATCGACGTAGGGAAGGATTCGATATACCTCAATTGGAGTACGGTTCTATAGTACCGGCAGGAGACTTCGTAGGAACTTCGGCAGGGATTTGCCTCTTGTTGTACGGCTCGATTTGACCATTAGGAGCTTTGGTTGCTACCTCAGCAGGGATTTGCCTCTTGCTGTAAGGAACGATTGTACCTGCAGGCGATTTAGTTGGAACTTCGGCAGGAATTTGGCGTTTCGTATAGGGCACGATCGTCCCGGCAGGAGACTTGGTGGGGACTTCTGCCGGGATTTGTCGCTTCTCGTACGGTACAATCGTGCCCGCGGGAGATTTGGTGGGAACCTCGGCAGGAATTTGGCGTTTGGTGTACGGGACAATCGTACCAGCAGGGGACTTGGTAGGTACCTCGGCGGGGATTTGCCTCTTGTTGTATGGGACGATCGTCCCAGCAGGTGATTTCGTAGCAATTTCGGCGGGGATCTGGCGTTTCGAGTACGGCACGATCGTCCCAGCAGGAGACTTGGTCGGCACCTCCGCGGGAATTTGCCTCTTACTGTAGGGTACAATCGTCCCAGCAGGCGACTTGGTGGGGACCTCTGCTGGGATCTGCCTCTTGCTGTACGGCACGATAGTGCCTGCTGGGGACTTGGTCGGAACTTCGGCGGGGATCTGGCGTTTTGCGTAAGCCACGATCGTGTCTACGGGTTCCGGCGATCGTTCGGAAATGGGGCGCTGAAACACCAATTGGGATCAGCGATTCGCGCAAGGGCCGAATGCTACTTACCACAAGAGATATAGGTCCTGCGATGGCTTGACCGGCAAGTGCTGCGACTAGCGCCAGAATTACGGATTGGATTGCGAGCATAACGAGAGACGGGTAGTTGTCTTGCAAAGGAGTTGATGAGGAGGAAAAATGCAACTGGAGGGCGCCCCGCGACCAAAAAAGAAAATCGAACGAACTGTGAATGTCGTGGTCAGCGAGCGCAACGACGAGGACGACGGAAGAACTTACAGCGAATGGGTGGGAGAAAAGGAGCTTAGGGCAGCGACTGGATTCCGAGCTGCATTATATACCGCAGAGAGGCACGCTGTTCATCAGATGGTTGCCATCACGTGCCGAACCGAAATAACATTCATCTCTGATCACACCGCGCTCACAACACCGACAGTGCACTCTCCCGCCCGAGTTACTGGAGAGCCCCATCACAATCATTTAGCCGTCGTCGTTGGCGTGAAACCCCTGACTCTGCGCGCCAGAGATGTCTGATCCACGATTTGCAAGGCTCAAGACAGATCCCCGCTTCCGTCGCCCGAAAAAACAGTCGACAAAGGTGGTCGTCGACGAACGCTTCAAGGACATATTCTCTACGAAGGGAAAGAAACGTGCGTTTAATGATATGTAGCCCTGGTTCTGGAATAAACGCGATCGCAGGACAATTGGTTGACAAGTACGGCCGCTCTTTGTCAAAAAACCACGAGCAAGAGAATCTTCGGAGATTCTACCAACTCGAGGGGGAAGCCGAGAAAAATAATGGTGAAGGAAGCAGCTCATTTCCTGATTATGCCCGTGGAGAGGTCCTCCTGGAGTCCTCAGATGAAGATGAAGACAATAACGAGGGCGAACGCGTGTCAGACGATGAGAGCAACACCGGAGGGGTGATAACGCTTGGACCTCAAGACGGAAACGATGCCGAGGTGGAGATTGACTTAGATGAAAGCCGGTTTGCAGAGCTGGACGCCCAGGCTGCTGCCTACAAAGATTCTCACCCAGAGGATGAACAGGAGCCCGGTTCGCAGACCCGACGCCTTGCCGTTGTCAACCTAGATTGGGATCATGTACGTGCATCACACCTATACAAAATATTTGCCTCTGTGCTATCTCCAACAACCTCGGCATTGTCGGGGCGAACATCGACATCCGACTCGACGAGGAATAAACAGGTCCCCTCGGTGGTCAAAGGTCGTATTTTGAACGTTCGAATATATCCTAGTACATTTGGAAAGGAACGTCTAGCGCGAGAGGAGAAGGAAGGTCCTCCCCCTGAGATATTTAAGAAGAGGAAGGAGCTGGACCCCGAGCAAATCAATGAGAAGACGATATACGAATTAGGGGATGGTGAAGAATACGATGACGACGCACTGCGAAAATATCAGCTAGAACGTCTGAGGTGAGTATTCCTCTCTCTGGTTATTGACATAGGCACCCATGGTCAGACAGATACTACTACGCAATAGTAACTTGCGACACCGTTGAAGCTTCAGCGCACATTTATCACGAACTTGAAGGCACAGAACTTGAACGCTCCGCCAATATTTTCGATCTAAGTTTCGTTCCAGACGAGATGACATTCGACGACGAATTCAGGTACTTTGCGTTCCTTTCCATGCACCAGCAATTCAAATTAGCGTTCAATTAGAGATGAAGCTGCCGAGAACATCGATTTCAACTACAAAGCAGTCGACTTCGTCACTGATGTACGT
This sequence comes from Pleurotus pulmonarius, assembly GCA_012980535.1. Taxonomy (NCBI): domain Eukaryota; kingdom Fungi; phylum Basidiomycota; class Agaricomycetes; order Agaricales; family Pleurotaceae; genus Pleurotus; species Pleurotus pulmonarius. The sequence continues at coordinate 2,085,110 of SJKF01000002.1, forward strand.
TTGGAGTGGGACTTCCAGCACACTGGTCCTGACTCCATGTTAATAGGCTCTTCGCCACTCCAAAGTCAAGTTAACATGGGAGGAAGACGACCCTGAGCGCAATCTCGTTACTCGCCGCAAACTCTCGCAGAAGGAAATCGAAGAGTCCGACTTCAAAGCCTACCTCGCATCTTCATCCTCCGAATCTGAACCCGAAGACGGTCAGCCGTCAAAAAAGAAGTTCTCCAAGTCTGCATCGCGGGATAAACTACGGTCACTGTTGCTTGGGGGAGAGGATGCTGAACTACCGGAGGGATGGGGGATGGACGACGGTGCGGATGATGTCGATATGGAGATTACATTTTCTGCAGGGTTGAGTGGTGCAAAGGATGGCGAGGAGACGACGCTGGAGAAATATCAGCGGAAGCTGAGGGACAAGAAAAAGAAACGCAAGGAGGAGTTGAAGGAGCGGACTACGACCAAAACTGGTGGCAAAGAACCTAAGGATGAATTCTTCGACGATGGGAGCGACGACGAGTTGTCTGACAACACGAAGGATCGACCACAGAATGACAAGCAAGGTAAAAAAGAAACAGGGAGGAGTGTCTCAACCGCCGAGGAACTGGCCCTTCTCGCAGCAGCCGACCAACTAGAAGACGACTCCCGGCACTTCAATATGAAGTCGGTCCTCAAAGCCGAGAAAGCGAAAAAAGGCAAACGGGGCAAACTCAACAAAAAGAAACAGACCGAGGTCGAAAACGAACTTCAAGAAGACTTTGCCATCGATGTCAAGGACGAGCGGTTCAATGCACTACACGAAGATCATACATATGCCATTGATCCGAGTAATCCTCAGTACGTGCTTGACACCTCTTATGCACTTATCAATCTGCTAACGACCTTATAGTTTCAAGAAGACTAAGAGCATGGGGGCGTTACTGGATGAACGAAGTAGGCGTCACAAGACCCGGCATGACGATGTGTCAGTACAACGAAACCCTTCAAAACCCGCTGATGGTACGGATGGCGGCCTTCAGGCTCTTGTTGATAGAGTGAAGCGGAAAAGTACGACCACTGCAAGTGATCGCAAGCATAAACGGCAGAAGCCATAATCTTTACTCGGATTGTACTTCACTCTTGATTGTTGTAGGTAGTTGTATACATCATTCACATATCCGCTATTCGCTAAGTAAACCAAGACCGGTGAGTAGCTGCAGACTTCATTATGTTATTTTCGCGTTGGAGAAATCGAGCTCAGGATGAGCAGCCTGGAATTTCTTCAAGGCCTAAGAGCATGGTTAAATCAGCAAACCCACAAGTATAATCAAGCACGAGACTTGCCTCCATCTTCTTCAGCTCGTCGGAGGTTGGTTTACCCATTTGCTAGATTCGTGCGTCAGACAGCGCGTCGATTGGTATAGAGTAACCTGTACTACTGACCTTCTGTTGATTATCGAACTGCAAGGAGCGTTCAGCAACAGATGTATTCGGGAACTTGGAACACATACCATCATCTTCTCAACCATGCCCCTGTACAAAGTCTTGAGCAATAAGAAACAAACAATGCGCTTTACACGAACCTAGTTTCTCCATCTAAATCACTAAGCTGACTGTTTGGAGGCTCGATCTTTGTCGTGTCGATCTTTGGGTGGTGGGTGAGAACGTTTTGCCACCACTGGTCTTTCATCGATTTCTCAAGGTGGATAAGTACAAGTTCGTTGTCCTCTACCAGTGGGTTGCACTATCAGTGTCTGATCGAACAGAACGCGGGACGACGTACGGATATTCCAGGTACTTTCTTCCACTTTGATGTCCTTGCAGAGCTCGCCTTCCATGATCGGCTCTTTGCCTTTCAATCCAACTTTGAGTTTCTTTTTCTGTATTGTCACGGCCAGGTCGCGAGCCCGTGTGCCTTTAGGCACGGGGACGACGATGTCAAGCTCGCCCAGCAGCTGAGTCCATGTATATGGAAGTTCTTTGAACGTGAGGTCGAGGGTATGCCGTGAAGACGATCGCGGAATTTACCAGCTTGCTCCTTTGCTTCACGAGCCTTGGCGGCCTTGTCGCGCTCCTCCCTCTGCTCTGGGGTCAGTTTATCGTAGTCAGCATCCATTGAGTTCAAGGGATAGTATGAGCGCCTATCTCATCTTGATCGTGGAAGTTGCTTGCTCTAGACGACTCTGCCAAACAGCAGCAAACACCAGTGAGCCTCGAGCAGTGAGTGGTCCTGGACGTTTGCAGTCACCAAAGTGAATCCACGATTCCTCCTGTCGCCTTTGGATCCTCAGGGCCGCTCACAAGCTTCTATGGCTAGCATTGATTCATGGGCAGACTTTGAGGTGAGAGTTCATGCATCCTGGAGAGCTCAGGCGCTGACATTGCGCCATATTCAATGGTGGCCATAGACCATCCGTGCAGGGATTCGACACAATACGGTCGACAAGCTCAAGCAGCTCATCACTGGCTTGAATGAGGAATGCCATGCCCATCTCTCCAAGTCGGGCAAAAAGCAAGAGATCATCGACAGAATCTTGTCCGTTTTTGACTCTTGGAGGGCTTCAAACACCCAGGACAAGTGGCTGAAGGCGAAGAACGTACTGCAGCAACTGCGCAACACCGGCCAGTCAGTGGCGCCCTTTCATACCTCGATCATCTCGCTCAATGGGATTCCCCTTTCTCCTAGCTACAGCCGATTTTCTTCCACGAGCACTCCCGCTGCTACCGTCCCACAAACGTCGATGTCTGTCAATCAGTTTAGTAATAACAGACCAGCTCCTTACAATTCCTTGACGGGCACCTCCGCACCTGTTTCTCGATACGATCCATATGCGCCACCGCCCAAAATGTCGACGCCTAGCTCATCTGTGCCGAAAGCCTCCAGTGGGTGCAATTCAGTCATTACTTTCCGTGGCTCACGATCTCGTAGACCTGCAATTCAAAGCGTCGCCCTTCTACAATCCGGATCACGCCGTCACTACAGTCTGCGAGTGCCCAGGTACGTCGCCGTTGGTAGTTACTCCCACTCGACAACCGAACGGACCATATTAGAATCGACTGGCAGCACGGATAGAAAGACGGGTAAACTCAACTTTTATCTGACACCCGATCAAACCGCCAAGTTGAAGCAAAGGCAAGTCCGTATTTGAGCACGCACGTATATATATATGCTCACCCAAGCCCAGTTATCAAATACGTTTATTCTGTACTTCTTCCATATTCTACACCCCACAACCGGCAGCGTTCCGTACCCCCACCACTACCGCCCTGTGTCCAATCGAGTTCCCCCAAACATGCGAAGTTCGTGTGAACGGCGTATTGCTAACAGCCAATCTCAAAGGGTTGAAGAAGAAACCTGGGACCGCGCCTCCACCCGATATCTCGAAATATCTCCGTGGCGGTAATCTTCAAAACAACATTGAAATGATCTACGTGAATAGCCAACAGCCTCCTGCTCAACCCAAGGTCTGTTTAGATTCTCCATTAATAACTGTCACCACTCTGATCGCGCATCTAGAAATACTATCTTGTCGCGTTGATGGTGGGCGTTACCTCTGTTGATCAGTTGGTGGATAGGTTGAAGAAGGGAAAATACAGGAGTTGCGAAGAGATTAAGCAACAAAGTGAGTTATCACCAATTCGCTATGAAATCACCGACTTACCCGTGTCGTCAAAGTGGCCACGACTTCACAAGACTTTGACGACGTTGTAGTCGGTCCTCTGAAGATGTCTTTGAAATGTCCAGTAAGCCCCCTTCATTACCCTTGATCGCCCCGTTCCCTCTAACCTTCCATAGCTCAGTTTTATGCGTATAAACACCGCCTGTCGTTCCAGTCATTGCGTACATCCCCAATGCTTTGATGCGACGTCTTGGTACTCTATGATGGAACAAACAACGACATGGCTATGCCCTGTTTGTGAAAAAGTTCTGGAACCCGCTGACTTGATTATGGATGGGTACGCTCTTAGTCGTCTGCCGTGTTTCTAGATGCCTAATCTCTGCCACCAGCTATTTTGACGACATCTTGAAGCAATGTCCCGACAGTGTTGAGGATGTTATGGTTGAGGCGGATGGAGAATGGCACACGACAGATAATAAATATGCCTCCGTTGGCTGGAAAAGCACTCACGCACCAATTCCCCCACGTGCTCCTTCGCCGCCAAAAGTCCAAGCTGCTGTCAAAGCTGAACCTTTGGAGGCGACGATGCGGATACCCAGGCAGGAGGAGATATGTATCCTGGATTCGGACGACGAAGACGAAGGCCAAGTAAAACGCGAACTTTCTCCGTCTTTCGCGAGCAGATCGTCCCTGTCCGCCGGGCATTCCCTGGCTTCTTCCGTTCCTCCGTCCCAGGCTGGTGATGTCATAGACCTGACCTTGGACTCGGAAGATGAAGCGTCCCCTCCTCCCACCGTTGGGCAGAAAAGGAAGACGACGGACACACCACGCTCGCCGACGGAGGAAATCTGGAAGAAAGGACGCGTTGACGCATCCCGTACGCTTGTTCATCCAGGCACCGCTACTTTCGATGTAAGCCAAATCCCACTTCCAGCCCGTATTCCGAACATAACCACGCTTCCACCCATCGATTATTCAATGACCTTCCGGGGCACCGGATATCAGGGCCCGCCGCGAGGAGCAGGAAGTAGCCAATTGCCTTTTAATGCTAATTTTGACGATTTTTCGCGCACGACGAATGGGGGACACTCGAAGAGTCGATGGCAGTAGCACATACAAGTTTTATATTATTTACGTACCATTAGATATTGTACCATACCTAATGATTATATTCCATACTGCGATGATGTACTCTGATTGCCAGGACCGCAATGTAGAAGCTCATGTTTACATATTAATCGCTCTCTGAGGCGAAGGCAAGCGTTTTGTAGCCCTGGCAGGCGAGGCAAGGTAATCACACGGAGTAATCAAAGCCGGCGCTTGTCCGGTACGGTGATCGGGAGCAGCGGAGATAATTTGTTCCGGGAGAACCCGAAAGCCTTTTTGAGCACGCGAAAAAGTTTTCTGGCTTTCTCAACTTGACCACCAACCACCACTCTTCCTCCATCTCCCTCTCCCTTTCTCTAAATCAAAAAAATGGCCGAGACTAAGAAGGTCAAGTCCCCCAAGGACTTTGCTAGTGCGTGCACTCGTTACTGCTGCTCGTCGCTGCCTTTGTCTGACAGTCGTTTTTGCAGTTGACTTCCTCATGGGTGGTGTTTCTGCTGTAAGTCCAGGGCACCGGCGCGTTCGAGGGATTGTTGGTTGACTCTGCTATCAGGCTGTCGCAAAGACCAGCGCTGCCCCCATCGAGCGTATCAAGCTGCTTGTTCAGAACCAGGATGAGATGGTAGCGCCCATTTTTCGTCGGCGCCTTCGCTATCTGACACGTCACATTCTCCCAGATCAAGCAAGGCCGTCTTGCCACCCCCTACAAGGGCATCGGTGATGCCTTCAGCCGTACCTACAAGGAGGAGGGTATGGTCTCCCTCTGGAGAGGAAACACCGCCAACGTCATCCGATACTTCCCTACCCAGGCCCTGAACTTTGCCTTCAGTAAGCCCGTGTGATCATTTTTGCCTCGTATCATTTCTGACGACTATGCAGAGGACTACTTCAAATCCCTCTTCGGCTTCAAGAAGTCAGAAGGTTACTGGAAGTGGTTCGCTGGCAACGTTGCTTCTGGTGGAGCTGCTGGTGCCTCTTCTCTGCTCTTCGTCTACTCGCTCGACTACGCCCGTACACGGTTGGCTAACGACGCGAAGTCGGCGAAGGGTGGAGGAGCTCGTCAATTCAACGGTCTTGTTGATGTCTACAAGAAGACCCTTGCGTCTGACGGTCTTGCTGGTCTCTACCGTGGCTTCGTTCCTTCAGTCGTTGGTATCATTGTCTACCGTGGTCTCTACTTCGGTGTCTACGACTCGCTCAGTACGTGCCTTGCCCTAATGTCTCGTTGTCAGTGTCTTACCCCACCTGTGTAGAACCTGTCGTCCTCGTCGGTGCTCTTGAGGGTTCGTTCTTGGCTTCCTTCGCTCTCGGTTGGGGTGTTACCATCGGTGCTGGTCTTGCTTCCTACCCTCTCGATACCATCCGTCGTCGCATGATGATGACATCTGGCTCTGGTGTCAACTACAAGTCCATGTTCGACGCTGGCTCCCAGGTACGTGCATTGTGCCATCATATGTTTTATATCTCTCACTTTGCGCCACCAGATCATCGCCAAGGAAGGCACAAAGTCTCTCTTCAAGGGTGCTGGTGCCAACATCCTCCGTGGTGTTGCTGGTGCTGGTGTGCTCTCGTTGTACGACAAGCTGCAACAAGTGATGTTCGGCAAGGTCTACTCTGGTGGATCTGGTTAAACGTGCTGGACTATAGTCTCGCATCCGTTCGTTTGATATCGCATTGTTTATGGCTGTGGCATCGCATTAGACACTTTTTATTACACTTGGTTGTCTTCGTAGAGGTTATAAATTTACCCTATTCCCTCATAGAAGGCTTTAATGCAACTTGCTGCGGTCATATAAGATTTTCTGTGAGAGTTTCTGTATTTCCAGGGCCGCTGGGATGTAAGTCACTCTTGTTTCTGTCCAATGCAATGGTCGTTCCATTTGCCAGGACTGAAAGGTGTTCGTGTCTTGCGAGCCCTGCGACAGCACGTTAGAACGTTCGTTTCCCTGCGACCTTATCAAGAGCATTGTCTTGATGCCTGTGTACGCGCCCTCAAATCTGGATCCTCTCGAATTGGGATATCGCTGCCGACTGGCTCAGGCAAAACCACCGTGTTCTTGTCACTACTGTCGAGGATTCCTTCTCCGGAAAATGTCCCAGGCGCAACCAAAGCCTTGGTCATCGTCAATAGCATAGAACTTGCGCAACAGGCTGCAAATCAAGCGCGTCTCTTGTTTCCCGACTGGTCTGTGGAAATCGAGCAGGGCACCAAGCACCACGCGTCGGGCCTGGCAGATATGTGAGTCTTGTGTGCCCGCGTTTCCACTGGAGATCCTCATTCGCGTTTCAAGTACCGTTGGTACATACCAGACATTGCTACAGAGCCCGAGAATCGCCAAATTCGACCCCAATACGCTGAAAGCTATTATCATCGATGAGGCACACCATGCCGCTGCCCCATCGTAAAGCAGAGGTCCTATTCACGTCCAAATATCAATACTTACGCGTCTGCACATCTAGGTATCGACGCCTCTTATCTCGCTTCGACGCGAATATTGAAAGTCCTGATCCGGACTTCCTTCCCCCATCTCTCAAGCACACGATTCCAATCATCGGTTTCTCAGCTACCTTTAGTCGGCATGATGGGCTTGCTTTGGGATCAGTCTTTGAACAGATAGTCTACCACAGGGACTTCCTGGAGATGATCAAAGAACAATGGTCAGGACGTTTCATAGGGATCAGTCATGACTCGTGTGCTCAAGACATTATGATCATCAGGCTCTGCGACGTTAGGTTTACCACAGTACGAGCGCAGCTAAACCTGAAGGATGTTACAATCAATACGCGAACGGGGGACTTCAATCCTACGAGCCTGGCACACGTCATCAATACCGATACCATCAACCGTCTTGTAGTTCAAAGCTGGATCGATCGAGCAGGTAAAGATCATTCAGTTCATTGGCAGATTCGTAATGTATGATCTCTGACGTCCATTGCTGCGTTATAGGATCGCGTAAATCCACTTTGGTCTTTTGTGTGAGCTTGGAGCATGTCCGAGCACTCACCCAGACATTCCGCAATTATGGCGTAGATGCACGATATGTATATGCTAAGACGCCAACGAATGAACGTAAGCAACTCGTTGACGGGTTTAAATGTGGCGAATTTCCTGTCTTGATTAACTGCGGTGGGTGTACTCGACGAACAGCGAATTCACAACACTGATGGCATCTACTTCCTCTAGCTGTGTTGACCGAGGGGGCTGATATTCCGAACATCGACTGCGTTTTGATCGCAAGGCCGACACGATCGCAGAACATATTTGCCCAAATGGTGAGCCCGTCATAATCACAATGAGTAATTCATCTGAGGCCCGGCAAGATAGGCAGAGGGATGCGCCTATCTCCCAACACTGGCAAAACAGACTGTAGGATCATCGATTTCGTAGATTCGACGAGCCGCGTCTCCGGTGTTGTTGCCGTACCTACGCTATTTGGCCTGGACCCTGCGTCAGTGGACATAGAAGGTGAGGTTGGCCATGCTATGACTTGTGGTAGATCGCTAATGAGGAAGTCGCGTAGATGAGACGATCGAGAGCATGGAGGAGAAGGCAGCTGCGGAGAAGTTTCCCTTGGGTATCACCGATGATATTCCTCAACCTCGATCAGTGACCTACACCGACTATGACGATCCCTTCTCTCTCCAACACAACGCTTCCGGTTCTCCCCATATCGCGACACTCAGCACGAACGCGTGGGTTGGTTGCGGTGATGACATCTATGTCCTGGAGTGTCTGGGCAAGGGACATATTCGGATCGAACCAAAGGAAGGCGAGCGTAAGTTCTTTGAACGTAGTAAACACACGGTTGCCTCACGAGATCCATTTCAGAGAGCGAATCGCACTTTCAGGCGTGGTTTGCGCCAGCATCATTGGACAGAGAGACAGCTCAGGCGTTCAAGCTATCACCTTTCTTTCGCTCACGGAAGATTGCTACTGCACCAACGTTGGGTGCCGCCGTTCGTGCGTGTGATACGTACGCTCGTACCAAAGTCATTCACGGGCCCATGGTGCAAGGGTACGTGTCTTTCATCCGTTGAAACGTCCAAGCCTGATTCTTCCCTCTTTCCAGACTCTTGCGAACAGCTAAATGGCGGAAAGCACTCGCTACAGAGTCACAGAAGAGCATAATTGCTAAGCGGTGGCAGAAGCGGCCAGCGTCCAGCGGGTTGCTTGATGGAAAGCCAAACCCTAAACACGCCACTTTGGAGGAACGCCTAGCCCGTATGACGAAGGGCGAGGCTGCCAATATTATCACCCGCTTGAAACACGGAGCTCAAGTTAGTGTACTATGTTTTTGCGAATGGCTAACTTTGATTGACTTATTTGTGTATAGGCTCGATACGACAAGAAGGTCAAAGCTAACGCAAAGGCCCAGAAAATAGTTGCCAGCGAAGAGGCACGCCGTGCGCGATACGAGGTCAAAGTTGGTCCCATGCATAGAGCTCAATCTCGATAATCCCCATCTCTGTTATTATACTTATTATCGTAGTTTAGATATTTCCGGAGAGACAGCTAATGGGCTTGCAAGCGTCAAAATGGCTGCTTGCTGGGCTAGATGTATGGCATCGTGCAGTAATTTGGGCTCCTGGAATAGACTTGGATGTTTCATCATGCTCGTTAGGAGCGCGCCGACGAATGAGTCTCCAGCACCAGTAACGTTGACCAAAGTTGTTGCCACTAAGGCAGGGAAATACGCTATGACGATCGCTTCGCCGGATGCCACTTCTGCCACAACAGCATTCCGAGGCACCTGCTCGCTGTGTGCCCAGCTGGATCGAGCGAATGCCTTTGGGTCCAGACGAACTGCGACGACTACTCCACGTTCGCCGCATTTCAAGAGGATATGTTCGAAGTGAGCGAGGAGATGGACAGCTCGATTGATCGACCCTCTTGTCCATATACCGGCAAAGGAGTCTTCTCGGCGTGCTAACTCTGCTAGGCCGTTTCCAAGTGGGCCTTGTAACGTGGGTTTGTATAGTGTTTCCCAATCGGATGCTTTGGGTGAATCGCCTTGCTGCGTGATGGTATAGATGTGGTCCAATTCAAGTAAATTGGGGGATATCGATATCCCCGCCCTATCACTGGGCTTTTGTAAGTCGTTCTGTGTGACGGCGGGAAGGATGGCTGTGGCTTTGGTAAGGGACGTGGGTTCACTTTGAGAAGAGTTGAGGTAGATGGAACGGTGAAAAGTTGCACACGTACAAGAAAACTAAAATACACCCTTTTTAATTCTCTGCGACGGAAAGACGAATTCCACTCACTATGTATACCACGGCTGCGGCAAAAATCCACTACAGCGTTGACCAAACCAGGCTTTAGATTGCCGTCTAGAGAAACCACCGAGGGCATTGCGTCCGCAATGTCCTTCGTAATCTGTCAAAGAGTTATAATCCACCCGAGAGACTGGAGTAGGACTACCTACCTTTTCTTCGTTTAATTCAGCAATGACATCCATGTCAGCTACCCCGCTGACAAGATGTCCCTTACTATCGAAAGTCATATTACAGACCGATGTTCTCCCTGGACACTTGATCAGACCATCAGTACGCAAACCCATCTTATCGAGCTCCGACAACAGAAGACGGCCAAAACTATCATCGCCGATGGCAGAAATAAGTTTGGTATCCGACGGTGACAGACGGTGGGCTGCTTCAGCAATGTTCCTGCCTACCCCACCCAAGGTCAAGGACACAGAACCTGGTATCGTCGAATGGGCAGCTAAAGCAGATTCGCCGTCTGGTGAAGCTTGCGCGCTGATATCGATGGCTGCACATCCGACGATAAGGAGGCGAGGGCGTTCTTGGGGCGTCTGCTTTGACAGCGTATCCTCTACTACTCTTGCTGCCGGGGTTGTAGTTCGAGACGCGTTTTCCTGGATGAATGGGGGTGGGCATTGCAGGCAGATCGGATCGTTTATATACATTCATTGTACACGAGACGCATCGCTCACAGAATTTTGTGCAAGCTTTGCATACTGTACTGCTATCTGACCGCCTGCTCAGGGAAATGAATTCAAAAACAATTGAATCATCGAGGTATTGACGCACCAATCGCTGCAGTGTTCTCTAACAATGCGATATCTGCATTGTGAATAGATCAGTTTCACAAGCTCAGACCATTCATTAGATTAGATCACTTACTGCTGGCAAGGGATTCTCCTTTGGTCAATTCACCGATTCGCTTCAACAACCATGGTGTGGCAGCCTTGCCGAGTTTGTTGACACCGTTGGCTTCTGATTCCGCAACAGCTTGTTCTACGGCCTTCTGAATGGAAGCTCCTGCAGCTTCGTACTGTTCCGGGATGGGGCATGCGATCAGTGCTCCATTTTGTAGACCGAGTTGATGTTGGGTATCTGCGCCGCTCGAATATGAGTAAATGGATCACCAAAGCAAGCGGCGAGATAGTATACAAAGGATTTGGGCCGCTGATAACGGGTTGTCGACGTTCCACGGGGACTAAGGTTGTTAAGATCAGTCATTTGGGACAGTCTGGAAGGAACCGAGGTACCTGGAAGCCGCTCTTTGGAGAGAAAAAGGCTGGGAAGTCCGTTGTTTTCCCGTAGGATATCACTGGGACACCAAGCGTTTCCTAGAAGAGACGGGCTGAGACGTAATTCTTCGCGTATGCCACAGAACCAACCAAATACTCCAAAGTCCTATAGTTTGCGATTAGAATCAAGTTGGATCACAGACTTGGCAACACTGGGAATTCGTTACCTTCCAATGTCCAGAATAGACTTCACTCCTGCCGATACTAAGCCAACTGGACATCTTGTTAGCTCCCCTAGATCGGCAGAAACATCCATGGCTAAATAATGAAGACTAATCAGGTGATAGTTTTCTTCTTCAAAGGCAACTCACTATTCTCTCCCCCACGATGAACACCTCCCAAGCTAACATTTTCAAGTTAGTCGAGGTCGCGGATACGATTGTTTTATTTTTACCCGCCCGTGGCAAACACCTACGCGACTTCAGCAGGTAGGACAGGGAAATAAATTTGAATTTGAATTACCTTAATCCCGGCGAGTGCAGCAAATATTAAGGTAGCACAACATGTTGTTCCTACGACAAACCTAGTTAGATTACTCTTAGATAATGGACAAGCCGGCCAAACCTCCGTTCGCTTTAGCAACAATTGCGGCAGCTATATCTCTACGAGAGATCTTGACGGGTGATGCCCCAGGTTCTGCTAGCATCTCCAGCTCTGATTGTTGTAAGCCAATCTTGATTCGTCCATTGACGAGACCAACAGTAGCTGGAGTACTTCCGTTCTTACGAACGATGTCTTCTAGAGACTTTGCCAGCTTCGCGTTTTCTGGGTACGGGAATCCATGTGTGACCACGGCCGTCTCAAGAGCAACAACTGGTCTATTCTCGGCCAAGGCAGCCTCAACCTGGAAAGAGAACACGGTTAAGCCTTCAATGTGCATTCATTTCGATCCAGGAGTTACCTCGGGATGAATGTCCACTGGTAGGTCCCTTTTATTGAGGATACTTGCAATGCCCCGAACACCATGCGGCCTTCTGCAGGCTCTCTGCAGAGCCCTTCTCGATATGCTGAACGACGCCATTGGTAAGTACTGGGAAGGAACGGGTCCGAGTCACAACCTTTACAACCCGAAGCGCCGCCCGCGATTATCTCAGGGTTCGCAGGTTCGCTAAGTGCGGCACTCAAGTTCCTCGGACCATGATGGAAGGGCAGGATGCCTCGTATGCAATTTCTGTTGGTGTTGACGGTGGAACCTGCGCCTTGTCATATGAGGAACTCAATAGCGCGCAGATCATAAAGTCTGTTGGCGATGATGCTGCAGGGGCTATCGCCGTTTTCATTGGTACGTACTCTCCAGCGTCTGACAGAAAGAAATATGACGATTGTGTAGGAACAACAAGGAATTCTTTTGGGGGTAGGTTTGCTCTTGGAAAATCTCACCTCATCACCTGATGGCCACTAGGCAAGGTGGTCACTCGCCTAGAGTACCAGGCGTATTCAAAGCTGGCGATAAAGACCATGGCAAAGATCGTACAGGATGCTAGGGACTTGATTGGCCGTTCAGACCACCAGCCACCGTCTCAGAACATTTCGTCGCTTATCCGTTGTGCTGTACACCACCGTCTGGGGACAGTGCCAGTTGGAGAGCCTTCCATTGGTGGGCAACCTCCTTCGAAGCTCCAATATGAGGCTGAATCGAGCTTATAGTGATCGCGGTCTCGTCGCCTCACCGAAAAGAGGCATTCGTAGCATGTGAGTATATCCTGGAGGAAGTCAAGAAGAAAGCCCAGATATGGAAAAGGGAGTATTACGAAGGCGAAACCGACGCTAACGCGCAATGGAAGAGTAATGCATAAAGGCCGTGTCGTGTTTCGATCTCGCTATAGCCTATTGTCGTGTCTCATCATTATAAGTCCATAGTTAGTCTACCTTCCAATCCTTGGCGACCGCATCGTCTTCGTTGCTAACCAGAAGCTCTACCCCCCATATGAACAGCGTGAAGAATACGTTCATCCATCGCCACCAAACCTGTGAAGAATGATCAAGCACTGGATAGTAGCTCGTCATTAGCGTTAGAAGCGGAGAATGTATTGATGGACTGACGGAGAAGATGAGAATATACAGCGACGAAGATGGTTTGGCGATATGTTAGGAGAATGCGGGTTAGTGTGGAGGTCTGTATAATGCATTTAACGAGAATGGTAGAAGGCAGGTCGGAGGCGAACATACCGGCCGATCATCCCATCGACTGTCAACGCCCTCATCGGATTCCCAGCTGTCCCCGCCAATGGTAGGTAGAATGCGGGAAGCCAAATGAAGTATTGCGAGACGGTAAAGAAGTGCGGCAAGTACAGGTTTTGGAAGCGTGTTTGTCACGAAATTCAGAAGCGCTTGGAAATGAGCTAGAATGTTGGGAAGAAGGGGGGCACTGGCATGATGAGTTGGTATCATCAAGGGGAATGGGGTATTCCGGTGAATCACTCACTAAGAAGAGGCTGGGTCCGAGAATGACGCTTGATCGATCCCACAGAGCCACACATTGTACGCCAGGAAAAGTAACAAACTCGAGGATTCAATTATGTTCGTCCGACGCAGTGCAAATCCGATGATGGTGAGAAAGAGGAACGCAGTCAGAGCAACGCCCAAGAGAGTCGAAGAGAGAGGGGAAACTGCTGCTGCGGGATAAGACTGTACATTCATTAGTCTATCGCCATTCGCGGTAGCAGGAAACAGTACTCACGACTGCGATCCACCAAGCGGATGTTACATATCCGATGGCAGTGAGTATCAACACCCCAAACTGCCGGACTTCATCGTCGCCCACAAACTTCTTGCCCTCCTGGCCGAGTTTCTGTGCCACCAAAAGGCTTGAAAGCCCCTCCATCATGATGAACAGGGGGCCACCGTACTTCAACACGGTACCCCACAAGTTTGTTATTGTCGCCAGCCATGGGTTGACTGACGAGGAGAACACGTTGAAGCAAACGAGAAGCAGGAATGGGTGCATCGGGACCTGTAGGACCGACAGGGCTTCACTGCCCCACAGCAAGATCATCGTGCCATGGATCAAAGAGTGTACGCTGAGGAGCAGAGAGAGTAGGAGGAAGGCGGGGGTTGAGAGTGTCGCCAAAGTGAGTGGCAAGAAAATGAGGATTTGGAGTACTGTAGAAAGTCTGTATAGAAGTTCAGTGTTTCGTTGTCACACGACATGAACTCAACGTACCGTGCAGCGTTGGACACTGCAGTCCATAGGAGCCATGCATTGTACATGATCTGGCAAGAATTAGAGCCTCTAGCTGCGCGAGGACATAAGTAGCCCGTTGGAGAGTGGTAAAACGAAAGAAACGCGAGTGGCGACTCCCCTAAACGTGCAGTTTGTGGCAGGTGCAGGGATTAACAACAAATATATATCCACAAATGAGTTCCACAAACATTAGGTACGATATGCTACACAGAGGACAGCGATAATACAATTAGTCTAGATACGATGCACATCATGGCCGCGACACGCTGAGGAGACCCTTGGCGTAGGCAAAATCGGTGTCTCGCGTCAACGCAGCGGGATCTGACGGGGGCACGTAGAATTCATCTCGTATCGGTATTTGAAGGAGGTTGAACTTGGGAGTGATCACCACCATGTGGTTCGTCCGTATTTCCATCCAGTCCGCTAAGCACCAATGTGTTCAGTACGTACTTCAGCGTGGGCAACCGAAAAAGACTTACCCTTCTCAAATGTCAGAGGCTCACTCGCGATCTGAGTGGCAAGATTATCATCATGACCGTCTTTACGGACTAGCGCACACGTACCATAATGATGTTCTCGCGCTTGTCGGCT
Organism: Pleurotus pulmonarius; assembly: GCA_012980535.1. Classification (NCBI taxonomy): domain Eukaryota; kingdom Fungi; phylum Basidiomycota; class Agaricomycetes; order Agaricales; family Pleurotaceae; genus Pleurotus; species Pleurotus pulmonarius. Next base: position 2,100,139 of record SJKF01000002.1, read on the forward strand.
TTCGACATCTTGTACTGACCACCAGCCGCGTATTCGCTAAACGTCGTGCCAGACGAATACCACTGGGAAAACAAATTAGGCCTTGTGACAGCACGGAGCAGTAGAGTGGGTGCTTACGAGGGAGGCAGCTTCATCCGTGCGAGAGGAGATGTACCGCGTAGCTACCACTGACTCGCCGTCGGTGATGCAGAAATTCATCAGACTGGGCTAAGGATAATGATGGATGGGTGAGTAAGGTTAAGGCCAGGGGAGGTGAAAGGAATACCTCGGTCACACCAGCTTCTTTGGCAAACGCGTTGAGAGCGGCGATGGTGTCGAGCATGGCCTTTTGAAGTTCATGTGGTGTGAAGGTATTTGCATCCGCGTCGGGTAGCTTTCGAGGTGTTAGATGTTAGATGAATCACTCTATTCAACGAGGACCAGCCGTACCATAGAAAGGAAGAGGGCAAACGCCATCTCAGAATCTGATTGCGTTCTAGTGAGTGGATATGAGCACATGACCAAGTGAGATGCGTACCAGTGTTGCCATGTACATTGTCGTAGGCACAATCTGGCAGGCAGTTCTGCACTTTTCGCTTCACCCTGCTCCACTCAGCGATGGCCCCGTTGTGCATAAACTGAGACACGCAGTTAGATGCATGGCTTTCATCAAAAGCAAGGATTCATTCATTACCATCAGCTTGCCGTACTGGAAAGGATGACAATTATCTAGTGACAGCGATCCCGCTGTGGTAGCGCGAACGTGCGCGCTATATCGATGATACCCGCGTGAGTATAATGTAATGAACCATAGATCTTAAGACGAGACGCACAAAACCAGTGGTGATTTGATCTTCTCCGCCAAACGGGTAAGGTTGATATTGTTCCAAGCCTAAACACCTCCGGGTCAACGCCCGCAGGACCAAGCCATGCCAACGACACTCACTGGGGTGACCGAAGTGAAGATGCATGGCTGGGTGCCTAGTTCCGGGTCGTAATTGGGATCGTACCACCCTAGCCGAGCAGAATCAACGGTCAGGCGTACTGTAGTCGTGCGAGCGATATCGCGGTCTGACTCACCCACACCAAAGCCATCACCATTGATAGGCCTGCGACGGTCAAGACGAAGTCGCGAATCGAATGCTTGGTTGATAATTGAGTGGCACGGCCTGGTCAGAAGCTGGAGTCAAGAGTGTGAGACTTTTGGATGGCGACCGTCGCAGACGCCGACCACTGGCACGCACATGAGACAGCCGGACAGGCGAAGTTCCCTTGTAGATTACAAAGCGACACATTTCGAAATGCTCGAGGTCAGGAGGGGGTAGCAAAAACGTTAACTAACTTTCCTGAACGACAGCGCACTCGTTTATAAAGATTACGTGCTATCGCGTGCACGCCAAACAGCAATTAGCAACAACGCGAATAGCGCCTCAAAGGGATAAAACATAATCTCTGCATGAATACCCATTCTAGACTCGGACAGCCTTCTTAATTACATTCCAGACGGTGCGATGTTGCTACAATTGTGTTCCGAGACCCTCAACATTCCTCCGGTCATAAGAATTCCTTAGGGCGCGTGGCGGGATCGCCCCCAGTCTCATCGTAGACCAATCCGGCAACCCGGAAAGCCAGTTCTAACAGCTATTCAGCAACTCGAATTCGCCCACAAAGATCGCATTCAACGCACCATCTGCCTGAGATTTCACCACAGCTTCTGCATACACCCTGACGACGTCTTCCGTTCCACTGGGTCGAACAAAAGACCGACCACCCTCATATTTACCCACCAGAGAATCGATCTTGGCCTGTAGACCTACAGGACTGGTCAACCGCCTTTCGGCATCCTCGGTTTTGAAGATATGCCTGTCCGCTACGACGACCTTGACGAGTCGATTGGGCAGATCCACATACAGGGAATCCCATTCCAGACCGCCATAGGCCTTGTGCGCGAGGACCACTTCGACAAGGAGCATATCCGACAATGCATCACCAACTGTTTGATTGATCAGCTGTGTGAGGTTCACGAGATGCTCCACGGCTGTAGACTGAGTGGGCGTCGAGGGTTGGTAGTCCGCGAGCTTGGCTAAGGTTTCAGGCGAAAACAGGACCGTCCCATGGCCGTTCGCTTCAAAATAGACGCCGACGTCATAGTGCTCAGCAGCATGATGAAGATGCTTGACGCCTGTAGAAACACATTTAACAGGAAGGCGCTGTAGCGTGGTCAGCGTATTCGCGATATGCACAATTCAGCACCGTTACCTCCGCGAGGTACTTTGTCGATGCTCCATTGGCATAAGCTGTTTGAACCACGCCGACTTTGATGCTCTCGTCCAATCCGGCTGCTTTGACAAGTTCGACGATGAACGCAGCAACAAGCGCGGCGATTTTATCGCCGTCTAGCATGCGAAATTGACCATGATCGTCCAGATGGAAGTACATCAAGCGATCCGCATCTCCGTCCAAGCTGCAACCGCGTTGTCCGGGTTTGATAATGTTGGCGAGGGATGAGGGCAGCTTTTGCGATGTCTTCACAAAGTCTGCACCGCATGCATTGTTAAGTGCGCCTGGCGTAGTTATTGACGTGTTCTCCAGCACGAGCGAAAGCGTGTCCCCGAGGTACTCGGCAAGCCTCTTAGCAGCATTGGCACCCACACCGTTCGCGCAGTCGATCAGCAGCGGCGGTGGAGTCGGTCTCGCCGACTAGACGGGAATTCAGAAGAGACAAGCTATGAGCCATATCGGGGACTTGCCACAAGCTTCTTGAAGGCGTTAGTTAGTTTGGTGTAGTATCCATGCTCGCTATCGTCGCCGTATGCTTCAGCTGTACCCTTCGTGTTGATCGCACGAACGAGATAATGGAGAATGGGCGTAGTGGTCACACCCGCATTCCGTCCCTCGGCACCAATAGCACGCAGACCATCTTCAAGCGCCGAAACCAAAGCTGGACCAGACGGGCGCGTGTCCATCGCGTACACGACGCGCGCTGGTTTAGAAAGGTCAATGTTAGCATCTTTGACGAAGGCTTCGAGGGCAGTGATGAACTCGTCCGTGGAGGACGCATTAGACAGGGTCGTGGCGTGACCTTCCCATGAAGATTCTAGCATTTCTCCTCTTGGGTCGACGAGTTTGACACCATTGTCCTGATTGACATCGATATCAGAGCTGGATTGAGATTGGAGGAAGTACAGCTGGTTACGTGCTCTGGGTTATGGGAAGCTGTTACCATAACCCCGATTGTCTTTCCATCCAATTTCTTGCTCCTCAGGCCAGCAAGGACGCCGACTCTGAATAAAACAGAATCAAGGACACTCGCTCTGTGGCTTCTGATCAGAAATCTTGCCATCGCTAAGAGACGAAACACCTACAGCGTTCTGAAGCCTGCGGTACCATAAGTGAACTTGATATCCGATGGTTTTGGGTGTTTCTGAGAGAGTTCTTTGATACTGGCGACAGGCAAACTGGACATCGCAGAACGGCGAAGAGAGTGCTGACCTTCACAGCTGGCGCGCCCACTCGAAACAGCTTGCTATACGTCACGTGGTTAACTGTACTCTTGACTCCATATTCGACTATGCCTGCAAAGTCTCAAGCCCAGGTTCTCCTCGAGAAGGCGGACAAGAAAGCAAACTCACCTGGGGGATGGTTCGCATCGTCAACAACCAAATTCGAAGAGGCTGGGGACCTCTACCAGCAAGCCGCCAACTCATTCAAGATCGACAAGTTATTCAAGGAGGCTGGAGATGCGCATGCGCGCGAAGCTGAATGCCGAGAGAAGTCTAAGGAGTCCAGCGAGGCGGCCAACGCTTGGTGGAATGCGGCGAAGGCTTACAAGAGAGGATATCCCGATTGTGCGTCTGTCCGCCAACCGCTGCTACAATCACATCTGCTGACCCACTGCATTCAGTGGCCATCCAAGCCTTGACACAGACGATAGTGCACTTGACTCAGGGCGGACGCTTCAGACAAGCAGCAGATCGCGAGAAGGAAATTGGTCAAATCTACCTACAAGAATCGAATGATCTCCGCAAGGCATGCGACTCCTTTGAGCGTGCTGGTGATTGGTATGCGCAGGAGGACGCAACTGCGTACGTCGGCTACACACGATACACTGTGCACTACTCATTGTCATTGCAGGACGGCAAATGCATGCTACAAAGATGCTGCCGATATCCACGCCGACTTGAATGAGTATCCGCAGGCGATTGCTCGTTACGAGCTCGTTGCAGATCATTCATTAGGATCCGCATTGACGAAGTACAGCGTCAAGGAATATTGGCTTCGGGCAGGACTGTGCGCACTGGCGATGGGAGTCAGTGCAATATTTCACTTTGAAGCCACCTTCATGTCTGATCGTCGTCAACTAGGATCCTATTACTGCCAAGCGTAACATGGCGAAGTACACTTCGCAAGATACCACGTTCGCGTCGACCCGCGAGGCGAAGTTCATCAACATATTGATCGAAGCTGTCGAAGCAGGCGATCAGGAGATGTTCACTGGTGCCGTGGTTGAATTCGACCAAGTCACGAAGCTTGACAATTGGAAGACTGGCATGCTCTTGAAGATCAAGCGAGGAATTCAAGATGAACCAGCTCTGCTTTAATCCCAGATCGATAGCATGTACCTACCTACCACATCTTACTGACAGACATTTTGGATTCGCTCAGTAGTGTACCGTAATCTTATCAACCTCCTCATTCTGCGCTGATCGAGTCACGTGCGTGATTTCCTTCTTTCTCAACGTGTCCTGCAGTTACAAGCGCAGTCCTCCACATTCGTTTACATGCTCAATTTCCGACTTTCTTTGCTCTGCTTCATTCATGTCGTATATGCGTTAACAGCAAAATTCCTGGCCCTGTGGAGACGCCGGCACCAGAGGGAACCTCTTCCTCTGGATGCGCCTCGGAGCAAGATCCCCCGGCACCTTGCCATCGTCTTTGACCTGGATTCGACACAACCCCACGCAAAAGTCGAAGAGGAGTCTCTGTTAAAATCCGTGTACAACAGCATTGCCTGGTGCGAGGCTGCAGGGATCGAGAAGTTGACACTGTATGACACCCAAGGTTGGGCTATTGCCACCAGACGTGAACATAGTCATCTAACTAGTTCTAGGTGTACTCATGAAAAGCTCAGCGCTGGTTCGCGACCACTTATCCAGGAGGCACCCGGAGATTGATTCTAGTGAATCCGAGCCCGAGTATCCCCTCACACCGCCCCACTCCGACGACTGCGATTCACGGTCTATTTCCCCGGACGTAGATTTCAGGGTAGACCTGCACACGATTACACTTAATACGCGCCTACCGGTGCCCAGCAAACGGAGGAACGTTGCCAGAAAGCGCCGTGTAAAAGGTACGTTTATGCCCGGGATCACCACATTCCTGGAACTAATTCGTGTAGACACTCCGAAAGGGCCTCCATCCCTCCAAATCAAAATAATATCGCGCCAATCTTCCAAAGGAGCGTTGGCTGCCGCTGCTCGTTCTATGGCCGCGAGGCGTCACAAATTACAGACTATTCTCCGAAACCCCACACCCCAAGACTTTTCCATCTCCATAGAAGACTTAAATCTACTTTTAGAAGGTAAGTATCGGCGGGCTGAAACTTGTACCGCGCTCATTTAGTGGATGCCTCAGGCGAAGAAGGGTTCTCATCACCAGACTTGATGCTTCTTCATTCAATGAAGCCTCCAATCGCTCCAGTGCCCCCGCCGGAACTCCTGGGCTTCCCTCCCTGGCAAATCAGACTGACAGAGATCAGGTACGCCACCAGGGCTATCTGGAGCCCTTTAACTGATAATGCAACCTCCAGCTACTTTCCAACCCCCATTCTTGGTCTTGGCGCTTGTTCCGGCGGTCCCCATGCGCTGACGTTAGATGAACGGACATTTCGAGCAGCTTTAGACGAGTTCTCAGGAGCGCAGATGCGACTCGGCAAGTGAATATATCTCCACAAGACGAACGGACGCTGGTAGATTCTTTATTTGTATACCGAGCTTCTTTACTGTATCCATCATTAATTAAGGACATTGAAGCCAGGTCATTGCCAGACGAAGTCTCATGCTGATCTGCGCGAAGCATATGCAGTTCAATGAAAGGGATCACAGACCTAAATAGTTGTGTCAGGTCTATTCCTGAGGTCGGGGCCGAAGAGCGCGCTGTTGTTGTTCTCCAGATCATTCAAACGGCTCCAATTGGGCGAGCGGCTTGCCACAGCAATGATGATAACCAATTGTTACTTACGGGCGAACGTTTCAGTAGGACCGCCCGAAGATGAGGCTTGATATATTGATTCCGGGAAATACGAAGCTACCGCCGACGGACGGATATATAAGTTGACAGTTCATTGGATCATCCGCCCCACCACCAACACCTAAATCTCCCCACCCCCGCCCAATGTCTAGCTTGCTCTTTGCTCAGGACCATAGTACCAGTGGCACCAACTCCGGGAGCTCGAGTCCCCGAAGGTCGCCTCGGAAGATACCCACGGAGCCCGTTCCACCGTCGTTACGCGAAAGCATCAAGAAACGAATCATTGTATGCTGCGACGGGTGAGTTTCCTCCCAGCCACAGGGTCTAGTAGATACTTACTTCCTGGAAGGACTTGGCAGGATGGCATAAAGGGAGACACCCCAGCCAAGTACACCAATGTCCTGGTCTGTTATGTTTCCCACTTGCACTGTTGAAAAATTCTTACACTAATCACCTAGCGGCTCGCAAGGACCATAAGCCACGAGGATCAGAGATTTACTCCGGCCATACCGCAAATCGTCTATTACCAATCCGGCGTTGGGACAGACAGCAACCTGTATTCTGAGTACATCGAGGGTGAGGGAGGCTTCCCGTTATTCACGTCGTATTTGCTAACAATTGACAGGTGCTACCGGATCATCTCTAGGTTTGAACGGTTCTCAGCGAACGTGGGTTGGCCTGAACTTACCCCCGGTCATTAGCGGACAAAGTAGAAGAAGCTTATGCATTCATCGCGCAGTAAGTTGTTCAGTATCTGCTTGAAGTCCGATCACTCACTTACTCCAATAGCAACTATGTGCCTGGCGATGAAGTAAGTTCACCGCACATATCGTTGACTGATGGGGCAACGCTGACTGCTCTCTTAGATCTTTCTCTTTGGGTTCTCCAGAGTATGTTCGTATGTACGTTGTGGAGTTGATTCTGATACACTTCGCTCGTAGGGTGCATATACAGCACGTATGGTAGCCATGTTCATCGTAAGTCCTCATGACCTCCATCTAGCAACTTTGCGCTGAATTATCCCTTTGCAGGGTGAAATCGGCGTCCTCGACCGCACCGAAATGGAGCACTTCGCGGGTATTTTCATCGCCTACCAAAGGATGGGAAAGACCTCGGACCCTAAAGGTAGCCAACACTTCTTTGTTCGCATTTCAGTAGAGTTAACATAGTCGCAGAAGTCGAGCAATTAAAAGCAAAGCTAGCTCCTTGGACTCACCATGATTCACCTGGAAAAACACGAGCGGACTTTGACTCAGACTCGTTTTCCGTGCAGTACGTATTCACTTCGTTAGCATCTTATCATGGTTTATTTAATTTTTTTGTTCTTTTCTAGGTGCATCGGGGTATTTGACACAGTTGGAGCTCTCGGGCTTCCAGAGGGAATATCCCTCAACAACAAACGCGCAAGGAATCTGTTCGGTTTCCCGGATCGACTTCTTGGAGAGCATGTTTGTCGCGCATATCAGGCTTTGGCTCTCAACGAACCCAGGGCTGACTTTGTGAGTGTTTTACTCTGTTCGCCACAGAGCATACACTGAATGTTTATAGGACTGTGCACGGTTTGAACAGAAGCCTGCTGCCCTTGCAAAGGGCCAGCTCTTGAAACAGGTCAGCCACTACGTTTCTGGTTTGCAAGTGTTTGCTTACCATCCTACAATTCCAATAGTGCTGGTTCACTGGCTCTCACTCAGACGTGAGTTTGATGCAGGACTTCATCAGAGTTATACTGATCCCGCATAGATTGGTGGAGGCTACGATGAGCACGACCTGTCCGATATAACCCTTACTTGGATGGCGGTGAGTCTACCCTCCTGTAATATAGCATCCTCTTATCAGTACCTCGCCTTTCTCAAGTCACAAATTGAGGATATTCTAGCCTTGGATATGCGATACTTAGCATCTCGCCCGAACCCTACCGCTGCCTGGGGGAAACAGCGTCCTCACAAGTAAGCGTCTTCTGCCTAATTCGAGCTTTGCCCGTCTGACCAGTACGACTTTAGTCCCATGACAGGGCTTTTCCTGTTAGCTCACACAATCAAGCGTCAACTTCCGACGGCAACTGACAGCGTAACCCACGAATATATTCACCCCTCCGTTTTAGAGCAATCCTCCCTGTACCCCAGCGTCAAGGATGTTGTGACCAAGCATCCAGAGCTCATTTGCGAGCTGACCCCTCTGGAGAAGGAGATGAAGCTTAACTGGCCCTATAAGGCGACAGTAGTACAGACGACGACGGAGGTAGACGGCCAGGTCAGGAGGAATGGAGTGACTACAACGGCGTCTTTGTTGGTCGAGAAGACGGCTGTGTTGAACGGCTATGGAAAGGACCTGGTGGATAGATTGGCAGTAGATATTAAATCTCAGACTGATGCATGATACACGTAGAACAATCAATTCATTCTAGTACTTGTAGTACTTGTAGTAATAATGACCTCGAATATTTATTGCTTCGAATTCTTAGGGAGAACAGGAGGCTAATAGGAGCATCACGTGGGAGAAAGAGTACCGCTTCGAGTGCATCAGGACGAGGAACCATTCTCGCATCATACTCGATGTCCGCGAGGCCATAACAGAACTCAAACATGGCAGTCAAAGAACTGGCCAAGTTATTTGAGCCACCTCTCGACCCCGGATCTGTTGAAATGAGCCTGCGAGGGTCGCGTCGAATACGATACAACAAGTAGATGGTATTGCGTTTGACTGGGACTCCAGCAAACGCATAAAGAAAAATACATGGGCGCGCGGTATAATCTTACATAGTCACGTGTATCCCTATACCCCCTGTACCGCCAAGATTGCTAAAATCTAACACTTCCCCTCAATCGACGTGCGGTACAGTGTAGACAAAGCCTGAAAATACTTCCCCTTGAACTAAAGAACCCCAAGAGGGTAACCTTGCCAGCAAAACTTGCAGCCAATGTTGTCTTCCATCACAGTTGCGGAAACCTCTTCTCCGCCTCGACGAAACGTCAAGATCTTCTTCACCTTCTTCAGAAGTCCCTCTTGCACATAGGGACTGACCTTCTCCTTCATCTTCAGGCAACAGTCAGGCCCATCCCGCCCTCCAACTACTCCCCAGGCCATCCCAATTACGACGTGATGTGCAGCAATAACGGCTCGATACCGATGAGGTAGAGCAGGGATGTCGGGTATAGGGAGTGGGAGTCGTCGTCGTCACCATCGTCGTCTTCTTCTGCAAGCATCTCGGAGCTGCGGCCGCCTTCAAGTCGATCTGCGGGCATGTCGGAGCCGCGGCCGCCTTCAAGTTCGTCTGTGATAATTATACGGCACCACACCGTCCTTCTGCAGTTGTCAACGGGGTGCTGCAACCCAAAGCTTCGTCGTCTTCGCTGCTACCGTCCTTACTTCATCATCTCGCCGTGCTGCATGCCATCTGATCACTTCCCCTGCTTCTCCTGTTATCCCACTAGTCTCTTCCACCAATCCTTGCCATCTGCACGACATCGGCTGCGATCCGGGTGCTTCAAGACTGTGAGGACGTTGTCCAGACATCTTAAAAGGGGTCTGCCAGCTTCCCGCTGCCTACGATGGGCGTGATCGCTCGCAATCGTCGAAATCGGCGTCAGAATCGCAGGTGCGCTGCTCCGGGATCCCATCTTCCGGCTGTGGTGAGCGGGAGCCACCCGCCATGCGTTTGTGTTGAAATGAGCCTGCGAGGGTCGCGTCGAATACGATACAACAAGTAGATGGTATTGCGTTTGACTGGGACTCCAGCAAACGCATAAAGAAAAATACATGGGCGCGCGGTATAATCTTACATAGTCACGTGTATCCCTATACCCCCTGTACCGCCAAGATTGCTAAAATCTAACAGGATCCTCAAACCGCCCAAATAATCGACCCCGAAGAACCTATACCCACCGGAACTCTGATGATATCCATCCACGGTCCCCCGCTCGCTTCATAGCGTCGTCGCCTACACCCACACGAATAGATGGCTTGCCGACCCCCGACCACGCGAGTCTGCCCAATGTTCTTGCCGTCAACGACCACTGTGATACCCTAGATATCACTGACCTGGGCAGCACGAAGTGCGTAACTGTCGTTTCATTGCAAGAGTGTTATTAAGGCTGGGATTAGGGATGCTACTCCATATGATACCTTTAACGACACCGAACCTCTAGTTGGCTCGTCGAAAGACGCAACTAGTGACGAAACTCACGAATTACTGGACCGATCTGACACTGCTACTTTGGTGGAGCGTCATCGGTTTCCACCACATACGCCTGTGCCGGCCACGGTCGTGTTTTCTCGAAAGGCCTTTCCCCTCACCCTACCCAAACTCGACAAATATCTCTCGAGTCTCCCCATGCCATCGTTTTCCCAGCGGAGGCACGGTGTTATTGAAATGTTCCTTCCTATGCAGAAATTGGCGGACTCGGGACGGACAATAGATGATTTTGAGGCCAATTCCAGAGTAGCCCCGGCTTGGCGAAACAGGAAAACTATTCTAGGATCAGCAGTTAACATCATACTTGGATTTACCGTGCGTCGGGTATAGCAACACGGAGGATGTATCTTGATCTGCCTATTTTCAGGGATCGAGTGCCCTTGCATCATTCTACAGCTTGCAAGGCTTGTTGAACACCATACAAATATTTGCCTTGCTTCTTCGGACGATAGGTTCGTTCCTGTCCAGTTGTCCCTTTCCCATATATTGACTGCAATCCAGTTCCTGTCACCGATACCGATGTCGTGAATTCTTGGAGGCAACTATTCCTCGGGACAATGTAAGTCATCCCCCCAGAAATCACATTGGAATCTGATCGATGTTTCCTGCAAAAGTCCCAACATCTTAGCTCTGAATTTCGCGTCCAACATATTGCAGTCACTCATTTATCTAGCAGTATTCATGGCCATAGCTGGTGGATTGCTCTATTACTTCTTTCGTTCTACGCCTCTGTGCGATCGTTACACAGCTATCGAAGGCCTACAGCGCTCAGAACCGAAGTCGGGCAAATGGGGCATTGTGATTGCCACCTTTCTTCTAACAGCACTGTACCTGCCACTTAGCACCATGGCGGTTCATGTCATTGTCTGGTCGGATGATCTATGGGTTGTCCCGAATTACTACGCGAACGCGACCTCTTTTCCTCCCTCCGTTGAACCCCTCGGTCCCCCCAGCGAATTTCGAGATCCATTGGATTTCTGTTGGACTACCACAATGAAGAAAAACGAAGTTAACTATGCCCCTGTGGTTATAATTATGTCGATCGTAGTTGTTGCATCAGTGAGGCATCCACCCTCTATGTGACTTGAACATGATTAATGTACTCATCTTGGAAGTAGCTGACCATCTGGTTCCCCTTGGCGCTCCGGAAGGTCATTCAGCGCTCTGCACCGAAAGTGGATACGTTCACGGACCTTGGTCGCCCTAGGAATGAAGGAGACATGGACCGCGAATATCATCGTCTGCTCCTGCGCGATCGTAACCCCTTCTCGTTCCTTTATGGAGGTGTGTGTCTTCTCTTCGTGACAAACCCTGTGCTCAACCCATCCTTCTAGGTTATCGACGCGGTTGGGGCACGTACCAGTCCACATACCTCTTCGCGAAGCTCAGCACTCTTTTCATAATCGCTGTCATTGATTCCAACAACTGTTTGTTTCGCTCTGTCTCTCGAACGTGGCTTCCGATAGTTCGCCAAATCCTCTTACTTGCATCTACCATCGGTTTTTTCGTCGCGCAATGTCTACTCGCCCCCTTCTTGGATCCTGTCAACAATGCGAGCGAGTGGGTATCTAGGCTGAATTATCTCACCACCGCTGCTGTCGCCCTCGGAGTCGCACTTAATATACCCGGAAAAGAAATCCTCGATACCTATATCTTATATGCGTGAGTATCTAGCGTTATTCGTTTTCTAGCATGCCTCACGGATCCCCCCACAGTATCTATGTTATAACTTACGGATTCAGTATATGTACGTGCAATATCTTGGCCGTGATGATCCTGTGCTTACCCTCAAGTAGACTTCACCCTCATCAACATGAGCATCGTACATAGACTAGTCAAACGTGAGCTTCCCTTAGGTCCATGTCTTATCCTAGACTTATTTGACTGAAACGCCCGAAGGTCTCGCGCGTCGCGTTGATTTCAGTGCGTTATTTACTTCCCCAGAGCTTGTTACCCGCATGACACTTAGAACAGGCATCGATGTGTTTTCTCCTTGGTAAGCTGTCTTTCACCTCCTTCCCCTGCCGGTCTAAACAAATTTGCAGGTTGGATATATCCCCCTCTTCCATCCATATCAGGCGTCGTATATGGCAAGAAACCATAACAACATTGATATTGACATCCCCGGATTGCCAAATCCCCCCAGAACAGGATATGCTGTTCGCTCAAGCTCGCGATTCGGAGTTCCCTCCGTATCTCCTGGATTTCCTCGGTTCACCCAGCGAAAGGCATGTAGAGAATCTAAAGGTACTTTACTTAAATCTCTACTGCCTGTCATTGTCTTTACTGAGATATGCTGTGTACAGATCCTACGGGAAATCGGGACCTTGGCGTATGCTCGAGGGGTTGCATTGATATCTAGTGCAGACCATGAGCTGTACAGTGCTATTGCTAAAGAGATACAGAACAACTTCATCGGCCCGGATTGCTATTGGAAGGCGCAGAAAGGGAGACCTAATTGTCGTAGTTTCTTTGGCAATGGTTGGTGGATCCCATTTCCGCCTACTCTAGCGAGTTGTTTTTCTTTTGTAGCTTGTTTACGCCTGACCGTGGTCTTTGCAGGTGATGCAATATGACGATGGTCCGTTCACAATTGTGCAGGGTGCAAAGGACCTAGAGGAATACATTACCCAGAATTCCGACCCCGATATTCGAAGGCGACGAGACATACGTTTGGCCCTTCGAGCCCTCGATAGGCAGGTGGTGAGCTGGCCACATCGTCACGTCACTGTTCGTAGCTTCGTCCCTTTGATGCTACCAACTTGCTCAGTATCCATCTTCCAGGTCATTGGATCCAACTCAATCTTCAGCTGTAAGCGACGCTACAAAGCTGACGTTGCCATCCAATATCACACATGCACTCTGAACATCAAGCATCGCGGCAAGCTGTTTTGGAAGGATGTGCCCTTGGGGAGTGGTTTTACCCTAGAGCTTGTCTATACCGAGGATGTTTGCTTGAACGGCGAAATCATTGGCCTCACAGAGGACTTCGACCTCACCCCGCCTCTAGCGCGTTTCCTCTCAATGAACCGTGATCTAATTCACCAACGGCTTGGCGCCCTCGATGCAGTCCTGAATGACTATCGCACCCATCATGAAGAGGAGTGTCAACGTAAACGGGACACCTTAACTTACGCTTTCCTCACCAACGTCTACGATCGACCGCAACATTTCGCCGCAGTGTCGAAGTGGGCCACGAGCCACGAGAAGGATCTCCGGATTGGGCAGCTTATAGTAGCTAGCGAGGAAGCCCTCTCGAAAGCGTACGAACGGTCGGTGGTTGTCGCAGAAACAGAGGCTGCAACTTGGTGGTATATTTTCTGGGTATGGTCAGATAGTGCTTCGGATGATGTGATAACTGATTCGCCTTACAGGATGATTTCTGGCGGAGAAACAACGACGCAATCTCTGCTCTCCAGCTACATGCACAAGATTTCAACCCGCACTATCCTACTTCAATAGCCTATACTCCGCTCCCTCGCCCAAACCTCGAGTCTTTCTTGATACAGCGAGGTCTCATGTCGACCACTCCTCGATGGAAGGATATCTTCCATCATGGTTTGTTGAACAAGATCTATGTTAGGCTCAACGATGCCGTATTCCGTGGCTCAAATCAGGTCTGTAGCTTATGTTTGAGGGCAGTGATTCATAGTTGACATGCGTCTTTGCAGGCCGTTATGTTTCATATGGGCGTGACGGGTTCGGAGATGAGTATGGAAGGCGTGGATATGGGTCAATCGTCGACACTGGGGACGGGTGGGGGAACGGACCACGATGATGAGTCTCTGCGGCCGCGACCAACATACAGATGGGAGGGCCTTCTCATGGATCCTGTCAGGGGTAGACGGCGACGGAGAGATGGTTGGTTTGTTAAGCTTGGGGCGTATTTGGGGCTTACGCCTATTTGGCGTTCCGGGTCACCATCGAAGGGCGTGTCTTTGGACGTACGGCTTCAGGATGGACGATACGTTGTCCTCGAGGAGGAAGTTTTATCGGACATGGACTCCACAAAGAGCACTGCTAGGTAACATTACTTATTCGATTATGTAATCAAAGGTAATTTACTTTCACGCATCTATTCTTCGTTACACCATGCCACACACTCCGATACCTTCTACGAGCAAGCTACCAAGGCCAACTCCAAAAGAAGCTATTGAAAGGGATGCAGAGGACTCAGACTCGGATGCATCAGGCAGCGAAGACGATCATGCCGACAAGGGTGGATTAAAGAGAGTAAAGAGATCCAACAAGCATGCGTGAGTAGACCACATCGCAGTGTGGTATATACTAAAGTAACGTGGCAGGCCAATGGAAGTTACATCCAAAAAGCCCGTCACTCGTCGACGGACGGTCGTTGAAACGAAGACCTTCGTGAGTAAGGCCAGCATTTTAGTCGCTCCATGTTTACACTATGGGTAGCAAGCTCGGGATCCTAGGTTCATGCCTCTTGCAGGCGAATTCTCTCAGGACAAGTTCCGAGAGCAGTATAGTTTCCTGGCCGAAAACCATGTGTCTGAGATGCGCACGCTACGCGATAATCTGAAGAGAGCACGGAAGCGCTTGTCTTCGGCACCCCGCGATCTCCGTGAAGAGTACGAGGCAGAGGTTGGTAGGCTGGAACTTGCGCTTAAGAGGGCAGAGAGTTCGGTCAATAGGGATAAGCGAGAAAAGGCAGAGCATAGCGCTCTAGCCAAGGTTAGTGAGGAAGAACGGGAGAAGCGGAAACAAGGCAAGGGCGGCTGGTGGATGAAAGAATGTAAGCTTCTGCCTGACATTATTCTGCAACTGTCTTTGACTAATTGCGCTTCTTCGTAGCCGCCAAGAAGGAGCTCGTTGTACGTGCTCGGTATGAAGCATTGGCCGCCGAGGGTGGCAAGCGGGCTGTGAAGAAGGCGATCGAGAAAAAGCAACGCAAAATCGGGCAGAAAGAGAAAAAGTCGCGTCCATACGCTGCAGAGGATGGCAGGCCTAGGAAAAGGCCAAAGATGCAATAGCACAGCTTGTACTTTGTAGAATATTGAGGATGTCAATGTCACTGTATAAATTAGACGCCCGTTGTTGCTTGAGCTGAGTCGCTGGATTCGCCTTTTGATTCAGAACTCCAACGCTCCTTTCTCATGTAATTATTATTCACTCTTGCGCTCGGCTGCTCTCATTCCAGCCCTGCCTCGAGACACTGGGATGTCCAGTGATCTACAAATCCCTAGCAGGCCGCAGCCAGAGCCCTTACCGCCACGTTCACCGAGACACGATGACAGCGACGACGACGACGTCTACCGAGGCGACCATCCGCCATTCTTCCACCCTCTGCAAAGCATCGAATCCCTGGCCGAATCAAGCTCATCGTCCTCGTCTTCCTCTAGCTCTTTTTCGTTTCCTGGACGGGGAAGACTCGGGGCAATCGCAACAGTCGTAGAGCATGCGATATCTCGATGGGCAAGGCGTCGGAGCTCTTCGTCGTCTTCAGGAAGCTCTGATAGCTCCTCGTCTACCGATTCTATCCTTACTTTATCCCGCTCGCAACTCTCTGGGAGACGCAGGAGGCACCGGAGACGAAGTAATGCAAACCTACGAAGTGTCCAAAGCCTCCAGTCAGATTTGGTGATGGAGAGGACAATCACAGATCTAAAGGCCAGAGAGGAGCTACGACAGGTTTCTCGAGAATTCGCTCTTTACCTTCCTCCTCCACTGCGGCGCCACAGCTCAAGAGCTGGCGTCGGCCCTTTGCAACCTGTGACCCGAACAACGTCGTTGTCTCTTATAACTACTCGGTTAGACCTCGCACTGAAGAAAACAATGAAGGAGAAGCGGAGGCAAGAACGACCCAGAGTTTCGCTACCGCAGCAAGGAACCAATTTAGGTGTACCTTCTGCTGTTAGAGGTCGACGGCCTCGAGGAACCCCGCACTCTAGTAGTTCCCAACCCTCCGCGCAACGAAGGCATGGAAAAGAACGGCATGGTCCAATCCCAGGTCCGCGAAATCCTTTGGCGCCTCTTGTTGAGTCTCCAGCGTCGACGAAGGCTTGGTGGCTGGACGTAGCGAACCCGGATTGGGAGGATATTAGAGCGATAGGACGGGTGAGTGTCATTCTGACGCTATTGTTGCCACAGAGGTAATCAAATTACAATAGCTTCTGCATCTACATCCTCTGACTCTCGAGGACATATTTCAACAAGAACCAAGAGAGAAGCTAGAGTTCTTTTCGAGGCTTGGATACTACTTCCTCGTCTTCAGAGCCATTGAAAGTCAAGCGACGCAGGAGAAGATACAGCGAGCAGAACTACATCATGGACAAAGCGGAGGGATTGTGGGAGAAGCGATCGTTTACCTTGTGGTCTTCGAGGAGGGTATATGCACAGTAAGTTGCCTGCGATGCAATCGTGGAGGATTACTCTGACCAATGTGTGTGTACCTCCATCAAGTTCCATTTTGCCGACGCATCAGGTAGGCTATGGCTAATGTATATACGTCGCAGACGCTAACACTCCCCAGAGCATATCAATAGAGTCATCAATCGAATCCTCCTCCTAGAAGAGGCGACCAACATGTCTTCCGGTAGGTTCTACGCATCATCTCTCTCATTCCTTCTCATAATGCATATTCTATAGATTGGATCGCTCATGGAATGCTAGATTCGGTAGTAGACTCTTTCTTTCCTGTCCTAGAGAAAGTGGAGCAGGAAGTGAGCGAGATTGAGAAACTTGTTTTCTTCCCCCAGGAGGCCACGGGGGATCCGACAGTAACTCCCCCGCCTTCGCAACCTCCTTCCACCGTAGGGAGTGAAGATGAGAAATTCAGCAAAGAATCCAGTGAGGCCCCCCTCCCGGTACTGGAAGTCACTCGGCCAACTCAGATTCGATTTTCTCTTCGGTTAAGCCCACGGCTGATGTATCGACGGCTGAAACGGTTCATCCGGGCGCGATGGTCGACTTCAAAGGAGGATGACATGGCGACGCAAACGTATCAGAAACCCTCTCCGCTACAGCGTATGGCTAGGACGCGAAGGTTGGTGACTACGCTTACGAGGTTGTTGGGCTCGAAGTCGGAGGTTGTCTCGCAGATGAGGAAGCGTTTGCTTAGTGGTTCTGGGACGGGGATCGAGAAAGGTGACGACGATGTTGCCATTTATATTGGCGATGTGCAAGGTAAATGGTTCCTCTTCGTTGGTGGGGCCTATCCTTCTTAAATCATATAATTCAGATCATATCCTCTCGCTGCAGCATTCACTTGCTCACTACGAACGCATGCTTAGCCAGTCTCACCCGGCCTACCTCGTACAGCTCCGGACCAACCTTGCGAGGGCGCGGTCTGGCAGCGATGCCGCCATCCTATACCTTACGATCGTTACTATTGGGGTGTTGTGTCTTCAGGTCCTCTTTGGTCGGTTCGCGTCCTTTCGTGGAACTGTTTGCTATAACTGAACCTTGTCTTTCTTCATACAGGTGCATTCTCTCTCAATGTGGAAGTACCAGGCAACGAACGGGATCCCGGTGAACCCTACACAGTGTTTGGGGAAATGATCGCGGTTTCGGTGGTGATTATCTGCGCTTACCTTGCTAATGTCCGTCGATGGTATATTCGTGCTAAGAAACGCCGTACGGTCCTTTGAGCCTACGTCCTTATTTGTCTTATACTCTATTATTGCTTTCCGTAGACTTTCTGGGTATATATCAGGACAATTATAATAGATAATCAGCATTCGACAAGCATAGATACAATGGTGGTACATAGATTCTACGGGATTATCACTATATATTGGGCTCGGGTTCGCGCTTGGCGCGGCATACAACAAGGGTGTGATCTGCCTCTTGGAAAGCGTTTTGAACTAAATCCTGAGTGAGTGCTTGATCAAATGCGACGAAACTGTTCGGTTTGTGTACCTTTGCCTTGGAATTCGATGTGTCTGACTTCTAGTGCCCGCCGCTGAGTGGCGATGGTTTCCTCTACGCCGCGCAGATACTCAGCTTCGAGGCGAATCCTTTCTAAACCTTCAATAACATGATTGTGGAGGGAGTCTAGGGCATTCATTTGCTCTGTATACATATCCTGCCACTGCCGACCTGCACACTGCTTAGTAAATGTTACCAATATTATTAGTTGTCATCATGACGCACCAGAGTCTTCAGCCTCCTTCACAGCGTTGGTGTACTTCGTCAGTTGATTTGTCAAATCGCGGTCATCAGCCCACGAAACAGTCTTGAGATTGTCGACGCTGGGAGCGCGCTTTAGGCAACTTCGCCGCGTGCGGAGTGGAGGGGGTATGTACTTGTTGGAGGGGGAACCACCTTCCTCGGGGATTGCTGGTAGGGGCATCTGTATGGGCTCTGGCGTTTGGACGGGCTCTTCTGGGACGGGTCCGTCGTAGTACATATCGTTATTATCGATGGGAGGCATTATAATCTCGCCTGAGGCATCGACTAACGATCGTGGCCGGTATGGGACTGGAATGGGTTCTGGGGAAAGCATGGAAGTTCGTGGCAGCGAGGGTACTGGCTGAGTGAGTGGCTCGGGGATCTGGAGAGGAGGGGACGGGGTGACGCCATTAGGGTATTTAGACGTATGGGCGGGGTCGTCGTCGACGTCTGAGTCATCGTCCCCAGAGCCACCTGGAGACGAGGGGCGAAGTAAAGGTGTTCCCGTCGGTGCTGGGGAATTGGCGGCAGATGTGCCAGCTTTGTAATGTTCTATACAGTTGGGCTTTGAACATCGGTGACAGCAGTAGGAATTCCTCTTCGCCGCATCTCTCGTGATACTTCTGCCAGCAAACAACGACAAGTTGACGGAGGGGAAGCCGTCGCGCCCCTCGTGTTGCTTCAGCCACTTCTCCATCTCCTTCAACCTGAAATCCGACGGTGCAATAAATGTCTGGAAAACGAACGATTCCCCTCGCCCCAATCTCTTCACAGGAGCAGCTTTGCATATTTTTTGGCATTTCCGTATCATGCGTTCCTTGAGATGTCGAATTTCCAACAGTCTCTCCCATGACGGCTGTGGCTGCCTGTTCAGTTCTGCAGTTTCTGCCCTGAGGAGCTCCTCGTAGAGCCCTGCGGTACGCGGTGGCAACAAAACCTATAGATAGTCACTGAACTGAGCACTGATCTCGGAGTTGATCACTGGCAGGTACCCACTTTAAGCTGGTTCGGAGTCTCTGTGCACTGCAAGAATCGACCAGGCCAGCCCTTGTTGACCCGGGAGTCGTATGGCTCGAGCTGACCGCGGACGGGGCTCTGCTTGAAGTAGTTCAGCGGGCCCGGCTGGGAGGCTTTGGTCATTTCCTTCTTCATGGATGTGGGCGTCGAGCGGGTGGTATGTACATATGTTTGTGGATATGGGAAGACGACGTTTGGCAGTTGTGGGCAAATAAAAAGGAGTTTTGTTTGGGCCTCGTGGTGGACAAGGGCGGCAAGGGTGTGCTGTATTACATAGTCATCAACGTCGTGGACAGCGACGAGGACGACGGCGACGCCAGAGCGAACAGCGAGCGAGTACAGTAAATAATTGGAGTGCCGCCGGGCTCGGTGTTCAGTTGGCCGGAATCAAGTGATTCAAATACAACTCTTTGCTCTTCCCCTCATCTTCCTCCGTCCCAGTTCAATGCCATCCTCCCTTGCCCACTATGAAACATTCTTAATCAACAACGTCTCGACAATCTCGACGTTGGAGTCGTCGTTGCGCTCCCTGACTTGGTTTCTCCCAGGTCGCTTCAAGGATGCGGAATTAGCTTCAGAAGCCCGTATGTCGTCCTTACCGCTTAATGTCGCCCCATGGCCCTGATGATTTCTCAGTTTCCGTCCTGCTCAACTCGACGAGCATGTACCACGACACCCTCCTTGCCAAGCTCGTGTACAGCGATCCCAAATACCGCCCTCTGATCCCCACTTCTCTTCACACTCGTTTCACGCGTGCTTGGTCCGACAAAAGTTCACTGTACAAGTGGGCAGCCAGGTCTCTCGAGTTGATTCGCTTCGCCGAGTTGTTCGTTGAGATGGCGCTGAAGCGGAAAGTGTCGCAGAGAAACAAGTGGAGGGGCATCGTTCTGCTAGAGATCATCAAGTGCGCGTTCATGTTTCCGAAATGAACTTCAGATTGACACCATATATAGAGCAGCTTTGCGCTTCATACTCATGCGGGTCTCAGGTAAACCCTTGGTATCGCCTCCCATCCCCGAGAGGGATATCGATCCAACTTCGTTGCCCTCGCCTTCGTCGAATGCCTCGTCTCCCACTCTTGCACCCTCATCTCTTGGACCATCACCCCTCACCACCCCCGAGCATCTCAAAAACAACTATATCCCTTTGCCACCCCACCCATTGCTGACCGCGCCTCCTCCACCTACGCGCTTAGACACGTCCGTCGAAGACTATTTACTGCCAAAGGCACTCACATCATCTTGTGTCAGGCCGTCCCTTTCTCTCATCCGATCCCTATCTTCACCGAAGGATTGGTTGAGTGAATCTATCTATGTCCTTCGTCCCCTTATATATGGTCCGTTGATTGCACCGCTCTGATAGCACTTACCAACTTGTGATACCTTAGCGACTCTGTTGAGTTTCGACCGACGCTCGAACAGACCCTTGGTCGTGGCCCTTGCACTGGAGTTGATCGCACGAAACTTGCGCCGTGTTCCACCTCCTTCTGCGGCCCTTGAACGCTCGGAGTATGCACGAAGGGACAGAGACATGTTGTGGTACCTCTTCCGCGGCTCCATTTGGGACTCGTACACCCGGTAAGTTTTCTCTATATTGGTATGAGAGTAACGTACCTAATGACATATGTTCACAGACCCAAGTTAGAAGCTCTGGCTGACAGGACCGCACATACTCCCATCTTGGGATTGCTGAGTGCCTTTGTGAAGGATTGGATACCATTGATTAACGAGTATCATTATTGTAAGAAGCCCAGCCTTTCCCTGTCGTTTCGCCGTCACTGACCATGTTGTCCCTTCGTGACACAGATACGGCACCCTAGTCATGTCATTCTCCTGTTGCATGTCGGGTTGTAACACATCTATGTATAGTACTGCTTTCCATGCATATTTAGGTGTTGCAGTTTGCTTTGCGCTGCGCATTGGCTAAACCAGTGGGATAGTAACGACAAGATCCAATCAACTTCAAGGTGGGAGGTGCGTACGCATGGGCATGTGACAGATGATTAACACATTCTCCAGTGTTTCGAAGTTAACAATGAGCCCGCTAACCCAAAAGATAATGACCACAGGATGTAATCAGCTTCCATCAAAAGTCGTTACTTCAATTGGAAATATGACTATCTGGTTTCCGCTTGGTTTAAAGCCGAGTTGGGACTGTGGCAGTCGTAAATCCACTCCACCACCCGATGTCGCCAGTACTTCATAACCCTCAACCATTGGAAGCAGTCCGTCGCGTGGTTGTTGGCCACGATGAGAGAGGAAATGCCGTGGTGAAGAGCAATGAGCTCATGTACAATGAAGTATGTTGTATGTTCATTGGCCTGATATCTGAATGAATGTGAGCTGTTAGGATATGGCCATTGTACCGGGCGCCAAGTCGTCCGCTATCTGGGTTACGACAGACGGCCTTCCGACAAACGACACCAACAGCATGTGAGTGACACTTCTACTGCTTCGCTGCTCCCGCCTAAACTTACTCGCCAACCAGGGAGGACGGAGCTACTCGTGTGATTGAGCCAAGTGAAAACTATGGCCTGGTTCCTCCAAGAGGGACCAACGTCCGGTCGACTGACCTTGCCCCAGGTTAGGTCGTTATGTCCTCATCTTTATTCTCGGGCTCATGTCCGTATTCAGGTGCTATCACTCCGATGGCGAGTCCCCCTTCTCTCGTGGTACAAATTACTGTGGCTGAGCTCTTCAACGATTTTAGCATCGTACGTCGTCGGTTGACTATAACATACTTGGTGAGTCCGCTCTCGCTCGACTTTAATGGCTCTTATCCTAGACCCTTAGTCGAGGGAGAAATCGTGCTCATAACAGAAGACGGGGCGGAGACCCATCTCAGGAACCCGGGCGACACTGTTGTCCAGAAAGGAACCATGCATGCCTGGCGGAATCCTGGCGCATCGTGGGCCCGATGGGTCAGTGTGTTGATATCTGCGGAGCCCGCTGTCGTCAATGGTCGGGTTCTTCACCCTGAATTTCACCAACCGCAATGATATCCCCGGACCGTCCGGCCCACGATGCTATTCCTAACCGCTCGGGTACGATGTTTGATGAATAATGTACTGAATGATATGCTACTGGAGGTTGACAAACAATCCCCCGTCTACTAACAAGGACGCCCCCGTGACGTACTTGGCAAGGTCGCTCGCTAGAAAGACTACCGGGCCCGCAATATCGCTGGGTGCTGCAATATTCTATCAGCTTCAACAATTTCTTCTGCACATGGGAACCACTTACTGCCAAGTCTACCCAGAGCTGTTCGCTTGATCATCGATTCTCGCTTGCTGGCGTCAGACAGGTCTTCTTTATTGATATCAGTAGCAATTGTTCCAGGAAGTATTGCGTTCGCGCGGATACCGTACTTGCCGAGCGCAACAGCACAGCTCTGCATCAAGGAAAGAATCCCGGCCTTCGTAGGCGTATAGTGGCTATCAGATAACTGTGAGTAGCCGAGCAGAGTTCATATGGGAAATCAAACTAACCACTGTAGTTCGCCACCAACAAGGGCCGAAATCGACGATATCCCAATTATAGATCCACCTTGTGGTACTTGCGTCTTCATCTGGTTGGCAACAGCTAAATCGCGCTTAGGAATCAACGAACGGGGGTACACCGCGAGGCCCTCACCTTGTACAATATAAAAGGAACCATCTAGGTTTACTTTTCGAGTAATTTCCCAGGTTTCCAGCGGCATAGTCAGAAATTCAGCAAATGGACATATTCCAGCGTTGCTGACAAGGACGTCGATACGCCCAAACGCAGCTACTGCGGCATCTACAATCTAAAATGAAGGCGTAAGTGATCATGTCGCATTGAGAAGAAGTAGTGTCTGCCTTTTCAGAAGTCAAAGGGTCTGCGATGTCTCCTGGTATAGATGTAACTTGAGTGTTGCTGAAGCCTTTGATTTCAGTTTCCAAGGTTTGAACCTCATCCTTGGTCACGGCGTCGCCGTAGTAGTGTAGCACGAGGCCATGTGCACCTTGCCTGGCGAATTCCAGAGCGCAACCTAAGTGTCGCCTGAGTATCGTGTAGTGGTCGTGTAGTGCGTTTTGCTTACCTCTCCCTATTCCCCTGGAAGCGCCAGTAATGACGATAGTCTTGTTGCTGGCCAGAGACATTACGACGGGTAGTTAGTGAGTCTTGTTTCTTCCTTGTCATTCTAAATAATACCCATGACTTCCTAGACGTATCATAGGGTGTTCAGCGGGAACGCGGACCGGCTCTGTGATATTTCCCACCAAGTAGTCACAGGGACACCTGGGCAGACAGGCCCGGATGGTCTGCCCGGTCATATCTTGCACTGGCCAGGTAGTTGCAGTGCGGTATAAGATGTAGCGGCTCCCACAGCGAAGCTTGGAAACGATATAACCACTCTACACGCACCCTACGCTCCGAACCATCGATAATGTCTGCCAAAATGTAAGTTCGATGGTATGACCACTCAATCACTGAATGAAGCCATCAACGTCATATAGCTATTACGACACGGACGCAGACCTAGGCCTCCTCAAGGAGAAGACGATAGTCTTTCTTGGGTGCGTACCGACTTGGTTCAGACATCGTTCTCACACTGACTAGAGACTTCACAGCTTTGGCAACCAGGGTGCGGCGCAGGCGCAGAATCTGAGGGATAGTGGCATATCAAACGACAAGATCTTGATTGCCAACCGTGAAGACTCCTACGCAGAAGATGCCAAGTCGAAGGGATTCAATGTCGAGCACGACTTTGGGAAAGCTGCTTCTGTAGCCGATGGTAGGAGCCCTCGTACACTTTCCTGCCTTATGATCACTCATTTCCTTTTGTGTAGTATTATTCCTTCTCATTCCTGATCAAGTTCAGCCGCGCGTTTACAACGGTCAAGTAGCGCCTACCCTGAAAGCAAATGCTACCATCGTTGTTGCCAGTGGCTACAACGTCTTTTACCAGCTCCTTGAATTTAAACCAACACAAGATGTTGTTATGGTTGCACCCAGGTATCTGAACTTTTCTGTGAATATGAATAGAAGAGATACTGAGCGCTAACGTGTGCTTGTAGGATGATTGGCTCTTCTGTTCGTTCGTTGTACGAAAAAGGCAAGGGATTTCCCTGTTTCGTATCGGTAGAGCAAGATGGCACGGGTAGCGGATTGGCCACTGCGTTAGCCTTGTCTAAGGCCATTGGCGCCACTAAGGCTGGTGCCATTGCATCTTCTGTCCGGGAGGAAACAGCGATGGACGTAAGTTTCGAGTTTGTGCCTAGTGTTCTCTGACTGAGGTTTACTTTCCTCAGTTGTTCGCAGAGCAAGCATTGTGGCCTCAGATAATCATGCTTTTCCGGTATGCCCAACTCAGTTCTTTAAACTCAAAGATGAGCAATGACAGTCATTCAGGGAGGCCTTCAGCGTTCTCAAAGAAGCTGGTTGCTCCGATGAGGCTCTTTGCTACGAAATGTACGTTCATCATCGTGCTACAATTAATTGTGATTGACTGGCTCCTAGGTGGATGTCTAAGGAACCTGCCGAGATCTTCGAGCGAGCTGCAGAAGAAGGATTTATTAAACAAGTTCGTTTGATGCCATTCCCCCAAGCCCTACTAATCGAGCAACCACTTCTCAGTTGAAACATCATTCGTCAGTCTCACAATTCGGGCAGCTCAGTGGTGCCCTTGCGCTCGATGGTAAAGACGCCAGAGAACATTTCAAGAACATTCTGTATAACCAAGTGAGAAGCTTCTGGAAGCCCTGAGAGTGCTGTTGACAAACACATAACAGGTCTTGAACGGCAAGTTCTGCAAGGAGTTCTCCAAGATTGAAGCAGATTTAGAGAAGGAAGGTGCTGAGAACCCATTGAACGAACTCTACCGTAAGTCCGAGGAATCTGAACTTGGACAAGCAGAGAAACGAGTTCGTCAAAGGTTGGCTGGTCTCTTGTAGATATAGATATATAGACCGAGAATATTAGGTTAGAAGGAAGTCTGAATTGCGATCCACGTAATTAGGCGCCCCTGGCGCTCAAATCTAGAAGGATGATTACGGAAGCGCACAGCCGCAGACTCAGTTCCTCTTACCGTCTCACTCTTCATTCAAAAGTGTGCAACCAAGATGTCCTCGCCCCATGCAAGAACGGAGTCTGTCAAGTCTCCAGCACATAGATCGTAAGGAGTTCTACGATGAACTATAGCTCTCCCAATTGAAACTCATTCTTTGGGTTATTTTTCTCTCCTCAGATCGCGTGATCATTCTACAGACACTCTACGTACCAGAAGGTCACATCGCTCCGTGTCAAGGGATAAGTCTGGTAGAGACAGACGGAGAGATAGAGCAGATCCTGAAGAAAGACGCAAACGCAGTCGCAGCCGCGACAAATATCGTGACAGGTCAAGGGACAAGTCCCACAGAGACAGAGACAGAGACAGGGAAAGAGACAGAGACAGAGACAGACGAAGAGAGAGAGACTCTGACCGCGACCGCCCTCGTGAAAGAGAAAGAGATGGTCGTAGGGACAGAGACAGGGACCGTGCTAGAGAAGACCGTGACCGGCGACGCAAGCGCGGCGACGAAGTCGACGTCCTCGATGATCACAAAGAGCTCGACGAAAGGATCAGCAAACGCTTGAAATCTGACGACGGAGATGTGAAAATGGACGATGCCCCTCCTCCGCCTCCCCCAGCAGGTGGACCGCCTCCAGAACCAAGCGGTAGCCCTCGTCCCAGGTCCCCTGACCACGATCGCCGAACCCGCTCTCGCGATCGCGAGCGCAACGGCGACAGGCGTCGTCGCGACGATTTCGAGGATTCTCCTCGCTACGGGCGGAACAGACGTCGCGATGATGAGTTCCATTCTCCTCCTCCTCGCAGGGGCTCACTGCGAAAGAGTTCGCCACCTCCGTTCAAGTGCGTTTGATTTCTTCCCCTCGAATGACACTGATGACATTTCAGAAGACCTTCGCCAACCTACGAACCTCCTCCTCAGGAGGATTACAATCCTGATGAACCGAAAGAAGACGATTCAGAAGCTCGCTCTGTGTTCGTTTCACAGCTTGCTGCGCGCCTCACTGCCCGTGACCTTGGCTACTTCTTTGAAGACAAGCTTGGAGAAGGGACCGTTATGGATGCTCGCATTGTCACTGACCGGCTTTCTCGGCGGTCCAAGGGGTACGTCTAAATATCCCCTCTTATTGCCCATATTCATTCTCGTTTAGTATTGGTTATGTTGAATTCCGTACCATCGAGTTAGTGGAGAAAGCCCTTTCTCTTTCAGGTACTGTCGTCATGGGACTGCCCATCATGGTACAGCTCACTGAAGCGGAGAGAAACCGGCTTCATCCTGGAGATGGGTAAGTCAACTACTCTCTGCGAACTCAATCCCCTAATGTTTTTTTAGAAACCTTAATCTGCCTCCTGGCGTCAGTGCACCTCATGGTGCAATGCAGTGAGAGGTTCCCTTGTCTAATGGTACACAGGCTAACCTATTTCCCCTTTAGACTTTATGTTGGCTCGCTGCACTTCAATCTCACCGAATCAGACATTAAGCAGGTTTTCGAACCCTTCGGTGAATTAGAGTTTGTCGACCTTCACAGAGACCCAATGACAGGGCGAAGCAAAGGATACGCATTCGTCCAGTAAGTTGACGCCCCGCTTTCACGTTGTCGCCGCCGACTAACTTACCCTAGGTACAAACGTGCGGAAGATGCCAAAATGGCGTTGGAACAGATGGAAGGTTTCGAACTTGCTGGGCGTACAGTGAGTGGTTTTTCTCCAAAATGAGACTGGGAGCATGTGCTTAAATACCACAGCTTCGTGTCAACACTGTTCATGAGAAAGGCACTGCGAAATATACACAGCAAGATACACTGGATGAATCCGGCGGTAGGAATCCTCTTCATTGGGCCCATTCCTATACTGATCATGTTCGTTCTAGGTGGTAACTTGAATGCAGCGTCTCGCCAGGCACTAATGCAGAAACTTGCTAGGATTGAGCCCGCCCCCGTTGCTCCTACAGTCGTGTAAGCTCACAGCCTCTCTCCACCGTATCCCTCACTGAGCTTCTGAGGGTAGTAAGCCCAATATTCCTCAAGCAATGCAATCGAAGTCTGTCCTCCTGAAGAACATGTTCGACCCTGAAGAGTCAGTGCATTCCTCAACGATATCCACTTGTACTGAATCTTGTTATAGAGAAACCGAGCGCGACTGGGACAAGGACTTGGCTGAGGACGTCAAAGGCGAATGCGAGGAAAAATACGGCAAGGTCGAAGCCATCAAAGTTGAGAAAGAAACCCAGGTTAGTAGTCATCTTCTCGATTATTTGACAGTCAACTAAGTGAACACCCAAGGGCGAGATCTACGTCAAGTTCGACTCCATAGATTCGGCCAAAAATGCTATCCAAGGTCTCAACGGTCGCTGGTTTGGCGGCAAGCAGGTTTCCGCTACCTTCATATCGGACGCCATCATGCAAGCTCATCAATAAATTTGGGATATTATTCGTTAGGTTGCACACTTTATATGTAATTCCTGTCGCCTTCTAACTGTCAATACAGGTCGCTCAAGCCGATAAAAGACTCGTATTTCGACGGTTTACCTTTTTTCTTTCCTATTTGACTCTCAAACTCCATGTGAAAATATAGGTACCATATGCACAGTGCGAATGTTTGCAACCAGGCAGGTTAACGCTGATGTTTCTGAATGACTTCATTTTCTGCGTTATTAGATTATCACCGAATGAATCTTATTGCCTCGACGGTCCGTCTAAGTCACTTACATCGGCGAAGGTTGTACGACCTTCGTATTGACCAGTCTAGGAGTAATTTCATATCCTAGGTTGCTACCATTGTGGGATGATGATCCAGGTCGACAATACCAATATAGTACGTGCTACGGACCCATCCTACTCACTGTGTACAGTGCTTAGGCCTAGTGCATGTATCGGAAACTCGGCGAGCTTGGACCCTCTTTTAGGATGCTCGTGTCTACATCTGCTGCCGATACGTTGATTCCTTGGACGTGATTGCGGCGGCGATTTTCCCAACGCATGTAGGCACCGACTCTGTCAAACGGTGCTCATGGTCAGTATCTTGCTTCAAGTTCGCCCGTTACTTACGACAACACGAGAATCAGACAAAGTCCTCCGAAGGCAGCTAATGACTAGTCAATATCATGATTGCCAAGCTAACTCTCTCACTAACCTGATGTTGCAAGAGCTGAATGCAGTATTTTAGGCTATCCTCAGTGTGTGAACGAAATCAACAACATACCGGGGATGTATCTGGGTTCATCTTGCGCCCTGAAGACATTCGTCGATATCAAGCCCGCTGAATTTGCGATCGCAACTAATTTGGGAAGGTTAGGTTTTTCCAGATCATAGGTAGGGAGGGACTTTCGCTACTGACCCATAATGGCCGCTACGACGGCTCTCCTGGATTCACCAGCTGTGTTGTTGGAATACCACGTTGCAACCAGGACGGATGGCGCGAAAGCCTCGCGCTTACTGTCAGCACAGAACCAATATTCGATGTACTTGAATCCTCACCCCCATGGTCAAGAGGAATGTCGCAAAATACGCAACTTGTCGGTGCTCCAACGGGTTGATCGCCCCGAGGATGATGAACCCCAAAATGCCTATCACCAACGGAATACATCTATGGACCAAGATGAACGTTTTCTCGTGGTAGTAGTGTAGTGTTCTTACATATGAAATGATCTCTCCCTGAAGTAGTCGGAGGAGAATGTGAGGAGCAATAGTGCAACGGTGCCAGCGACATTTGGTGCCACAGTCAGAAGATTTGTTTTCACGGTAGAATACCCCAAGCTCGCCACGATCTGTGGGAGAAAGTTGTTGACGCTGGCCAACGGGACACCGAATGAGAGGTTTATCAGCGCCCAGATCCAGTACATGGGATCCTTAAAGGCAGCAAAAGCGTGATTGATATCGAGTCGCTCGTCAACCTCTGCAGAGGAGTCCTTCAAGACGCGAGCGCGAGCCAACGACCTCTCTCTTTCGTTTAACGATCTCCACGTAGCAGGCGAACGGGGCTAGGACACGCAGTTAATTAGCAGACTCAGGGACAAGCTTCCAAGAAACCTCACCAGCCAAAAATAAGCAAATATCGCAAACAACACGCTTCCTCCTCCTACATGGATTTTTGAGGATGAGAGGGCCAGGTGAAATCATGTAAGCAGACCTTCAATCCAGAACAGATACTGCCATCCGTGGTGGTTGGGATCATGGATATGAAAGACGCCAAACGCAATCAAGCCTGTTCCGTACCCCAAGTCAATCAGGGGTTTGTCAGGGGAACGCTGCCCGTACCGGAGAATGCGCCAGCGATAGACGCAGCGGCTGGAGGCGGGTTTAAAACAGCTGTGATCACGAAACACCAAAGACATACCGTAGAATATTCCAAGTCTTGAAGCGAGCTCATTGCGCTTGTAAAAGGTAGATAGGTAGTACACCTATTTTACGCTTTAGCTTGATGTTCAAGAAGCGGTTTCGCTAGTACTCACTACTCCAGGAAGCATTGCAGATTCGAATATACCAAGGAAGAACCGGATGGCAAAGATTTCCCCGAAATTAGTAGCAACTGCTGCTAGTATTGACCTGGTAGTAGCAGTTAAATCATACATTCGCCGAGAATTTGAAGAAAGATCAGTACATGGTGCCCTATTTACAGTTAGCGGTTAGTTCAATTCCGCTTCTTCAACACAATGAAGTACGCACAAAGCCGACCATCATCATTGGCAGCACTCGTGCGGCAGAGAATTTCTTGACGACCAAACTAATGGGTGTGCCGAACCTGCACAAAGGACCATTAGGAACTACTGTATATTGAATGAGCTGATGCTCAACTTACAGGCAGAAAGGGACCTATTGCGAGGAAGTTAATTTCAACCTCTTTATATTACGAGGGAGCTGTGCTCACGTAGAAAACCATCACCAGTAAATAGTACTTGTGCAAGTTAGCCGTGATATCTTCTCGTATAAACATTTTGTACCTGGTTCCCTGTGAGGTGAATATCCTACTTGTTTGTTAGTATGAAATGACAAGTTCAAACATGGCAAGTATTACTTTGTCCCACCCGTCTGTCTTCGCGTTACCAACGTTTCCCTTGTCAAGGGCATTGCAAAGATACCTGGGTAGATGTTAGTAGGCGTTCCGCTAGTTTGGTTGAATAGCACAGACATAAACCGCGGAGGCAGCAATCTGGTGTCAAACTTCCAAAGCAAGCGCCGTTCTTCGTCTCGTGGGACCTCCCGAAGCTCATCGGTGGGGGCAATCGATATTCCGCTCGCAGCATCTTCAGACTTGATTGCTTCCTTCACTAGATCGTCGGAAAGCTGATTCGTAGACATGGCTGCTCTGTCGCAAATTGGTCACACGGCAAGCTGAGAACCCATTGAGTCATCCTCAGTATTTATGAGGAGCACGGAACGAGTTTCTGATAGCGAAGAAGCGTGTTATCCCCAGTGGATGGGCGCATCCATGCGGGTGGCGAGATATCGGTTCCATAAATCAATTCTAATAGGTCAGGAGTCTCATGCCGGTATATTCTACCCTATAGCCCAAGGGAGGGGGAGTTGGGATACATGGCTTAAACTAGGCGAACGCCTCTCTCAAAGCGTTTGTAGCATCTGACACGAGCTGACGACCGACTGCCAGCGCACTACATAGGGGAGGGGAACATCAGCGCACGCACGAAGGAACACAGTACGTTAAAGAAGCTTACCCTGTGACCCACACACACACGATACGGCACGGTGCAATAAATTTAGTTGGGATACATCACCAGACAGAAACAGTGAGATTGCGTACCATCCATGGCCATGATGGGATGCGGTGCTGCTGGATAACATTTCACTTCAACGCTCACACCATTCGTCCTCAGCTTCTCGCCGTAAGCGATGCCTTCGTCCCTCAGAACATCTAGGTCCGCGACCCCAATCCATGCCTTTGGTGTTTTACTTATCAAGTCATCCGGAGCAAACAATGGGGAGCTTTCCCAGTTGGTCCAGTCTGCTTCGTTAGGAAGGTAGTGCCGCCTGAACCACATCATGCGTCCAGGGGATAACCATGGGGTATTCTCATTTTCCAGCCACGACTGGTGAGGCTTCCCCGTGGTAGAAGCTGTGTTGTCCGTCACCGGGACGATCAATAATTGCAAGAGGATTGGGATGGGGGTCGGCAATTGAGCAGCTTTAAGTGCGGCGACTGCTGCTAGGTTGCCTCCACTTGTGTGATATTTGGTATTAGTAAACGATGTGTAGATAAAAAAACAGAGAAAATAACCTTGACGATCCGCCTATGGCAACACGGCTCTTGGAGATGTTCAATACGGAAGCGCCTGAACCGACAATCCATTGGAAGGCTTCAAACGCATCCTCTACTGCTGCGGGGAAGGGGTTCTCTGGTGCTAGTCGATAATCAACTGATACCACTACGCAATTTGCGCCTGTCGTGGGATAGATTAAGCAATAGACCCCACTCAAGTTAACATAAAACACTCACGGATGCAGGCGTTCGTTGCGAACGGCGTTTCACTTGCGATGTTCCCGAGAGTCCATCCGCCTGTCATGGAAAGGGTAACGTCACCATTGGCATATACGAGTCTATGTGACTCGAAGACGTGCCTCCGTGGAAATACAAGAACACTGGCCATCCACCTGCAGGCGCATCACCTGGCGGCGTGAACACCCGCACCTTGCAGTGGCTCAGATCATAATCCTTGGTAGATCCCACCTGGAGGGGTTCCGATGCCCCTGGTACGGCCGGGCCAGAGCGAATCGACGGGTGCCACGGCAATGTATGCGGCGGGACAATGTGAATGATATGCTCGTTATGGAATTCAATGTACGCAGGGTCCAAGCGGGGTATCACAGCGGGATGAAGTGGTTGTGCCATGTTGGAGGTGTGGGCAAGAACTGCAAGAATGAATGGACGCCTTTCGGAGAGTCGATCGCGGAACGGCCGGTCCGATGAGAGATAAAACACATCTGCGAGGCCCGGGTGCACCTGAGTCTTCCCAGCCATTGCACTTGACGATGCAGACGTTTACGCCTATCCATCTTGCGGCAAAGCCGTCAAAAGATCGCCTACTGGAAGAGTACCGAGGGAAATCTCTTCATGCCGTTCGGACACCTGCGATGGTCATCGACAAGGCCATCTTCGCCAATAACTGCGGCAAGATGCATGCAAGAGCCAAAGAGTGGGGTGCAGACTTTAGGGCTCACCTCAAGACTCATAAAGTAATGCGAGTCTTCTGGGGGAGATTTATCTGACGTGAGGACCACAGACTGTGGAGGGGACTCGGCTTCAAATGCAGTCAAATGTAGACAAGACCGGGGCTGTGATCGTTTCAACAGTCATGGAAGCTTGGGAGGTAGTAGAAGCTGGCTTGTTTGCGGATGGAACAGTGAACGATGTCAGCCCCTCCGATTCTACGCTGAATCTACCGACGCGACTGAATTATTGAAGCTCCTCTATGGCGTGCCGGTGGCCACTAACAAGATAGCTGACTTGTCAGCACTTCGGGAGAAGATATCGACTTCTGGAGGATCCCTTCGATTGATAATAGACCATCTAGAACAGGTCCGAGCATTAGAAGCCCACCAGAAAGCGCACGGTGTCACGCCTCCCTGGTCTGTATTCGTGAAATGCGACGGTGGACAGAAGTGAGTGCAATGGATTCCTCGATGTGGAGATCTACTCACTTTGACTAGGCGAGCGGGCGTTCCGCCTGATTCCCCGGCAATGAAGGCATTGATCGAAGCGAGTCTTACATCGACTGCAGTAGAAATATACGGATTCTACGCGCATGCGGGGAATGCTTACGGCTCAACATCTCGTCCTGGAGCAGAATCCTTCCTGAGTTCCGAAGTTGAGGTTGTCAACAAGGCGGCAGAGGTCGCATTGTCCATCCGAGCATCCTTACAGGTTAAACGCGAATGGCCGAGGTTCAAGCTCTCCGTTGGATCCACGCCGACGGCGCATGCTGCGAGTGCTGAATCCAGGGCAAAGTTGAATAGCTTACTGAACGGCGACTTGGAGTTACACGCAGGCAACTACCCGATGCTCGATCTCCAGCAGAAACACACGACATTGGTCAAGGATGAAGATATTGCACAATGGGTTCTCGCTACGGTAATTTCGTACTACCCCGGGAGAGGCGCGGGTGGAAAAGATGAGGCCATGGTAGATGCTGGCGCGATAGCATTCAGCAAGGACACGGGGCCGTCGGGCGGATATGGGGACGTCAAAGGAAAGAACTGGCGGCTGGATAGGATTTCGCAGGAGCACGGCACCCTTGTGGCGGGAGACGGGGCGGGCCCAGTCAAAATTGGGGAAGTTCTTGAGATCGTCGGCCAGCACGCCTGCCTCATCGCAGCGGCCTACCCTTGGTACTACATCGTCGACAGTCAGGACAGCGATGGACAGACCATTGTCGATGTATGGGTGCCGTGGAAAGGGTGGTAGTTGTCGTCGTCGCTGTCCGCGCCATCTTGTAAATTAGTTTGGGGGTATTTCGAATCTACCGCGTCCCGTTGCCGCGCGCGTCGAGGACGGGTGAGACGAAGGACCAGGGTGAAGGACAATTCGCGTCGTCCAGAATACTGACCGTGGGAACATTCAGTGAAGCGGGCCGACCTGTGCAACCTGAACTCATTTGGCTAATCGTCGACTGTGGCATGTTTGCTTTCGGCCACACCATTATCTAGCCCTTTCTTCTACCATGGCGTTCAACGACTACGACGCGGACGCAACAGAGCTGCTTGAAGCATATGGCACGCCCACTCTTTCTACGGCATTGACTGTATTCTCATGATTTCCCTGCAGACTTTCTCATGAAGTTCATCGTAATTGGTACGGCGGCGCAACAGGCCCAGCAAATGGAGATTCTGACCAAAATGCACTTTGTAGGAGAGGCGGGAACCGGGAAATCTTGTCTGCTGCACCACTTCATCCACAATTCTTGTAAGAGCTTTACCTGCAATTGACGGTCACAATACCAATCTCGCAATCAAGTCAAGGATCACTCGCAACATACTATAGGCGTGGAGTTCTCAAGCCGAACCGTCAATCTAGGAGAGAAAAGAATCAAACTCCAGGTGAGCGAGTAACGCTATCCCCGTCGCATTTCTCTCACACGAGTTCTAGCTCTGGGACACTGCAGGGCAAGAGCGATTTCGGTATGCATGCTTCTTTGACCAGAAAGCGCCACGGCGTTGCTAACGGTTACACAGCTCGGTAACGCGCAGTTATTATCGTGGTGCTGCAGGTGCTATTCTGGTATATGATATAACAAGGTTGGTGCCGGGTTGTGCTGTGCAACCACATAACCGAAAATATTCACCCATGCCTTGTATAGCCGGGCTTCCTTTGTAAATCTGTCTCGATGGTTGGCCGACGCAAAGGCTTTGGCAAGCCCACACCTTGTCACGGTGCTCGTAGGCAACAAAGCGGACCGAGATGATGAGAGGGAGGTGGAGTGGGCAGAGGCGAGTAAATGGGCTGCGGACAACGGTGAGTTTTCCAGACTAGCTCCGTTTCGTCTAAGGCTTAGCCCTCGGTAGATGTTCATTTCATGGAGACGTCCTCATTAACC
Source organism: Pleurotus pulmonarius (assembly GCA_012980535.1). Lineage (NCBI taxonomy): Eukaryota > Fungi > Basidiomycota > Agaricomycetes > Agaricales > Pleurotaceae > Pleurotus > Pleurotus pulmonarius. The sequence continues at coordinate 2,135,286 of SJKF01000002.1, forward strand.
GGCGATAACGTTGAAGCTCCGTTCTTATTAGTGTCGAGGGCGATATTGTTGGCCATCGAGTCGGGGACGTTGGATCCAGAGAAGGCGGGGAGCGGTGTGAGTTATGGCGACCGGGCGTTAAGGAGAGTCAACAGCTCGAGCCGTCTTAGCTTTGGGAGTTTGAGTGGACGACCCAAGAAGGGAACGGTCCGCCTAAAGATGAAGAGGTGGATACCGGGGACCAAGTGCTGCTAAGGCCCTCATGACTGCCTATATTTCTGTGAGAGCTTCTTTGATAACTGCACCTTCTTATTCGCTGACGTGGCATTGAAAACTCCAAGACTTGACTTTCCGGATAATACATCGCCTATCGTATCAGATTACACCCTGCCCATTCGCCTATCCTATAATTCATACCCACTCATTTGCTATACCAGCTGCCACTCTCACTCCATTTGTGAGTTTCTTAACTATCTCTCATGAGTCTGTTTCAAACTGACACGTTAAAGTATAGCCGTTCCCACATATTACACTCTATTTTGTAGACATCTTATGACTGATTTGTTGCCAATCATATTGGATAATGTACGTTTTTGTGGATTAGTTAGCTAGAACCATGTAGTTTGGAACCGTATGCATACCGTGACTATTTTCGATTCATGTCGTTATGAGTAACTCAGATTGAAGACTTCTTCATGTGGTCCAGGACACGCCTTGAGGCTTCGGTTCTGGGTTGTACATACGGAGAAAGCCCCATGGTGGCGTGCTCTCGCGGTATCTGCGGTAAGACGCCTGCGATTCTCTTGGGTTCTTGCCTGGGACCGTATGGAGCCGGTATGGGCAGCCAGCTAATCGCAGATCAACTGACCGATTCACCAGCATAGTGTCGAGATTTCCCCGCTTCCACGTAGGCTATATGATACTAGGCCAGCACTCGTCCGAGTTGCCTGCCAACTCACTGGGTCCCCCCCTCAGAGTAGTACATTGCATACTAGCTGTGCGCTAGTCGGCTGATGACTAGCACCCCCGCTACGTCTGCTTCAGGTGTGTCTGTCGGTCTGAGTTGTAGCACCCTCTCCTCCTCCCGACACTGCTCCAGTCGTTGGTTGAGACCGGTCCCCCTCGTCTCTGGGTCATGCTAGCAGCCTGCTGACATTTTATTCAACATGGATGATAATTCAGTGGTTTCGCGATCTATATCACTGTCTCTCTCAGCGCCAGCGGCCTCCCAGACGGTTTCATCAACCTCCCGCGGAATTTCTTCCCGTTCTGTGGACGCACCAGACGGGATTTCATTGCCTGAATCTGCAGCCATCGTATGTCCGGAGTCATCTCCTTTCGTAAATGTATTATTCTGATGGCAATATAGCCCGACGGGCCCTCTATCACCTTTCCTCCCAGCGATTCAGCTTCACCCTCGGCGGGTGTATCTACTATGTCTCATAGTACCGCTACCTCAGTTAAGCCATCTGCATCGTAGGTGCTTGTGCATTTAACAGTTGGTCAGTCATTGATCAGCGGTTGTAGTCTGCCTGTAAAGAATCCTGCTGGTCCCGCACTCTCAGAGTCCAGCAGCTCGGACAGGGCGGAGCCAACATCAACGGCGCGAGGTCCTGCTCCCCCAGCGGCAAGTCCTGGTACTTCTACGCGACAATCCTCTGCGCCTGTTGAGCCTACGACCACAAGACCAGCATCTTCAACGCCACGTACCAATGGACAGACTCTTCCCGCGCGTACGAGTTCTAATCCGCCTCCGACGAGTACTACAAGCACACCCTTGTCTATCGACGTTGCAGGAGCTAGTGCGTAATACCTCCCTGATTCCTTCCCTAAACTGACTGTCTCCAAGTCGGCCAAGCGTCTTCGACGACTTCCGCAGTTCGACACATGATCACTCGCACCATTACTGATGTTCCCGAATCGACGTTTTCCCGACCCGTTTCCGTCACTGTAACCGACTCCATTAACGGCGAAACGTCGGTCGCAGCACCACCTTTCGTCACTGTCCTCAGCACTTCCACGGAACCTGATGGCTCGTCGATAACCTTCACGCACGTCATTGCCAACCCTACCGGGTTTGATTCGAATAACTCCGCGCTCAGTAACCAGTCGTAAGCCCTATTTTACAACCTCAAGAGCGTAAAAGCACATACTGACACCGATATCAGAGTGTTGGATGACAGAGGCGCTGCTGCCGGTATCTTCGTCTCAGTGGGCCTTGTCGCTGCGTTGATTGCTGGCGTAATATTCGTGCTCTGTCGTCGTCGCCGTCGTAGACTGCGCCGTGAGCAATGGCTGGACGGCATCCAGAATCCCCGCCCACCATCTGATCCGTTTACTGATCCACCCATGATTGGCGTGAACATTCATTCTGATAACACCACTCGATCAGCCGCTGGTAGAAATCTCCTTGACGACGAAGTGCGCTCGTCGATTTCTGCGGGACATCAGCAGCCGATGTTTAGCCAGCTTCATACCGGTGGGGCATCAAACAGAGCCGGTGATAATCCATTCGGCGACAACGTGCATCCACACACCAATATCGGTCTTGCGATCACCTCGGACCACTATGCGAGTCTGCATAGGCAGTCAAGGCTGTCACTTGCTCCATCCACTCCTTCAATGTATCCTGCATCCTTGCCGCCATCAGACAGGGACGCCGACTCTGTGTACGAGCAAGAATCAAGCATCACTCATTTGAATCCTAACACTCTCGCCGCTCCGCAACCTGTGCAACCATCCGTAAAGCCTTTGTTGACCCGGATTCCCGTGCCACCCCACCCGCCTCCACAAGTGCCTCCGCGATCCCTCAGCAGACCCAAATCGGCAAAGCTGTCCGATTATAACCCGTTCGGCACACCCCCGTCTTCAGTCTCGTCACACTCTAAACCTGCTACGCCCACGGATGATCATGGTCGCCCTCTGGTCCATATCTGGGATGATCGTACTGTAACTCCTCCAGAACCTGAACAAATGTACGCCAAAAATCCAGCTGAAATCTTGACCAGGCGTACTTTACTAGACGTAAGTGGTCATTGGCTTGCCCTAACACACATTACTCACCCCTTCTTCATAGGTACGTCCAAAAGTTAATCGAGATACTTTTGGAGGAGTCTTGTCATGACATCAACGTTTACGGACTTAGAAAACATCAAACATCAATCCTTGAGCATAGTAATCATACACATTTTGTATTTCTTACATATACATGTTGTATACAACCTCTTTAGCGTTGCCTCCCTCTGCCTTTCCTTCTGTTGAAGGAGATCATTGCTGTAGCACTGTGTAGTTTCAGCTCAATGCGGAGATCACTCTGGAAGTGTTGGTAACAAATCCGTAGCTCTGAAGCGAAGAACCAATCAGTAACTGGACTTATTTGTAGAAAAGCGTGCTCACATTCCCAGCATTGTACAGCACATTGGCTAAGCCACCCTCTGGAGAAGTCGTGGCAATTGCATCCTCGAGCGTTATGCAATTGTACCCTCGGAAATACGCATCGACAAGCGTGCCGAGTACGCACTGACAGCGAGCGTCAGGAATACCATCAACGTAATCTGAAACCTCAATTAAACCCACCTGATCAGCATTAACTCCCGCAAAGAACAGCGTCGTAATCCCATTTTCCTCCAGCCACAAATCCAGAGCTGTCTGATACCCCCAAAGCCCGCTCATTCTATTCTTATGGATCCAGACATCCGTGCCTGCCTTCTCGCCCTTGATATACTCTTCTTGAAGCGGGCCGTACAGTTCGGAGTTGTATTCGCCACGCATGAGGAGACGACCGAATTTGCCTGGGAGTTGGCCGCCGAAGCCGCCACGCCCACTTTTCATGAAGCCACGGACGAGAGAGGGAGGGATCGTCTTGAGTTCGTGCTCAGTGAGGCCCCAGTTGCTGTACAGAAGAAGGTAAATGAAAGGGGAGATAAGGGCTGTTGTTGTAACGTACACCCAGAGTACCTTGATCCCCTTCTTCCTCGCTGGAGGAACGATGTTCAGAAGAGGGTCTACACATTTTAGCCCAGTCGGATGGTCACGAAGGTCTGGGTGCAAGAAGAAGCTGCGAAACCATCGTGGCCAGTCATGAGGTGATCTTCAGACGTACGTTACTGGTACGTACTTCTGCATGTCAATGACCACGATTGCCGTTGCTGAGGTATCGATTCTAACCGTTCTTCCTCCGTCTACAGGTATATCGGCTTGGTTTTCACCCAACGCAGGGGGCTCGGCGCGGGCTCCATTCGTCTTCTCAGAACCATTGTGGGTGACAGTACCGCCGTTGGACTGCCAGTGATCACTCGGTGAGAGGTGGTGAGAAAGGGACACATCAATGAGCCCCGAGGGATATTCCACCCAGTATGAGGCACTGTTCCCGTATTCGACTGGGGTGGTGACGGGTGGGCGAGTGGTCATTCCGAGGATTGGAGTATCGTAGATGGGAGGCATGTACTATCAGCCTTCCTTCCGTTGCCTGAGTGTGCCAATGGTTGATAACTGGCTATAATAGTCATTTGCTTTCCACACAGAGAGGAATATATATCGGATTTGGTCTTGGGAACATACTTGGAGTAGCGACGCGTGGAGAGATAACAGTTTCTCTCATGGCGCCTCTCAGTGGGAAATTTGAGACCTGCATGAGGCAAGTAGTGATGGAATTGACAAAAACGACGGGATGCCCTGACGCTGAGCGATGAGGGGTCGAAATCTGCAGTAAAACTTCAAAACCCTTTGCAGTCGAAGTTGAAAGGAGCAACAGAGGAAGAACAGTTAGACGCCCGAGCTTCGATCATGATCGAAATGAACCCCGAGGCTCAGGGGTGATCGAGCCGCAAGCCTGCATCGAAGTGACCTTCCCAACAATTTCCTCTACATCTTGAGAAGAGTCCTGCCACGGAAGCCCCTGACGTGCTCAAGCGATTAAATAGAGCTCAACATTGAGGAGGGTTGAAGCCGTCAACACGACCATCCAGGTTCACATGTCGGCGACCTTGGAAATGTCCTGTTCGCTCCAAGTTCGCTCCAATCCACAAACGTGTCAATACATTCCGTGCTGAACCCTCCGTGTGCAGGGAGCCCGGCGATCATATCCATTCCTCTGAGCACCCAGCTGCACCCAGCGAAGTCTAAATGGCACGAATTCAGATACACGTTTCAAGCCATGCCTCAGCACCAGTGATGGTGGCACTCCGTGCGCCGGGCAACGCTGCCCGCAGATAAATTCCAGGCTTGCCACTTGCGTATGTGCAGTGGAGCCCCAGCTACATACCAAGGAGGCCTGGCGCGCGTCAGGAGTGACCGGGCAATGCATGCATTCTTGGGGTGTCAGTGATATTTCAATACTGAACGGGAAGGCCGCAACGGTAATCGCTGGTAATCGACACCCCCTCCATGAGCCGACCGGAATATTGAAACATCGGCACGGTCCAAAAAAAGGCAAAAGCAGGAAGGCGTCCCGTCGCCGCGTTGTTTGTGTTAAATGTTTTGACGGTCGTCTCCGATAGCCCGAGCCACGAGCCCGGAGGCTTGCAAAATACGTATGTACGTCTGTACGTCTGTATGTATGTCACGGAATGTGTGTATGTGCGCGGCCAATAAACGGCAAGTGCTAGCGAACGTCCTCTACTAATACTATAAATGATAGAAACGATAGATCGACAACTTGTGGCAATGTGGTATAAACATAAACAGCGGCATGGCATTGTCCGTGATGATCGATGCAGACGGGATGAATTGGAATTTGGAAATTGGGATCGGAAGAGTCGAAGTTGTAATTGAAATTGGGCGGCCCAAAGCCCAGGCGCAAGGATGTCGAGGATGCAAAGTCGGAGGTGGCGTGGCGCGAAGCCAGGGATGGGGGTAATGTAAGTACACCGGGCATAAAACGTGTGTATGTACGATATAATAATATACATGTAGCCAACATGCAAGAGCCAGCAAGAAGAAAAGTACGGCTTTGTTTACGGCACAAGATGCATTGGTGTCAATGTTTGAATGTCCGAGTGAAGATGGAGTGCAAGTGTAAGTGTAGGGTCTATGTGTGTATGGCGTCAGTAGCGTTAGCAAGAAATCGAAGTCGGGGGTGGGCTGGGGTGGGGAATGATGAATCCGTGTGTGCGTGGTGGAATATATGGGAGTGAGGGATGGGGGAGTGCGATGGTAGGTGAAGCAGTTTGAGTGGAAGACGGGGGCAGGGGGATATAAGTACTGTAACATATTCTACATATCATAAGCGTGAGTGTGAGTGTGAGTTTGAGCTTGTGTCATGAGGACAAAAACGAACGAAGAGGACGAGTAGCAACCCGACGAACGAGAGACCTAAGGCGTAAGAGCATTTCGAAGGACCAGTTCTCAGAAACCAAGTCCCGCTTTTTCTCATTTTCGTCAACCTTTCCCCTGCTCACAGTGCCTCCTTGCTCCCCGTCCGACTCCCATCCCTACTGCCCCCAGGATTCAAATCCGGATTCCGCACGCCCAACTTAAACCCCGGCCGCCCCGCGTCCTCCTCGTCCCTAATAAGCCCCGTCCCGATACTATCATCGTCGTTCACATCGTCCACATGGAAGTACGAGTACGGGTCATAAGAACGCTGCTCCCCGTCATGATAATTGTCGTGGTACAGTTCCTGTATCTCGTTCGGGCTGTTGACGATCGGATCCGTCCGCCCGTCAGCCGCGCCCCCACCTTTAACGCCCCCTTCAGCACCACCGCCTCCGTCGTCCCTCATCAAAGACGGCAATAACTGTGTCTTCACGCCATCGTCACCACTGGAGAGAGAGTACGTCGACGACTGACTCTGCCTCTGCGTCCCTACGCTTGCAGAAACGGGAAATGCAACAGGTGGACTAGAATCCGTCCTTTTCGTAAGAGACGTTCGTAGCGGATTCCGTGGAGGTACCGGCGGGCTCCCGCTGACGTTATTTTGTCTGTGATACTCTCCCAATAGCGGCTCGTAGCTCCCGCTCAAGGTATGGAAGTGCTGCTTGTCCCCATCGCGTTGGAATGATGGTGACGGCGATGTCGGATGGGTATAAGGGGATTGTGATTGTGGATGGGGGGAGTAGAAGTAGGCTGCCCCGGCTGGTGGGGGCGGCGGGGATGCTGAGCCGGATCGGGCAAAGACACCCGCTATAGCTGGATCAACACCACCTGGCAGCGATGTATTCGACGCCCGGTGGTACTCGGCATACGGATTGAACGGATCGGGATTATGGGACGGTTGAGGTGGCGGAGGGAACGGATATGCAGATGGAGGGGGCGCAGAGCCTGCGTTCTCGAGAGAGGAGGGCGAATCGTAGTATCCTGTCGAACTTCTAGACTGCCGTTGCCCACCACCACTTGACGAGCTGGAGCCGGCGCCCGTGATGGCTGCTGCACCGCCCCCTACGGCGAAGGCAGTCGTGATCGCGTTAGGCAGGCCGAGGATGGCATGCCCTGAGGAGGACCCTCCTCCGTCCAACCCGCCACCGCCACCCCCGTCGTCCCTATAAAAGCCCGAATTAGTCAACGAATTCATGGTGGAGTTCCTGTTGCCGTGTGTAAGCTGCGATCCGGACCGCGAGTTCGCGCTGTGAGGTAAATTCGACGTTTTCTCGTTGTTATTATCTGGGCCGTCATCGTCATCGTCGACTATCGGGGAACGGCCGTAGCCTGCTGCTGCCAACGTTGCAGAGACTGCTGTATCGTGTTCGATGCGTTGCGTGCGTCTTCGGCGTCGGACTGCGAAGATGACAAAGAGGAGTATGGAAGCTGCTGCGAGGCCAACGAGGACGAAGACCCCTGCGACGGCACCAGTGTTCGAGAAGAACCTATGGATGGGAAGCAAAGCTAGTGATCAGAAAATTTCCCTTATCTCGCGCGTTGGAGAAGAAGCGCGATGATGGGAGTGAGCTTAAGATTAAAGAGGGTACTCACGCTGAACCGACGTGGTCGCGACTATCTGTGCCTAGGGTTGGGTTGAGGCCGATTGTAGTGGAAGTGAGGGTTACGCCGTCGCTGTTTGTGATGGTGACGATCTGTGTAACTTGAGAGGGAGCGATGATAGAGGCCTGACCGTCTGAGTTGGTGCTTGTTATGAAGACAGTCGAGGAGAACGTTATTCTGTCCACAAATCAATGAGAGTATGTGAAACAAACTTGAGACATGACCTACGGAGGTGGCTGGGGAGTATCTGAAGAAGTTAGTGATGGGGGAAGGACGCTATTTGAGGATTGAGAAGCTGGAGGGGACGTAATCGGAGGGTCAGAAGTCGAGCTGATTGAAGAACTTGACGGGGGAGGAGGCTCTGAGGAGGGGGGAGGTGGTTCTGAGGAGGGGGGCGGGGATGGCGGAGGTGGCTCCGATGTCGGGGGCTGGGAGGTCGTCGGAGGCTCTGGTGGTTCCGAGGACGGAGGCTGGGATGTAGGTGGGGGAGATGTCGGGGGCGAAGTGGGCGGGGAGGATGGAGGAGACGAGGGGGGTGGTGAAGAGGGCGCGGAAGACGGCGTGGAGGTCGGGGTGGTTGATGGAGTCGTTGTGGCCATGTCTGAGGATGTCTCGGAGGTGGACGTGGTGGACACGAGGGACGGCGAAGGGGACGGGGTTGGGGTTGAGGACGGCGATGAAGCCGGAGAGAATGTCGAGGACGTTGTAGAAGCCAGTGAGGAGGTCGGCGTGAATGTCGTCGTTATGGAGGACGTTGAGGAGGACGTTGTGGATGGCGTTGAAGTGGCCGTGGTTGAGTCGCTGGGGGTCGGGGGGAGCAGTGAGGACGACGTCGGGGGAGGTGTCTCGGAGACTGCGGACGATGAGGAACGGGGCTCTGAGGCTGTTGACGACGACGAGGACGAGCTAGATGACATTGAGAGGTGAGTGTGCAAAAGAGAGAGTAAAATGGACGGACATTTGAGTTGAGGCTGAGGAGAGAGAGAGAGTGAGCACGTTCTGAACATATATTACCCGTGAGACTTGACGTCAGATCCAATTGCCCTATCCCCTTGCGGCTTCTCCCTTCCGTGCGAACCACCACCACCATGATTGTCACCGACACAGACACGCCCATACACAAATCTCAGGATACACCACCCCCGCCATCAGCGCCCCCTGCCTTTGACATCGCAGAAGCACTCCCACTCCCCGTCGTAGGCGGCGAGGAGCCTCCCCCACAATTCACCCCCTACAACGCAGAGTTCTTCTTCATCGACACAGACAACATCGTCTCACACGACCCCCACCTCAACACAGACGGCGAGGCCCTCTACCGCTTCCTCCTCTCCCAGTCCGCAACCCCGCCCACATACCGCATCCACTGCCACGGGTCGCACACAGAAACCCGCTCACGATGGGTCACTCACGAGCACCACGGAAAGTACGAATCAAGACACGAATCCTACTCAGAGACAATCACAGACTTTGATTTCTACATCGACGTCTCCCAGTCTCTCCTGGGCACAGACGCCGCCGGCCCCCTCATGTGGTCTGTTTCAGACTCGGAGCCGTCATATCGTGGCTCCATGGTGCGCCAAGTCCTCATCCCAGACGGCTTGTCAAAGCGGAAGCGCGAGGGCACTGCTGAAGAGATATCCGCCCACAAGCGCTGGTCATCTGAACGAGCCTCGCGCGGTATGCCCCCTTGGATGACCGGCGTCCCCTCCTTCCAGTGGACAGAAGGCACCCCAGACATCCCAAACGGCGCCCCACGCTCCTCGATTCTCCGCTCATCCAAGACCTTGCGCGAATGGGCCGACGACTACTGCGCCAGCAACAAACTCCTCAAAGAATTCGTCTTCGAAAAAGTCCTCTACGGCTGGAATGTTGCGTCGCTCACGTCAGCCATACAGTCCGCTATCGCAGCCTCGCCGTACTCCGGTCACATCAGAGTCACCATCTCCACGCGCGCGTCCAAGATCATAGTCCGCCCAGACAACCAGCTCTCCAGGCTGTTGACGAAGCGGTGGTTGAGGATCATACTCTGGATTTTGATGATTTATCCGTTCGTGTGGCTGTTCAAGAGGTTCCACCCGCGCGGTGGAGGAAGGTGGGAGGTCTGTGGCGGCGCGTACGCGCTGAAGAGGTGGGTGCCTGTAGACGAGAATGAGGCTGGAGGTGGAAACGAGGTCCAGCGCGACGAAAAGCAGCCTTATGTACCAGAGGCATCGACATCAGCGGCGTCTCCTTCTGAAACCTTGCCACCGCCAGCCTTTCACACACTACAGCTGTCGCCATCCCCACTCGTCGATCTATCGAACGCGAATTATACCCCCCTCCCCTTCGCACCAGCCCTCCACACTTCGCTATCCGACGCGATAAACCCCATGTTCGCAGACCTCTCCCCTCCATTCGCGTCATCGTCTTCCAACCCTTACCAGCCCAACCCCTACCAGACTCATCCTTACCCGTCCAATCCGTCGTACTCCTCCGCCTCGTCCTCCAGACAACCCCAACAAGCGAACGCACCGCGCATCATCTCCACCCCCTCCGGCATGCGCAAGCTCGTGGGCACTAGGGAAGGCGAGTGGTTCCGCGCGTGGTACCCCATCATCGTGCGCGCCGTCACGAATAGGTATCAAAGCTCCATCCCTTTGACTGGCCCCGAGGGGTTCACTGGTGGCTCGGTTATTGGCGCGGGGCTGGATGGCTGGTAAATAGTAGACCAGTCAATGACCGTGCCGTAGAGCGTTCACATCTAACTTGTTCTTGTGGATTTCTTGGGAATTTCGGGGACTACTCCTCATTGCCTATGTTATATAATGATACCAGAATATCTTTCTCCTCCTTAACCCCCTACTCATTGAATGTATCTCTCGCCATCTGAATAGATACAACTCTCGTCTCTTACCATCTCTTATTCTCTTACACTCTCCACACACACACCCTCGCGTACCTCTTCTGCGCAGTGATCACTACTTGCCCAATCCGGGCATGCACTGCCCATAAACGGGCCGCCTACCGCAGAACCAGGTTGCGTTGGCGCCAACGCACACCACTCAATGTGCCTCGGCTCCGCTTGCCGTCTCCCTGTGCGACGTTCGAGCCGCATTGGCTGAATAGTGCCTGCGCCATCAACATGAGTATGCCCAGGGCTCCAGGCTATGTTCTATGCTATCTGCATAGTTATTTTGGGGTGCAGAGGATAATTTTGGTTTGTATTTGGGGTGGTGGGAGGTGGGGACCATGGGGCCATCGCATCACCGCCGTTACGTGGTGCACCACTTCCTTCAATTTTGAAATCGAGCTCGATAATGAGATACAAAGGCTCCTCGAAGCTCGTGTCTGCTGGGAATCGCCTAGCAACGACAAGGAAACGATTTGCCATTCTCTCTAAAGAGCTGAAAAAGCTCTCATTAAACGCCGCGTTCCGAGCAATCGCTCCCTGCACTCGGATTTTGCACTGAGTATCCCCCCGTAGATGTCCCCTGTTGAGCTTGGACGAGCAGGGCACGCGGGCAGTGTCCCTGCAGATGCCCAAAACTGCTATCGAATTGCCTCTTTGGGCAGAATTCGGTGACTGTCTCATCGGACACCGGATTCCACCGCCTCGTCTAGCAGATGCGTCCAATAATGATAAACGAAGCTTTAATACATCGGCGACCCGCATGCATTGGAAAATCATCAGAGTTAGAAACTACGTTCCGTATGAAGATAGCCCTACTAGGATATTCCGCGGTGCATGTATTTCAAGAGAAATTACGATTCAGTTGCTGTGCTCATGGGCCCCAAGTCTTTGAGATCCATGGAGATTTAAATTTCGCGGTCGACTTTTCTGGCAGGCGTGTTCGTGGAGGAATAAAAAGGCGGGTTGTTGTTGAGGACAGCGGAAATAGAACCGTTTACGATGAACGCTGTGAAGCGCGAGCTCCGCCTCTTCTTTGACTTCACTTGGAGGGATTGGACTGTGACGCTCATCCCTGGCTTTATCGTCGCTACCATGGCGGTCAAGCACGCCTCCCTTCCTGCGTGGAACGTCGTCCGATTTGTACCCTGGGGCGCATGCTTCATCTACTTTTTCACCCTGTCTAACCAGCTCGTCGGCCTCGAGGAAGATCGTATAAACAAACCCGACAGACCACTTCCCTCCGGCAAAGTCACAGTCAAGGGCGCCAGGCGTCGATGGGCGATCGCGCTGGTTGCATTCGTAGCCGTTGCGCTGTTGAATGGTCGGCTGATTGTTGAGACGGCGACATGGGTGGGGACTACAGTATTCCTGTGCTGGACTCCATATGGGGGGCATTGGTTCTGGAGAAACTCGGTGGCCTTGAGCGCGGGTGCGTGGGCGCTCCTCAGCGGGATGTACAAGACTGTTGCGATGCCCACAAGGTCAGAAGAGCGTTTCTTCATTGTGGTCGCTATATGGCTCGCCACAGCCATGCAGATACAGGACCTCAGGGATATCGAAGGGGACAAGAGGACAGGGAGGAGGACACTGCCGATCGTAGTCGGGGGCAGGCAGAGTCGATGGCTGATATCATTAGCATTCCTCCCACTTAGCTACGTGGTGCTTTGGGTAGGGGGGATCATATCGATGGCTCCTGCTTCGGTGGCGGCAGCCCATGCGTTGTTAGCGTATAGGATCCTGTTCGGTACGGGCGCTGGATACGATGATAGGACTTATATGGTGGGTCTCTGCGGCGTTGGTTCTTGCTAGGGAATGGACTGATGCGTTTTTACAGCTTTTTGCTTGCCTCTTTTGCTACATCCTTGCACTACCGATTTGGTGCAGGTCAATAGCAGATTACCAAGTTTACGTTGAATGAAAAACATTCCTCGCCTTTATTTCATCAGTGCCAAATTGGGCTTTCCGCGTTGTATCTAATCTTGATGTTATTTCAAGATTTCCTTTTCGTACAGTCTGCTGCTATGTGAGGTCCGGGATCAGCCTTCTCCGCCATTCAGACAACAGGTCAAAAGTAGTTCTCGGTCAGACCAAAGGAACGAGAACAAATCTCCATGCGGCAAAACTGCGTTCCCCTTCTGCAATAACTCACCTTGATTCGTTTCTTTTTGAAACGGCTCGACAACCCATGCGTCAATAGGTCATGAGTGTCTCAGCCACTCTTCGGAATTGAGTAAGGGGCGGTTCCTCGGTGGAAATGAAATCGACCGAAATAAGTACGAATGTAGTGCTCGTATTGATGTTCGGAGGTGAAGCTAGCTGGATATCGGCATCATCCAGTGTTGGCTGCAGGGGACTTGTGAGTTCCAACGCATCAAGGGAGGATATCTAGCCTGTCAAGCAAGGTAGTCTATAGCTGGTGGGGCGCTACCAGTGAGTTGACGTGCATTCGCCGTTTGGGAATAGTGGCCAACATGCAGACATTGTCGTAGCTTGGTCATAGAATGTAGCCTCCTTGTCCTTCCCTCCGTTGTTTCTTGCTTTCTCCTCAGAAGTCCTTGCCTTGCAGTTTTCAAAGGTCACCGTGATCGACAAGTGATCGCGACCTAGATATGTGCAACCGAGGGTCCCCCCATACCGCACGACTCTTGCCACAGGATACCCTGTTACACTCATCGGACCAGCCCCAGATTCACTCACACGCTGGCATTTTCAACAAGCGCACACCAATAGGCACCCACACCTAATGACCCTCGCATGATCTATATACCACTGCTGTATGACGAGTCAGTGATGAAAATAACCCGTCATTGGGGGCTTGGTATGTTGTTCTGCGGCTGCTTTGCCGTGCTTGGTTGACTCGCAGGCTTTGGGTCCTTCGTTCATCCGTTAGGCGGGCGGCAGCGTGGTGGAGAAGCGCAAGCGCAAGGAACAAACATTGGAGTGGGGAATTCGAAGACAGGGACGTTGAGGTTCAAGCCTACTGAATGGGAATACTAACTTCCTAATTTAGCATGGGTCGCTGGTAGCGCTGCGACGCGACCGAATGCAAGGATCACCCAGGCAATGACGAAGAAGGTACCTAGAAGACCCAGATAGTAGAAAGTGAGAAATGTAAATGCTTGGAATCAAGGATGAAGGATATAATAATAACAAAGCGAAGTGATATAATGGCTAATAAATTACATTTTTTCTGCAAACGAATGAATATCCAGGAGCACACTGTCCATATAATTGCCGAAGAGAGCCTGTGGACATCCGACAAATGCGAGGAAGCGGGGGAACCATCCGACAAGCAAACAGCCTGTGTTACCGTCGTCGATGCCATTGAATGGCTTTCCTTACTATGTGTTTGTCCACTTCTAGAAGATCCGTTGTCTCGCCCCGCGCCTGCTTGGCCTCCCTAGCCAGCTCCACCTTCTGATACCTCTCAGCCTCCGATAACTCATCCCCATCCAACAACGCCAACGCCGTCTCCAAAAACCACAGATTTTTCTTGATAAAATGCACCACAATCGTGCCCCCAACGCGCTTATCCTCGTACCGCTTCTTGCGCCCTTCGCGGTGAATCATGGCGTATTCGGGTGTCATAGGACTACCTATGTAATACGACAAACGTGATATGGTAAGTCACCATTGAGCACAGCAGAGAGGAAAACACGGACCTTCACGAATCATAGACATATCGCTACCTTCAACCAAAGCCTCTACACTCTGGGGTGTCGTCAAATCTGGTATTGGTGGAGCATACCGTACACCAAACGTGGAGACGCTCGAATGGGCCCATGACGGAGGCGTAGGAGCAAACGCTCCATTGACCGAAAGTACTTCCTGAGGAGTCTTGTCTAGATAGGAAGTGATACCACGTTTGACGCGTGTAGCTTCTGAGGGAAAGAGGAAGCCGTGGGAGTAGCTACAAATATCAAATTAGCACAGGAGGCAGAAAGGCACACAGAGAAAGAGCATACACGGTACCGGAGCGCGGATGATCGTATATCCAACAACGCTCGCTAACCCATCTGATCTTGTTGGCCCTTGGGTGTAATGCCATCCATTTAGCAGTCTGCTTATCCTCTGCACCCTTTGTCATTCCTTTCACCGTCGGGTCTTTTGCTATCCAATCAACCAAACTCCAACTCAAAGCATAGAGCTCTCCGGCCATGAACCTATTCTTCACCAAATATCCCCAATATATCAGAGGGTCGTTCGGCGAAGTCGGCCGAGGATACCACATTGACGACTTGGTGGCCTCTGGTGAACGTAGCGCAAGTGTGGTAGAATCCTCAGACCGTCCATTAGGCGGGATGGAAGTAGATGGGGACGCCGGAGACGCCAGCGGGGACGATTGTGGACTTTGGTGCAGCTGCACCCGTAATCGCGCTTCCAGCTCGGCTAGCATGACGAAAGAGTCATCGTCTACCTTGACAACATAGTCAGGTCGCACCCATGACTTGTAACGGCCAGAGCTCTGGTCGTCCCAGGCAGCTTGAGGGTCGTGGGATGCCAATGGTAGAGGTGATGTCGAGTAGTTGGAATACGAAAACTGTGGCGCCGACTGCGATGTGTTGTAGACAGGTGGAACCCAGGCGTTGATGGAAGCCCATGAAAAGAAAGTGTGGGTCTTCCCACCGTTCATGTTCTCCGGTACCGGAAGAATCACAATGTCATTGTAAGCTAGCCAAAAATATGTCAAGGTAAGATCTGTCAAGGGTCACGAGACGGCGTACCTTCCATTTCCAGGCGTATGCGACGGTCCCAATCTTTGCGAGGAAGTCCTAAGATGAAACGAACGACCGTGCGGGAGGTGCTGGCACCGCCATCCCCTTCTCCGGCGCCGTCCCTGCTGCGCGGATGACTGGCCCATGTGGTGCGCACCAGCATTCTCCGCTCAAAAGCAGAGTCCATCGAAAAAACGCCGATGAAAAGGCCTGCAGGAGGGAGTTCATCGAGGTCTGGCGGGGGAAAGATTTGGCTCGTAGATTCGGATGTCGATGGAACGGGGTAACTTGACTGCGGAGGGGACGCGAGGTCGGGAGGGCTGGTGGATATGGAGGGTGCTGCGCAGTAAGCTCGCCACGGCAATGGCTCTTTATCTGGATTTAGTATGTATATTATAAGTAGAGTTATGGAAATAGCAAGCACGGAGAGGAGAAGGAGCGTCAAAATCTGAATACGGAATGATTGAGACACGGGCGACGCGCGATAGGGATAAACTGCAGCACTCACGATAGTAATGGGCTGTCGTGGAAAGAGTGGATGTCGAAGGACGGCTCGAGCCCATTTCCTCAGAGTTCTTGCCCACTGTCTACCACGTCGCCGCCGTCGCCGCCGCGTTAAAGGGGCGGCACCAATGGTCCACCATCTCCTATCGTCTCTCCATTGGACTCTGCTACTCGACCTCAGCAGCGGTGATTCGGGCTCGCTCTCGGTATCTGATGTACATGACGAGGGCGCTAGTGACGAAAAATACTGAGGTAGCGGTGAGCCGGCGCGAGAGGGGATGGGTGTCGTCGTCGCCGTCGATGATGCTGAGGCTCGTCCCATGGGAGGAAAGAGAAATTCTGTCCGCGGTGAGCCTGTTGCGGTCGTCGAAGCGAACATTCTCGACCGCGGGTGGTGATGGGGTGGCCTATGGTTCTCCGAATCGTTGCTCGATGAGCTATCGTAGTCTTCGAGACGGGGAGAGGGCAAACGCGGGCTCGAAAGAGCCATGTTGATGGAGAAGGACATGGCCGTCGGGAGAAAGAGCGTGAATGAAGGCCACCGCACTGGGCCAAGGTTCGGTTGGTCTACTGCCTACGAGGTCTTGGGCTGGGCTGGAAAGAGTCGCACGATGCCAAATTAGCGATTAGAGAGTAAATATGATTGAAGTCGACGCCGCGGCCGCACGCCTGCGCAAAGCTGCACTCTCAAGTGCGCTGTCGTGGATGAATGAATTTGAAACCTGAAATTGAAGGCAGTCGCTTGCTTCAGGGCTCAATTCACCGCCTCACTCGAAATACCACGTGCATGGCGCATGAAACTCTCAAGAATGGCGGCTTTGACAAACATACACGATATAACTTCCATGAAATATGTAGCAAGCAAGATGTCTACTGCTATCAGGTAGTACAACAAGGACGCAAGCAACAAAATATCAGAACAAGTAGGACGTCTGCTTCACAAACTGCTGGAATGCTTCATAGCAGGATAAAATCTACCTCCTGTTATTCAGTGGATTCGTACCCTCACTCAGGCGTCGAGCAGGCAGAGGAAGATACGGAAGGTGCACATAAACTATCGTCGGCGTTGTAGGGTAAACACCGAATTCGACTGCGTTGGCAAGCTCTCGCGTGACGGGCGCCTTGAAATTTCAATATTGCACCCGAGGGGCTCCCTGTCCCCCAAGTCGCTGCCAGACTTTGCGCAAGAGATTGGCGATGGTGGTAGGCAAGCAGGCTATACCTATATCGGGTAGCAGTGTTCAATTTGCCTATGCATCTGTCTGGGACTCCTAGAAACTTTCTACAACACATCATACATCTTTGTTTTGGCATCAGACTAGAGCAGTCCATTGCCATACACCTTCTTCCAGCTCGCCCGCTCGCGCACAGCATCCCAAAATGCAGCCAGTTTACTTTGTGTAGCAGCGCTCACGCCCTCTTGCCTTTGCAGCTCCGAAAGGTGATAATCTTGCGGCAATTTGAAGCCGTTTCCAACGCGACTCTCTAGCTTTGCTATGGCAGTATTGCCATCTTCGCTAAAGGATCCACCACTGAGTTTGATCATCCGTGCCAACCAAGCCATAAGATGGAGGTCGGCAACTGATAGTTGATCCCCTGATTGATTCATGGATCAGCGCCCTACGTCCAGACATATCCCTTTAGCACAACAATCTCACCTAAAACATACGGACCGATCATTTCCTTGCTCAATTTGCTCGTCGAATCCTTGAGCTTCACCTCCCATGCAAGCTTGGCCCTGGCGAAATACTCATCTCGCTTTTGCTTGAGCTCTGTGCCCAGCTCACTAGTTGGCTTGTCAGCATGACTAAATATCTCCAGGTACGCGTCAACCTCGTTCTTGTTTTGGCGCCACAGGCCCTTGACTTTCTCAGAGACATGGACGTCTCCACCCTCCGCATCAGAAAGCAACTGAGACAACGTTAGGTGTTGCCCCGTGAGTAACGGAAGGACCTCTTTTGATAGCGTCAAGAGAGAGGCATCGTCACTAGCGTCCAAGTACTTGAGAACGGTTGGATCTGCATCTTCCCCATGCAATATATCACTTATGATTATTCGCGATGTCGACGCGAAGGCGATGGTCGCTGGAGTCAAAACTGGAGCTGGTAACGCGGACGTAGTGTGTGTGCGAGAAAGCGCAGAGCGGGATTTGTCCAGGAAGTCGGCAATCGCCTATTGGTGTGGTTCAGCCCCATGTCTCCATTCCACCGAGGATAATCCCGACGTACTACTGAATCGGTGATGGCTTTATATCGACTCTCTACGTCTTCCGATAATGTCTTTTGTAGCGGTACGATCAGGGTAGGGACAGTTGCTGAAGCCACCGACAATTAGATGATGCATCGATATCGGACGCGACTGATAAACACTCACCTTTGGGATTTAGGCGTAGAAAAGTCGGCTTGAAATGTTCACCCTTGCCTAAGAGAACAATCATCAAGCTCCCGTTACTCAGTGGATGTATACGGCGATCCGACCTATATCAACGGCTCTGAGATCAAGCTCATCGCGTCCATATCCCTTTTCTTCCCTGAAAAAGCAGAAGATCATCAAATAGAACGCCCTGGAAGTAACACAGACCAACTCACAGTGCCAGTAAAGCTGTGGGGAATGATGAAACGGATGGATCGTTGATTATCTTGTCTGCTCACCTACTGCAGACCATGGATCTTCAGTTGAGTAGTACAGAACGGCTTTGGGGACTTGAGTCGACATTGTCGTGGTTCTATTCCAACTTGAGCGAATGCAGGTCCAGACGTCATTTCGGTGGAATGAGAGATCTAATCTTATCTTATCTATGGCTGAGCGTACCATGGTACCACGTGATCGGGCTCCTAATTAGAATTAGCTGCTAGAAAGTTCTTTCCCTCGCGAAAGCTGTGATACACGCTTTACCAGCTACCATCACTATAATGGCTACCATCAGGTACATTATATTCTCCAAAATGGCGACATTCACTGATACCAACGCGTCTTAGACACGAATTCTACGAAACTGACGACAAATTGATGGTTTCTGTCTTTGATCGCGGGGCCGATCCCGAGCAAGTCAAGGTCGAGTTCGAACCACGCAAGGTTTGGCTTTCGTGCACATGTTCTCGTGGATCGAATGCCTCACTCCTTGGCTCAGCTTGTCTACACCCATGGCGACAAATCATTGGTGCTGCAACCCCTTAAAGGACAGATTGATCCCAGTGCGAGCGCTTTCACGGTAGGCAAAGTCAAAGTGGAAATACGTTTGGCGAAGGCAGCACTCGGAAGATGGGGTACGTTGGTAGGCGATAGCCCTGATGGTGAGTCGTATTGGTGAGTCAGAGGACGAAGGCACTTATCACGATCGACATCGACAATACGCCAGCTCTTGCATCGACCTCCTACACAGCCCCTACGCCCGCGCCCTCGGCTGTTAAAAAGAACAAGAAGAATTGGGACGGCATTACATCGGAAATCCTGACATCCGAAAAGGAGAAGACGACGGATGAAGACCCCAATGTTGGGGGCGATGCGGTTC
The DNA here is from genome assembly GCA_012980535.1 of Pleurotus pulmonarius. Lineage (NCBI taxonomy): Eukaryota > Fungi > Basidiomycota > Agaricomycetes > Agaricales > Pleurotaceae > Pleurotus > Pleurotus pulmonarius. The sequence continues at coordinate 2,154,802 of SJKF01000002.1, forward strand.
TCAATGGCTTCTTCCAGAAGATCTTCGCCGACGCCGACGAAGACACCAAGCGTGCTATGATGAAGAGCTTCCAGGAAAGTGGTGGTACCACTTTGAGCACAAACTGGGAAGAAGTAGGCAAGGCTCCTGTGGAAGTCAAACCCCCGCAGGGCGCCGAGTACAGGAAGTGGAATTAAGCCATGTTTTTGAGCCTCAATTACTGTCGTATTTGTTTTCAATCACGCGATCAATCAATTCTGAGTGAATCAGTCCCTTCTCATCTACTGTCATGTCCCGAATAACCCTCATCGTGGCCGCGACAAAAAGTAATGGCATCGGATACAAAGGACGCCTTCCTTGGAGATTGCCCAAGGAGATGGCGTATTTCAGCCGCGTTACGACTCATGCACCAGACGGCCGCGTGAATGCAGTGATCATGGGGAGGAATACTTGGGAAAGCATACCCGCCAAATTCAGGCCATTACCCAAACGCGCAAACTACGTGATCAGCAACAACGAGGAGTATTCCTTGTGAGTACTACGAACGGCTATCTGGAAACTTTCCCTCTGACAATGGTGCATGTCATCAGAAACGCGTCTGCGACACTGCGAAACGATTTAGAAACAACGATAGGAGAAGCTACAACGGCAGAAGGGCATCATCGCGTCTTCGTTATTGGGGGAGTGACTCTTTACACACAATGCCTTGCATTGCCACCATCCGCGCCCATATTCGTTGATCGCATCCTGCTTACACGCGTTTTCTCTCCGGCATTCGAAGAATGTGACACATTCATGCCAGATATTCGCTCGGAAAAAGGACAAGAAGGGAGAGAACGCTGGAAGCAGGCGTCACACGCAGAGTTGTCTAGCTGGGCTGGATTCGACGTGCCAGAAGGAATACAGTCGGAGAACGGTGTAGAGTACGAGTTCCAGATGTGGATTCGCGAAGTATGATAGATAAAATCATTCAAAACTCCGAGTATATTTGCGTCTGGTATCTATCCTTGTCGCTAGAAAAGCGGTCGATATTCAGTCAAGACCGGAAGCAAGTACAAAACGTGGCTACACGCACCTGCTTATGCTTAGGGTTCTTTGAGCAAACGACATAGACTCTCCCCTTTCTCTTCACGACATGGCATCCCTCGCACATCACTTTCACTGATGACCGTACTTTCATGCCCCGGGTTAGAGGCGGCTCGGCTCGGAGCGCGGAGAGGGCGGCATTGTGGGGGTGAGGATGGTGATGGTGGCTTGCTGGCAGTCCAGCGAGGCGAACACGGGCTATCAGCGGTCTCGTGGATGCCAGTAGTGCCCTCAGCATTGTTTTTATGAAGAACTTGAGAAATGTCGAGAGCAACCAGCGTAGCTTACCTCCAGGGGTTAGAGGGCATAAACAAGGACAAACAGTTTCTCAACAAGGTCACCCAATTTCATAGAAAGGTAAGTCTTTGAAGTACGGTACCCGTCGTATATTACTTATGCGTTATCAGTAAAGTTCTCTATTCATGGACGAAGACAAGGTTTACATTTGGCTATATGGATCTCGAACCTCTGAAGCTCCTTGAAGCCTGACGGCGCACATTGGCACGCCGTATACTCAAACATCTAGGTCCGTGTATCGAGAGGCTTTCACCGTAAGCCCGTGGCGCGGGTTACTGACTGGACGACATTCGCGAAGTGCGGTAACTCTTGTCTTCGATACAATGATCGCTGCCCAGCGATTACTTTTAGAGTGGTTAGCAATGGGAGCCAGTGGAAGCTATACAGAAATACAGCAGGTTTTGATGGCACTTCACTTGCGACGACTGAGGTGTGTTTCCCAGAGCTACTTTGGCGGATATTCCTTTCTTCAGAGCCAAATATACCATGCTCGCCCACTATGTTTGCCATCAAGACATTGGGGTTAACCCAAAACACGAGGAAGCGTAAGTATTTGCGGCTCTTTGAGCACTTCCAGAAATCAATGCATCATATCGGATGTCCTTGACAGACCAGAAGTATGTGATGGTCCCGATCCAAGAAACATTCCGAAGACGCTGGCGCTGATTATCCGACATTGAATTCAGTGTCCAAAGATAGTCCCAACCCATCGAACGTTCGAAGGGGTGACATAACTATGAAGGAAGGGATCAGATAAATGTGGAGGCGAATAGTGACCACAATACACCTGTAGATACAACTCTGCTACCGTCAACGTTGTATAAGCCATCCTCGACGAACATACTACCAGCGTTTCTGACCCCGCCGCCGCCGCCCGCAGATCATCTATATTAGGTAAAGCGCCCTTAGGGACGGAGGTTCGCAATAGACGCCGACGGCATATTTCACAGCGCCGCCAGCGACGTGTTCAATTTCCTCGACGCTCGTCGGCTGGATTCACGACGACGTCCGCATCGACGACGACTACGACGACCTCAACGCTCCCTACATATCATAGATGGTCCACCTCGACCATAGACTCGCCGTCGTTCTCTTCATATGCACCCTGCTCGCATTCGTGGTCGAATCGCAGCTGACCCAGGTGAGTACCCACACCCTCGCTTCTCGTCGTCGTGCCTGACGGTGGCGAGTAGTATGTGCAGACGACCTGCAATTATCGCCATCCCTTCTTCATATTGTGTGTTTCATAATTTCTGCCACATATGGCGACATGCTAACTTGAGCAGCTACATCGTGCACTCATCCTTCTTTCTTATCCTACCAGCCCATATGCTCTACTTCATGGTGACTTCGAACCACTCGCCATATGCCCTTCTGAATGGGCTTTCCCTCGCCATCAAAGATCATCTAGAACCTCTTCAAGCTTCGGCTTCGACAACGTTCCCCCGGAAAGCCTTCTTTCGGCTAATCGTGTTCTTGACTGTGGGCATCACATACCCAGCGCTGCTATGGTTCGCAGCTATATCGATGGCCTCGTGAGTATCTCTCCACGTCCTATTTGTACCACACAAACCGTATTATCTTTAGGGTTAGCGATGTCACGGCCATCTGGAACACAAACGCCTTCTTTGCATATATTCTCACCGTGAAATTATTTCATCTCAAATGGGAACCTCGACGGCTAATTGCCGTTCTAATCGCGACGCTTGGTACTGTCGCTGTCGTCTACGGAGGTGCCACCACAACTCGGGATGCAAGCAACGAATCGCTTAATCTTCCCGCATTCAAACCCAGCGCACCTCTCATTGGCGATCTCTTGACCCTCATAGCGTCTGCTGGGTATGGCCTCTATCAGGTCCTGTATAAGAAATACGCCGCTCTTCCTTCTGATCCAGAGCTTGTCGCAGAAGGATTATACGAGGCCATATCCGACTCTGAGGATGCATCACATGGTGAAGCTTATAACTCCATGACAGACTCCATAACAGACAAGGACGATGTGGTCTACCCACCTCCTTTCGGGTTGTATCCAAATGCGTTAACCTCTGCTATCGGATGCTGTACACTTGCATTGTTATGGATGCCCTTGCCAATCTTGCACTACTTTGACGTCGAGACTTTCGCTTGGCCTCCTGACTGGGCAACTGCGTTCGCTATCGCCGGCATTGCACTGAGTGGTCTCATCTTCAACGCCGGTTTCATGGTATGTCCGAACAGCCCTTATCTACGTATTTGCATAGCTCTGACGCACTACTAGATTCTTCTGGGAGTGTGGGGCCCGATCATCACTTCTGTTGGTAACCTGCTTACCATCGTGCTGGTGTTCTTTTCGGATGTTATATTTGGTGCCGGGATTCAAGCCGTAACAGGATGGAGCCTTGTAGGATGCGGCGCCATCATCGCTGCTTTTGGCGTCCTTGCATATGACATGGCTTCATGATCATGTTCCGGACTCCCATAGCAATCCATTCTCGGACGAGCAACGCTGGTGCTCAGGCTTGTACACGTATGTTTTCGTTGCTTTACCTTGTCGTTGCGCATGTGACCTCGTATGTTGCACGCGATGCGCTGCCAAGAAGCTGTATATTCTCTGCTTAATCAGATCATCATTACTGATGCAATAAAGACATACCGAAGAGTGGCCTGCTTCTTCATCCAGTGATATCTGTTGACGTTCAGCGTCAGCGTGCCTTCTTCCATTATCTAGTCGCTATCAACCCCTCTCCACAAGGACGCTGCCAGGAAGCCATGTTCCAGAAGTGATTCCCAGAGAACCTCTTGCTCGCATGTTGCGACCGTGGGTAATAGTGCACCGAATGTGCTGTTCCGAATGCAAGGTGAGTTTGTTTGTGATGCACTAGACCCATTCCTCTGGCTGATGAGAGCCTCCGTCATGATCAACGTCGAGATCTTATCAGTAATACCCGGGATAATAGTGATCCTTGCCCAATTCGTAGTGTCCATTCTGTGACAGAAGTTGGACTGGGAGGGTTGTTGTCATGTGCGATGCCTCTTTCGCGGGATGAAGGTGCTTGCGGTGATGTTTCCCGGGGCACAGCGCTATCATGGAAGCACGCCTGCAAGAGACAATATTCGCAATTCCTCCTCGGTCCATATGCCTCATGTCTTGGCACGTACCCGTATACTCTCAACGATGAAGTATAAAATAGGCGCAGAGTCCTCCAGCTAGTCCTTACACTTCTCCAGTGTTAACCAGAAGCTTCTAACCAGCCCACTTCCTCCAAGATGCGCCTCTTCTCTGCCGTTCTTGCCTCCCTGGCCATTTTGGCTCCTGCCTTTGCCGCCCCTGCTTTGAAGACGGTCGAGAGCTTCGCTGGACAGCGCAACGACGGTAGCTTCATCGTCAAACTCAAGTCTGGCGCTTCCCGAAGTGGGCTCCTCAAGACCCTCGGCGTCAACGCGACCCACGAGTGGGACGCAGCCCTCAATGGCTTTGCTGGTTAGTGCAAAGATCTATATGCGCAACCAAGGGACAAACACTGACGCTCAGTTCAGGTAAATTCTCGGAGAAGGCGTTGAATGCTCTGCGCGCCTCCCCTGATGTCGAGTCTATCTCAGAGGATGGCATCATGCACACATTCGTCACCCAGTAAGTGACGACGAGCGTCCATTCTCTTGGACGCAAATTGACCTGGGTGCAGGACCAACGCTCCTTGGGGACTGTCTCGTTTGACCTCCGCGTCCCGCCTCACCAACACGAACGTTGCTGCGTTGACTTTCACCTACACTTATGATGCCTCCGCCGGCAGTGGTGTTGATGTCTTCGTTGTCGGTAAGCACTTTCTACCATTTCGTACGCTTAACGACGGCTAATTCAAATACTGTAGACACTGGTAAGATACACGTTAACTCCATTTCTTGCAATTTGAAACTGACTATCCCTCAACATAAGGTGTTTTCACCAGCCACGTAAGTCCATGTGCTTCAAAATCCGCTTTAATCCGATATTCATCTTGATTCTAGTCTCAGTTTGGTGGCCGTGCCCGCTGGGGTGCTACATTTGGACCTTACGCGTAAGTTGCATACAAGCTCGACCTCTTGGTTCTATGTGTCAATTTTCATGACCTCAGCGATGCTGACGGCAATGGTCACGGTACACATTGCGCGTAAGTTCAAAGTCGTGTGGGATTGCAGAGCCATAGCTAACCCACCCATCTATAGTGGTACCATCGGTGGTAGCCAATTTGGTGTAGCCAAGGTAACTACTCCGATTCAATCCACACACAGTGCAGCCTCTCATCACACAACAGAGCGCAAACATCATTGCCGTCAAGGTCCTCAGCGACGCTGGATCTGGCACTGTTGCTGATATGTGCGTGCACAACATTCTCCATCTGGCGGTATCTCATCCCCATCCAGCGTCTCTGGTCTTAACTTCGTCCTCTCCTCTGCTCGCTCCTCTGGCCGCCCTTCCATCGTCTCGATGAGTCTTGGTGGTGGTGCTTCCACTGCATTGGACAACGCCGTTGCTTCTGTACGTGTGGATATCTCATCTGCACTTCTGTAACTAACACTGATTAACATAGCTCACTTCGGGTGGAGTACACGTCGTGGTATGTCTCCTGTTGTCAACTGTTTCGATATGAGTCTTAAATGTTTTTGTAGGTTGCTGCTGGTAACTCCAACACTGATGCTGGCACCACTTCCCCCGCCCGCGCCCCCTCTGCCATCACCGTCGGAGCATCGACCATAGCTGATGCCCGCGCCTCTTTCTCTAACTTCGGCTCCGTTGTTGATGTCTTCGCTCCTGGTCAAGATGTCATCAGCTCCTGGATCGGCAGCACCACCGCAACCAACAGAATCTCTGGGACCTCCATGGTAAGCTAACTGAGATGTATCTTGTTGCTGAGTTTGTCATTCTGATCACTTTTAGGCTACCCCCCATGTCGCTGGCTTGGCTGCCTACCTCATCGGCCTCAACGGCAACTCATCCCCTGCTGCCCTATCGACCACTATTAAGAGTTTGTCCTTAAAGGGTGTCCTGACCGGTATTCGTGAGTACGATTTCTCGGATGCTAGTCTCAACGCTAATCATTCTCTCATAGCTTCGAGTACTCTCAACGACTTGGCCCACCACGCTTAAACAGATTCCTTCGGCATCACCTAGATAGCGGATTAAATTGTTGGCAATTTCGTTTCAATGTTGATATAAGTACTGTGAATGCATTATGATTTCGTATATCAATTCCTCAATTCCTAGTACGGAGCGTGAATGGAGAAAAACCCGAGAAGAGACCAAAAATGGTAATGATTGACAATGGTGATAACGTAGGAAACCAACGACTTCGCAAAAGCCATTTATGTTACTAAGTGGGAGCCGAGAGCAAAGTCGAAAGCGGCAGGTGAAGGATATGAAAGTTCTGAGGGGCCGCGACGTGCAAATTTACTGTATGGCACAAGCCAATAAGAGTTGCAGTAATGTCTCAAAACGATGCCCATCCATGAAATCTCCTCGGAGGCACATCATGACTGCGGCAACTCTCGTGACGCCGGCAGAACACAGCAACACAACTGATAGAGCTGCACCGTCGACAGTTATACGATACACTCTCTACTGCGCCGTTGCCATCAAACTAAACAAGCGGTTAACACATTTTTCTTAGAGGTGTTAAAGACGAAGGTGTATCACCTCTTCCGTTTCGCCTTCGTCATTTCTTTCCGTAAGGCAGCAGGGTCCAACGGCTTCAACAACTCGAACGCACACAAAAGGTCTTCAGAGACACTGTTGACAGGTTATCACAAATGTGAACAACATCGTATAGAACCACATACCTCATGCAAGCACCATAATTATCAAATTCTAGACGCAGGGTAAGGAAAAGGATAAGGCCCAATTACTTTACTCACCGCCACAATAGTTCGGAGCGCTGAAGACCGTAACAAGCGTCCGATCATTCCAGAACTCGTAACCATCCTCAACCACCATATGTGCCCGACATATTAGATCCATATCATACCGCTGAAGGAATTCGTTTATGATTCCTTTGCCGAAACAATAACTAACACCACGTTCATTATCTTCCCAGTCCAACGCAGTATCCGATGGATCGGACCATAGAAGATCGTTAAGCAGGCCATAGTCTGGAACATCGGTTGGACGTTGTATTCGCTTGATGTCCTCCATGGAATGTAATGATGGTGAGAGACCACCATGGACGCAGAAGATCTTTGAAGCGACAACGGCAGCGATAGGGAGACAATTGAAGACATCGATAAACGTCTTCCATGTCTTGATATTGCATCTTCGTTTGCATTCATCATAGAACCCGTATACTGGGAACGTCTGTATTTAAAACATGTAAGAATGGAACACAAGATAATACACGCACCTCGCGTCACATTAGCGCACTCGTGGTTGCCTCGGAGGAGGAAGAAGTTCTCGGGGTATTTAACCTTATAGCACAAGAGCAGTAAGATAGTTTCCAGACTTTGTTTGCCCCTGTCCACGTAGTCACCGAGGAAGAGGTAGTTCGCTGCCGGAGGAAATCCGCACATCTCAAACAAGCGGATGAGATCAGAATATTGGCCGTGTACATCTCCAACGATCTTGACTGGCGGCGAAAGTTCTATGAGTGTGGGTTGGGCCAGAAATACTTCGCGAGCAGCCTGGCATATCGCTGTAATCTCGGCATTCTTCAAACATAACGACTTGCTGACTTTGCCCGTGTACCCGACCTCGAGAAGCCGATGTATCATGTCGTCTACGTCGAACTTTGACCTGTCTTTGGCGCCTAAAGACTCGCTTTGGGGCACGCTGCTAGCTGAATCTGGGGTAAACGGTGTCGAAGATGTCATTATCGTTTGTGTAGCGGGGATATCGAGAGGTGCTGGCGGCGGCTTCGGTGAAGCAGCCGGGGCTATACTTGATGTTGGGGTAGAATGGTCATTGTTGGAGGAAGTGGGGGAACCGGACTGTGGAGTCAACTTCGAGCCTCCAGTAGATATTGAATCTGCAGTAGTTTCTGACTCTGAGGTCCCTGCACCTGCTGTTACACTGGGGTCAAATGTGGAGCTTGGACGAGTAGCTTCTATCGCACCTGTGGCACGCGAAAGACTGCCTTGGGGGGTGCTCTCGCTGTTGTCGTCGAGCTGGGCATCTGCGCTAGCTGCTTCGGCAGAGTTCTCCTTGTCCTTGTCCTTGCCCTTCTTTTGTTTCTTGGACGCGGAGGAGGGCTGCTGGCCCATAGAGGCAGACTGGGAAGCCGACCGCGAATTTGGCGATGGCGAATGTGGCCTCGACCTTGAGAGTCTGGAGGTGAAGACGGAGAGGAGGGTGGGCGCCAGGATGGTAGTGGTTCAGGTTCAAGGAGAAATTCCAAGTTGAAGCTCGCGATTGAGGAACTCTCACACTCAAGACAGTTGGCAACTGAAATCGTTCAAGCTCGAAACTCAGGGCAACAGCCTGGGTTTTGTTTGGTCACTTGTTTGTCGTAATTTCACATCATGCTAGAGGTCATATAATATACGCAGTAATTGCATGGGGCATGGCATACACTTCGCTAATCAGGCTATGGTACCAGAATCGTGTCCCCTAGAATTTAGCAAACGACTTGGTCGCAGCCTTGCTCTTCGACACCCGCAGAACATTGAATCGAACAGTCTTCGATAGTGGCCGACATTGCCCTGCAGCACAATCGCGATGTTCAATCATCGGTAAAGTCTGCAAGACTGTTCGTGGCACTCACCGACAGTTACAACATCACCAATATCCACTCGGAAAGCAGGCGAGACATGAGCGGCCAAGTTCTTATGTCTCTTTTCGTAACGGTCTGAATTATCCTGTTAGCAAGGTAGACTTGTAACGTGAATTGGCGACGTACTGTATTTTGGGATGTAGTGGAGATAGTCTCGGCGGATAATGATTGTGCGTGTCATCTTGGTAGAAACGACTTTGCCAGTGAGGATACGTCCACGGATGGAAACGTCTCCGGTGAAAGGGCACTTCTTGTCTTTACAGTTGTTCCAAGATCCTTGAGCCCGTGGGTGCTGCATGAACCACAACCCGACTCACCAATGTACGTGCCGTTAATAGCATCGGCTGGCGTCTTGAATCCGAGGCCAACATCCTTGTACCATCTCTTCTCCTTAGTCGAAACCTTCTTGCCACCTTGGAATCACCACCAATACCAATCACCAATCGTCAACCTCTAGATCGTCCGGCACGACAAAGGAGCTGGACATACCACGGATTTTGGCGTTCTGGAAGAGGTGTTGTTTCTGGTAGGCCTTCTCGATCTACACAACCGGGCAGATCAGTTCACCGTCCAGGCCATCAGCATACTCCCACACGCACTTGCTCAGCCATGGTGTCTTGAGGTCGTGTTCGACGATGCCGGTCTAAACTTTTGGTGGGATGTTGACGTATATTTGGCAACACCACTATGAACTGAAACTGTACAGTACTTCGGCAACACCCGGTCGCAAACAGGGAAACCATACTAATCATCCACAGTAAATGCATATTGTACAGTTGTTTCTACAGATACTCGTCTTCATTACTCAATGCATGGCTTGAAGCGCTTCTAATACTTTCTTCAAGGCATCCGCTGGGATACTTAACCTCTCAGACGCATTTTGCCCAGTCTCGATCTTCTGTAAATCTTCTGGGGATCCTGCATGTATGAAGAAGTATTCCAAAAAGTCTCCGTCAAGGAAGCCCTTAGACGGATCGGCGTCGCTGCGGCCTCTGTTATTCTTAGGTGCGCGGTATCTGTGGGAATGGCGTTCAGCGTCTGCAACAGCACCAAGTACACACAACGTACTGGGCCAAGGTAGGTTCTCCAGGGCCTTTTCGTATATAGGCCATATTTCGTTGTAGTTCGTGAAGCCCTGTTGCCACCTTCATGTCCAGGACCTCGACAATGACACCGATACGCCCGGATGATGTCACATAGACATATTCAGGAGTTAACGGGATGTTGTTCGACGTATCTGGCGCAATCAAGGAACCTATACACAAATATGAGATGCGTGAAGTATACAGGAGGTATATCGGCGGAGCTTACCTCGTATAAACTTCGTGACTAGATCACCCAGGTAGAAGGAACCATCCCGTTCGAGGGTCGTCCTACGGGGCGTTCGACAGACGGAGAATGTGAAGAGATTTAATGTGTCCTGTCATTGCTTAGATCAGCTAACGGGAGCGAAGTGCTATAACAGATAGTCTTACGTTCGAACCAATGATAGTATCCTTCGTAGATGCCTCAACGCTCACAGGCCATAGTGGTGCGTAGTCCTTCGCCATAGATTTCAGCTTTTCGCCTTCGACAAGGACCAGTGATATAGAACTGATCTGATCACCGAGAATGAGTTGATTGTCGAAGGAAACTAGACTTGTCACGAAGTAGTTGTGGTTCCATTCGTCTAGTTTCTTAAGGGTGTAACTGGCCGCCTCCTTATCGTCTAAAGCCTCAAGTTTAAAAAGCATCACCTAATAGAGTAGAGCCTTGTGTGAAGTGTTACACATATTGTGTAGTGGGGAGACGTACTGTTGAATTGACGGCGGCAGCGATGAGATTGCCCACGACAGACACGGCGTAAACACACCCATTGACTTCTTCTGATGCCAACACAGATATCTGCATTGTCGATTGTTGGTAGGAGACAGCGAACGCGTACAGTCGCCCTCCAGTAGGCTCTATCTCCTGCGGTTTGTATCGCAGACTTCCAACGCAATAAACTGACACGATCTTGTCGTCACCAATTGACTTCATTTTCGTGATCGCTGTAAAGTCTTCGTGTGGATCGCTGAAGACTTCGCATAGATCTACAGGCCGACTTAAAACAGCAAAAATAGTATGGATGTTATGCTTACTCTCGAATGTCACCTCGTCCAAAAGCTTGAACGAACCGGTGGGGATCTCTGCTTCGCCGATCCTTACTGGAGGCGTCCGTGAACATAACACACCAAAGACCTTGGCTGTTGGATCGTGTACCACTTTCCGAGGAATGTCCAGACCAAGTGGGACCTATCGCCAACTTTGAGACGTGTATAGAAAAAGGAACTCGCCCGACTCACTGAACGAACGTGTAGTTTGTTGAGATCTTTCACGTTGCCGATGACGAGACCGCTTGGGGTCGCAAGAATCAGACAGAACTTGTAGTCGGTAGTGTTGAATCTTGCGGCGGCAACAACACTCTTGGAGGCCGTCAGAGTGAGATAGCGAGGCAGAAATGATACTTACTTTCAACATGATAGGTGAATCCCTCACTCGCCTGCCGTCCCAGCTAACAATGGTTGCCTGCGTCCCTGCGGCAAAGACAGCCGTCTTACCCTCAACCTCGCATAAGGACAGGCTGACGGGTGCATGTCCCAGCGATAGAAGCTTCTTATCCGATAATTCCTTGTTATCCTTCCAGTCAAAGATAGCGACGCTGCCATCCCCTAAGCCAGCGAGGACATACGGACGACTGTTGCTGCCCGATGACTCTGTACCGAAGTTGTGAAGAACCAACGAGCGGACGACAGCTGGCAGTGCCGATGTTTTGGATATCGATTCAAGTTTATTGCCCTTCCCAAGCCTAAGGATCTCGACCACATTCTTCTCCCAGTACGCAAGGGCAATGTATCTTGTGAAATAGGGGCTATTGCCAATAGGAGCGCAGGAGATGGCTGACACCTCTTGCGAGATGTAGGGTGTCTGTAGCTGCCTGTGGGAAGGTAAGAGAAGCACCAAAACATGAGGCGGGTGATGCTTACAGTGACTGAAGCTTTGTTTGAGTGGCATCGATGGCAACAGTATAGACATTCCCGCCTTTTAGAGCGACAATAACTTGACTGGGGTTGATGGCTGTTGCCACAATTTCCGCCCCAAACGAAGCCCTATAGAGAATTATGGTCAACTTTGAACCAATAGTAAAGCTATATGAACGAACTTGTCCTTGAGGTCCCAGTGATTGAACGCGCTGACGTAGTGCAGTAAATGGACGCCATGTTTAGTGACTTGTATGATCATCGCTGAATTTCCGTAAGTGTTCCCGGCCTGATTTGTCTGCCTCCCCGCCATGTTCGCCACAGCGAGGGTACGTTCGTTAGTCACAAGACCTTGTCCAGTTTGTTGAACAAGCTTCAAGGTCCTGTTCACATACTCGAAGAGGGACGTCGATGTTGAAGTTGACGTGACCAGATGTGAAACCGCGCTGGGTGACCAATGAGTAAGCAAGCTAGGAGTATACAAACTGGCGATACGTACTTGTCTTGAAACTGCTGCTTAATGGGCCAAACACCAACAAGGTATTCTAAGCCAGTGACGGCGGCTAGCTCTCGGAAGTCTGCGCCGTTGCGAACTACGTTGAGGGAGCCAGTAGCTTTCCCGCCCGAGCAAGTCACTACTTGTTTCTGTTTGCTAATGAGTAGGCATAGGGGGTGAATGCAAGAATGCATACCTGTCCATTTCCGTCAAGATCAACCAGTTCTGCGTCTGAGATTGGGGCAATATTTTTCCAAGAATCAACGACTTGGAGGTGTTCATTCGTATTCGAGATAATTCGCCCCTGCTCAATAGCATGTTTCTTCGCTTTCATTGCCTCCTCGTACGCTCGGTCAACGCTGTCCGGATCGTCCATATCAATGTCCTCGTTGATGGAACCACCGGGGGCTTCGGAATCATGCGCTCTTTTCTTGCCTTTGCCAACATAGTTGGGCGATGTTCCGTCGAGGATTGATGCAGGGAATGTGGTCATGCCCACAGGGATGGGTAAAATTGAATCCTGCCGCTGAACTATTGGCGCTGGATTTATATGGACGAGTTGAGAATCCCCAAGGTGAGACCCGACAAAGAAGACTTGGGACGTTAGGTAAGTCATGGTTGTCGGTGAGGATACCTACAAAAATCGTTGAGTCAAGTTCTGTGGACCACACCATGCAACGCACCTGTCCCATAGGCAATAGAATGAGACCATGTTTCACTAGTTCATTGAGAGAAAGGAGGGCCAACCGTCCGTACGAATCACTGATAAGATATTTCGTTGTCTCATCGACTTGACAGTACCTACAGTCGCTTGAGAATGATACCTGGTATAATAATAGAGACGTACGCACGCAACAACATCAGACCATGGCCAATCGATAGCAGCCCTAGCCTTACGCTTCTTCTCCGCTCTAGCCTTCTCCTTCTCCTTAGCCTCACTGACAGTTGCGTCGTCTGTACTCTTTTTCTTATTTGCTATACGTTTTGCCTTGCCCTTCGCTCTTTTCTGCCACTCTGGGTCGGACATCTCGTACAAAAGGATTCGACGCCCGCCTAGGACAATGACGCCTCCTCTGAAAGTCGTTTCCTCCCCTGAAGAAAATGCGGGTACGTGGACGAGTTTAGGAATATGAATGGTACATGTAGGGAATATACCGGGGACGAGGACGGTCTGTGGGAGGCAGGTCGAAACTTGAGGATCCAACTCCAAGTGATCAATGCTAAGTTCGCGGGCCACCAGCATGAGACGCTCTTGGTGATCCATATGTAATATACCGATAGCATACGTATCCTCGTACTCAGTTGGCAGAAACGCGATCGAGAGGACATTGAGCTCTGGAAGTCTGCCAAATGATGTACATGAGCCTGCTCTCGATACAGTGAATCGAACGGCATACGTTACATCAAAGTCTCGGTCGTACATTCCATTCTTTAGTATAACCACCTTGAGCCTGCCCACATATGACGACACGAGGAGGACCGTTCCAGTTGGGTCTATAAGGAGGTCGTTGAAGAACTCGGCTGGTCTGGGAAGACGTTCTTGCAAAGACTTGGTTTTCTTGACAGTGAGTTCACCTGTGCCTGCGGATGACTCTGTGTACGATAAAAAGATAAGTTCTGGATCAGGATGGTCCAGCATCAGAACTAGATTCGAGATAGTGGACTTCTGCGGCGATTGTTAGTAACAGCCATCGGAGGAGCGGACAACGACGCGCCTGAGTAGGAAGAGCTCGTAGAGCAAGCACACGGCCCCATACTTGAAGCGTACACTCGAGGTTCAGCCCCTGTGGACCGATAGAGTACACCTCGAGCCTGTCTGCCTTGCCTACTACAAGGTGCTCAAGGTCCCGCGACGCAAGCCGACATTTGACTGAACACACAACCGAGGATGATTGGTGAAATGTGGTCACAAGCTTCATGGTCGCGCTAGACGTCGTCCAAAGCAGCGGCTGATGAGGCGTAAGCCCAACGGAAGCGGCTGATGAGAGATCTAGAATGTGGGTTAGTCACGTGGTCTAATATCTCACAGTGAGCTGTAACACGCTCCGCTAGCGCGTTGTTTACGCATGTTTGCGCTTCGCGTCGTCCGCTACCATACCTTGAGCTTGTTGCCTCACTTTCATCTCTTTCTCCGTGCACCCAAGCATCAGAAATTGGCCATGTCTCATCAAGCAAGTCTGTCCTCCATGTGGGGCAAAAAGAAGGAAAAAGTAAAGGCTGCATCGCCAAACGCGCCAATGTCGAGTCATTCCCCAGTGGAACCTATCAAACAGGAGCCATGTATGTCTAGTTTTATATTGACATAGTTCTTGTAATATCATGGGACTTCCTTAGCCGAAGGCTCGAAGCGCAAGAAACCTTCGACATCAACAAATGGTACGAAGTGTGCCCCCTTCGCCAGCATTATTTACCACTAGTCCCCCAAACAGCGCCTGAAACAACGTCTGCATCTAAGAAAAGGAGAGTGGTGTACTCGGACGACGAAGATGATGGTCGTGTGTTGTTATGTCTAGTGTCGCGAACTTGCAATATTGACACTCACCATAGTTGTACCCTCAGCGAGAGCTTCATCTGTTGCCCCTTCATCATCACCTGGACCTTCCCGTGCATCATCGCGTTCTCCATCTCCCGTACCGAAGCCTCGTAAAGTAGCCGTAACCAAATCGCGTAAAATAGTGCCAACGATAAAGGACGAAGAGGTTGCCGCCACCTCAAGTGCTGGAGAAGAAGAGATTGACCATGACGAGGACGAGGACGAAATGGATGAAGACTCTGGTGTTGCGTCCAAGATGTGTGTGGTACTACTTTCTGATGTCTACTGTTACCCATGTGCCCGTGTAGTGCTGAAGCGGCCCTTTCGCGAAGGAATGATGTTGATATACCTGGAGGATGGAAAGTTGGCTCCCCGTGAGGACCTCGTTCGTTTTCTCTGACTCCGTCTCACCGTGCCGATATCAGTGTTCCCTATTCAGCTTTAACAAAAGCATTCTCCCAGATCGAGGCTACAACCAAGAGATTGGAAAAGAATTCCATCCTCACCGCCTTCCTTCTACTTGTCATACAGCGAAGTGCTCCGCAAGACACTAAATCCCTCTTACAGACAGTCTATCTATGTATAAATAGGGTGAGTTCTTTCCCTACTAAACACTGCAAGTGCTACCCTCGCAGTTTAGCTCAGTCCCGATTACATTGGCATCGAACTTGGTATTGGTGAGAGCCTCTTGATCAAAGCTATCGGAGAGTCTACTGGGAGGAGTGTGGGCATCGTCAAGGCAGACCTGAAGAAGGAAGGCGACCTCGGACTCGTAGCAATGGTCTGCCCTTCCTCCCGGCGAGTACTTTATATACTGAACTCAGATCGTAGAATTCGAAGAATAGTCAGAAGACGCTTTTCAAGCCAAAGCCTTTGACCGTACCCTTCGTATTCTCTAATTTGAAAGAGATAGCAACTACATCTGGCCACTCGGTCAGTGCCCTTCTCTTTCAAGTTGTATGAATCAGTCTGAACGCGAACGCGAACGCCAGTCGCAAGCGAAGAAGGTTTCTGTCATCACGAAGCTTCTCGCTGCATGCCAGGACTTCGAGGCGAAATATATTGTTCGAAGCTTGGAAGGCAAGCTCAGAATCGGGAACGCTGAAAAATCTGTCCTGGTAGCTATATCGCACGCTGCTGTCCTGGCAGAGAACGAGAAGCGTATGTCTTTGGTTTTCTGTTAACTGGCATCAAAATGACGTAGAACGAAGGGGCCAAGAGGTTGAGCAAAGATAAGTTGGAGGCTAGACTAGAAGAGGCTTCGAATATCATCAAAGCAGTCTACAGGTATGTCTCGCAACATGTTCCCGCGGATATGATACAATCTGAAAGCCCTTGAAGCGAGCTGCCGTCATACGATGAAGTGATTCCAGCTCTGTTAGAACGTGGTATCGACGGCCTACGTGAACACTGCAAGCTGAGACCAGGCGTCCCCTTGAAGCCCATGTTAGCGAAACCAACGAAAGCCATCGGCGAAGTCCTTGACCGTTTCGAGAACAAGAAGTTCACTTGCGAATACAAGTATGACGGCGAACGAGCACAGGTACACAAACTGGAAGATGGAACCGTTGCTGTCTTCAGTCGCAATTCCGAAGATATGAGCAAGAAGTACCCTGACCTTGTTGACCAGCTACCGAAGGTGGGTCGTTCATTTGGTGGTAGATCACGGTCGTAACATCTAGACAGTGCATCAAAGAGTCGACGAAGTCCTTTGTCCTCGATGCAGAAGCGGTGGCTATTGATCGTACAACCTTCAAGCTAATGCCGTTTCAAGAGCTCAGTAGACGGAAGCGAAAGGATGTCAAAGTTGAGGATATTCAAGTCCGGGTTTGCTTGTTTGCCTTCGACCTGCTTTACTTGAACGGCGAGGTATGCCGCCACCGGCTCGCACAATATAGACGGTTGACCTTGTTCACAGCCATTACTGAAGCATTCCCTAACTGAGCGGAGAGCATTGTTGCGAGAGCACTTTCAGCCAGTGTCTGGGGAGTTCGAATTTGCAAAGTCAAACGACGGCGAAACTACGGACGAGATACAGACATTCCTGGAGGAAAGTGTGAAGGATGGGTGTGAAGGTCTCATGGTCAAGATGTTGGATACCGACGCCAGCTTCTACGAACCAAGTCGGAGGAGTATAAATTGGTTGAAGGCGGGTGTTGATTTGTCCTTTATTTGACCCGGCTGACACGAAGGGTACATGTAGCTCAAGAAGGATTATCTAGCTGGTGTGGGTGACTCTCTTGACCTCGTCGTGGTCGGAGGTTATTATGGCAAGGGAAAGCGTACGAACGTCTACGGTGCTTTCCTGCTGGCTTGTTACGATGCCGACTCTGAGGAGTACCAGACCATATGCAAAATCGGCACGGGTTTCAGTGAAGAGATGCTACAATCCCACTATGATCTACTCAAACCGCTGGAAGTCACCAAACCTCGAGGGGATATCAAAGTCGGCGGTGCTAAACCGGACATCTGGTTCGAACCCAAAATCGTTTGGGAGGTCCTTACAGCGGACTTGAGTTTGAGCCCAGTGTACACGGCGGCACAGGGTTTGGTTAGTAACGCATCCATCCACACTGATTGCAAGGGGACTTACGGCCTTCTAGGTGGAGGAGAGGGGTATATCTCTCCGTTTCCCGCGGTTCATCCGAGTAAGAGATGATAAGTCCGTAGACGATGCGACAAACTCCGAGCAGGTGAGCTCCAATGACGGGCATGGGTAAACCTTCCTAACCAAAAGTCCCCAGATTGCGGAAATGTACGAGCGACAGGCCTTGGCGCAGACGCAATCCAAGAAAAAGGGTAATCATGGCGACGACGACTTCTGGTGACACCGGATAGAGTGCAGCGAACGCTTCAGGCTCGGTACCATTATATTAGCTACTATATAGTGAAGATGCGGTCAAATAAAATATATGAGCATCTACCAAAATCATGGCTTTTTGGCTTGTTGAGCCTCTAGTATGGCCTCCGTCACCTTACCCCCCGCAGGTGCTTCACTGGGGGCCTCTAGTCCCAACTTTTTCTCCCGACCACCATTGTACCAATAGTTCACGAATCGAGCGTCTTGTACGGACTGCGCCGTGGCATTAGTGAAGTGACATGCGAAAAGAAGGTAGTTTCGTGGTTGAACGCGCCAGGCTGTAAGACAATAATGAGTATATGGGGGTTAATACGGTGTTGAAGACGTGCCAAATCGCATGAACACCATCCTAGAGCAAGCCTAGGGTTAGAAATGCAACAACTACGATAATGTTGCTGCTCACGAGTAACACGCCAGGGCAGTCGTCATAGTCCCCGAAATGACTTCTTCATCTTTTCGCAAGTCTGCGAGCGCAGCCAGCGGTAGACCCCAATTCGCGACCTTAATTAACATTCCATGAAAGTTAACGACTCCGTTGAATCACAAGTCACGAAATGCACGCACTGGACCCCAGAAGTGCGTACCTGCGGTACATGGTGAGAATCAGACTCATGGGTTCAAAACGTGGACATACTGAAGAAGTACTCTCGTGCAGCAGGAGATCGCAGCCAGGTGAAAAACGTCGAGGACATGGTTCTAAGGTTGTTGGAGTGAACTGTGAAGGAGAAATGAAACAGTCACTCGGCCGATAGGGATAGGTGTGCTGACTAAGCGTCCCCATTGACTTGAAATCAATCTAAGTCCATGGGTGTCATCCCAATTCATGCTGATCCTGTATCATAAGTTCAAGGGGAGACGGTTGTGCGGAAAGATTAAATCGAAGCTCGGTAGAAGTGCCTCCGTTATCATTCCTAAGGACTAGATATAAATACTACAAGAAGTACAAATACTGGGCCCGTTGATTTTCGGTAACAATCCAGTCACGCACCACCATCGGCGATCGTGGTGTATTGCTGAATTGACTCCAGTAGGCCATGTTGGTCACCGAGCCCATACGTTAAAGTTGCGCGCTCGAAAATACCGGGTTGGTCCTCCGCCTCGAGGTCCAGCTGGGCAATATAATTTAGCGGCTTTTCTGTCAGAGGGCTGGAGAAGCGTACCAAAGAAATAATATCATCCAAGAGCTGCGCCTGGCCGACAGTACTACCCAATGTACCCACATGATTGGCATGAACAATGTGGACGTGGAAACGATCTATCTAGCATTGAAATGGTTTGGTACAGTCCTCAGAGAAACGGTACTCACAGTAACTGGGTTGATAATGAACAAACATCCGTAGCCTATCACTCGGAAGGCCGAATTTCTCTTGCGCTATTCTGCCGGCCTCCGTACGGATAGCTTTGAGTATCTGGATATGTCCCTTATTTTTCCTCAGATCCCTTAAGCTGCGAATGGTGGCATCCCGCGCGATAGCAAGGATGTAGAAAGCCGACATGGTTGTGAGATCCCACTTCATGTCCGGAAGGATAATAAAGTCCGGAGAATCGTACAAGACCTTGTCAGCCTCCGATACACCAGAGAGGATGTCGTCCACCCTATTGACAGATCAGAATGATATTATTGATCTGCAAATTACGACGCTACCATTTTGTCCTCGCCGCTGGAAAGGCATCGATGTATGACTTTACCACTGCTTCGTAAATCTGAGGAGTCTCATGGACCATAATGATTTGTTGCTCTGTATACTCAACAGGGTATTAGACTTCGATATTCTGATGAGATTTACTATAAAATAACCTTTCGTATGTGCACATCCGTGGCAGGACAAACGAGGTCGATCTTGACATCCCGGTCCCGGTCCGTCGCAAACCATCCTAGAGCCCATGTATACTGGCCGTTCACATTCATGAGGGTTCAGATGTCAGGATAGAAGTGAGGATCTCACAATGTCCGTAGATTGTACACCTTCGATACGTTCGATGAGACCATCGAAGGGCCTTTTGGCGCTTTCGAGGTCAAACGCAGTCTTTCCTATCCGTACAATGGCTTTGTCGCGCTCTCCGTCCTCTGAGGACGGCTGAGATGGGCCAACAGATCCTCTCGCGAAGCTGCCAAGCAGAGTGATGCTTTTCCCCAAAGGATCTAATATATGTCCTCAAGACAGGAGGAAAACTTCAGTGGGTGTCCCGGCTTGCCTTCATTCAGTATCCTCTGGAATTCGAACGTCTGAAGGTCATCTATGGTGATTTGTTTCATTTCTGGACCCTGGTCCTGGTGGTGGTGGGAGGAGGTAGACTAGACGCCACATTTAGACGCTGGGACTCGCCTCGCCTCAGTGCCTCAAGGACATGTTCTTCTCGTCCATCGTTCAGCATCAGCCCCCCCGCCCTTCCGGCGGCAAGACGACCTGAACTTGGCGGCGGCGTCGGGATCGTCAGTATGCAGCAGCAGGGATACCAACCATTTCCCTATTACAACCAGACTCTGTATCCTCCTCAAACTCCCCACCTCGGCGCTGTCAATGGCCACCAAGGCTACCCGATGAATCCGTACTTTTCTATGCAGCAAAATCCATACATGGCTGCGGCGCCTGCGCCAGCCCCCGGGCCAATGAATGCCGCACCTTTAGCCCGTCCCAGAAAGTATGCCGCGCAACCCGAGCCAAAACATAACAGAAATGGATTTCCTCCTCTGAGGTCTGCGATGAAGCAACCTACGCGCCCTGAAGATACACCCCTCAGGCGTCAGCGAACAATATCAGGTAAAGGGCCAGATGGACTTGCTCGACACCGCACACGCTCGAACCCCACACCTATCGAAGAAGCGAGGCCAGAATTTATCCCCAGTGAGTGATGGTTAATTTCTGTGTCTTTATGATCGCTCACGAACTTGCCATTAGTGCACCTTTACTTGTCTTTTCACGGAAACAACGAACTTCGCGTCGAGAACGGTACCCCGCCTGCGATCTCAGAGTTGAGACGAACAGTGGGAACGCTGTGGCATCCGGGTATAGAGCTCGATGATATCGAGGGATACATCTGGCGTGTGCGCTTTGTAGGTTCACCGTGGAACCTGAGTGGCCCTGATAGGATGAGGCAAGCTTGACTGGATAACCGTTTCATCAAGCTATGAATCACCTTCTGCATAGTGCGTATGATATCATTGTACAGATCTTCACCTTGTTTGCACAAAGGGTCAGTGTTTATTTCAACACAACCTCTTATACTCTGAATGTTCTACCTGCAGGGCTTCACATTCCGAACCCTCATGAAGACGGCCTCACCAGTGAGTATCTCCCAATATTCAGTTATGGAAGGAACTAATAGATCATCTCAGTCCCCGCGTCTTATTTTTGAATGCGCAAATCTTGACAGGGACCCGCATTTTTTTGTGGCCTACTTCTCTCGGACTGGGCGGTGTATTACACTTGTAACGCCTCCGGCTGAGGTTAACGCGGAAATTGGCCACCGCCTCACAATTGCTTTGCCTGGGGCGATAGAGTCTGACCGCGAGGTCGAAGGCGGTCTTCGCGTCATTCGACTGCGAGATTCTTACGGTGGTAAGTATGAAATCGAAGGAACTATTGGGTCGAATGCTAACCATTACACTCTTTCCGTGCTACAGCACCCCAGTTCGGCAAGCATCTATTCATCGCTTACATCCTCAAGATCATGGAAGAGCTTAATTTCTTACTTGAAGCCACAATTCCCTTGGGTCGACGCGTCTCATTTGGTCTTGGTCTCGGACTAGGACCGAAGCGAGAGATATTCGTATTCAGACGCTCTCCGGTTCAATGACTCCATGTGTCTGTCTTATTCACAGAGTCGTTCGTCGCGAACATATGCATAGATTCACTTGTATATGAGATAATTACTATCTAGGGTTCTGGTCTACACCATCGCAACAACCTTACTGCCGTCAACGAGGCCGTTGAGGCTTTTGGCGTTTACTCTACCATCCTGCTTGCGCTTCATTAGCTCATCCCACCATCCAAACAAGAAGTCTCGGGCGATGAGCTTGAACCAGGGAGTAAACGAGTTTGTGGGGTCTTCGAACATCGCTTGGAGTTCTGCCTTATCAACGTATTTGTGGTCCCGGATTTCATTTAGGTTCGGGGTGACAGTGACATCGGCGGTTATGAACAGAATATAATCAACTGTAAGGACGTGCGTGAGCCATACAAAAGCCTGGAGGAAGCAAGTGAGAGCGAGGTACCTTCGTGTTCTCCCCATAGGCCATTCGAGGGAGCGAGGTAGTGAATTCGGGTCAAATATTGGAACATATCAACCGGGGTTTGGGCGGGCGGGATGCCCAACTCGTGTTCCAATTTCCGCGAGGCAGCTACTCTGACGCCGAGCTGATCCTTTTCCACCTTCTCCGCCTCGAAATCGTCCAGGGGATGGGAGCAACATGTGTTGGTCCACATATCGGGGAAGGTGATCTTCTCTGTGGCACGCTGCTGCAGCAACAACTTCCCGTCTGATGGGCGAAAGACAAACGCAGAGAACGCTCTGTGTAGCAGGCCCTTGTTAATGTTCTCCATCAAATGACCTGACCCGCTCTCCGTGAGCCAATTAACGGAGGCCTAATGACAAACATCGGCTTACATGTTTTCTTGTCGACCGCCCCAATTGCATTGTCTTGTTCGTCAACAAGGATGCACCGTTCGTCCATCAGCCTTGACTGCTCGGGGTCATAGGTAGAAAGGTCGACGCTGGCTAACGCGGCACGGGCAGCAATGACTGCACGAGATTCAGACGACATGGTTCGTTGTGCGGTGAAAATCAACTGGGACGACAACAGAGGGCGGCTGAGCCTTGCTGTAGCACGGAAGAGCAGGCGGTTCAGTTTGAAGATAGAATCGAAAGAACCGGTGGGGGTAACAAGGAATGGACGTTTTGTATCCTTTGGATCGTGCCATTCGGAGACTGCTAGAGATCACATCACACGTGGGGACTATAGATCTCAATCAGGGGGATATCCGAGACGTTCGGTACAAATGACAAAGGCTTGGGGATGATAAGTACAGCAGTACAGGGTTCGATGATACAGCTTAGCGGCGGCGAGAATTAAACGGCGGCGATTGAGCAAGGGAGTACACTACGTGAGTTCATGCAATGGCAATGGTGATCGTACCGTATGGGTCATTCTGTTTAACCCGAAGCAATCTCTTTGTGGAGAGGACTGGTGCGACACATGTGTCAATGTCCGGCGGTGAGACATGGAGAGGACGTACCAAGACAATGATAAAATGCAGTCGCGGCAACATGTCTGGTGCTTGAGGTAGCGGGAACGATTCTATCAAAGGTCAATTCCCTGGTCGTAGCAGGAAGAGTCTGGTATTGCATGCGAGTATACCTAGACACAAAAATTAATAACATATGGGAAAGAAAGTGGTCGGCGTACTCGAGGAAGTTGAAAGAATTCTTCTCGAGGGTTATTAAATTCATGTCAGACATCTGGCTTTCGTCTACTCCGGATTGGTTAACCGCGTCCACATCCATTGGCACTGACAGGGGCGCAAGAAGATAATCATCAGTGTATGTACCACGTCTTGATAACGGCCGACTCACCATCAAAGGCATAATCTTCGCCAATCAACTGGGAATTCGATCCGAGGATGGCTGGCGAGAAGGCGCCGACTTGGCTAGGGATCAGAGAATCCTCCCTCCGACTCACAGAACTCCCCCTTAGCCTGATCCCGGCGTTGTCGACAGAAACCCAGTCGGAGCCATTGAAAGGAGCAAACCCGGCAACCGAAGAACTTGCACCAGCGTTATCCCAAGGAAATAGCGAGCTTCTTTGCGAGTTCCCTTGTTGCCCGTCAAGCCCAACGCCAAAATCGAATCCAAAATTGTCCCCCAATACAGAAGGTTCGCGCGATGCATTACGGCCTTGACCGGGTTCCTATGAAAGGACAAGCATTGGTGCAGAACTCCAGGCTCTAGAGCTTCGCGTACCTCAGAAGATCTTAGGCGACCAATGTCTAGGGGCTCCATAGGAGCTACATGAAGTCAGTTAAAATCAGCACGAACGCGGTGAGAGATGAGACCTTCAAAGTCAAATTGCATCGCGTCCAAATCCTGGTTGAAATCAGGCATACCCACGTCGAAGTGGTGGGGTTCCTTGGGAGCCTGTCGAATCTTGCGTCGTTTCGAGGATTGTGCATCTTCATCATAAGTTTGTATCTCAAACCCGTAGATGAATGAGGATTGAAATACCTGCAGGGTGAATGTGGAGTACCCCAGTTCTCGCCTCCACCTGTACTTTGAAGTTTTCCTGCCAGAAATCTATCAAAGAAGGAGCTTGGACTTCGGAGCATCAGCATTGCAGATATCCTAAAGTTTTCAAGACCTGAAGTACGCACTTCCATGTGGTGCTCCCCAAAGAGTGTCCTCAACCAACTTCATGCCGTCCTTTTCGGCTTTCTTGAGCTCGAGCTCTTGCTTCAGCACATATTGACCTCTCAAATATTCGGCTCGTGCAGTCTAATGAAAATTATTCTCTTGATACGACAGCTTGCGTCATAGCACGGCTTACCTTGAGCTCTTCGTCAGTTAGTTCCGTTCTCGCATCGAGCAAGAGGCGAGTTTTCTTGAGTTTCTTCATTTTATTGGGTATATTCTCTTGATTGCGATTCAATGTAGTGATATCTGACAATGGTCCAGGCTGCTGTTCGTCTTGCGAAAGTAACATGCGAGAAAATGAAGTAGAAGGGCTCGGTGGAGGCGGCATGTCATCTGAAAGTAAATCTTGTACCAAACACTAAGCTGGAGAGGACAACGATACCCTCACCTTGACGGTCTGTAGGAGCCTGACCCCAGTTAGATTTCGACTCTTACTGCGAAGTGAATAGGAACGCTTGATACCTTTCGTTTCTTCGTTGTCGTTTGCCCCTGCTCGAGGGATTGAGGAGCTGCCCCATCGTCGAGAAAGGGGTTGTCGCCAAGACCCAAGTCAAAGTCACCACCAGGTTCAAAGAAGGGGACGTCGTTTTGGAGGTCAAGACCCATGTCGCTGAAGTGCGTCAGATAATACTCGCATAGCATACAAGGACCCTTACAAGCCGTCCTTTGCAGGTGACGCCCCCCAGCCTTCACCTAGCTCCCTAGCTAGTTCGTCGCCCACAGCACCAATGTCGAGACCATCAGATTGGAAAAAGTCATCAGCAGGGATATTGAAAGGACCACCAATCTGTGAAGACGAAGGTATGTGTCCACCAACGAAACTCCCGTTGAAAGAAAGATCCAGGGACTTCGAGAGGAAGTCGTCATGATGTTCTTGTAGCGTGTGCCTATCCGCTCGAGGACACTCGGCTGAGGCAGGTGGTTTGCTCTTTGGTTTCTGCTTCTTCCCACTGGGGTCGAAATCTTCGTCTTCCTCAGGTACGTCATCTTCCTCACCTATACGACTTGTATGTCAAAGGTAGTGTGCAACTGGACTTAGCAAGCTTACGGAGATTAAGGAAGTCATCCCAATCCTGTTGAACGAACCAATTAACGTATACGCTTCTATGTGAAATCAGTTTCCTACCGCGACAAAGAAGTCGAATCCGGCCAGTTCTTTGGCTGTGTCTAGGGTCAGTAGTGAGGATCTAAGTGGAACGTTGGTGGTTATTGTCGTCAACTCAGCAAGTATATATACACACTTGAGGGTTGGCTGAGCCATCTGCAGCTGCATGTCAGTCGCAGTATGCAATTCGTGAACGATCTTCTTGAGCGAGTTGAAGCAAGACGTCACGTCGGTCATGAACATGTCTTGTTTGACTAAACAAGGGTCGATTTAGACGATTTTTGGAGATAGACGATTGTCCAAGGCCAACCTTTATATACTCTGTCGATATGATTGAGCCCACCGCGTTCATTGATATCGAGAGTGCGACTCACCGGGCGACGCCCACCATCAAGTTACTGGTCAATCTGAGAGCAAGTGGTTCTGTTGGTTGCATAATTAAATCACAAAGTTGACTGATATCGGCAGTCAACACATCGCGTCGAGGAAGCTTCTTCAAGTTAGACTTAGACCCAAGTGTCGCTGCGAGCCTGAGAGAGGTAGTCAGAGCAGATCACTGTCACCGTCAGAACGAGACTACTTACCACAGAAGACCAAATCCCCCGTCGCGCTTCTCCAAGAGGTCCGTAGTGAAGAACATGACAGTCTCAAAGCTGGATATCACCAGTAAGACTTGTTCACATCAAATTGAAGTGCTAGGGCGCACCGTCCAAACTAAAATACGAAATACGAGACAACACGCAGGGAAAACGTATGAAATACAGCAGAGAAAAGATACAGCAAAGCAAAGGACAGGAAGGTGAAGGGGAGGAAAACATCGACGGTGTCTCTCCAATTTATGTAGCTGTCGCGGAGTTTCAATGACCACCGCAGATCACATATACCACTAAAAAGGATCCTTACCTGCCACTGGAAAGCCCTGTCACGCCCTTCTCCATCTCTGCTCCTTTGATGCGAGCCCGAGCAATCTAGCAAACAACTCGTCTCTACCGCCCACCCATCGAAACTTCTCCTCTTGTGGCGCGTCCTCCTCCTGGGTGTCTACCCACGACACAGCCAATCCCTTCAGCATACCGGACTTCTTAACGCTGCGAATACTCTCGATCGGGATGGTCTTCGTGGCATACGCCGACAGGAGTGGTGTGAAACAGACGTTGGATAGCGTTATTGTGATTAGTCCGGGCGTCGAAATATTGTACGCAGGGAATGCTGAAGGCACGGTATTTAGGATGAGTATCTCGTCAAAGAGGAAGATAGATCCTTACATCGAGTTATGTGTTCAGATGAGGCTTGTCCCGGCGCCAATATCGTGGAGAGTTTTGATACTCGAGAAACCAACGATGGCTAGAAATGAGGGTTTGAGCGAGGCTCCCATAATACACGGAATTACGCACATGTTCTTCAAGCAGTATCTGTCTCCCATTAGTGACCATTGCTTTACTCGAAGCAAGTTTCTCTCCCCATTTCTTCCAGTTAACCCCCTCTGCACTGTCTGTGACGCTTCTTGTTGTTAGGTCGTTTCCGACGGCGGGTGTATCAGGAGTACTACTTGCACTACTACTCTTTGGCCTTGTCGGAGTGACTCGTAATCCTGCAAGTGCTTGCTGGGAAATGAGCTTCATTGCGTAGTCGGCATCAGTGGGTACATCCGACAATGGGGGAGGAAGCCTTTAGAGGAGTTTAGTATGTGGTATGGGAGAACATAGACCAAGGAGCAACATACCGAGCAAGGGCATCTGGGGGAAAAGATGAAACTAGGGGCATTACGTGCCAGAAGCAGACTCCCAGGATGAAGTAGACGAGCTTCGCAAGATATTTTGCGGGGAGAACCAGGGTGACGAAGAATACGCCAAAGATGACCTGCGTCACTGGTAAGTTACCATCTTGATGGAAATCAGGTACACTTACAATGGCGTACAAACGGGAGGAGGGAGGATCTCTCCATATGAAGATGCTGTTCCAGAATGAGTTATGCATGCAAAAGGACTTGAATCACGTACTTTCTTATCCTCTCGTGGATGTCTGCAGTCATGTCAAGTGCGTAAAGAATATCGCGCTTTACATTTGCCTCTGTCTTATCCCCGAGTATAGAGGCGTCAAGTACTGTTGTGGAATCAGGGACTTGGACTTCATCAACAGCGATAGATTCATCATCACCAACCGCTCCATCTTGCTTTGATGGTGGCAGGTTGTCCTTTTTGAACCTTGCTTTTCGAGCAGAGTTCATGATTTTCACTATTCGCCTGACTTCGCTAAGACCAATTGTAGACGACGCAGAGAATCGGGTATGAACTTCTTCTCCAAGTTCGTATGAACGGCGAACCTGGGCCTGGTGGTCGCGTAGTTCTTTGACCGTGGGGTAAGGCAATACCCTCCGACGAAGGAGCGAAAAAAGAATGCGAAGGAACAAGACAGGCAGGAGAACATTGTGGTACCAGAGGATCCAATATACCTGTATGATGATGATTTGGTGAATTTTGGGTTCGTAGGGACCTCATGGACAATAAGCTTACACTGCAGTAGGCTAAACTTCTTCTGCGGTCTTGCCAAGTAGCCAGCTCTACCAAGCTAGAGAAGAAAGAACCGTAAACGGGCACAGTAGCTAGATAAAGCCTCTGGATTGCGACCTTCAGACGTCCAAGAGTGAAAGCAGGGCGAGGAGGAGCCGTCGGGAGTAGAAAGGGTTCAACCCACTAATCAAATTCTCCGTTATTTCATCGCGGCGTTAAGATCATGTTTACAAGAACATACGGAGCTTGGAAGCGAGGAAATTGTATTTCCGCTGCTTGCTTGAGAATGCACACGATGGTCGGTCTCACTCTCCTCATGTCGAGTTGAGTTGCTAACGTGATCTCCGCTCTTGGTACTGTTTTGTTCTGAAGGAAGACGGTGAAGCTCTGTAACCGACTATTTCGTGATGAGTAAAGCTTGACGGTATAAGGAAACGATACTACCGTTGAGAATATATGAAGAAATCGGTTGATTTCATCGTTATCGTATATTTCTCTGAGCTGCTGTTCGTTGAGATCTTCGTACACTGGCAGAGGCGCTATGTTCTCTTCCACAGCTGAACCTTGGGAATTGGCACTTGTATCTGTCATTTGAGGATGAAGAATATGAGGCAACGAGCAAGTTCCAAGCAGCTCCAAATGGCCTTGCGGCCTTGGAGAGAGGGACTCATTGCTCCCCTTGCCGCAATGGGTGACAAGACCTCATGCCAATTGATCCTGGTCCTGCGTGGGAGCGGTGGGGATGGGACACGTCCACGTGATGCAACGCGCTTCAATTACCAAACATTGGGACAAACAAATCTCCACTCCTGTTCCACATTCATTAGGTTGCTCTTACTCACAACCGCCATGGCGCAACCTGGCCTCCTACAATGGACGAATACTGTGCGACTGACAATGGTCGAGGACTATGGCCGCCAATTCTTCAAGGATCAAATTCAAC
Organism: Pleurotus pulmonarius; assembly: GCA_012980535.1. Taxonomy (NCBI): domain Eukaryota; kingdom Fungi; phylum Basidiomycota; class Agaricomycetes; order Agaricales; family Pleurotaceae; genus Pleurotus; species Pleurotus pulmonarius. The sequence continues at coordinate 2,183,733 of SJKF01000002.1, forward strand.
AACAAGGCTTCCTTTTTCTGGAGGATTATCTTGACAATATCCTGGCACCGAGCGCGAAAGAGGAGTACGTTCATAGCACTAGTCTCACCAAACTTTATTATCTCACATTTCATAGTCCTCTCATTGATCTTGTCAAGACGCCTGGCCGCAAGAAGATAGCCAAGAAGGCGAAGCTTGCACCGTCGAAGTTGAACAGCATGGTTTTATCCTCGCTCGATGTGAGTCTGGCAATTAGACGTCGCTGACGCCGTTTCTCACGAAAGTGTAGGCACCACTCAATGCTTTGGCTGTTCCATCATTGGATATAACACCTGAACATGCTGATATTGAGCCTTTCAAACGCCTAGGAGCACCGAAAGAGACGCATGTTACGAGAGAAGCTACGACTAGCGAACCCCGAGTACTTCAGACTAATGTAACACCACCTCCACCCTCGGCTGAACAGGACAAACTTGTTCCCATCTCCACTTCTATCCTCGAGCCTCAAGCCCTCAATGTAGTGTTGCCCGAACAGAACGAACTATCAGTAATCGTGGAGGGCGACGAACCTGCTGATCGTAGTTTCATTGCGACGACACCCACAAGACCCAATGCCCCGTCTCACAGTGTCTCCCTCGCTTCCATTGCGCCCATTAGCACACACCAAGGTGGCGCTTCTCCACCGATTTCCCCGCCACCAGACATCACGACCTCATCATCGGCGGCAACATTTCACTCCATCACTCTTGATTCACCACAAATTACCAGCGAGGAACCACAAGAACCCCAGCGACTCAGCGCTGATCTCCCAACCACCGACTCTGCTCCTCAGCTGGTAGCGGAACCTGAAGTCCATGATAAGGATGTCCTGCCTAGCGCACCGTCAAACATAGAGGAACAGACGCAAGGGAACGACATCGAGATACCGCTTCGGGAAGAGAATGCGCCTTCCCTTACCCGTAAGCCCAGCGTGTCGGCCTTTCCTCTACTGCCTGAACCTGCGCCCCTGCGCAAGTCTATACGTAAGGCCACAGAACCATTAATGGGGCCTCAAGTAACCTTGGGAGCGGTTACGCCAGGACTCCCAGGCGGTAAGCGAACTTCATGGTTGAAAAAGGCTAGAGAGGTGAAGGCGATGGAAGAGACCAGCAAGAAATTCAGTATCCCATCTGGCTCAGCCGTCCCGTCCCTTCATACGCAACAATCCCACCCAGGCTTCCAAGGACTCAAGCGCAAAAGCGAGGAGGAGGAAACTGACAGGGATGCGGACAAAGCTTCCGAGTCACGCAGGCCCAAGGCCTCCAAATCCGCGGTGGGCGACTTCAACCTATCGGTTCCCGATGGCGTTCATCCCGCAGAAGAGGCACTGGCGCATGACTCTGGTCACTCTGGAGCCTCGGCTGAGGTTGAGACTGTGGTTCCCGAGCAAGGCGAGGTTGGAATCTTTAACACCTTCAAGAAGACAATGCAAGGTCTTGGGGCCCAGATAGGTAGAAATGGCAAGTCTCTTGCGGGGGCTTCTCTCGCTCTCGCCGAGGCCAGAGCAGCCGCTGAGGCAAAAATTGCAGAACGCGAGAAACAAACGAATACAGCGGTTACTCACAACGATGCTCAAGACAAGACAACACCGTTGAGTATCGACCAATTGCTTGGAAATCCCGCCGTGAGGTCACAGGGATTGGAACGGCACAGTAGAGAGGGTCGCCTCAGTGTCTCCGAGTTGGTCGTCGATAAGAATACAGAACGGAGTAAAGATGGAGTATTCAATGCGAAGGCCTTCCATCGTGTCCCAGAGGGCAACCCGCGAAACTCGTCCCTTGGTAGTGTGTCCACGACACCACCTCATTCTCCCCCAGCGAGCACATCTGACTTTGTTCCTGCTCCTGCTCCTCCTCCTGGTCCAGTTTTCAACAAACTCGTTCCTGTATTTGTGCCGCCCGCTCCACACGATCCTATTCCCCAATCGAAGGCCACTAGCGGACTGCCTTCAAAGGTAACCCAGCCTACATTCACTCTACCTGTGCCGATGTCCCTTGGCCTAGGATCTTTCCGTCCTCCTCCGAGTAATACCCACCACAATCCCCTTTCCGCTAAATCGACGCTGGAGAGCGTGGCTTCCGACCGCGTCTTCAGTTCGCAAGAAGAGCCAGCGTGGATGCCTTCCACCCAGGATACCGAGTATTTAGATGGTTCGCAGATGTCACAACGAGAACAGCTGGACAGACTGAAGCAATTAGACGAGGACGACGACAGTTGGCCAGTGCAGGATCCGGTCGCTGGAGTGCCTCAGTGGCCGTTCAATGTTGTATCTAGCAAAGACGACAGTATGACCTGGAGCAGTTTACCTACTCAGAGTCAAAGAGGTGATACTGGTCCTTTGATGGCAGAGCGCACCGGTACAAATGAGATACAGAACGGGGAGAGGAGCCCGTCCCATGTCATTCCAGGTTCTTTCGATATGGATCTCGAGCAGGAGGGCGCAGACGGCGATCTGGAGGTTGCAGAGAGCGAGGGAATCGACATCCAGACAGATATCGACGAGCCATCGGAACATGTAACCAAAATAGTCTCTTCTCGCTCGTTCGTTCTATTCGCTGATCTTATTCCCAGAATAACGCCCCTCGCAGTCAAAGCCAGCTGTCGATCACATCTTCGTCGTCTTCTCAGTCGCAAGGCGGATTCTTCAACCAAGCCACAAAATTGGTCAGTAGTGTCTTGGGAACAAGCAAGAAGGGCAAGACAGAGGTCAAGAGCTTGCAACTCGCCGCCGCCGCCGCTAAGAAGGTAGATTGCCTTGTCCTATTCCTTCTTGCTCCATACTGATCTCTACAACTACAGCAACAAGAAGAGTCTGAGAAGAAAGCGGCGCGGTTGAAAGAAATGGATCATCGCCGCCAACTGGCTTTGCAACGGAAAGCTGAAGAAGAAAAGGCGAAAGCGGCCGAACAAGAGCGCAAGCTGAGAGAAGATGCTGATCGCAGGAAAAGAGAACGCGAAGAGCACACTGAGAAACGACCACTGAAGGGTAGTACCTTTACGAAGAAGGTTAGTCGCATTCTCATTCAATGGTAGACGCTCGGCTAATTCTGTCTTGGGCGCAGGAGGAAGATACAAATAAAAAGCGCAAGATTACCGTTGAGATGGACAAGAAACCGGAGATCAAAAAGCCCACGAAGTCGACAAAGCCCAGCCCTTCGACGAAGCCAGTAATGAAGCCGATCGTTAAGCAAAATCCGGCACTTGCCTCCTCCGCAGCATATAACACGACTTCTCAGCCGCCCACCGCATCTAGCTCCAAGCTGCCTGAACCCAAAGCATCCAAAACGACACTTGCTTCAGCAAAAGGGAAGGCAGTGAATCCGATTGTCGAGGATGATGGTACACAACCTGCGCAGTTGCTTCAGAGCCAGATGGCGGCTCGGGCTAAGGCTCAGTTAGACGCGGCTCGTGCTCAAGAGCCTACTGTTCCAAGCGAGGCCATTGATCTACCTGACATAAATAGCGAATACTCCGATTCCGATGACGAAGATCGACCGCGGACGTTCAACCCGCCTAGTTGGGCTCAATCCCCCGAGTTGAGGCAGGCTTTGCTGCACCAGGGATCAATAAATCCCGACGATATATTTGGTGCCATCCGGCCTTTGCGGATGGAAGAGATTTTTAGATCGAGGACGAGCCGATTTAGAGCCAGAACTAGCTCTGCTAATTGGACGGGTACGGATCGTCTGACGATTGAAGAAGAGAGAGACTATGCAAGGAGGATGGGATACAGATGAGTAACTACACGACACTCTAGCTCGTATTTATATATCTGCAACATACGCTATCTTGTAATTATCTTCAGCTCCAGCAACGGTGTAACATTTGGTGTAAAGTTCAAGCCACTCGGAGCGCGTGACTTGCCTGTTCTGGTAAAATCAAGAAGCGCCCAGAGTTGCTGCTGGCCTTGTTGAGTGGCGTTGGCTTTGTTTGGTAAGATCCTTCTCCGTAACCTCCAACATCCACAATTCTTGTCCTATATTTCCTTGACGCTTTCAACCATCACCATCCTGGCAAACGCACCAAATTCCTTCTCTTGAAATTATGACTTCCTCATCCCCTTCATCGCCCGAAATCCTGGCTTCAACAAGTACAGACCCACAGCACGAAAAGTTCTCATACAAGCACGCAACCCACGACGAAGTCCTTGAGGAACTTACTAGGTGGGTTTATCAACCGATTTACAGCATATGCTGTTGGGGCTCACCCGCCATGTAGCCGCTTTATCGTCAATCTTCCCGAGGAAGAGCTTGCTTCCCTAGAGCGGATATGTTTTCAAGTGGAGCAGGCGTATGTTTCCCGCTCATCTGGATTGGTCGTAGCGACGCTGAATGCTCCTCCTAGTCACTGGTTCTATGAAGACTTCATGCGCGAGGAAAACCCCAAGCTACCTTCCCTGCCGCTGAAGAAGTTCTCAGCCATGCTGTTTCGCGAGTGCCCGCTGCTTCATCGCTGGCGGGACGATCACGAAGAAGCCTTCACCCAATTCATGCAATACAAGACCCGTGTACCAGTTTGCGGAGCTATCATGTTAAACGATTCCATGGATAAGGTTCGTCGTCTTGTGATCATGTGCGAGTGCGCTGATTTACCGTTGGGTCTAGTGCGTGCTCGTGAAGGGCTGGAAAGCATCGTCTGGTTGGGGTTTTCCCAAGGGAAAGATTAATCAGTCAGAACCACCCCATGTTTGTGCCGTTCGAGAGGTGCGTCTTCTGGAAAGGAGCAGTAAGCTCCGGCTAATTTACAACGGACATAGGTTTTAGAAGAGACCGGATATGATTTGGCTGGACAGATTGCCCCAGACGACGTTTTGACAATGACAATCAAAGCGCAGAAAATATCCTTGTATATTGTCTCCGGAGTACCAGAAGACTATCCCTTCATGACCAAAACACGGAAAGAGATCAGCGTACGCACCTATGGCTTCCGGTCATAGCATCACAGATACTGAAGTATCCTCTCAGAAAATCGAATGGTTTCGTTTAGTCGACCTCCCCACTTGGAAACGTAACAAAACTGTTGCTGGCAAGTTTTATCTTATCTCGCCTTTTATTGGGTTCGTCATTGTTGTTTGATGCACGACTACTTCCCACTGACTTCTTCACGTGTAGCCCATTGAAAGCGTTCATCAATGCGCGACGACCCACACGGCCGGGGCGGACGAGGCGTGTTCCTGCTTCCACTTTGCCCACTACAGAGGAGGAGGACGAGGGGACCGACCTTGTGTCAGCTGGGCAAGGGCAGTATACAGATTACTCCGATGCTGCGCAAGAATCCAGTTCCCAGTCCTCATCAGCGGATAATGGCGATCCTCAGACCCCGTCTCCCCAGTATATACAGGCTGTTGCCCGAGCACCGCCACATATTGCGGCCTCACAGGGAGAGCCCGTCGACTCCCATATGGCCCGGCTGTTGTCGTCTTTAACGCTATCTGCTACTAGTACAGTCGTCGATGAAGTATCAGCCAAGAAGATCGACATTGGTCAACTTGCCCCCAGCGCGCCGTCGCTGCAGATCCCCGCTGGTCGTTCAGCCAATGACGAAGAACTGTCAGCGTTGCCCGTTTCACTGCCACAACAATCGACTGTGACTTCTCCACAACCGGGTAAGGGCCCGGCGTCCCGGCAGGCGCCTGTCGCAATCAGCCCACCGTCATTGATAACACCCACGTCGCCCATCTCTCCTCGATCGCGTGGGCTTGGCTCGAGGCGCACAGCAAGTACTGCAGATATCTCTCCTTATTTATCGCGTACCATCGAGGCGCCTTCTTCTGCCAAAACCCTTAAGCAACTTGCCCTTCTAGAATCTATTGCTAATGAGTCGGAGAAAGTGACTCCTACCCTTTCCAACCGTGGCCTTCCTTCTGTTGGTTCTGAATTTTCAAATGCGGGCAGGTTTTCTGCTCTTCCCGGGCCAATGACTGCGCCCTCTACACTAGCACCCAATCTAAACGACTTGCACGTGATCTATTCATCCAATCCCGCTGCAGGTCCGCCTTCAAATGCGCATTTCCCTAGCCCATATCACCCACTACCGCAACCCGACCCTTTCCAAGTCCGTCCGCACACCAGCCTTTCTTATCGTAGCGCAATGCCAGGCCATGGCATCGTGCACATACCTCAACCTGCTCCCTATGGTATCCCTTCCCCCATGCAGTTCCAGCCATTCTTTCAAACTCCTTCAATGATGCCTCTTCCGCCCACTGGCCCGCAAATGATGCAGCCCTTTGTACCCCCACCCACGACGCGGCCTTCATCCCAGTTCTCTGGTGCGTTCATTCAAGGCAACAACCGTATGGCGATGGCCTCCCCAGGTGACTCTGCAGGGTTCAATCCTCGCGGTGCCGTTGCTTTCAACCCTTTGCTATCCATTCTCAACGCTAAGCAAGCGTAACGTAGATTATACTCAGATCTCTGTTTTTCGCTGATGATTCCACGTAAAAACGTCAGCTTGCCACACTCCTTGGTTTCAGCCTATTACTTCCCTGCTCGTATACACTATTATCTGCGGCTTTGCTCCCGTCTCATACATATATTTTATCTCCGCTGCATCCGCTTCCACCCTTCCCTCTAGTTCTTGAAAGTTTCTTCTTCTCTTCAATAGTGATTACCTCAAAGCACCCCAATCCCTCCTCCGTAGTTTCATCTGACTCTTTACATATACGCTTCTGTCGCGCACCGCATGTACATCGCAGTATTCCTGTAGTCTGTAGCTCTTTACATATCGCTTGGTCGTCTATCAATCGTCTTAACAATTGCAATCTGCCACTATTGTACATCATTGGACTGGAACTTGATTTTGTCTTGATAGTTGGATAAATATGAAGATGTTTAACTTTGAACTGGTTGGATGCTATTACGAGCCGGGTCTTATATTTAGTATGCAAGTCTTTAGTGCCGAATCTATAGCTACCGTGTGGAGTTGACAGCAATGCTCAGATCTAGACTTCTTCAACGGTTTTAGCGCAGGGTCCACCCAATGGTTGATTATGCCAAGAAGAAATAGGGAGTGGTGTGTGTAGATCCTTGCATTTACAGCGCATATCAACGAGGGTCGATGAAGAGGACAGGTGGAGTCGTATACCGGTGAGAATGCGGTCTACATTTCGGGGCCACAATAATTGGAGCTATGGCGACATGTCAGCGCTTCAGCCTGAATTCGAAGATGTGGGTGTTATCTCACGAAACGGGGCCCCTTTCCGTCGGATCCGTCGATTGTCGAGAGCTGTGCTTGCAAGACGGTTTCAACCCAGCGGATGACAGGAAAGAAGGTTAGGCCTCGGTTGATGCAAACACCACATGTGAGCTGTTGCGGCATCAAATTCAAACATCGAAGCTTGTGGCTGACCCTTTGGCTTCCTTTGGGTGGAGAAGCATGTTAACTGCAAGCGGTCCAATGGAATAATGGAACATGGGATTCTGTTAGTCGCTGTCACTGGGAATTTCAGAATTCCGGCCATTCACAGTAATGACATACAATATCCTCTCTGACCCATCCCCGGATGCACCATACGTGATACTCGGACTCGGACACCCGGCATATTCAAACAACACTGCGCCGAGACTCCGAACCACGCCGAACCTCCAAATGCAGTCATCTCGGCGATTTGTCAGCGATCGGCCCCAGAAATGGACATTCAGCAGCAATTATCACCTTCACAAATCTTCCATTGCAGCCTTCGCCACTCCTTCGACTACATTTCCATGGACGTTGTCGCTAGCCACTATCTATTATAGCTTTTGTCTCATTTTAGAGCTCAAACATCATGCTCAACGGTAGCAGTATCAAAATATTCTCTGGTACGTTTCGCCTGCTAGAATTTATCGGCCATGTTAAACTCAGTTGCGATGCAGGAACTAGCCACCCAGAGCTGGCAGAAATCATTGCTAGACGGTAGATATGCTGTCGGATTCCTGTGCAAAGTAGATCGCTCAGAATTGGATCTGCTAGGATTGGTCTACCCCTCTCCAAGGCCGAAATTACTCGCAGCGGAATCGGCGAAACCAGCGTTCGTATCGCAGAATCCGTTCGCGAGGACGATGTGTACATTATCAACACTGGCTGCAGCCCAATCAACACCGCCCTCATGGAATTGTGTATTATGATACATGCTTGCAAGATCGCGAGCGCAAAAAGGATCACGGCCGTGATTCCACTATTTCCTTACGCCAGACAGGACAAGAAGGACAAGAGTAGAGCACCCATCACAGCAAAGCTGGTGGCTAATATGATTCAGAGGGCTGGCTGCGATCACGTCATAGTAAGTCCGTTAGTCGGGGTCTGGGAACGCATAAACACCTTATGCTGCCTAGACAATGGACCTGCATGCGTCCCAGATACAAGGATTCTTTGACGTCCCGGTTGACAAGTGAGTTTATCCAGTGGTCTGGCGGGAATGCAGACTCACCATCGGCTATCTCGTCAGCGTGAGTTGACGTAGTAATCATCCGTTGGTAAAAACCCTTCATAGTTTGTGCTTGCCAAGCTTTATGCGGAACCATCGGCCATATTATATATTCGAACCAACTTCAAGCTAGAGGACGTCGTAATCGTTTCGCCGGATGCTGGAGGTGCGAAGAGGTAAGCGTATTTAATTACAAGCACGAGGCGTGACTTACAGGGATGCACGGACTTCTAGGGCGACTTCGATGGCTGATCGATTGGGGGTCGATTTCGCCCTATTCCACAAAGAGCGCAAAAAGGCGAATGAAGTATCGCGAATGGTTCTGGTTGGGCATGTGAAGGACAAGACGGCGATTCTTGTGGACGACATGGCTGACACTTGCGGGACGCTTTGTCTAGCTGCACGCCATCTGACGGAGGCCGGTGTCGCCAAGGTGTACGCAATTGTGACACATGGTATCCTTAGCGGCAATGCCCTTGAGTCGGTGACTTCGAGCGTGCTAGAGAAGTTGATTGTGACGAACACGCTCCCTCAGCGGGCTAACCAGGCAGCATGCGCCAAGATCGAGGTGCTTGACATTGGGCTAGTGCTAGGAGAGGTGATCCGTCGCAGCCATTACGGGGAGAGTGTGTCGAAGCTATTCCACGAAGTTCCGTACTAGGCTAGGACTACAATTTGTACTAGAGTTGGATCGGTGTTGTGAGATCAGATATGTCTAAATGAAGGAAAAAGCGGGCAAAAAAGAAAGAATCGAGCATGATTTTGATGGGGAAGCGAGTAGGTGCAGGAGTATGGGAATTGGAATTGATGGAAAAGAAAAGGGTTTCGGTGACAGTCATCTTTTTTGGTCCTCGAAGCAAGCAAGCTGGACTCGGCTCGCTCTTGTATACTCCATCTTCCTTCTTATCCTTATTCCTCCTTACCATATGTTCCTCAATTCTGGCGACGGGCAATGCTAAGCGTATCATGTACCCAACTGAAAACAATGTCCACAACAATCCCACAAACGGCCACCATCCCCAACGTTCCCAACAACAGCACCACAAGGATCCAGTCACCGTCGTTGGCATTCCCTCAGTCTCCATCCAGAATAATCGTCTCGAGGTCGGCTCCTCGCAGAGCAGTCAGTATATTTCTCTTTTACTGCCATCACTCCTCTCGCTCATCCTCCAATCCAGGTTCGACACGATCTTACACACCCCTCAAGGTACTGGGAGACGGTTCGTTCGGAACCGTCTGGTTGTGCGATTGGCATGGGACCTTACCCCCCAATACCCCCCTCTCTCCCATGCAGTGTGGACGGGGGGCGCGCCCGGAGTGGGCTGGGAAGCGACTAGTAGCCGTGAAAAGGATGAAGAAGCAATGGGAAGGCGGGTGGGACGAGTGTCAGAAACTCAAGGAACTCGAGGTGCGTTCCCGCTCACTTGCTCTTCTCCATCATCCTCGTTGCCAACGACGCCCCGCTTGGTTAGTCGCTGCGCGCAATCCCCTTTCACCCCAACATCATTCCTCTATATGACTTCTTCCTGCTACCGACGTCCAAGGAGCTCTACTTTGTCTTCGAATCCATGGAAGGCAATCTCTACCACCTTATCAAAGCTCGCAAAGGTAAGGCCCTTGCTGGCGGCCTCGTTTCATCCATTTTCCGGCAAATTGTCAGCGGACTCGATCACATTCATACATGGGGCTATTTTCATCGAGACATGAAGCCGGAAAACGTCCTCGTCACCACCATCGGTCTCCATGATTATGTCTCTGTCTCTCCTATCGCTCCCCCCAATGGCCCGCCAGAAAAAGACGTCGTTGCAATCATCAAACTCGCTGATTTCGGCTTGGCAAGGGAGACAAAGAGCAAGCCCCCGTACACCGAATACGTATCGACGAGATGGTACCGTGCTCCAGAGGTGCTTCTCCTCAGCCGAGACTATTCAAATCCGGTCGACATATGGGCGCTGGGGACAATAATGGCAGAGCTTGTCAACTTGAGACCGCTCTTTCCCGGCTCTGGGCAGGTTGATCAGGTAGCACGTATTTGCGAGATTTTGGGCGACCCGAGTGAGGATTACGGTCTTGACTCGCATGGTTTCCCCCTTGGGGGCGGGAAGTGGGCCAGAGGTGTCAAGCTTGCAAGAGCCGTTGGCTTTGCTTTCCCGAAGGTCGGCCTCAAAAATTCTACGACCTTCATGCTAAAGCTCACTACTGTTTGCCGTAGATTCATCCCAAAGACTTCTTTTCGCTATTTGATCGTAGTGTGCCGAGCTCGCTTGTTCAACTTATTGGACAACTTCTCAAGTATGACCCTGATAAGCGGTTGACAGCCCGGCAATGTCTGGAGCATCCATACCTATTGGAGACCACGCCTCGCAATCACATACCCTTGCCGAGTGGTCTCCAACTTTCGATACCGTCCACCAAGTCTCCGCGGACGGGGCCGTTGTCCCCAACTTTGGCGTCACAGTCCCCACGCTCCTTACCGCCGTCTCATTCTCATCATTCGATCCAAGATGGTACATCATCGCACCGCGCGCCATTTTTTGCCTCAACAGGATCTATTGCACCGTCACCTTCTATATCAACCCCTGACTTCTCTAATGGTCGCATCTATCAGCAACATCCTGTTGCGAGTTCTACCCTGGTCAATGAAGAACAGCGCAACGGCTCGCATTCAAATTGGACGGCCCCAGATCAACCACCTCAGAATGGCGATTATCCGATGCTTATCTCACCGCAAGGCGAGAAGCAGGAATCGTTCCCCACCAATGGGCATTTCATGGAGGCTGTCGAACAATCTCATGGGGATGTTCATCAGCAGGGAAGCAAACCAAGATTCGGATTCCGAAGATGGTTTGGTGGCGACAAAGCGCAGCAGAATGGATTGCCTCCGGTCGAAGAGGTCCCACCTAATCCGAATGGTCTTAAACGTGCTAACCCTCCAGATATCATCGCTGCGCCAGATTCCCCCGTCGTCGATCCTCCGCTGCCTCCAGGTGATCTCAAGAAGGCCAACAAGAAGGAAGCTCAAAAGGTTCAACGCGAGGCAGAGAAACAACGGCGCGCGCTTATGGAGAAGACCCAACGAGATCAAGCACGAGCTGTGATGATGAAGCGAAACCAACTTCTACAGAAAACTACCGGCAATGATCTCGAATGGCTAAGTCACGGGAACGAGGCGCGTATAGCTTTCAATGACCCTCTCAATAAGGGTAAGGAGCCTGTATCGGGACGAGTACGTCAGCCTAGTAATTCATCTGGACATATCGGGGCGTCTTCAACGATCAGTGCGGCTTCGGGGAGGTTTGCGCAGCCGTCAGAAAACGGGACGAAGAGTAATGAATGGCGGAGAGACGATGAGCGGGCCACGAAAGTGCGACGGCAAGAGTTCGATGACGGGATGTCAACGATGTCCTCGTCTGATGTCCATAGCATCGGTCGAATGTCTTCGATATCCTTCGCAACCGTCGACAGTGATCCTGGACCGAATCGAATACGAAACCGACCGAGTATATTTGGCCTTAATCGTATGACTTCGACGTCTTCGTTGCGAACGTCCTTCGACGACTTCCCAGCCTCGGCTCGTAGTTCAAATTCGCTGTCATTAGAAGGCCAACTAGCCAATGACTTCCGTGTGCAAGCCTCTGTTGACCCGGTAACTCCTCTATCTGGCAGCGTCTCCCCACCTCCAATACATATGCTCTCGCTTTCCCCTACGCTTTCTCCACAAATACCCTCATCACCGCCCTGGATACATGTCCAACATCCGCAGGATTTTTCAAATCAGAGAGATCACCAATATGTCTCCATACCACCACCTTCCCTTTCACACCTTAATCCTTCTGGCCGACATAGTCCCTACGATTATTCGGGGCATAGTCATAGCCACCCGCCAAGTCCGGGGTATGATCCAAAGTCGGCCATAAATCCTATATTTAAAGTAGTGAGTACCCGATGCAATCCTCCCGGTTACGACGTCCAACCGACGCCTTCGTTTAGCCTCCACTACCAGCATCACCACACGGAGATGGCCTAGAGCCTGCCCCCACTCTACCTCCCTTCAGCCACCTGGAAGCTGTCGCAGAGGGAGAATATCCACCTCTTTCTCCAATGGCCTTTCATACGCCTGAAGATGTATGATGCATTAGAGGGGCATTCGTTCCTTCCATCCTTTATTTTCGCTATTTGTTTTTCCGGCTCTTTCAGCAACATATTCGCACTCTCATTGTCATCTTTTCGCATTCAATGTCGCATTCGTCAATGTCACACTCACTTGCCATGGACCCGGGAGGTTGTACCCTTAGGCAAATTAACCTAATCAACCGTCATGGCTCTGCCTCTTGCACATCTAGTAGTCTGGTTCACCCTTTATTATATCGTACATAACGTTCCCCTAGTCTTACTTTTCAAGCCGGACTTACTAGGCATCTTAGTAGACAGACCAATTGTATTTTTATGTGCCGTGTAACACCACGGCAACTCCAGCAATTCTCGCGCGTGAAGAAAATCGGGTTCTTTGTCTAGTTGCTATGCAGCCGCTCTAAAGTCAGCGCTACGATCATATCAATACAGCTGAGGTGGGCGAACTACAGCGTAGTATGTGCGCTAATGATCGTGGGGTGCTTGTTCGAAACGAATCCCGCTAAATAACGACGGGCCGTAAGTCGTGAGGAAGCTCAGTGAGTCAAGTCAAGCTGAACGCACCAATAACTGGGTAAAGAACTAGATTTAGTCTAAGCCGCCACAGAAAACAATAACACTTACCCGCATGGTCTGGGGCCCGGTTGATCCTGAAAAGCGAGGAATAAGATCGGAATGCTATGAAGGGTTCTAGATAGACCGCACCAGATTGATGTAGATTTTAGGGTGGCCCAGAGGACCGCCACCTATGCAAGCGCGTTTTGTGAGGCCCACAACCATCTTGATAGCAAGCTACTCACCACCATCACATACAGCTTTGCGGCCGTGAACGAGCCGAATGGGTTCATTCGCAATGAGTTCCATTGCGCTAAGTGGGTTGGGCTGCACTTCCATAGCTGTTTGCTCGAAACGTGGGCCCGAACTTCCGGCTGGTCTTGGACTTTGACTAGTAGACCATGTAGACGGATAATTGGGAGCTTGGGGAGACGTCTTTGATGGAACCGCTGTGGTCGATGCAGCTATAGAGGAGTTGGCGCGCGAGAGTAGCCTGTGGCTCTGCCTGAGCTGTGGTACAAGGCGACGACTGAACATGGTCGAGGTCGGAAATGATCCTGCCACAAGTTCGGAATAGCGAAATCAGCTAAATGATAAATTATGTAATTTGCTATACAGGGGTATACTAGGGGTTATCTCATACGCACACACCAGTACCTAGTATAGATGTAGAGCTAGATGCACTCGTGCTTCCTGAAGCTTGTTCCGATCTCCTTTGTTCCGACTGTTTGTTGCTGCGACTGGTAAAAATAGTGACAAGTTATACATTAAAGCCTTGGGTGTAATTACTGACAAATCTTCCATATGGTATAGTATCTCGTGGTTCTGAACTGATAAAGTATAGATACAAATGTCACATCGCCTTGCAGTATCTCTTGTGCCGAGGCTTCCAATCCTTGAGCTAGGGACTTTTGGGTAATGCCCATGCAACTTTGAAATACCACTTACCTGACAGACATCAGAACAGTAGAATACAGCCTAAGACGACCTCAATATCTAAAGTGATATCCAAAGCAATCCCTTGCTTACCTTGCATTGCCCACAAGTCGAGAGCTGCCCGATACTCAACAGGGCACGAGGGCACTTGAATGAAAAGTTAGATGACTATAGAACCAAGCAACATGTTATTCGCTCACATAGTAGTAAGCACACAATATCTTATTTGGTGTACCAAGAAGCCGCACGTTCTTTCCAGCTAGTATTCGTCGCGTCATCTCGTAGACTTGCGCGAGATTCTCGCGTGACACAGCAGCATCGAATGCATGGTCTGCCCCAGCACGACTTCTGATGCTAACTGCGATCATAAATTCAGACTCGGCCTCCGCTAGACGATTCATCTTCACGTAGAGTTCGCCCAAAGCGTTATGAGAGGCGGCCGTTTCTACGGACTGAGGCCCGAAAACACACGTTTTCGTTCGAATAATCTGTAGGTATAGTTGTTCGGCAGCGCAGTGATTCCCGGAATGTGCAGTCTGGAGTGCTTGAAAGCTGAGCTCCTTGCATTCCATGCGCACCGACGTCTCTTGATCTGGCGAAGCGGCTGGAATCATTATCGTACGAGGGAAAGATGAGAGACCTTCGTAAAACCCGCACCATTTACATCGTCATATCCAGCGAAATGAGACAAAATCTCCTTGTTCTGTGATCGCCTGAAACCACTACATTCTGAACAAGTCTCGGATCAAGAATTCATGCCACTGCAAAATATCGCGTTTTCATATGCGCGCTCGATGTACGCTTAGAGAATGCCGGTGAGCCTCCAATAATATTCTGTCAACGATCGAAATGATGAGGACGCACCTAACTATCACAGAGGCGATCCAGGAGGGATCCTGAGGGATCTAGAAGCGGCTGGTTTACTGGTGTTTATTCGAGAAGGTGCTGTCGAGTCTTCCCACGTGGTTCTGAGCGTGACAAGGGAGTGACATCACCCCTTTTCGGAACAACACTGAAGAGGCTTCAAGAACATTCGAACGATGTCCAGACTCATCCGCAACCCTCGACACGGTCCCGGTCATCTACACCCAAGAAATAAAAGGTGGTGCTCTGGAGGACGCTGAGCCCCAGAATATACCACTCATTCTGATACCCCCATCATGTCTGTTGATAATTTCGACTTTACCGACAAAGCTCGCCGCACGATCACCGCCGCTGTCCAACTGGCAAAGGACTACGCGAATGCGCAAGGTAAAAGCTTCTTGTATGCGCATATAACCGAATGTATACTCACATATTTGTGAATAGTTCATCCAGTTCATATCGCTTCGTCTCTCTTGAATGATTCAGGAGAAGAGGAGCAATCGTCAGGAGGAGGACTGGGAGACGCTTCTTCCAGGTCCCAATCCTTATTCCACTCAGCAATTTCAAAGGCTGGTGGTGATCCGGTTAGTATTCTTGAGTCTTGACTGTAATTTGTAGTTTCAGAGTTCTGATGTTCCGCTAGGCAGTAGTTAAACGCGGGATACAGCGTGCAGTCGTCAGGCTGCCTACGCAAGATCCCCCTCCTGAAGAAGTTTACTTCAGCGGGCCTGCGCTCAAAGTCCTGCGAGAAGCGCAGAGCTTGCAGAAGACAATGCACGACTCGTACATCGCTCAGGACCATCTACTCCTCGCCGCCTTGAAGGACGCGACCATTCAAGCAGTTATCAAAGAAGCCGGGCTTACTGAGGCTACCTTGAAAACTGCCATTGAACAAGCACGAGGAAACCGTCGTATCGAATCGAAGACGGCTGAACAAGGTTTTGATGCCCTTCAAAAATACGCCGTCGACTTGACCGCTCTGGCAGAGGAAGGAAAGATCGACCCAGTCATTGGCCGTGACAATGAAATTCGTCGCGTCATCCGAATTCTCTGCCGAAGAACGAAGAACAATCCGGTTCTCATCGGTGAACCCGGTGTAGGCAAAACCTCGATCGCTGAGGGTCTCGCTCAAAGAATAGTCAAGAGGGATGTACCAGCCAGCCTGATCTCTAGATTATACTCGCTCGACATGGGTGCTTTAATGGCAGGCGCGAAGTATAAGGGTAAGTATCCTTCATTTCAGAATTCACAAGAGGGTATACGTATACGTACTCACAATTTCAATTTCAATAGGTGAATACGAAGAGCGTATCAAGGCTGTCTTGAACGAAGTTGAGAAGGCATCCGAAGATGGTGGCCCAGGCGTTATTCTCTTTGTTGACGAATTGCACCTCATTATGGCTGGACGTGGCGCCGAAGGAGGAGGCATGGACGCTGCCAATCTCTTCAAACCTCTCCTTGCGCGTGGCAAGCTTCGATGTATTGGCGCGACGACCCTCGCCGAATATCGAAAATACATTGAAACTGATGCGGCACTCGAACGTCGATTCGCCCAAGTCTTAGTAAACGAACCGAGCGTGCTGGAAACGATCAGTATCCTTCGAGGCATCCGTGAGAAGTACGAAGTCCATCATGGTGTCAGGATATTGGACGGCGCGCTGATACAAGCTGCGACATTGGCACACCGCTACTTGACATCTCGGCGTCTGCCTGACGCTGCTATTGATCTCGTGGACGAGGCTTGTGCTAGGTAAGTCATTTGACCCTTGACTCTTGGTACGAACATTATCCTTATGTATCATACTCTAGCGTACGTGTTAATCGCGAAACGGAGCCCGAGGCAATCGACAAGCTTCAGCGCAAGAGGCTTGAGCTTGAGATAGAAATCCATGCCCTCGAGCGAGAGAAGGATGCTGCAAGCAAGGAGCGTCTCCAAGCTGCGAAGAAAGCTATTTCCGACGTAGACGAGGAGCTGCAACCTCTCCAGGCTGCGTTCCAGGCAGAGAAGATGCGAGGCGATGAACTCAACGTTCTGCGGCGGAAGATGGACGAACTCAAGGCGAAGATTGAAGAGGCTGAGCGAAGGTTAGCCAGGTTATTAATATCTTTGAGCCAAACGCTGATAATGATGCATCTAGACGCGACATTACCACTGCCTCCGATTTGAAATTCTATGCTGTCCCCGAAGTTCAAGCGCGTATCGAGCAGCTAGAAGCAAAGAAGGCAGCAGAGGACGCTTCCACCGGCTCTGCAGCTGATGTGGTAACCCCAGAAGCCATTGCAGATATTGTTGGACGGTGGACCAACATTCCCGTCTCGAGGCTCATGTCTTCCGAAAAGGAGAAGCTGCTAAGGATGGAGCGGATTCTCACCGAAAACGTCGTTGGGCAGCCCGAGGCAGTGAAGGCTGTCGCGAATGCCATCCGGCTCTCTCGCAGTGGGCTCGCAAATGCTCAAAGACCAATTGCAAGCTTCCTTTTCGCAGGCCCCAGTGGCACGGGCAAAACTCTTCTTTCCAAGACAGTAAGTCCATCTCTCATGCTTTCTCTAATCAGATCTGACCATTTGACTAGCTCGCGACACTTCTATTCGACTCGCCTGACGCTATGATCCGAATTGATGGCTCCGAGTACTCAGAGAAGCACTCCATTGCTCGTTTGATCGGAGCACCGCCAGGGTACATCGGCCATGATGCAGGAGGACAACTCACGGAATACGTTCGCCGCAAGCCTTACAGTATTATCCTCATTGATGAAATCGAGAAGGCCTGCCGAGAATTTGTCACCCTCTTCCTGCAAGTCCTCGATGATGGCAGACTTACTGATGGTCAAGGACGTGTCGTTGACTTCAGAAACTCGGTTATCATCATGACATCCAACCTGGGCGCCGCCTATCTCAATGATATGGGCGATGGACCTGTTCGTCCGGAGACAAGAACACTAGTCATGGGCGCCATTCAAGGTCATTTCCCTCCCGAGTTTGTGAATCGTATCGACGAGATTGTTATCTTCCGTGCGCTTTCCCAGAAGAACGTACTGAAGATCGTGGACATCCGTCTCAAGGAGGTACTCGAGCGTCTTGCTGAACGAAAGATTACAATCGACATCGACGACGTGGCGAAGAGCTACCTCAGCTCAGCCGGATATTCTCCTGCGTACGGCGCCCGTCCACTGAATCGGGCCATTCAAAGCGAACTCTTGAACCCCTTGTCGATCATGATCTTGTCCGAACAAGTTCGTGACGGCGAGGTCGTGAAAGTTCGCTTCGACGGACCTCATAATCGTCTGAATATCATCCCGAATCACGAAGCCACCGAAACGCAAGGGATGGATGTAGATTATGACGACGACGATATTGAAATTGAAGAGATGGATTAAAGGGTCATGTAAAAAAGTAGTATCACTCCATTCTATGTACAGTACAACGCATCAAAACTCAAATGTAGGATAGTATCATCACATGTACTTTTATAACACGATTTCTCCTTTCAAACCGACCTATCCGGGACTCAACTCGATCATGCTTGATGCATGCATATGCTTCGCAAGCATACACAAGGGTAAGTTCAAGCTTCGACCGTCTCAGTGAATGACAATCATTTTGATGTTGATGATATCTCTTCTCACCGTTTTCAGTCTAGCCGCTCCATTGAACCAGCTTATAAGACATGTTCTATGGGAGCTCTTTGTATTAGCAGGCGGATCCCATGTCAGCACCGTTGAACAGCTTAAGGACGTCCGAGGTGATTACGGTTGTGGGACTACCAGAGTCTGTGTCAGTACTGGGAAACTATGAACCTGAAATCGAGTTGACCGAAACTAGTCAGTCTTCATTCATGTTTTTGAATTGACACTGACCATCACCGTTCTATTAGGCGTGAGGTCGTACACTGTCCTAAAAAAATTGGGCGATGGTGCGTTTGGAACGGTTTGGTTATGCGATTGGCATGGAGCTCTTCCTGCCGCTGCTCTCCTCTCACCAATGCAATGCGGGGATAGTGTACGGCAGGAGTGGAAACATTTGAGTCGCCTTGTCGCCGTGAAGAGAATGAAGAAAGTATTTACTTGGGAAGAGTGCGTGAAGTTGAGGGAGTTGGAAGTAAGTGCAGTTCGGCCATTGGCACCAAGTCATGAATCACAAGAATATTGTACTAAATATTATTGCTAGGTTCTGCGCACTATACCGCCTCACCCCAACATCACGTCTCTATATGATTTCTTCTTGTCTACCGACGAACTCGCGCTCTACATGGTCTTCGATGCGATGGAAGGCAATCTGTATCATCTCATCAAAGCTCGTAAAGGCCTCAAACTTGCTGGTGGCCTCATTTCGACCATCTGTCGACAAATTCTAGGCGGGCTGGATCATATACACTCGTCAGGCTACTTTCATCGAGACCTAAAACCCGAGAACATCCTCGTCACTACCCTTGGCCTTCATGAATATGTCTCGGTCTCGCCCATCGCCCCGCCCGATGCGCAACCAGAAAGAGACGTCGTTGTCCTCATCAAAATTACTGATTTTGGAGACGCACGAAGAATCGAAAGTAGTCCGCCTTTCACAGAGTACGTCTCGGTTCGCTGGTACCGTGCCCCCGAGGTTCTGCTGCTCAGTCGCAATTATTCTGCCCCCGTCGACATGTGGGGTCTGGGTACCATCCTAGCAGAGATTGTTAACCTGAAACCTTTGTTCCCTGGCTCAGGCCAAGTGGATCAATGCACCAAGTTGTGTGAGATACTAGGCGACCCAAGTGGTGATTATGGTGTGGATGCAGATGGGATGCCTTTAGGTGGAGGGACATGGGGTGAAGGGATCAGGCTAGCAGGCGAAGTTGGATTCACATTTCCACAGGTAAATAACCGTTCAACAAACTTTTGGAGTACCCACTAACGGACTTGAAGTGTTGTCCAAAGAGACTATCCACTCTGTTTGACGCGCATGTTCCACATCAGTTGATTCGGCTTATCTCAGAACTATTGCGGTATGATCCTACCAAGCGGCTGACAACTGGACAGTGTTTGCAACATCGATACCTCACGGAAGTAGCATCAAGAAACGCTAGTATACCGGTACCCCCGGGGTTGGAGCGCTCCTATATATGCTCATTAGCTAGCTACTACGGTCTTGCCACTTTGAATTCCTGAGTGGATACATAAGCTTTGCTGTATTAGGCTACGAGAGTGCTGAATCGGCGCGGCAGTTCAAGGCGGTCACCAGCCTGCTATTTGGGGCAAATCCATATAATCACAGTATGGTGCGCTTGGTGTTCTGAAAACAAGAGTTCTATCAATGTAAGCCCAAGCCCTCGAGCCTTTTGGCAAAGATTTGAGTCGACCCCCTGTTTGGCCCCTTCTTGAACCACGTGCGACGTTTAGCAGCAGTTGAGGGTGCTGTTGTGGCAGCCTCCATCCTCCATCACCAACTTCATGGCACGATGAGCTCGTGGTCATCAAGCTCATCGTCGAGCTCAATATCTGCGCAAATGGATCCACACCTTGCGGACACCTATGTTTCCATTCCTTTAGGCATATTCATTGGCCTTCTTGCTTCATTCATCCAATCTCTCGGCCTCACAATTCAGCGAAAGAGTCACGTCCTCAATCAGCAACTTCCGGAACATGAGCAGCGTGTAGAACATCGCAGACCGTGCGTGAATTTCTCCATATGTTGTGGACAGCAATTCACAAAGTGTTGCATGCTATCGGCACTAAATCCGCTCTTCTGGACGATGCTTTGGGAATAGTCTCTGGCTCCTGGGCTTCACCATCTTCATATCTTCAAATATACTGGGGTCACTAGTGCAAATAGCTTCCTTGCCAGTTGTCATTCTTGCTCCTCTAGGCGCCGTATCTCTGCTATGGAATGCATTCTTCGCAAGAATGCTTTTGGGAGACGTCTTCTCTCCCTGGATGATCCTCGGAACCCTTCTCATTGCCGGAGGAGCTGTCCTCATCGCCGTCTTCGGTATCGTTCCCGAACCTACACACTCATTAGAGGATCTGCTTGCCCTTTTCAGGCGACCTCCATTCGTTGCCTACTTCTCGACTCTCGGATCAGTCGTTTTCGTCGCTCTCGCTGTTGTAAGCTTCTTCCATTCTTTATGAAGACGCGCTTCGTGATCCTGACTGTGTATCAGAGCCATATAGTTGAATACTCCCTCTCGCGCCGCATTACCTCGTATGATACTCCATTGGTCACAACAACACCAGTGGTTCATGCGAGCATTCCAGAGAACCCGTCTACCCTTACGACAGGCGTGACAAACACACTTAGTGAAGCTATCACAACCGAAAGGACACCTCTTCTCACCCGCAAGAATCGCACATTATCCTCTGCATCATCTACTAATTCATCATTCCTCTCTGGCTCTAACGGAGCCTCCATTCAGCGGACACGGCTTCTTCTGGCCATCTCTTACGCTTCATTCTCTGGTATCCTCTCGGGGATGTGCTTAATATTCGCTAAGAGTGGGGTGGAACTACTTGTGTTGTCGTTACGGGGGCATTTTCAGTTCTGGCGATGGGAGTCCTGGATTCTGGTACTGGGGCTCGTCGTTTTCGCCCTGCTACAGCTGTGGTACCTTCACAAGGCGCTAGTGCTGGCTGATCCAACCCTCGTCTGCCCTTGTACGTGTCATTGTATTTTTTAAGGATTTGGTACTGATCGTCCAGGGCATTAGCGGCGTTTTGTTTCTACAACATATCCTCGATCGTCAATGGCCTTGTATACTACGACCAGTTCTCCATGATCCCGCCTCTACATCTTGGCCTCGTTGGCCTAGGTATGGCCGTGCTTCTCGGCGGCGTCTGGGTCGTCAGTATCCAATCATCCGATGATGGTGCCGAGGATAGTGAGTGGAGTGATGGTGAGGTTAGTAGCCTCAGTGACGTCGAGGCCGCTTCCTCACCACGGCAACCACTGTCATCTACTCGAGTGGATGATTATGTCGAAGAAAGCGACGTCGAAGATGTGGATGCTTTAGCAGAGCGATTGGTCAAATCAGAGTCCAATATCGCAGAAATAACGCCTTCACTTGATCATGCTGCCGATACACATTACCTTGAGGTTGGACGGACCCCGCGGCCTGTGTCTTCTCAACGACAAAGCGGCGCTTCTACCCTCTTGCCCCCAACATCCCCTCCACGACCCTCTTCTCATGCGAGACAGTCATCTGACACTATACCACTTTCTCTCGATACCTCAAATCGGTCAAGTCGACATCGTAGAAGGCCAACCATTGATACCTATACAGGACCCTTCCGTAACCACGGCAGTAATAAACATCTTACCTCTCCTCGACATGCCAACACTCTATCTCATCTCTCCCCCGCGGTATCCACGCTTAGTGGATTCCAGATAGGGTTGTCTCCTGTGAGTCCTGGATTTTCTATCGTTCCCAGGGAACGGGGCGCTAGGAGAATCAGCGGCCTGGTGACTTCTTTGGGTGCTGAAGAATCTGGGCATGGGCGGAGGCGACGGACAGTGAGTGAAGGAGATTTCACCCGAACAGTGGCATTGTTAGGAGAAGACGAACAGCGGCGCGGGGATTTGGCTGAATCTGGAGGACACGTTGAGCGCGGCGATGGTTCAAGTGACGTTGAGGGGCGGGCCCAAGAATCTGGAACTCCTGATGGCGGCGGCAAGGGTAAGGGTAAAGTGGGCAACCGACCAACGAAAGGTCGATGGAAGTGGCTGAAGGGCGTCTTCTCGATGCGTCGGGACTGATCTTCTGCTGGACTGCTGGAATTTGTGTAGCATACCGTGCGCTATACCGAGTACATGGACAAGTGCGTAAATGTGGTCTACGCGCTTTTGCGCGGGCCTGTACCTGTACTGTTACGCCTTACGAACGTCGCACGCCAAGAATAAGCGAACCCTCGTAACCGTGTGGCACGCACAGGGTGAACCTGGGCGAGCCGGTTACTAACCACCGGAATAGGTTTGGCTCAAGGCACTCAACTGTGAGAGCCCCTTCAATGGTTTTGGAGACTATTTTGTGCAGTATTGTGCTGTGACCTATCTTGCGACAATTTGTTGCAGCGCAAGCGAATGCGCGCATTGTGAGGGTCTGAAAATACGACAGAAGGCAAGCTCGACGGTACTCCAGCGGCGGTATAGAGAGAGCGGTCATGAGAAATGCCCATATGGAAGCCAAAATGGAAGTTTCGAAAGATGCTTTGATGAACGTATTTTATCATATACACGGTTGTCATGGTCAGATGCATACAGTAAAGTTGACCTTGGAGGGTATATCTAAAGGACACTCCTCATCCAGTGTTGAGTGCTCCGAGCATGCCCGTGAGCCTCCATTTGCCTGCCGTTGCGCCTTGCGACGCGATCGACGCCGCGAATACACTGTCAGGATTCAGGGACATGATCGTGGGAAAGCGTAGTGCTATTTTTGCCTTTCAATGAACTGGTTGTCCGTGGTCGACCGTCCAGCTCAGCGTCAGGTTTGGCATGCGTGCAGCGGTGAGGTCGTCTACGCCAGTCGAATGAGGTGTTCGGAAAGGAACATGGTGCACCGTGAGGCCGGTTATTTAATTGAGGTTCATGGCTGTCTGCGTGGGGTGTGAACGCATCTCTGCTGGTGATTGTCGAAGATATTTTTCAGTGAGAAATAACGGATGGAATATTAGGAGAAGACCAAGGTTCGCTCGGTCCCCCTTGCTGCTGTAATTCTCCGTTTTCCTTCTTTCTGCGATGACAACGGTGGCGACTGGGTCCCGACGGCCAGCTTTACCTCCAACCGCTGTCGCTGCTTCTCCGCTGAACGACAAGCAGCTCAAGTCGAGTTGGTCAGACCTGGCTCTACGCAACGACGCGGATAGAAAGTCGTCGTTTACGCGTTCTTTCGCCCAGAAGGCTGCTGCGAACCTCGTGTCATCAAAGCCAGAGCCTAAAAGGGATACCGGCGCGTCTCAGTCGATCATCAACATTTCGCCGCCGCAAAAAATCGCTTCTCGTTCCAACCACCACAATCCTTTACCCACCGCCCCCGCCGTCGCTGCCACAAACGGCCCAGAAGAACTCGACGCCGACGCGCTAGCGCGAGAGCTCGACTACATTACAGTAACAACCCCCGACTCAAACGCTCTTTCTCACCCCGCCAGAACTGATAAGGCTTCCCGCATCCTCGGCATCAAGCATCGCAAGAGTATGGAACCCATTCCTGCGTCGGCCAGGAACTCTATCATGTCCACCCATTCTGCCCGGGACCCTCCTCCTACTCCTTCAGCGACACCCACCCTACCCCTCACCTCGCTCTACGTCGTATCGGGCCTTCCAAAGTCACCGCATACATGGACCCTCGCTGATCCAGACTCAGTAATGGGTTTGCATCATAGCGACGGCGCGGTGAACAGATGGTGGAGGCCTGAGGTCCTTGGAAGCACCGTTAGCCCTGGTGCAGGGGGCGGCAAGAAGAAGAAGCGAGGCAAGGGCGAGGAGATTCTGAAGGGCGCGGGGGCTCTCTCGAAACAGGAGGTTGGCAAAATGCTGTCCAAGGCTCTCAAGGTTAGTCTGGTGTTCTCTTTTCCAGAAGACAGCTCATTGGGCATTCCTTGTAGCTCTCCTTCACTCGAGAAGTCGAGATCATTGCTTCTACCCTGCAGCCGGCATCCACGGTTCACACCTTCACTTTTACTCTCCCTGCCCCTTCAACGCCTCTCGCACCAACTCCTTCAGGTGACCTTCTCCGTGCCTCCATTCTCACCACCTCCGATAGGCCCATCTCCGCTGTATCTACCTCCTTTGCGTACGCTCATGATGACCCATTTGCGCGCCCGTCCTCCGCGTACTTGGGACCTCCAAGTCTTCTTGGACACGGATCAAATCCCCATCTGAATGCCCCGCGTCCCTTCTCTGCGCACTCTCCTTTCACCCTAAGCGGCCCTGCGGCTTCCTCGACACCCACGGAGCTCGCACAGCCAAGTACTGTAACATACCATGGCGTTTGTCTGACCGTCTGGTCTCATGCTGACGCCGAACGCTCCAATGCAATTCGCAGGACCCTGGAGGCAGGACGTTCCCGCAAAGAATCGGCCCAGTCTCTTGTGGCTTCTCGTTTGAAGTCTCTCCGTGCCGATGCTAATGGTATCAACGTAGACTCACTGAACAATGGTGATCCCACTACCCAGGCCCGTCGAACAGCTAAGCAATCCGCGCGTGGTCCTTGGGCCGACGCTGAGACCGACGGTGAAACGGAGAACGATGGCGCAATGAGCGAAAGTGATTTCGACGTCGCTAGCACAGTTGGGCACGGTCCCGGTGAAAGCACTCTCTTCCTCCCAGGAGACACTGTCTTCTGGCTGCCATACGCCCTAACACTTGTCTCCCGCCATCCTATTTATGACCTAATGCGCGATTACCTTACTCTCTCCTGGGCTCGTTTCTCCAAAGACGTCCAGTCGCACACTCTCCAAATTTCCAAGATTCTAGCTCACCCTGCTCCCCGCGCAGGCGAGCTCATCAGGCTCGATGCGTCCCCCAAGGCTGACGGTTCTTCCAACGATACGGCTAGTCTCGAAGTGATCGCCCGTTTCCCCGGAGGTCTTGACTTTGGACGCGGGCTCGTAGATATCAACTTCACTATGTGGCCTCTGTTCAAATGTCTCAACATTGATAACATCCTCACCATTTGCGAGATAGCCCTCTCACCGACCGGCCGGGTTCTCTTCTTCTCCCGTCACCCCGCTATGCTGGGCATCGCTGTATCAACAATCAAGTACCTCGTCGAACTTCGAGGCTGGAATGGTATCGCACTCCCCGCTGTTCATTCCCGAGATGCAAAGATCTACATCGACGATCCAGGTCCATGGATCATGGGCGCCGCCACGGAAATGCGCTACGCCATCCGCCCTGCGCCTGAAGTGTGTGTATGCGACCTCGACATCAACTATCTTTCCTGTCCTTCGCCCCCTCCTGGTGTTGTATCTGTCAAACAACAACGGGAGAAGTACCGTCGAACTCTGCTCGGCGCATTCGAGGCCCATTATCATCCCGATCACTGCATACCGAGCGAATTCAAAGAGGCCTTCCCAGCTGGTCGGTTTAGACCCGTGTGTAAAATACAGGCAAAGCGAGGTGCAGGTTCGAGCGCGGTCGCAGAGCAAATCAAGCCGCCAGAGTGGTGGCATTCTACGAGGATCATACAAGCATTTGACATCGTCCTACAGGATAAGGTCAGCAATGCGTGTTATATTCATCTTTGTCCCAACTCACACACGGTCTAGTTCAAGAAGCCTTCCCTCTTGAAGCGTATATCAATGTTTGGAGCAGTCAAACGTGCACCTCAACTTACTGCAGCTGAACAACTGATACAACTGTCTATCCGCAAGCGTGCAACGGCCTTCGTCGACGCTAGAGATGATCTTGAAACCAAGATCGGGCGGCTTTCAAGGCGCTTGAACTTTTTAATGACAGAGTCGGATCTTTGGAGGGACAAGTTCGTCACATTTGAACAGTATGCCGAGAAGCTCAGTGCAGAAGCCACTCAACTTCGAGCGAAGATCAGCAAGGAGCAGAGGGAGACCAAGAGGCTAAGTGGACTTGTGTCGATGACGACGGCTGAGAAGGCCAAATTAAACAATCGTACGCTGACCTGTCCAATATTTCCTTGCTTGTTGACGCGAAGTTCCCATCCACAGAGCTCAAGGACACGGAGAGCGCACACAAGGAAGCTATGCTTGAGCTGGAGCGGATGAGGGAGACCATGGAACGGATGGAGCAGGAGAGGGCTGAGATGGTGGCCGAAGTAGAAGCCCAGATTGAACGCGCTCTTGCGTCGATGACAGTTGACATCAGCGAGTCGGATTATGGAAGTTCAAGGCCGGGAAGCCGTATGTCATCCACGTCTGCCGGCAATGCTCCACCTGCATCCCGCTCTCGCCGCGCCAGCGATGCTGGAATGAGCAAGTCGAGTAACGGGCGATTGCGTTCCTTCCCTACTGATTCAACTCTAACGGAGACATTCGACGGAGGAGACGATACCATCGTCGGTGTCGCTCCCACAGCAGGAGTGAGCAAGGAGAGGGAAACGGGTACCATCGAGGAAGCTGATGAGGAAGATGAGACGGCATTGGCATCGAAGAAGAAGCGGTTTTCTGCTACCGAGGTTGACGTCCCACAAGACGGCATGAACGCTGTCGACGAGGGCATTAGCCAGAAGAGTGACAAGATTGCACAGAAGGTCCTCCAAATACAGCAAAAGGTATGTACATAGCCCAGGTATATTGCATGTGAAAAGCGATTGTATTGACATTGTGTTGATAGCTGGAAACCGCCCTTGCAACTGATCGCCGAACAGCGCGATGGAGGACCCATATGAACGGGAGCTACGAGAGCGGAGACGATCTCTCGGAATCTACCCACACTCGGCCTCGTCGTCCCAAGGGGTCCAGGAATAGGACCCGTTCTGGGACTCAGTCGTCGACACAAACCAACAGTAGCACGATCACGCATACTGATGATGGCACTTTGTCCACTGCCTCGAATTCGCGACTGGTGGTGACAGTTCCCGACAACACGACTCCTACAAAGGCTCAGGAATCCGACGCTGATGATTCACATCTCTCCGCAAATGTCTCAACCGTCTCTTCAGCCACTGCCCGCCCCATATCCCCTTCACAATTGACGCCATCGACCCCGGCATTGACTCCAGTCACTGCTAGTGTGACAGATGATTCAGACACAGACTTCCAGAGCGCCTACTCAACTAGCCCCAGGGAAAGCTACGGAGACTTCGACGTCGCTCAAAACGCTGCTGATGCAGACCTTGATGACAGGGTCCCTGTTCCACTCAAGTTAGACTATCATCATCACGATAATCTGCCCGTTTTCGCTAAGAACCGACGTGAACGCCTATCCAGCACCAGTACTGCTACGGTCATAAGTCCCAGCGACATGGCAGAGCCTAGCCCAACTTTCAGTGAAGATACCATTGTGTCTCAGGGACGCGGTGTGTCTAAACATATCTAAATTATTTAGTGTCCAGTTACGAGGTAAGATACCCGATGTGAATTGTGGTGCAGGACCGACCACTCTGATACAGGAAGCATTTTAATTCATACTAGTTCAAGTTGATATTCGTTCACTTTTTTATTCATTCGTTTCTTTGGATCATTCGTTTCTTTGGAAGACCCATCGTCCCCCCACGTTCATTCCGTCTGTGATTGATTCCCATTATCATTCGCATTGTACACATTTACATTTGGCTATGTCCTGCATTTACTAGTCCATTTTTCGTCGCAAATTGAGCTTCCGTACTACCGAGCTTATCTGGTCGTAGAACCACGATTGGGAGGATTTATCAGGAATGAAGACAAATTTGTCCTGTTCTTTGCCAGCTTTGTGAGTGAATCGAATGCCTGTATCTTCGATCGTGACTCCAGCCACATGAGTGAAGGGTAGATCCCAGTCGAGCTTGAGTTTGTTAGACCAGAAAGATAGAACACGTGAAGTAGTCAGCAAGACCACGTTGTCGCCCCCATGAACGTCTGACATTCTCAGGCATGAGTAACGCAGACGAAAGAGATATGCAACACTCACTGATGTGGGCAACATACGACTCTTTCCGATAAGCCCCGTTTTCGAGGTCGCGCATCCAGTATTGACCCATAGCTTCTCGGGCAGAATAAGGCTGGAGAGAGATGTAATCAGCTACAGATTCATATAGACTATTGTTCAAAGCTCACGCTCAGAACACCGTCAGATGGCACTAGCCTCGGCTACAGTAGATCGTTCGTTAGATGTCTATAGCTGAGGAGAAGTTCACATCGCACTTACTAGCCTTGAACGATCTCGTGCTGGGTTGTCGAATACAGTAGTGGTGTTCCGTATACCTATTTTGCGATGGTGAGTAGATCGCATATGCGGGATATTTATGACTTACCTTCGGAGACGTTCGAAGCTAAATCAAATACACCAACAATTGGCTTGGTGACCACGCTACTTGCACTAAGTCATGGCCTTCAGCATGAAATATTAGAATTCAGCTCACCCTACCAACCCTTTTCCTACTCCCTTGAAAAACCCTAGCGCTCCTTCATTCTCGGCGCCTTCAATGGGTTTCATCTAGACGGAGTAGTTCAGAAGAGTGGTAAGAGTGACCGTGCAGCGGTTACAAACCAAGACTCCTTCCATCGCGCTCGCCACACTGCTTGCAAAGGCTTCCCCTCCAGCCGCGACACCGTATCTAGTATGGGGTGTAAACAACTGTGACACGAACAAAGACGAATCGTACATAGCATGCCGAGGCTTGTTTCTTCTTTGAGTCATACGGCGCCGAGCCTGATATTCAGAATCAAAAGTAGCAGCGGAGAGGCCTTCAAACGGATCAACATCCGTCAAATGCACATCAGTCCATTACCAGACTGACCTTTGCCTACACTGCTAGTTATTTTCGTGACACTGTCACTTACACCGAACACCGTCTTTTTCACGAAGCTAGCTGCGCCCTTAAAACTGCACATTAATACGAGGTCGAAAAGTACATGAACACTCACCTTGGCAATACCAATGCCTAGCTCCTTGTTGCCGTGCATGACAACCCCATTGAACGGTTCATAAAAAATGTCCGCCACGCCAGAGCTAACGTTTGTGAATAGGCCCACTGGGTTACCAATGAAGTCCGCCGAACCGAGTATTCGATAGAGTTGACGTAGAATATCTTGTCTGTAGTGATACATAATCCTGTTCAACAGCTCCGGCTGCGTAAGACGCATATCCTTGATCCCAAGTGCGTTCAGTTCGACAGGTGCGTCATTGATGTTCCCAACAGTCATGGTCAAGGCGTTTAAGACAACAGCCAGAGGGTTTCGTAAGCTCAATCTAACAAAGTGATGCTCGCTTAGATATCCAGAATCAGTGACCGGACCGCTTACTTTTCGTCACTGTTAACACGCCCAGTTCGCATGAACGACAGAGAGAGTTTGATTGGCTGCAATTCAAGGACTTCGAAATATAAGACTTGTCCAACAGCTGTTTCCTGAGGTTCAGGAATATCCGTGGGCTCGTTGATTAGGATACTGGAAGGTGGTCATTGAACGAGCGCAAAACCATCGCCAAGGAGCTACTCACTCGACAGTATCTTCTTCCCATGAAACACCTTTGATTTGGATAAGGTCGTAAAGGGCGAAGAGTAGGTCTTCGTCCGCTTCAATAGTGAGCGCTTGGAGAAGGACGGAGAAGTATTTGATGTATAGGACACCGTGCGCTTGAAGATGATGAGAGGGGTGAGTTAGAATCAGACTGCTTCTTACCTTGGTCTTTCAATAGAGCAACTGAAGCCTGGATAGTGGGAAGAGCAGCAACAGCGCTACTTTCTTTCTTAACGGGAGTAGGCTGTAGTACTACTGGATAGATCGCATCATGGAGCTGATTGTCAATTTGGAAAGCGCCAACTGCTAGGTGGACTTCTTGGGCGGCAGGACTATCTGTGTAACCAAAGCTCAGATTGTCGACGGAGACGTATAGGACTTCCAGCGACTTCCGATTCAGCAGCGAGATACCGATACCTGCCAAGTCGAACATGATAGCTAAGGATGGTGTTGTGTCCTGGGCGTCGACTTGGAAGGCCTCGATACCCTCTTGCTGGCGTATAGACGCTGTTGACCCTCGACGCTTAGGTTTATAGATGCTTCTATCTGGGTTATAGTTTGTTATCCGTAGGATTTGTTTGGGACCGTCCGCTCTGATATCCAGAGAAACACCCTTCGCTGTTCTGCCTCCGGGAGGCTAAGTGAGAAGGAAAGTCAGAAGTTAGTGTGTTCCACATAAAAGAACACCCACAGTGAGCATGAAGGGTAACAAATCGCCGATTTCCATAATATCAATGGCTCGGCGTTTCTGCCCTACGGTAAGCAGTATTTGCTTGTCTCGTGCAGCAGGATAATCCCATGCGTAGCATATGTTGGTGTGTGGTTGTACGGTGTACTCCTGTACCGCATTCTTAGGGGGGCGTTCGTCCTAAACAGCGTTACTGACTAGACTGTCACTCGAATGACGTCCTTACCTTCTGAGAAACCACAAAGGCTAAGTCCGTGCGATTTTCTATTACGAACGGCCAGTCGTTATCCGCCGCCGCAAAAGTCACGAAGATCGTTGAACCGTCGACTTGAATGTCGGTGCGAATCAAACCAATCTTCCCAGGGTTGCGAAGGTGCACTGGACCGATATCTTCAACGTTAAACGGCGGGGACCTTCCACCAATGTTAGGAAATTTCATGAAGAGACGCAGGCAAAGCTTACCAACGATCGTCGCCTTGTCGTGGGGAAGTAGCTACTACAAGTAGATGCTCTTGGCTAGCTCGCAGTGTATTGAGGTGCCGCCGCTGACCGGGTTCGAGTTGGGTACTGATGGGAGTTCCATGCTCGCGGACCCACAGGGTCTCGTTCAAGGAATTCTTGAGGACGAACCGAGGCGTGATCGTAATAACCTTCGTCAACTTGTATTTACCAAGCCCCTCTGCCCAAGCAAGGCCAATATGAAGTTCCTCCTTTCTACTTTTGGAGGGCATGACGAGGGCAGTCTCCGCGGCAGGCGCCTCTAGGCTGATCATCTACTCCCCCCAAAAGTGAGTTGGTGAAAACACGACAGTGTAATTATTACCTTCGACCAAGCAAAGTCGCCTACTTTGAAGGTAAACTCGTGGGCGTGATTCTGAGGATGGGACAGCACTTAAATGGCAATGAGTGGGTTAGCATCATGAATCTATAAGATATACCACTCACTGAAAGGTTGGGTCGAGCTCAGTACATCTGACATACGGCAGTGATTAACAGGGTTTGGGTACATGGGGGACATGAAATAGTACCTAGAGATGTGTCCCCAGCGGCCTCGGCAGGAGGGCCAGCACGGCCTATACGCGTTGACTTGACAAAGAACGGCAATCCAGCTTTATTGATTACCAAAAAGGGACTGTATATCTGAACTTTGAATGCTCCTCCTGAGTCCGGATATCGCCTACAACGACATGAGATAGCGTTGAGCACGGATGATATACACTGACACATAGTTCAAATTGAGCTCTAGCTTACGTCCCTGCGCATCACGCAGAGTGAGTCGCTTTTCAATATCAAAATCTGAGTTGCCGTCTGTGTTGACAATCGCGAAGTCGCTTTGTTTGAAGACTACGCAATTAAGAAAAACACCAACAGGAGCAAAAATGTCTCACCGGTGTCTTGAACTTCTATGTTGAGTAAGACAAGATGAGTGAGTTCTACGCAATGGACTGGCATTATTCCGCCTTTGCGTAAGTAGCTCCGCCAGTTCTGGTCTGTATCCTTGTCGTAGACGCGGTATTGGAGGTTATATGGCAATAGGTTTTCTAACTCAAGGGGTGCGCGCAATTTCAGCTGAATCCTAGGCATCTTCCTACGCTAGGCTGAGCGGATTACGATAACAAGTGAATACCTGGCTCACTTGAACTGAGTATCGTCCCCGCTCGTTTGTGCCCATGCTTGGAAGCGAAACGCCGCCTCCTTTGGGTCAGTATGCGGGCATCGGATAGTGAAAGATTTCCTAGCTATAAGATCCTCCCAACGTATAGCGGAAGACCATTTGTACCCAAAGCCCTCTGGAATACAAATTCAGGACCAACAGTAATGAATGACTAAGATAGACACTCACGATCGGGTTGAATTCTGACTTTGGTTTTCCCCACGGTTTCAATTGGGAGGGGGTAGTCGTACCCTGGCGGAATCTTCTCAATGGAAGAGACTGGGTGTCCAGTTTGGTCGACCAAGGTCAGCTCCAGAGGGTACAGTGTCTGGTTTTCAATCTGATAGGTGGATCTAATCACAACAACTTTCACGGTGTCTTCAACTTTAATCTCGCACAACAGTCGATGCGAATGCCTATCTGCTCTTTGGAGGGGAAAGACACACTCCCCCTCCCGGTCAACAGGGACACGTAGCTCGTCCCAGGGTTTACTTTCGAACCCAATACCAAGATGATTTTGGTCCGATGAAACGTGCTAAAGAAATGCTCAAATCGCAACACGCAGTAGATGATACGGCACTTACCTCTCTTTGTGTTTGCCAATCGCCAAATCTCCAGTCCACCGTCTGTCCATGAGCTATTTTCGTGCGACTAGGGACTCGCGCAGAGTGTTTGTTGCTAGGGTTAGCGTCAGGGGCAGCCCAAACCGAAATTGGGTACCCCGTGCGGTTCCATATACGATACGGCGCGTAGCTACCGCGAGCCCTTTGAAGGACTCGGTCACCTTCTTTGCCCCACATCTTCCAGGTAGTGGCGACAAGTTCAGCGAATGCAGCGCTAAGGTTGACATCCAATCGCTCCCGAGACGACATTTTCAGGTTTAAGCCTTCCGAAGGGACGCTGCGTCGGACCTAGACAATACGATGCTGTAGAAATGCCTCACAGCAAAAATCGAGACATACCGAAAGCGTAAACGACCAAGGATCGATCACTTAAGAGATGTGAGAGGCGTCAAGGGTATGTGAATGAGCAACTCACAAGGCTCCCAGTGCGAGTTCGCCATGTTCCAGTAATTGATTTGTGCAGCAATAGTTGTGGTGGCTTGAAGCTGTTCTGACAATGAGATAAAGGACGCCTGGAGGGGTGAGCACTTGCCTCTCCAGACCAATCTTTTGCGCCCAGGATGAAAGGCTTTACTTTCAAATGCAGCATTGGTTGTTCATGCATATCCCCGATTAGAATGAGTCTGAACCCATCGATAGATCCTGAAAGCTAGTACTCGTTAGATAACCTGAACGACCATAGGGTTGGTAAATAATTACCTGCTCCTTCGATGTTACTACGTTAGCCCGTCCAACGGGCTCCCGACTACCGGATACCGGGCCCCTCACCAGCGCCAGCGATGTAGTCGACTCATCAAACGAGGGATTAGAGGGTTGAGGGTCTGATGAATTACTTGAGGAGCTGGTATACATAGCTATCGCCTTGTTTACGATGCTCATTATGAGAGTGATATCGCGATAAGATGCACGAAGAACGATTGGCTTGGAAGTGATTTCGATGCTAGATAATTGCTGGGAGGATGACGACCGAGAATCCAAGGACAAAGTTAGGTCGACGTCGTCGAGGAAGCGAACGTTTTCCGTCTCTTTACCCATACGCAATAAAGACATGCCCAATTTATTGATCGTGAGCGCGAGTATGCCCTAGACGTCGTTCGTGTCCGTGAGCTAGAGATTTGTAATCATAAGATCGACCTACCTGCTGCGCTATCAAAATGTGTTCGATAGCCAGTTTAATGGACTGGGATTCGGGATCTGTATCGTCTGCGAGGACACTGATGGACACATCGTGGAGGTCAAGGCGGAAGTCAAAGGCTCCGGCGTTGCTACTGCGTGGAGGGGCGGCCGGAGGGGCTACAGCGCTAGGTGCTACTTGCTTATCTTCCTGAGGCGGGAAGGCACTAAGAACGAATTCAAGCAAGGCGAAGACTGGGTCGATCGAGAAAATGATCTGAGGTGCATCGACGGTCAGAACAGCGAGGGATGTAGGGGTGTCACCGCCAGACATTGTGTACAGTAACATGAACTGATTGCGGTTATGGTGTGAAGCGGGGATAATCTCTCTGAATCTAGAATTTCCGGGTCTAGTATTCGTGATAGTAAAAGACTGGAGGACGACTTGAGCTTCTCCAGAGCCGTCGGAAAGCATTTTGAAGCGCAGTGAGTTTCCCTTCAATGCAAATCTTGCGATTCCGTGGTCTTTGATGTTGGACGGAGTTGTTGCCTTCGCGTCGTACAGGTGCAACTTGATAGCGTCCACAATCACAACTAAATCAAGCTTTGACTTGATGCCTTGGCTTGACGATGAGGTCACTGGACGAGGCTCTGGATGGAAGGCGACGGTAGAATCGGCTACAGGAGACGCTTGAGGCATTTCGGGATGTGATGAGCCATCGTTTCCAGTTGTATCAGAGGGTCCAGAGAAGATGCGCGGAACTGCTTGAGACAGTCGAAAGAGTAGCTTGTATTGAACCTGTGTCAGATGTAGGCGGATATCGGATATGTTCACCGAGAGCTTTCAGGCAAAGAACATCAGCTATTGTTATGGTAAAGAAGTTAAGTACATATACCTGAGTTTCAGGCGAGTCAGTATCTTTACTGTACTCTACACCCAACCTCTGCAACATTTCAGCCTTGATGTTAATATCATCGATCATCTTCAGCGTTGAAACTTCGCCGTCATGATAAAGGTGCGAGGTCAGTTGTACTCCTTGGAGGCTGGCATTTAGCTTCTGGTCGGAATCATCGTACGCATTTGACGCTCTCATCTCGCCGAGGCGCATGACGAGTGTGTCTTGGCTGTTCATCGGGTCGGATGGGAATATGAGGATGGGCGTGCTGACGGAAACATCGAATTTCATCCTCTCAATCTCGGAGGCCCTCTGAACGGCGGCTTGTGTCGCGGCATCATACAATCCTTTCAACTGAGCTAGCTTTGTGGTAAACATATAGAGGTCATGCAGAGGCTGCTCGATGAAGTACAACTTCATTGAGGCAGATTTGAGATAGACAAACGATTTGACCCCGCCGTAGTTGTCTGTTGTTGGATCGAAGGTTTCATACTTGAATTCAGCGAAGTTCTCTCCCTCGATAGACAGGATGTCCTTGAAGTTAGGAAGGGCGCTGTGAACGTTGTCATTACTCAGAGCAAGGTTACCAAGTTTCCCGGTGATTTCCATAGTAGTGGGGTGAAGAAGGACAGCAACATTTGCAGTGGACAAGGAGAGCGTAGCGAAGCTCTCGACGCCGTGGATGAAGCGAACTGGATGCCAGTTAGTACAAAATATGCCACGATGTGAATGCATCGTACCCTGAGCACTAGCCAGTGTAACCAGCACGCGAATCTTTTCCTTCTTCGCTTGCTGGGTGATTGCTTTTTCGCCAACCTGTGGCGAACTCAACTCGGCCTGTAACTGCGGGGTGGTAGGAGACACTGGGGCCACGAAGGTAGACATGATGAAGTCATAGAGTGAGATCACAGCTTCGGGAGCTGCCCGGAATATAAAGGTCGAGAGTTTGATATCCACATGTTGGTCTATCCCTTCAAAAACAGAGATGAACTCCGGCGACGCTTTCTGTGCTCTGTTGTAAGTCATAGTAAGCAGGTCACCTTCCTGATTCTCATCTTGATCGCTAGACGAAATCAGTTTCAGAGGTTTATCGTCCGGCTGTATCAGATCCATGGCAATAGACCTATTGACATAGAAGAAAGTGAGACGAAATCATGGGGGGAAATATTTGAAGCTGACCTCAGACTGATGTCTACTTTCATGTCAAACTTGGCTTGAGCAATAGACATGGCAAACTTTTGGAACGCTATGGATCCCAAAGGTCTCTCTGTATTCCGCCCAGTCGACTTCGATATAGTGGCACGTAGATCATCGACTCGGAAGTCACATTCAAAAACATGATGATGCAGCGCCAGGGGCTACATGTTTGGTCAACGATCAACATCATAACGGGGACGAAAGATTGAACTCACATCTGAACTGTCCTGAGTGCTTTCGCGCCCGACCTGTGATTCTTGGTCACTCGATTCCAAATCCGGAAGTTCCTCAACATGATACTCCTTTCCAACTTCGCTGGGAAAGAACTTCTTGTTGAATTGAAATCCCGGCTCTGGTCCCAAGCGGACCGAGGGCAGGGCGTCCTCTGTGGGGAAATTGGGCATGCAGACATCAATTAGGCGCATGAGAGCCTTGTATTTTGTGTCCGAGAAATTGAGGTGTAAAGTAGGTAGTTTGCCAACGATTTTAAAGCGTGTGATGTTAAGCGCTGCGGGTACAATGGAACTTTGCACTTGGAACTCAAGATTAGTCCGCTCCAGGAGATGCAAGGTGTCTCTCGATTGAGCTGTGAGCGCATGCCGACAGGATTCTAGGTCGTCCCCGATAATGAACTGCAGAGATTATCAGACACGACTCTGCCCAGAGTTGAAAGAGGTACATACCTGCGCGGATTCTAACCTGAATTTGAATTTGTCGTATACCATGGACTCGAGCTCCTTATGATCGTTCTCCGTGTAGGCTTGTTTGCGTTTGGCGTTGATCGTTCGCTTGTTCGCTTGGCGATCCGCCAGTTCACTCTCGATAGCGATGTGCCCAGCATCAACAATCAGGTGTTTGCACCGGGTAGTAGTGATGCTAGTACTCGCATGTCAATACGCTCTCATAACACGTATTTCAATAAACACACCTTTCGGGAATGATGATAATGGGCGCGCTCATGTCTACTTGTATATCAAGTGTCTTTGAGGTTTCCAACGCATATTCCAGCACGGCTCGACTTTGAGTTCGGAAAGCCTCCAAGTTCTCACTCGCCGCGTTCTATGCAGAGTTAAAATGTTGAATGAGACAAAATGAAAACGAACGAACGAGCAATGCCTCAACGGACTCCAGCTGGCTTGCGGGAGGTTTGAAGAATTTGTAAATCGCCTCTATGTATCCTCTATTGTACACGATCTCCATGGGTCGAAGGCGGAGTGTAATAGCGTTGTCGGCACGTTCATTCAGAGGGTTCTTCTCGAATTTGAAGAAGAAAAAGGATTCCTCCTCGCTGCCAGGCTTGGAAGCATTGGATTTCTCGTCACTCTGCGCGCCTTTTACTTGAACGATCTGCGAATAGAGCGTCCCAGGAGCCGTGTAGTCATATACACTGAAATTCCCGAGGGCAACGGAGGCCTCGATATTGTCAGGCCGCTGAATCCCAGTAGCACGGAAATTTTCGAAGACGATCGACAAGATGTCCTTTGGCGTCCCGCACGGGTCGAGTTGCAGTGAGAATGTGCCCTTCTTGAGATGTGCGCCCGCCGTGAGCTGCAACAAGTCCCGTGGCAACGCCCCAGAAGGGTCATCTGCCTCGATCTCAAACTCTTCCTCTGGCTTTCCAAAATTCGGGTCTCCCGTAAGCTCCTCCCACATGGCTTGTGTGGGAGCACCGTCACGCTCGGGGTCCCACTCTTCTTCAGGTTGCTGGGTCGTGGATGTGCCGAGGAGCCAACCTACCCACCCTTGGTTCTGGGCTTCCCGCTTGTTCTTGTCGTCGAGTAGCCTCCGTCGTAGCCCTTTGTCCCGGGCTAGTTCGCTCGCTGCCCTAGAACGGTAGGACCGAATATCTTCATAAGAAAGTTTTCTTTCTAGGCTATCAATCTCTTCGAGTTCCTGAGATGGATAGCTAAGCATTGAAGCAACGAAAGCTCAGCTAGAAACAACGTACCTCTGGCGTATGGGCCCCAGTAAGTCGCTTCTGGTGGAGTTCGATGTAACGAAGGCGTCTTTGACGACGTTCGGCAAAATACTCCCATGTCCACGTCTTGTTGTGCTCATGAACACCATCAGTGATTGCATCCAGTGCAAAGCGGAAGCGTGCTTTGGCCTTGTTTTGAGCAAATACTTCCTCCTTGGGCCTGTATTTTCGATACTATCTAGATTATTAATAACGCGAAAATCCCTCGAGATAGTGTGCATTACCTGCACTTGCCGAACGTAGAAATGGTACATTTCAATCAATGAAATCGTATCACGATACTGGTGCTCATCCAGGCGGAAACCGACTTCACCAAACGACAGCTGAATATCGTATTTCGGACGTGTTTTGCTGATCCGTTTATTGATGGTCATCTAAACCACCGAAACGCCACTGTGAGTACCACAAAACTCGTTGCCGTCATAATGAATACTTGCCCTTCCTTCACCGGAGATAGGTTTGAGGATGAACTGATGATCGCCTGACTTATCCTCCGTACTGATCTAGATGATGGGTTAATTTACGTGACGTAGACTGCTAAACATAATACCACGCACCATTTCGGCAAACTTCTTCATGGCCTCCGCTGGAGAAAGTCCGGCCAAGCTCGGCGTATCGGTATCGAAATATACAGCTAATGACTGCAACTGCCCCAGCTGGTCAAACTTTGGGTTAGTATATGCGCCTAAACATGGATGCTATACAATTTACCTTGTGCACGGTCCTGACGAATCCTTCTATGAAGGCAGGTTCCCAATTCTCATTCACAGAGAACGCGGTGAAACCAGCGAGGGTAACACCCACGGCGAATGGATGCTGAAAAGGTGTTTGAATGAAGCAACCTGAGAATTTACGTGTTCCGTACACGTACCCCCGGCACACTCAGCTTGTCTTCGTATCGGATATGAACGTTCTTGACAGTTATCTGCACGTTGTTGATAATCTTGGCCATCATCGCTTGGATAAGGCCCTGCGACTGCCGCTCGTCCGCATCATTGCCTTGTAACAACCACATGTAAGCTCAGAAGCATCGTTCCCGGGAATGGATGCTCACCCTGTATTTTAGCTGCTTTGGCGTCCGGCTTCACATCCAGGCTATTAACGCGGGCCATCTTGAGCGTATGCATCCGATCCGCTTCCTCCGCCGCATCATATTTAGCTTGTGCTGACGGGATTACTAGAAGATAGACATCTTCTATCAGCACCTCAACGGGCTGGTTTCCGAGGTTCAGCCAGTGTAGAGACAAGGTAAAATTCCCCAGGTGCCCTAAAGAGGCGTGAGGGCAGATAAATTGCCATGTGGTCAACCCACCATACCTTCCGCGACATCGACTGGAAGCTTCAATTTATCGAGCACGCCTTTCTTGAGCCTTAGGTTGCGGAGAGTGATTTGACCTAATAGCTTGATGAGATGGGAATCTGAGCATGGGATGTCGCGGCAAACCTTGGCCGATACCGTAGTTCAGTTGGTTCATGTCCAGATTCTCGACATACGGGGCCAGGATTCTATTGAATATCTGGGCACTGACATTCGTTACGACGTCTCTGCAGAGCGTGTAGAATACGCACCCGATTCAGGACCTCCTTGCCAGGGTTTAGCCACCACATGTTGTGAGATGATGGCGTTCACCAGAGCCGCGATTGTAGCGTGTCGTACTCGTGGTTGAACTGTGGACTGTATCTGAGCTGGGGATGTTCCCATGTACGTCAGTGTTTGTGGTTGTTAGGTTCCAAGGCTTCTGAGACGCCCGGCGCGCGCGCCTGGCCAGTGGAGGACCAGTGCTTCCTCGGACAGTCTCTAGAATAGATAGACTCTAGCCCGGCGTACAATCGCCTAGGTCTGCAGATTCGCCGTTCCAAGGGAGTCGACCCAGCGGTGGTCCGGCGTCGAGCAACAGTAAATCCTTGGCAAACGCCACAAAGCAGTCATTTGGCAGAGTGAGCGCCGGGTGTGGTGGTGAGACATTTCGCCACTGGATGGATCCCATTGCCCGCTTGCACCTCATGACTGTGGAGGCAGAGTCCCCTATCGTATTTCTGGCAAGGCGACCGATTTCTTCGAAGCAGAACAGTGAGCTATATCTATTCATATCGCTGTGGGTTTGATTCCTTCATTCAGTTCGCGAAATCGATATGAGATGCATAGCCTGCACTTCAGATTAGCTCCGGCTGCACCCCAAATTTTTACCAGAGAAACCACCTGCCAGGCAACTGGTGTAAATATATAGGACGCCCGATCATTCCTGTTTATCCCGACCAGGTTCCGTGTGATGTGACCAGAAATGAGGCCCGTTCGGTGCTACTTATAAGACATGGTCTTCTAATTAGCGGTCGTGTGCCCGCTCAACCACTCTCCCCTCAACTACCAAACTACCAGCTTGCAAACATGCTCTCTGTTCTCACTCAAGCCGCAATGACTCCCTTGAACACCCCCGAGCGCTGCTTCAACGAGGCAAGCACCGTACCCATTTGCTTCCGCGCTCAGAATCACTGACTTCGGGGGACCGGCCAATTACATAGGTTTCTCGCCTACAAGATGCCGTAGAACCGTTCTCCAGGTCAGCATGGATTATGGATGGCTTCGCCCAATGACTAACTTGCGATTACAACGTTCGTTAGGCTCGTCGGCACGGAGCATGCAGCCATCCACCTCCATTGCACAATTCCCACTTGGTCGCATTCGTCGTCCAACTGTGAGTGCGCTCAGCTTGCTAGTTTATGAGCGCAATGCTCATATAATGCTTGCAGGCCTCGACCTTCATGACCTTCATGAATTACGATCACGATTGCTCGTCTTCATCCACGACCTCATCCAAAAACTGAGGGCTACTGGGGTGAATTCATACCCCCCATGACCGAGAGAGTTCAGCTTGCTGACAACGCGAAAGATACACACTACCTATAGCCTCACTCCCTCTGATACATCCCTCTGCGTTGTGTGTGCATTGCCGCCAGGCTTGAACTCGTCGCAAGCTAAAATGACTGTGTCCGACTTGGTACGCCAATCCGGCCCCATTCAACAGTAAGTTATCACTTCCAGCAGTTCCTTCCCGTCATTAACACCTTGCGAATTCCTAGGAAACACGTTATTCTCGCCGACTTGAAGGCTCCGTGTCTGATCATCTCTTAGTCCTCATTATTTTTTGTCGCATGCTCGTCTACACATTTTGTACTATACCAGACGGTGGAAACCAATTATACCGAAGGATCACTGTTGTGCCTGCAAACCATATGCTTTTCGTGGCAACTGCATCATGCAAATAACGCATTCTGGGACTGCAGTCGGTGATTCCGAAAAAAACGTGACAAATTAGTACGTGGAAATGGTCACGCCGTCACTCAATACCTCGAACTTTTTAAGTGTGAACTGTTCAGGCGCTGTTCCAAGTCGACTTTCCTTCAGTCCGAGACCCTCCTTTTTCCTTCCCAATGGCGCCGATTGCGGATTTCCTTCTGGCTTATGTACCTTCTAATATCCCCCATTACTTGACGACCTATGTACAAGGCAAAACACCCATGTCCACCGACGTCGCGGTCTACTCAGCGCTCGCCTCTTACCTCGCCATCATCTTCGGGATTCAGGCCATCATGAAGAACCAGAAACCGTTGAAGTTGACCTTGCTGTTCCAAATACACAATGTCATCCTCAGCGGCGGCAGCCTCTTGCTCCTGGTCCTCATGCTCGAAGAAATTCTCCCCATATTTTGGAAGCACGGCATATACCACGCTATGTGTGCTGAGGCATCGTGGACTCCTGTGAGTGCTTCAATCGCATCATTTCGCCATCTGATGCTGATTGAAACATTGTAGCGCATGGAATTTTATTATATGATCAACTATTCGTTCAAATATTTAGAACTCTTAGACACGGTTTTCCTCGCGTTCAAAAAGAAGCCCCTAGGTCCGTAGTTGTTCCTGGGTCTTGGTTTTTCACCTTGGCTGACTGGGACGCGTGTAGCATTCTTGCATGTTTTCCACCACTCTGCTACTGCTCTCCTATGTTATTCGCAACTCAACGGCAAGACTAGTGTGGTGCGCCGCGTCGCCTGTGTATTTGTCATACGGCCGATTACTAACTATCTTTGACTAGTCATGGGTCGTGATATCTCTCAACCTGATGGTCCATGTCTTGATGTGTGCGTTTCATGCCCATCGCCTCTCTAAGACCACACATTGATCCATTAACAGATTATTACTACTATGCAACTGCCGGAGGTGCTAAGATATGGGTTCGTGGAAGCATCTATCCCCGCAGGACCCCTACTGACGATATCGGCACTACAGTGGAAGAAGTATCTGACTACTATGCAAATCGTTCAATTTGTCATCGACCTATTTGTTGTTTACTTTGGCAGTAAGTCGGCAAATGGTTGCGCCGTGTACGCCACGTTTACTTAAAATGTTATTAGCCTACCAGCACTTCTCGTACGCCTACTGGGCCGATACCATGCCTCACATCGGCAACTGTGCAGGGACAGAGCAGGCTGCTTTGTTCGGCTGTGGTCTTCTCAGCAGCTACCTGGTCTTGTTCATCAACTTCTACATCCAGACGTATAAGAAGCCCTCGAGGGCCCCGAAGCCCACTGCTAATGGAAACGGTGTTGCGAATGGGAAAGCCAATGGTCACGCGTACGTGGAGCACTTTCTTCCACCGACAAGCTTCACTAACGTTGAGTTTAGGCACAAGTAATACTGGAGATCACGTAGGATAAACCAAAATGAGATGTCTTCACTTGGATGCTATTATACCCGTTATATCCCTAGCATCCTACAACACTAGACAGGATGGCAGACTTTCCTTTTGGTTCTTGATTTGTCGCTCCTTGACAGATGGCCTCTCAGTCGTTCTATCATTATATATCGGTTACCCTAATACATGTGTAATGGTCTACCGCCTGCCATCTTGCCTGAATTAACGCCAGATCAAGTTGCATAGCCTCAACTGTGGTTGGCAACACCGATTCGGTTGCTGGACCCTTCGCAATTCCTCGATGACAAGTAGTTGGGATTACCCTCCTTCGGGGAAGGGTGAGGTTCCACGCGAGTTCATTGTGAATAATGTCGAGCTGTATCTGTCACAGGCGGCCAGCGCTGCCTTTCGCAAGGTGCGTTCCAGTCTCATTTGCGGAGTAAGACATTGTTGAAGTTGCCATATGCCATTTAGCCCTTACCTGCGCAACGCAAGAAGCTAGAGAGGAGAGATTCTATCAAACCGCTGTCGAACCCAGATGACAAGAAGCTCAAAGGTGCGTCGTTCGATCTTCTAGCGTCGCTAGGCCTCACCCGAGCCTTTGCCAGAGAAACACAGCTGGCTGAGCTTGTCCAAGGCTACGAGTTCAGGACAATGGAGATCTGCTACATGCAAGCTATCAGAGGAAGGCGACCGATGTCTGTTGAACATCTACGTTGATGTAAGTCTATTCGAGAGCCTTGATTGACGGGGCTCATGGGAAGCCAGGAAACCATGCTGTATCAAACTGTATCCATTCACCTCCTCAATCACACCGACATTCGGGAGGCAGATAGCTCCCTCTTCTTCAGGAAATACTGCCTAGGAATCTATGGGAAAGCGTGCGTATTCCTTCGCTCATTCTTATCACTCACCTCAACGATAAACACAGTGCGCAACGATGGAACGCAGGGTATCCCGTGGAACCAATCTACCTCCATTTCCCTAACGTCGATTCCTGCCATTCATGGCTTGCCCTGTTGAGATCTTACGCCATTCCGGAGATCTATGGCCGCTACTTCTTCAAAGAGGACGGCGGGTCATATCGAATGTGGCGTCAGGTCGAACTTACCGTTCAGCAAGGCCGGTATTTGGGAAGTGCTCGGTTTCTGGGCGACCAAGGCGCGAATGGCGCGGCACCTCCGTCCACCGAGACCAATCAAGAACCCGAAGTCATAGACATGGATGTCTCCTGCGAGATATTCCTCAATGAGGTGATCTGTGGTCGTACTACCGTGAAGAAGGGCATAGGCTCCCCCGACTGGCACGAGAGTTTCACGTTTCCCGACCTCCCACCGTTTGAGATGCTAGATGTCAATGTATGGCGCGAGAAGAAGCTGTTCAAGCCGACGATGATGGGTTCCGTTCGCATCACTCTCAGCAACTTTCGGCGAGGCGAAGCCGTGGAGGGATGGTTTCCTGTCCTACATTCAGGAGTTGCGGGAAATGATATTCAAGTCGGCGAGATCAGGTTGAAGATTCGAGTCGACGAGTCAGCATCAATTTGCATTCATTCAGCGACTTGACTCTGAATCAATCCTA
Source organism: Pleurotus pulmonarius (assembly GCA_012980535.1). Classification (NCBI taxonomy): domain Eukaryota; kingdom Fungi; phylum Basidiomycota; class Agaricomycetes; order Agaricales; family Pleurotaceae; genus Pleurotus; species Pleurotus pulmonarius. Next base: position 2,228,159 of record SJKF01000002.1, read on the forward strand.
GGGAGATCATATTGCCCGCCACCACTTATGAGGGTCTACTCGAGGTATACCAGATGCTAGTCCTGCATTATAACTGTACTAAATACCCGTTTCAGGCGCTCAATTCACGCAACTTCCTCGACTGGATGATTGACTTCGAGACGAAGTTACATCTGAAGACTATCACCACGCAGTTGATGTCCATCGCGGTTGCCAGAAACGTACTTATTCCCCAAGTTCAGGAGCTGGCTGATAGGGAGGTAGATGGGACCCCATCTTGTAAGCTCCACTTTCAATCCTGTAGTCGCGGGCTCATCCTCATCCAAACAGCTCATCAAACGCTCTTCCGTGGCAACACCATTCTGACTAAGGTCATGGAAGCGTGCATGTCTTGGTACGGTAAAGCGTTCCTGGAGGCCAGCATTGGTGATGTTCTGCGTCGGCTGTGTGACGAAAAGGTAGCCATTGAGGTGGACCCAGTGAGGAGTGGCAAGAGTACCCGTGACATGGACAAGAACCGCGAATTGTTAATTCAATGGTGCGAAAGATTTTGGGCTCAAATACACTCCGTTCGCAACGAGTGCCCCAAGTAAGTCTAGTCTTCATTTGCATGCAGCAACCTTTGACATGATGTCGCCTCAGTGAAATGCGCAAGTTGTTCGAGCATGTACGCAAGCTTGTGGAGGGAAGGTACAATCTCGGGGATCTTTCTCAGGAGCAAAATCGCGACTTGCCCTGGCAGAGCGTGTCCGCATTTTGTTTCCTCCGTTTTATTGTCCCTGCAATCCTACATCCCCATCTCTTCGGTTTATGTCCTGGTAAGAGCATTTAGCAATCCGCTTGGGCAGTTAATGACCAGGTCTAGGGTTGCCAAATCCTGCTGTCAAGCGAAGTCTTACCCTCGTAGCGAAAGTTATGCAGAGCCTGGCCAACTTGAATGCTGTCGGGCATTATTCTTCCTTATCGCAAAGCCAATGTACTAATACATCCTCCCTTAGTCCGTGCAAAAAGAAGAATTCATGCGAGGGATCAAGGATTTCTTGGCCGACAACAGGGAGTCTATGATCGACTATCTGATAGTGATATCCACTCCTACCAATGAACCATACGACCCTCATCCAACTCCCATGGATGGTCGACATTCGCGGCTTCACATAGTCAATCATTTACGAAACAGGGCAGCCAAAATGCCAGTCCTCAACCGCGAGGCCATCCCTATCCTGCCTGATCTCCTCGACACATCCAGACATCTTTCAATCATTGCTTCCGCCGTAATCCGCCATTCCCGGGATTACAGTGCGAAGAAAACAGGCGAGGACGATAATCAAGCACTCGACGCACTTTGTACAAAGTGTTTCGAAGTTGAAGAACACGCCCTACGGCGTGTCAGCAAACTCGCCACGCGGATGTCCACTGATCGGCGTGCATCCGTTGCGTCTTCACCCGTGAATCCTTTGACCCCGACGCCTTCGAATAGCACAACCGTCTTCGCCGCGAGCTCATCCTCTAACGGTACGCGTAGATCACGAAAATCAACGCGACCTTCCACGGCCCCCTCCGCGTCGGACTCGGATACTCCCCGTCATCGCCAAACCCACTTCTCAGGACCTTCCAGCCCAAATCGCCCATTACGTGTCTTTGGAGGACATCCTCCGGTCACGCCTTCTTCACCCCCAGGAGCCGAGGACAATCACACCAGAAAAAGACTGAAGAGCAAATCCAAGTCGATTGAGAACATGCCAACATCTGGCCTCGACTCAAGCACAGGGAAACCCGAGGCGGGTGCAGAAATGTCTGACGACATTGGAAAAGGAATGAGGGGCTTGGGTATATTCCGTGGTATCTTAAGGCGATGAAGTGGTATTATTATATATGGACTCGTAAGAGCGTGTAAATGTCCCATGATGTATTCCATTATTGTTTCTTATGTACCTTCCGCCTTCAATGGCTTCTGTATGAGGTTTTTCACTTCCTGGGCGACATCTTCTGATGTACTTCGAACGGTGAGACGACAGAGCTATAGAAATCTATGAGATCGATAGCCATGGAAGTTTGGTGGGCTTACCTTAGCTTCACGATTCGGTTCTACTCGTAACAAGCAACCAACTTTGCCATCCACCGACATGTGCAATACTCCAGCACCGACGAGGTTGTTGGGGTTCGGATCGATGTCCGCAAGGATATTCAAGCCATGGCCTGCAACAACGTTGCGGTTTTTGACAAGATCTAGTTGACCTGAACTTGTGAGGTCAACGGGGAAGATGGCCTGCGCCTCCCTAGGAGGGCCACCGATCAACCGCCACCTTTCAAAGAAGTCGGCTTGTCCGAGGCTGACATGTTCGAAAAATTTCGTGAGCACAACGGGTAATCTGACTGTTATCGTCTGATGAGAACCGGCAAGGAAGGATATTGTAAGGATAGGCGGGGATGTGAAGGCTTTTTTGCATTCTATATGCAATAGTTGCTGGGTCTGAGTCAATGGTGGAATGGTACTGGGAGGGATCTTTGCGAAGGACGCAGTTAGGGCGTTTGGGTCGGACACATGGACTGTTGTTGTGAAAGACGTTAAAGGAGCAGAAACTTTGTTTCCCATGTATATTGCTAGTTGTCCAATGTGACCTTGATAGCGTGATTTGATGCCTATCTGCAACTGGACATCCTCGTACAACACACCCTCGGCATTGTATACCAGCTTCTCGAACCAACGGTCTATATTCGGCCCAGAGGTGAGCCTGGGTGCTTTGTCCGAAGGGAATGAATCTTCTGTCGACCCGAGTTGCGGTTGAGACGTCGACGTGAGGTCCAATCCAGCAAGAGAGTTCAGGATATCTGAACCGTCTGCAGTGGCTGTCACCGCGTCCGTACCGTTTTCCGTACGCTTCTTCGTTACTTCGCGATCCAAATTTGCCTCCTTCCCACCATGGACCCACGTCCGCTTATCCTCCGTATCACCCAACTTCCGATTCAGTCTTCCAAGGAGTGCACTAACACGAGGCGGGAAGGGAGGCATTTCTTCGCAGACATTCTGTAGGAGTTCGTCATCGTCCGGACGAGACGCTAAAGCGTAGAACTCGCAGGCACGCTGCTGTAGTTCCGCATCAAGTACATGTCGATAGCGGTCGAAGATTGTCAATAATTGCGGCTTGATCTCAGGGAATACGTTGACCCATTTGATGTATGTCGAGAGAAGCAAAGAACGTGTCGACGCGACGCAAAATTGGGACTTGGAGTGCAGAAGTTGGAACTGTTCGATGGGGCTGTATCCTCTTTCGTTGGCGATCATATGTCCGTACTCGCCAAGAATATACCCTGCGTGGCGGTCAAGAATCAGGGATATAGTGGTACTCTTCCGCTTACCTCCAACCTTGACGAGGGACTCGTGTGTAGAAGGTGCCTTGAGGTGCTCGAAGACAACTTTCGCAGCATATTCTTGAAGATCCTCTGTGTTTGTGACGATTTGGACAACCCGGTACCACACTTCGTCGCCAACGTGGTCTCCGGCCGCGCTAATTAACTGGAGGATGGTGTCCACATACCACTTATATGATGTGGCATATTTCTCGGTAAGAATGGCAATCTTGAGTACCATCTCTTCTCGCAATGCATAATCTGCCACTTTGAGGTATCGCAATAACTCCCCTACTACGAGCTCAGAATTATCAACGTCGCACATGCTGTACAAAAGGTCAAGAGCCCGTCGCCGAACAGATATATCTTTATCGCGTAGGGATAATATGATCGTGTTTTGGTGCTTCTTGATTGGTTCCAGGGAATCAGCGCGTGCAGCTAAATGCGCCATTGTGTCGAGGCCTAGGTATCTGACGTTGGTTTCTTTGGATGAAATGAAGCGAGCAAGCAAGACAGCTGCAGTGCCCACAAGTGGAGACTTGGTGTCCAAGTGTATGGCTAGGCCAATGGCTTCGAACAAAACGGCATGTTGTGCGTTATTGTGTTGAACATTCCGTGATGGTTCAGCACTATTGTTCATGATCGTTTGGAGGACTTGATGGATCATTGAACGGATGGTTGGGTCCTCTGACGGATGCGAAGGATAAGCAAAGACTTTAAGGAAGGCATACTAGAACGAACCGGAGGGCGGGTAATATTGTAGTAACCTTAGTAATTTGACAAGCAGCCATGGAGACGGAACCTTATAATAGGCGTATGTTGCTGCGTATTCGTGTTCAATGACAATCTGCCTCACATTAGCGCATGAGGGACACATGTACGAAGGACTCACCCTGTGCAATCGGTCTACTGCTTTTGTATAGCAAACGGCATATGCATCTAGGTGGTCTTGTGCCAATGCCATGACCAAACTTGTGACACAGACCACGACTCCCTTAGATCAGGTCAGTAATTGCTACTGGACGCGACGAATGACGATATAAACATACCAGGTCCGTGTCGTCCATGAGCGATACAATTCGTAGGGCCCATTCTGCAGCAGGGATCACATCTGGGTGTTTGCGATATAGCCTCAGAAGAGTGAGTGCGGCCTTCTTCTTCACGAACGTCTGCGAAGTACTTTTGAGCCATTATTAAGTAGAGGATGCGTGTGCTTTAGTGCAGTCCACATACGGAGATATCAATAGCCGATGGACATCCTCAACTAGAGCTTCAGCCATTTCACTCCCCCCAACATTGGCTATAGCATGGAGTGCGAGACAGTTGTCGATTTCGTTGTTGGCATCTAGATCCTTGCGAATAGAGTTCACAACGAGACGCAGGAAATCCGAGTTCTCGTGCATGAGCAACGTTACTGCCAAGTATCCCTATGCCTGAAGTCAGATATGCATAGGAGCCAGAAAAACACGAGCCTCGTACTATCTGCTTCTCGCTGTACTTCGCACTGGAAATGAGATTAACGGCTTCCATATGGCCAACATCGACTTTGTATCCCAATATGTATGTAAAGATGATCTTCGCAACATACCTGATCTAGTCAGCACAAAAGCTTTACGAGGGATAATGCGACGACTAACTTCTTCTTCTGGTAACCATCCAGATTACCGTCTGCGAGGTCACATTAGAGAGCGACATTCCCAAGGCCAACCAACAGGAAACCACACCTTTGAACTTCTTCCGTATGTTTGCCATTTCTTTGTTGATTCTCTTCTCCTCCAATTCGCGAACCCTGGCACCTCGGATGTCCGCAATAAACTAGTTCCATCGTTCGTTAGTTGTGGGGGATGGCACGAATGAGGTGAGGGCCCTCACTTGCGTGAGACCACGCATATTGGCCGCCATTTTGGCGATGCTATTTGGGGGGGAGGGGTTTGTGGGCTTGGCTTAGGGTGTTCAATGGAACGATGGATGTAGTCGAGAGGGATGTAGAATTTCTACTAGAATGTATGAACGTTCATGGTCGCTTACTGGCAGTCACGTGCATCCGGACTTAACCCAGTGGGTAGTATTGCAGCTTGCCTACCCACACTGACAACGCTGAGCAAATGTTCGAGAGTCCATATCCTCCTTACGACCCTATCGATAAATCTGGGTCAGTCTGAAGGAGGATCTACTCAGAAAACATTTGATTCACTCGACGTCCATCCATTTTTATAGCTTTTCGTGAGTAGGATCATTCGCCGCTTCAAGCCACACTTTATTGAATATATGTGGACTAGATATGAAACTGTCGTGAAGCGATGGCCCGTGATTATTACAGGGATTATTGATAGGCTCTGTCGAATAAACCACGACCTGACCCTTGAGATCCAACAAGGCCCGGAGTCCGCACATCTGCCCAATGTCCAAGCCAAGATCACGGAGAGTAAAGGCATCATCGAGCAGATCAGTAAATTAAAGTACCATATGGGTAGGGACCACCCTTTAGAGTGAGTGAACAATAACAAGGGGCGCCATTCAAGTCCTTGATTGATACTAGACCGCTGGTAGATGATGCAGACCCCATGATCAAGACATATAACGATGAATTGGTCCTTCTGGCCGAACGAGGCAAGAATACTTGGTTCACAACTCCCTGGCTGTATGCAGAGTATGTTTAGTCTACACGAAAGAATTTCACACCAGACTGATATGTGCATCTAGGTGCTACTTGTAAGCGCTTGCTTGAGGATGTATCTTCGTTGGTGTCTAAACATAGTTTAGATACTACTTGCTTCGCAGTCTGTTCGGCAGGACTCAGCATTGGCGAGAATTCGACCCGTTCTTCTCCCAAAAGATGGATATGTTCAAACAAAGCCGAGTGGCAATCCTTCGTATGTCCGAACAGTCGTCAAGTTAATTATCACTTAATGCGTCTCCTCAGAGCTGGCAAAAACGATGAAAGAGCTCGAGACAGACCATGATATGATCCAGTCAGATCCATCAAAACTTGGCGTCCTATTCAAAGAAATGATCCAAATGTGCCTGTGGTAAGCTGGGTTCACTGCTTTCGATGAATGGCGTGAACTCACTCACGGATTTGATGATTCGCAGGGGAAACGCAACCGTCAGTCAGATAGCCTGATCTTCCATATGCATATACCAATGGAAGCTTACTTCTTAGGATTTGTCGCTGCTCACCCATCTGACACAGTCAGATATCGAGCATTTACAAACCGTAGGAAAGGACGCCCAAGCGGCGCGCAAGGAATTCATTCTACGAGATGACCAAGAGGCAGCATGGAAACATCTCGAGACTCTACGTAACGGCCGCGTAGATTTCGTCCTAGACAACGGTATGCAAGGTTTCTGAACGCTCTGTATGATGAACTGACAGGCAGCTTCCGTGTAGCTGGGTTCGAGGTGAGGTATCTAATAACACACGACAACAGTGCACAAATTTACCCCCGTACACACAGCTCTTCACTGATTTCGTGTTCGCTGACTTCTTGGTCACACACACACCTTTTGTGTCATCAGTTGTTTTTCAGTACGTTCATTCTTCCGAGCTGCATACAGCAGCGCATCTAATGGTAGTCATACCAGCCCCAAATTAATTCCGTGGTTTGTCTCGGACGTCACTCCTCCCGACTTTTCGGTAACTATATCGTCATTACTGGATCCTTCTTTCTTCCCGCGTCCCGCCGCCGACGAGGACGTCGATCCATCGCTCTACAGCGACCTCTTCCATATGGTCTCCCGATGGCAGAAATACGTAGATGACGGAACGTTCAAGCTTTCTGTTCCCCTGAACACCCCTCTCGGGGCGTCTAGAGTTGATAGCACTGAGTCCAACTTGGCTGATTTCTGGACCTCGCCATACCCATATTGGGATATGGAGAGTCGGGCACCATTGCTCTGGAAGTCCTTGTCTGAGAGTGGGCTGGTGATATTTAAGGTACGATTAAGAACAGAGCACTTTCTACCCCCATTAACCCTAAGTCCGACCTCCGAAGGGTGATCTCAAGTAAGTGTAATGATATACATGATAAATGCAGTAACTCAGTAATCGTCTATTGACCACGGATGATCTAGCTATCGCAAGTAGGTTCACCTTCGTATCTTACCATCAAGTCGCCGTTTAATATATACAACTTCTTGTAGGCTTACTGGAGATGTCAAGTGGCCTGCCTGGACGCCGTTCGATGAAGCGGTTGGCCCCCTTGCTGGGTCATTTCCGTTGCTCAGCCTGAGGACCAATAAAGCAGACGTCGCGGTGGGCGTCGACAAGGAGATCGCCCAACGGTTGGATCAGTCAGACGTGAAATGGAGAGTGAATGGAAAGTGCGTTTTTTTACTGCTGAACGCTGAATGAAGATGATACTAAGTTCAGGTCGCAGATACGCCCTCCTTTCCTTCTTACCAAAGTCGTGATTTGGTCCAAATTACAGCAAACATCAGGGGCATAGTTAGAGAGAACTGAGAATGTATCGATATTTTCACGACGATATACATATCGACTATTGCAGATATAGACAGAAAGCTGAGTTGGATCAACAACTTGAATATATTTGAGTTGAGTGTATTAAGAATTGTGTTAAACATTCTAGATCAAAACATGTACGACGATAAGCAAGATAAATAGATATTGTTTTGTTGTCCGTATGATATCCCAAGTGAAAGAAAAGCATGTTATGATGTCTAAAATCGGCGAGAAAGCCGACTCGGTGTACCCGGTCTTGAACTGAATGGCAGACCGTGGTGAGCAGGGGTGGAATAGCCCGATGATGATCGCGGGAGTCGCATGGTAGGGAAGGAGGGAGAGCCAATTGGAGAGCCAATCGGCGTGACGGAGCGAGAGCTGGCTCGGGATTGGAACTGCTCTCGCTCGCTAGCATACGTTTTCAGAATGTGGACGATATCCCGAGAAAGATAATCCAGCTCTTTGATCTCATTGCGAGATAAAGAGAGGTCCCTCTTGGCTTGCTCATCATCTTCGTCTTCTCTAAGTTCTTCGTCGCGCGATAAAGTTGGAAGGTGGGTGCGCTGGCGACGAGCCATAGTGATGCCTTCGAACACACGTAACATGCACGCGTCTACCGATATCTTGAGTCGCTGGACGTCGTCCAGAGCATCGAGGTTCCCCACAATGGGCAACCAGCCGTCACATTCGATACCGCGCTCCACGACTTCAAGTTTGTATGCACCAAAGAGCATATAGGTCAAAGGATCCAGGCGAGTGGTCGTCATTTGGTAGGTCTGAGGAGTGGAGCCCACAACGGATGCGTTCTGTCTCTTTTCCAAGAAAGCAAACAGTTGCCTTTCGCCAGCCGACTCCGCGTCGGTGTCCGAAGCTAAATGTTTGCGGTGATTTACACTAGAAGGGTGGATAAAAGTTTTCTAGTTGCAAATGATTTCAATACGTCACTGTTGACTTAGGAACAACGAACTGACCTTGTCTTGTTGAGTGCGGTAAGTCATTTCACCAGTGCGGATGGAGAATTTTGGTTGCGATGCAATGGTGATCAGGGCTTGCAAAACAGGAATCGAATTCCTATTTGTATTAAGCTCAGGGGGGACTGAGAGCATTCTACTGCTCGAAGCGTCGAAGGTCCCACCGCCAGAGATATCAAGAACGCCAGCCTGGTTAAGTGACTGCAAAAGGTGCGTCTTGATCTTTTGTATCAACAGAAGCGTGGGCTTGGCAAGGAAATTGTCCAGACAAAACCGATTTGCAGAAACGAACTCGCCACGAGATTGCATCGCCCACCAGGCGTTATAGGCGCGAAGCGTCGTCAGAACGTCGGAGCGACACTCCGGAGGGCACCATGAGCTTTTGCGTTCTTGCGCCTCCTTGCGACGATGAAGCGGCGAGACGAAGGGGTCGCGATTGGTCATGATAGCCGCCAATGTAAGCGCATCATCAAGACAGCGGAAGAAACTCCCGTAGAGCACCAATCTCCCCATCTGGACTTCGACCGGCAACTGAAGGAGGAGGCGCCCCAGAGAAGTGAGATTCTGATCCTCGTCCAGGGCTCCTACCATGAACAAGTCCTTCATCGCAGCGACGACGCGTTCGGGGGAAGGCGGCTCTATGCAGGCGGCAAGGACGTCCTCCACGGCCATGCCGGGGAAGTCAAGAGCTTTTACGTGCATGACGACGTTGCTCAGATCGACCCTCTTCATTTCGACGGTTTGATGCGGGTGGAGCTCCTCGGCGTGCTTCTGCCCAAGGATGCCGAAGTACTCCCCAGGTCTGTGCCTACCCGCGCGCCCTGCCCGCTGGTTGAGATTCGAAGAGCCTACCCAAGCCGACACGAGAGAGGACATATGGCGATCGGGATCATATCGCTGCTCCTTGACTTTGGCCGTGTCGACTACGTACACGACATCGGGAATAGTGACAGAAGTTTCAGCAATATTCGTTGCGAGTATGATACGGCGTACACCATCGGGGGGAGGCTCGAAGACAACCTGCTGCTCTGGCAGTGGGATCGATGAGTGCAAAAGATGAATGGAGTATTTGGACCGATCGTTGAAGTTCAGTCTCGTCGGACCTTGGGGTGACAATAGGGCCTTTTGAACAGACTGGATTTCTTCCCAGCCGGGGAGGAACACCAACACATGCCCCGAATCCGTGCGTTGCAGAACGTGCGAGATCGTAAGCGCAATAAAGGCGAATGGGAGCTCGAGTTCGTTATCATTGATAGTCGCACCTTGCTGTAGTCGAATGCCCAGTTGCGCGGCAGGCTGCACCCCAAGCTCCTTGACGAGATACTTAATCGTGGGCTCCTGGGAGAAGACCCAACGATTGGGTTGCTCGCTGATGAGCTGCGGAACGAAATCGTCCAAAAAGTGCTTAACCACAGGGAACGACCGGCCGGGCACTTCAATCACTTTGGCGGGCATCCCTTGCGTATCCGGGAAGTAGTTCTGGAACAAAGTCGGGTTGATCGTCGCGCTCATCAATATAACTTTCAGAGGCTTGTTTCTGGCCTTCCTATCGGAGAGGAACCGCTTCAAGACCACCAGTGTCAAATCTGTGTCGAGATCGCGTTCGTGGACTTCGTCGACGATAATGTGGGTGACGCTGTCGAGATCAGAAGTAGACATCGCGTCGCCGATCCCCGAGAGCGCAGAATGCATACGCTTCAAGAAAATACCTGTGGTACAGAAAGTGATAGACCCATTGTCTTCCGGGAGTTTGTTTTCGAACCGAACGTGGTATCCAACAGACTGGCCCAACGATTCCCCGCGTTCCTTAGAAACACGGTCTGCGACACTGATAGCGGCCAAGCGACGCGGTTGAGTACAGATGATATTGCAGGAGGATCCATCCCCGCGTTTGATATAATCATCCAGAATCAACTGGGGGATCTGGGTCGTTTTGCCTGAACCAGTTGCAGCCATGCAGATCGTTACATCGTTAGCTCCAACGTGTGTAAGGATGTCTTGAGCGCGTGTATACACGGGGAGGGACGCTCTCGTTGTCCGCATCCTCTCCGTCCTGGGGTCCGTGAGATAGGCTTCATGGCGCTGAAGTAGCTTCTGAGACTTCTGTGCTAAGACCTCAGGACTTGCAACGCGCCTACGCCGAGGCGCGCTGCCCATCGTACCACCGATCTCCGTAGGACCGGGAGCGGGTCGATTCTTGTACAGTTCGCTCTTCTTAATATCGGTGCACAGAGCCTGTATCCGATCTGCCACATTTCCTGATACCTGGAAGAAGACCTTTGGAGCCAGACCCAGATCATCTCCGGTCTTGGCCGCTTCAATGTAGGCCTTCCACAAATCCGGGTCGCACTTCTCGAGATATTGAGTGACGTCGAGATAGCAGGCCGTCTGCGAGGCCTTCTTGTTCGGGCCCTTTCCCAACCCGATGCGCCGCTCGTCCACAGTCATCACCGCCTCCCATGTCGATCCAGGGAGCGCTGTGAAGGTAAGATCTGGTTTGCCGAAGCGGAAACGTCGGCAGTAATAATCCATGAAGCTGCGAGCTTGCTCATATGACACCGTCGAGCCGTCAGAGAGGGTCACAGTAGATGCGACAGTGGAAGACGGGTTGAGAGACCGGGGGTTTTCTAGCTGCAGTTCCGTCAGGCTCGAGTTTAGTAGACGAAGTGGTTGAAACATACGAGTCCTAGCTTGTCTAACTGATAGACCGCCGACAGCGCAGCCAACTTCTCTGATTCCTTCTTGTCAGCAGAATCGCCAACTCCTTCGATAGGTGGTTCCACATTGATAACGACAGTTGTTCTGCAAGAAAGCCATCAATGAAGCACCAGATAGTGCAAGCCCTCCGTACCTCCATATCTGAGCCCTCTTCCCGCTGCTATCGATGACACTCCCTTGCGTGCACTTGTAGTCGGGCAATTTCGAGAACGCAATCGAGCAAAAGTTGCCTATAGACGACTTTGGCGTGTCTTCGTGTTGCGCTTTCAGTGGATTGCTTCCACGATGTGTTTTGAGAATGTATGCTTTATCGTGTATTGGTGGATCGAATCCACCGCGAGTCCGAGCTCTGTCGCCCTTTTCTTTCTGCTTTCCCTTTCCGCGCGAATTCGATGAGGAATTGGACACCAGCGGTGAACCTCGCTTTCCTCTGGGTGCAGCGCGACTCGGCCCGCGATGTGATGAAGATGGTAGCATTTTGAACGGGGGTGAAACTAGTGGGGTTGGGGTAGCTCGTCGTGTTGCTGGTGCATTCGAACGCTTCTCTCCTGTGCGTGGAGCCCTTGAAGGACCAGCTTCTTCAGAACCCACTCCAAACGAAGTCTGCGGAGAAGCTCGTAAGGTTGCGGTAGCCTGCTGAGCGAACGAGCGCTTCAATGTGGGTGCTCTGGAGTGCGAAGAAGGAAGGAAAGGGTGAGATGTGGTGAACTTGGCTTGTTCGAGTGTCACAAAGACGCAACGGCCGAGCTTGCACAAGGGGGGGATGCGCATAATTCTCGTCCCTCAGTCCCAGTGAGCGGGATCAACAGACCACGAGCAATGTCCCACACTGACCCGATATTGAATCCCGTCTGGCCTACTTGCGCGTATTCTTGGAAAGTCGGAGCGCGTTCAGAATTGTAATTTAGCAGGACGCGTATTATGAAAATGAGGGAGTCGGTAAAGCCCGAGCGGGTGCCCCTGAGTAACACGGATCGGAGGACGCAGCTCGCGAGCATCTCTGCATTGGATGGCACTTGCTCAACGTACTACTACACTACGAGTGGGCTTCCTCGTGAGCATGGGCAGCGCGCTCTATTCCCTCTAAATATTTCAAACGAATCGTCGCCTCCTTGACCGCGGCCCAGTCTTTAGCTTCAACTAATGCTTCGATCTCGTCCAAAATATCTGCTATTTTCCCTACAGAAAGCATCAGCAAGGAGGAATCATTCTACAGACTCCTGATTCTCACCTCTATTCTCATCTCTAATCGCTTGGATCAAAACCGGAGTGTCTGCGTTCTCAATCTCCTCCCGCGCCTCCATGACTTCGGACATGAATAATATGTCGTCTAGCTTATCCTCTTCTGACATCGGGTGACCATTGCGCTCTAGGATGTATTCGGCGCGTGCAAGCGGCTTTAGCAGCCTCTGGTACGCGCTATTGACCAAGGACGAAAGAGAATGTGCTAGGTCTTGTTTCCCCTTGAGGCATAAAGATCATATTATGAACAAAACGGTAGATGAGACTGAAGGAACAGTGCACACCTCGCCCTTCGAAGCCCATGAATCCGGATGGCATATCTGCTGCGCACGTCTAAAGTTACTCTTGAGAGCGGTCGTATCAACGGAGAACGGATTCGTGTCTTCCGGCAATCCAAGCAATTCATGGTAGGAAATATCTGATGGAAGGCCTGCAATAAACCAGCAGTTTGTGCACGCCGGTATGGAGGTCGCAAGAGGTTGATGACAAGACGGACATTTCCTCGGAATCCGCTCTGCGCGAGTCGAGTAACCAGCAACTGGTGAGCGAAGTGATTCTCCAATTCTGAGGTGACTGACTGGCGACCGAAAGCGGCCCAGCGTCGTTAGTGGTTGTTGTCTAACGATCGTTGAAAGTGGTCGGTGGTAGAAGCGCAACATGTCCGGCACCCGAGTGGAGCATCGGCGTCAGCACCTAGAGTCACGCGTCCCCGTTGCACAGTCAAGCCAGTTTGCGGATTAGAACTGTACATGGGGAGTGAATTCACAATACTACTGAACGAATCCTTGTACTTCTGAAGGGCTACCGTCAATCCTTTTCTTGAAGGAGATTCGAGAGATTTATGGCGGCTGACATCATGTGACCTGGGGAGACTGTTGGCGTGAGTGTCCTGGACAAGTATTTATGTCGTCGCTTCCACTGACATGATGCTGTGAGTCCTCTAGAGGATGACCCCGCCGGCCCTTTCTGTTCCCCCACCCTCTTTTCTTAAACTCGACGACGAGGAGACCGCAAAGCCTCCACAGAAGCGGTTCAGCAAGTCTCCCTTCCGTCGCACACCACATCCAAAGCCCAGAAAGGACAGCGTGTCCAATGGGACGCGCAGGACGCAAACATCAGATGAAGGGAACAACGATAGTGGGCCTTCTACTACGAGCGAAATTGGAGAGCTGTCATTGAGCGACGGAACCACAACACTGAAACCACATGTGTATGACCAGCAGGAGTTCCAGGATCAGTATCAATGGGCTATCGTGTACGAGAATCAAAGGGGGTGCGTATATAGCGTCGTTCTCGGGAGGTACTGTCTGACTAGAATTCAAACAGTCTGAACATATTCTCCACGGCTTACTACTCGCATCTTTCGCTACTTCCCAATGATCCCCTGCCATTCACCATGCCCAATGCTGGCAAGCACCGCTCTCAGCAGTTCAAGGTCTCCCTAGCAAATTATCCTTTGCCCGATGGCTCATGGCAATGGGCCTCCAAGTCCTGGATGGTGGATATGCGAGGTGCCACTGGGCAGGTCCAGCACGATGGATTCGAGTACAACTTGCTTTTCAGGAAGCACAAATGGCACGCCGCCTCGAAGTTGAGTAGTGGAGCATTTGTGAGGCGTAGAAGGTGGCTGCGACTCATGGTCAGACCTGCGAGGCAAGACACACACAAACCGAGCCACCACATCGACGCCAACGGGGATGGCGATATCCATCCTGCGCGCCGTGAGTCACCAGAGGAGAGCCCACAGATCGGGGCTGCACAAGATCCCTTTGAAGTTTACCCCCGCGAAGTCTTCGTGGGCCATGATGCTGACGAGGATTGGAAGCGGTGTCACACCCTTCTGAAGTCTGCGGGACGTGACGGGAAGAAGCTTGAGCTTTGGCATCGATGGCTTGGTCTGAAGCACATGGATTTCTCAAGTACGATAGGAAAGTCCAAGATGCGACGGCAAGTCGTGAAAAAGCAATGGTCAGAAGATAGCGAACCATTGCCTTCGGAAGTCGCGGCGCATGATACTAGGATTGCCCATGTCCCCATATCTGATCCTCCTGTGCAGCAGATTGGTGCAGTTTTGAAAATACACGTACGTCGTCCCAATTATGTGACATACGAAACCAGGCATCTTCATTCATTTCGCTTGACGTATAGGCAAATCACATCATGGAATCATTTATTTACCCGGAATCTCGGGCACATCTCGTTGAGTTGTTTGCCCTCGCCGGGGCTCTTCCTTATGTTGTACAAGGTGGAGGAGATACGTCGAGTTGGCTCGCTAGATCTTTGGACTTCTATAGCTACATCAAAGACTTGGAGATACGGTTCGCTGTACAGGGAGGTAAAGCTAGTGCTACAGTCGATTCTTAATTATCCTTCCGGAGCAGTCATTCTACATGCCGTACTTATCTACTTATTCGATCCATCAATGAACTATACCGCATCATCTTATCATAGCGTCAATTATACTTTTCATTTTGACGCGCCTGCATGTTTCCATGTGATTCCCATCATCATCGTCCGCAACAGCGATGAAGTGGAAGAATTTGCTGGATCAGCTGCCAAGTCTGCCCGATGATCCCTCGCACATCACCCATGTCGCCTTGCGGACATATTCCCTCGCTTTGTCGCTTTCGCTGGGCCCCTCACTCCTTCCGTTCGTCCTCAGCCGCGTCGCACCAAGATCCACTGGCTCGACCAAGTACAACGGCCGCGCACTGCTCAAGGTCCTGAGAAGGGAACTAGGCCATGATGGGTTTGCCTTTGCCATGACGCTCGCTGTCGCTGGTGGCGAGGCTCTGAACCGGTATTTCTCTGCAGCGGCCTCTGCGGAGGTGCCAGCGGAGGGCAACACCGTCGCAGAACCGCGTCGAACATTCCGCTCTTTACTTGCAAGGCTCTCAGCTGCCCAAAGGACATTCGTGGCGAACTTAGTGTCGTCTGCTGTATCTATTCTCCTCATACAAGCCGGCCGGGACAGATCTCTGCGGCTGAGGAACAATCCCCCGTCCATGGACGCCATACCGCTGACAGTATCTATACCGCACTCATCCCGTTCAGCCGTCCCAGTACCCTCGCCTACGCTTGATCTTACCCTCTTGCTTCTCGTCAGAGCCACCGATTCTCTGTGTCAAAGTTTCGTCTTCAGGCGCTGTACTGACGCTCCGGAAAAATCAATACCGCCCTCTAAAACACTTGGCGAGACAGGGGATATTCGCGAGGCGGACAATCAGTTTCGTCGCAGACGGCTGGGCCTTACAACCCGTATAGATGCTCTGGTATTCTGGGCTTGCGGTGCTAGGTTAGTGTGGCTCTTGTTTATCTGTAAGGCTGGTCCATTCGTACGCATGTACTTACCAAACCCTAAGAATAATGTGGTGTTTCTTCTATCGGCCAGAAAGGTGCTTGTCTCAACTTCAGTCGATCGCGAGTGCTAGCTGAGTTAGTCTCAATAACCTCAGACTCCCTCGTGCATACGTCAAATGGATTGGTTCTTTAGCAGCAGTGGACCCACGTCTCCTTCAAGCCCTCCGAGCAATTCGGACTGGGAGCTGGAGCTACATACACGGCTCGCCTAAAGAGTCCCATCTGTTAACATCCCTTTCACAAGACCTGGGATACCCCTCAGCATGGGGAGATCCGTCCGCACTCCCTGCTTTCGGAGGGCCATCTGCCAATTCAACTTGGGCTGAAATGGGGGTGCACAATCGATCAGGTGTCGGCGGTATACCATGCGAACTAGTTCATGGCGGTATCACCTCCCGCTTCGGGCTTGATGGCAGTTGCACTGCCAATGCGGCGGTCAGAGGCGCATATGCCTTCGCTGAAGCAATGGCAATATACCTCCCTGTAAGATATATATTATTCGCCGGTAATCCATTGCGTATTGATTTTAAACCCAATCAGGTTCACTTGCTTCCAGTCCTTCTGGGTCGCCCGAGCTCGCTACTCCAACCGCACAAAGCCATTTCCGTGCTTCTAGGAGCCGCGCGTAGCGCCACATTCCTTTCTACGTTTGTATCTTCATACTACTTCACGGTGTGCGTAACACGTACACTTGCCTTTGGGCGAATATTTCCTTCCGTGTCGCACGATTTTTGGGACGGGCCGTACGGCTGTATAATGGCCGCGTGCTTGACGTGCGGAAGTAGCATCTGGATTGAAAATGGCAGGCGTCGTGGAGAGATGGCACTGTATGTCCTGCCGAGGGCTATACGGACGCTCCTCCCCAACTCCTGGCTGCGAGGTAACCGCCCGCTAGCTCGGGCCATCGAGCGGTGAGTTTTCCCGCCCCTTCCTAGTTTGCTGCGCTGAATTCAATTGATGAAGGCTGGTGTTTGTCCTATCATTCGCGACACTAATAACCGGAGCCATACACAAACCCTACTCCCTCCGAGGACTCTCGAAATGGACTGCAGCATTCATTCTGAAGGGTCCCCGCGCTGGCTTCAGGAAGGGAGGAGATCAGATCAGCAATTGATTGTGGCCACCACGCCTTTCTAGCGCGAGGTTGACACCAATACCCAGACAAACATTAATCCATAATCAGAAATGTAATTGAATGAATAATTGGCATTATACGCATTAGGCGTCATTAACTCGTTGCCGTGACATGATATGTAGTGTCTAGGTATGGGCGTAAATCGCATAAATTATGATGGTATGATAGATTCATGAATGCGTAAATGCTCAGTCCACCCATATGGGATCTGTATGGAATTTTGCCTTGGGTATGTATTTCTTTTGTTTTTTCGGGTCGTGATGTTCGTGCTCAGCTTCCATTCTGATCTTGACGCTGCGGTGTACTTTGAATCCGGCCGACCGCTGCCTCGGAATGATTCTCGATCGTGCTTTGTTTGGGCTGGGGAAAACACTCAATATGCATGTAGGTACACTGACCACGAAGGCGAAGAGGCACATACCCAAAGTAAGAGACCCAACGGTTGTCCTTTCCGACCTGGAATCGGTATTCCATTGGGATGAACTCCAGTACCCACCAGAAGGGCTTTAACTTCAACTGGTCATACTTCGGGGACAGTGCGTCGAGTAGTTCCTCCTCCTCTTCAGAAACGGAAGCTACCGGAGGGAAAGGGGAGGGTGGTCGCGACAAGAGCCCATCCTTCTCAGAAGGGGCGGCAGTAGAAGGAGCGACTGGAGGCTTCTTTGACCACGGAAAGCGCCATCCCTTTTCTTCTTTTGGTCGCTTCAAGATTTTCGAAGAGCCGGGAGAACGAGAAGGCGGGCGAGGGGTGACGAAGGGATAGAGTGTTTGTGGGTCGAGGCCAACATTTTTGAGTCGCTCAGCGTCAAACATGATTCCAGTATTCATCTTGAAGCATTCCCGGATCATCCAGCGAAGTGATATACGAGCCAGAGAATGTCTAGTTTTGTTCGAAACGGAACCACCACCGACATCTGTAAACGATGGCAAATAAGTTACTGTCTTCGACTCGCTGAAAGATGCGTACCGCAATGGCAACCCTACAAGGTGGGGTGATCAGATTGCTGTTCTGCAGAGGGAGCGAAAGGAGACGTACAGCAAACCAGACTTCCTCGATATCAGTAGGTTTGCCTTGGAGCTCAGAGTATTGCCTTTCCAGCTGGGTAAGCTCGTGCTCTTCTTCGCTGATTCTGATGAACGAAGAATGCTTTTCACTTTGATCTGAGTCACCAGTGGTCTTTTTGTGCTGCACTTTCGAAGCATCGACCTTTGGACTTTTGCTGAACCCGAGGTTCTCTTCGTGGGGCAACGGTTTGTTCCACAAATTAGCCTTGAACTTCGCTCGTCGTTCATCCAGGGCAACCGCGTGTCGGAAGGTACGAACAACAGTGTTTGATGTTGTGAACGGTAAACGCCTTGGGATCAAACCCACAGAACTGACAGTATCCCTAGTAAACGTATGAGTAACGAAGCATGTTATCTTGCCAATGGACATCAATCATACCAAACACCGATAAAGTCGATGGTTACATCGATGGAGAAGGCTTCCTTGAAAGCATTTGACTGCTCCCAACCCAATGGGTCCGCCCGCGTGAACATTTTATACGCGAAGGGAACTTGCTGGTGGTTGCTTGCGGGGAGAAGCCCGACTTTGTGTAGCATACCTGCCAGTGCACGAGCGGTGTACGCTCCCCTGGAGAAACCGAAAATACAAATGCGATCCCCATCCATGTCTGTTTCAAATGGAATTTGCTGAGCATAAGGTAGGGCACGGCCCACGTCACACTTACAGTTCTGCATCAAGAACTCATAGCCATCTATATCAGTCATTAGATCAATGCAAGTCTATAATGGGTGAAGCAGATGGCGTACCCATCACATGTGCATCTAAATTCCACGCTATCATCGCGTCGAGGGTCTGATGGTGTTCATCAGGTACTAGATCAAAGTTTGACCGAAGAAGACATACCTGGGATACTTTAGACATCATCGGCGTGGCAACCTTCGGCGAGACGTACGTCCCAATACCCGACTTCGCAAGTAATTGAATAAAATTTGGCAGGGAATCTCTGGGGCCAACTCACTTGATAGTAAACCATCTGCTTAGTCTTGTCATCCTTCTTCAACAAGGAAAACAGCTGGACGATGTTGGAATTGTCCGCGTCAAACTGATCGCCAGTGCCTAACCGCTGTTGAGCATAATCACACAGGCGTTCATTTAACGGACTTACCATCGAAGCATAACACGAGCGTCCGATGATCATGAACCGGCGGTATCGTTGCTGGACTCTTGCGAGGGTCGAGGGTGGGTTCATGAGCAGGCAGAGGCCTGGTGAACAGCGCGCGCTCAGGACTCGGAGACAAATACGGCATTCCGTCGACTGGAGGCTGCTCAGTAGGCGAGGCGGGTAGAACAACTGGCTCCCCGACGTCGGCAGCGCCGCCAGTTTGATCAACATCTAATATCATGGCGGGTTCAGCAGCGTCGCGTCGTCCGTCGATTTCAGACATTTGTAGGCGCGTCGACGTCGCGGGCAAGGACTAGTGAATATTTGGTCATGTAAAGTCAAGGACCCTTTATAAAGTCCAGAGGCTGAGAAACCAGTTTTCCCCGCCGGAAGCAAACCGAACTGTTATAAATGATCGGCTTGATCATCTGACGGCGTCTGTTGTGGTTCCGGTGCAACACAGTGGCGCCCTGCATTGCCAAGCGCACAGACTCCGTTCAGGACGGTCCAGAAGAGAAGAGTGATCATTTTATCCTAGCGCATAACAATTTTCAGCCTCTCCAAAGGCATAATTTGTGATCGTAAAATGAGCAACTACCAATAAGCGTCTGATTAGTATTTGTGGTTGATTCGGTGTAGGACCAATCTGCGCCATATGCGAGTGACTGATGATCGTCAAAGCGCTCTGCCACAGTTCCTTGCATCGGCGCTTTATCTACGCCATCGAAGTGGAGAACTTTGAAACCATCGTGCATGCAGGCCACCAGCAAGTCGTCCGCCCGAAGCGGGGATGGATGCCATTTCACCCTCCAAACTCCACCACCTGCGTCGGCTGTACCAACTGGGGTCACCGCCTTCCTGGAGTCATACAGCCGTACCGAGGTATCGTAACTGAGAGACGATTGGATGACTATCAATAACAATGCGCCGATCAAGGGTAATAGAGTTGGGTTTCACCTCCCTACCGCAATTAAATGCTCCCGATGGGGATTACTCTGCAAAGTTGTTACACCTGCCTCAAAACTGTACAGGTGACGACACTGAGCGGCGAAGACATGAAACGTGCGTACCGGCGATTCAAAAATACAGGTTTTGAAAAGCCCTCACGAATATCCCAGCATTTCAATTGCAAGTCGTCACCACCTGCCATTTTCCGTCAGAGGCGCAACACAAACCAAATTGGAGGTTTACCCGAGTATATCAAATTAGTGTTCCAGTAGTCCCAAGCAGAAATCCAAGGCTCGTAATCGTGCGCATGCCATAATTGTGCAACGGCGAGGTTCTGGTCGTCAGGTTGCAATAAAGCCAGTTGGCCGTTGGACAGAGAAACTACTAAAGAGCCAGTTCCGCTGATCTACCGCAAAATCTTGAATTGATGAATCATTCGGTAACGAGGAACGTCGTACGTTCCAGGATACCGGCGATTAGACCAGTCAAGGGATAGGCAGAGAATATCTGAAGAAGCGCATTCTATGTCGGCTACTTGACGTATGTTTTTCTTGCAAAGATGTCATGAGCACATAGTACAAGATGTCGAGGATGACTAGAGGCACCTCGTCGCTCTTCCATTCATGCAGAGTTACGCGACCCTCCGAATTTGCCACTGCCAACAAAGGGTTGCTAGATTCAGACTGATGACACCTACAATTTGGATGAATACGCGAAGCTGACGGCGGCTTATTACAGATACCATTTCAGATCCGGAACGGCCGGCAGGTCGATTTCTTGCAATTTCAGACTATAGTCAATTTAGCCATTGATGTCTAGTACCGTATATAAAACCTACATCTTTGGCTCATCTGCATCTTGAACGGCGAGCACAAGACATTGGCCGCGCCTGTGTTGTGGTAATGATGCCGCCGCTGGGTCTTCCGAGGCATCATCTAACTTGTATGTTCCACAGACAAATATGTTTTGAGCAATCGGATGTGGACAGAACTCGAGCGCATCTGCAGGATAAACGGTATCGAACTCTAGCATTCGAATTGTTGAAGAAGGGGTTAGTATAATCACGGGCGTCTAAATCAGTTTCCCAGCAATCCTACTTTCGCTGCGCAGCTTCGTGGCAACCATGGCCGACTTTGTGCAGAATCTTGACCCCTCAAAACTAGTTCTCGGTGGGACGGTACGCATGGATATGGCTTGCCAACAGTCTTGGTGGCTCAGATTTGTTATTACAGGCACTCTCGTTCCTTCTCAGCCCTTTCGCGGCACCCCCATACAACCTCCCAATCTTCCTATTTGGTATCTATGCCCAAGAGAATACCGAAGGCGTCCAATCATTGCAAACGGTTGGCAGCCTTTCTTCTGTTGTGATCATTCTCTCACCCATGTCTGACTTATTCCCCGGAGTTTAGTTCACCGCCTTGCTAGGACTGTCTCATTTCTTTGACATCCTGTGGATGATCAACAACGAACAGCAAGGGTTCGTTAAGTTCATGACCGTCGTTCTTCTCCTTCTGAAGGTGAGCCGACTTCGCGTTCCGTTCATGCACCAATGTCAATTATCAACACGCTCGCTCCCAGATCCCAGTGTTTTTCGCCTTCGGTCTAACCCTCCGGCAAAGAGGCGCGCAATTCAGCGGTTTGGGAATAAGAGGTGGCGACTTGAGCGGTGCTACTGGTTTGTTCTGCCTTTGAGCGTCGTTTCCGAGGCTGACACAGATGCGCAGTTTGGTCAGGCGCCATGCCCGGAGGCCTGGGCAACGGTTATCAAAGCCTTGACGAAGAGTCCGTAGATGCCCGACCACCCCCCAAAGTGGGAGCCAACCCTCCCCCTGGTCCCCCTCCTACTGGTCCATTCCAGGTTTAGTGCAGTCTATTGCGAAGTTCTACATATTGTCTTCGTCTTTCGAACGTCGGTATAATTCAGTGCGCGTAAATTACTCAGTCGTCGACCCCGTATCGTCGCTGTCGACCTCTGTCTGTGTTCCATCAGAGTCTAATTCAACAATGTTGTCCGCCGAACTCTTCGGAAGGCCAATTTCTGCCAAAAGCATCCTCAAAGCTTCAAGATATTCTTCGTTACTGTCGCCTTTCTTCCTCTCGTATAGCCAAGGGCAGTCCAGAGATTCGCACTCAACCTCTTCCAATGGTGATGTACCGGCGCACGATGCACAAACTTCATGGACGTTGGTGAGACGTTTCTCCCCTTTCCTGACGAGATCTAGTATGCTTGCCATCGTAGTTTGAGGATGCGCCCTACAGTCATCGCATACAGCTTTCTCACATCAATGTTAGTCACAGGCGCAGCAAGAGGTGGGCTTACTAGTCCACGCGAATTCCCCGCATGTGAGACATTGGGAATTTGGGAAATGGCGATCCATAATGGCGAACCGATCACGCTTGCTGGGAGAGAAGATATCTGTTTGACTAATCCGTAGGGGTTTGGGCATCTCGTCGTACCATCTTCGGACATCCGCTCCAACGAGGTTGAAGATTCGTTCTAACGGAGGAATCAATACTCTGGTTATATAGTATTCGGCATCGAGTTGTTTCCTGCGCCGAGGTATGAGCGTGGTTTCAACAATGAGATCAAGACCTACCCTGTCGTCAGCAATTCCTGCGGCGTGAACGCTCTTTCAACCAGGCGGGACCCTGGAGGACCACAGGCTATGACATATGGTATCCGATCGCCATATTGCGGTTCATCATTTGGATCGATCAACACTCGTCGTGCTGCGACCGCTACGCCTGGCGGCGGTGGCAATGCATCGCTAGAGGATTCGTAGGGTAATGAGGCGAAAAGGAATCGAATACTGGTGCGTACCTATATGTTCCCATTCTGACTTCCTTAGCGAATATAAATTCATGAATGGGGACTTTGTGGTCGAGGATGCTAGTCCATGATCTACAGCAATATTCCTTGATGTCGCTGAGGTCTTGGGACCTAAAAAGCTTCCTAATATTGTGGTTAGGACAGCCCTTGCAAGTGTTGGAGATGGTAACATTCACTTTAGGCACATCTCCGTCATCTTCTGCTGCGCAGGTACGCCATCCCTGCGGACTGTCTCAATCCCTTTGGCATCAAAGGTAGGCTCTGTATCGTCGGGGTGCTCGTACTTGAAGCCAACGTATCTTTTCTTGGCCATCAAGACACAGGGGAAGTAGACCTTTCGGGGACGTTCAGTTAGCAGGCTACCGTTGAATATTCTTAGATAGTACCTTTTCGAACTTCAGTTTGATAGGTGCTGGGTTTCTAGCAGTGATTGTGTCGGCTATATCATTCCCGATTCTGAAAGCCTGTTCTTTGGTTCTGCCCTTAAGATAGCTGCCTTGATAATTAACGGTGTGTCGAGTTCATAGGGCCCTTGGGTAGACGTACATAAACAAACTGTCCGTGTCGCCATAAACGACCTGTTATATGATGTCAATGGATGTAACACATTGCGGATGGCTACTACCTACCTGTGCGCCCCATTTTGGGGTTGAGTCAATTAAGTGGATAGCCTACATGACATTTAGAGAATGCCCTCGAATATAAGGACAATGGTTACCTTCTCAAGTGTTTCTCTACCACTCTGGACGATGCTGTCCGCGATCTCTACAGCGGGCATCCTGCCAGAGAAGGTTGCGCTGGTATAACCGTAAGTTACATTAGCTATGTACTTCAGGCCTAATTGTCGGGCGTTGAGGATCCTGGTGAGAGCCTAAGAGGGTGTCAGGGTGGCCTTTCAAATCACAAGGGATATGTCAGGGGCATGCCTTATTATCTTTGTTGATTTTCATAGCTTGCTTCACCATAACTCTGGTGTCGAGGAGTTCCTTTAACATACGCCCCAGCAACCCTTGTCTCACTTCTTGTTTCACGTACATGATACCGTTCGGGGCAACTAAGGGAACCGTTAGTTAATCATCAGCATACATTTGGCGAAGCTCAAAAATCATTCACGTACTTCTGGTGTGATCTTTGAGGGTGTTCACTAGACCGGGCGGCAAATTCAGCTCTGTGACACCAAACTTGTTTGTTCCTTGGAACTCTGCTACTCGACCGAGACACGTCGAGTAACAGTAATTGTACGCGATCATGATTGAAGGATATAAACTCTGGAAGTCCAGGACGAGGAGCGGACTACTATAGAAGGCAGACAACGGCTCCATGATCAACGGCATACATTCAGCCGCATTTTGTTTGCCGACCTAGACAATCGTGAGCTGAGACATAGACGAAAATTCCAACGCGACGAACATCGATCTTACTGGGAGAGAGAAAAACAAAATTTTCCGGCTTCCCTAGGCGAAACATGAAAGACTCGACTTTAAACTGGGAGCCTCTAGTGATGACGGAGAAGAAATCGACGCCAAATACCCGAGCAAACTCACTGTCCCACGTAAGACAGAAAATACACTGAAAGGGGCAGATGAATGGGCACTGACGAGGTCTTGGTGACAATCTGCGACACTTCGAGTATTTCCAGGACCATGGACGTCCTCCCGACGAAATAATCCAGGAGTTTGCTCATTCGTGCTGCCGAGGGAGAGTTGAACCAGGACGTAAGTGTCGCGCGTGAATACTGTGGGACCCTGATGACGTGTTAAGATGATCACGAATACTACATGATAGAGAGCATACCGCCGCCGAAGGACATTGAATACAACATTCTCAAAGCTGTACATGTTGAGCGAAAGTTCACCGCGCATTATTCTCCAAACATTGAGGACATGTCTACCCGCCACTTTGAATGTCGAGGCCTGTCTTGCACCCCATTGATCGACTCCACCTCTACGCCTGGGAGGAGCGCGTGAGATAAGCTCATCAATGTCCAGACCTAAGCCCAGGCTGAGGCTGTGAATACCAATCTCATGAATGATAAACTACCGACCATACACGGCGCCTCTTGCTTGTAGATAGCCCCAAGAAGATACTTGTACCTCCCATCCACACAGTATATCGGGGTCAAGGTCAATGACGATGTCAACAATTCTGTGCAGTAACTCGAGTTCGCTTGAGATGGTCTCTATTCGATGCCCTCGGAGTCGCTTCGGTTGAATGTGTTCATTGTCGACGGCAACGATACCGTGCTTGACTTCTAAAACATCACCTGCTTTGTGATCGCCTTGAAATGCGAAGAACACGATGGCAATCTCATCCTCCTGTGGGATTGGTTGTCGGCCACCATCAGACAACGCTACATAGAAGTATTGAGCAACTATTGGAACCAACGGCGAAGGTTGATCGCACCATAGATTTCAAAGGATAGAATTGACATCATCTCATTCTTCTGGGGGCTGGGACCCTCCTTTCCTGAGGAAGACTTAAGGCCGTACGTATTGAGCTGAGTAGGGCCTTCGATCTTGCGATAGAAGCTATTGGTTATGTCCCTTCCACTTTGAAAATGGATCTCGTACCTGTGAATGTGAAACTATTGGCTTCGGGGGAGGTGGAATAGGGTTTTCAATTAGCCACCGTTGAACTATTTTCTTATTGGGCGGAAAACCTGCGTATTCCCAGCCTCCAATCCCTGACGGATCGAAAGTCTTCCCGGGGGCAAATCCGATGTCGTGTGCTAAGCCGGCATAATTCTCCCAGTCGGACAACGTGTCCAAGCCGTTGCCACCTTTTAGTCGATAGACCAAGCCAGCATATTCCCTTGGCCTGGAAGGTGCGTCATCGAAGTGGGAATAATACGGGCTACGATAAATCCTATTGGGAATATTGTACCCCGCCAATGTCAAGAGTAAATCGTCCTTCGCTGGCGGCGGATGTGCATATGCGTAGCACTTATTCGTGACGCTATTGTACGATGACTTGAGATGATCTGACTGCGTTACCATGTGCTTTGTCTGCGTAAGATATTGGCTCTTTCGTAGGTGGGTTTGGGTTTGGGTTTGGTTAGGTCGACTTTGAATTTCGCCATTAGGCATTTCGACTTTGCGCCGCTTGACGGGACGGTCTACCTCTTCTGGCTCTGGGAGAGATGGATCCATAAGGCTTTGATGAGATATTTTTAGAGCAGCTGGTCGACGACGAAACATGAAACGGACCTTTCTACGTTGTGAGGCTTCACTACTTCAGTGGTCGGCGACTCCACTGCGGTGGGTAATAATGGGGGGTTCCCGCAACTCGTTCCACCTGAGGCATCATGTTCTATACTACGTTGCAGTTCTGCGATAAATTCGTTGTTCGCGTCGAGGTCCTCGGCACCAACCTCAGAACCCGCCCGAAGAACGATTGCACTATGATTCGAAGGTCAGAGCCGGTAACACCCGCTAGCAGAGAACTCGCCTTTCGTTATTATCAAGAAAAGGGTTGTCTTCTTCTTGTTCCACGACAAGGTCCTCTTCAAAGTCCTTGTCATATATGCCTTCATCTGGACCATCCTCGAGGGACTGGGCTTGGTCGTTCTCGATGAAGCTCTCCATTTCGCTGATGTATGGCTCAGGATCCGCATCTTCAATAGCTTGACTGGAAAGGAAGCTCTCGTCTACGTCCACTTCTTCATCCTCGCCGGTGGGTTGAACCGAAACTCTGGAGGCAGATGGACCTAAGGTTGATTCAATAGGCGCGGGTGTCAATCCGTCCTGTACGGTTGGGCTTTCTGCTCGTTGAGGCTTCCACACTCTGAATAAAGGTTCCCATAGAGCTTCAATGCTTTGCGATGTTGTCATGACCCTCTTGTCCCAGGCACTGCTTGATTCCAGGTATTCAGGGGGTTCTGCCTCGATCCTTGCTCTCAGTTCGTGCCACCAACGTGCCTCCGCCGTCCAGTCACCGCCATCCCCCCTATGATTCTCGCTCAAGTCTAAGGGCATATCCGGCGACGCAGACAAGCCTCTCGCAAGCCTACGCCTTCGCTCGTCTTCCCATAGCTCGCGCACGCTGATAATCAATGGTTCCGTTGGCATCGGAGCAGCAGGAATCTGGAGTTGATGATGGATGTCCCGCGTTGTGAGACGTTTCCGGTTGAGGATTTGATGGGCGACAACATCGACTTCGAGATCCATCTTCGCCTGTTTATGATACGGCGACACTCGCAGGGTCGTCTTCTTTTCTGGGTCGACATATTCGTTCTCCAAACCTCGCTGCCACACCTCGCCCATGTCTATCCAACCGCACCCATAAAGCCCAAAATCGCACATGAACTGCAAAGGAAAGCTTAGATGACTCTCATACACACTGTATCGTGTCTGCATGACAGTTCCAGATCGTAATATTGCCACCCCCCGATACAAGAGTGTAGGGTCGAACATGTAGATCTTTAGGAATGGTGCATACGACGCGTGAAATCCATAGAACGGCACGCCTTTGACGACGATGACGGCTCGAATGAAGATAGACTTGGGTGAATGAGGATCCCGCTTCATGGAAAGAGCAATCGCGTGGTTCAACGAACGCTGCAGCTTCCGAGTGTATTTGAGTACTAGAGTGGCATCCATGAACAGTGTATCATGAGCGCAGTAAATATGCATACGATATGGCGCGTCCATGCTTCCCTTGTACTCAACATAGAAGTACGGATAAACTTGGTGGATGTAGATACAGGCCTTCTGCCCAGACGATGTAGGGCCATATACGCGAAGTACTGGCACAGGTGTTTTTGGGAATGGTGAATAGTCCAGAGGGCCAGGAGAAATCATACAATGATCAATTTGGTTGATACGAACATGAAAGTTAGATTCCATGAGTCGATTGTGGCGAGTACAGTAGAAAGCTAAGCGTATTGACCCTGTCTAACATTGCGCCACGTGACAAGATTTACATAAGACATCGACCAGGGGCTAGGGTCAAAGTGAGTGAGATTTGCTTCCGGGAGATGTGATGGTCTGCTGCCCGATCCAAGTCTTTCCAGGTTCCAAAGAAAAGAATCCTCGAACATGCCCTGGCTCTACGCAGACGTAATGGTCCCTTTGGATCATCTATTTAGTCTCAGGCCTCTTCGTAGGGTCTGGTGAGCTTACCATCCGTTTACCTCCATATCGCCGATTTTGCTCCCAGCCTCTGCCTGAGGGTTCCAGACGACGACGTCCTTAAAGTTTACTGTCTTAATCTCGACTCCCCCTTCGAGCCATGTAACGTAGTAATGCTGAGGTGCATTCTCGTAGACCGAATCCGTGAAACGACGGACATCTACGCCTGCCCTTGATTCGACTTTGGCAGAGGCTCGAGCTTCCTCTGTCGCCTCCGTCTTATCATAGTAGTTCAATGCTTGTAGATTAGATACTGCGACCTCGTTAGCGGGTGCCCGGATGTAGTTGTGAAGCAGGGCCTGGAATTCGAGAGGTTTATCTGACTTGTTGGTGACGTGTAGATCGGTGCTGAGCTGATGCTCGGCCAGGGTCACGACGTAACTGAGTAGAAAGTCGTGAGGATAAACTGACCGAATGGCTGGGGTAGGCGATAGTGCTAGAAAGCATCATGAGAATTGCGCGGTCGTCAATGAACCAGATACGAACTTAATCTCACGGAGACGCCAGCGTCGTTGTCCATGATAATGGAGTCAAATTTCCAAGTTGAGCTTCTCGCGAAGCCATGTTGAGAAAGCTTAGCGTGCTCTGGATGAGATGGGGCACCAAAGCACGGAAATACTACTGGGATACCGCCACGAACTAGGTAGATTTAATAAGGCGTACTGGGCTGAGTGCCAAGTAGGATCAGCTACATACCTGGCTTAGATCCGTCCAAAGCTGCCTTGGATGACACAAAGAGACACTCGACTGTTTCAGATCCTTGGCCGATCACAGACAACCATGAAATCACGGTCGCGCCATAATACAATATCTCAACCGACGATCCCTATGTAGTATCGCTGAGTGAAGTAGTATGCCAAGCAATGGCTTATTTGAAGCACCTTGGGATGCTTCAGGATAACTCTGTCCTCGTTCTGCTCGATGGGCATTTCGCTGAATATCGTAGATGCAGGAACAAGGCTGCGTGACGTCGTCGTACTGCGACTACACCAGGACAATCTAATCTATGGGATCAGATTATGTAAACATAGGGGCTCATACCAGGAGCAAGAGAACATTGCACCGAATCGTCCAGAGAGGCACAGGGGAGGGAAATTTGAAGTACTTTTATGCCACGTAGAGCAGTGTGAAGAACGCGTATTACTGTCATTGTCTGTGCTCGGAGGCACATTCATGGCAAGCTGTAGCTCTTGTTTGGTCGTGATGTTACAGAAGTAGAGGCGCCGCCAGTAAGCGCTTCAAGATCACTCTACATTCCATTCTCCAGTTCCAGCCTCAGTGATTGTTTCCATTTATTCAATCTCCCCTTCAGTTCGTGAGTTGATCTATTGTTCCAGTGAAACGATTTGCATATGGCTAAATGCTCGTGCAGCTTGATTCACCCCAAGATTCCATGATGGATCCTGGATATTCTGTAGACGATGTCAGTATGCGCCGTGTTTCTCACCGACGTGGTCCTCATCGTCTTCTAGGTCGCCCCGATTGCCATTCTTATGGATGAGCTACGCTCCGAAGATGTCCAGCTCAGATTGAACGCCATCCACAGCATCCCCACCATTGCCCTCGCCCTTGGTCCTGATCGTGCAAGAGACGAGCTTATTCCATTCCTCCGAGAATCAGTGGACGATGAGGATGAAGTACTCCTGGCTCTTGCCGAGGAGCTAGGGAAAAACTTTGAGGAATATGTCGGAGGCAACGCACACGCCCATGTTATACTGGGACCATTAGAGAATCTTTCAGCAGTGGAGGAGACGTTGGTTCGCGATAAGGTACGTATACTCCACTTGAGTAACTATCTTCTCACATCATTCTCTGCACACGTGTGGCGCGACTCTATCCATCTGTCTGACGTGTAGGCAGCGGAATCTATCACTAAGGTTGCCGCCGTTCTGTCCAGCTCTCAAGTAGAAGAATACTACATACCACTTCTCAGGCGACTTTCTCGTGGGACGTGGTTTACCTCACGAACATCATCGGCGGCCCTCTTCGCCGCCGCATATCCCAAAGTTTCACCGGCCATTCAGGAAGAGTTACGAAAAGGCTTCACAGCCTTGGGATCTGATGATACACCGATGGTCAGAAGAGCTGCAGCCAAGTGGTTGGGTGTAAGTATGCGATCTCTTCGTACAGTCATACAGTTGACCTTCCCGCCCTAGTCATTCATCAAAACTCTGTCAAAAGAACATGTGTTGTCCGATGGTCTGCCGATATACCGAAGACTGCAGATGGACGACCAGGATTCTGTGCGCCTGTTGACTGTGGAGGACCTAATCGTGATCGCGCAACAACTTACACCAGCCGAAGTAGAGGAGCAGCTCTTGCAGCAAATTCGGTTGAGCATCGGGGACAAGAGCTGGAGAGTACGATACATGGCCGCGAGTCACTTTAACGAGGTGCGCCAACGGTCTGAATACCTTCTATTTGGCGATCCTAAAACATCTACTAGCTCGCAGAAGCTGTTGGTGCTAACCTTGTTCGCACTGAGCTCATCAACCAATTCGTGCAACTCCTGAAAGACAATGAAGCTGAGGTTAGAACGGCTGCTGCTGGTCAAATACCTGGTATGGTCGCGTGCCCTGTCACTTTCGTATCTAGAAGTGATATATCGACTTTTTAGGGTTCTCCAAGCTTCTTGATAAGGAAGTGATTCTCGCTAGAATAGTTCCTTGCGTGCAAGCCCTGTCAGAAGACACCTCGCAACATGTCCGTGCCGCACTGGCCAACCAGATCAGTGGTTTGGCCCCGCTCCTTGGAAAGGAAGCTACCATCGAGCATCTTCTCCCCCGTTTCCTTCATCTCCTTAAGGACGAATTTCCGGAAGTTCGACTTAATATTATCAGCAAGCTCGAGACAGTCAACACCGGTACGCACGCTGCGATCCCTTGATATGGACGCTTATGCCACTATAGTTATTGGGATACAACTGTTGGCAGAGAGCCTGCTACCTGCAATCGTAGAATTGGCAGAAGACAAATCGTGGCGTGTCAGACAAGCCATCATCGAGTATATCCCTCTGTTAGCAACACAGCTGGGCAGACCATTCTTTGACGAACAACTGGGCAATTTGTGCATGTCATGGTTGGGGGATACGGTCTACAGCATCCGGGAATCTGCTACCATAAACCTAAAAAAGCTGACGGAGGTCTTCGGTGTCGAGTGGGCAAGGACAGCCATCGTCCCCAAAGTCATGGGTATGGGCGGACACCCCAACTATCTGTTTAGAATGACCACGGTCCAAGCCATTACGGTACGCTCCAAAATCGCATTGCCACCTTCGTGCTAACCGTCGCATAGACTGTAGCCCCTTCATTAAACGTTGAAGTGGTACGCGCTGATATTCTAGAACCGTTGCTCCAGCTAGCAATCGACCCAATCCCAAATATACGCTTCAATGTTGCTAAGTGCTTGGAGGTGCTCGCCGTGGCGTATGGCGGTACACCAGAGGGGAAGGAGATGGTTCAGCAGCGACTTATACCCGCACTAGAGCAAGCAAAGAACGACCAGGATGCCGATGTTCGGTATTTTGCCTCCCGTGCCCTTCAAAAGGCGGTTGAGGTGGTCTGAGGTGAGTCGATTGTACCCATGACGACTTAATGGTGACTTCAGCTCCAGGGGGGATTGTGGTGGACCGCGCGTTCCGAGTAGTGTTCCCAGTTAGCTTCTATCATATACTTTCGGTTCAATACCATAAATCAAGAGACAATACAATGTGATACCTAGGTCGTTGCAGGCCAATGAGCTGTCTAGTCCGTTCGAGTCGCTTTTTTGACGGCTGTCTTGTCAGCTTCGTAAGTCACTTATCATTCTGTTACGCGGTCTCTCATCCCCTTGCCAAAACTAGCCAAACAGTTACATCAGGCTCAACATTCAACTCCTTGTTCCTTAAATGTTGATCTATCAGAATGATCACCCGTGAGAACACGTACATTCCTACTTGACAATAACGGTCCTTCATGAAGCTAAGGAAAGGTGCGCATACTCTAGTATGTGTTCTTTTTCATTCACGCCTCATTCGCTGGTATCTTCAGGTGTTCCACTATGTCCCTCGATAAGCAGGAAATGCAACTTTGCATCGAACGTAATAATGCTGACGATCGGGCAATGAATCAGACATCAAGATCATCACCTCAGTCCCACACAGGTTCCACACATGTTTTCCATCGCCGATCTCTATTTTTGTTCGCTGTGCTTCTAACGAGTCCGAGATACGACCGCATATATAAGCAAAAAATGTTCTTCTCTGCAAATTTCACGTCCTTTTCCTTCTCTTGTATTTTGCGCTCTCTCCCTAATTCCCTCGTCACTCTTTTCTGTGCATCCTCCGACTAATGGCATTTAGTTTCCGACTTGGGGCTTATCTGGCCATTTTGGCTGCCCTCCTTCATGTTACAGTAGCAACTGCTCCCAAGACTGGGCCAAGTAGCTGCCAGAAGACGGAATTTTGGTGCGTTCATACCGTATATTGGCATATACCGCCAGTTTGACAATTCAATAGGTACAAAGACGCTAGTTGTTGCCTGCCGAGTGGTGGTCCGCCCAAACCCCCACCTCCGCCTCCCAACGATAGCGACTGCCCCCCTACCAGTCATTATTGGGGTCAGAAACAGGGATGCTGCGTTCCTCGCAACCCGGCCCCGCCTAACAACCCTCCTCCTCAATGCCGCAAAGGTTGGGAATGGGTTCCCGCTCTTCGCAAGTGCACACGTGAACCTACCAAGCCTAACAACCCGAAGCCTGCTCCGTCCCCTAAGCCCAATCCTGGGCACGGAGGTGGAAGTGGAGGTGGTTACGGGCATACTCATGGTGGATATGGAAGGCGTTCTGCGAGTATGAAATCCCGATCAGCTTCGCTCTGCCCCCAAGGATTGGATGCCTGTTATATTGGAGGGCTGGGATCGCGTGAATACGAATGTATCGACGCGTCAACAGATCTAGAGTCTTGTGGTGGATGCGCATCGACTGGTCAAGGCCAAGATTGTACGGCAATTCGTGGAGCATGGAATGTTGGCTGTGAAGCTGGGCAATGTGCTAGTGAGTCTTTGTTCGCTTCTTTACCGTAATGCTAATCTCAATTTGACCTAGTCTACACTTGTGCTGGAGGATATCGTCTGTCAAACGATAGAAGTAGCTGTATCCACCTTTGATTGATCCAGTGCTTCTGTCTTTCGCTCGTTTGTGATTTCTGTCTTTACTTGTGACCGAATTTGTCAATGGACCTTAGGACATTCTTAGTATATATTGCGGATTGCGGACTAAATATACTTTCGCTAACTTGTGCTTCTTTGCTTATTGACGCGCTTCTCCTGTTTAAATCTGGATCCACTTCTCTGATGGTGAAGACCGCCCCTATACGCGCACGTGAGAGACGCGTTGTTTGTGCCGAAAGGAGCCAATCAGGGACGATTGCAAAATAAGGTTCAAGCCAAACATCTTGGAAGTAAGTATAAGAAGGGCGGGCGCGCCCCAACATAACTTTCCTTCCAACCGCCATCATCCTACCTAATTTTCCTAATACCAATCCTTCAAGACCTCCCAGCGCCAGCCGCCTAACGCGAAATCATGTTGAACATCTCTCGCTCAGTCCTACTCGCCGTGTACGCCGCCGCCTTGCTCTCTTCGAACGTCTCGCCTATGTCCTCTATGCTGGCGACCGCTTCTCCGATACCTAATGGCCTGGAAACAAGAACTATCACAAACCGCCTCAGCCCTGCCTCTCGCCCGTCGACTTCCTTGACTCGTCCTCAATCTCGCGGTGGATACGCCCGACCAATCATTCGGAGTACTGCTTTTACTGGCTCGAATCTACTCGGTTTGGATATCATACCCGGAATCCTGACAAATTGCAATCGAGGACGAAACTACAGCCAGAGATTTGGTTTGTTTGACTGCTCTGTAGGCGGAAATATCATACTTATTCGTACATGTCTCAGCCGCGTTAGCGAGCAACTCGCCCCAGGACCCAGCAAACAGACAGGCGACCATCGACCTCCTGCAAGAACTTCACCTGTGGCTCCAGGGGATTGCCCTACTCTTGAAGCCTATGGGTGCTGCCAAGGGTCTCCTCAATTACGACAGCGACAGCGAATTAGAGACTGCACTGAAGGATCTCATCAATGTCAACAAGGACCTCTTGAAGGACACCTATCTTTTGTCCGCCGCAGACTTCCCTGAGCTCGCCGACAGTAAGTTTTCTCCATGACCAGTTCCCTTCTGCATCTCATGGCCAGTTTCCTAGTCGTCTACGATATCAAGTGCATCATAGAGTTTCTTCTCGACTTCACTGAGAACACCTCCGACGGAGTTTTGAACGACGCCGGGCTCGGTTTATGAAATTAACCGCGGTATAGCAGGTCTATGCGCATATATGATGTTGTATGAATAACACTGTATCCGTAGCTCACGATTCATATTGTACCCATCGTTAATCAATATTCTCCTCGCGGTTGGAGGAGATAAGTCGTCAATGTTATTATTCTTCTGATAGCCACTGCTCGGCTAACATCCCTAATGAAGGGATGTGGAATCGTGTAAGGTTACTATGTGTCACATCCCTATATGCTCGAAATCTGAAGGAAGAACCAGTATGAGAGTTGGATGCGCGGAGGTATGAGACGCTTACGCCATGTACAAAGTCGTAGCCACCAGAGATATGGTGAGTAATGTGTGTAGCCAAGATGGAAACGACAATAAGGACGCTGCGACCCAAAGAATAACCAGCGGTGTACTGACAAGAGCCGACTGGTACGCTATGTGGCATAAAAATGAGTTTAAAGGAGATAGGTGAGTCTGACCAGTCACCACAACTCACCGTGGAAGCGAACATAGTCGTTCTGGGTTTCTAGGATGAGAAGGACAAGTGCTAGACAGATTATGAGATTTATATTGGGGTAAAATATTAGTCTTGGACTCACCTGAGAAGGGTCCCAAAAGATACGCTACCGCTGCCAGTACATCGACGCGCAGTCCATACGTCGTCTCCCATTGGTTCACGTTCGCATCCTCGTCAACCTGGGGGCCGCTTCCGGCCATGGATGCATTGAAGGTAGGTATTCCACCGGACTGGTATGAAGTGTCTTCGGTATTTGGAAACCATGCCCGCGCTGAAGGCCGGGACGACGAAGCGGACGATGGGCCACGAGATGGATCGTCTGGTGGAGGAGTCTGATGGTAGAGCATTGGGCTTTAGAGAGGGACTAGGCTGGTTAGCAGGCAACTCACATATGGCGCGAATGTCGCAAAACTCGACGAAGTGGTCATCTTCAAGCTTCAGCTTCAGGGGAGTATAGTATCAATCCGACCTCCTTTACTTGGATTGAAACGTACGTCACTCAGAAGCGTGCAGGGAATCGCTTAGGTAAGATGATGAGTCAGCGACAGACTTGTAAGTAGACGCCGAAACAAGCCCAGCAAGTACTTATGTCAATAAATGGAAAATAAATGTATAGACTATAATGGAATTGAAGCAAGTATGTGCTCGGGATGTTGCGCCAATCCATTCTATCCAATAAATCATGTGTGCGCTTTCGATGCTACGTTGATGGAAAGGGAAGATTATCGCTGTTGCTATTGGGCCGGGAGATGCCGTTGGTCCTATATAGTCCCTGTCAGCCACCGCGTCTGACAAGAGTCAGCTTTAGTTATCGGCGCTGGCCCCAACGACCTCAAGACCAAGGTTAGTAGCGATGAAATGGTTGCCACATATCTGTGCTGACATCTGTGGACACTAGAAGCGAAGTGTAGATTGGCAACAATGGTGAGTCTGCAAGTTTTGTACTCATTAGAGGCGATATCACACGATGGATTGGGATGAGAGTAATGCTGGAGGAAAACAAGTTACGGACGTTGTGGGCAATGTCTGACTCTGTGTTTACTTAGGCCGACAGCTCCGCCCCCATCACCCTTCGCACCCGCAAATTCATTACCAACCGGCTGCTTGCCCGCCGTCAATTCGTCCTCGATGTCCTCCATCCTTCCCGCCCTAACGTTTCGAAAGAGGAGCTCTCCGAGAAGCTCGCCTCGATGTACAAGACTGAGAAGAATCGCGTAGTGACCTTTGGTTTCCGCACGCACTTTGGTGGAGGACGCAGTACTGGCTTTGCTTTGATCTACGACGATGAAGCATCGCAAAAGAAGTTCGAACCCCGGTATCGCTTGGTCCGAGTGCGTATCCCACCAGCTCCAACGTAGGCCCGGAATCATTACTAACGAGGACTGTAGTCTGGGCTGGCACCGAAGGTGGAGAAGGCGTCACGTAAGCTGCGGAAGGAGCGCAAAAACCGTGCCAAGAAGGTGCGTACAGATGTCCGTGCTCCGTTCAATTTACTAAGGTCTTCCAATGCAGCTCCGTGGCACCAAAAAAGTCAAGGCCGCCGAGCCACCGAAGAAGGGCAAGTAATCCTGGCGCGCCGTGTACTTCATATTGTTATCTACTCCGGAGTGCTGGTTTCGCAGTTTACTTGGTGCATGTGTCTCGTATGCTTTTCATCTCGTACCAATCCATGGCAAATATGATCCACTATGCCTCCAATTCACTCTGATTATTATAATTGCATCCATTGAGGTGTAGCGCGAAAATAAGTACGGGGGTATCATAACAGCTACCGTGATATAATGTATATAAGAACTCGCCCAAGTCGACACTCAATCCTCTAAAAGCCCATCTTCTTGTGGATGATATCAGGATCCTCCTGGTACTCTTCTGCGGAAACCCACATCTACCATACTGGTCAATTTAACGTCATCGCAGGAGGACTAGACCCTGCCTACCTTTTTGAAAGTGTTCAGGCCAGCCAAAATCGATCCACCAATCCATGTCGAGTATTTACGTTCAGGCGGTGCATATATTCTTATCTTGACATCTTTCAGCGCAAGTTTCTTAACCTCGTTCAGCAGTCGATCTCCAAAGTCTACAGATTCAAACCGTTAGAGAAGCTCTGAATATGAAGGAAAAGATCCCACTTTTGCAAAGAGTACTTCCGCCGCTCAGGACGATATTGGAGAACAGACTCTTTCGTAGATCAAGATCCACCCGATTTATTGAATCGACTACCACTTGGTGGACGCCAGCGTACTCTTGCCCTATGAGTTCTGGATTGAATAGAATTTCAGGTGCACGGAACCTCTCAGAACCAAGCTTGCAATCGCAGAATCAGTGGTTTGCAACTCATAGATATGGTATGCGCTCACCTGGATAACCTTTCCGTCCGGTAGCTTCAAATCTTCAAAGCGGCTTTGGGTGTCCTTCTCCTCCTTTGCAGGGTTGAGGGCGACGTAGCAGCACTTCTCCTTGATGGTCCGCACAACTTCCCGTTCAGCTGTTGTATGTAGGTGATGTCCGGATTTGCGAAGTAGAAGTTGCAGATGATCAGTTACATCCCTGTAGGCCAAGGCTAAGCTCGTTACATGGACGCGATAGTAAGGTGAGTTAGTGAACCATACCTTCCGGCAATATCGATGCGCCGTATAGCATGTGGCATAGAGAAACCCTCGAAAACTGGGACCGCATGAGTAACACCATCCCCAGAGTCAAGTACGATTCCTGTTGTTCGGCCAGAGGAATATCTAGAGTTGCGTTTAGTTTCACGATTCCAATATGACGGCGAGGACGAATGTACAATGATAGAACCGCTTGAACGGAGCAGAAGAGGGCAGGGACATTGAATGTCTCGAAGAAAATCTGGGCGGCTGTTTCTCGATTACTTCGTGGATTCAGAGGTGCTTCGGTGAGCAGCACAGGGTGCTACGGATGCCATGCATGCTGAATAAGGTCGTGCAGAGATACCGTAGTATATCGTACACACCTCTTCGCTTAGTGTTCCCAATTCTTCTGTATACACCCAATTCCATATTCGTTCCATGTCATCCCAATCTGTCACTATGCCGTGTTCCATAGGGTACTTGATCTTCAACAATCCCCTGAACTCTTGCGCCTTTCTGCCTATGAAGACGTCTCCCTCCAAGGCGCCAGCCATGACCTTGATGTGCTTTGGCCGACCGACGCTAAAACATCATATGGTCGTGAATAGTTCTACGCCGAGAAGTGTCGCGACGAACAAGGATGGAAAGAAGCATTTAGGGTGGTCCTGTCCTGCGAACCCCGCTTTGATAGTCCCAGATCCCTGCACATTTTGCATTCGTGTTAGTATCTCCTTTATCCTTCGATGGGGAAAAGACGCGCACATTGTCTATCACCACAGGTTGATTTGTGAGCACATCGTCGTATTCAGACATTCTCCTGGATTGTCGGAGGCCGCTGGTCCTTGGGTCAGACCGATCACTTGGCGCTGCTGCAGATGGCGACGCGGGCAGTTTCTGAGCGACGACGCGTTAGTTCGTGTTTGGTGCAATTTGGCGCAGCTACGATGACGGGCGCTTCGTCGTCAACTCCTGACCATGACCACCTCGCAGTGTATACTGTCCATCGTTCTGGTGATCTTATGCCTGTCGGTGAGCAAAAATCTACTCTTCATTTCTTCGATATCTCAAATATGCTTAGGGTAATGCTCTGGCCATCCTGAACAAATGGGAAGCCACAAACTTCTGTAAATGTACGTGCTGCACCGTGGTCGTTTGAACAGGGCTGACTAGGCACAGGTATTTGCTTCTCTTCCAATTATACCATCTTGCACTTGGCCATTCCGGATAATCCGTCCCAGCCTTGCTTGTCGTGTACTAAGCAATGGTGCCTAAATCAAAATCTGCCGATATGTGCTGGCGCGTCACTGGGCGATACGGATCCCGACACGGCTACTGGCAAAGAAGGTGACGTAGAAGCACGTTGTTTCCGTATGTCTTGCCTCACCTTTCCACCATGGCCCAAATAACCAAATAAATTTTACTTTTATCCTGTTTATCTAGAACGTGATTCGCCGCGAGATCAGCTCGTTGTTACCTTATTTGTTTTGACGGTATTCGGTCTTTTATTGGGAGCGGGGATCAAGAACAGGATGGCCAAAGCAGGGTTTGAGGCAAACATCCCGTGGGGTGCGGGCAGGAGGTGGTGGGAGGTCGGTGGTTTTCCCCTCTTTGTCTCGATGATGTGCACTAAATCTCCTCATGCTAGGCTTGGGTACCGCGCCGATCAAATGAAGAATACGGTTTATCCAGACGCAACTATCTTCCGGTGTCTCAGGCTGACAGCCCCAGATAACTGGTGAACGCGGACGACTTGGTACGATGATCGCTGCAGTAGGTAGATACTGTATTTGATCGTTCTAGCGGACAATTTAATTTATTTTTGGTCGTGCTATTAACTTTCATGATAAGCATGCCCTTTGAGCTTCATGGCTTTGGGAGTACCCTATCTGAGTATGGGTATTTTGAAATTTAGACGTCTGAACATAAAGCAGAGTTGGCACACATATACGGGCGTCAACTGCATAAAGCCAGGCGCTCCTTGACTCGATCGCAGCTCGAACTCATCCCCTTACTTTCCACTCGTATGGGATCGTTATGCTCCAAGTCTAGCACTCACTCGGGTGGTCATACGGTGCTTGGCTCAACGGGTTCAGTAGGCACTCGTCCAGCACCGGGAGCATCATCCCCACCCGATCCGCGAGCGGCGGCTGCAGCGGCTGCAGAACGTAGACAGCAAGCAGTGAGTTTCAAGTCGATCAATGACTGCATTCCTGGGGCACCTAAAGGGACCGTCTTTAGGAACAAGCACGGGGCACGCATGCCGCAAACCCTAAGCGAGGGCATCTTGCAGCTCAAGTTGGGAAGACTTCGAGTGCCACCGCAAATAATGGGAAGGATGACAGATTAGTGGTGCGTCCGCCTTCGCTGCACTCGCCGTAGAACCTCGTTTCATAAAGGGTTCGTAGTGGGATTAATGAAGGAAGGTTGAGGTACTATGATTGCCGCCTATTGAGAACGAGGTACTGCACACAATAATGCAAAGGAAATTCGGTTCTACTATCGCCATCATGGCTTCTCGGGCATCTTGCGACTCGCCGATATCAATGCGATTGGGAATTCAAATATTCGATGCCATGAGGGGCGGCGAACATTTTCTTGAACATATTGGGTGTCGCCGTGTACGCCTCATTGCTAGCACGTTGAACTGCGCCAACACCGTATCGCGAGATTGCGCACCAAAACAAATGGTGCCATAAATAGTATATATTTGAATTTTGATCAACACGACTTTGAGATGGTGTGAATGAGAAACTGGGTCCGAGTCCAAGATTGGCACGGCCACCGTGTTCAACTTGTTCTTTCCACGATGGGACATTGGGAAAAGGTGTTGTGGAAGCGGCAACCCTTTCCCGACAATTACATCCCGCCCGATGCCTTCTTGTCGTCGCTGAGGACGAACCGTGAGCTCTAGAGAACTGTCAAATGTCTTTATTGTTACTGACTCGTGTTCAGCGAATTTCCAGCCGTATACGTACTGGTCTGTGGTTCTTCTCTCGAGCGCCGTAACACAGCACCTTTCCTCGCTCTTTATCTTTCTTGGCATCTATGTTCGTCTAAAGGACCTCACGCTCCATCCTCATCTACTTGTTTGGTCCTCGGTGTGCTGTTTCGTCGTGGGGTACGTGGCCTGGGTCCTACTGGATTTGTCTGGAGGCCTCGACGTCAATCACTACGCGAATTGTGCGGACACAGTCGTTATTGGTGGAGACAATAATTGATTCTTCATTTAGTTGTCACCACACTCAAGTCCTCGATCTTGATGTTTCTGGCATTGATGTCCCTCTCCCCAGTCTTGAGGACTCTCACAGCGGCGACATCTTCAGATTCTATTTGGGCTCTGTCAGCAGCTTTGTTCCTGTTAAACATTCTCCTTGCGGACTACAGCTCTTCCAAGCTTCAAGGGCACACCCAAGAAAGGTAAGCTGCTTTCTCCAAACATAGAGAAACGACACGCTGGACCACCTCCTTAGATTAACCTCCGTGTTATCTATGAACGCCGCGATTTCATCTTCGGTCGTCCTCGCCTCGCGCTTGTCAGATGATTTATCAGTATTTGCCCTTGTCCTATTCGCAGTACAAGCATTCGCCCTATTCCCAATGTTTCGGCATCGCCTACAGGTATGCCGTCTTGCCTAGGCTTCTTGCTTTTGTTCTGAATCAGCGTGGCGGTTTACAAGGATTCGCCCGTGTTGTTTCAATCCTTGTTGACCATCACATTAGCGAGCTTCTCTCTCGTGTTGACCGCATCGATATCCACCACCATAACATGGTTGTTTTTCTTTGCTTTATTTGGGATTACGTTCATTGCTCCTGGGGTGTTGATTTGGGCCCAAAGGTACAAGAAGTATGTCCCACATTTTTTTGCTTTCATGCGAAGCTTTTAGCCTGACAGAGCCTTAGTGAAATCCGAGGGCCTTGGGACATCGCTGTACCCAGGCTTAATTGACTCTGCGATTGTCCTGCCCCTTCGGCACGCCTTCGACATCTCCCGCTCGTCATTGAATATACCGGCGTCGAATAAGCTCCGTGGTTCGCGACTTCAGCAACGCGGCCTATTGGGTGAACGTGCCTGCCGTGGATTGGTGGGCGGCGCCGAGCGTCTGCTCGGTATGGTATTCGCAGATGGACTTCGTGTCGACACCGCAGCCCTGGGCAGTTGTTGCCAATCGATCAGAGCCAGAATCAGTCGATCAGAGGGGACGCACCAAGTGTACTACATCGATATACGATCGATGAGAAGTAATATCGTAACCGATTCATATACTATTTGCACCCTGTTTAATATGACGACGGACATCAGAGGCGCAAATGATGGGGTCCCAAGATACCACCTAACATGTATGAAGGTTCGACTTGCCTTTTTGAGCAAACCTCCGGCTCCATGCCAGCAACGCTAGAAGGCGGTAAATGGTGAAGATTGTTGTATATATATACAATGAGTAGATAATATGTACAGTGTACGCAAGAAAATATGATACAATAGCAATACAGGTATATAACAAATGTGGTATCACTAAAATGATTATATGTCTAAATTATCAGTCCTGTCAAAACTGGAAAGCATTAGGTGAAAAGCATGCGTGATACAAGAGGTCCCTCCATCCCGGAATCTAAGGAATACATAAACGTCGTCAAGGCATATCGTCTTCATCGGTGTCTAGACGGGGTCGTTTGTTGGAAGGTGCTGCGCCAACCCCCATTCCAATTCCTCTGGCTTCGAGGACATCCATAGCGAGGCGAGCGGCACCGTCAGAACCTTTTTTAGTTCTTGCTCTGGTCCGTCGCAGAGCGCCGAAAGCCTGAGCCTTGATAACCGCCAGGGTTCCGGAGATAGGTGGTGGGCCAGGCGAAGGGGAATGAGAAGTCCGCGCGGGCGCTGTTCCTCGGCGGGGACGGAGTCGTTGATTGAGATCCCGGTCAGCACTACTCTGGTCGCGTTGTGATGCGTGATCGTTGTCGGAGAGAGACGGTAAACTCGGCATAGGAGTCCGGTCAGAGTTAGAGACAGGCGGCCGCGCCCCAAGTCTGTATCTCAGTCCGTCGCTTCCTGATCCTGCTAACGAAATGTCCGCCGTGCCTCCGTGAAGAGTGACCTCTGCCCCGGCGTGGCTTCGACGGTAGTCTTCAGGTCGATCGAGAGAACCTTCCGGAGGGAAGGCGAATTGGAATGGTGACGTCAAAGAGGCAGATGAGGAGGACGGGGGAGTGGAGGAGGGCGAGAGTGATCGGCTGTTTGAGAAAACGTACGGCGCGCTCTCCAGGGCGCTCAAAGGCACTTTCTGTTCGTCGACTTGATATCGATTCACGAAAGACATGTCTGCGGATGTCATGGTTGGCGACTCGGTGTACCCTGGAGAGTGGGATGAGTGGGCGCTGGGACCCCCTGACTCGCCACCCGACGATCCACTCTGAGTGATCGCGGAAGGCCATGGGCCGTCCCGTCCAGGGCCCTGCATTGAGTAAGGGTACGGTGCATACTTGGCCACTCGCGTAGCCATTGAGTGGGAAGAGCAATCCCCCGATGTATCGATGTCGGGGCTCGCGTACGGCATGGGAGGGGAATGATTTGAATACGAGCTAGTTGAATACTGATTATTGCAAGCTGTAGGGTCGTCGGAAGCCCTGTAGGCCATTCCGTCGTTCGTATATTGTTGCATGTGACCCGATCCCAACTGAGTGTTCATCGGCGCTGCAGGCTGCGCGAATGCTGGGAGTGGCGGGAGGTCATCCAGCTCTGGCCCCTGCCCGGTCTTTTTGGCTTGCCACAACGCCCTCCAGAACTTCTCTCTCTCGCGAAATTCATGGCGTAAGCGAGCATTGTCCTGCTTCAGTTCAGTGGCCTCCGTCCTGGCCTCTCTGCAGGAATCCTGGAGCTGGAGAACGACAGATTCGAGGCTCGTTACTGTGAGAAGAACAAGGCGGTTACAACGATGACCTATTCCAGCAGCAACGGGGACAACGAACCTGTCTCCTCAAGGGTGGCAATGTAGTTTGCACGCCTGGCTCTGAACGCAGCCTGAGCGTCTGCGTTCTTCTTCTTCCTGAGGGCTACGTCTGATAGACGCGAGGTGTTGTCATCCTGCTGCAGTTTATTTTCTGTTGGAGAGGACGGTGGGGACTTGGGCATCGATGGGGAACGATTTACTGCTGGATTGCAGTGTTGCAGGTGGAGATTTAAAATGGCATGGAAAAAAGAATTCGAATCAAGGGCACGAGGAGAGGGTCCGCGGCCCTGGACACTGCAACGCTGAACTTAGCCGATGTTGTGGACAATTTATTATTTAAGATTGGCTCGAAAGGATGCGGCGCTTCACGGTGTCACTTGCAACCTTTCTGGAAGTTTTGCGAGAGACCCTATCCCCATCCATTTCCCGCCGACTCAGGTCCAAATACATTTCCTCGAGGCTGTTACCAAAACACATTGCAAGGAAAAACGCTACCCCCACGGCCCGATATCACATCCACTACCCATCCTCCCCCGAGCCCTCAATGTCTTCCCCATCTCCTTCCAAATCAAGCCCTTCCATTACCACCCCTTCTTCGTTTAGCACGCACGCGACCCGCCGCCCTGC
The DNA here is from genome assembly GCA_012980535.1 of Pleurotus pulmonarius. NCBI lineage: Eukaryota > Fungi > Basidiomycota > Agaricomycetes > Agaricales > Pleurotaceae > Pleurotus > Pleurotus pulmonarius. The sequence goes on from SJKF01000002.1 coordinate 2,272,438, forward strand.
GAGCCCGTTCACAGCGACCGAAACACGCTCTCCGCCTTGGATATTTAGCCGTCTGCGCCTTGTGATCATTTGTTTAACAGACCGCAGCTGATGCGCGTTCCAAGTTAGATTATACGATATTGAAGGTCCAACCCTACTTACTTGGCCTTTGTTCCATGCCTCTACTGTGGCCATGACTAGCTTCTCTCGGGCATAGATGTTTACGTACGCGTCAGGTTGCAACGATTCATACCCTAAATCATTGTAGCTCCCTGTCGCTACAAACACTGGTCCTGAAAGCTTCGATCACGATCAACAGTATCGCTCAGACTAGACATGCTTACCAGTCTCGTTCGGTAGTCGGTAAACAATTACCACATGTTCATCGTCGAAGAATTGTACCTCCAGTAAGTCCACCGGCAGGCCTTCCTCACCCCCTTCAGGTAGGCAAAACTCGCGTATGGAGACTTCTACCCTAGACGGCTGCTGGTGTGTTGCGGCGTCGTACGGCACTCGAAATAAACACACTGTTCATGATGTCAATAGTGGAGCGACGAGATCGCATAACGACACAATCCACATACAACAGCTTCGTCCTCCCGCGCTTACCAACGTGGCCAAATATTGAGTGTAGCCCTGTCAAAAGCGTTGGTATGTGGTTCATTTGATGCAGTAATGGAGCACTCACCCCCGCCTGCGTTATGATCCGTTCACGAATCACAATTTCAGGATTATCTGCCGGTCCTAAACCCTCCGTCGAACCACATTTGAGGGTGACGGAAGCCGATCGGGACACTGCACCAGCAGCATGAGCGAATATGCGCTGGCATCGTGTCGCTAGTTCTTGTGCGAGCGCATCGAGGTTTCTATCAATGTGATCTAGATCTTTCTGGGAAGTGGCCTACCCATTGATCCATCAAACGGATATCATACAATTGGATGATAGCTGATCACCTTGCGCCAGCCTTCCTCTTTCCCCTGTTTCGCCGCTTGCCTCGCTCTTTCCAGCACTTCTTGCAGGGGCTGCCGCTGGCTTGGAACGCCAAAGTCTTCTGGTGTAAAGTTGGGGATTGGACCAACGAACCACTTGTCGATGGGGCTAGCCTGCAACCCCGACATGAAATAGTTATTGACCTCAAGGACATCGTACCGAGCCCCAGTGTTCCCTTCATTCGTGGTATTCAGATTGTTGTTGACTGCTGCTAAGGGGTCACTCATGATGATTCATACCAAAGGTTATCAAACTTACAAAACCGGAGCCAAGCAACAAACGAAGCGAAGCGACGAAGCTCTCGGCGAGCAACAGAAGCCAGCCAACTAGAAATCACAATTCCCCGGGCACAGAGGTGACGGCAGGCATCAACATCGTCGCGAAAAAACTCAAAGGCGGCATACTGTGAACTATTTGGAGTCAAAATGCCAATTAGAGCAATTTAAACTATACTTACAGCAGCGACCATCCTTCAACTTCCTCTAAAACAAGGTGAAGCCGTTGAAAGGCAGGAGCGACCCTTTTCTCCGAAAAGTCACGCAATTTGATCAATGCTTCTGAGACCGTCGTCTCCCACTTCTGTATACCCTACATACCGACGGGTTAGTATAGTAGTCAGAAAGTGGCAATGCTCAGGAAGTGCACCCGCTCGCTCATCTGCTCTCCACTCCCCAAAAGATCGGTCAGGGCCTCAGTGCTGCGGCCAGTCAACAGAAGTCGCGTGAGATCCAAAATCGCCGCGGATTCCTTCTCTGGGGAGCGACGGGCGCGTGAGTGTACAGCTCCACAATACCAGGGAGATCAGACCTCCGAATTCGGCCGTTTGTTTCATCTCCAACGCACGAACCCACCGAGGCCCAAGTTCACGGGCGCCACTCATTGACTCAGAGCCAAACCACGCAGCACGCATGTCTTTCACCAGTCGCCAGATGTACCAAAGGAGTGTACGAGCCGAGGTTGAGCTTTTGGCAACATCACGAACAAGGCGATCGTCAAGCAGTGACATCGTGATCAGAGTGGGGTAAAAACAGGACGGGGAGGTGGTCTCTGTCGAGGACACTAGATGGGCTGTGAAAACAGAACGTGGTGAATGCTGAAACAATGACTTGATGGAGTGTCCGGTTTTCAATGTGATACATCCTGTAGGATAACTCCCGTCGAGGAAGGAAAATAGACGACCCACATTGTCTGCTACGAACAACAGACTTCCACCGACTGGTAAGGCTTCTACGTCCGGCGCTGGACTCTTGGAATTTGACCCGGGTAAATGAGAGCTCATTGATGCTGCTATTGGATCAGATTGCAACGCTGGCCATCCCCTCATGAAATCTGGGAGCTCTCGCTTTATTTGAGATCGGGTCTGGGTCCCTTGAAAAGCGAATAGGTCGGCAGCACTTTACGGATTTTTAGCGTACGGAACAACGACAAGGCAGACAACTTACTTTATTTGGTTGTCGTCTTCTTGTAGGTGGTCAAGTAGTGGCAGAATCTTTAGGATGGAGTGCGCTGAACCTGTCTAACCGTCCGGTTGGCATTGATATCGGGATGACAGAGGGACAAGGCACTACAATAACGTTGTTTCGCCGGAATATGTCAGCAACAGGAACCCCAGTTTGCTTTCGACTGTCTTGGGTCCACCACAGGCCAGTAATACGCGGCGCATGCAATGTCGAGGAGTGTATCTGGTCAAGAAGGAGTACCCGTTCCTCGTGACCATCCTGCATTGAATGCAGCGTCAATCCCGGCGGATTATGCGCAACGGCAATTGTCTGACCTGGTGGAGTGAGTAAGAATGAAGATGTTGAATGGCAACACAGCAGCACGCGCACCATCGGGACTCCACGCCACATTGACAATCTCTTGTGTATTCAACCCGACTTGGACTTCCCATATTTTTGGGCCTTGAATTTTCCAAAGGCTCAATCGATCCTTCCGTCCATGTCGTGAAACCAAAACGACGAGATCCTTATCCGGGCAGCAAGCAGACTCGAACAAAGAGTAGGATGACTGCAGATTTAAGACTGCGAGAGAGGAAAACGCGTTCGTTTCCATTGTCGCGCTAGTCGACCGTAACGCGTCACGGACTGGGACAAACAGAAGTTCAAGCACAAATTGGGCTTACGTAAACAGTCGCACTCCCCCAACTAAGAAGTAAGTTTATCCCACGGTTCTACGCACACTAGTTAAGACCGAAATGAGCATGTGTATATGAATCTACATTTATTTGAGCTTCCTCCGCTTAGAAGCCTTTTTGCCCATCCCTCCAATTGAATCTCCCTTTCTTGCTCGAGTGCCCTCGGTATTCCGTTGGCCTAAGTCCTTCTCAAAACCGACATGAGACTTCTTCCGCGCGCCGCCTTTGCTTTTGGCGTGCCGAGAGGCTGTATCTGGAAGACCAATCTTACTGGGACGAGAGGCCTTTTTGGCTGATCGTATGGCAGCATTCAGGGCCTTCCCGTCGCCAACAGCTTCGTCCTCTTCTCTCGCCATCTTTCTCCGTTTGGCCTTCCTTGAAAGGCCAGAGAATTTATCCCGTTTAGGCTTTCCGCTGTTTAGTATGATGTATCATGAAAGAATAAGGGTAAGAGTACCTTGACATCCTCGCCTTTGCTTTGTTTCTTGAGTCCATTCCCTTGGTGTTGTTGTTTGCCCAGCGCTTTGAGAGCAATCAGATTGTGCGGAAGGCGCAGATAACCACGACAAACCTGTGGCTTGCTCTTTCTGTGCACTACTTTGAAACCATGTCCGAGCGGGCCGAGAAAATATCTCATCTTTATGCTCAATCATATTCTGACCTTTTTTTATTTCCATCTCGGCCTGCCGCAACTGCAGGCACATTAGGTATGTTCGACCATAGAAAGACGACGAACCTGTTTTTCTTCCCGCTCTTCTTTCATGATTTCCGCTATTTCATTCTTCAGCGAATCAAGCTTCGTTGTCCATTTTGCGATAGCTTCTGACGGGACTATGCGATGCCTCACTTGATCCTCCCCAGCGCCGCGCTTAATGGCAGCTTTGAGCATTTTGCGATCGGCTTCTCCGACCAGAGTAACAGAACTTTAGACGCATTCAGTTCAAGGAAGCGAAGCGGTGGCAGATTGCATACCGTCCTTGCTTTCCAGCTCTCGCTGTGCGTCCGACTCGGTGCAGATACTGGGAGAGTTGACTTGGCATGTCGTAATTGATGACTGTTTCTACCCCCTTGATATCCAAGCCTCGAGACGCTAGATCTGTGGCCATAAGGAAGTCCACGGATCCATCCCTGAATAATTGAAGAGACCGCAAACGCTGTGTATAATAGCTGAGGATGGGTACGACTAAGAGATAGGACGGACGAACCTGTTCCTGGGTAAGATCACCATGCAGTTCTTCACACTTCATCCCAAGAAGCCCAAAGACGATTCGCATTTGGTGAGCCAACTTCTTACTGCGAAGGAACACAATGACGTTCGACTTGAACGTTCTCCGGCAGAGGGCGACAAGCAAAGCAGGACGTTCGGCCTCCTTTCCGGCGCGAACACGCACAAACTCCTGGACTAGTCCTCGAGCAGTAGTCCGTTTCGGATCTACAAACAATCGAACAGGCTTATCGAGTGATAACCTTACTAGCTCGTCAACCGAGTCTGTCATTGTGGCTGAGAATAGCATGGTTTGACGCGATTTTGGGCACGACTTTACAATCTCGGTGAGCTCATCAGCGAATCCGTCAGATAGCATCCTGTCGGCTTCGTCTAAGACGAGAATATCAAGGGCGTCGAGCGTAAACGTGGGTGAGTTCCGTATATGATCAATAAGTCGGCCCGGGGTAGCAATCACTACGTCTGGTTTGTTGCGCAGGGCGGCCTCTTGAGACTTTAACGAAAGCCCGCCTATAACAGGTGAGTCCTGATCCAAAATTTCTCGCTCACCACGCACCGACGACGAGGCAAAAGTCAACATCTGTGTGTACCGCTAATTTCTTCCCAACATCAAGACACTGAACGCCGAGTTCTCTTGTAGGAACGAGAATAAGGCAGCGAGTTGCTGCAGACTTTTTGCCCTTTTCGCGATAAAGGAGCCGCTCTATCATCGGGATGATGAATGCTGCTGTCTTCCCTGAACCAGTGACTGCGTTTCCAACTACATCTTTTCCAAGGAGAGCCACAGGGATGGTAGCAGACTGAATTGGTGTCGGCTTGTGATAACCCAATGCTGTGATGGCTTTTATGAGAGGTCGAGAGAGGTTCATTGCGAGGAATGACGTGAGGTGATCAGACGTGGTCGACTCGGAAGCGAAAAATGCTGTCTTTCTATCCAGCTCGGCCTGTGTCTCGGGTTCACTGTCGTCTGAAGCATCATCTACGCCCTCCTCCTCCCAAGAGCCTGCTTCTTCCTCCTCTGACATGGCATCGTTGGACTCGGAACCTTCAGATGCAGATAATGAGCCCTCAGCATCTGGTACTTCCGGCCAAGCAAATTCGTCGTTCGTATCAGAGTCATCGTCTTGAGAGCCGGCCGAATGCTCCTCGTCACTAGTATCTGCGTCTTCAACTTCTTGTCTTTTCCGTTTGGCCCTAACTTGCCGTCGAGCGATAATGTCATCGACAGATATAGGTTGCTAGAATTCTTCAGTAGGACCAAAAGACATAATGTTGTGTACACACCGGCTTAGAGCCAGCTTGCACAATGTCCGCTGTATGACTTGAATCGCCAAGTATATCAGCGTATGGGTCGCTTGTCACGTCGAAACTGAATTCGGGATCTAGTTGAGCGTCTTCATTGGCAGGCAATTTGCTGGGTTTTACTGGATCGTCCTCCGCATCAGACTCCAGGGTCATTATGTATTCCCCAGCCATCGTCAGAAATCTTCACCAGTGTAGCGAACGCGAAGAGGAGGAAAATAAAGCACGTTCACGTGATTATATGATTCTGACTGAACAGGAGTCAGGACCCACCTAAATGAACGCGTTCAAACCCCTGGGCCTAAGCTTCGTTCGCTTCGCGTCTTATCATACACACGAGGATACAAAGTATCAGATATGCAGAGTTACAACATGCGTACAGATATACCGACATGGAGAGAAAGCCACAGTAATGACGACAATGGATACGTGCAAGGGTATACTGCATAGCGGGTGGATGAAGTTATGAAATGATAAATATGAGAGGTCCATATGATATTTGTGCGGAATGAATGTGCTACCAGAAAACAAGTTTGCGCAGTAATGCAATATCTTTAGTCGACACTGTGGCGGATTGTGGAGCGTGTGGGGGAACGGGTTCGTTTTCTCCTTCATCAGGAGGCGCGATCCTCGACTTTTGCAACTGTCATAAGCGCGTGTGATGAGCAAGACGCACGAAATCTGAGGGACGGGGGAGAGTACCTCGATGTCCATCACGGGCGTGTCAAATATGAGGGCCTTTATATGTGGCTTCTCCTTGAAAGTGTATTCGGTGTGCTCATCTCGACATTGGGCCTGGCACAGTGTCGTGCTATTGATGAACCGGCCCATCATATTGAATTTGCCCCAATGTATTTTATTAGGGTCTTCTTCATTGAAATCTGGGTTTCCTTCATGAGCACGAATGAGATCAGACATATGGACCTCTCTGTGGGACATCAGTTAGCGGACATACAAGGGGCTAAGGGATTGAGACGCACAGTGCTGGTACGCATGCGCCTTTCGTATTGCGCAGAGCTAATCGGTACGCCCGGTGCGACCGCATAGCCTGCAATAGAACCTCCCAAGATCGAAGATTTTTGGTCTGTTCAGGGGAATCTCTATTGAACTTTTCCAAGGTCTCGTCTCCGGGGAAAGTTGCGTTGTTGATGCCCGCCACAAAGGCACGTAGTGCAGAATAATTGTTGTGGGCTCTCAACTTGGCCGCTATGTCAACAAATTTTTCAATCTGTTTCGCGCGAGCCTTCGATTTATCGTGGCAGAGGATCAAGGAAACCACCCTAAAATTGAATGGCGTATAGGTAAATGCATATATAGCGATAGATTTGCTGTTCTCACCAGTCCCCGAGGCGGTTGGCTATCGCATTAAAGCGGGATATTGGATCACTGATGGGGTCTTTCTTCCCGGACACTAGCGTATAGTACATCCAATTCCGAGGCTACGCACGGATGAGTAGAGAACCATGGAGCGGGAGCATCTAGTCTTACCGTAATGGCCAAAAAGGCCTTAACCTGGACCAATGTTATTTGCTGAGCAATGGTTTCTGGGTCGATCATTTGCAATTCTTGAGCAACCCTAGCCAATTCCTTGATGATGTGACGAGGTCCAGAACTAGACGGCGTTTTGGGTGTCAACAACGTCACCGCGGTAAGACTCGATTTCCGCTCCCGAGAAGCAGCCGTCGTGGGAGGTGGAGCCGAGAGAAGTGTGGTTGGAGAGGAGGAGGCTGGCGTCTCCGTCTCCGTCTCAGGCATCTTTGTCGTAAACTCCTCCTCATCAGATGATTCACCGCTATCAACTCGCTCGGGTTTCAAGGCCCAGGCAGCGTCTGGGTCATCCTCGATAGTAGGCAGCATCTCTAAAAACGGTAGAAGGTCGGATCCGTAGTGAAGGAGATATGTCTTCGAGATGATCGACTTCGTCAGAGCATTGAGAGCACCAGCAGTACCCGTAACGGCGAAGTCATGTGTATATTCAAGTCTCCACTGATGGAGAAGATGGCAGATTCTGCATATCATCGCGATGAGAAGGTCATTCCGGCGCAAACGTCGTAGGAACTAACCTCATTTGAGCGAAACATGCAAACATAGGGTCTCCTGATGGATTGTCCAGTTGACGCATGCGTTTCTGCATAGCTAGTATGACTTTTCTTGGAGTTGCAAACCTTCGGTAAGTTAGTAGGAAATGCGTGATATATGAAGGATCTAGTAGAATATAGATCAGACACAGTGTTTGAGAAATTGGTTGTACTCGTACCGTCTCCACTGACAGCCAGAAAGAGAAGCTTATCTAGAAGTTCATCTAGTGTTGCCCATTGGGCCGGTCGTCTAGAAGCGAATAAGCAACATGATGCAGGTAGCAAGCGACGGAAGAACTGACGGTTGCTTCTCCCGCTCATCCTTAGGTTCCTCATGCTGGTCTTCGACTCCCTGGTTGACCTCTCCAGCACTTCGCGGGGCGTCCGAGCTTGAACTATGAGGATCAGGAATGACGTCGGGAGCGATTTGCTCTGTTGGACGCTCTGGCCATTCGCGTCTCGATCTCTCGAGGCCGTGGAGTAGATCGCCCGTGGAGCGAGTCCGAGTCGGAGAACTTGGTGTATTGGGGGAGCGAGGTAACGGTATATGGGGAAGGGGGGAATGCGACTGGGAATTTCTCGAGCGCGGTTGAGATTGCGCCACGGTCCTCATAGATGACATCGAAGACGAGGCAGAGGGTGTAGCTGTGGGTGGAGAAGAGGGGGGGTTTTCTGGAAGGGGTGGAAGTTTCAGCAGGTCGGGGGATGCAGGATTGCGGTCATTAATGTCGAGCCCTTTAGTAGTCCCTACAGATCACAGCTTGAGAGTTTCACAGCATCACAGAAGTTCAAACTCACGAGTCCGAAAGATCACCTTCAAAATCCACTCGAACGAACGCCTCAGCCTATCTTTCCCCGAGTCCTCAGTGGCGTTGACTTCTACTAACCCAACATCATACTCTTGCAGAAGCTCTACAGCCAGCTCGGGATAGACACGGCGTTGCAGGTCCGATTTGCAAGCTAGAACGATAACGGGAAGTTTGAGAGTAGCGCGATATCCCTCTAGAACAAGTATCTCATCATGAGCATTTACAAAATTGTTAGTGAAGGAGAACTCACTAAGGAGGCTTTCTACAGGGGTAAATGATGCCTCATCCGAGGCGTCGTAGCAAATGATAACACCATCCACACGGGGAGTCCCCTCTGGCCAGGCGGTGGCTTTTGATGGCGGCGGGTCCAGCCTTGATGCGACGATATCGATCTCGATGACATATAAGGAACAGTCCGGATGGCTGTCGTTACGGCTGGCGCGACCAACGCGTTGCGTGTCTAGGTCGTTCGTGGTGAGAACAATCACAAGCAGAAAACATGGGCAGAAAGCGCACATCGAGACCACGTATTATTGGTTGATGCGCCTTGAAGGATGACAGGCTCTTGCAGAAAGTGGCCATTTAGACCTTTGCGAACTGCCCGAGATTTCCCGCATCCTGGGGCCCCCACGATACCCAAAGTGATGGAAGAACTGTCTGAGTGCTGGACAGATTTGACATGAACGTCATGATGCTACCGGCAGCGCGAAGAGCTCACCGTCGATACTTGGGTATTAATCACCATCCTTATCCCACTATTGCTCGGCGGATGGTAAACACCAAGACTGCCACTACGCACTCGCCCGGTGGCGGCGTTTGTGAGTACGTTAGTGCGCCGCGGCATTGATTGCATCGACGTGGTGCTACGCAAGCGCGGAGAATCCTCCTGGACGATAGAGCTGGTTGCGCTCATGCTACTGGCACTGGACGCTGTGCTGAGAGTCGGGGTTCGCGACGGTAATGGAAGTTCACCAGCGCGTACGTACGCCCTCGGTTGATCTGGAGCTTTATGAGAGGTACTTCTGTTGCTGGGAGTGGATCTGTGGAACGGATCTGATCGTTCGACATCGGAGTCCCCGACATAAGGATCACCATAATCATCACCAGTTGTGCTGACGCTCGCACCCCTGCTGCGCTCTGAGCGGGCTCGTTCTCGCTCACGCCGTAGACCATCCGAGATACCATAGATGAGATGACGGGGTGGGTCGACTGCTGAGCCTGTGTTTCCTCGATTCTGCCGCGTCCCTGTTACTGGAGATGGTTCGTCACGGACGTATTGTACAAAAGAGTCGACAGAGAGCGATTTTCGAAGTGGTTGCACCGGTAAAAGAGACGTAGAGTCATGGGGCGAGGCAGGCCGTTGGTGAGCCATTGTTGGGGACGTCAAGGCCGACGAAAACGGTTCCTCAGGCGAAGTGGGCGAAGCAGCATGAGAATCGCTGGGAAGTAGTGTGGTGGAAGGAGCGTTGCGTTCGTCTGGCATTTGGACAGAGCTGGTTGCGAGTGGAGGGAGTGGCGGCGCAGAAGATGGGGCAGCCATGATTGAAGTGTCAGAGAGCGATAGAGAGTGGCATCAAGTTGCAGAGCGAGCGTCAGTTCAGTAAATCAGAGATAGAGGCAAATTTGGGATGCGTCGTACCTTTTGGGTTACAGCCACCACCATGTCTCAATCCATCAATGTTTCCACTCCCAGAATATTGCTCACAGTAACCCTCAATCACTTAATTTTATTATATTATCACTGATATTCACCTTAATTTCGCAGAACGACGATGGGCCTCCTTCGCGAGATTCCCCCTACATTTATGGTCTCTTTCGACATTTGACAACCCATCACGGTATGCAGCCCAAAAGTGAATTCTGATCGTCCTTGCTCAAGCTCGGCACCCAAAGGCTGGGATGTCAAAGTCGTCATTCCAAGTTCTCAGAAGAGTTGGATAGGTACGTTGCCTGGGATTCAGTTGCCGGCATCCCGACTCAATTATCGCAGGCAAGGCGTATCACATCACGGAAATCACCAAGGGCAGATATTACTACCCAAGAGAGCCAGGTATGTTCACATTTGATGATGATATGTACATACGGCATGATATCAATGATTAGATGGCATGGGGGAGATATCTGAAGTTTCCAGACCACTGAAAGATGGCGAAGTGGTGCGTCCGAGTAGCCATCCCCAAGTCATCCTTGGGACTGACAAGTGAGGAATGGATGTAGGCCGAATGGATTCTCCTGGACGGCGTACGTACAACATAATGCTCCATGTGTTTACTCGCTGAATCGCTCAATTGCAGACCCCTGCAACTTGCGCTAATATTGCGGTTCATAATATATATCCCGGACACTTCAACCTTGTGGTAACCTCCACCGCCTAGCCATTCACCTCATGACATACCAGTCTAACTGCAGAATACAGATAAGCGGCCCCAATCTCGGCCGAAACACATCATGTTCGTGGATAAGTGCTAACTAAATATTCATGATCGCCACCATTAATGATAAATATAGCTGCCTTTGCACTCTCGTCGGGAACAATTGGTGCTGCGCTCTCATCATCCTTATCTCAGATACGCTCGATTGCTCTCTCCTACGGAACTGTCATACACCCGACACCTTCTACATACTTTCAGCCTGCACATCTCCTTGGTGCTAGCATTGTCCGCCACCTGTGGGAGAACTGGGGAGAAGACGACGGTGGTCTGCGGTCCGGTGAAGTGGATCTATACAGCGTGAACATCCCTTTGATAGAAGGATTACTGGCTGAAGAAGGCCTGAAGGTCTGTTGGACCCGCATGTGGAGAAATTCGTACGGCCGCCTTTTCAAGGAAATTTCTGGAGACGAGGGGAAATTATCAGATCCTGCTGGGCCCGATTCGCTCGCTGCTCGACATTCTGATCTCGACAAGTCAGGCAACCCTCCGTCTTCAGTACCAACAAGGAGTCTTACATTCAAGTTTAAACCTGACATGAGGGGTTTGATCACTCCGGACTCGTCTTCGCTTCCAGTCGGTTCAGACGGTTGGGCAATACACAATGGCTGGGTTAGCGTGACACCCTTACGAGCTTCCTTCGCTGAGCCAGAGCATGAAGAAATCGCTATTGAAGAGAAGGTGTGGAAGATGAAGCTGTAAATGTATTCGTCGAGATAGATACAGATGTATGTAATTTCTAGAGTGTCTTCGGATGCCAAAATCATCAAAGGACGGACGCGGACAACACGAACAGCAACACGCCCCACACGCCGAGCTGTGCAATAGAAACATCGAGACGGGGTGCGGCGTTCGCGGGTCTTGTATTAAGCATCGTCTTCCGATAAATCTTGAGAGAATTGATGATCCAAGTGGCATTCTGTTCGCCGAAAGATCAGACAGCTGTTGGACATTCTGATATTCCTTGCACTTACGACGAAGTTGCTTGGATCCATGAGCCGGTCTTCGCAAGTACCTGGGCAACCAGATGTAGCGTAGGAGTTGCCAGCCCAGTCACCTGTTGAAAAATGCGGTCATGAATGCCAACTTCGGGAAAGCAACAGAATTTCCTTACCACAAAAGGTGATATCTGTGTACAGAAGATATCGGTAAACATTTTCATGAATGATCGGAATCACCTACCGAAAATGACGGAATGGTTGTAGAAGTACTGGCTGAGAGGATTACAATTGGTTGGCAACAGCGTACCCACAGGGACACCCCAACCTGATGGATTTGGGCTACCGTCGGTGATGTCCTGAGGAACAGCTGCTCGGTAGAAAGACCCTTGGAATAGTGATGTCTTAGGCTCTGTCAATCCAATAAATGCTAAGACACTCACAAACTGATATGCCATTCTCGTCCCATTTCATGGCATAAACGCCACCACCTTGGGCATCGAAGAGAGGGCCGTAAGACGCCCTGCTCCATTCTGTTATTCCACAACCAGGGTTTCCGGGAAGATTACCATCGCAATCTAAATGTTGCTTCCCATCCATTTCCTTGGATGAACGGAGTCAGGTGAATGAACCGTGCACAAAAATGTGGAGCTAACCACTACTGTTCCGGAGAAAGTCGCGTTTGGGGTAAGATGGCAGCCTAACAGGGATTTAGACACCCGATGTGAGTGTTTGGTTTAATCCATACCTGTTCCGCTGTGCCATGTAACTTGGTTATGCGAGTTATCGTGAACGCCTTCGATAATGTCGATCTCCCCTGACTAATCCCAGACATAAGAGATGTGATGTGGGAAGAGTGGAGACACGTACCTGGGGCCAACCTCCCATACCAACAGTCCAAAATGCAGGCCAAACAGCTATAAAGGAGTGTGAGATGCGCGTAACGAAGGAGTAGGCACGGTCGTACCGCATCCCCAGGGTGCTTTGTCAACATCCAGGATGAACAGACCAGTATTGTACTGTTTGTGTCCTTGGATTCGAACGCTAGAAGAGCAAGCTTATTCCAAGATACTTCGCACTGTCGGGCACATACTCGCCTGTTTCGAAACTGGCCCCGATCTAACCATGTAGTGTTATCACCCTGCATGATCACTTTGTCGTCGTCTGTGACAAAGGCCAGTCCTTGGGCAAAAGCAGCATCTTTATCTATATAGCTTTGGGTGTAGAGTAAGCCCCCCGTTTCGGATTCGAGAGTTCCCGTAGAACGAGCAGCAACTCACTTTACGCGCCCACTGCAGAAAGTAGAAGTTTGGAGTCAGGTTAGTCGCCGCCGGGATGAAAGCGTGGAATCTTGCCTACTTTGTGGGATCTGCCCATTTGAAGAAGTCAAAGTTGCTGCGAGGCGCCAGGTCAAACATAAACTGAGCTTGTTCTGACATAGACATGGACGTACTCGAAGAAGGTTTTGCCTTGGAAGACATCGTCAATGAGCCATAGAAAAGTCGTTCCGTTCGGATTCAAGTCGACATTGCTGCGCTTCAACAGAGACGACGGAATCCATGGCTCCAGTCTTGAGTATAGAGGGTTGAGAGTATCGTGCCATGGCCTAGCAGTGACAGTTTCGGAGTTGAACACCAAGAAAGTCAATGCCCACGAGAGACAGCGATTTGCGTGCATCGGTAGAAATTTGGAGGCTTCGGATGAGATTGGGGGATTTATAAATGATCAGCAAGGTCGAGTCAGGTCATAAAAGGTCGTTTCAAGAAAACGCAGTAGGCATCATCCTTGGAGCATAGCCGGAGCAAAGTTTAGAACATCCCAAGGCCTCATGGCATCCAAATATAAACGCCGACAGTCACGGCTCGGCACTCTCACTCATTTCGACAATCCAGGCAAGTAGTACGCGACAAGCAGTGTGGCATTTTGGGGTCGACTGATAGCATACATGCATATGGTAGCCGTCATAGAACATAAAATGACATGAAAATAATGCAACAAGAGAAAATCATCTGTAGCGGCGGAGGCTGAGAGTATTGTGTTTCTTCCAGGTAGACCGAGCGGGAGTGTGGTTGTGGCGGTGACCTTTGCCCAAGCCACGGTTCTAAAGTGAAGCGTTGGTACAGGGCGGAATGAGGCAAAATCATCGTAAATACCTGTTTGCCGATGCTGGTAAGTCCACGAGCTTCTCTGCGCTTGTGTACAGGCTTCGTAATCCAGCTGATCCTGGGATCACGGCGGATCTGAAGTATTATTGGTATCGTTTTTACAAGTCCCATCGTCAAGAAACTCACAGCTTTGTGGTTGGGGTCCACCAGGATGACTTCGTAGTATTTGTAAACACCATCTTGGTTGACCCAGTAGGAGTTCAGGACACGAAGATTGCCACATCGCTTGCCAACACGCTCCTCAGCGGTGCTTCTCAGACCACGCTGGAACTTCAGATGGTTGACACCCTGGCGAACGGGCTTGCCGAATGTGGCACCTTTGGGTCGTAATTAACGCCTCTTCTACCGCAGAAAAAAAACACAATATTCACCCTTGGGGACGGGCTTCTTTCGGTTTCCACGTCGGACGCGGATGCGGTAGATAACGTAGCCTTGCTTGGCCTTGTAACCGAGACGGCGGGCTTTGTCGGGGCGGGATGGTCGCGATGCGCGGTGGATGACGTTGAGTTGACGGTACTCCCAGCACCTAATAGACAAGAGTATGTGTGATCGGCTCAGCAGTATGAAAACTGAAGGACGCACCGTACACGAAGCAAGAATCGGAGGACGTCCGACTGCTTCTTCTTGTAAAGTTCACCGACGTACTTGTAGGCACCCATTCCGCGTCTGTGCCAGGCATCATGAGCTCTCGATCGCCATATTGCCCGCTGGCATACTTACCTTGATGTTGAGGTTGTCGATGTCGGTGCTAGGCACTAGATACCTCTCCTAATTCGGTTGAGGGAGGCTTGAAACTATACAGCTCGCGGCTATTTCCGAAAAGGCGCCAGTCGTGATTGGGCGCCCAACACCTCAATTTTATGTTCATCACGATGCTGATCACAGGTTATGAATTATCCAAGATCCATGTGTGGTATAAGGACGCGATATATGCATACACGTTGAGAAGGGTAACTACTAAAATTATGCATTTATTAGTACTGTTCGTCAATTCGTTTCGTGCTTCAACCCAAGTCTGAACCACGCGGTGCCCATGAATAAGACCCAGGCAAAGATTATGAGTGATGCAGAAAGGGTAACGAAGATCCGACCCCGTCTTATTTCTCCTCTCTGTCGCACTTCGTCTCGAGTTGGGCCAGAACGTCTGGACATTGTCGAAGAATAACGCGTGTGCGAGACTTCCGATTCGCCGAGCAGCGGTCTTTCTTGACTATGATCAGACCCGGACGCCTGAGGTTCATTGATCGATCCAGAGTTGTGGGGCTTCACAGTGTTGACACTGTCGCTAAGTGCCCCTTCTGAGATGGACGATCTATGCCTCAGAAGGCGCTTCTGACGTTGCTGCAAATAGGATAAGGCCAGGATACTGAGGAATTGTAGGCCATTAAGAAAGACGAAAATATTGAGCAGTGTCTGGATGGATGACTTCTGCGAAGGAGGTGTCGGTCCCTTTGGATCCTGGGGCTTCGTATTGTGCATGTCTAAAGCCAGACCAGCCATGGTTTGGAATATTGTTGATCCGGTTTGTTCGAGCTACACAAGATGATATGTGAGCCTCAAACTGGAGGAGCAAGACAAATGGATAAAATAAATTACTTACACTTTTATGGACCCCCAAGGCAGTTGAGACATATTTCAGAGCAACAATCTTCGGGACCAGCACAACAAGTAGTACTGTTGACCAGAGGTTAGCTCATAGAGATGCCACCATAGCGCATAGCACGTACGAGGAGCAAACCCGTGGCCAATGCAAAAAGATAGTATGCCTGGCCACGATGACTGAGTCCAAGATGGTGGGAGGGAAAGCCATAGGTAGCAGCTACCAGTCAAAATCGACGACAACATGAACAACCGAATAACGATTTGCTTGCTTTTGTATCGATCGACGATATAACCGCACTGCATGATCCCAGAGGTAAGCCACAGCACCTCCAAGTTATAAAGATGGCTTACGATTGGATAAAGGACGAGGCTACCGGCGAGGAGGTAAGAAGCTTGGTTCGCCGCATCTTCCTCTGTCATACCATAGCGCTTTTCGACGATATTTCTTGAAGTAGCGTAAATTTGGGAACCCGCGGAAGGATTATGTTTGCTTACGCAGCAAGATGAGTGAAGGGAGACCAAATGGCACCGCAAAGTACATTGAGGCCGACGTAGCTGGATTGGTATGTTGAGCGCGCCGAAACAGACAGAATATCCCTAAAGGAGGTACTCACGACCAGAAGATATCTCCCAGCTTCGTAATCTCTTTAATATGAACCCTTCGCTTCTCTGCAACTTTCTCCAAAGCCTGGGCCTGGCTTATATCGTGGCACGATCTTCTTCGGGCCTCTTCATCTATGTCGGCAGCCTCTAGCTCGGCTCCGGCGCCGTCTACCAACCATCGGGACGCAGCGATATAAATGAGATTCACGAAAACGGACAGCGCTGCGAGACCAGTCGCGACGTAGAATGGCGCCCGGCTTCCAAACCGCTCGGTGAGGGGGTACGAGGTTCGGGCTGAGATGAAGGATGCACCCTTGCCTGCGATGAGCCCGAACGCCATCGAGACTCCTAACCCATGAGACTTGAAGAAGCGAACGATGATGGTCTCCTGCACCACAGCAAGCGGGCTGACACCGAGGCCAAAGACGAACATGCCGAGCGCCATCATACGAACGTTGCCGTAAATGTCCCCAGTGAGGAGGAGGATCTGGCCGAAGAGGATAACGCCTGTAGCGAGAATGCTAGTGAAGGTGGTTCCGAGGCGGCTGGCCATTACTCCGCCAACGAGGGGTGTCCATGTACTGTTCAGACTGAACGCGGAGATCAGCAAGCTAAACTCGGTGTGCGAAGTACCAAGCTCGCGTGACAGGCGACTTTTCAAAGGACCAAGAACATATGAGGCACTAGTGCAATTAGGCTAGTTCTGCGGGCTGTGGCAGAGAGGGGACCTACTAGTGACTCCCAATGCTCAGTGAGCATGCACACAGGAGTGCAATCAAACGAATGCAGTACATTCGCCATTTCCGAGCGGCGACGTCCGCCGCTGTGCGTCTCGGTACAGGCTGGGGGAGTACGTCCCCTACGCTCGCGACCGAGGAGGACTGCGACGAGGCTATAGAATTCTGGTCGTCCATGTCAACTTCGGATTGGAACAGCAGTTCATCACAAGACGAGCGCCGGTGACTTTGCTCTGGTTCCTCCAGCATGTCAACGCCTTGGCTGGATGCTGATTATTGTGTAGAGAAGGGTGGGGGAAAGCGAGTGCAACTTGAGGACGGCTTATTCACAGGCGCATTGGCAATGAGGGGAACTGATCAAGAGGACTTTCTGGGACGCTTGGGGCTTGCACACTTGCCGACCGGCTGGAACTTAATCAGATAATCTAGTCGTGTCTAGATCGGAGTTAACCCTGTGATTTGCTTCCGCTGATTCCGAGTCTGAGAAAAATCAGATAAGATTGGGATGTATTCGTGAACTGCTCCCATAATAAAATACACAAACGCATAAGTTACACTGCAATAGAGTCTATGAGCACGACCGAAGAAACAAAGCGTCAGGCGCAGACTGTTCAGGCATAGTAACTGGACCTCTGTAAATATCATGTACATTGAGGAAACCCGTTTATCACGTTTACACCAGCTTTCGTGGATCACTCACATAATTCCTTCGGCCTGTTCGCACCCATAGACACGTCGCAGTCTAGAAACGAAGGTGTCAATCACTTGAACGCAAAGCGAGAAGCGGGGAGCCGGTTGCCTACCATTGTTATCAGGCAAAGTCCAAACTCTGTCCATCCTAGCGCTTCCACAGTCAACGATTGCCTACATCTATGTGCGATAGTGAGCTTTGATCCGAGATACGTACTCTCAAGCGCAAGGTATTATCCATATCCTGCGCGTAGAGGAGAAGGAAGCAGCACGAGATACACACCGTGAAATGGGAGGCACACGCGCGCAATTGCCACCTGAGCGAGTGTTGTGCATGACGCCGGCTGCAGTACCCTATTTGACGTAAAGATGCAGTCGGGGGGATGAATCAATCAGAAATCAATCGACTGTAGGTTCGAAGGGTTGAACGCAACGCACCCATAGCACCGATGAGATTAGCAGCCAAATCACAGAGGACGCGATGCTCGCAAGCAGATGCACGGCGCCATCCACGATCCACAGCATGTACGCCGTAGAAAATGCCACTGTCCACACGGCATTGAACAGGAAGAGAATCAGCCTAAGAGCGCCCCGGACGAATCAAGGAAGCAGTCAGCCAAATCGATCCAGCTTCAAAAGGTCACCGGTCATGTGTAACACTCACAGAGCATGGTATCTCGGGCTCGGCCAACTGCCGTTTTCGTTCCCCGCACTGATTAGGAAGGCCGTGAGGCCCAGCTCAGCCATGGCGGACAAGGTCATGAGAGCGAATAGAAACGGATGATAGTGCGCCTTGATAAAATGGGCCATGCAGGGCAACTGAGGAAATGCTGAATAGAAGGAAGGCGTGTCGAGGAAAGCGAGAGGATATTGAGTGGCGACGCCTGGCCACTACGCAGAAGATATGGGGTGTTCCAGCAACAAAGAGAGTCAGAGTATCCGTGCATGCGCAAGGCATGGGCCACGGAACACGCTTAACGGGCATGTGTGCTGCGACGAAACTTGATATGATAATAGTGATGCAGCAAGTGGAGGGGCTTCATTAATGCTTCACAACTGATCACAACGCTAGACGCTGTGCGGGACTCGTGTCTGCCGCCCACTCAAGGGCCGTCCAGGTCACCATGTAACACAACTGAACGTGGTGAGCACGCGGCAGGGTCCGTTGCGCTGTTCTCGTCCGTTCCTTGAGGAGCCAAAACAACACGCTTCTTTCACCGGGGTAAGGTTACGTTGGACCTACGTGCTACGAAACCCTGATCAACGTTCGGGCTCGCCAAGTTTCTTCACTGGGCCTTAGCATGATACATCTACATTCGTCACAATCAAACATCCCGACTACGGAAATTAAGAATAGGCGAGAGGTACGTGACCGATGGGAAGCGTGGATCGTGAAGAGCACCCAGTAAGATTGTCAGCCCAGATCCCAGGGCTGCACAGGATGACGCGGACCGAAGTGACTTGCAAAGCCACTAGTGCTGGTGCTGAAACAGTACTGGTTGACAAGTTCAGCGATCTTCGCTTGAGCGAACATCATCGCAATTATGCGATTTTTCGAGGCTCCGGGCGAAAGAAAACAAACTACAAGAAACTCGAGCCATCCCAGGAAAGGTGTCAGATGGCCAAAGCAGCGGTGGCCATGGCCATGGCGCCTTCCTTGGTCTTGTTGCCTGCGAGCAAAAGAGATATGGTTAAAGAGGGTTCAGACTGAGTCATCTTTAACCGCGTAAAGCGACTTGCCTCCAATGAATCCACTCGCGTGGACGAATATACCACCTTCGATTTGGGATAATTTGCTCAACTCATCGTCGCGCAATCCTCTCCACGCCTCTGGCAGTGCCTTTCGGCTCTGGAAGCTCTCGGGGGAGACTGGCACGGCCTGAATGCGCCACGCGGCGGCCATCTCGTCGGGATACACGACGTAAATAGCCTTAGCGTCTTCCGGTGTTTGCTGCTGTGCCTCGAGTTCAAAAAGATGTTCCTAGAGAGAATGGTCAACGTAGGACAAGGGAGATAGATGCGGACTTGCCTTCCAAGGGAGGAACTGCTCGAACACGATGATCTTGCCAGACGAATCTACGCTCTTGCTTGCGGCGATGGAATCAATCAAGAGGTTTCTTGCGGGGAGCCATGCATTCGCATAGTACTTCAAGCGGCCGAGGAACTCTTCACCAGTCAACGCGGACGCTTTCCCGAAGAGGATCTAGTAGACCA
The DNA here is from genome assembly GCA_012980535.1 of Pleurotus pulmonarius. Lineage (NCBI taxonomy): Eukaryota > Fungi > Basidiomycota > Agaricomycetes > Agaricales > Pleurotaceae > Pleurotus > Pleurotus pulmonarius. The sequence goes on from SJKF01000002.1 coordinate 2,292,334, forward strand.
ATAGGCATGTACATCAGATATCTCGAGCAGCGACATGAGAGGCATGAGGCTTACATCCACTCCTTGGGCGTCGACCGATTCATTCCAATTGGGATTCAAATGGCCGACGCGGCTCGAGAGGTCTGTGCGGCTCCTGTACAGAGGCTTGATGTCTGCGGGGTATTGCGCGATACCATTATCGATTGCGTCGATGGCTTCGATGAATTCCTACATCGGCCTTCGATATTGCGCGCATAGACAGACGTCACCAATCGACGCACCTTGTACATCTTCAACCACAAGGTTTCCACTTTTTCATCGTCCGTCGGTAGTTTGGTGACATTTGAGATGACTTCCTTTCCGAAATGCCTACAGCAATGGTCTTTGCTTAGCAATGCACGGAATCGAGTGTGAATAGAAAGAAACATCGTACTTGTACACCAGACCGGCGGAGGATAATTTGGTGGTGAACCCATGGCCGAACACTTCAGTAAAGCCTCTTTGATGGTGGTCGAACAATTGCTTGCTCTCATCGTAGACGGCGCCAACGTCGACGACAATGTCGCAGGTTTGCAATATAGCTGGATCCCTGGTTCGTTTCAAGTCTGATAGACAATTCAGCTGTATCCGATTGGTCAGGAAGAAAGTAACTTGCCAGACTCGCGATAAGTGTTCGTCAACCTCAGAAGGAACACCGCGAGCGCCTCGTCGCAATGGAAAGTACCATTGTGAGTACCAATGACCTATTGGTACTAGTTCAAGGGGAGACGCCGGATGAAAATGAATGAAACGTGCTTTGGTCATCTTCTGTTTCTTGGTTACTTGTTCCCCCTCGCTAGACATCGTTCGAAAGAGTGGTTGTATGGGGTGGCGGAACTGATATCGATGGATTGGATATCGAATACGAAGTCCCGGGCGCAGACGCCCGAAAGCAAGAGTGATCATAAGGAAAGTTCCACGCCCTCTGGCTTTACTTCTACAGCGGTATGCAAAATGGCATGGTAAGAGATAATAACGAAGGGTTCAGGGATGTAGTATGCATGCAGTAATTAAGGATAGAGATGTAGCCCTTGATGCGAGGTGTAAAGTCCAGTACAAACGAGAGAAAAGAAGCCCGAGTCCAATGCAATGCAGAACAGCAACAATACCAGACGTAGAGGGGTCGTGAAGGGGCATAGAACCACCTTAAAGTAACATAACCGCACCTCCAGCAACTAAACCAGCAGCTCCCATGAGCACGGTGCTCCGTCTAAGCGCGAGTGCACCAGCAGTGTAATCGTCGTCTGGGCCATAAATCCCACCGCCTGCTTTCGCTCCGGGGATGGGTGCACTATGTGTTTGGCCCGCGTCGATACTCTGCGCAGTGGGCAGATTGGCGGGGGTCGTCGTGATGGTTGCTGAGGGAGCGTTGCCACTGCCTGAGGGTCGCACACTGCCCGAAGCCGAGCCGCTAGGGTTGTTGCCAGTGGCTGTTGGGGAAGCAGAGGTGGCGGCGGGGGTTATGGTAAAGACACGGGTGATGGTGATGGAAGACTCTGCTCGGTCAGGACCCAAAGTTACGCTGGTGATGAGTGTTGTGGAGAGCTGGACATTGTTTGAGTTTCCGCCGCCTGACTGCTGCTGGTGAAGGAGTTAGAGGGCCGCGCTTGCGTGAGTGGCAGTATAGAGCTCACCTGGGCATATGCGAAGAGCGGGAGGAGAAAGAGAGGGAGGAGAGAGGATCGCATGTGAGGCGAATGCTGGCGATGGAAGACCGTTGGAAAGAGAAATCTGCAGGACACGTGATCTTGTGGTATAAAATGTGTGACGGCTGTGTCTCCCAAAATAGCAAGCAAGATGCCGGCCCCTTTTGAATCTGCGGACCTGGCTCTGTTGCTGAGCTCACTGCACTCATACTCGGGCGCGCTCCCTGCCGAGTTCTTCTCTCTCCCCCTCCGCAAACGACACCACTTCCTCGCCATCGACCCCAGCGACCACCATCAATTTCTTTCGTGGCCGTCGCCAGACTCAGCGGGCGCCGTCGATCGGCTCCTTGAATATGCGGGCCTCAATTTCCTGCCGAATTTCTCCGTAGCGTACACCGCGGATGCAGAATCCACGTTTGCCCATTGCCACCTCCGCTTAATCCACGACCCCGCATCTTCCCCGGACCTCCGCCTCGTATTCCACTGGGATGACCCGACCCGCCAATGGAAATTCCACAATACAGCTCTCATGCCCTTCCCTCCAGGAACAGAGCCTTCTCTTTCCCAGTCCACCACCATGGCCCCCTTCTTGCATGATGATTTCCTCCAAGAGCCCGAAGCAATTCGCGTAGACCACGATCACGATAACGACGACGCTTACTGGAATGCATATGGCGATGATGACGACGAAGACGCTGCTCCAAGGCGTATCGCCGCCGATCTCAAAGCAGACCATCAAAATGCCAGCGAAGACGCCTACTGGGCCCAGTACGCGGTCGTGCAGGGTGAGCAATTTCATATCCTCTAACGAACTTACATCCAATTGGCTGATAACTCTCTCCAAGGCTCCGCAGATTCTACTCAGCCTTCACCCCTCCCTACCAAACGCAATAAATCCAACCATCTCCCAAACGACCCCTCCCATCCCCACCTTCAGCCCCATTCGAGAAACGAACCAATTGTGTTTTCTCGCTCGTTGTTCAACCCTCTTTCGAAGCTCGACCAAGACTTCCCATCACCCAATACCCTTACCGAAAGGCTTAACGCCATTTCCGCTCGTCCGACTGCATCCCCCCTTGATGATCCCGAGTCTCTGCAGTCATCCGACTTCACCACCACTGATCCAATCGCCATGTCGGACTCGGACTCGACGTCGCCATCACCCCCTCCCGGCCTCGTTAAGCTGGGAGTCAAATCTGCTGGGTCACCTGAGAGACGCTTACCTGTCGATCTCAGCGTGGACACCGCTTCTCCACCATTTCAAAACCTGGGAAGCAGCCCGGGGCCTCCCTCCAAGGAGAAACAATTCCCATTAGCCGGACAGGCTATGGGAAGCTCCGGTGACGAGGGCGCAGAAGCTGTGAAAGAAAGCATTCGAGGGATATATCGCTTGTGGAAAGCGGGCAAGATTCAGATGCCACCTAATGGCATCACGATGTCCTCTGAGCAGGATGTCTTCATCAACTTAGTTCGTCAAGCCATTCAAGAACCTTAATGGTTAAATTCGCAGCACGTACACTTTCACTTGGGCTTGTCTTTGTGTATTACTATACCAGCATCTCACACACGCATCACAGCATTCGAATATCCATGTATAACTGTAAACAGGTCAACAATGATATAGCACCAAAAAGCAGGGTATCGACAACAAAGCGCATAAGCATGGAGACTACATAGCTAGGACACCTATTCTGAAGTTGTAGCACCAGCGATTGCCATAGCACCGAGCTGAAGCATGGCAATGTTGAACTGGTTTATCATTTCTGCGTCGTCTACGGTGGGTGTGGCTGACGGGGCGACAGCTGTTGAGGAGGACGCCGTAGTTGAAGACGAAGAAGAGGTGGAGGTGGAGGAAGGTCGAGTGGATGTCGCTTCCCGGGTGGAAGTCGATGACGTCCTCTGCGACGTAGGGGTTGGAGAGGGCTTTGGTGAAGGGGAGGGTGACGGGGACGGTGACGGTTTGGGCTCCGGTTTGGGCTCAGGCTTCGGTGATGGCTTGGGCTCGGGTTTAGGCTCGGGCGCCCCGCTCCCGTAAGACCAGGATCCGTAGAAGACACCATTGTTCGGATCGTCGAATTGGGCAAACAGAGACGGGGTTAAGTCGAGAGCGCCTGACGGACATTCGACGCACTGCCGCTCAACCATCAATTATGATGCCATAGCAGTTGGAGAAATGGTGGATACGTACTCTGTCGACAATGGTTGCCTGGACACTTTTGCCCTTGGCCGTGATGGTCACTTTGTCGAAACAGTGAGCACCGCCAGCCCAGTCCTTTAGAGCGCACATTTGCTTAGCTTATGGGCATGAAGCAAAATGGTCAATGGGGCCTACCTGGGCACTCATGGCAACGATCTGTGGTCATTCCTACGTTCAATGAAAGTACACATTCAGGAAGAGCCCAGACTCACAGCATCGCCATTCGTGTTGTGAGCACCACATGCGCCACTACACACCTTGGTTTAAATAATACTGCTACCCCAACGACGCCCGATGCGTCGAGGGAAGGGGAGAGACAAACACTCACAGCCCGGCATTGTACAAAGTAAACCTAGCGTTGTCGGCCCGTTTCTCAAGCACTTCTCCATCTCGACGCCAGTCGGGGCGCGAGAACTGAGCGGGCTCTCTGGGGAAATTGCCCCCGTCTTCTTCAAAGGACGTTACGTGACGCCGACTGGAGCCTCTGTGCAAGCCGACACGAGGCGAGCGCTGTATGTGGCTTTCGCGCTTGAGTTCGAGGGCATTGACATTCACGACGACGTTTGCTGAGATCGCGGCTAGAAAGACAACAAGGATCGACAGCGAGCTAGTTGAGGGGGAGTACAGCATAGCAAAGGAATGTGTTTGGGTAGGCTATAAAGAATGACAAGCTGCTATGGACAGCGGTAGCAAGGAGGAACACAGCGGGGAGCTATGGATTTGGTGGTTGTTGTGACCAGAGAGAAAAGTTAAAGTAAGGCACCAGAAATCATTGATCATTGATCAGCTTCTTCCCATGGTCTTATTTTTATCGCATTGGTCCGTCTGACTTCTAGTTCTAGAAGTGTCCTTTACGCGTTGCGGGGGCATGGAGGTGAAGTTACAGGAAGCGCGTATGATGGCATGATAGTCTTTACAGGATTTAGAACGGTACCAAGCAAAAACCAAGTGATTCTGAATACTTCCATTACTCGCGGGGTTCAAATCAAGGTGCAGGACAACTGAGTCCAATTCGTGACCTCGATGTCGATAATCAAGTTTCCTTGCTGTAAAATAAGCTGTACTAAGCAAGGTAACGGGGCGACGAAAAGGAAAGAGCGGTCTTAGCAGTTGTTGCTATATCCAATGCATTAACACCGCTCGCTTCGCAAGCCTCCCGTGGATTAGTATTCTGCAATGATGAGCATGCAAGATTCCCGACAGTAGTGATCTGCGCCTCCGAACGCCGCAACCTCGCAGTAGTTGGCTGGATGAGTTACTGGGCATCTGTCTCATGGCCACATTGCTGGGGCAAGCCGCCGCCCCATTAACATACATCGGCAAGAGACCAGGGCGGGAGAGAACGACATCACATACGTCCTATGCAATTGTTATATGCAGCACGTCGATGAGGGACGAACAATTTCCTAGCATCCATCCTTGGCACGGAGCGCCCATCCACAACGGCGACAAGTCGCTCATCGCGGAAGGAAAATACCATTCCTTTGAGAATTCGTCGGTAGGAAGCATAGAAATGGAAGGACCGTTGCCAAAGTCAGGTTGTCGAACGCGTGCCTGCACAGGCAACCCCGGATTGCGCGCCATACTACAGAGCAGCAGTAGCGTTAACGAGACCCATACATTGTTGAACGTAGTCACCCTTGCAATAGCATCTACAGGATATACTTCCGACAGGATAACACGAACAGCAGACAAGAATGAAACGGTAGGGAGCATGGAATCCAAACTGCGGGCACATCTTCATCTTAGTTACGAAGGTTGTTCATTCAACCAAGACTGTTACCAAGTAATTCATATGCCGTGTAGCGAGATCTAAGTAAAGAATATCCATTGAATGGAGCCAGAGTCAGCAGGACATCAGGATGGACTAATAACAACGAACCTGTGTCGTGGAAGGTATTGACCAGTATACTGGAAGGCCCTTGGCAGCATTCAATCCGAGTATGGTGGGACCGAAGTCAGGCGATACGTGCAGAAGTGGTAGCTAAACCGAGAAATCAATGAGCCATCGACAGGTCTAAGCGTGGGGTACGGTTGAGAGTGAGATAGCCTACTCGGATGTTCCATGGAAAGGGCGGACGCGAGACTTTCGAAGGTCTGGAGGTAGCAATGTTGCTTCTGTGCGGATAGATAGTAGTGGAACGTCGAGGCGACAATTGTCACCTTCATCTCAACAAAGGACAAGGAGGGTAACAAGTTAAAGCATAATCCTATTGGTGATCTAACTATAAACAAAGCAATCCTAAATCAGCGTAGATGACAGCACAAAACATTTGAAAGCGAGTAGATTCGAGTAAATAGCGGCAGTTATTCGTGGTCAGAAGCAGGTTCGCTGGCCTCAGCATCGTCGGACGTAGGGGCAGTGTCTTGAGACGCTTGAGATCGCACTGGAAGCGGCGGTTGGTTGGGCAATCTCTGCCAGAAGCATTCGTGTCAGATAGCAAGGCAGATAAGATATGCCACAGACCTTAAAAGCATATTTACAGACAAGGAAACCTTGGAGGCCCCTTTCCATCCAAGCTTTCTCTACGACATAGAGTCCGTCGTATCGATACCTAAATTAAGATCAGCTCCGGCACCACGCGTCATCAAATCATGGCCTCACCCTTCACTGGGGGCATACTTGGACTTTAATTTGTATCCACGGATGACCCGAACGGGCTTACGGGTTTCAGAAGATTTCTGAGTGATGATTTAGCAAGACATATGAGTATCAGAACAAGTTAAGCAGTACCTGCAGGGTTTTGTTGAACTGCAAGTACATCAGCGCACCAGAAAAGAAATATAATAAAGAGGACCAACACGGTTCTCGAATGTCTGGTCTGAGTCCTGAGGAGCAGTGCGCAACTATATGACGGGTAAGATATATGTTGCCTACGCCTGGAATAAGACTCACGTTCTTGGGATTAGCCTTTGTTCCTCTCAGATCTCGACCACCTATCACAGAGAGCGTGAGTACATCCTAAAGAGGTTAAACATAATGGCTAGCCTACCTGATCCTGTGTACGTGCTTTCCCCAATGTAAGAAAGATGTAACGCGACTGCTTAGTAGGTATCAACTCACAATGCATACCCCAGGTCTATATCATCAGCGTAACCCCCGCTGAGAGCGACACTGTAGGCACCACCTGGGCCACCACAGATCCCTCCAACCCATGCCCTAAAATATTAGGATTAAAACAAGTCCAGCATGGTCAAGCTCTCCGACGCACGCATGAATAGCATCGGTACTACACCCCGCGCGCGTTTCCCACCATGTGCCCACCTCTATACCGGGGATGGACCCAAATGTTTTCCTGTCAAATAGACGTATGAAGAGATGTCGCGTGTTTTAGAACGAAGAGGACGCCTACGGATTATGCACACGCTTGCCCTCTTCTCTACCCATCGGCCCTTCGTTCTCTACTGATTTAATTCCGCTTTTGACGGCCGCAGAAACCATGGGAGTGCGAACAACTTCATTCTTATAGTCGATCGACTTCCCAATGTTCCTCCCACTTCTTCTAACACCACCCTCTGGCATTTCACTGCTTTTGACGCGCTTTGGCGCGTCGGGGGTGGCATCCGTATCGTCGACTTTGCGTTTTTTGTCAGTTCGCTTCGCCTTCACTGGTCGTTTACTTTCCACGGGCTCGAATATGGGTTTGTCTAGACCAAGCTCCTCCAGCAGCTTCTGGTTTCGGGCAATATTTTCTTCGCGCTGCCGTTCGTATTCTGAGATAGCCATATGTGATGTCAAGGTAGTGGTCAAAGGGACAGTCGTGGTCGGCTTGTGAGTTGAAGTCACAGGGCCGTATTCAGGAGGTGTCAAGGGGAACAGGGGTAAGAAGATGTTCCGTTCCTTCCACATACATAAGGTCTAGCAATCTACGCATCAAAGGAGCTACTTAAAAGTTAGATAGCCTGGGGCGCGTAGTCTATATAATACTGTATGCTGTCATCGTCGTCGTCAATTGGGTGATAATTGGCAAAAGAGATTGAGTTCAATCCCAAGCTATCGATTATATCATTCGTGTTCGTCGTTTGCCTCGGCTTGGAATGCATTTGGGCTGGAAAGACTTAGTAAACGGAACGCAGATAACAAGACTGGAGCTTCACCTCCGCGAAATTTACAACCATTTGGCGCTGCTTGAAACTGACACGAAGTCCCTTGCGGACAATAGTGTCCCCAAATGCAATTTTTGTCCGTGCATTTTCCTGATGAATTCTTAAAGATAGCAACGCTAGGTTTAGCAAGGACACAAACCAGCATTCTCGAATGTGCAAGGGTTTTTGCGGGCCGCGGCACGAAGTCGGTCTATCATCGCGTCACTCAAATTCATATCATGAGCAAATCGGCAATCTCGTTTTTGACATCGTCCGGGATGGAGGTAATAGAAGTTGCAAGGTTTCGGTCCTGGTGCCTTTCCTGAGGGGGTGTGAGCCCGAGCCACAGAACGGAGATGAAGGAACACTAGTAGAAGACCTAGGTAAGATTTGAATCAAGCTGCGATGCGGATGCTTACATTACTTTGTGCTTTGCGTGGACTAGTCGGAAGCTGGGACAATGTCAAATAGCTGCTCAGCAAGGAAGTAATATGACTGACTTGATCATTCCCTCCGCCTGGAGTTTCTGTGAGGCTCATCACGTCAGAGGACGAAGAGGGTGATTTAGAATGAAAATCGAGGGGGAGAGGCTTGTTATTGGCCTTAATCGGCGATGATATAAGTTTCTTCGTCATAAAGATGCCTGTAGTTGATAATTCTGTCAGTTTTAAATGTCTTATTTCCTGCGCAAGGTCCGAATATCCCCGGACAAGTACGACTTTGTGTAGCAAACCCTCGGTTTCGAGGGACGTGAGTGTCGAAGTGTAACCGTTATCATGACCGCCTGTTGGAACGGATTATGGATTAGGCAGATAAATGTAATTGGGAAGGGTGGGCAAACCTCCGAAGAAGACGAGTTCAGTTTGTGGAAAATGTGTAAAAAGGCGAAGGTGTTCTACGTTAGAGTCTTCAGAACGAACTGGAGCAGGAGGAAGTCAACTGCTTTACCTTTAATTTTTGTATCAGCCGCCTCCTTGCCATTCCCGGCGTCGACGATTGAAAATAGATGAGTAGATTGGTTGAACCCATGGCAAAATCCATCAAACTCGTCCCATGTACACACGTTGTTCCTCATTAAAGTCTCTTTGAGACCCTTCCCATTCCAGAATATCGTCAAAAGGATTTCGGACCTATTGGCTATCCCTGGGTGCTTGTCTGCAACATATCCAAGTAATGCCTCTCGTAGCAGGGTGGCAGCCTGCGGGAGTCTCAATGTGTGCGGATAGTGGTTGGTGCATTAGGAGGGTAACGCACCATTCTACCACCAGCTTGACCAGCCGAGAAGAGGTCTTGAGTAAATAGATGACCATCGCCGTCGATTAGGGCAACAATCAGTGGTTTATCGCCCTGGATTAACGAAGCTCAGTATGTCGGATGAGTAACCCGAATGAAACAAACACACAGTCCATTTCCCTATTTCCTGCTCCAAACGAGAGGCCTTCTTGACCAATGCATCTTTCTCGTCGCTAACGACTTTGTGTGCTATCTTCCATACGGACAATTCTCGTTCAAGCTCTTGGAGTTTGAGACGAGAAGCTTCAATTTCTGTAGTGGCAGCGATGAATAGAGCTACATTGCATTTGTTCAATCTTTGGGTGCGCCACAATTAAGATCTACGAACCCGTCTGCTTCTCTTGTAGGCTATTCCTAGACGGCACATGTTTCCACCATGATACAGGCGTAACGCAATAACGGCAGCACACACCATTCTTGGAGGCCAGCCCCCTCTGATTCTTCCATAGTTGAATTTATATAGTATGTCAATAGGTGCTCAGCAGAAACGGCCGGTATCACGAAAGGAGGATAATAGCATGCATGTAAGCGAGGACAAAAGTGAGTTCCTAAACCGTATATCCGTGTCCGAGTTTGACCAGCGAGCGTCTCCCCACCCCTATATCTATATCGCCATTACTTGATCTTCTTGAGCTGTAAAGAAAGAAAGGATTCAGCACGAGGAAGTAATCAAGATTGCGAGCACTACTTACACGCTCGGTATTCCTGAAGATCCTGCTGTCCAACCCAACTGTCTTTCCTTCGATGCGCTCAATTCGGGAGTTCTGGTTATCAAGTTCTTGACCCATGGCTGTGCCCAATGCTTTCAGCCGCTTCGTCATATCACTAATCTCATCGAGGTTTTCGTCCAATTCATCTTCCATCTCGTCGTCTGACGCAGTGGACTCGAACTTATACCGCTTCTGCTGCTCCTTCCTTGAGGCCAACTGCTCCGCGGTCTTGAATCTACTCCCGCCCTCTTCTCGCCCATATGTTGCAGCCCGACCAATACGATTCTGAGTCTCGCGAATATCCATCATCCCCTTCTCCCGTTCCTCTCGCTCCTCGTCGTAGCGAGCCTGAACTTTGGCCTCTTGGGCCGCTCTCTTGGCGTCTTTGTTGAAGGTGATGACGGGCCTGAATATGGACCGGTTCAATTGTTTGAGCTCATCAGTACGATCATCAGCACGTTGTGAATGGCCTTTAGCCACGTCAAGGTGGCGCTCGGTATTAGCAAGCTTCTCTGAAACGGCAAATGTCAGCGGCAAGAAACAAAACACTGGACATGAGACGCACCAGATTGATCCCCAAGCCTTGTCAAAGTATTCCTTGCAGTCTCCTCCGCTTCGCGGGCCAGCCGCAAAGCGTTCCTAGTCGAATTGACACTTTCCTGCTTGACGAAGCGTGTCTGCTGCTTGATTCCTTCAACATCTTCATCGTTCTCTTCTCCAGGAGGTGGCGTGCCTCTTCCAGACCTTGGTGGTCCGTCAAAGAATCTCCCTGAGCCTTGCTTCTCTGGATTGTATCCTGAGAAGAGCTCGTTGCGATCCTGGTCGATGTTGCCTTCGCCTCTGGAGTATGCGTCGCCTATGCCTCTGTTTCTACTATACCTATCCTGCAGAGATATCGGCTGATCGTTGCTCGGCGGCGCAGGCGCAGGCGACGACCGGTAAGGCGCACTATATTGATCACCATCCCGACTAGGGATATAAGTTGCAGCACTGGAACGGTATGGGCGGGGCGAGGTGCTGTTTCCTCCAGACTTGAGGTTATCCGATTCTACAGGAGGGATAAGAGGCTTGCTATTGTTGCGCTTGAAGAAAGACATGGGAGTGATGAGAGATCGTCAACGGTTCTGCCCATCATTTATGTATTGCACGTCACGTGACGTATGGAACAGCCTCGTTGTCGCCCAGCGCAGTGGGCAAAGGCGCGCTTCGTATCATTGACGGGCACTGCGCGCGTTTGATCCAATCCAAATGGGCAATGTGGACTTCTCTGGAGAACGATGTACATGTAAGTACTGCGGCCGCCGTCGCCAACCACGACGTTGGCCATGTGACCTAATGACCAGTGTGAACGAAGATCCGGCGGCCACTTTATTATAAAGACCTGAGAAATGGACACGGTACGCGTTATCTTCCCCAACGTTGAACATGCTTCATATCTTGAGGCGACGTATCTCCAGCAGTGTAGCGGGCATCGTCAACACTCGTGCCGCCTCATCCCAAGCATCCCCACGTGGACTCAACGCCGTCTTACAGAAGAACCCTGATGATGTTGTCATAACCTTTGCAAAGAGGACGGCTCTGGGGAGGGCACGTAAAGGGCAATTCAAGGACATTCCCGTTGACGAGATGTTGACGGCAATGCTAAAGGTCACTCTTCCCCAGTTGATCATTACGGGAGAATTGAAACACAAATGTTACTTGTCAGGCTACATTTGCCCAAACACATCTAGACCCAAGTAAAATTGAGGATATCTGTGTCGGTAAGTCATCGAAACGTGTTGTACAATGCTCAGAATAGTAACAAACACTTTGCAGGCACTTGCCATCCTCCGTCGCCGTTGTATGTCTCGCGAGCAGCAGCATTAGCAGCTGGGATTCCTTCCCATGTCCCTATTACCACTGTCAACCGACTATGTTCATCTGGCTTGATGTCAATACGGACGATCGCGCATGCTATACAGGCCGGAGAAATAACTCTTGGTCTTGCGATAGGCGTCGAGAGCATGAGTCTGAAGTACGTAGGAAAGACCTAGTTCTCTATTCACCGCACTCACGAAAGCAGCCCGCGGCCCACTCCAGAACTTGTTGACGCGGTTTCCAGTCATTCTAAGGCCGCTGATGCCATACAAGTAAGCTGCTTTCGGTAGGCCCGTAGCTGACGATGCTGAGGTTGTGAAGCCAATGGGTTGGACATCAGAGATGGTCGCTCTGGATTACGACGTCCCTCGTACGAAGCAAGACGAATATGCACTCTTATCTCATACCCGGGCGAATGAAGTAGGCTCAAACATATCATCACGTTCGAAGGCTGATCATATCCAAATTTCATAGGCTGCTTCCCAAGGCATTCTAGCAGAAGAAATTCTTCCCATTGAAATTCGTGGCTCTACCATTTCTGTGGATGATACAATTCGTCCAAACGTTACGATGGAATCGCTCTCAGCTCTCAAGCCCGCTTTCCCTCAATGGGCTCCTGCGACCACAACCGCCGGCAATGCTAGCGGAATCGGCGATGGGGCTGCCATATGTATCATGACAACAAGAGAAAGAGCTGAGAAGGAAGGAATGCCGATCATGGGGAAATGGGTTGGCGCCGCGGTTGTCGGTAAGCATGGCATCCTCTCCCAATGGTATAAATCCGAATAATTGGCATATCTGAAGGTGTCGAGCCCAAGCATATGGGTGTAGGGCCAATTGATGCCATTCCAAAAGTTCTGGAACAATTCGGGCTAAAGAAGGAAGACATCGACATATGGGAGGTGAGAGGGCTTGGTCAGACCTCGGATATCTCCCTGTTGACATACACGTTTTTAGATCAATGAGGCTTTTGCCTCGCAATTTGCTTTCTGCGTGGAGGAATTGGGGATCCCCATAGAGAAGATCAATCCAAAGTAGGCGACTTGGATTCTTTTACTTGACCATGCACTGATGTTTCTACAGTGGAGGGTCTATCGCTATCACCCATCCAGTGGGCATGAGTAAGTTCTTTCCGATGGACGTATTCTTATGATGTTTAATCCTACGTTTGTAGCTGGCACCAGGCAAGTTGCGACAGGTCTGGCAGAGTTAAGGCGCTCCGGTGGACATCTTCTATGCACGAGTATGTGTGTAGGCAGCGGGATGGGAGCTGCAGGAATCTTCGTCAACGAAGCTACTAAGTGATATTTGCAAATGAATAGTTGCTTGTAGCATACAGAAGCTATTGGTATAATATACGAGGTCGGACCAAAGTGTCATATATGAGCGAGCACCTGAGGGCAAGATGTTAGCAAAGATGCAAATTTCAGCGCATCAATATTGCCTCAGGATGTCATTCATGTCAGTGATCCATCAAGCAAGCTTGACGGTCAGGTCGACTAAGAGGTGCCAATGGGTTGTATGCAACACTCGTCATGGGCGGCGGTGGGGAAAGAGGAAGGCAATTGAAAAGGACTCACCAGTTAGAAAGACGCGGTCGTGGTGTCAGGAAGAACGTGAGCGTGTCAGACCGTTCAACTTCAAGAAATTTCTTAAGCTGAAGCTCTGTTACGTAAGCAACTGTACAGTTGTAAGGGACGAACTCTCACGGTACATTTCATCAAGCACTTGAGCCAAGGCAGCGACCACAGACCTCAGCACCGTTCAAGCGTCGTATTCAAGGTATGATTATGCCCAGATGCCGTTTTCAGAGTGATTTATGTAGAATCGGTCTAGAAATCAAAAAATGGCCACTCAAATCAGCAAGAAGCGCAAGTTCGTGGCCGACGGTGTCTTCCGCGCCGAACTCAACGAATTCTTCACTCGAGAGCTCTCTGAGGAGGGATACTCTGGATGTGATGTTCGTGTAACACACGCCCGCACTGAGGTATGTGCATTGCGGGTGCTCATTATCAACATATTATTCAGTTTCGATCGGTGTAGATTATCATCCGTGCTACCCGTACCCAGGAGGTCCTTGGGGAGAAAGGACGTCGCATCCGTGAACTCACATCCCTCGTCCAAAAGCGTTTCAAGTTCCCCGACAACTCCCTTGAACTCTTCGCCGAGAAGGTTCAGTACCGTGGTCTATCTGCCGTTGCCCAGTGCGAGAGTTTGAGATACAAGCTCCTTGGTGGTCTTGCCGTCCGCAGGTAATGCTTTGACTCTGACCCAGAATCATCCGATCTGATAATTGGTCTTCATAGGGCTTGCTATGGTGTCCTCCGTTTCGTCATGGAGTCCGGTGCCAAGGGTTGCGAAGTTGTCGTTTCTGGCAAGCTTCGCGCTGCCCGTGCTAAATCCATGAAGTTCACCGATGGCTTCATGATCCACTCCGGTCAACCCGCTCGCGACTTCGTTGACTACGCCGTCCGCCACGTCATGCTCCGTCAAGGTGTCCTTGGTATCAAGGTCAAGATGTAAGTCGTTTCATCCCGAACTCAGACCGCCGTTAAGGGTTTCGTCCTTAGCATGAAGGGTCACGATCCCGAGGGACAGACCGGCCCCAGGAAGCCCCTCCCCGACTCCGTCCAAATCTTCGAGCCTCCCGTCGACAAAGTTGTGGGTGAGCCATCGTCAGAACAAAAAGACCCGATTGCCGTCCCAGCGCCCGCCGCCCCAGCTGAGGAGGCATACGCTCCTCAGGAACCAGCTTACCAGCAGCCGGAAGGCTACGGAGCTGAGCAACCTGTATTCTAATTTTCTGTATGCACCACGAACACGATATCTTTTGACGCGCACACGTATGGTTCAAAGTCGTCATTGAGTCAGTCATCATCAAAAGACAAAAGGGTAAGTACATTGGATATATATGTAGCAAGGTATATATGATCAGATCTTCTTCGTGACGCTGCTGCCAGCTAATCCGCCAGATGGCAAGGTGAAGACTAGATTGGAAGTAGATGAGCTGGTGTTGATTTGGATGGTCACTTGTTGCAGGCTCTGGGAGGGGTCTGAGACGGTTACTTCTCCAGAACGGCGATTGAAGACTAAGGCGACGTTGCCGCTGGATTTGATGGTTATGGGCGCCGTTTTAGAATTAGACGTGAAGCTCGTCGATCCACCGGTGGTATCCCAGAATACCGACATCACAACATCGCTGACTGGATCGTACACAGCTGAAATGTGACCATCATTCTGAACAGAGCGTAACTGGAGAGTCTTGCTCTTAATTTGGAACGCGCCATTGTCGATCCCAGGAAGCGCGGTGTAGGAGATTGCTTGGTGGACGTCTTTGTGTTCGAGGGATGCGGCGAAAAGGTCGACCGTTGGTGGTGGCTGGGTGGAGGTCCCAATGGCCGACCAGTTACCCTTCTTGTTTCCAACTTGGATATGTAACGGGAGGTTGGTGTTTGACTTGGGGAACACGTATCCCACTCCTCCGTGCCAGAGCGTCTCAACACTGGCCTTGGTGGTATTGCCTGTCTCTCGGAGCGGGGCACCGTCGATGGAGACCTCACCCACGTGAAGCCTTTGGTCGAGGACGGAGAAGACGGGTGCAGTCGTCGTCGATGAAATATTGGAAACCATGACATGTTGGATATCATCGTCGAAGAAGAACCACGCCTTCTGGAAGTGGAAGGCCCTTGTGAATGGGTTGGAGTAGCGCATTGCAGCGACGCCAATTCGTCCTGTGGACGCTCCGCCGACGAAGGCCTCGATACCAGTGAAGCCAGTGTGATCGCAGCTTAATGTGGTGGCTCCATAGTCGACAGTGATCCCCGGTATCAGATTCCAGTCCCACGCAGCGGATATATCTTCGTACTCGTTCCCTTGCAAGTATGTATGTACGACACCATCAGAAAGATGGAAACCGAGCGGCTGATTTGCCCTAATATAAGAACAACGCCCGACACAAATAAATAAGGACGCACGTTCTGAGTGTTTGTGCATTCTGTGTTGACGGTGCGCTTCGAATACATCTTAACCGAGGTCACATAATTGCGTCCACGGTGTACCTGGGGGTCTTGTATTAGCTCAGACCTTCTAGAAGAATTAGACCTGACACCCACCATATAATCGTTGGCGTAGAACATGCGATTCCCATTGAGTTTGGCTCCATTGGCATTGTTAGAGGAATTTTGGGACAAAGCGTTGGAGAAGTTGATGAGAGCGTCTGCACCCCACTCTTCTCCGAGTTCGTGAACCCTCGATAAGTTCATGCCGAGGCCGGCAATTGCCCTACGACTATAATGAACAAAATGGAATTTGGTGTTGGAATGAAGATAACGTACTGGCCGTCGATCACAGGGAAGCTGATGAACCGTCCCAAAGCAGCCTGCCAAACTCAAGGTAAGGCCCCTCGACGAGTGTCTGGCGAATAAACAGTAACTTACGAAGTCCCAGTAATTTATACCAGAGAGCACGTTTCGGTACGTCATCCATAAGTCTCCGTCGAACAGCGTGGATAACGCGCTTTGCGACGCATTATTTGCAGCGAATTCGGTGCCAGCTGCTTCAACCTCGATGTTGAGTAAATCATTCGTACTGTGGCCGAGTATCATTTAGACGGAGTCTTCCACAGGAGCCCCTGGAAACTCACTAATCTTTGCCGTAGTTTCCGTTGTATAGAATACCGGCATGTTGACCGAAGCTACCGTCGGCTCGAATGCCGTCAGCTTTGATGGCGTTTTGAATAACGAGTTCTCTGTGAACTATACTCATCGGCCGATTAATTAAAGGACCTAGCTCTTCTGCCGGGGGCACGTACCACGGCTGTACGCATCCGTCATGAGCGATACATTGCTTGTAAGGAGGGCTTGATCTATGCCGACTTTAGCGACGTCCAAGGTATTGGCACCAGTTAGGAAAGTTGGGTTTCGAGTGAAAGTTCCGTATGCACGTAGGGTGATGTGGGTACAGTTACTGAGTTGAGTAGAAGTTAGGGTATCGTTGAGCAACAAGCAGGTTGCTGAGCTGAGTTCAGGTATAAGGATCGTCTATTACTAGAAGTTAATAAAATGAATGAAAGAAGGCGAAGGACACGAACGTTTGAGAACCAATTGGTGTTCCATAGCCCAGGCTATAATTAATATTAATGACCGTGTGCAAGCGAGTGGAGCGATGAACGCACTGTGTCGCACGGGCAGCTAGAACTTCCACCAGAGTCGATGCATGCGTCGTTCGTGAAGTCATTGGAGAACCAGAAGTCCATGGCTCGAGAAATAACTGCTCGGAAGGTCTCATTCTTCACGAATTGAGATGTGCCTTCGAGACCACCGTGGAATGCCCCAGCCATAACGACTGTCCATTTAGAGAAATGAGATATCGGGACAAGCAAAGTTAGCAGGTGGAGCTACCGATTCGCTGCCAGTGTTCTTGAGCGGGCCAGTTTGCTCTCCGAGCTGCGCAGGCTGTAGTATAGTCAACCTCAGAATCGGGCCATTTGCCATCCGGGCCCAAGGTAGATATCCTGGTCGGAAAATCAGGACGGAGAGCATACGACCGATAAATACGACATACCAGCTGGAAATACTTGCAGCCCTGTCTAGGCTCAAACCCCCAACGATGGTGCTCAGCCGTCTCTGAGTGATAGTATTGATCTCTGCTGCAGTTTGGGCTGGTACCGAAGTTGACGGGGCTGGTGCAGAGGCCTGGGTAGAGGTCGCTTGAGTACTGGTAGATGAGAGAGCACTGGCAGAGACAGAGGCAGATGCAGATGATGCCTGCGCGCTCGAGCTGATGGATCTCGAGCTGATGGGTGACACCGAGGCAGTTGAAGATATCGCTACAACACTGGTACTGCTAGCGGGAATACTGGTGACATCGGTCGCCCCGATGCTCGAAAGCGCAGATGACTGAGCCTGGGGATTTATTGAGCGTCCAAAGTGTCTGCGACGCGAAAAGTGGCTGGCCCCATGAGGCGCGTCGAGTGCAGTTGATAGCTGGAAGAAAAGAGAGTGGATAAAGAAAGTGGAAGCGAGCGCAAGGAATCCCTTCATTGCGGGTCACGTCTTTGAGAGGAGAGAGAAAGAATATTGGGGCACAGAAGCTTTGAGGTTGATGCTTTATGACCATTGCAGGTGGCTGCCGAACTATGGCTGACGGTTTTCTATTTTGGTTGACTTGGGCTTCTCCTGCGATTTCGCACCCACCACCATCTGGCATCGGCATCAGGAAGTCATGGCATCCTGGAATATACATTGGTCGCAGAACCAAACCCAAGCACTTGAAGAGAACAGCGGAGTAGTTGTACTTCAGCAGTGCCAAACACCCAGATTCCAGCAAACAGCCGAAGTTAGGAAACCTCTCGTGAATATCCAGTTCAGAAGATGTAGGGCATTGAATTGGAAACTTGCGCGTCGATGGTCGCAGGATAGCCCACAGTCGGAGACAAGACGGTCGTAAACACAACCACCTGACGGTGTGCGCCACATGGCGAATGTCATAAATCTGGGATTCAGGGGCACAACAGTGACACAACCAGGAAGGAACGCCTTTGCTGGCAATCGGCTATGGAGGAAAGCGATATTATTAAGTGATTATTTGATATTCTAGTATAACGTATCAGACCATAGCCTTCTTCTTCTTCTCAATCAGTAGTATCTGCATACGCGTTGCGGGTGAGGCACTTGAACGTCTTCGTGGTGCTGCTACCAGCAAATGCGCCTGAAGGAAGCTCAAAAGTGACCGTCCTTGTATGTGGTATAAGATCTATCAAGAGCTTCCTTTTTCTGTGGACCTTGATGCTGATGGTAAGACGTTCCAAAGTCTGCGAGGGATCGGCGACCGTGATTTTCCCATCCTTGTGGTTGAACACCAATGCCGCATTTCCATCAGAAGTGATAGTTATGGGGGTGAAGCCCTTTGGCTCAACTGTAACAGTGCCTCCAGTTACGTCCCAAAATACGGCCGTTATGATATCGTTGGCCGAATCGTACACGGCGGAGATGTGCTTGTCGTTCTGAGCAATATTGATGGGGAGAGAAGTTACCTTCTTAGCGAAGGCACCCTTGTCCACCCCAGGCAGTGCAATATAGGAAATTGGGGCATCTAGGTCTTCGTGCTCTAGGAAAGCGGTGAATAAATCAACTGTGGATGGGGGCTGCGACGATGTTCCGATGGTTGACCAATTTCCGCTCTTCTCTCCTACATCGAGGTGCAGTTGGATGGCGGGCGACTCAGGGAACACGTATCCCACATTGCCATGCCAGAGCGAGCGCGCTCCCGCTGCAGTTGTCTGGCCAGATGCTTGTGTCGCGTCGTTAACAACAACCTCGCCCTCGTGGCGTCTTTGGTCAAGAACTGTGCGAACGGGGGCACTGGTAGTCGAGGAAATACCAGAAACCATAACGAGTTGAATATCATTGTCCAGGAAGAACCAAGTTTTCTGCCACTTGAGTGAAGCACTGACGGGATTCGTGTAACGCATCGCGGCTATGCCGATTCGCTCGGTAGTGACACCGCCAACGAATGCTTCGACACCAGTAGCCTTCGTGGTATTGCAGTGCAATGGGGTCGCGGCGTAGTCGACAGTGGTTCCTGGGATCAGGTTCCAATCCCATGATGCGGCAATATCTTGGTACTCATCTCCCTTCGTGCGCGTGTAGACGGTGCCGTCTGAAAGGTGGAACCCCAGAGGCTAGAAGAGCGCACATATTCAATCAGCCAACAAATCTAAATCATCACCGGCGGTAAGAGCTGACATTCTGTGAGTTCACGCATTCCGCGTTGATGGTACGGTTCGAATACATCCTCACGGTGGTGACGTAGTTTTTGCTGCGATGAACCTAGCCAATGGAATGAGACTGTGGCCAAAGAGAAAGCTAGTGGAATCAATTTACCATGTAATCATTCGCGTAGAACATCCGATTCCCGTAAAGCTCGCCGGCATTGGCGTTGTCGGCTTTGGTAGACAAGCTCGAGGCGAACTTCCTCAACACGTCGTTGTTCCATTCCTCGCCGAGGGCTTGGACTTCAGGCAACGAGATCTTGATGCTACTTGTGGCTCTATTAGATAATGGTCAGTCAAGATGTATAGTAGGAGGCCAGACATAGACTTGCTGGGTATCTTTGACGTGGAAGCTAATGAACCTGCCCAAGACGCTCTGAAATATTATGAATGAGTGACGTGCTGGTTGGGAAAGGAACAACTGACGAAGTCCCAATGGTTAACGCCGGTGATGACATTGCGATAGATCATCCAGGCGCCGCTGTCAAAAAGAGTAGCGAACGTAGCCTGTTGGTCAGAGTTTGCAGCAAATTGAGTGCCCGAAGCTAGGAGTTCGAAACCAAGGAGATCGTTCACACTTGATACGAACGGATGAGCTGATAACTAGATGAAGAGATAGTAAATCTTACAAGTCCTTGCCGTAGTTGCCGTTGTATACCAAGCCCAAGTGCTGGGAGAAGCTCCCATCTCCCCGAATGCCATCTGCCTTGGGTTGATCTTGAATGACGAGTTCCGAGTGTACTGTTTACAAGGCGTCAGCACAAGCAAGGATACACTTGGTGAACGCGTACCGCGGCTATAGGCATCGGCCAAGAGAGAGGAGTTGCTGGTTAGAATGGCCAGGTCAATGCCAATCTTCGCGACGTCCAACGTATTTGCTCCAGTGAGGAAGTTAGGCCTACGCGTGAAGGTATTGTAGGCGCGCAAGGAAATGGAGGAGCAAAAAGAAGCTTGAGAGGAGGTCAGGTTGTCATCGAGCAGTAGGCACGTTTGAGCCACGAGTTCGGGAATTAGTATAATCTAGTTTGTGATGATAAGTACGAGATCGCAGAGAATGAGGGGAAGGAACGTACGTTGGAGAACCAATTACGGTTCCAGTAGCCAGGCTGAAATAAATTCAGTCACACGAGCATGGTCTTTAGGCTGCTTCACGTACAGTCTCGCAAGGACATTCGGCACTCCCACCCTTGTCTATGCATGCTGGCGTGGTGAAGTCATGGGCAAACCACCAGTCCATGCCACGGCTCATCGCGGCGAGAACGACTGAGCTGTTTACATATTGTTCAGTCCCTTTGATGCCTCCATGCCAAGCACCAGCCAGGACGACTTGGTTATAAATGATTTAGAGGCGAGGCGTAGGAGAAACAGGGAGAAACATACGTATACGCCGCCAATGTTCTTGAAAAGGCCAGTTTGCTCTTTGTGCTTTGCAGCCCGTTGTGGGATCGACCTCGGCAGCAGGCCACTGGCCTTCCGCACTGAGCGTAAAGAGCCTGGAGGGTGATTCATAGTTAGTGAATTGTATACGTTTCCAAGTGTAAAATGTACGTGCCAGTTGCCCAAAGTGGCGACTCGCTCCACGTTGGCACCGTCATTCAGACTATCGATGATGGACTGAACGCGGCGGGTACGGATGGTGGATATTTCTGAGGACGTCCCCGAGTCCACAGGCTGCACTGGTGCTGGTGCAGAGACGGCGGTCGGCACAGCGGTTTCGTTCAAAGGAATGGGTTGTTCGAGAACTTCAGGTACAGGAGATGCTGTTGCGGCGACGGGTACCACAGTCGGGTCTCCCAGGGTAGTGTTGGCAGCAGACTGCAGTTGTCGTCCGAGACGCTTGTGTCGCGAGAAGTGGCTCACGCCATGCGAGGCATCAAGATTAGCAGATGTGAGTGAGAAGATAGCAAAGAATGTGGAGAGGAGTGCAAGATATGCCTTGGTCGACATCCTGCTGCTCCGTTTCGAAAAGATTGGCAAAAGTTGGAGTTGTAGTGTGAAGAAAACGAAAGGTGGAAAGCGTTCGATTGGGCCCTGTGCGTCTTTTATGCTGGCCTACATAATCTGGGGCCAAGTAGTGATCGGAACTGCTCATACTAGCGAGAAACATCGTTTCCTCCGGCAAGCCCAGTTCGCCCGTCTTCACACGAAACCCAGCTTTCTTGGACTTGCTAGTACAATCAATTTCATTTGCAAGTAAGGTCCCGACATGCTCGAGTGCACTCGCGGGATTTCATTCGCAAGCTGAAGTAAACGCCAGGGAGGATCGGAGGAAAGGTAGTACATGTTACATAACACCGATCCTTGGCACTATCCAAGCCATAGCACGTGCCGCAATCAAACAAGGAAATTATATTGCTAATTTGGGAGCGTTTGTGTAACGCTTTTACCAGCTTGACCTCCGCTTGGGAGACTAAAAGTGACGGATTTGGACTTGGTAGATCCCCAGCCAGCGGGCGTCGTGCCACTTCCAAGCGTTAACATGACAGTAACTGTCGACAACGTCTGTGTTGGATCAGAGAGTGTGACGCTCCATGTATCCATGTGCAGGATTATATTTGCGTTTCCGTCAGAGGCGACAGTAATGGGCGCATTACCGGTCGGAGATGGGATCGAAACGGAGCCCCCAGCAGCCGTCCAGTACACTATCATTGCAGTGCGGTGGTTCACATCCAGGAGAGCAGAAATAGATCCATCATTTCTCACAGATCGAAGCTGTGTGGCGGCCACCTTCTCCTCGAAGGCGGAAGGCGTAGAAGTCGCTGGAAATATAGTGTATGAAACTGGAACGCTCAGGTCTTCGTGACTCAGCCATGCTACGAAGAGGTCGACGGTTGTAGGAGGCGCCTTGGAAGAGCTGATGCTAGACCAAGAACCGGAGCGAGCCCCGAGCTGCAAGGAAAGGGAGGTACTCGGGTTGCTGGCGTTGAATACATATCCAACACCAGCATGCCAGAGAGTTCCGATTCCAGTGTAATTCCCGCTATCTCGATTGACCCCATCCGCCAACACGTCTCCGGAACGTCGCTTCTGATCAAGAACAGAAAATACAGGTGCAGCGGTGGTAGAGTTGAGCTTCGCGATCATGACGAATTGCACGTCGTCTTCGAGGAAGAACCAGGTCTTGCGCCAATTCAGTGTTTTCGTCGTGGGTGTTTCGTACCGCATGGCGGCCACACCAACTGTGCCATCAGACGCTCCACCCACGAGGGATTGAGTGCCAGTCTTCCTAATCGTCGAGCAGCTTAGAGGAGTCGCGTCGTAGTCAACGGTGGTCCCAGGGACCAAATTCCAATCCCATGCCGCGAATATGTCCTCGTATTCGTTTCCTTGTACATATGTGTAGAGCGTGCCGTCGCTCAGATGGAACCCAAATGGATTTTGGGAAACGGAGCACTCCGAGTTTTGGGTTCGTTTGGAGAACATCTTCAGAGTAGTCACGTAACCAGAACCACGATGTACCTGTGACCCTAGGCTTTAGTACGTGGAAAGTAAAGACGACTCATAGAGAACTACCATATAGTCATTTGCATAAAACATCCGGTTTCCATTCAGTGCGCCAGCATTCGTCGTCGAGCCGGGTGAGTGCAAAGCGTTGAAAGAAGATGTTATTACTGGAGAATTCCAGAGTTGGCCTAGTACTTCAATTTGCGTTAGGTTGATCTTCAGACTTGCTGTTGGCCTGAAAAGACTAAGAGCAGCTACCCTCGCCAGTGAGGACGTGAACCTTACTGGTTATCAACCACAGGTAGAGAAATGATGCGGCCCAAAACACTCTATGTTCATACTTCGTCAATCTCGTCTCACTACGGAGTGGCAAGGACTCACGAAGTCCCAATGTAAAACCTTGGTAAGCGTATTCTGGAATATCATCCACTGGTTCCCCTCTATCAAAGTCGAGAACGCGTCCATAGAATCCGGAGAGGCGCCGAACTGAGTCCCTCCAGTGGCGATTTCGAGAGCAAGGACATCGACAACGCTACATAAGCAATCATCGCTGTTCAGTCCCATCCTCCCCTCGCAGATCTAAAACACGACTCACTAATTCTTCCCATAATTGCCATTATACAACAGACCTGCATGCTGTCCGAAGCTACCATCGGCGCGTATCCCATCAGCTTTCACCGCGTTCTGTATCACTACTTCAGCGTTGACCCTGTTGAATGCTTCAGAGAGGAGAGTGGCATTCCCGGTAAAGAGAGCCAAATCTACTCCGACCCCCGCGATATCTAGTGCGTTTGCACCAGTGATGCCCGCGCTGAGGTGGTTAATTCCGGTTGAGAAAGTATTAAAGGCTCGGCCTGTTATGCGGATGCAGCTATCCAACTCGTCTGCCGAAAGGCTGTCGCCGAGGAGGGTGCATACTTGCCCAACCCAACCAGGGATAAGAATGACCTGTGGCAAACACGGTTTCCGGTGAATGTTGAGGGTCGCGGCATATCCCGCCGACTTACGTTGGAGAACCAGTTCATGTTCCAAAGCTAGTCGAAATAACGTATGTCCATTCGGGGTGTTCTTCCAAACAAGAGAAGTAAGTATCACTCACGCCAGGGGTACCGCAGGGGCACGCATCTTCACCCCCAGAGTCCAAGCATGCGGGGTTGGTGAAATCATTCGAGAACCAGAAGTTCATAGCCCGGGAGATAGCCTCGCGGATTTCAGCGTTCTTCACCCATTGATCGGCATGAGGAAATCCGCCATGCCAGCCAGCTGAGAAAGTGTCTACATGTTAAGGTCAAGTTAGGCCTCACACTAACATCAAGGATTGGTTAATTACTGATGCGGCTCCAGTGGCTTTGTGCTGGCCAGCCTGACTCCTGGGCGTCACAGCCTGTGGCGTAGTCAACGTCCGGCCACTTGCCATCAGGGCCGAGCGTCGACAACCTGCAGATGATTTGTTAGTTCAGAGGCTCTGCATATTATAGGGAATTCGTACCATGTTGGGATAGATGCCGCGCCGGTGGAACTCCCAACGATGACCGAGAACCTACGTTCCAGGACGATATCGATGTCCGCAGCGGAGACAGGCAGCACTGAGCATGATATGAACAGTAACGTCGAGAGCACTGAGGCCACAGAAGAGAACCTCATGTTGGCAACAACGCAGACGGTGTTTCGCTGTCACCTCTAGGTTTTTATAGATATCACAGAAGTGCGTCGCATGGCCTTGTCATTGTTGATGAGCTCGCAGATATTCACACCCACTGGCAGTGTTTATGAAAGAGTTGGATACTGTCCATCCAATAACCCCTTGCTGTCTTTCGTGGCTATCATGTATAAATGAGCGATGTCGTTCCTGTTCCAGACCTGAGTCAATACAAGTAGAGAAGGAGCTGTCAGCCTATACTTACCAGTGATGATATCAATGGGATGAAGTTCCGTCAATCCACCACGAAAAGGAAACCACAAGAAAGATAGACGGCGACGGGGCTAATTTCAATGTTCAAATATGGATATATTGTAAAGTATAGATCTGGGGCGCGAGGAGGTCGCAGCCCCTTCGTCACCATTAACGGAATGCTACAATGGGGAGTAAACACAAATGTGTGCGTGTACAGTGTATCGATACAGGTCCATGCTGTGAGAGAAGACGTATCGGACGTGCCCTTACTTGGAAGGAGATGCCGACACGTTGAGCTTCGCGAGGGAAACAATGAGGGGTACGGCGTAAAAGGCATAAGCCACCCAAACCACTGCGACGAAGCGATATCAATTCAGTTGAACATCGAACCGATGAGCCGTTATACGCACTTGTGAATGCATTGCCGTTGCTGGCAGCTAGCTTCGGGCCTTGTGCGCCTTGTGCCAGGATGCTGTTATTGAAATCCTGGACGGCCTTTCCGAACCACATGCGAACGATCAGGAACGACGTGAGGCCTTCATAGGAGTGTCAGTCGTGGCATAGAGCGAGTGAATATATAGACTGACCAATCAGGAAACCGAAGAAACCAATCCACGCAGAAAGCCTTTGCACCAAAGGTTTATCCAGAGATGCGGCAACTTTCTCACCCATCTTGTGTCGGAAGGAGATCAAAGTAGACGTGAAGAAGAAAATGATCGAGAATGATATCGCCAACGCCATGAATACTGGTGTGGTTGAAGTGGGCGCGGAAAGCAGGAGATTCGGTGCATTGCCAGGAAGCGCAGAAAGATCTAGCAAGCATACGTTGAAAGAATGGAATACACCAAAGGCAAACGGACATACCATATTCAGGTGATATCGTTGGTGATGTACAGTTGATTTGACCACCATTGTTCGGTTTCGAACAGGAGCCTAAGCAAGCAATGAGATGCAGCACAGGACGCGTGAATAAACCTAGGCATTACCCAGAGGGCCAAGGAACAGACTGGGGCCATCGACACCGTTGGAGGGCCCTGGCTGAACCAACGCAGTGGACGGGGAAACAGTCAAAAGCGCGACTTGGTCGTGGAGCATCAACACGGGGGCCAGGTACGCGAATAAGGTGAGGAGGATCGTCGTCAACATGAGGACAGGGGACAAGTAACTAAATATTAGAAACATTTAGCGGGATAAGACTGCTTTGACCGATGTAGCTTACAGTGTGATGGCTTTGGATAGACCTTGAATCATCGTGTCCGAGAAATTGAAGTAAAAGGATTGAAGTCGTTAAGGTAGAGACTCGTTCGTTTGGTATGAAACTTAGAAAGAAACGGCCGCTCGCGGCTTTGAAGTACTAGTAGAAAGAGAGGAAACGGAGAGAAGACGAGAGACAGGAAGGAACAGTAGGTTGATCTCGACATCATTGGATGGTCCGGTTTATATGTAAAGGTTTGCATTCCAGGGTGCGAATACTGACAATGGCCTTCGTTGGGAGAGAACAAAGGGCGCCATGCTTACGTCAGCTGCGCCATTGTTAAAGGCAAAATCCACGTAAAAGCGCTATTGTTGTCGTAGGGGCCGAAGAAGTGAGGCAACCAGCTAGCAGAATCACTGGCATGTGGCGATTACAAGAATTTTAGTATCGACGCGACGGGGGGCAGCCGGCCTTGTTTTTTGGGCAAGCCTTCTCGATTTGACGACCTGCGTATCCTCCATCCTTATGGAGGTGCAAAGTTCAAAGGTTGAGATCAAGGCAGAGTTAATTTCCGTGTTGTTACCCTGTTTGTCGAAGAGCATTTTCGGCGAGGGAGCTCGACGTTGCTTGGTCGTCGACGACAACAGGAGGTCACGGTGAGTCACGTTACCCCCATTTTACGGACTTGATGCACCGCTATCTCCGTGTAACCCTTACCGTGCTAATTTGCAGATCTCTGGAAACACAATTCAAACCTCACCATGAAGCTCGACGCAACAGATCTACGCTATGTGACATCGGAAGAGTTTAGGGTCCTTACTGCGGTGCGGAAATGTGTTTTCGTTCATCCATAGATTGCTGAAATCAGTGGAACATAGGTAGAAATGGGCTCTAAAAATCATGAAGTCGTCCCAACTCCCCTCATTGCGCAAATATCAGGCTTGAAGAATGGAGGAGTGAACAAGTTAATCGGATCGCTGGCCAAGAGGAACCTTGTATCAAAGGTGCAGAACTCGAAATGTACGTTTGCTCCATCGTTCTCAGTGATCGAATGTTGTAAACGTAACGTTGAGATAGATGATGGATACAGGTTGACATATGGTGGATATGATTACCTCGCTATGCGTGCTATGTCGAAGCGAGACACTCTGGCTTCAGTAGGAAACCAAATCGGTGTTGGAAAGGAATCAGGTACACCGTTTTGGAGATCTTGTGTGGTGACATATACTGACAATGCGTCCTTAGACATATATGTCGTTGCTGATGGTGAGGGGAAAGAGATGGTTCTGAAAATCCATCGGTATGCACAAATTTGTCTCTAGTACTCTCGTCACTGATGCCATGTCCGTTCAGCTTGGGTCGTATATCATTCAGAACCATAAAAAGTAAACGAGACTATATGGGCAAACGAAAGTCAGCATCATGGATGTACATGTCACGACTAGCCGCGCAAAAAGAATGGGCTTTCATGAAGGTGGGCCTTCCGTTGTGTCTACCAAATACACAATCCCCTAATATTTATCAGGTCCTTCACGAAAACGGTTTCCCCGTTCCAAAACCAATCGACCAAGCACGGCACTGTATATTAATGGAATTCATAGATGCTTATCCCCTGTAGGTCTACTATACGATAACTTGACTTCAACTTACAAGCTATAGCCGTCAAATAGCGGAGGTCGAGTCTCCAGGGAAGCTATATTCGCAACTAATGGACCTCATCGTACGATTCGCGCGCTCAGGATTGATCCACGGCGATTTCAACGAATTTAATATTCTCATTCGCGATACTGGGGAACCAATCGTCATCGATTTCCCCCAGATGGTCAGCACATCGCACGAGAACGCCGAATGGTAAGGGTCCTTTGTTTTATCGTTTCGTCAGTCAAGTCTGATAGAGTTGCGAAGGTATTTCAATAGGGATGTGGAGTGTATACGGACGTTCTTCAAACGCCGCTACGGTTACGAGAGTTCCTTGTATCCGAGATTCAAGTCGATACGCTCCTCGGACGAGTCAGAAGAGACTTTCAGACTCGATGTTGTCGTTGCGGCCAGTGGATTTGGTCGCAAGGATATGAAGGTTTTAGAAGAGGTATGCACATGATTGCGCCGATTAACCCATTTCTCACTTGGTAACCGTATACAGTATATGGATGCAGTCAAGGACGAGGGAGGTAGCGATAAAGAGAACGAGGAAGGCGAGGACGAGGAAGAAGAGGAAGAAGAGGAAGAGGAGGAAGATGAAGATGAAGAGGACGAGGAGGAAAAGGAAGGTGTGCCTCTAGGCGATGAAGGGAGTAATTCTCAGAATGTAGAAGACGATCCACCAAAATCGACAACCGAAAAACTCGAAATCCCAGTCTCCACCCCTCCAAACAAGGACGCATCACTGCCCGAACCCTTCTCGCCTCTTCGTGAACTCTCGCGCTCTCCTCCTCGCTCAAGATCACTTTCACCGACATCGATAGACAAAATCGCTGATGCGACTGCAGCGCTCAATCTGCAAGGATTGAAGACCATTGTCTCATCCGATCTCTCGAAGACTCGCGCTCGACAACAACGGTTACACCATTCAAAACGATCGGTTCGGCAAGCTGGACGGCCGCAAGGAAGTAAAGCCAAGCAAGATTCAAGAGTAAAACTTGATGCTAAAGGAGGTTGGGACTACTAATATATATGCAGTGTTATACATGCGCCTCCGTACTATTTTGTACTACATCTACAATATATGCCAAAATATTGGTTGCAGCAGCCAGGCCTCAGGGGGGGACCACCGAGTTGTAGCACCACATTTGAAATACCTTCCCACGATTAATCGTACTGCCCAACCGTCACCATCGCCCACATCCTGCACTCAGCACCTGGCTAAATGGAAAAAGCTGATCTCGAAACCTACCAGGTCCAACTCTCACAAGTAGAAACTGCGCTCGCAGATGATCCAAATAATGCTGAACTGTCTTCTCTTCGCTCAGAACTCAAGGAGCTCATTGAGCTCACTCAAGCCGCCCTAGCCCAAGCCGCCGCCGCCTCTTCCTCACGCAATGAATCCTCTCGCAAATCCAACTCCTCCACGGCGACGTCGCAGACATGGGAAGCTGGGAACGAATGTTTGGCCAAGTACTCCACTGATGGGCAATGGTACCCTGCGAGAATCACATTCGTCGGTGGGTCACCCGACAATCGTGTATACAGCATCGTATTCAAAGGATACAACACGACGGAACTGGTCAAGGGGTCGGAAATTAAGCACCTTCCTGCGAACTATGCAGCGACTGCTCCGGTTGCATCAAATAAGCGCAAACTGAGCAAGGTGGAGGAAGAGGAGAGGGAGCGAAAGAAGAAGAAGAACGAGAAGAAATTAGAGGTGCGCGCTGCCAAAGCCAAGGAACAAGTCCAAAAGCAGGCGTCGTGGCAGAAATTCACGAAAAAGTCCGAGAAGAAAGGCGTGCATATAGCTGGTGTTTCTGGAACGAGTATCTTCAAGACCCCGGATAATCCATTGGGACGAGGTGATTCTCGCTATGGTATTTCATCGTTATGCAGTTGCTAATAACTATTTGACAGTTGGTGTCACGGGCAGCGGGAAGGGCATGACCGAGGTGTCGCAACGAGGCAAACACAAATTCGTAGCCGGCGCGGATGACAACCCATAAAGCAGTGTGGTGCATGGTACGTTCCACCTATAATCCGATCTCGCCATTCGCTACAACGTCGTCGCAGGACATTTTGTTCATCCTCCTTGGCTATCCTCAAGTGTCTATGTTTCTGTTCAAATTCCAACTATACGTGATTTTTCCTTTTATATCCTGTGTATTCTAGCCCTCCTGATATGTCCCCTTCGTGCGTTTATGGCATCATCAGCTTGCAGAAACCCAGACGCCTCCCATAGCACATGCTACATGGAGAGCGACGTTCGTCGAAGAAAGAGATAAACTGTATCATTGAGGTGACGGCTTCGCTGTACATTCTTGTCCACCGATGAGCACCATGCTGATTGACGTCTTCGCGCCGCGCTTTCTGTTGGTGGCCTTGTTGGCACCGTCGTACTGTCCCAGCCCTTGTTGGATTATCGGGTGTATGAGATGCAGTCAGTAGAGTCATTGGAGCTGTTAGACGTCATTGAGTATATTTCTCTCCGCGCATTCGCTACATCTGACTAGCCTTGCGCGTTAATTGACAATGGAATTTTACATTTCCCGAAAGCCTTGCGGTCGCAAGTTATCGACCATACAGCGCATCGATAGTGATCACTTGTCCTTTATGACTCTTGACAGCGGGGATGTCGTCAACATGATACCGAGTACGGAAGAAGACCCATGCACTCATCAATCGTGTTGGATCGCAAACAACGATTAGCTCTTCGGATTGATTCAACAGCTTTTCGCAACCGCACCTACTTCCTCGTAGATCTGCCGTCTGCAGCGATCTTAAAGATTTCTGAGGACCCAAATTTTCAACAAAGTCAATCTTTCCTTTCAAGGTTGCTTCAAGCAAGCTCTAGAAAGTTCCCCGTCGATAGACCGGACTTCCTGGCGGTGGAGTGCGGGCCAAGTATGTGATGACTCTGACTAGGTGCTCCATAGACGTTTGAGGACAAGCCTGGCCTCCGTGTGTTCGTGCCCTAAAATCCTCGCGCTTACTTTACGAGACAGCCAGATGCAACGGCAGATTCGAGAGACACGCCAGCGCCACACGGACTCACACCCCAAAGTTCAAAGTGAAAGCCATCAAACAAAAATATTCACTTCACACTTCTCTTTCCTTCCAAATTTCCTGTGGCGCCATTCTCTTCTCTAACCGCCCTGTCAACACGTCACAACCCAACTACTCAACTTACACCTTTGAACTCATACTCGAGATAGCCAAAGATGTCGTGATCACGCGGTCAGCCGGTCATCCCCGGTGCCGCTGTCCTCAGTTTGCGTTAGTTTGCACTCGTTTACAACTTTGATGATGATATACTTCGTTGATTACTTCCCACTTCAGCTCGAAGCAGGCGTCAGCTCACCCCCGAACCGACGATCGAGGGCGAAACTGTGGTGCCGGGGAACCGAATAATCAAGAACTCGGACGATCGAGGTGTCGTTGCGCGGAGGTACTCATGTCCGTAATGCACACCCAATGTTCGATGCCCATTTCACTGGGGCAAATTCCTCATCGTAATGCAAAGAGAACAAGAAAAGGGACGGCATGTGGGTACGCCCGGACATCGCCCGCCGTTCGAATTATTCGCCGTTAATATTTCTTTCTCTGGTTTCTCTTTTCTGATTTGTGGTTCCGATTTCAGCATGCGTATTATGACCTTCTTTGATCTGCCGGAACGCAGTTAATTATTCGATGAATCGATATCGCGATGTTCATCGTGCTCATTACCCACTGCCATTGGTGTCAGGTGCGGGACCTGGGTAAAGGCGTCACGGATGTTCTTTATTTCTGATGTACGCCGTTCATTTTGAGTGAATTTGCTTACTCTTTTGAAGACTGATGGCCCACAGCATCGAAGGAGTGGACGACCAGCGGCCTCGCGGTACCGCCCAACTCCACTCCGATGACTTCCCTTTCTGACGCGTCTCGATAAATGTGTGCACCACTCCAAGTCAAAAAAACAAGCAGCCCTCACACTCATGTGAATTGGCTATTTCGAAATTCGGAGGGATCGTTTTGTCAAGGACCATGATAAATTGGGATGCTTATTCTCCACGTCAATTTCTCCACCGCCAAGGACTATAGTGTGATGTGTATGTGTGGTGGGTGCGGGTATGGACGTCACGATTGTTCTTCATTTCTGATGATGTTCGCTCTTCGCCTTCAGGCAACTTACTTACCTTTTCGAGTGTTCAACATCCCTTCACCGAAGCGCCGAAGGAGCGAGTGACCTCGCGGTACCGTCCTTTCCACCGTCACGATGTAAGCAGGTCTGTTCTTCGCACGGCGGGATTCTGATGCTAGTGCCTACATATTGTAAAATCAAGTTTGAACACCTCATATTATGCAGTTTGACTTTCGAACGGCTGGGATATGCAACGAATTTCAGGCAGGAGACCACGATTATTGAGGCATTAGCAAGAGACGGGAGAGGAGTGGCTTTGTCGACGCCGACGACGCCGACTCCAACCCCCACCTTCCTTCTCTTCCGCCCATCTTTCCCCTTTCATCCCCTGATCGCCCCTCGCCCCTACATTAATATTCTTATGAAAATGCGCACAAAATCAGCAAATATCTCGCACGACTGCGTCGGGTTCGAAGCACCTCCGCGTAAGGGCGCGAAGGCACAAACGTTGACCAAGGAGGGAATGTCGACGCTCGAAGGCCACCTACGGAGGGGAAGAAGGTGTGAGGCCTGAGGAGGAAGAAGAGAACTTGAAGGAAGAAGCGTAACGTCAGATGTCAATGTCAAACGCCAGACGCCAAACCTTATGAACCTTACACCATATCGAGGGAGAAAAGCGGAAATGCCCCAAAGAAATGCGGCGCAAATGGGAAGATACTTACGGTATTTTTGCGTTCTGCAGGCGGACGCTTGGGGTTTCGGCATTCCGAATCGTCGTCCCATCGCGCGGTTTAGGGAGGTCAGGTCTTTTCGGGATCAGGCCGCATTGGGAACGATGTCCAAACGAACGTTCAATATCCACCGCCCAATATCCAATCATCCAAATCATCACGGAGTATGTAGGTAAGTGGTAGGCAAGTGGTAACCGGATAACCCTACTTCCCGGTTGCCCGCCCCTCCTCGCTCCACAAAAAGCCTATAATATTATTCAAATATTTTAACGTAGGCTTTTACGATTACGGTTGCGGTTGCTCGGTGGCGGCAAAATGCGAGAAGGGGGGGGGGGGAAGACGGACGGGGTTACGTTGCTACACCCGCCGCCGCTACACCTGACTTCCCGAATACTGTGCACGTAGCAGGGCTTACTTCCCCAAGTTCTCCCAGCATGGGCATGGGCATGGGCATCGTCCGACGGCGCCGACTGACGATACATTGCGATATCCGAAGTCCAGGAAGAAGAAAAGCAGGAAAGGAAAAGGAAAAGGAACAAGAAGAAGCAGCAGAAGGAATGAGGAAAGGAAGCCTTGGACAGGACAGGACAGGTGAGATTGCGCTGCACGCACTTGGATCTCTGCGCCAGTTCTCTGATTAATTGCGCCGCCCGTATGCAGTCGTATGTCTGCCAGCCACCCATTTCGGGGCATCCGCGAAGGCTATCTCGATATGCAGGCCCGGCGGCGGTTCTTGCTGGTAATGAGCAGGAGCAGGAGCAGGAAAATCAGCATCTGGTCACCGTGACGCGATGAAACTCGAGCTTGAAATTTTGGAAGTTCTTGAAAGGTTGACGCGGACGGGCGACTGAATTGGGGTGCCACCCGCGCGTCACCTAAGCTCCTCCGGCCTCGCACTACTCCCTGCCCTATCCCGTACTCCGTACTCTCATTGGCAGTGTGAAAGAGGACTGGGCGTGCATGTTAGACATCAGAGGGCTGGAGGGCTGGCGGACGTGCGGGTGCCGAGTACGTATGCGTGTCTGCTGCCCACCCGCTCGGTGGCGTGTCGAAACGTAATTTGTTTGTTTGGGTAGGCAGTGGGCGGGCTGGTGCGTTTTTTGGGAGGCGATCTGTTGGGGTGGGGTGGGTTGAGGTAATCTCGAGAAGCCTAACCTGTGACGGCGCAAAAATGCCAGGAATGTCCACCGTGGTACGTGTAGGCCGCTGTCGACCTCTCGACCCCTGGGCCCTCCCGCGCAGCAAGGGGGACACGCCCGTCCATTGCATTATTCTCCATTGTTCCCCACAATCCCCAATTTCTCAACAATTTCCAACATTTTCCACTGAATTTCCCCTGAATTTCCAAGGGTTTACCAGGGACCGCGCGGCGCCATACCATTACCCATTCCTACTACACACCGCAAGATCCAAAAGGATCAGAAGCCCACGTCGAAGCGCTGTCCAGTGTCGACTGACCAGAAGCCGAAGGATCGAAGGATGGAAGGGCCCACCAAAATGCGCGTCCGACGATCCCTTCTGCAGAAGCCTGGGAGACTGGGAGGCCCCTGGATGACGCCGGCTTCCTTGCCTGCACTTCTCGTGCTTTTCGTAGGATGGCTATCACTGATGGTGAATAATCAATAACACATACCATCCCCGCTCGAGAGCTACTGCTCCGGGACGTTGGGAGGCTCGTCGGAGGCGCTGTTCAGGAATATGCAGAAATGCATATGCAGGAATACGCATGTTTGGGTGTAATATTGGCCGGCGAGGCAACGGTAACGACGGAATATCCGACGAAGAAGTCACCAGGCGCCACCCGGTCCCTTCTGCCTTCTGCCTTCAGGAATTCGATATTCAGAGTTCGGCGTTCTGCGTGGTTACCAAGCACCAACTACCACCCACCAATCAACTAATCCCCCGCCGAGCACCAGCCAATCAACTACTCACCAATCAATCGACTGACCAACCACGGAGATTCTCCAACCTAATTGGAGCCCCTGATTGGGCTGGGACTCCTGAGGGGTGAGGTTTTGCGGAGGCGAGTATTGAGAAGTATTTGAAAGTTTTGAGGAGAGAAGTTTTCCAGGTTCTTTGAGGGGGTGATTTTTTTCAGGTTTTGAGGAGAATTCATATTCCGGTGGTAGACTGGTGTATTATGCGTGTCTAGGTAGTGTGTGGTATGATTATACAGGGATAAATGGGTGGTGATCGGTGTTCATGATGAGAGCGACAAAACGACAACAAAATGACAGGTTGACAGAGCAACTGAAAGCAAGCGGAAAGCAGAGTGACAGGCGAGTGGAGGGCAGAGTGACAGGCGATTGGAAAGTAAGTAACGGAGCAAACAACAGTGATAGAGTGATGGAGGGTAGGAAAACATCAGAGATGAGAGCAGTGGTCTAACAGAGCAGCAAAGCGTCACGGTGATAAATATAAAAGTATAGTAGCGACGAGAGCTGAGCGAAACGACAGATGAATAACATTGTACGACAAGAGCCCGGATAATTGATAACGGGGTACTGAACAACCAAAAGCGAAGAGCGAAAACGAACCGCCGTAGAAACGACTGGTAGAGTAGTAGAACAGTGAATGCGTAGTGAATGGGGGAGATCTAGAACGCCTGCAGCGACACCGCGTGCACGCCGGCCGTCTCGTAGTGATACTGGGCGTGGGCGTGGGCGTGGGCGTGCGCTGCGTGCGTTGCGTGTGCAGTGTGTGTAGAGTGTGTAGAGTGTGTGGTATGCATGCTCGAGCTGGGCTGCATATGCTGGGCGTATGCCTGGTGTGGGGGGTACGCGTACGATGTATGCGCAGAGTCGGCCTGTGTCCACGACGAGGAGGCGTAGTTGGGAGAGGTGGGAGAGGCGGAAGAGGCTGAAGAGGGGGATGCATATGTCGGAGAATCGGGGAACGCGTCCTCGGGGAAGGTGTACATTTCGGGCTGCTCCCCCTGCGCGTACTGCGCCGCGGGCACGTAGGTGGTGTAGTGATCGTACGACGGCGGGAGGTCGGGGGCGTACTGCGGACCCGAAAGTGCGTGGGGATGCGGGTGTTGTTGTTGTTGTTGGGATTGATGGGGTTGTTGGAGCTCAGAGGGTTGATGGCGGTATGGGTGGAAGCGAGAGTGTCCCGGGGCGCGGGGCGGGGGGCCGTGCGCCCGCTGCTCCTGCTCCTCCTGCATCTGCTGGAGGCGCTGTACGTGCGTTTGCTGGAGGTGCTCTGGTTGCGGGTGGTGCGGTTGCAGTTCCTGCGGTTGGTGTGGATGTTGTTGTTGTTGTGCCTGCGCATACGCGAGCTCGAACGGGCCCGGAGGCGCGAGGTAGACCGAGGGATAGGCGAGCATGAGGTGCTGCTCGTGGCGGTAGGCGTCGTCCTCGTCGTACGCGGGGGGCTGCGCGGGGGCAGAGGGAGCGGGAGGATAGTACGGTTGGGAGAGCATGGAGAAGTGCGTGGGAGAGTCTGTTGTGTGGTGGGGTGAAGGGACGGAGGATTGGGTGGAGGGAGGGGCGTGGGAGGTGGAGCGGGTGGAGTGGACGGGAGATACGGGGGAGAGGGCGTCTGCGAGGGAGGACGGAGATGTAGGCGTCGAATAGGCTGGAGAGGGCGCTACATGTGCGGGGGAAGAGTCAGTTAGAGATGTTGATGATGACGAGGGAGAGGAGTAGTAGAAGGAGAGGGAGGACGGCTCGGGGAGAGAGGGCAGGGCGATAGGCGGGTTGTTGTTTGAGTAGAAGTGGGCTGCGGGAGTGGACGCCTGGCTGTAGGATGGGACTGGCTCAGGGTTTGTGTGTGCGGAGAGGTCTGGGTAGGTGTATGGCACGCGAGGACGAGGCGGGGGAGAGGGGACGAGGAGTGGCGGAGCTTTGGGCGGCAATCCCAGCGACTCGCGGAGTTTCGCGTTCTAACATATCTCAAAAGTCAGCGAACATTCTCGCCACACCCGAGCCACTCACCGCACGCTCCAGCTCGAGCAGCTTCAGATTCGTCTGCGAGATGTCGTGTTGCAGACTGGACACCATGCTCTTCGCGACTTTGCTGTGAAGGCCGATGTACGGAGCTAGCTGGTCTTCGCGCACGGGGTAGCATCCAATGGACTTGAGCTGTTCGTGGAGGCGGTCTATGTGTGCTTCGAGGGATGCGACGTATATCGGGCGTCTGTCCTGTGCACCGACAGTCGACAGCTGCAGAGGCGAGAACACTGATTTCTCGAGAGCGTGATTCCATATACGGCGTCTCTTTGCGTCTTTTTTTGCGTATATGCGTGCATAGGGGTGTGGGACGCTGACACTCGCTTTCTTGTTGGTGTTCTCCATGTCGTATATTTCACTGTTCTCTTGTGTCTATTATATATATACCCAGATATCCAGATCCTCGATCCAATCTCCAATCTCTAGATCCACCCGCTCCCACGATCAAACCGCTGCCTATATATCACCTACCTAACCCGCCGATCTCCACCCAACAACTGCCTATTTCAGCCTCTCACCCATCCTACCCCTAACTCACTCACCATGCCTCAAACCCGCTCCCCGTCCCCAGAATCTTTCCCCACTCCCTCCCAGCTCCTCAGCGACATCGCAAAGGCCGCACCAGCTCCCCTCCCCGCTCACCGTCCACAGCCACTCGCGCCACCCCCCCAACGACCACCCCAGGGCCCCACCGGCGCGCGCAAGCAGCGCAACCGCCTCGCCAGCCTCGGCTTCCAGCCCACAGACCCGTAAGTCCCCACCCACTCACCACTCATTTATTGCATTCCATTAACTTCCCCCCCACACAGCGAATCAATCTCCTCGCACGACAGGAAGAGGTACTACCTCGAGTGCATCGAGTCCTACTCGCTCTACCTCCAGGACCGCGTCCGCGCAGCCGGCTTCACCCCCGTCCCCATCCAGCGCGTCATCCCCGCGTCCCCCAACGCGCCGCCCCAGTCGAACCCTGCGTTGGACCTGCTGGCGGGCGCCGGGGGACCTGTCAGGAATAACCACGGCGCGGCACATCGTGCGCTGTGCCAGGACGCGGGCAAGGGCTTGTCGATTGAGAGTGTTCGCGTGGGTATCTTCCCTCGGTTCTACGTACTTTACATTTCAGACAACTGACGCGCATGGCGTAGACTCTCCTCGTCCACATGGAATCCACCGCGCGCAAGCTAAACGAACAAACCCTCATCGAAGAGCAGCAGGTACGTCCCCCGTCTCATCTATCTTACCATCTGGCATCTCATAACTCCCATATCGCGTATAGTTCGCAAAATTACGCGCGCAATACGAGGCGCTGCACGCCAACGACAGCTCCTCCTCTTCCTCCCACTCCGCCCATCCCACCACCACCCACTCCACCCTCCCCAACGACGCCGACAGCCATCATATCAGTGGCAGCGACCTCTCAGCCTCGCCCTCCGAGCACAGCGCCAGCGCCGGCTCGAGCCCGCTGTCGAATGGCAGCCCGAACGGGGGTGGGGAGTCTGTGTGATCGAGCTGGTGTTCAGTTTCTTGTGCTCTCAATCGCTGTTGTGCACTGCATTAGTTGTATCTTGTACCTCCGATATAGTACTCGTACCCATACTTAGCTCGGTATACGCGGTAGCTTGGTAGGGTACACGTCGATCCCGATCTATACCATCACGTTCACATTTCCCCACTCTCGCACATCACGTACGCATAAGTAGCTTGGTTCCGGCAAGTAAATACTAAACGCCCCAAATCGCCTTATACGGAGATTTCCCAAGGCTCACTGGTAAATGCTCTTCCAAGAAATCACATCCCCTCCAGTCCCCTGCGCACCCCCCCATTCATCATGCAGTACCCGTTATTCATTACCTGTTATCTATTTTCCATTATCCGGTATCCGGAGATGAATCTAAATCTCCAGAAATCAATGACGTACAAAGTCCGTGTACGTAGAGCTGGAATGGGACCCAACAGGAACAGGGCAGGGCAGGGGAGGACAGGACCGGGAGAACACCCGAACACCCATCCCCTGAGCGCCTGAGCGCTCCTATTCGACTTCGCGAACTAGTTCCTCATATCACAGCAAACGAAAGCGAGTGCCAGCCTGACCCTGGCAGTGGGGGGATACTAATAGCATGTGGTGGGTGGGTATGTAGGTACAGGGTATGTGTGTCTGGCACGCGGCATCGCAGTGACGGCACCGGCACGAACGGGAACAGGAACGTTCTTGCAAGTAAAGCAGAGTGCGTCGCCTTATTTGGGGGATTTACCAGACTTTCCCACACATCACTCTATCACCCGCTTCCTTGCGTGCTATCACCCTCCCAATCACCCTCCCTTTCTTCACCTAAGATCAGCTTTCCATCGGCTTCCCTATCACCCGCCCTTTTTTCCTTCACCCCCATACTCATACTATACTAATCACGCATATTCTATCACCCTCCAACCCACCCATGTACCCACCTACCCCCGCACCCCCGTCTATCCTCATCAATACGTCAATCCCAATCCCAATCTCAATCTCGACCCTCATACCCCTCCAGCAGAATCCCAGGAGATAGACTATGGTCAACGGTTATTCCCCTCCTCGCCATCCGCGCGTTCACCCCTCCCAGTTTCACAGAAGAACAGGAACAGCCTAACAGATAGATCGAAAGTCGATCCGCCGCATCGCCTTATTGGGGGATGTCCCCCAACTTACTTATGCGTAGCGGCGGGCGCGTATTCGGGCCCGCTTGGAACTTTCATCTCCACGCGATCGTACCACCACGTACACCGTACACCGTATACCGTATAGTAGACCATGACATGATGCACCAGCCATAATTCGCACGATAAATACGACAACTACGGCGAATACGACCAACAAGAACATGAAGAGCATGAGCATTCATATTTTATGTGATGTTATTCAACGGTTCTGCTCGCATCTTTGTTCACGCAGTGTCGTGTTGTGGGGTGGTGTAACGTTCGACGCAGGTGGAGGTGGAGCCCGACAAGCTTGTCGGCTGAAGGGCAGTTCATCTCCGTCGTACCGTTAAGGTGCGAGGCTCTGAAGCTGTTGAGGTGATATAAGTAT
This sequence comes from Pleurotus pulmonarius, assembly GCA_012980535.1. Lineage (NCBI taxonomy): Eukaryota > Fungi > Basidiomycota > Agaricomycetes > Agaricales > Pleurotaceae > Pleurotus > Pleurotus pulmonarius. Next base: position 2,331,954 of record SJKF01000002.1, read on the forward strand.
AAATTCATATTGGGTTGGGGATTGGCGGTTGACGGGCACACGACCTCGCATTTACGCTCATGCTTATGCTCACCTGTAATTCATCTCCATACACCGTTCATTTTCATAGTTCATAGACTCATAGCCCATAGTATATACTCCGTACATAGTACAGTAAATAAAGTCACTCACATGCTCCGAAGCGACGGAAATAAAACCTTACACCTGCAGACACAAAGGCCAGATGTACACCTTGACACAAGGTAATATCAAATACAGTGGAGATGTAAGGTGGAGTAGGTGGGACGGAGATGATGGCGGAGATGGTCCGTTAATTAGACGCGGAGACAAACCTATCAGACTCATGGGGATTGTCGATTGTCGGATAGGATGATGCCAGTGTCGCGGCACGTACTATCCTGCCACACGCGTGTACACTCTATATCACGATTATCTGCCACCGTCCTTCAGAGTCTAGCACTTCCACTCACGTACTAGATGATCCAGAACCCAGCCCCAGAACCAACCCAGACAGAGTCGAATATCATGATTCTGAATACGACGGTGATCATGATTAGCATGGTATGTATCGGGCAGCGTGAGTAGTGTAGGACCATAGCCGAATCCGCGAGCGTCGCCGTGTGCATGTCCTGTATCTACTATTCAAGAATCGAGCACCTCCCGCGGCTCTCTCCGGGATGCACAGATGCACAAATGTAGCAGAGATCGCAATGCCGTAACGTACGCCAGTGACATACAAGACAAAGAGCCAGAGGGATAGGGATCCGCACCAACATCAGCATCCACATGGCTTCCATGTCCATTGAAACAAACCCGAAACATCTAAACATCTGAATCTCCGTTTCCACCCCCTACATGAACCCACGAACCTTTTCTTGGACCATTGGCACATCACGATAGTACTGCGAAATGAGATATAGAGAAATCAGCGAACCGCGAACCGCTGGATCCTCGCGATCGCGTGGACGGCTACGTACGCCAGCGCCCGGAGATTATCGTGATGCGATTGTGGGACTGGGAAGGTGATCTTACTGTGGGAGTCTGAGTCGCACTGACGAGGAAGAGGAAGAGAGGAAGGACGGTAGACGGAAGATGGTAGACGGAAGGCACGATTGGGTGATAGTATGCAGTATGCAGAATGAATGGGGATCCGCGTCGTCATTGTATTCGTGATTCGTCAAGCGAGAAACGGGAGGAAGAGGCCTGCCTTCCGCGAGCAGTTGGTGGGAGAACAGACGCGTGGCATTTGGATGATGGCATGGGAGCACGATTGATTCACAACATTATCCATCAATATTCAATATCTAAGCGGCATCTACATATCCTTGCATGTGGCATTAACACTCATATTCCACTACTGCCTTATTTCCGTAGCATTCCCTCCGTTGGTGGGTATTAATAGGTCTCGTCAGGTGGGGAGGTGTTAATCACCGCTATCTATCAGAACGCCCCTGAGCACCTGAGTGCCTCCTATTCGACTTGATTCATTTCTTGAAAGTTCATTTCCGTGTACGTGTAAGTTCCATGTTTGTAGTTCTCTGCCGCGGCGCCGCCGTGCGTGGCAACATTTAATACTTAGAGGACGGTGTCTCAGGAGTCCAGAGTTGTTCTGGCTCAGGTCGCTGCTCAATGTTCAACCATCGAGGCTGCAGAATGCGAAGAAGGAGACAGTTCTTCTAGACACGACAAGAATGCATCGCATGAACATCGGAGGGATAGGTATTGCTAGTTTATCAGTCTGATCTATCACAGACGTTGGTGTTCTCGCTCTGCGGTGCCGAGGGCTTCTCTAGAGGACTGGAGGCAATGGGAAGGGTAGGTTAAGCAATGACTAATCCACATCAGGAGACAAAGAACAAAGAGGAAACAGTTCTTTCTGCCAAAAATGTCTACTATAGTCAAAGAACGACAGAACACTGATGATAAGAATAGAACAGTTAAATTCTCTCTTTGTGTCTCAAAATTTGTATGGTTCTCCATGAGATACGCCTCAGAGTTCTCTCCTATGAAACGTTTCTGAAGGACTGGATCTGCGCAGAGATCTGTCTCTGGAACATTTGTTTCCGGCAAGGATCAACCAGAAGAAGAAGAGATAGCAGAAATTTACTGTTATTATAATAAGAAGAACTTGAAGAACTTCGAAAAGAGCATCACTACCATTCGTTGTAATCACAGTAGATATCAATCTTCTTTCGAGAATTCGAACACAACCGCGTGAGATGGCTTTCACGAGATACAGTGATAGACATAGCATATCCCCTTCACGGGATGGCTTCAATATGTGCTGTTAATTCTAGGTAGTGCTACTGCTGATTAGGTATATCAGTGGGAATGGAACCAATTAATCACCGCTGCACCCCTGAGCACCTGAGCGTCCCCTATTCGACTTCGCCGTGGAGTTGGTTCCCTGCTGGCAAGTGACTTCTAGGCTTTATCTTTCGTCCATGGGATACCCTTCCCGTGACACTTTTAGCCTCCTCCGTGAGTATTATCACTGTCTTTCACAACCCATCGACATCGATGGCATCAATCTGTGCGCTTGTTACAGAAATTGGCATCCAGTGGGTCGTCGCAACCAAAGCGCGCATTACACGCGCAGTGCGCACTATCTCGTCACATGCAGCCCGCTTGTGTGGTGCTGTAAATATAGCCCCTTCTCCGAGCCTACTGCCTCATTCCGCCCACGATCATTGACACGGACCCCATTACCGCTTAGCGTTAGCAGCAAACACTGTGGTCCCTTGAGGATCCATTCAGAAAATTTCCGACAACTCCCATGTTATGTTCCTCATCCCCGTGTCCATCCGGTGGGCTATGATGGGCACAATAGTCCGCGCTAGGACGTTCGCGGGCGGCGGATATCCGCGTACCCTCCATAATGAACGACCAAGCGGATGACTGGGTGGTTGAATGGGTCATAATCGATACGGAGCCGATGTTGGAAATCGTGACATACCTTATTAGCGCCTGGTCTTGGATCAAGCTCGGACATCCGAGCGAGACGCTCGGAATGACATACTGTAGGTAGATGATTAGAATTGCATCGAACTTTACTACAGTCCTCGTCCTCGTCCTCGCCTCAGCGTATCAAAATTTACATTTTTACCTTCTCGGCCTTGGGCGCGAGTCGGGCACGAGTAACCTCCGTAGGCGAAACTTTGGCCGGGTGCAATCACGATTGCAAATTGGCCGTCACCACCGACCATGAGGGAAGAGGCTTCGAGGGTGAGGTCGTGAAGGTTTCTACATTACATCATTGACAATACTCCTTCCAGGAAGGCGCGGTACGTCGGGGCCCGTCTCGTCTTTACAACACCATCACGCATATTTCAAGCTGAAACCAACGCCAGCGTCACTGTGCCTGAGCGTGTAAGTAATACGCCGTCGCCAGAGTATGCGTTAGCAACTGTATGTCTCGGAGATAGATGTAAACGCGAGCGAACTCCAGTCCGGGGTGTATTGAATGAATGGTCCACACCGTTTCTTATACAGAGGTAGCCCTGAAACGCCCAGTCCCAAAAGTCCTGCAGCCACAGGGTCTCTGCGATGGTCTGTCCCTCTTCATTGCTGTTAAAATTAGGCGACCGAAATCGCACTTACCACTATCTCGCAGCGTACGTATATCACCCCATCCAATTTGCTCCCATCAATGCATCACATTCTTAGAAGTAACTTCCAGAAAATAGCCATATTTGGATGATCCACGATGCGTCGCCCATAATCTCACAGACCCCAGTATACTTCCGTACCCTAGAGGTCATCGGTTCGCCCGCTAATCCATACGAGGATGGCTCGGAACTTGGATCGGTGGATTATTGATCAATGAATATACTAATGAATGTGCACGACGCTAAGACCATTGTGATCGAGTGTATTAAAGTTGCAACACCCCAGTGCGGGGTATGTACATCTACCTGCAGCGTCCGGAAATTCAGTAATTGGAGTCTTTTATTGGAGACTATTAGCCAATGCGGATAGTAATCAACACGGAGCTTCAGTGAGAAGAAGACATAAGGATGATCGATACTACACGCAGCTAAAGTGTACAATGCTCATCAAAGTCCATTTGATATACAAGTAATCGTTTACGAAAGAAAGGTAAGCGGAATGGAAGAAGTACCTAGAGCCAGACCCGTAGACATCCTTCAATAATCTTGATACGGTGGGAGCTCGTCGTCGCTCGGTTTATGATCCCCAGGAGGGATCCCCGAACCACCTTCCCTAAGCACCTGCTCCCTACGCTCACGCTCCAACCGCTTCTTCTCTTCCTCTGCCGTCTCATACTTCGCCGGTGTTGATGCTCCTGCTTCAGCAGCGGGCGGCGGAGCCTCTCCGGTTTGAGCGGGAACGCCACTTCCACCCGAGACAAGCAATTTATCTCTGTCCTCGCGCTGGAGGCGCCGCTTCTCCTCTTCGGCACTCTCAAATTTGACAGCGCCCGTAGGGGGCGCGCCTGTTGCTATACTGGGTGCAGTCGTAGTAGTAGCACCACTGCCGAAAGGGTTTACAGGGGCCCCAGCTGTTGGTGATGCGGACTTGAGATCATGCAGGGAACCACTTTGAGGACCTGGTCCACTAGCACCAGCAGCCACGGGCACGCCAGTCTCAGCGACAGTGGGTAGCTGAGGAGCAATCGGCTGTAATGGATCGGGGGAGACGATTGGCGTTCTGAGAGTGTTAGCGGCAGGGCTCGTCGAAGCTGACGGGATTGTAACAGGGGATTGATTAAGAGCCATTAAGTTGATAGGAGGCGAGACTGAGTGGACATCGACTGGTTGGACAGGTGGGATGGGTTGAGTTTGCTGCTGCTGCTGCTGCTGTGCGAAAGGGGGATGACTACCAGGAGGCGGGGTAACAGGCAACCCGGGTAGACTAACAGAGGAGTTAGAGATGGAAGAAAGTTCGCTGGCATGAGTTTCGCCAAAGCTACGAGTGTCGGAACGGCTGAGGTCAGCGCCAGCTTGAGGGAGGAGGTTGATATGTCCGGTCTTGTAGTTATCGAGAGCACGCTGAAGGGAGGCACGCGCCGCGCCAGTGGCTTGTGCACCTGTGTAAGGGTGAGATGGCGTAGGAGGGACCGAAGGCAAAGCAGCGACGATGGGGTTCGCAGCCTGCGATAAGAGTACCAACTTCTCTGCGTACTATAAACCTCGTCAACGTATGCATGACACGCGGGGCAAAATGATTACCTCTCTGATGGCCTCCCATTTGAGTGTCTCGCCGTCGCGGAGAGCCTTGCGCTTCAAGAGTTCGATTTCTTTCTCTTGACTCGCATCGTCCATTTCGGCTTTCCGGATTTGGTCTTTGATTTCAAGGATCTTCTTCTCGCCGCCTTTGACTTGATCATGCTCGAGTTTAGCAAGCTGGGCATGCAAGCCGGCACGTAAATTCCTGCGGGGTGCAAGACTAGTCTCTGCGTCTCTGAGAGCCTTGAACGGGATACGGGCAGAGTCTAGCTTGACGGCGAGGGAGGACGCAAGCGCGCCCTGCACAAAGTTGAGGTACGCAAGACGGTCCGAGACTAGATGGGATTGTATATGAGATAAAGACCCATGGCCGTGGGGTTATCAGACGTACCATCTTTCAGATCCTCGTCTTCATTCTGGCCCCACGTATAGAGCTCCTTGCTGTAATTTTTAGCATCGCGCGCAGCGCTATCAAAATCGATCGCAACGCCCTTGGCACTGGTAATGATTCTCTGCGCAGGCGTCGTACTCGAACTATTAAGTTAAGATTGTGTTACGATAAGATCTGTGGGAAAGGCATCTGCGACTCACGAATATTGTTGCTGGAACGATCTCAACTGGTACTGAAGCGATTCAAAAGCATGCGATCTGTGGCCACCTTGAGCAGCGGCTTCGTTTGCAGAAGGTTGAGTCGAGGCGTCGGGACTGACAGGACGGCCATGGCCACCGACGTTGGGCAGATGGCCTGCGAGGGGAGAGGCGTTGATGGCAGACTGAGCCTTGTCAGCGAAGGACGCGAGGAAACCTGGGACTGGCATGATTGTTATGGATAAAGAACGAGTGGCTGATGAGGATTGCTTTTATACCTGGAGCGCAGCAGAGCAGGTCGCTTGGTATGTCGTCATAGCCTCGGCGCTAAACTCCTTTGGCTGTGTCGGATTTCATTAATGTATTTATGTCAACAAAAAAGAAAAATCCAGTAAAGTGACTATAAGTAAGCACGCCAGAATGGCTATACCACAACATCTGCGAATGGTCGACATCTTACACAACAATCTTCTTTGCCTTGCCTTTCTTCTCCGAATCTTTGTGGGACAGGAACTCTACTTCCGTTGCTAAAGGCCCAGCCAGCTTTTGGCCTTCAGCATAGCCCAACACCTGCAGTTTGAAATGTCGTCCGATTTGTTCGATCCGCTTCCGCAGTGGGTCGTCTTCTGCCTGCGACGGAGCAACGCGCGTCCAGATGGAAACACGGTAGAACTGCGGTCGTGTAGACACAATTACGCCCGTAATAACTGGTTCTGGGGGGGATCCAGCAGGATCAGCTTTGGTGAGCTCTGGGTCAAATGTTTCCCCGATCGCTGCCAACATCTGAAATGTGGAATTGAGCGACGAAAACTCGGAGAGTTAGAGAGAAAACCAACCGTAAAAAGCCACATTTTGTCTATATTGTTTCTATTCTTGTCCTTAGGGAGCTGGATGCTCCACTTCCCACCGTTTTTATTAGCTTCATCTTCCCAAGCCGGAATGATCCCTTCCTGCAGCGAGATATGAGCATGCCGTAATGCTGAGGACATCTGTCTTACCTTGAATAAATAGTAGTTGGCCTTCTGCGGTAGTTGAGAAGGTGGCACGATGTTATTGTAGAGCCTGGCAACAAATGAGAGGTCGTCATCAGCCACAGTTGACAACGAAGGTGATATGTAGTTACCCCCAAAACTCCTCCACACTGTCGAAAGTAATGACTCGCTTGATGTCCTCCATCCATCCTTGGGCTGCGGCAGCACCAGGGGTATTAGGAGCAGGGGTTTGCGGGAAGGCGGAAATGGGGGTCTGGGGAAGGTTACGCCCCTTGGTCGCAGGTGAATCAAACCACAAAGTCCATGCAGAGTACAAAGGGTGCTAAGCCGAGTAAGAGTCAGATAAGCATCCGGCAGTCCCGAGCAAGTGAAAAACAAGTACTTTGACATTAAAATGGGTAGGATCGCTGAAGACGGTACGAAGGCCGTCTGCTTGAGCTTGCATATCGACCTCTTGAACTTCGCCATCCTCGTCATCGTTGGATGGCACAGCCGGGTGATCAGAGAGAGCTGAAGAGAGCGCAGCTCTCGAGGCTTGAAGCGCTGGAGCAGCCAGCTGAGAGGCAACGGAGGTCATTACGATGGAAGGGTAGTAATGTGATGTTCGGTGGATAGCTGGATGATTCGGAGAGCTGCAGCCAAGGAAAATAAAGAAAAGTGATCGATGTGTGAAGAGAAAAGCAGAGGGCAGAGAAGCTGTGGCAAGTTTTGGTGAGACGGGTGAGTGAGTGAGTGAATGGAGAGTGAGTGAAAGTGTATGATTTCCTATTGACTTTTGGAACGGTGAGAAACTCAAATCCTACCATGTGGCATTTTCAGCGTCCGCCCTGCCGAATTTTATCTGATAAGATCCTGACTGACGCACTTCCCTCCGCACCGCGAACCCAAGTGTCCCAGTTCTCTTGACTCCCTCGGCACAAAAGCCCTCAGGAATGGATCCTTTCCGGGCAAAGCTCGTCGCAGCGGCGACAGGCTCTACGCTGACTGCCCTCACCAGTATGTGGAGAGTCAGGGCATACCATGTGTGCATACCTAACTCACGAATCAATCTTTTAGTGACTCCTTTCGACGTGGTTAAAACGCGTCTGCAAACGCAACCAGTCCGTCCGCCACCGCTCTTCCCTGTACCGCCTTCGAACATATGTTGCCAGCCGGGCAGTGTAACCTGCGTGCGGAACATGTCGTCTCTGGCTCGGCCGTTGAGCCAGGCCGGGGAAGAGCTCGTATGTATATGGGATCACGGTGTCTTCAAAACCGAGCGTGTCAACGGGTTCTTCGACGCTGTAAAGCACGTTTGGAGAGCGGAAGGCATGAGAGGACTGTGGAAAGGCGCGGGCACAACGCTGTGAGTGCAATGTTTGAAATCTACACACGCAGCCCGCTAATTCACCCGGCAGAGTGATAGGCGTGCCTTCCTCAACATGCTACATGCTAACCTATGACCACCTCTTGCGCAATGTCATCCCGCAACTAATGCCGTATCCTCTCCTCGTCCCTCTTACTGCGGGTATTGTCGCTCGCTCCACTATCTCCTCAATAACCTCGCCGTTGGAACTCATCCGGACCAACCTCCAGTCCACGCCACTATCACCGGGAACCCCTCACACGCTGCGTTCTGTTCTGACATCTACACGCGCTCTTGTTAAAAGTCAAGGCGTGCTTTCGCTATGGAGAGGGCTCGGCCCGACTCTGTGGCGAGACGTACCGTTCTCAGGCATCTACTGGGCCAGCTATGAATCTTGGAAGGGAGTATTTGCACGGCGACAGAGGGAGGGCGCTCTGGTGGCGTTCATTTGCGGCGCAGTGAGCGGCACAACAGCTGCACTAATCACTTCACCGTTCGACGTCTTAAAGACTCGCCGGCAGGCCTTCGTCATGTCTGGAGCCTCTTCGTCAATAACAGGGACTATTCCGCTGACAACGGAGATTCTACGGACGGAAGGCGTCTCAGCCCTGTTCGCTGGTTTACTTCCTCGAATAGTGAAGATTGCACCTGCGTGCGGTATAATGATAGCGTCATTCGAGGTAATGTCCTTTTCAACCAACCCAGATGCTCAGTCTTACTCATCTGCACTTACCAGGGTGTTGGAAAATTTCTGGCCAACAACTAAGCATGGATCTCCATACATTTACCTCTACTCATCGTCAGACTCAATATTACGACACAATGGAAATAGTACTATTAATGTCCATATAATGATGCATACACCGCAATAAAAATGCATAGATTCAACAGTAGAGGTTACCTAAGTTTGTTCATCTGCTTAGTAGCAGCCGACATCTTCCCTCCAACACGGTCTACTTCGTTGTTGAGATCGGTCAACATGTCGATTTGGAGAGCGATCTCGCTTCCTATGGCTTCCCCGAGGTGTCTTTGTCGCTGGAGGATCGTGGTGAGTTGTGAGAGTTGTTGATCTTGACCTTGTATCTGGGTTTGTTGTAGTTGCAATAGCCCATGGTCATCCAGTGGACGTGTTTGAGCGGTTTCCTGTGCTGGCTGCTTCGCTGCAGCACCAAACACCCGGCTGAAGGGACGTGACGTGCTGCTGGAACCGAGAAGGGCCTCCCTCTCCGACTCCGGCGCAGGATTCAGAGCTGAAATTCCTGTAGTAGCAGCTGCGCCAGCACGAGAAGCCGAAGACATCTTCGCTATGCTAACCATCTTCCCAAGCTTCTCGCAGTCATCCTGCAGCCGCGAGACCATATCCGTCCGCCTCTGTAACTCCCCCTCGCTCAAACCCGACTTGGCCAGCTCCTCGAGCCCCATGGCAAGTGTGCCGATGCGAGTAAGCACACCAGCAAGCTTCCTTTTCGCGTTGACGTTGGATTTATGCGCAGCTACGACGTCAGCTCGGTCTGCTAGAGCGTCTCGTTTGTTGATGTCAGCGCGGATATCGCGAATGGAGTTCTGGAGCTCGATGTGTTCGTCCAGCCAAGATGACGAGGAAAACTGAGTTACTGGGCCCCCATTTGTGCCACCTTGCCGGCCTATTGGCACACCAAGGAAGTCTTTGAAGGCGAACGAATCCCGCCACTTCTCGTCTTTCGCACTGACGATTGCCCGGAGGTACGACTCAAGACCCATTCGACGTTCCTCGAGCAGTTTCTCGTTGTTGAGTGATCGGAATAACGCGAACTTGTGCTTGGGAGGCAGAGGGTTGGGCGGTGGAGAGCCAGTGGACTTCGTGAGTTCCGTGTGCAGATCGTCGAACTCGGAGTATCTCCTCCACATGTTCCATGACCGCACATGCGCTTGAATCTCTATTCTGTAGACGACATGCGCTTTGGGTTCCGCGCGTTCCTCGTAGCCACGGATGTAGATAGCTTGTATAGCTGACATGAAAGTACGGGAACAAGCAAGGATTGGAGCCGGGCTATGTACAGTCTGACGATCTAATCTAATCTCCACGAGCGCCTGAGACGATCACGAACCTTGCGCCGAGTCCAACATAGTAAGATAACATACGAGCAAAAAGCCACCATCCAAAGCCTCTCGAGCTCAAGAACGCTGTGAAAGGAGGAAATACATCCTCCGAAATGTCCTCCATCTTGACGTCAACGTAGCCTATCTCTTCCATAAGTCGAATGTAGTCCGTTATGGAGATAGTGTTCTCGCTCGGCATGAAATGCGCCGCAGTGATGAAGAATCGATTTATACGATTCGATAGCGCCTCTGGAGAGAAGCAAATATCGGTGAGGGCTATACGCCTTCCTTTGGTTAATCTATGCAGGCTTTGGGATAGAAAGGCGCGTCTGCTGTGAAAATGATAGGCACAATCCAATGCCAGGATGGCATCAAAGGTTGTAGCCAACCTGGAGTCGAGGGGGTGCTTATCAGTGAATGGCCTAAACACAGCGTCTCCGTGGTATAAAGTGACGACGGGAGCTGATTCTGAGGCCTGCGATGCTTGCAGGGCATGCACGCGATCGGATGATCTCTTGTGGTGGTTGAGGAGACTGGTAATGCCAGTAATTGTGGCAGGGCGAGGAATACGAGGGCACGAGAGCAGGAATATAAGTGATTCACCAGTACCATGTCCGACGTCTATCACACATGGTCAATGCTGACAACACTTGTGGGCCCCGAGGGTACGTACCCAGGACTCTGTCCCCCTCTTTGTACCCAGCTGCTAATGTGAGTTTCGTAGCCAATTCTAGGAGCCTAGGGTTAGTCGAGTTGATTCGAGGGAATGGATTACACCGACCTTCGCAAGCCTCAGGAAATACATTGGTATCCTATGCAGGGGTTTGCTCGTGAGTACAACTCTCACTGATAGCTTCGACAACAAACCCTCCAAAAGCCCATGTTCAACCACTCAGTTTGCGGCGGCTCGGTGTCGCTTATTTGATTCAATGATAGATGGAATAGATCATATGGGTCCTTGGACGCCTTGTACAACCAGTACAGCAAACCTAAGGCAGGCAAGAGGATGCTAGCAAGTGTCCAGGTATACATAAGCACCGCGATGAAAGCAAGTTGGAGACACGGCAGCAGCTTCTTTTGGCCTGGGAACTGTCTGGTCGTCGCTGTAGAGTTTATTTTTGTGGTCCTTGAGCTTGAAACTGCAGTATCAGACATAAAAAGACAAATACAATGGAGGCGCGGTTGGGTATACTTACTTGGTGTATAATGTCCCTCTGCTAGTTTGATCGCCATGCTATCCATGAGCTCCCCATGGGAGGCCTTGAGTGTCCTAATAATCATCGGCATGTTGAGGCAGAATGCCTAGGTTGAAACACGGTAAAGAAGCACACGAAACGAGAGCTAGAAAACAATTGCTTGCCTCAACAGTGGTCTCCTCACTGACTTCGGTTTTGCCTGGTTCACCGCTTACGGAACGAGCTCTCCACTTGGAGCGTAGTCGCGTTCCCAGACTAGCGTGCGTTTCTGTGTCCACACCATCCTCGCGGATAGAAAAATCGCACGTATAGGATATTACTGTTTTTAAGAAACCGAAGAGGAGAAGTCGGTCATGTATGGTATAGAGGTTTGGCTTCGTGGGTTCTGCGCTCCAATCAATGACCAGAGGATTTAGAGTGATTAAGAATGCTGGGTCTCGGACCGCCTTGAGCACTTCCTCGACGGGTATGTTCAGTACTCGCGAAGTAGACACCGTGGACTTGAGAGTGAATGGCCACATGTTGAAGAAATGTCAAGAAGATTGGGAGCGCTTATTCCAAACTTGCCCTCAGGAGATAAAGTAGAAGCTTGCCCGGAAGGTGGAGGATACACATAAGTCTAGATATACAGCTACATGTCGAAGTACATGATGAAGATCCGGTTAGATTATCAGATTAAGGTGCTGGAGCAGGCGTGTCAGTTTTCTGTGGAGGCTCTTCTTCTTGTTCTATAGCATCGCCAATCGCGACTGCGCCAATGACATATCTCAAAACATCACTTAAAGTGATAATGCCTAGAAGGCGTCCTTTCTTGCCGCCTCGTTTTTCTTCCTCCTGAACGAAATTCAATTGATGGAAAGGAAAGGGCAATAGACGCTGCTTACATCTCCTTCGACAACAACCAAGCGATGGACGCGTCTTTTCTTGATGAGTTCCAAGAGAGTGCCCAATGAGTCGGAAGCGGTGCAAATGATGACACCAGGGAAGTCGGGTGAGCGTTTGGCGAGTGCTTCAGAAATAGTGAGATCCAGGGATTGATAAGCTCCCAGACGAACAAGAGTCTATGTGACCAACGTTAAACAACACGTTGAGGGCATACCATACTAATGACTGAGACCTACGATAACATCGACAGTCTCGTACATATTAAGGACGACACCATCATCGTCTATGACGGGGACCGCAGAAATAGAGCGTTCTGAGAACATGTGCACGACGTCAAACACGGTTGTGCTCAACTTCGCGGTGGCGATAGGGTGATATGGATTATCCGAACCAGCGGAGTCACGAGAAACATAGGTGCCTATTTTAAGTTTGCGAAGAGATAGATTGAGTTGCTGGATTTCTTTGATACACTATGGTGACTTGAGTGTGAAACATCGATCAGAGACAAAAAGCCTACGTTGATAGATATGAATTTGAGGAGGCGATATTGCGTGAGCACAGAAACGATGACTTCATGACCAGTATCTGTGTCATTGTCAAGAAGGGGTAGCCGCCGGGCGTGTGTCTGTATCAGTAACTTGGCGGCATCGTAAAGGGAGCTTGAAGGGTGTTCTCTATGTAGTGGAGGAGTAGCTACACCTAACTCCTTCTCGATGTCTAGGGAGAATCTTTATCGGAGGTCTGTAACCCAATTATAGTGGCGTACCTCGCAACGACTCTAGTCTAAAGGTTTCTACATCTGCCGCGGCCGTAGCCCAGTTTGCGGTATGATAGTAGTATTGGATCAGATGGATGATGTCTAGGACTGTGAGCATGCCGGCAAAGGTTGATGTATCGCTGTTCCACAAGGGGGCTGAGACTACACCTAAGAAGATGAGGGGGTAAGTTGATGTACATGGAGATGTACATTTCATACCATTGAGAAGTAGGCACTGTAAGGCTTTCTTGACATTGAGCTTTGTATCAAGCACGATGAGCCTGAAGCTGACAGGGAAAGCATCATAATTTGTTCGACTTTTGAGGAAAGTCCGGATAGCGGTAAGGGCTTGATCGTGAGACTCCTGAGACTGGTACGGTGGGAGATGGGATATCCCGCGACGACGGGTTGAAAGTTTTCGCTTGGATGTCGACGTCGGGGAGAGAGCTGAGCTCATCACTGTAACAATATGAAATAGACTAAGTGCTTAATTATTATCACTTTACAGCTCGCTGATCACTTCACTAATTTCCCACGGTCAATAAACTATCCCTCGGAAATCTCCGTCGGCCTGATGGCCATCCTTTTACGCACACCGCATAGTTGATCACAGCTCTCGAGTTCATTACTACCATCACCTCCATTGCTTACATGGCACAGGCCGTGGCGGCCCAACGACTCGACCATCTCCTGGAACACTCCCCAGACGCACACATAATGCGAGATATGCTGGCCCACATCTCTGAAGTAGCTCAGACTCACGCCCAGGACCCTCCACCGTCTGCTCCCCAAGATGCACTACTCGTCCTACTACCGCTACTCATCGTTTTATCGACATTCTTATTCCTCTTGCTGCTCTTCCTCGTATGCGTACTGCTTATGCGCAGGCGAAGGGGTATTATGCTGCGTGAGCATGATGGCCCTGTCGACATGAGCAGGGAAGAGCTTGTAGAAGGCGAGGGCGGGTTCGAGGGTGTTGAATCACGCTGGCTGGAAAGTGTTGGCGAGTCCGTCCGCAGAGAATACCTACGAGCCAAGGGTAAGTCGCCTGGGGTGATGTTTATGTGATTCTGACACACCACTACCAATCACAGAGCACCAGCTACAGTACGCACCAAATTCCCTTCCGACAGATATCACGTTATCGCAATTTCTATCGATTCAAGAGAAAGGTGTTTCTGCTTGGTGTTTCGAACCCGACTTCGACACTCTTAATTCGTTGCTCGTGCATGCGCGTACCGAGATAACGTTCCTGCCTGATCCGGCAAGCTCGTCTTGCGTTCAGTCAAACCTTCCCTTGCCAAAGCTTAACGAGGTTTATTACTGGGAAGTCAAGATGTTCGATCTTCCAGTAACCACAAATGTCGCAATCGGCCTAGCTACGAAACCTTATCCCACATTCCGCCTCCCAGGCTGGAATCGCTACTCAGTTGCCTACCATTCCAATGGCGACAAGTCACACAACTATCCATTCACAGCGACTTCGTTTGGCCCGCAGCTCAAGGAGGGTGACGTGCTTGGCGTTGGTTATCGCCCAAGAACGGGCACGGTCTTCTTCACTAGGAATGGGCGAAAGACGGAGGATGCGTTCGTTGGTCTCAGCAGATGGAATCTGTTCCCAACGATAGGCGCTGATGGGCCTTGCAGTGTTCATGTCAACCTGGGCCAATCAGGGTTTGTATTTATCGAAGCCAACGTTAAGAAGTGGGGGCTTGCGCCTAGCGTGGGAACACTAGCACCGCCGCCCGCGTATGGCAGCGAGCGTGGCAGCATTCTTTTGGACGTGGGCGGGGGTGTTCGCCCCTCAGGCGAGCCTTTACATGGTAGCCCTGGAACGGCCATTTCCCCGCCTCCCCGCCGATCTCATCGCTCCCGGCTCGCACGTCGACCGCAGACGACCATTCCTGCTGCTTCTTCACCGCTCCGTACGTCTGATATACCTCCCATACCTCTCACACCACCACCGCCTATCACGCCGATAGAAGAGGATCCTGACGAGGCACAACCTGGACCCTCCAACTCGCGATATATATCCCCATCCGACCTCCCTTTCCACACCCCTCCGAACACTAATTTACCACCCTCACCCGGAGGTGGCCTCCATGAATTAGATGAAACCCGTAGCACCCGAACTTCTTCGCCGATGTCATCGACGCGGTCCTTATCCCCTGACGCTTCAGGTGCGAGTCGTCCATCTTCATTTTCCGCCCCTCGGCGTCGACAACACTCGTTTACTCACATGATCGCCTCATTAAATCCATCCTCAGACCCGGAGCATACGGTTCAGGTACATCCACCTCCCGAATCCCCAATGAGCCCGAATCCACCAACACCTAATCATCGTGACATCCACCTACAGGCGCTCTCACGTCCTCGTAACAACGATGGGCGTAATCACGACGAGCTCATACCCCCCGATACAATGTCCAGAAGAGACCCCCCCGCATACTCTCCTCTTGATGCGTATACATACTCGGAGGGTGTTCACATCGACCTTCCCGCCGAGGTGATCGCGGCAGCTCTAGAGGGAAACTCTTTGCCCGCAAGTATTATTGGACAAGGCACCTCTTCGCGTTCGGATCGTCGTAATAGGAGGAGATGAGGCTTCATCGTCTCGCAACGTATCTATTCGTTTGTATATTGTGTATTGTGAGCTGCAGGTTTCTTTATGACTGTCCCATCTATAGTAGCACCAAGCAAGTGCCCCACCACCCACTGTGTTTGTAGTAAACCTTTTTAGACTTGTAGGTCTCCCGTCTTTAGTGCCGAAGTATATTTCGGAGGCTTTCATGGACTATCGGAATTCTCATGGGACTTCACATACGTCCTGGATGGTTGTGGTTGATGATATGCAGAACGAGAAATGAAAGGAACGCAAACGCTGTCCCAATTCTAAGGTGTTCGTCTCACTACATGTACAATTCCCTATACTTGAACATTCCGCCTGCATTACATTCAAGGTTCCAAGCGCTTAGGGTCCCTTGGGAACATCGACGCACGCCTGATGTTGTTCAACTTCAGGAAGAGCATGAGGACACGTTCCAGGCCAATACCACCTCCACCATGAGGAGGGCATCCCAAGCGGAAGGCATCGACGTAAGATTTCATCGAATCCGGATCAACACCCTTTTCGCGCATTTTTTCACAGAGGAAGGCAGAGTCGTGGATACGTTGAGCCCCAGAGAGAATTTCTTCGCCTCGCATGAAGAAATCGTAGGAGTTGGATAATGTCTTGTTTGTTTGAGTTAGACAAGTGAAGATGGATACAACATAACACTTACTGGGTCATCAGGATCCGGCATAGTGTAGAATGGACGAAGAGCCATGGGGAACTTGTCGATGATATAATAATCAGTGTCGTACTTAGCTTTGATTATGCGGCCAAGTCGCTTCTCGTTCTCGGTACTTGATGGCCCGTTAGTTAACTAGCCGTAGGACAGGACGTCTGCTTACTCGATATCATCTTGGGGTCCTCGTTCAACGCCGTCTGCGACGAGGAGGTCGTTGGCTTCCTTGAAGGTAATCTTGAGTGTTCCTTCAGGTCCCTCGCGCCATTTGAACTCGTCTGCGGGGAACTGCTTCCGGACAATATCGATTTCCTTGCTATACTTCTCCTTCAGACCCCGGAATATAGCCAGGAATACGCTATCCAACAATTCCATGACTTCGTGATAATGCTCTTCTATCGTCATCTCCAGATCAAGTCCCATGAATTCGGTCATATGGCGATGCGTGCGGGAGTTCTCTGCACGGAAAACAGGGCCGATTTCGTAGACGCGCTCAAAGTCAGCAGCGATAGCCATTTGCTTGGCGAGCTGAGGCGACTGGGCAAGGAACGCATTTCCTTTGAAGTAGCCGACTTTGAATACAGACGCGCCAGACTCGGTCGCCGCGCCCTGAAGCTTGGGACTGTGGATTTCGATGAAACCATTATGATGGAGGTGCTGGCGGAAGAGTTCTCCGATGGCAGCCTGGAGCCTGAAGACGGCCTGGCTCGTTTGGGTCTGATAACATGATAAATAAGAAAGCTAAAGGCGGATATAATGCACGAAGGCTTACGCGAAGATCAATGACGCGATTGTCTAAACGAGTCTTAAGCAGTACGCGATTAAATTGGGGTTGAGCAGGGTCCTGCGTAGCTTGCGCGTCTTCTTGCTTCTCGTCATCCTCGTCCTCGGGTTCATCTCCGGTGGTAATAGGGCGCGTAGCATCTTCGATAGTGAAGGGAAGACGCGCTTCCAACCCGGAAATGAGATAAAGCTACAGCGGCACATTAGTATAACTAACGGTGGCTTTGATTAGGGATATAATACCTTGGAGACATGGATCTCCACGTCGCTTACACTTGCACTCTTGATTGATTCTGGAGCCTTGGCTACGACGCCCTCGATCAACACGATACTTTCATCAGAGAGGCCTGCAGCCCATTTGACCATCTGCTTGGAGACTTTTTCCGGAGTGACGACGAGCAACGCCTGAACAGAGTCGGTTCTCTGGCGTAAATTCAAGAAGACCATCTTGCTCCCCTGAGCACGAGATGTCTGCACTCGGGCTCGTAGCAAGACCTGCTCCCCGTCTCGATCAGCAGACAAGGTAGAGATTTGGATACGCGTTTGATTCGTTCGTGTTTGAGACTGATTGAGTGGGAGCTTTCCATACATTTCTGCAGCAAAATCCTGAAGACATTTTAATCAGTTGGACTAGGAAGTAGATAATGCAATAACGTACAACTTCGGCTACTTGCTTCTGTGCATCGAGCTCCTTTTGCTTAGCAGCTTTCTCTGCAGCTTTCTTCTCCTTTTCGGCTTGCTTCGCCCTCTTCTTGAGCTCGCTTTTGGATGGTCCTGCTTGACCTTCAGCGTCGATGGTTTGAGCTACCCTGTAGATATGAGTGAGATAGGAGTCGAGATCGCATCAATGGAAAGCCTACGGCTCAGCTACTGTAGGGTTGTTGTCCGACATTGGTGTGTTCAGATTCTGTGAAACTTCTGATCTATAGGCTGGTCGGTTACTCGAGACGATGACAGTCAATTGCCAAACTCTATACAGATCGATAAGTTAAGAATATATCTTAATCGCGGAACCATACCGTAGGGTTAGGAGTAAATCGGTTTGGCGCTCTCGGCTTTCCGGCGAAGGTACTTAAATCCACTGTGTTCAAACTTCAAACCACCTCACCTTTACCTTCACCTCAACACTCCCCCTTGCACGTTCTTTCCTCATGATGCTTGCCTCGACATTGGCCCGACGCACCGCCTTTGAAGTCAGCGGAAAGGCGCTGAGAGCAGTGTCCACTTGGTCAGCTGTTCCAGCCGGTCCTCCCGATCCTATTCTCGGTAAGAAGAATTGTGTTCGAAAATTCGATTTCGGTGTTCTCATTGCCTCCGGAAACCTTTGTGCCGTTGTCTTCATCGAATTCCATCGTTGCTTCACGTATTTACAGGCGTCACCGAGGCCTTCAAAGCGGATAAGGACTCTCGCAAAATCAACCTTGGTGTTGGCGCTTACCGCGACGAGCATGGCAAACCTTACGTTTTGACTAGTGTCAAGAAGGTACTTCGCCTTTTCCGGAACCCCTTGGCATCCGCTGAACGAGTGCGATAACTAGGCTGAGCAAATCTTGACCGCGTCCAACCCCGACAAGGAGTACCTCCCCATTACCGGTCTCCCCGAATTCACGAAGGCTGCAGCTAAGCTCGCGTATGGATCAGAGAGCGTGCCGCTCCAAGAGGGCTCTGTAAGCTTCATGCCCTGATTTTGCCGTTTGATTTCTTAAGCCGCTCTTGCAGATCGCGGTCACCCAGTCCATCTCGGGAACTGGTGCTCTCCGCATCGGAGGTGCTTTCCTTGCCCGTCACTACCCTCATTCAAAAGTTATCTATCTTCCCGTCCCTTCTTGGGGCAACCACACTCCCATCTTCCGGGACTCCGGGCTCGAGGTTCGCGGTTACAGGTATTTCGACAAGAAAACCGTCGGATTGGACTTTGAAGGCCTTAAGGCGGATTTGAAGGTCTGTATGCGATCTAAATCCGACATTTGTGGTGACCGAACTTGCGTTTAGGCGGCTCCAGAGCAATCTATCGTTCTTTTGCACGCCTGCGCCCACAACCCCACCGGTGTCGACCCCACGCCCGAACAATGGGCCCAGATTTCTGACATCGTCAAGGAGAAGAAATTATTCCCTTTCTTTGACATGGCATATCAAGGTTTTGCATCCGGTTCTACGACACGCGATGCATTCGCTGTGCGACACTTTGTTTCCCAGGGCCACCAGGTTGCTCTTGCCCAATCCTTCGCTAAAAACATGGGTCTCTATGGCGAGCGAGTCGGTGCCTTCTCGCTGACTACTAGCGACGCTGCCGAACGCGCTCGTGTGGATAGTCAGTTGAAGATTGTCATTCGACCGATGTACTCCAATCCTCCTCTGCATGGTGCCCGCATTGCTAGCACGATCCTTGGAAACCAGGAACTCTACGCTGAGTGGGAAGGAGAAGTCAAGGCCATGGCTGACCGCATCATCGGCATGCGAGAAAAACTCTACAACACCCTCACCTCTGACTTGAAGACCCCTGGAGAATGGGGACACATCAAGAGTCAGATTGGCATGTTCAGGTGATGCTCCCTGATTATTATCGTGGTGATTATAGCATACTGACTCGAGATGATGCCATAGTTTCACTGGACTTTCGCCTCCGCAAACGAAAGCGTTGGCTGAGAAGGCCCACGTATACATGACTGCCGATGGCCGTATTTCCATGGCGGGGTTGAACAGCGGTAACATCGAATACTTTGCACAAAGTGTAGACGCTGCTGTGAGGGGAAACCTTTAGAGCCGTCCTTATATCCAATAGATACGTTTTAGATTTCTCCCCGTGCTCTGTTCCTGATAAGGGGTTATCTGTTTTGGACTAAAGTGGTAATAAATAACCCAAAAACGGAATTGGAATTCAAATTGAAATCCCCAGAGACTTTGGATTGATTCGCCTTTCCTCTCTTTCTTTCGCTCATCCATGTCCTCTCTCCAGATTCCCCTTCCCGTCTCATTCCCTCGCTCCCCCTCCCCCGCTCCCGCCATCCCGGGGGCATGGCCCTCCACTCCTCATCGCCGCTTTGCTGCGGACAGCTCAGCATCCATGCCCATCTCCACTAGCACCTCTCGCAGCCTTACTGAAGCGCAATCATCAGACTCGGTTCAGACTAGTGACAGCACACTGGCACCTGAAGATGAATCGCCAACGTGGTCCAAGGTGAGTATGCCGAGGCACATCCTAGCCCAACCCAGTGCCTAGCAAATTGCGCATGTAGTTCGATACTAGCAGCACTCTAGCTTCGTCCGCGGTGCGTGCCTTAATCATTCCCATCGCTTCGAACCTAAAATCTTACTACATTGAAGACCAATTCAAGCCGGGACCCACTGTTTCGCCATGATCATAAGAAAGAAAGCCTCCAAGTTTCCCCGTGTACTCCAGTTAAATGCACTGCAACTGCAACCGAGGACGGTGACTTCAGCGAGGTCCAAATGGTGCGCATATATATGCATATATCCTTGAACCTGATCACCGTACTCAACCTTAAAGTAGACTTCCTCCCCTTCCATACGTTATCGAAGCAGCCCTCCCAAGAGAATTTCCATACCTCTATCGTTGGAGCTCTCCCGACTGTCCCCAAAGGAATTTGCATCCACCCGAAACTGCACTATGATTTCCCCATCTCAAGCTTCACCTACATCGCTGCCCTCTCCTACGACGCCAGTTACTCCTACCTCTCCGATGATTTTCGCATCCCCTCCCTCCCAACAAGCCTATCCATTTTCCTCTCCAGAACAAAACCTTGACACCACTTGCTCGTCATCGTACGAGGGCCATTCTTTGGACACCTCTTACGGTAGCGAAATCATCGACGGGACGATTGCCTCTCTGGCTCGGCGAATAGACCACCCGCCGTTGCCTATAGGTACTGACGAAAGCGACAATCTAATCTCCGACGTCGAGTATGATGCATCTACCGAAGCGCGTACCAGAGATCTCCCTTCGAGTCCAGATGCATCAGATCATGTCCCACTGGCTCGCGCATTGGGCAACGCCTTTCCGACCGATGTGGCGAGTACAGACAGGTCACTAAGATCGTCGCTTGAGCTTCGCTCCCAAGAAGCCCCCGCACAGCAATGGACACTTTCCTTGTCTGTGGCATCCTTGGACTTTTCCGACTCAGAAGCATTCCCAGCAAGGTCACCCAACTACGGGGCGATGTCCTTGTCCCCTGCGTCTTCCTACGGTGTCGAGATCGACACAGATGCCCTCGGGGTAGGTCATGCAATCATCCTACCACGGCAGAATTTCTCTCCCACCTCTTCTTCCTTCTCCCCAATCGTTGACGTGCATCGCATGGCCCTCACGGAAGCTAATGTCTTGGGCTTATCAGAAGCAAGCTCAAGTGATTTACGGGATACCGGTGCGGCAGAATATGCAGCTGCAGTTGTATCGTCGGCGTGGGGTTCGGATGGTCACGATGGCCCAGGACATTCGTCAGCCTTGGGTTTGCACCTAGACGCGCACAACACCACCATGCCGTATAGGGACGGGGAAGACGGCCTGAGAGCACGCGATGCAGTCGAAACAGAAGAAAGCGGTGTCTCGTCGGTACGAATAACAGACCTAGTAGATGTCGAGTTCCATGCACCGCCTAAACGGGGGGTGCTGCAGAAAGTCATCAACTACGGGGCCCAGATGAAAAACTTCTTGACCAAGAAGAAGAAATCACAAGGCGGTAGACATTCTTTCCACCATGAGGACCATTATGTTCCTTCGTTATTGCAAGGATCTTACTCCCAACATAATCCTGCGCCACGCGATTCCCAAGTAGAAGCAATAAACGTCGCCGCACATTCCGCCATAGAGGAATCCTCAGATGTCGGCGGACATGTGATCCTTCCTTTGATTCCTCCGGGATTGCATGTAAGTGCTCACTTTTGATAACTGATGGTGTTTATTGACTAACAACCGCTGATCAAGTCTCCTTCCAACAAGAGGAAGATTGGTGCCACATATGCTTCATCCAGACCCAGTCTCCGCGCACAAAGCGTGGCTTTACCGCCTCCTGTAATCCGAGTCAGCTCGCCCTCTCCATCGGAATCAATTATACCCATCGAGTTGGACGTACGACGGAGAAGACGCCAACGCCCTTCATCGACTATTCATCGCCTTTCATTTATGTCATTGTCGCGCACGCAGGCGCGCACCTCGCCCTCTAGTGCACAACACACATCTCCCTTCTCGACTAGGCGTCCTAGTGATGATGTGCCCAGTCCAAGGACATCCAACATAGGCAGTGCTCCTAGGAGGTTCAGTTATGCCGACACTCGAACCAGACAACCAAGTTCAGATGTCGATCCATCCTTCCTGCACCCTCCTAGAGCCAGCATGTTGAGGTCATATACCACGTCCATGGCGCCAGTAGAGAACTTACCCTCCCCAAACAGCCAGAGAGGACGTCGTCGATTTTCACTGTCCACCGTATCAAGCCTTTTTCTTGGTCGTCAACCTTCTTGACCATTGCAATGTCACTATGATCCGCTCCTTGCATATGTATTTGCAAATGCCCTACGCTCAGGTCTACGTCCAACGTCGATACTTACGGGATCTCCGCCACATCAAACCAACGATTCCATCGTCTTTCGCAGGTCAAATTTCCGACAAGCTAGCCAAGTAATTAGCGTAAGAATACATAGCATAAAGATTTAAATATCCAAATCCTCGTCGGGATCGTCATCGTCAATGTCGTCCGCGGAATCTGGGTCGTAGAAAATTGCAGCGCCTTGGATCGGATCGGGTTTGCCTTAAATGTCGAGTAAGGATTAACATATCATAGGGATGCGGCGTGTAACATACTGCTTTCGTGTGCATATGGGAGAGGCACTTGTGCCCGAGATTGCTGCTGCTGCGGGGTGAGGTTCAAGTTGAAAGACACATTCTGGGTCGGATCAGGTATAGACTACAGGATAATGTCAGTCTTGTTGTAGAACATGCCTGAGATAACTTCACCTGTTCAGCCTTTTTGGCTGAGTAGATCTTCTTCAAACTGGTGAGTTCGCTTAGCTCCACGGGTACATTATATACCATACTCCATCCTTCGAGAACCCGTTCCACGCTGCGCCGGCGAGACGTACTCTTTCCCCCATAACGCACCAGGATCTGGACTATTATTTCCTCCTGACTACCAGATCCCTGCCCTTCCGGACCGTAGACTAAGCGATCCGTTTCGGAGGCTCGTTCACTGAAGGGAAGAAACACCCCCCAGAATTTAGGCTCTGGAGAGAGGGGAGGAGGAGGTGTCAAGTATTCTGACGCAAGGTGGGTTAAGATGACGGGCGGGTAGACGGTGATATGAGTCAAAGATGAAGAAAAGGAGGATTGAATGAGAATGGGCTGCGGGGTGACAGTGTGGAGGATGAGGCGGGATGGACCTAGTTCGAGAAGTGTTCAGCAAAGCTCCAGAAGGATGGCGATGCATAGACGCACCTGGCCGGGACGCAACGATGGAGACCAACTCGCGGAGGAATGTGAATGTCTCTGCATCTGACCCAATGTCGGAAGCGAGAGAATCCACAGAGTCGATAACAATACTCAAAGCTCCTGCAGGAGCTGTCCACAGATCCAATGAGCTGAATATATAGAGCTTGATCACTGACCTTTCTCGACGGCAGCGGCGATGGAGGTCTGAATATCTGGAGTGTCTGCAGAGTATCCTGGAATGTGGTCTAAATAATCGTGCACTTGCACATCTCCACTTGCCCCTTCAACCAGATCAGAAGGCGGATACAGCAAGCAAAACAGTAACGTCGATGTCTGCGATTTCACCGCTAGCAGCGATCTGAGAATTGGAAGAGCTGATTGACTGCTCGATGATTGGAAGAGCAGAAACTGTTGTTCTGGTTGAGATTTATGTAGAAGCGATCGAAGGGACATGATGATGCCAAGTCCAAAGTTGCATGTAAAACGAGACTATAGCGTGGACTGCCAAGTACTCCTGTCTAACGAATACAACTCGACCTTCCACCGCAATACACCAGTCCTTTTGATCTCTTTCACGACGCGGAAGCCCAATTTCTTGTACGCATTCTCAGCGTATGTAGACAGGGAAGACCCGACCACTTCTATCCGTTCCAACTTATCGTCTCCTTCAAAAGCAAACTTGATGGCGTGTTTCAGAAGGTCTTCCTGTATTTCAGTCGGACGGTAGGGCTCGTCGATGAAGAAATGACGGATAGTCGCGACTGAGGAAGTGCCCTTTTTAGGCTTTTCCGAGGACTTTTGGGCAGCAACCGTATTCTGGCTATCCAGCGACGCGTCGAGAGCTAGAAGCCCGATAAACCGCTCACCCAGTTCTAGCAACCAGAATCCAGATGAGGGTGACCGAGAGTAATACTCGGAAATGTCGACTAAGTCGCCGCCTCGGATGGCCTCTTCCGCGTCAGCTTCGAAATATGGGCGATTATGCCTATAGATTGTCTTGTAAGTTCAAGTGTCGCTATCAGGCGAGAATATGCCACACTCACCAATCAATATAAAATATGATAGGCAGTGCCATACACGCAAAAGCAGGGAATGGCTGCAGGTAGCTCAACACCGTATCCGCTGGCCACCAACTCATATACTGGATGAACGCGCTGGACAGCCCCACCCATAAGCTAAGTGCCAACCAATGGGTCGAAGCTGGAATTCAGAAGCAAGGATGAGCGTCCGTCCTCAAACAACGAACTGTCCTCACCAGTGTAGTTGGCCACCGCGAGCTTGCTCAAATTTGCCTTGCTAATGACGAACTGGACGAGTTTCAGGTCATCGGGTTGAAAGCTGCGGATTCTTGCGTCGCTGTTGGCCATGGTCGCTGGTACAAGGAGTGCTTGGTCGTGTTCGCATCGCCCGACGTCCAGTTAGGATTTGAATTTGATGTGTGAATCCACTTGCAGCCTACGCACGTTCGTTAAAAGTTGGGCGCCTTCTATTGCCCCTAGAAATACTCCTGTTCCCTCCTCCTATTCCCCTCTCTTCCTCCTATTCCCCTCCTCCGCCTCCGTGTACCCGATTTCCGGTTTAAGCGACATCCATCGGTTACATCGGTTCATACGGAGAGCAGTCACCAGGTCTGGGTCTATCCTCGATCTAGGCTCGTAAATGTGAGAGTATAAGAACTAGTTGATACTCTAGAATACTGCAGACCTCAACTCCCCGCCTCTACAACTATGTTGATCACCAAAGAATTTCGCGACGTCCCTTCCCAACTCAACGGAGGAAAGCCAATTAGAATCTTCATCATTTCGCCAGTCGTTCCAAACTATCCCCAAGCAAAGTTTCCAGGTTCATTTCGCCTTCATCGCTTCACTGATCAAATAGGCTGATCTCGACGTCTAGGCGTTGTATGCTTCAGGTAATGGCTCTGATCTGTGATCACCTGTGGTGGGATGTTAGCTAACTATCCCCAAGTGAGATCTACCAAGTCACTGGCCCAGTGGAACGATACGCTGGGCAGATCGCCAGCCAAGGATACGTTGTTGGTAAGTTTATATCAAGCTAATCGAGCGATCGTCTACGAAGCTTATGGAATCTTGGTAGCGTGCCCTTCCGTCTACCATGAGTTTGAAGGCCCCGAAGCAATCCCCTACGATACGGAAGGTACGCTGTAGTAGATGCTTGTGTTCTACTGTATCACCTATCCCCACGGTTGTCTTCTTCAAGGAACCGATCGAGGAAACAGGTACAAGGTAGAGTTGGTCATGTTGCAGGTTCGAGTTGGCGTAATTAAATATCCGGCTATACTAGATAGAGAAAGAGATCGCAGGATATGACGAGGTAAATGGACATACTCCCTATGAGATGAATGAATCTGACGAGGTGCACGCTAGGATTTGACTCTCACTGTTGACCTGCTGACTTCTCTCAGCAACTGCAATGGTCGCATCGCAGGTATGAAGATTCCATTAAGCCTAGTGGGCACCTAAATAATCTTTCGCCACATCAGCAACGGGAATGTGCCTCGGAGGTCACCTTGTATGTTGCCTCCATTCTTCTACCTTCATCACATTCTTACTGATTACACTTATGATACCTACACCAGGCGTTCCGGGTAAGCAATCCAAGCTATCGTGCGCCCATATGAAGCCGTTGGCTCAACGAAAATGTCTTAGGCCGCTTTCGATCCTCGCGTCCTTGCCTCCTTCTGTTTCTTCGCAACTGACATCCACAGTGCCACCTTGGGCAAGGGAAAACAAGACAACACCCTCATCAGAGTCCGAAACGGTGATTTAGAAGGCAAAGAGGTTGTGGTACGTTCTACGCATTCTCCTTTCCCTAACCAGCACCGGCGGTGTACTAAAGTGTTGGTTTGGCTCGTTCGAATAGATGATCTTCGGGAAGCAAGACACGCATGTTCCTCGTGAGGGACGGGACCTCATTCGCAAGACCCTCGAAGACGCTAATGTCACGGCGACCGTACGTCTCATCCTCCCACTTGCCCTGGTCCTGCTAATTATCGATTACAGTTCATCGAGGTACAAGCCCAGCATGCTTTCATCCGTGATGAAAGCTCCAAAGGCCGATGGGACGCCGCGTTGACTCGTTCCATGTTCACTTTCCTGTTGGAAGTGTTCGAGAGGACCGTAGGGAGGGACTTGGGCCCCAGAGTTGGCAACCAGGCCGAGCCTGAGCACGTCTGTTAAGAAGTTTGCTCTACCAACAATTTATGTAGTAGTCGTTCTTCCAACGAATGAAGATGTGACAATATATGTCCGTATCGCCCAGTGTGAGGAATGTGGACTTCGCATATTTTAACACCAGGAGTTGATCAGGCTAGACTTCGTATGTGAGGTCGAGTAAAACAATCGCGAGTAAATAATCATCCCAGCACCTTCGAATCCCCACCATGCATGAGGCGGAACGCGACTGGTCTTCTTAGTAACTTGGAGTTTCACACCAGTCATAGCGGTACACTTATATTTCAACATCATACAAGGGCGTGACGCGAGGCACATGGCGCGCACCGCAAGTTTCGTATCGTGAATACAACATGACGAGAATGAAGGTGTGGCGTGATGAGACAACATTGCGGTTATGGATACCAAGAAGGAAGGAAGAAATGTGCGAAACAAGATGAGAAAATGATACAAATATTCTACATCTATGATTACTTCTTCTTGGTGGCCTTCTCCGCCGACTTCGTGACTGCATGGCATAGTCAGTGGGGGGTAACAACAACGAGGAGAAAAGCACGCACGCTTGCCGGCCTTTTCGGTCTTGTCGACGGACTTGATAACACCAACAGCGACGGTCTGTCTCATGTCACGGACGGCGAAACGACCGAGCGGTGGGTACTCGCTGTACGACTCAACACACATAGGCTTGCTCGGGACGAGCTTGACAATGCAGGCATCACCAGACTTGACGAATTTGGGGGAGGCTTCCATAACTTTTCCTGTTCGTCGATCGATCTTTTCGATGAGCTCAGAGAACTTGCAAGCGATGTGGGCAGTGTGGCAATCGAGGACGGGGGCGTAACCAGCACCAATTTGACCGGGGTGGTTGAGGACGATGACCTGGGCGTTGAAAGATGCGGCTTCCTTAGCGGGGTCGTTCTTGGAGTCGGAAGCGACGTTGCCACGACGGATATCCTTAACCGACACGTTCCTATGAACATTGATTAGGCAAAGTACAGGTTGCACTCGAATAATTAACACTTACTTGACGTTGAAACCGACGTTGTCACCAGGGTTACCTTGCTCAAGTTGCTCGTGGTGCATTTCGACGGACTTGACTTCAGTGGTCACGTTGGAAGGAGCGAAGCTGACAACCATGCCGGCCTTGATGACACCAGTCTCAACACGGCCGACGGGCACTGTGCCGATACCACCGATCTTGTAAACATCCTGGAGAGGAAGACGGAGGGGCTTGTCGGATGGGCGGACGGGGGGTTCGATGGCATCGATGGCATCGAGGAGGGTCTTGCCCTTGACGACACCAGCCTTGGTCTCCTTGGTCCAGCCCTTGTACCATGGCATGCTGGAAAATGGTAAGATCGCCGCCTCTTTAGATCGAATGTACACTTACTTGGTGGACTCCTCCAACATGTTGTCACCGTGCCATCCTGAGATGGGGACGAAGGCGACGGCCTTGGGGTTGTAGCCGACCTTCTTGATGAAGTTGGAGGTTTCCTTGATGATTTCGTTGAATCGGTCCTCGCTCCACTGTTCAAATTTCAGCTTGCTGAGTCACAGCTGTTAGATGGGAGTCACAAACCTTGGTGGTGTCCATCTTGTTGATGGCAACGATGAGTTGACGGACACCGAGGGTGAAGGCAAGGAGAGCGTGTTCACGGGTCTGGCCGTCCTTGGAGATACCAGCTTCGAATTCACCAGTACCAGCGGCAATGATGAGGATAGCACAATCGGCCTGGGAAGTACCAGTGATCATGTTCTTGATGAAATCACGATGGCCTGGGGCATCGATGACCTATGATAAAGGTCAAATCCTGCGGCGATCCTTGTCGAGACTGAGACTTACAGTGACAATGTATTTGGGGGTCTCGAACTTCCAGAGGGCGATATCGATGGTGATACCACGCTCACGCTCGGCCTTTAGCTTGTCAAGAACCCAAGCTAGATGAATGATCAGTTTCAGCCCCCAGAGTCGATAGATGATTGTCTACTGACCATATTTGAAGGATCCCTTGCCAAGCTCAGCAGCTTCCTTCTCGAACTTCTCGATTGTTCGCTTATCGATACCACCACACTTGTAGATCAAGTGACCAGTGGTGGTGGACTTTCCGGAATCGACGTGTCCGATGACTATGATGGATATTATCAGCGATCTTGAGATCGGGGGCATCTGCTGAAGACATACCAACGACGTTGACGTGATTCTTCTCCTTTCCCATGTTTAATGGTTTCTGCGAGGAGTGCAGGTCAGTAAAGGCTCTCGATGAGACATAATCGACGTGAAGCCCATCCCAGCGATGAAGATTAGATCCAGCGAAGCCGATGGGGCTCGGCTAGATTATCTGGGTGGGCGACGTCGACGACGATGAGCAGACTCACTTTGGGGTGTTAAAAAATGAAGTGAGGGAAAAGGTGGTGGTGGAGGGGAAGAAAGGTTGGAGGAAGGTGATACGAAGGTGTTTGGCCTAGTTATACGCCAGAAACCACCCAAAATTTTTTATCGATTGAGATCTGATCGATGATAAACGCACAGCATGACTCCTACTCCTCCCAAATTCGGCTACCTCCGCACAGTGCAAAACATCTGCAGGTTCCACCTTGACAACTTGTATGAAAAAAGTGTAGCGTATTGTGCGTGAAATAAGATTACATGTGGTATGTGTACTCTACATACATCCTTTCCAATGCTGCATTGCATTTACATTGTTCGAAACATATTTCATGCCTCAGCGCTGGCGATCACATGGCACAAGGACTGATGGGGTGTATCGTACCGTATCGTGGGCAAAGGGCTGAGATGTTGGAGATGTGAGATGGGAAGTTAATGGTACAAAGCATAGATAAGTCAATACGCTCCGCGATGCGTACCACGATCAGTAAAATCCGTGTTCTTGATTATCGATAAACGACGATGGAGAATTAGATGTGATGCGTGTAATTTATTGTATCCTCGTTTGCGTATCGTTTGCGGGTGTAGGGTAGTAATGTTGACATCCGTGGCACCTAAGCCATGCCCCAGCCACCGTTTCCGTTCAAAAAGCGACACTGAAGAATTCTTTCGAAGCTGGGTCGAGCAGCAACATCGATGCGAAGGCATGCTCTGACTAGGGCCGCAGCGTCCCCAAGAGCCCCGCCACCGTCAGGTTCTTCGCCCTCGCTCTCTTTCTCCGCACATCTGTCATCCAGTGATATGGAAGCATTCGCAAACGGTGATTCCAACCCTTCTTGGGCCTCCTCTGCTGTCATGAACGGACACTCGCCGACAAGTAGAACATACGCCACAACACCGAAAGCCCAAACGTCTTGCTCCTTGCCATAGTATCGCTGTCCTTTCAGAATTTCTGGGCCAGCATAGTCAAGACTGACATAATGAATGAGCAGACATATTGCAACTCGAATGGTTGGTACTCACGTGCCGCTGAAAGTATCCCATCCGCTCTTTTTGACAATCCCAGAACTTCCGAAGTCGATCAATATGCACTTCCCGTTTGGACCGAGGACAACATTCTCGTCCTTGACGTCACGATGCACTGGTAATCTCATGTTATTTCGTGGTAGATT
This sequence comes from Pleurotus pulmonarius, assembly GCA_012980535.1. NCBI lineage: Eukaryota > Fungi > Basidiomycota > Agaricomycetes > Agaricales > Pleurotaceae > Pleurotus > Pleurotus pulmonarius. The sequence continues at coordinate 2,362,246 of SJKF01000002.1, forward strand.
GCAACGAGGCAGATACTTACCGATTCCTTGTTTGTGGAGGAAGTAGAGCGCATCAGCCATTTGCCCCAGATAGCTTCTAACAAGATCCGATGGGAGCCCCTGTGGGTAAGTCTCCACCAAATCGAAGAGGTCTGATGGCGGTGACGGTTGTCCAGGCTGTCGCTCGGGCGTCGTCGATGGCAAGACGAGGTAGTAGTAATGACTGTCTTCGAAGAAGTCGAGTAACGGACAGATATTGGGATGACCTTTGACTACTTTGCCTTCTACCCAGTCATCCTCGACCGTCGGATCAGGGTTACGTGCTTGTGAAGCAGTGCGAGACGGATCCCAAGGCCTCCGGGGAGGAAGAACGTATGAGGTATTGGAGATGGCTGACATGACGTATATTTCTATAGGGATCGTCCCATACGTTGGGTGCCTTTTCCAACAATCGGCCAGTATACGGGACTTGATGATTTGCTTTATGACCAATGGGGGCTACGAACGATGTCAGGAAATGCCAGTTGTGTGCCTAAGGTTGCCAAGCTTACCCCAAGTGATCCGTCTGGTCCGATCTCCCGAGCACGCTTCACTAGCCCGTAGGCTCCCTTACCGATCTCACTCTCAATGAAAAATTCGGATATGCTCCTGTTCCCAAGGAATGACTGTTTGTCGTCCGAGGGTGACGGAGCTCGGGTACTCGAAGCATTGAGACTGTGGAGACTGCTGTTGGAGCTACTTGTGCGATGGAGGCTTGGGGGAAGCAAAGGTGGGGGAGATGGTGGTTGTATGGGTGCTATTGATACGCGGCCGGCGATTAAAGATACGCGGTGCTGAGAAGAACGTCTACGCGGGCGTGGTGATGAAGGAGTACGCGGCTGGGAAGGCGGCGTAGAAGAAAGCGGTGATTTGAGGGAAGAAAGATGCGGTGATGATGAACGAGATTGTACAGGAGAAGAAGTGAAATATGCATCGGAGGTTATTGCAGAGACTGGTGGAGTAAATCTAGGTTGTAGAGTAGGTGTCGCGCTTGAGTTTGGGACTTTACTGATGACTTTGGGTGTAACGATCTTTGGAGATGGTTTCGGTGATTTGAGATCCTCCGCTTTGAGCTTGAGCTCGAACTCCAAGGGCTGGCAAGGAGAGTCATTGAGTGAGGACTGGGCCTCTGAGTCGTCGTCCCAGTCGAAGCCACGACCGATGGAGGTGACCTTCCAGCTATTGCCCACGGAGGCAGCGCGGTAGAGTCTGGCTGTTAAAGGTGGAGCTTTCCATTCCTCGTCGTCGAAAGTGAGATCCACGGTTGGGCTCGATATCATAAACGGAGTTGGGGGCAGGTCGGAAACGTGTCGTGAGTTTGAAAGGCCGAGTTTTATGGCAAAGTGGCTTGGACCGAAGATATGAGAAAACGGAGGAGGACAAGAGAGCAACCGCCGCCGGACTTGGTCGAAGCGTGAGAAGTGGGCGCCATTTTTAGAGGCCGAGGAAAGTGGATGCTTTTGTCGAGACCGGCCACGGTGGACAGGGATTTTGTCGTCGCTACTGGGTTCAACCGCCATTGTCGATTTAATGTCCCACTGGCCACTCAACCGTCGTCAATGTGGTCGATGGCAAAGGAACCCCGATCACGCAAGACGGAATTCCCGTCCTCGATTCTCTCCTTATCTGTCAATCTTAAGCCCCTGTCACCCGATTGGGTTTCCCCGTCTTTGCATCGCCTCCTGGTACTATCGTGAATATTTGAATACCAACACCTAGAACTGGACGAGTTCAAACCTACAGGCGATGCTATATGTATATCACCAGCGATGTGGACGGAACTGGGCAAGTCCAAAGACCGCTAGATATGTCCCGATTGCTGTCGGATCACTTTACGACTATACTATAAAGTTCGGCAAGAGGTTCAGTGAGAGAGTTTCCTTCAACTGGAACGTAGCCTAGCCTCCTTGCTAAGCTTGAGAATGAGAGAAAACCACGTGATTGACTCGTGCCTATTCGCAACGTTTACTTCTCTGCTACTTATCACCATCGGCTTTGTAGCATCGCCTGGAAATGTCGAAACAGAACTACAATGGCGCACCTCCCAAGTACGTCTACCTCAGGCATCTATGTACCGCTCTCCCTTTCAACATCACTTCGTATGTCAGATACATCAACGATTTCAGCAAGGCGTTAGCGGCTGAAGTCCGCATCCTGCTTGATGAGGTCGGCAAGCTTCGAGACGAGCGCAGAGCGCTGCAATAGTATGTTCATGCCTTAAATCCAAGTTTTCGGGCCGTCATTTCGCCTTACAACTGCGTCTAGCGAGATTGCCGAGCTCATGGCCGTGAAATCTAAACATGGGGGAGGAGACTATCCGCCAGACTGGCACCCAAGGGTAGAGTCACATTACTTCAGTCCAAGTCTGTGATAATAAACTGACATTTCTTTAGTCCATTCAAGGACCTGAGGAACCTCCCGCTGAAGCCCCTCCCCCACCACCAGAAGAGCCTTTAGCGCCTGCCAGGCCTGGTTGGCGTGTCGTGCACAAACGAGCTGAACGCAAGGACCGTGCACACAAAACCCCCAAAGCCCTTCCAGCTCCTGTAGCTGCTCCACCACCTATTGAACAGCCAAGACCTAATGTACCAGCTTGGGCTCAGTGGAGACGTACGTCGTGGCTGTCGTGTACCATTGTGACTGATGCGTATGCTAACCTCATATACCGCAGCTAATCCTCTTCTTGCACCTCAAGTTGCTGCACCCTCTACTCCAACTCCCCAATCGCCTCCTCCCCGTTCCGGACTATTCGGTGAGTCTTCTTCTGCTTTCAATTGTTAATCATATCTAAGCCATATGTCAGGGCCCTCCACTCCCCCTCCAAAGTAAGCAATGAAGCAATTATAACTACGCCATTTACGGAAGACATTTATTGGAAATGCGTCAATTGTCCTATGCCTTCTCTCATCTTGTATTACTCTCATGTACTTCTCCATTTCTTCGCCTTTCCTGAATTTTTTTTTGTATATAAGCTCTATGCGAAAATATAATACCTGCGGTACATTCAAAGGTTATTGGCGGCGGATATTTCTAGTGTCTGCTTTCCTGCAATTGCATGTAAGTGAAGCTGAGGGGGGATGTGTGCCCCTATCAAATATACCCTCATTGGGAAGTATATTCTCACGTTCCATAAACCGCTACATGACACAAAGTTAAGCCCTCCACGACGCCGACCACAACGACCAGAAGTCTGTGAGTACCATTTCGCTATGCCCGTACAACCTGCTGCCGCATCTCTGGAACCCAACGGCTATGAATCTTGCCAAAACTTCGTCTTGGACTGTCCGCCAACGGTGGATGCGGATTCTTTGGATCGGATGAGCCTTGTTCCTCCGCCAACTTGATCTGTTTTCCTCAGGCCAAAATTTCTAATACTACTTCGCAGCCCCTCCAGCCATGGCCATCAAGATCATCAAGAAGCGCACCAAGCATTTCAAGTGTGTCCCTACACATTCCCCGTCCGTCAGAATCTCATAAAGTCCTTATAGGCGCCACCAGTCGGATCGTTATGTTAGCGTGAAGGAGGCATGGAGAAAGCCCAAGGGTATCGATAACAGAGTTAGACGTCGCTTCAAGGGCCAAACACCCATGCCCAAGGTATGTTCCGCCTCAATTTCCGCCCGATCCCTCCTCATTTCGAAATAGATTGGCTACGGCAGCAACAAAAAGGTCTGAACCTCTCGAACTGATATGCTCAAGCGCAATATCTCATGTAATTCCTAGACACGCCATCTCCTTCCCAGCGGCCTTAAGAAATTCGTTGTCAACAACGTTCGGGAAGTCGACCTTCTCCTCATGCACAACAAAAGCTTCGCCGCAGAGATCGCTCACAATGTCAGCAGCCGTAACCGGACTGTCATCCTTGAGCGGTATGCCATGGTTACTTCTCTCCCTCTTTCGCTGAACCAATTCCTTTCGGTGTCTAGGGCGAAGGCTTTGGGTATCAAGGTTACAAACGCTGCTGCTCGTCTGCGGTCAGAGGAGTAATCGTTTCGTCTGTTTTCCTATTACACACAACCCTATGTACACACTTGGTATATGCATATGCCGCACTGCAATTTCCATGCTCAATATGCCCAGCTGTGATAAGTCACGATCATTGATAATCAGATCACACGTAGATTAATCGACAACAGTACTTGAAGACCTGCCCTCCTGTAGCTCAACAGAGTATTGCACTTGTCGCAGCACCGTCGAACACATGAAGCGAGGCATGCGTTCTTATTGGCCTGGGTGCTTTGCTGATTTGTTTTCCAGGAAAGACGTTAGATCAGCTTCTCATGCCGGATCGTGGTATACTGACAACCGTAAGTGCTCGTAGTTCTCTGGTGCGGGTGGCCTTGATCGCCGAACACGCATCGAGCAGGGGACGAGCTCAATGAGGAGTTGGATGGCTGGCTAGAAGCTGTAGTGCCTTCCGAGGATTTCCCTGTCGCAGGGAGCAAAGCTATAATCGCACCGTTCGTGCCATGCTCCATCGTATTCCACTACCTCATACTAAGATACACCAATAGACACGCGGGTTACTCGTACTCTGGACCTGCGGCCGCGTGGGCGTACAAGAGTATCGACACTACTGGGATGTAAGGATTGCATTTTGAATCCTTGCTTTGGGCTGACGGCTGTACGATCGTGCAGTAAACGTGTATTCATCCTTGGACCCTCTCATCACTTCTACCTTGAAGGATGTGCCCTCTCTCGATGCAAAGAATACGAGACCCCCATTGGGAATCTTCCCCTCGACCTCGACAGTACACATCTCAACAATTCATACAATACTCGCCCGCTGACCACACGTAACAGCCATCAACGAGCTTCGCGCAACCGGCGAATTTGAAGACCTGACCTTGAAGGCTGATGAAGCGGAGCATAGTCTCGAGATGCACCTGCCTTACGTTCGCAAGATCTTTCAGGGGTTGGTGCAGACTCCGTCTCAAGCGAGCTCGAATTGTTGACATATAGTGGGCCCGCAGTCAAGATATCTCCATCGTCCCGATTGTGGTCGGCGCAATCTCTAAGTCGCTGGAGGCGTCGTATGGCAAAATTTTGGCCCCGTTCTTGAGTAGGGAAGATACTTTCTGTGTAGTTTCGAGTGACTTCTGCCATTGGTGCGCCAATTTCTCGTGCCCGGGCTTCGAGTGCTTACTGTCGAGACCGGCATCAGGGGGACGAGGTTCTCGTATACATACTACTATCCGGAGCCCGCCCCCAGCGATAAGCCTGGCATCAAATTAACTCGCTCAGTTCAACCCTCGACATCGCATCGTATTCACGAGTCGATCGAACGGTTAGATCGTGAAGCCATGGATCTGCTGGCTATGCCACCCTCCTCCGCAAAGGATGCGCACACCAAGTTCGCAGAGTATCTTGCAAAGACGCATAACACTATTTGTGGACGACATCCGATTGGAGTTCTTCTTGGTGCACTTGGAGAATTAGAGGAGTCGCGGAAATCGACACTGAAATGGGTCAGATACGAACAGAGCAGTGCTTGTGTCAACATCGCCGACTCGAGTGTTAGTTATGCGAGCGCATGGGTACGATTCTAAGGTTGTAAACCGATGTTTGGGTTCATCGCAGTCTAAAGGAACAATTGTACAATGTACCACTAGCTATATGTTTAGATACACGAATGCACAGGGCGTCTACAGGTTACTCGCGATCTGGGCTGAGGACGGTGGTATTTGGGCCCCAACAGGACCTTCAAGGTGTGATTCCGTCCCTGGTACCCCGCTGTCTTCCACCACCTTTTGGAACGCCTTTAGTGACTCATGATTGATCTCCTTGGAACACACACGAACCTTTCCATAGGCAACCTCAATATACTCGAATCCCCATTCCCTGTCCGAACCCCCTGCTAGATGTCGGCCATCGGCCAGTAGTTTGGCTTCCCATCCGCCCAATATCTTACTCTGTTCCTTGCGATCGAAGATAGTCAAGGAGCAACATCCCACTTTCAGAGGATGGTCGCGGTCCCCGATCAGCGCTCTCACGAGCGTGATGGTGGTAGCGGCGTGGGTGACCAGTAATACCCTCGAATTTGGACCGAATCGCCTTTCTACCTCAGGCACGAAGACCTCGAGAAACCCGTTTGTTCGATCGTGGACTTCTTCCACGTCCTCCCCTTTCTGTGAAGTATGCCATATTGAAGACCATGATGGATCGATCTCAGGGAAGTAAGACTGGAGTTCCGCAGCAGAGGCTGGCCGAGGATGAAGCCCAGTCCCAGGAGCGACAGGGGAATACCACTCAGAAAGACCTGATGAAAGCGTCAGCCGTTGAAGCGCGCTGGCGATGTCGTAAAGCATTCGTACCATGCTCTACATATATGGGTATGCCTAAGGCCTTGGATACTGGTTTGGAAGTTTGCAAGCAACGGTCTAAGGTGGACGAACATTCAGATTCGGAACTAAGTGAAGAGTCGCAAGCCACTGACAATACGGAGAGGAGAATATCACTGTGGGTCTGTCTTCTTCGGGTAACGATAGAAAGTGATCAGCCAATTCTTGTGCTTGCTTCTACTCCTGGCATCAATGTTGCACGATCACAAATTCCGTACCACGGTTCTTACGCACCTCTCCATAAGCAGCCAGAGGGGGGTCCCGGGCTAAGCCAGTAGGACTCTTCCTACCGTTCGTAAGCTCAAGATGGCATGCACAGATGGTGGATCTGGGTGCTTACCAGTTGGTATTCACCCAGTTCAGCCTGAAGCCTGAGTCAAAATTCATCAGCCACAACGCAGCGACAAGTATACAATGGATCTTACCATGCCTTGCGATATAGATTTTTTGAACCATTGCCTCGGATAGTCGGCGCTTCGTACTTGTGGGTAATGTCTATGTGATGACAATTGTCTGAGTTAGTCGATTCACTGACTCGTCTTATCCTCTGTATTCGATCCTGTAAAGTTCAAAAGTTCAGGTCAAAGAAATGTGTTGACTCCAAGTTAGCGCGGCCTTCATACCCGAGTACCGGATTGAAGCTTTCTCCGTACGTAACAACTCCGCATTGTTCCCCTTGCAAAGTTCAAACAGGAAGATCAGCACATACTACGACATCTCGTCGTTCAACATGATCTCCGTGCCATTACAGCATGAAATGAGCGCAAAGTACTGTAATTGACTCGACGGGCGCGCATCTATGGGAGTGTCTCTTTCTCCGTCGGTGATAACGATGCCTGCATATGGCATTCGTTCCTATCAAGGAGCCCCAAGGCGCTATTAGATCGTGAGGAAAAGCTCGCGATATAGGCTGTCTGCAACCTTGGTATATCCATGTAAAATGTGGTCCAAAGCACCCAAGACATACGTTTCAGCACTTTCACCGATCGGTACATATTCGGGTTCAAGGCAAATATTTTTAGCGACTAGCGGATGCGCTGTCGTTGCTCTCTTTGGGGAATCTCCAAGCGGTGGGACTGATACTTGAAATCCCCCACGATGATCACGAAACCATCGAAATTATATTCAACCTCAAGGGGCTATCGTGCTTTACTTCCTGGACGAGGCTCGCCAATAACCCAAGGGTAGAAACGTCTGTCTATCTGACTCCTTCCTCGTCAACGAGCTCTTGTGCGTGGGTGAAATACGAGCAATTTCGTCGGCAACTCCAATGGACGGCCATGTGCACTGCGCTTCTGCGAAACCTATAAAGGCGAGGGCAAAACTGACAGCAAAGCAGCAAGCTACCTGGCTTACTACTTCCAATTATGAGGTCTTCTCTTACCCCCCTGCTCTCAATGCTCTGCATACTTCTCTCGGGACTCTGCGCCTCCGCCGCCGACATTGACGTCGTTCGCGACCGTAGGCTCTCCGTCATCGTTGGTGGGACCACTGGTGCCACCTCGATATCCAACTGGTACGCTTGATCATTGCTCGATGAAATGTGTCCCGGCTGATTCATTATCAACAGGATCTCAACGCTTGGTGCTGACGGCAAATGGCCTGACGTTGATTATACCACTGGGTGTGACGCCCAGACATCGAGTTGGCCTGCTCAAACCCACTGGAGCCGCATTAGTAAACGCCCTTCGAGTTGAGCATCGTATACAATGACTCAAATCCATCACATAGATACCTTTGCGGCCGGTTGGCACGGTGGATTCAGGAACGCCGACCAATGGGTCAAGAATGCTGAAATCCGCACGGCTATCTCTCGAGCAATCAACTTCTGGTTCTCAAACGACTTCACCAATGCCGCGTGCCTCGACTTCGGAGGTGAAAGTGCTTGTCCCTGTGGCACTTCTGGTGTAAGTGATGCCAGCCTCTCGTAACGTAAAGCGGAGTCATGAACATACCATTTCCCAAGCTCTGGAACACGAACTGGTTCTCCAACGTAAGTCCACAGGATTCTGCCCCTCAGTGTCCGCTGACGCGTAATACAGGTCATATTGATTCCTGGCTGGGTTGGTCAAGTATGCACTCTGCTCGGCGACAGTCTTTCAACGACCGAGTTGCAAGGCTGCATTCGCATGACAAACCGAGCCTTCAATACATTTTCTACTGGAATTAACGGTGTCAGTTCCATTACTGGCGCGAACACGCTAGATATTGCTAGCATCGGGGTTGATTTGTCCCTTTTCACTGGAAACGCCACCCTTCTCTCACAAGCATTCAGCAAGATCAATGCGGAGGTAATAATCCAGAACGACTTGAAGGCTGACGGTATCCGCGCCGACGGTAGTTTCGGGCAACATCAAGGGATCTTATACAACGGCAATTATGGGAAGGACTAGTAAGTTGTATCCTGGTCATGCATAAATGTCGCTCAGCGAGGGACCCCATAGTGCCAACGATGTACTTGCCCTTGAGATTGCCACCGGAGGAACACAATTCGAGGCCACTCCTGATTCTATGAACGCATTTTCGACGTTACTGGACGCAAACCAGTGGATGATATACAAGAACACGGCCACCAATGTTCTACACTGGGACTTTGTGAGTCGCTTACATCACTCAGAGAAATATAACTCACGAGGCACGATCGCAGAGTGTCCTTGGTCGTATCATCGCTCTACCCGTCTCGGACAACCAGTAAGAGGTCATTTCACCCGTTGTCAAAGGCGGCATTAACAGTCGGTACCAGGGCCACGGCTAACTTGAAGACTAACCTCACCCAAATCCAAGTGCTCGGTCAAGTCTGGGATTCTCAGGCGATCACTTCTGTGTTTAATAGGCTGAACTCAGCCAGCTCAACGGCCAACGTCGGTGCCTTGAATGGAAATCGAATGTTTTATGCCAACGACTACATGGTATTGCATATGTTCTATGTCCGCTCTCCTTTCATTTAACGAACGCCACCAGGTACATCGTGGTTCTGGTTATGTGACGACTCTGAAGATGTATTCGAAGCGAACTCAAAATACGGAGTGCACCAACTCACAGAATCCGTTCGGCTTCCATCTCAGCGATGGAACACTCTACACTTATTTGCAAGGAGACGAATACGAAGATATCACCGCGGCGTGGAATTGGAACTTGATCCCTGGGACCACTGTTGACTACGGTGCCACGCCATTGACGTGCTCAACAGCAAGGAAGACCGGCACTCAGCCCCTTGTAGGCGGTGCGTCTGATGGCACAGTTGGTGTCGCGGCCATGAGATACGAAACACCCACTACGAAGACGCTCAATTGGCGCAAGACATGGTTCTTCCTCGAAGACGACGTGCAATTCGTCATGGTCGCTAGGATTGAATCTACCACCACTGCGCCCGTGTTTTCCGTCCTGGATCAGAAGCGACGCTCTGGGGATGTGCTGGTGGATGGAGTTAGTCGAAGTAGCGGAAATTACACAGGGGTCGGAACCCTCTGGCATGCTGGTGTTGGGTATGTATTCAACACCAGCACGCCGAGCGTCTCCCTATCCTTGCAGCTTGGGTCCCGTACTGGGTCTTGGGCGAGCATCAGTGCCTCGAAGGCTCCAGCCGCGACCGTCGATCTTTTCGCAGCGTGGCTCAGCCACGGTGACCTGAGCGTCCCAATTTCGTACACCATCTATCCGTCGACATCTACTCCTTCTGCCTTCCAGCAGAAGGTCGCGGCCACGCAGCTTCGATCGGTGAGAAATGATGGATCTATTTCTGCTTTGCTGGACGTGAACCATCGCACTGCAATGATCGTGTACTGGGTAGCTGCCGGAGGTTCTGTTTCCATTCCATCGCCCACCGGAAATGCGCCCATTACAGTGGCTTCTAATGGAAATGCGAATCTAATCCTGCACATGGATACGTGGTCCGTCACACTCTCCGACCCCACCCAGACCTTGTCGACGGTTACAGTCACATTCACGCTTGGGAGCGGCACGACGCCTGCCGGCTGGGGAACCACGAAGACTAAGTCGGTCACCTTCAGCCTGCCCAGCGGGGGTGAAGCTGGCAGAAGCGTCACCCAAACACTTCCAAATTAGCCGCCGCTTTTAGCAATAGAATTTCCTTCTTTGAATAAATCTCTGTCGCCTATGTTTGCTCTCTTTCTGTACGCGTTGAAGATGAACCCGTTGTTTTCGTAAAATTAGGTACTTAGCTCCTCCAATCTCATCCATTCTTGTCGTGTTCGCCAACCGCGGGGAAATCAGCAGTTAACTTCAATCCAGGAAGTAAACAGGGTCACATTACCCAGCAGTAAGAGTCGACCACGAAGCTATAAGACGAAGAGTGACCGTCATATCAAGATTGCGTGTATTAGTGTTCAATGCATTCAAATCAATTCGTACGGAAACAGCAGAGCCACACGGAGAGGAAGAAGCAGAATAAAAACCGATAGAAAAGTTGATACAAAGGAACTTCGTTAAGCACAACTTGACACAATTCATGGGACAGATAGAGCACTAGTCATAGGTACGGCGTGGGTCCTATATTTTCGATCGGGACTGCCCTTTAGGACAAGGAGGGGAATGCGGCCTCATCATCGACGTTCACAACACGGTTCCCACCGTTGGAGCGGCCGCCTCTTGGGGCGCTTCCGCGAGTGCCACGGGTGCCGCGAGCACGGTCTCCACGTCCGCGTCCGCGTCCACCACGATCCGGGCGCTCGAAGCGAGCGTCGATCTCAAGGTACACCTTTTCGACCTTGGGTGCACGCGACTTGGGGGCAGATTTGCTCTGTGATGTATGTCAGTATCGGCCTTAGCATTAAATATCGACGGTCGAACGAACCTTGCCGACGAAATAAGCGTCTTCTTCGGCAGTCTTCTGGAGGGGTACTACATCCTTCCAGATGTCACCGTCCGCGCCATCGTTGGCCTTGCGCGTCTCGAGTTTCGGCACGGCCAACGCCTCCTTTTGTTGGGCGCGGTACTGATCCAGAGTCAGAGTAGTATCCTCCTCCTCTTCCTCACGCTCCTTGCGAGGGCGTCCACCTTCGTTGCCGGTCTTCTCGGCAGCGTCGCCCTCGGCGGCGGGTGCATCAGTGCCTTCAGCAGGAGCGCCCCAGTCGGCAGTGCTGGCTTCACCTCCCCAATTCTCGACGGCCACATCGTTGCTAGCGGCCTGCTCGACCTGCAATTCAGCATTGCCATCATCGCCACCCCATGACTGGTGAATCTTCTTGTCCGAGTCGCTGTAAATTGTGTCAACTTCACTTGATTCGTACTTCGAGGACCTGGTGACCTACGTCTTGCCAGTGGCACTGTGTTTATCGAACTGACGACCACGGCCGCCACGATCGCCACCACGTCCACGTCCGCGGCCTCGTCCGCGACCACGAACTTCGCCATCAGCTAAGGGAAGGTGGCATGCTTAGCCGGGGACGATGATAGGAATAAGGCGTTTACTAACATCTCCTTTGTCCGTCGGCAGGAACGTCATCTACGCCATTTGTAGGAGCCTCCTTGGGGGCAGTCTTGCCGCCACGAGCGTAGTATTTGCCACCTCGAGAAGCAGGACCACGGCCCCTTTGTTGTTGTTGACTGCGAGCCGGAGCAGCAGCTGGAGGGGCGGGTGCCTGAGCAGCGGGGGGAGGAGAGGGCGAGGCATCCTCGTCTGTTACAATAGGATAGTAAAACCAAGGAGCATGCAAAAAACAGGGAGATCAGGAAATCAGATCATGGAAAGCGGTGATGTTGGCGAGCTAGCGGGTATACTGACCATCCAAAAGGGCGAAAGGGTTTTTGGTGGCCACCGACATCTTTGACGGGGCCTTATTCGAAGGCAATCAGTACAAGGTGAGGGAGGTAGGTAACGGTGATAAGAAGATCAGCCTGAAAGGCACGACACGCAACAACACGAGTTGTCGACGCTTTGGACTCTGGATTCGAGATAGTGGTCGAACAAGACCGTGAGAAAAACACACTACAGTGATTATGCCCCTCCGGCATCGGCAAGCCACCAGAATCAACTGTACAGTTCCATCTCAGCCTATAAAATCGCCAATGGCCACTTCCGGATCTTTTAACGCAAAAACCACAGGTGAGTAAATCCTTCAATTGTCGTACATAGGCGCAAGTAGCTCATCTCGCTTCTTCTTTAGCATCTCAAAAGCATCTCGACGATGACTTGCCCGCCTGTTTACAGGACTGGAGTAGGTCGAGGACCTTGAGACCGTAAAGATGGCTGGAGAAAAAGAAGACCTTTGGTTATGAACGATGGGACTTGGGTGCGGTGGGTCCGTTATTTTAGCGACTGAACCTTCGTGTTCACCGTATGGGCTTCATCGCAATGTCTCGTAGTACATTCAATATCTATAGCGCGGAATACATATGCTTCCTATTCTCTACTATCCTTCTTGCCGTGTGCCACATACGTCCCGTCCTATGGTCCCAGTTCTCCAGCAAGTTGAACGTTGGTACTGTGCGTGGGGGAACGCCCATCAGAACGACGCGATCGTCCGAAAGGTATTCTGACAAGTCACCCAACATGCGGCTCCTTATCTGGACTTCAGAAGGCACAGTGGTGCATCCGTCATCCTGGACGAGAAGAATGAAAACCTGCAGGGCGTTACACCGAAGGAGTGTACGAAGCACCGGCTCTAGCACTTTGACCAACTGCGTTGCAGTCATTTCGGGCAGGATGCTCGCAACACCTCCTTGGACCCGATAGTGACATGCGAAGTGGGTAAGCATGGGGAAAGACGCAGGATCTTGGTCCACGTTCCGAGGTATGTCACCGACACATACTAAGTGGGTGATGTTGGAATGCGGAGGTAGTGAACGCAAGGATCCAAGGTACGAGGGTCCACACATGGTTATTTGCTTCATAGATGAGGGCAATGCCGGCAGATCCCCCAACGAGTCGAGGTCACCAACATCAATATACAAGGCTTCAAGGGATGTACAGCATTCTGCGAGGAGGGGAACTGAAAGGCGGGCGGGGAAACGGACGATAAGGTCCTTGACGTACTTCTGCAAGATTTTGCGTGTTCTTATCGTGGTTTCAAAGTTGGCGACATGGCTTTGGAAAGATAGGACGACGGTTCTGTACAAGACAGGCTCAACCCATGCCTGGAAGTCCCTCGAGACTCTGAGTAGCGAGCAAGCGGATTCCGGATCATCTGCGGCTGCGATTTCGACGATATGGCGCAGAACGTCGATGGGAGGAGTGTACGCTGTGTACGTGAGAGCATGGCTTGTGGCAGCGCCCATTGTAGTCGATCGATGAGAGTGGTCGGACCGTGAAGTGCCGTTACGCGTTACACGGTGTGTTACGTTACAGCAGTGTGAGAACCATCAGACGATTACCCCGATCACAAGCAGGGTCATCCATTTCAAATCTTTCACACACAAAGCTCCCGTTTCCCCCTTGCACTCAACCACCATGGCTTCACGCCGACTCGACATCTCCTCTCTCCTCAACGACGGCGGCGACGACAAACAGCACCAGTCCTCATCGTCCTCAGCACAACCCGCTTCTTTTTCCGCACCCTCCTTCCAGCAGCAGCAAATCGTCGCAGAGCCTGTCGTCCTCGCTCCCCATCTCAGAAGTAATTCTTCTCAACGTGCACACCCACCCCAGCCCGAATACAATCCCCACAATTCTATACGCGACACCCACGTCAAGGAGCCCGATATCGTCCTACACTCGTCCTCCACCCACGGCAGATATTCAACACCAACCTCAACGACAAGTGCAGACTTTTCTGCCAGGCAAAAGCCATATCCCGAGTACGTTGAGCAAGATGCCGATCGGACACGGGCTGCGCACCCAACTTATCGATCAGAGCAACCTTCTCAACCCCGTCCATCATCTTCTCGGTCCTCTAATTCGCCTCACGTCGCATATAGGTATCCACAGGCATCTACCGCCGTGTCGCCGACCGTATCCCCAAGCAGCAATGCTGTGATTGAACGCTTCCCTCCAGTACATCACCCTCCAGCTTATACCAAGCATCCACATTCTATCTCCCAATCTCAGTCGCGCGCGCTGGAACATCCCCCAGCCAATCCTTATCCTCAAGCTCAGACTTCGTCTTCCCCTTCAAACTTCAACCTCTTGGTTCACATTGCTAATGAAGAAAGGAGGAAGCTTGGCGGCAGTGAAGTCGCAGATTCGATGCCGAGGCCTGGTTCGCCGAGTCGACAGCACAGTCGCCGGTCACAATATGGCGGCACTTCGGACCTGGTTACGCCTGAATCAATCAAGAAGCCAGTAAGTTATTTTTTGCAACGATCCTAATCTTGGGTTTCAATGTCATGGTTGCCTTTTCAGTCGGACTGGTATCCTGGCCGCGGGGACCGTGTTGACGAGGCCCATAGGGAACCACAAGCTCCTTATCCTCACCGTACCCAGAGGATGCCCATTCATGACCAACCATCTCAGCAACCGCAGCCGTCAATCCCTCATCCGTCTAATCACCATATCCCTTCTGTTCCTGGGCCACATGTCTCCCCTTCTGAGCCATCTGCTCGGCTGCTTGACTCTCGCTTACGCATGCAGAAGCTAGAAGAACAACGCCAGAAGACGGAGGAACAAAGGCGACGTCATCAATTACGCTTGGAGGAACAGAAAAATCTCAATGATCAGAGAGAACAACAGCGTCAGTTGCAGAGGTTGCAGATGCAGCGGGAGCAGCAACAACGTGACCACGAAAGAATGAAAGCGGAGGTTGCAGCTAGAGACCGCGCCCGAGTGATGGAAGAGAAAGAGCGGGAGCGTGAGGAAAATAAGTTCATTGAACGGCCTCGCGCGACGTCGCATGCGGAGGAGTCCCCTCACGATCGGCATCAAACTTCAGCTCCCCCAGCTGGGACGTTTCCTAGTGCCTCAGCCAGCCCTGCTCCCCCTCGCCGGCCGTTATCCATGGAATCCTTGTTACATCCCCACTCCCATCCTTCACCGTTGCAGCCCCAACACCGACCTTTCGGCTCTCCCGCTGAAGCCTCGACGTCGGGACAATCGCATTCCTCCAATACTCGTCCGTACCAATCCCAGTACGGCCCCCTTCCGCCGCTTGAGGCTCCTCACCCTCCTCGTTTACCTCATCCGTCAAGGAAATCAGATCCCGGACTTCCTTCTATCACGCAAGCTCAGTCCCCTCCGCAACCCTTGAAGCATCTGACATCGCCTGCCACTTCACACCGACCAACATTGTCCCATTTAGTTGCGTCTCCCAGCCATCAACCGCATCAAACAGTATCTCCTTCACTGCACGTCTTGCTATCTCCATCGCAGGCTTCCATCCGACTGCCGCCACCGCTATCCGATCCACGACCACCTAAGAAACCCCGAGTTTCGCCAGAGGATTCATACCACCATGCACCCCCTTCCTCCACCCGCTTGACACCAAGGGAAGAACAGACAATTTTGGCGCTCAGGGATGAACAGACGAGGCGGAGGGAGGTGGAACGGAGGCAACAAGACGAGCGTGAGGAATTACGGCGAAAGCGGATACGTGAGATGCAGCTTGAACGCGAACGGGAAACAGAGCTAGAGGGACAAAGGATGCGCCAAGAGTCAGGGTCAACTTCGGGCAAGTCGCATCTCGAACATCATATTGAAGAACGGAAGCCAGACTTTCCCTACCCCATCTCCGCAGAGCCGACGAGTATATTCGCACCCCCACACCGACCCCAGATTATAGAACTTCTGCCGAGAGACGACCCGTCGCCGCCCCCACGGCCCCCTCCACGACAGTCGACACGTACCCCCATCCAGGCTTCCCCTCCCGCCAGAACCCGTGTATCCCCTCCTCGAATCGTAAAGCTCGAAACGGTTGAAGGTCCTCCAGAAGTCCGGCAACCGAAGAGATTACCCCCAGGTAGCCAGGAAGGAAGGGCCAAAGCCGCCAGAAGGGTGGATTCTACGTCATCGCATCTCACGCCGCACGAGGCATTAGTAAATCCTTCCCCTGAAGCCTGGAACAGTTCCGACACGAAACCAGTCGGTGAGGGACCTGCGAACACGTTGATGGCGGACGTTCGAGAGGAGAGAGTGGATGATGAGCGTGGTCCAGGTAGGGCTAAACAAGTTGCAAAGGATAAGAAGGGCTCACGCACTCATTCCCTTCTGCGATTTCCTGGTTCTGATGCTAAGCCAGTCTCTCCGCCCCCTCAACGCTCCGAGCCCGAGAAGGCATCCCCGCCGTCTCAACCATTGCAGAAGCAGCCCATCTCTCCGAAGAGCCACCCATCGCAGGACGACGTACACAAGTGGCTGCTTGAGCAGTCGACGGATGCCCCGTCGCCATCGCGTAGCGACCCCAAGCCGGAAGCCAAAGCGTCGCCAGTCGCTCCAGCGGTAGGACCCAAAGCTGCAACAACAACAGATGCCACTACCAACAGTAGCCCTGCCATGACTATCTCTGACGACGCTGTGGCTGCATTGGAACAAGAGCTGGAAGATATTCTGATGGAAGAACCTGAACGGGAGGCTGACACGGCTGGAGGCGCGCTGGACGTCGACAAGGAAGTGACCAGTCTGGTTGCAGAGACACTGGATCTCGACCCCGAGCCTCCACGGCCTAAATCGCAACCTAGAGAGTTAGAACGCGCTCCGCAACCAACCAGCAGCATGGAAGTTGATGTGGAAGATGAGTTATTGAGCTTAGTGGATGATAAGCCACAACACGCTGCGCATCGTGGCCGGAGCTCACCTCATATGGCCACCTTGGATGCCAAACCGTCGTCTCGCAAAGCCAGCGAATCTGGATCACGCCCAGCCTCACCACCCTCGAGGCCTCCATCAGCGCTGCAGACGAGTGGAATCGAACCAACTCCAGAGCGCGGCTCCATGCCCCCTCCCGCTCCGAGACTCGCGACTAGCAAGAGCAAGGAGAAGGACTCGGAAAAGGAAAGCAGCAGCGCTCCGCCAAAGAAGAAGGTCTGCGTTCCAATACTCTGGCCTTCGAATGTTGGCTAACCTGACCTGTACAGACTGCCTCTAAACCCAAGGCAACTACTGCGACCGCCTCCAGCAAAGCACGCGCGAAACCTGCACCAAAACCAAAACCAAAAAATGCTGATTCTTCCGCGGGAGCAGGTAGCAAAGCGTCCAAGTCTGCAAGCAAGAAAGTGCCCCCTGCCGTTAACGCGAATGCCAATGTCAGGTCTCGGTCAACCTCTGCCATGCCAAGCGGTTCTGTCGGCCCCGAAGGAGAGACCGCTGCGGATAAAGACAAAGAAAAGGAGAATGAACCAGAAGATGACGCTCCGGTAGATGACGATAAACTATACTGTGTGTGCAAGACCAAGTACGACGAGGATAGAGTCATGATAGCGTGCGATCGGTACGAGTACTCGACTCTTTCCTGGTTCAATTCTAAGCGATAAGCATACAGCTGCGACGAATGGTATCACACTCAATGCGTCAGCATGCCTGACTTGGAAGTCGATTTGGTGGATCAGTTTATTTGTCCGCTTTGCATAAAGCGTAAGGAAATCTGTCTCTGAACGTCCTCAAGAAACTGATCTAATTGGTACCAGGTCACCCTCAGCTCTCTTTGTGCACTACATACAAGAAACGGTGTTCATTCGGCTTGTCACATCCTACCCCATCTTCCCCAGATGCTTGCCATAAACCGGCGCGGGGTGCGCTCTCGAAGTACTGCTCTGACGAATGCGGGTTTAAGTGTCTACAGGCACGCATCGATGACTGGGCGAAGCAAGGCGGCAAGCGGGAGACACTCTGGGAAAACGTCAAGAATGCGGAGAAGCGCGAAGGCGTGGTCATACTGCACGGTGGTGACAGCCCAGAGAGAGAGAACCCGGCTGTGCGGGTGAAGCCTGAGAAGAGCAAGTCGGAGAAGGAGGTTGAGCGGTTGAATGGTCTTCTCGACCTGGTGGTGAATCAGAGAGAGGAGGTGAAGATGGGAATGGAGGTGGTGGGCTGGCGTGAGCGTCTCCTCGAGCTCGCCAGCGATCGTGCCCAACAACTCGGGGAATGTGGTTGGGACCAACGATTGTGTTTCGGCGATGAGGAATATGCCGAGTACGGCGAAGGCGTTCTAGAAAGCTACGAGTCGCTCGCTAGTGGCGATGTTCAAAGCGATGTAGAAAGTGAAGGGGAGTGGTGGTGTCGTGGCCCAACCAAGTGCGAACGACACTCGGGGTAAGTGGTATAGATCCCATTTACTATTAAGCTAACTGGCGTTTCAGCTGGCAGGGGGTGCGACACAAGGACGTCCAGAAGGAAAAGCAAAATAAAGAAGAGGCACTGCTCAAACTCACTACTCGAGAGCGCGAGATACGCAAGTTTATGGAAGACTTGGTGGGCCAGCAAGTATCCAACCCCGATACTCTCTCCAAATCCCCTCTGGCCTTCTCCAATAATAAATTATCGAACGGACACACTAATCACAGTAATAAACCGAAGATAAACGGCGACGCGAAGAAGGGCAAGAAACGGAAGACGTTGGCTTGACCCCATGTGTATTTTTATTTTGTCCATTCATGCTTGCTTCAACTTTCATTGGCACCTTCTTGGGACATGGCATTAATTTGTTTAGCGTGTAATATTTGACTAGAGCCATAGCAATGTCGGTATGTATTTTGATAGCGCACAATACCTAGACGAATATATCCTCTATATACGTAGCAAGTCCCCCTGTGTCTTGATGGCATAATGAATCAGCCATATCGAGTGCTGATGAACAGCGAGATGCACGATGGCCCGAATGATAAAACCACCACCACACTCAGTACCCATCGCCCTCCCCACCTTCCTTGCAGAATCCTTTCTCTTCGAATAGTACCTGAGCCTTGATCTCCTCGCGTCGCTTCTTGATTTCGGCATCTTTCTTCGTATATTGCTCAAGGAGAGCATAATCGACTTGCTGAAGAGGAATCTCATCTTCTTGATCTAGGTCCTGGAAGTTGATGCCGTATGAGTCGGCAGTAGTACTCAAAGTATTGACACGCACTATTTCGCCGAGGAGGACCACGTTCTCACCACGAATGAGGAAGAGACCGTGCCAGTTTTCTGCAAAAGCATTTCCGTGGTATATTCGTTCAACCGTGTCTTCGAGTACGAGATTAGCTTGCCAAGAGGTACATGAGTCCACGCACGCTACGCAACACAGGAATGGGTTCTCACCAAACTGATCGTAAGAACGTAAGACGCCGTGCAGTTTTCTACCGTCTCGGAGGACAACTAGCATCTTCCCTGGACC
This sequence comes from Pleurotus pulmonarius, assembly GCA_012980535.1. Taxonomy (NCBI): domain Eukaryota; kingdom Fungi; phylum Basidiomycota; class Agaricomycetes; order Agaricales; family Pleurotaceae; genus Pleurotus; species Pleurotus pulmonarius. Next base: position 2,381,801 of record SJKF01000002.1, read on the forward strand.
GATGAATAGGTGACAATTGGCCAAGCATCCATGGAGGTGATATGATGTGGTGGGGAAGAGGGTGCTCAGGTTGGTACTAGCTGGAGCAAGGAGTTGACTTGAAGGACAGACGTACTGTCCACGCAATCCACGAGAGACCCCGAAGTTGTGAATGGGATGAGAGTGTCCATGTCGAGCTACAAGCTGCGCCCTGCAGCGTATACGATTCAGGTTTTGGAACAAGCAGCGTGGGAAAACAACAGACCGCGCCAGGAACTGTAGTATAACGGAGAATGGAAGTGGAAGCAAGGGGAAACAAAAAGTTCGCTGCGAGCAGGATTTGAACCTACGCGGTGAAACACCAAGTGATATTTGATCAAGTTCAAATCACTCGCCTTAACGACTCGGCCATCACAGCTCATGTTAGTTTCGCTTACTTTTACATTTACTAGGTTCTGTGCTCTCCAGATTGTTGAAAATCGCAGTGCAACTTCTACTAAAGTCTATGGTATATTATGTAGACGCTGTGGACTCCTGCCCAAAGTACTCCCATTGTCCCTGTGGGGGCTTCTCCTCCAAAGGTTCCCAACTATGAAATAGATTGTGAGGATATTATCGACGTGACGAGGGAGATCGGACATACGCTTTCCATTCGACCATCTTAGCTGCGAGTTTGAGCTCATCCGACGCAATGTCGAGTGATTCCTCTATTTGCCCCTCATCTAGTTGTTTCTCGACCGCAGCTATGTCCCCCTGAGCATCCTGCACGATCTTCAGCTTGCGCTGGGTAAGTGCCTCGACGCCCTGACGATAGACGGAGGTAGGCGGAATGGCTGCTAGGGCGGAAAGGGTGGACTCGTATGTTTTTGCTAGCTGCGGTAGGGGATCCGGGTGGACACTGAGGCCTGTGATGCCCGTCGTTCGTTTGAGGACTTGGAATAGAGGGCGACTGGCGCGTAACATGACGGCGAGAAGGAGGAGTGCTCGCTTTTGTGACGTGACACGGTGTGACCCTCTTTCCTGAAGTCCACGATCATGTCTGCATTGGCGTTGAAGGCAACGCGACTGGCTTTCTTCAATCTCCCCTCCTTCCAAGCTCCAGTAGCATTCGGTCGCACCGCGCTGCTTGCCACAGTTCTTGGGGCTGGTTCCCTGCGGTCGTTTTTGGAGGACCTGTTTCCTCCATTTCTCCTTGCCGTACCCAAGAAGAAAGTCTCCCACTCGCGCAAAGCCATGCGCAGTTCAAATAAAGGCCTGAAGGACAAGCAAAGTGCGTCGGAAGTTGGCTAGTAATATTCTGCTGGGAAGCTGATTTGCTCTTGCGAATTAGATCTTGTACATTGCCCTGGTTGTGGACTACCGAAAGTTGCTCACCATTTGTGCGCGACCTGCTATGGGTCTGTGACGCGACTATGGAAATCAAAAGATAAAGTCAACGGAGGCTCCCTGCCTGACTTGTCATAGCGCATACTGCCATCGGTAAGTCTGAACTCTTTTCCTTCTCCATCACCTTTGAGCGGTATTGACGCTTCGTCGTGTGCAGATTACACTCACTACTATAATATAGAGATGCGATGCAGCAAGCATTGGGCATGGAAACGACAAATAGTAAACCGCGCTGTGTAGAGGGCAATCAAGCCGACACGCCTACTTACTTGCCCTTCTTACTACCCTTCTTCCCTAATATATCTTTGGTTTTCTTCCCAACGACCGTGACCCCCTTCCCAGTCTTCACAATGCCCTCTAAAGCTGCCTGTTTCTGCTTCTTCACTCCCTTCATCTTCGCATACTTATCTACACCCGAATCCAACAAATCTCGGGTCTTTTTTCTTGACTTGCGCTCTTTGTTGCGTGCAGCGCGTTTTTCTGCCGGGGCCATCTCACTTTTAGAGCGAAGATCGCCCGCGGCTGGTGTGAAAACTTCCTCCGGAGCCAGAAGTGCGGAAGCAGATTTTGTCGTTGGCAAGGCCGACTCGAGGGTGGTGGTCGAGACGTTTGCAACCGTTGAGATAATGGCTTTTGGCTACGAGACATCACAAAGACATAAGAAGCCGCACCAAAACAATAAAATGATACAACCCACCTGCTTGGGTACGAAGTGTGCGTTGCAGAGCGCGTCCAACTTTGAACATATGCCGTCCCATTGTTTTTCGAGCTCTTCATGCTCCTTTTTCAACTTGCCGTCTCTATCATCGGCCGAGCCACCATTTTGAGTCGCCACATAGTCATTTTCATATATCTGCGCCAGCGACTGTGATGACTTCGTGTCTTGCAGCTCGAATAGCCGTGAAGGCAAGAACGGCTTATCATTTATGGGTCGCAGGCGGACGACATCGTCGAAGCGACCCTCTAGTATGCGTGCTTTGATACGGTCTTCTAGTGCTTGGATTTTGTCCTCAGTCACTACTGGAACAGCCTTCATTGTGCGCTCGAATTCTAGATCCTCTTCGAGTAGCGAGTTTTGCGGCCGTGACTTCGAGGTGGCTTCTCCCATAAGCACCCAGTCCTTCTTGCCGACGTTCTCAGCTTCCAGCGAGGCGATCTGTTCCTTTAACGCGGCCATTCGTTGCTCGTGAGTAGTGAGATCTATGAAAATTGCTTCCAATGAGCAGAGCAGGACAGCTTCCTTAAACTCTTACTGACCATTCTCTTCCTCGTCCTCCTCGTCTGCAAACAAGTCGTCCTTGAGGCGTTCAATAGTCTCACGACCTTCGCCTTCCTCACTCTCCTCGTCGTCATCATCGTCATCACTGTCTTTGTCCTGCTCATCCTCTCCGCTTTCATCGTCGTCGTCGTCATCTTCTTCATCTTCATCCTCCTCGCCCTCTTCGCCAAAATTGAACCCATCGGCCTCCTCGTCTTCATCCATGCCTAGCTCCCCAAAGTCGTCTGCAAGCATTCCATCTTCATCTTCATATTCCTCGTCGTCATCATCGACATCGTCTTCATACATGGTGGACACAGGAAGGCTCTTCCCTTTTGATTTGATCTTCTTGACGCGTACTTCTTCAGCAAATCTGACAGTACCGGGCTTCTTGGGTGAAGTTGGAGCAGCAGTTTTCTCGCGCTTGTCCTTCTTGGTAGGTAGACGTGGTGGTGGTTCGAAGAAATCTTTATAGTAAGCCTCTGTATACCTTGAAGTCAGTAGGAGCACAATCTGAGGTGTAGTAGAACAAACCTCCAACGTTATTATCCATGTCCTCTTCGTCGAAATTCTCAACGTCGTCTACTGCAGCGAACAAGTCGACCGACATATCATCGTCAGAATCATCGTCGTCGTCACCCAGTTTTCCTCGCGAAACGCGCTTCGCCTCCGCTGCCTGGGTCTCGGCATTGAAACTGGCCAAGTCGAAGAAGTCGTCGTCGAGTTCTGAATGGCGAGCGCCGCGTCTTTTGGGCCCGGGTGGCTTTTTGTGGCGGAATGCGCCCTCTTCCTCATATTCGTCATCCTCGTCCTCTGAAGATGATGAATCCCGTAAAGTGGTTATGTGCTCGCCTAGCTCCTCTTCATCATCTTCCCCTTCCTCTTCTTCAGCATCTTCATTATCTTCATCGTCTTCGTCGCTATCTTCCTCGTCATCCTCTTCACTGTCCTCATCGTCGTCGTCTATGTCCATTCCGTCTAGACCGAGTGCCTCCAGATCCACATCTTCTCCATTCCTCAGAGCCTCCAGAATCTTCTGCAACCTTGCGTCGGGGTCACCTTCGTCAATATCACTATCCTCTTCTATTCCCTCGCCGCTACCAGGACCCCCTTCTAGTGCAAGCTCCAATAAATCACAGACATTCTTCACCCGCAGATCAAGTTGCGACCATATCTGCTCTTCGTCAACACCGTCAACGTACAGCGCAGTCAAGGGTGTGGGTGCAAACGTCTGCTTGGGCTTCAGCGGTGGACTCGGGGACCGTTTGCGCTTTCCGTTCGCCCGTGCCTGGGCTCGCGTCTGCGGCGCCGATTCGGGGCTCAGCGAGGAGATCAGCTCGCCTATATGTGGCCGGGCTGCATTCTCAGACTGTATTGCTACATCCCGTTGCATGAGACATGAGGAACGGTGTCATATTTGAAGGAAGATGTCACGCACAGAGGTCAAACACAAATTTGGCAGCGTCGAGTGCGGCGGCTCGTATGTCTGGGTTCCCGATGGCAAGGGTCTCGGTCTTTTCGTCGAGTAGGTTCGTGAGCGACTGCAGCACCGGGGGTAGCTGGGGCTCGGTCGTGGTCTCTGCCATATTCGAGGGAAGTGATCTCGAAAACTTGAAATGGGAATGACGGAGGATTTCCAAATCAAGACGCACAACTAGCGCCCAAGATCGAACTTACTTCAGAGTCTCTCCAGGGACCAGAGTCCTTTGTCCAAGCAATCATGTCAGCAACAGGCTCAACTTTGGTTAAGGTCGCCAACAAGGTGAGTAGGTATAACCATGGGGAAGGAAGTACATATATCTGATGAATTTTGTGTAGGCCACTTCGAAAGCTTTGACAAAACTTATACCTTCAGAGATAGACACTAAAGGAACCAGGTAGGCTGGTCAGTTAGGGTTTCTACCTCGTTAAATTCAATCCGTGGAATAAGATACACATTGGAGGCAAAATATGCGTCTGATTTGCAAAAGGATGAGAGAGATGCTTGCTGGGAGTTCTTCATGACGAATATGAAATCCCTGCAAGTAAACTGGATGAGTTGATTTATGTCGAGCTGACGGTATCCGTCAGCTATGAGGCATCCCCTTCCATGGGTTGGTACCCGGATGAGAAGAAAAATGAGCTTTTTCACCGTCTGTCTAGGTTTATTTTGGCCTACGATGGCGACTCGGCGCTCGTAGCGTACACGATGTTTCGCTTCGAGTTTGAAGAAGAGAAAAACTTGATATACTGGTATGTGCTCTCTTTTTGTTAGTCAGATGAAACTGAAGAAGTACTTTAGTTACGAACTGCAGGTCTCTCCGAACTTCAAGCGGCAAGGTCTCGGTCGCGTACTGATGGAACAAGTGAAAGTCATTGGCAAAAAATACGATATGGATAAGATCGTGCTTACGGTCTTCAAAGGTTTGCTGAGGATTATCTCTCTGATATATTCCTTGTCTGACGATTTCATAGACAATTCTGAAGCCGTACAGTTCTACGAACACAGCGGGTATGCGACATGCTGAATATTTATTTGGCCACTGACTTGCCTTCTTCACAGGTTCGCGACCGACCCATCATGTCCTAGTCATGATGGCGGTGATGAATCGTTAGAATATCGCATCCTCTCCCTCGAGTTGTAGCAATAGTAGCACCTCCTGTAACAAAATAGGAGAGCTTTGTTTATCCATGATGTTCTCTATCTCCCGTTCATAACTCCCATCAACAGCCTCCATAAGTTACCGACCTTGCCTCACCGTCAACCTCAACTCAATCATGTCTCTACTATCGTCGCTGCGCACGCCTTGCAGACGGGCGTTCGCCCAACAGACACTGGTCCTACGCACACCGGGAAGGCGCAATGCCTCCCACGGAGCACCCCAATACAACGAACCCTCAGGCTGGCTCTTCGGCGAAAAGGTGTGGCCTGCCCAGCGATTCCTGCTCGAGTTTACGCCTACTTACTATCATGCTTGAAGCCTCCCCCACCTGGTCAGAAACGTGTCAAGGAAGACTGGGAAAACATTTGGGTTATTGGGATGTTCGGCTCTATGGCGTTTGCGACCGTGATGCTCTACTATAAGCCCGACACCAGGTATGCATGCAGCCCTTGTAGTTGTCAAGCGCTCTAAATTCTAATGCGTATTTTGCAGTATACAGACGTGGGCTCTTAAGGAAGCAAAAGCTAGGATGGAAGCTCGGGGAGAGAAATATCAATACGAGCCCTCTACGCCCTAATAGAAACCCTCTATAGATTGTCTCTCGTAACTGGTATACAAGCCGTCTGGACGAAGTAACCAATGTATGCCTCCTACTGGCCCACCCAATCGCCGTTAGTTCTCGTAGCTGGCGCGATAAGCATCTGCGTCGAGGAGTTTCTCGACCTGACTCGGTGTCAGCTACGAAATGCATTTTCGGAAGGGAAACACCTACCTCAGATGGATCAGAAAGTTTGATTTTGCACAACCAGCCTATACGAAGAGAGTGATTGATAACAGGGCCAAACGAACCAGCCGACCACTTACCTTTGTCCTCGGGGGACTTGTTCAGCAGCCCAGGCTCCGAAGAAAGTGTTTCGTTGATCTCTTCAATGGTGCCCGAAACCGGAGCGTACTAGTAGAGTTGAAGTTATGAGTAGAGTAATCAGGGGATGGCTGGTTGTCCACATACGATATCCGAAGCAGCCTTCACACTTTCTACTGCACCAATTTGCTCTGCAAAATCAGTAAGATAAAACGGAACGGGGTGGACGAGGGGGAAGACCGAGCTCACCGCCTTGCTTAACTTCCGTCCCAATTGTGGGGAGCTCCACAAATACAACATCGCCGAGGGCCTCTTGGGCATGGTCCGTAATGGTGATCACACCGAGGCCCGTAGCATCGTCAAACGAGACACTTTCGTGCTCCACGGTGTATCGTTTCGCTAGATGGTCTCCGTTAGCAAGACGGAACGCGAAGAGTGTGTTCCGGGACACCCACTAACGAGCGTCCTTGCCAGAGGCCTGGAGATCAAGCTCGTGGGCTTTGGGACACGGAGCGCCGAAGGCCCAAAACGCGACATTTGACGGGCGATAGACTGCATGGCTGGTGGGTCGACGAGTGGAGGGAGATGGAGTGAGTGGACTGGAGGCAATACTTTGGCGAGCAAAAATATAGACAGGGGTCCGTATTTTACGTTGGTTCGGAAGGGCCAGAGTAATGCGGTCGATAAAGCGGTTGATTCCGGAACGCCGTCTCACAACTTGAGGCGGTCTAGGTTTGTTCAGAGCAACCTCAGAGCAATGTCTATTACAATTATCTAGTAATAAATAGCACGCTTTAACGCGTAAATAGAGCCAAGTAATTTTCCTTGTGTATGTGAGTTGGGGTAAAGCTGAGAGAGAATGCCACCATCTCCAAGTAGTCGAGGCATTTATGCGGTATCAATGATCTTGGTCACAATGCCAGTACCAACTAGAAGGCAATCAGAATTTTTCACGGGGAAGAGTGTAAGAAAAATACTCACTCGTCTTTCCACCCTCACGTAAGGTGAAACTAAGGAAGAATATTCTCAGTAAACGCCGATAAGGCATTATGATATTCACTAACCGAGAGCCAACCTCTGCAGCAACGTCGTGGACGAGGTCGCAAACCATCTCGACATTGTCACCAGGCATAACCTAATGGTTTGATGTCAGTAATGAATCTCTTTAGCATTTCAGCAATTTACCATTTTCTCAGCAGCATCGGCAGTTCCCTCAGGGAAGGTGAGCGAAACAGTGATGTCAGCAGTGCGGATGAAGAGTTGCGGACGGTAGTTGCTCATGAATGGTGTGTAACGACCACCTGCGTTGAGATGTCAAAAAGAGCACGAGACGCCACAAATTCACTGCATACCCTCATCTTTGGTCAAAACCTAGAATAGATAGCAATATGAGTTTGAATCCCGGGCAGACTTTGAGGAGGACTAACGTAGATCTGAGCTTGGAACTTCTTGACGGCCTTGATCGAACCAGGAGCGACAATAACTTGACCACGTCGGAGTTGCTCGCGCTTGACACCACGGAGCAGGCATCCCATGTTGTCACCAGCTTCGCCCTGTTTGAAAATGAATGATTGAATAATGCAACAGAAGCCTTCGAAGACATACACGATCGAGCTCCTTGTGGAACATCTCTGCAGAATGAGTAAGAAACGTGGCTTGTCGATACGTAGTACTGAGAGCGTACCAATGCCAGTGAGAGTGGTCTTGAAGTTACCACCCAGGCCAACAATCTCAACATCAGCACCCTTGTTTGCAATGCCACGCTCAACCTGCGACAAGGATTAACGAAGGGTCTATAAATTGCAATATGTTCACTTACACGTCCAGTTGCGACGGTTCCTCGACCAGAGATGGAGAAGACGTCTGATATTTAGTGAGCAAGGGTGCTACGTAACCGTGGCGTGGACTGACCTTCGATGGGCATAAGGAAGGGCTTTTCCAAGTCGCCTATCCACGCGTCAATAAATAGCAATCAACCTACTGGGAAGTAACATACGAGGGGGGAGGTCGAGCCATTCATCACAAGCCTTAACCAATTCAAGGATCTTCTTTGAACCAATGTCATCGTCCCGTCCATCCAAAGCAGCCAGCGCGGAACCCATGATAATGGGAGTGTTCTCGCCGTCAAAATTGTAGGTCGAAAGAAGGTCACGCATTTCCATGTCCACGAGTTCGAGCATTTCCGGGTCCGAGATCTGGTCAACCTTGTTGATGAATACGACGAGCTTCTTGACACCGACCTGGCGAGCCAAGAGAAGATGCTCGCGAGTCTGGGGCATTTGACCATCAGAAGCAGAAACCACGATGATAGCACCGTCCATTTGAGCAGCACCGGTAATCATGTTCTTGATGTCTGTTGAGGGTACTTTCAGCGAGCTTCTAGCAATGTGCGTAGAGTAGACATACAATCAGCGTGACCCGGGCAATCAATATGACCATAGTGACGAGAGTCGGTTTCGTATTCAACATGGGAGGAGTTAATGGTGATACCGCGAGCCTTTTCCTCGGGAGCCTTGTCAATCTGGGAGTAGTCGGTGAACTTGGCTCCACCTTGGCTGGCAAGGACCTTGGTAATGGCTGCTGTAAGAGTTGTTTTACCGTGGTCGACGTGGCCTGCACAAGATGTTTAGGTACAAGACACTGGCACAGGGAAGTGAGAACTCACCAATTGTTCCAATGTTCATGTGCGGCTTCGCACGCGAGAAAGCCTCTGCATAACCGCGTCGAGAGACTGCAAGAGAAGACTTGAATAAAGCCCAACGACTAGCGACGCGTCACGACTCACCCAAGTTAATGGTATCTAGAACTTTTGGAGTTCTCCATGCGCCCGCTCGAAGGCACGTAGATAGAACAGAAGCTGTAGTAGACAATTAGGAACTCGTATTGAGCTGGGCAGCAAGACCACTGACATCTTGAGTTGGCAACGCAGCGAAACAGCGCCTGGGGAGCTGCGAGCTGAAGCATTTTGGTGGAGAAAAGAGTTGTGAATTCAAATTTTGTCTTGAGGCGGTCTCCGGCGTGAGGGCGTTGGCAAACAAGCGACAACAACGTCTCGATCATATGCCAAGTTTGGCGACGGGTAACTTAGATTCCGAGCGACCATGTCCTCTCGTGAAGAGCTTGTCCGAAATGCTGTCGCCTTCCTCGTCGACCCAAAGGTAAGACTACCATGAGTACTTTTCGAACTTATTTACCAATATGTGACGTTTCTAGTCGCAGGCGTCGCCGTTGGCCCAGAGAATCCAGTTCCTGGAAGCCAAAGGCCTAACGCCATCCGAGATTGACATCGCCGTGAGGCAAGCATCTCTCAATTCCAACGGGTCTCAGCCAACAGCTGGTTTACCAGTATATGGCCCTAACTATGGACATGCTCTCGTGCCCCCTCGTCCCGTATGGGATTGGCGCGACTACTTTGTGCGTTGATGGACATCGGAAATAACCAACACATGGCTCATACTTGCATCCTCAGATCACCGCTGTCGTTTCTGGGACCATTATGTATGGTGCTTCTGCTTTGTTCAAAGTTGGTCGACCAGTGTCGCTTCACAAAGTTCCCCTCTGACGGTGCTACAGAAATACCTCCTCCCTCATCTCCAACCGCCGTCATCAACCGCGTATGAAGAGGATCGCGATGCCATGACAGCTCAATTTGACGCGGCGGAGCAACTACTGAAGGAGATTCAAACGGAAACTGCTGCCATTCGGACAGCGGTTGAGAAACAGCAAGAGGATATCGACAAAACAACGCAAGAAGTGAACGCTGTAGTCAAGGAAATGCGCGAAGGTGAAGTGAAAACGAGGGATGAAATGAGGGAAGTCAGAGATGAAATGCACACCATCCGTGAAATGCTTCCAAAGGCAAGCACATGAGTCTAGTTCATTGCTTTAACTCCCTGACTTGGATATTCAGATGATTGACAAGAGTCGGGAGACTCAGTCCCAGTCGCTCGCTGAATTACAGCAGGAACTCAAGTCTTTGAAAGCGTTGCTTCTGAGCAGGGGCCCAGGCATCTCGATACCCACTACTCCCACAACGTCGTTGGCTGGGAAGCCCTCCATTCCCGCATGGCAATTATCTGGTTCGACTGATGCTGCCCCAAGAACGATCACTCCATCTATACCATCATGGCAATTACCCTCTTCGACGGCGTCTACCCCGTCCGTGGTCTCTTCTACGACAGACACTATTAATACTTCGCCAGAAACATCAATAGGTAAAGGGAAGGAAAAGGAGTCCGAAATTACTCCTCCTTAGTGAATTGGCGCATACTTAGTTGTATAATCTGTACGCTTGTGTACACCTCTTCTAATATTTCACCTGTATTTCCTCGATCCCAGTGATTACTTGGTGAAATAGTTGGTTTCCCCCTGAGCGGATGGGCGCTTCATCTACCCAAGTACATGTTCAGGCTGCGGTCAACACTCAAAGCTCGCTACTGGCTGTTCATATTCGCCGCTCCCGTTATGTTCTCTAGCTTCCGAAATGCACTCGAAAATCTAGCTCAAGTCCCATTGGAAAACCAGGTTGTGCGGAGAGGCTCTGATCCCCTCTCCGCAGCGGGCACGGGACGCGACCAACCCTCTCGATCTGCATCGCTAGACATACAAGGCTCACCTTCATCACCTTCGCCATTGTCATCTAGCCATTTAGCGGAGTCTGCATTGTTGAACCTTCGTAAATCTCTCGCGTCCAACCGTTCTGGAAGTCCTGGTCCTGGTCGGCCCAAGAGTCCAGCAGTCGCCACGTCGGTTTCGGATGGAGTTATTCGACCAGCGAAATCGCGGTTGGAAGAGAGACTTCGAGCAAGCTTTACCGTAGGAGACCTCTCCTCTAGGGGGAGTACGCCAGAGAGCTCCGCCAGGGCAACACCTTCGCCCGCACCAACCAATAACCCTCCTGAAGCCGTCCCATCCGCCATATCGCTCCCAGACTCAGTCCCCGTCTCGCCGTCTGTGTCGTCGGAGCAACCTAGCATCTCGGAGTCCTTGCATCTCACGGGGAGTAAGCTTTCAGAGCAATCACAGGATCCTTTGGAGACCTCGACGGCGGAGGGTACAACAGAGGAACGCCACCCCGAGGCTGATATACCACTACCTGATGGTGCGGAGTGGACCCATGGAAGCCCTGGCTCGGAGCTGAATGAGGAGGGTATATTACCTCCCCAACCAGAGGAACAGTTGGCAAAGTCACCCCCGTTAACCGACTCCATTCCGGAGTCTCTGCCTACTGCAGAGGTCGAGGAGCACCCCGAACCCTCTCCATCTCCATCTCCAACTGACTCATCATCCGATGCCGTTAGCTCGCTTCGTGAAGCAGAAACACCCAGTGACCATCCCGCAGTAGAGCTCCATACTGGTACAACTGCAGGAGTGACCCCCGATGATGCCGAAACTCCCGCTGAAGAGCGTTCTTCAGTAGAAAAGACTGAAAAGACTCCGCCGCAAGTTAATGGACACGTTGTCCAGCATTCTTCAAGCACCGATGAAGCAATTCAAGACCAATTGCGGCAACTCGAGCGGCGCTTCGCAGGTAAAGGCATCCAATCATCGTGTGTCTTTACATCTAGCTAACACTAACGCTGTCCTTAGAGGTTACAGAGTCTTACAAAAAGCTGCAATCGGAGAAAGACGCCGTTGACAGTCTCGTCCGTACGCTAACCCCTCTAGAGGGCTTGGAAGATCTCGATACCTTCAAAGACTACTTACAAAGTTTGATATTAAAAGTCGAGGTAAGAATATCGTCTTCGGAATATGAGAGTCGGTGTATTAATTGGTCCCCAGATCTCCGAGGACGATATCAAGCGTTTGAATGGCAAGCTCTCCAGTAAGTCAGTCGTTACCAAATGTCTAACTTGTCTTAGCATACGCCCAGGACAGTCAGATCGTATCGAAGAACTGCGCGATACGCACCGACTAGAGTCGCATTCACAATCCGATCAAATTGAGCGACTCCGCAAACAAGCGGTGGAGACCGAGGCACTGCTCAAAGCTTCGCATGAGGCGACTACACAAGCGGAAAGCGAGAATGCCAGTACACGAGGGGAGTTGGAGACATTGAAGAAAGAGCTGGAGCGTACCCAGGGTGTGGCTAAGGAAGAAGAGGAAAAGCGGGTGAAAGCGATCAGTCTATTGAAGACGGTGAGACAGAAGCTAGTGAAAGCGGAGAAGGACAGAGACGAGGCTCGGGGTGAACTTGCCGCGGTCAAAGAGAGGGAGAAAGGTGATAGAGACAAAGAGGAGGCAGAAAGGAGCAGACTTCAGAAGGAGATTGACTCTGTCAATGCAGAAAGGGAAAGAGCTGTTGCGGGCCTCAAGGGACAGTTTGACAAGGAGGTTGCCGGAGTGAAAGAAAGATACGAGAGGGAGATATCTGCTCTCAAAGGTCAATTCGAACTTGAAGCCATCTCGACTAAGGTACGTCCATTTGCGGAACGAAGTTCAACACACCTAAATTCACATGTTAGAGCGGGTATTCGAAGGAACTTGCCTCCAAGGACGCTCAAATATCGACTCTCGAGAAATCTGTAAACGCTCTTGCAAACGACAAGAATAACCTGTTCGAGCAAATGCAACTTCGTCAGGCCGAAAGCGAATCTCTACAATCACATCTAGAGTCGTTACAGAGCCAGAACGCAGAGCTCCAATTCCAGCTGCGAGAAGCCAATGACCGATTGGCGCTGCTGAGCGAAAATCTTGCAGAAGCGCGCCATGAACAGGATGCGAAGGCTCAAGCACCCTTAGCCTCCTCTGAAGAAGTCGCCCGGCTCTTGTCTGCCACGCAATCCAAGTACGAGACGAAGCTCGCGGATATGCGGAGGGATCTTCTGGCCACAGAGAAGGAGAGGAATGACGCAGAGGCTGACTGGAGCCGCAAGCTTCGAGAGAAGACACGCGAGGCGGACGAATTGAAGAGAGTCCTGGCGTCCTCTGCGAAAACCCGTGAAGAGAGTCAAACAGCTGTTGATGGCCTGACTAGCCAAATCGATCAGCTCAAGCAGGAAATCCAACAGTATAAGAGACAGGTCGTGGAACTACAACACCAGGCAACAAGTGGCAGCGATCAGGAGGTCAGTATATTGCTTCTGCCCTTGGATACCCGTTCTAAAGGGATCGTAGAATAACCTCAAGGATACTATCAACGAGCTGAAGTCCAAAGTTGTTGCTCTCGAGCGCAACGCCGAGGAAAACTCAAAGCGCGAGAGTCACCTCAAGGCTACGAATAAGGTGAATACCATAAGGCTCTCATAACTACAATCTTGACCATAATAAATCAGACTTTACGAGAGGAACTTAGGAAAGTTCAGTCATCTGCCGCACTTCTGGAACGCCAAAGACATCCTGGAGTTGGCTACTGGTCCAGACAGGACTCTCCTTCAACGGAGTCCCGAACCTCCGTATCCTCAGAAACACCCTCTCGTACTGCCTCCCCCGCTCCATCGCAATCAAAAAGTGACGAAGAGGTCAACCTGGAATACTTGCGGAATGTTATTCTGCAATTCCTCGAGCACAAAGAAATGCGGCCCAACCTGGTCAAGGTCCTGTCCATCATATTGCATTTTACTCCCCAGGAAACACGGCGACTCATTGCCAAAGTTTAACGGATTGTGTACATAGTAGATACCCTTTCGCTTTCATCTGCATCCTTAGAATGTGATACATCATGACAATGGAATAATTTCGTACGCGGCGAGCAAGTAGCACCTAGTTCAAACGCCTGCACGTGACAAGTTGAGCATCCAATTGGCGTTTCAGTCGCGACTCGCGAGTTGGTAGCTTACCACTATGTCCATAGCTGATCTGACTAGAAACTGCTTCCAAAGTGGCGTATCAGCGCCCAGGGTATGATTATCTTCATGGTGTACTAGGAATCTTTCACTGACGCCCTTGGCAGTGGGTGAAACTGTGTCAACTCTACGTCTCAAAGAACGGAATTGAATCTACGCCTGATGTCGAACATCAAATTAGCAGTCTGTAGTAGGTTGCTGGGACTCGGCGTAGAGAAGCACTCATGACGCTGTGCAGACTCTGTGCTTATCTTGTACCGTTCGTATCCCGGAGAACCAGATCTCGTTGAATACTTCCGGCATGCGTTACAAGAATCTTTGGTCTCACTGCCTGTATTTGTTTCGACTTTCCTTCAAGCAGCATTCTCTCCCGAGATTCGGACGTCGGCATCTCTCGATATGCTATGTCGTGTCGCCCTTGATGCTCACTATTCATCCAATGCCCCTCCTGTTGGGTCGGTTGTACCCGTTGGCGCCCCCCCTGCAGCCATCATGGCCACCGTCAAGGATGCACTTTCTCTGCTTCGGTCTGCTAGCACATTGCCCCCATCACATTTTCACCAGCTTTCGACATCTGCTTCGGAATTGGCAACTTTACTTATTTCTTGCTCCCCCGATCCCTCTCAAGTACCCGCTGCCCAGGCCATGGTACACCTTTCCGAAGTCAATTATCTGTTGCAAACCCTTCCCCTGTCCAATACGGCTAGGGAGGTCTTCCAAAGATATTTGTTGTGTCTAGATGGGGTTGCTGGTGCCGATGTGAAAGCTGCTCACGAAGCGCAGATGATGCAGAATATCAATGCTTCTACTTATGGCAAAGGAGAATTCTCTGATACAACCTCGAACTCGGATATCGTTTCTTTCGGTCTACTCCTGCATCATCTTGTCCGTACCCCACTCATATTAGGTACACCCCTCTGAAATCTAGTGTTGCAGGTACATAATCGAGGAGCCAAATACGGATCTGGCAGTGGCAGTGACCCCGTTATATTGCTCCTTGAAACTCTTCGATGGAGCTCGTGGACCCCTACCGTCTTCTATACTCAACTTATCTCTTCAGCGTTCACATGCCTATCGCAAACCTCCAGAAACAAGATCTGGCTATGGACCTCCTTCATCGCTGGAAGAGTAGGTGCTCTGCTGTCCTATCTCCGCACTGTCCCGTTGATGCTAAGTTTACAAGCTCCCGTCCATGATCTCTCAGTTTGAGGCAACGATCAAGTCGGATTCATTAGTGAACGCAGATTGGGTGAGAGGGTCCTATACTCGGACGAACCAAGGCTAATACTGCGTAGCGTTCCGCGCTTCAAACAGCCCTATCTAATGTCCTTCGTCGGTCCGAACTAATGGCACAATGCGACCTTTTAATACAACAGCTGGATCTCGAGGCACCAGTGTATGTGATCCATGCTGACCTCTGAAGTTCACTGACGATTCCATTGACTCAGTCTTCGATCAGCCTCCGGGGAGCTTCTAGCTGGTTTGATCAATCGAAGTGTTATAGACTCTTCGTTTGCAGTCGGTATAGATGTGCGGACTGCGAAGGATGGTATACCGCGGCTGAAGACAGAGGCGAGAGATGCTGGTCACTCGGAACTACAGGTAATTTCTGACAGCGATGACTCCGTACTTTCATGAAGTTTCTTCCCCAGTCATATATTACGTTCAAAATGTCCCTCGACTCAAGTCTCGAGGACGTCAAGCTTCTGGCCAGTCGTATCTGGCTTGACCCCACAAGCCATGAAACGTTCGCACGCGTGATCATAGAGGTACGGCTTCACCGATGGCGTAAAACAGTTCATAAATATGATGCAATCTAGCAAGCTGCGAAGCTCACTACAACTCTGGACGTTGAATCCATGAGCCACCTATGTAAACTGTTACTCCAACATGAGACGGCATTGGATGTTATCTCCTTGCATGAGCCGATCTCTTCGCTGGTATACCACGCCTTGAAGTTCATAGAGATGTATGATTGTGAGACTGTTGGTGAGCTCCCCATCTTAGGCTGGAATCTTGACCACATCGTGACATTACCCGTAGGCGATCCACAGACAGCAGTTGGTCATCTCGGAGATGTGGTATTGTTTGCCCAATATACGATGCAGAAGTATCATGTTCGTTGCAATTCCGTCCTCAGTTCCTTGTTAATGACGTTTCTGATGTTTATATATCTGCAGCTTGACATGGACACTTTCACCCATGGCGCCAACGCCGTATCTTCGCAGTTCATCAAAACTGTGCGGAATATATACGCATTGGATGAACTCACCCGAGAAGAGATGGTCGCGTTCAACTCTTGGTTCAAAACACTTTTCGATAGTACGAGCGAAGGAATCGAGGACTCCATCCTCAGGTGATTGCTAGACGTCCGCTCGATTGGAACAGCCTTATTGACGGCTTGCAGGTCCACAAATCCGAAGATACTTCTACGCCTGGCCGCAACTTTGGTCTCGCATGCCATAATAGCGCGAATGGCTGCCAAGATTGACAACGACACCCTCCACAACGGTGTCTTATTCTTCCTTAGCTCACTGTTAAATTGGACGCTAGTGGGTGTCGTGAGGTCGTTGCTGAGAGAGATTAAAACAAAAGGGTACGTTCGTTCGGGATAATATCCTGCCAGTGTGCTTAGATATTTCCCAGCTTCAATGCCCCTGTCCACTTTGACATCCTACAAACGATCCTACTTTCCTCTTCTTGTCCACCGACCGTCCATTGCCTTTGCGGTGCGCAGATTTTGACGCAACTCAGCCCCATGAATGTCCGAGTCCAGAAGGCCTCAGACGAGTTTAAATTTGATGTTCGGGCCGTTCGTCAATTAGCTGCTCGTGCAGTTGGCTACAAAGAACCAGGTCAGCCATTCATACATACATCTATCAGCGGACCGGAAAAATGACCACACAATCACAGCCACTCCGCCGACGCCCCAGCAGCAAGCACAATGGCCCAACCAACCCAAGAATGCCATCCTCGTCGCGATAGGGATGGCTAGAGGCGGCAAAGCGCCGTATCTCGATGTGAAGCACTGTCTGCACATCACCCCTCCGGCGAAATTCCTCCAGCTTCTGTGGATGGAGTTGGTCGTTGCGGCGGGGCTTGGAGAGATGGATATCTGCCGGCGGATCGCAACCTACGTTCTGACGATGCCCCAACCTCCGCAAACCCCGCCTCTGCTGCCCATCTTCCTCTACATCGTGCTCCCCTCATTGATCGTTGCGATCGATAGCCAAAACGCAGGAGAGCAAACGCTGGCGACGGAGCTTCTCTTCAACATCGTCACGTCTTCGCTCACAGCCGCGCTCCACTTAGAATGGGCCCTCCGCGCAGTGGGCGGTGAACCGTTATCTCCGTTGGGCGGGCAGCCAAGCACGATCATGGCACGAAGGTTAGGCGTCAACCTGCGCATGAAGAAAAACAGCCGCACCTCGCGGTCGCTCCTCCATAAATTGACGTCGTCTCAGCCGTTCATGGCGAACTTCCCGCACTTCATGAGCGAAATAAACATTTAAATTTATATAACGAAGACATAGTGTTCTGCTAGCTTATATCTAAAATTGATTACTTTGTCAAACATCAACTGGGGGAGGGGCTGCAGGAGCAAAAGTAAGAGACGGTGGGTTTGGGGACCAATGGGAATACACATACGGCAGCAGGCATTTTCGTGTGTACATTCCTCGTCAGGAGGGCACAAAATCAAACAAGAAGTGTCCGCGCTGGTCTGATGTAGAGCCAATTTGAGCAAAGCGTTCTCATCTAGCCATCAATGCGGCACTTACCTTGAGATGTTCTTCAGGAATAGTTGTTCTGGGAGGATGGTACTCAGGTTGGATGGTGCTCGAGTGGATGCCGTGATGGTGGAGCACTTTTCTGATGTTCACTGCGACCGGCATGAAATCATGATTGCGGGACGTCAGGACATGCACTGAAGCAACGATCTTGGTTTCCGAAAGTTGCCAGATATGCAACTCGTGGAGTGATAGAACGCCTTCTACGTTCAATATCGACGCGCGAACTTGCTCAACTGAGATGGTGGAAGGAACACCTTGCAGAAGAATGAATGACGTGCTTCGCACTGCAGTAGAGCGGTGAGCATGACACCAACAAGGATAAGCAAATCGACTAACCTAATGGAAGAGCGGAAGAGAAGATGATGATTGTGATCACTAAACTGATTACGGGGTCGAAGTAGAATTTGAAGCTCCATTCAGTTAGCCAAATGACTAGGCCTGTAGCGATGACGCCAACGTTCCCGAGGGCGTCACCAAGGACGTGAAGTAGCAAAGCACGCATGTTCATTGAGCCTGCATGTGAGTGGCCGCCATGGGAATGGTGACGGTAATCATCGTCGACGGAGTCAGAGTCGAGTAAAGGAGTGTCCTCTGAATCGTGGATCGCAGGGGAAGCCAGGAGGTTCTCGCTGCTATCAGCTTCTGCGATGACTGGTATATCATCGGTTGATAACGCATTCCGGCGCATGCCTTCGGTATCAAGCGAGAGTCTGGTCCGCGAAGGTGAGGGGGAACGTGTGTACGCGATATTGTTTGCGGTCTGGACCAAAGAAGCACGAGTTGCTGCGGGGTGTCCATACAGCGATGAATATGATTCTGTTCGCGAACGGGCGTGCTTGCGTTTTGGTGGTCCCTCGAGGGTAGCATTCGCGGGTCTCGGACTGGATTGCGACGCAGCGGAACTGCTAGGCGTGGAAGGAGTGGGGTGACTGTGTGAATGACCGTGTTCTGCAGAAAATGAAAGAATGAGGAGGAATGGGCGCAAGGCACCCGTCAGTCAGTCAGAGTGAGTTAATGAATTGAACACATGATGATTACCGTGGAATAGGAATAATCCAACAATGTTCGACGCTAGGCCGAGAGAACCGACGATAACCACGAGACGAGGATTGGAGATTTCTGGTTAAGGTATTAGGACTCACCACATGGATGCGAGAAAGAAGACTTTACCAGGGGTTGAGAAGAAGCGTTCTATAGCTTCGAGGGAAATGGAGAAGCAAAGTGCAAGGAGGAAAACTCCATTAATCAAAGCGGCGAGGATTTCAGCGCGGTGCCACCCATACGAATATCGCGAGTCTGTTGACCCTTGTGCGGTCAGCTGTGGAGAAACATTAGGTCCATTCGTTCCTTGAAATTAAAAGCCAACGAAAGGGCACCTTGATTGCATAGAGTGCGACTACCAAGCTCATCACATCGCTACAACGGAGTGTCAAAGGGGTTCCTGTCATATATTAGGCGAGAAGGCAAACTTGAGCATGTGGAAACTGTCAGCTACGAGTGCGAGCGAGCCGACCGCATAACCTGCGCGAATTCAGAAGAAGTGAGTGGCGTCCACATTGTGCGCAGAAGAGTGCTGCTGACCAACGATGAGTTCGACCCAGAAGAAGATAACGTCGATGATGAGGAGAAGGGTTATCCTCGCCGAACGTGACATTCCCATCGCGATCAAGGACGGGAATGTGAATCCGAGTACGAGGTGGTGGTGGTGGTGGTTATGGTCGGAAGAGATGATGCCTTAGACGCCCGAGTATGTCATATGAAGATACCGGGTCACATGAACTCGGAATATTAGAATTCCATTCCACTACTGTCCTGCATCCAGAACGACTCCATCGTGGACTCTGAGGAAACCTACAGTAGGCTACAGCTACACCATTCTGATAATCGCGACAAATTATCTCAATCGCAGACAAATCCATAAATTAAAGTGCGTTAATTTGGCATTGTTTGGCAACACCCTTAGATTTTTCTACTTCACCGTTCAAGGCGTCGAGCACTTCGAGTTATCTTCTGCCCAGCATGGCTGCAACATCCATGGCCGCCGCCCTCGCGGCTTCTCTACCAGCACCTGCAGCAGCACCAGTGCCCGTAGCGCCATCCTACGAGGCCATTCCTGCCTCAATGGCCAAAGTGGTCGACATCGAGGCAGAGATTCCTTTGACGTGCGTTCAGCTCGATGCCATGGTCAGTTGCCGCGCCTTCTTCATGTCCCTCTTATCCCCCCACGACTCCCCCACGACCCCCCTACATCTGCACATAGTTTCCCCACGGCTGCGATACACCGGACGTATGCTCATACTTGCGTCGTAGGTTGTCACCAAGATTCTGAAACACGCACGAGAGTCAAACTCAACGACCGCACACGGTCTCCTCCTCGGGTTGGATTTAGACGGAACGCTAGAAGTCTCGAATTCATTTCCATTACCCCATCACGTCTCCGATGAGGATGACAAGTCTGCCAAATCAGTAGGTATGTACTCATGCTCGTACCGGGCGTTTTCAATTCCCCATTCATTAACAGACTTGTCATTTGCTTCTATGATAACGCAGCACGGTATCAGGCCTCTATGCTACGATCGCTGAAGGAGGTACAAGCAGACGACAGTGTCGTGGGCTTCTACCAGGCAACTACACTCGGCGCTTTCTTCAATCAAACCCTCTTAGACACACAGGCTATACACCAAGAAAAGTTACGACACGGTGGTATTATTATCGTGCACGGTGTGTAGAACCTCCTTATAGAAACACTTGGCATCTCAAGTTCCATTGGACGTTCTTTGCAGACCTTTCCCAAACTGCGAGAGGGAATGCCTCCTTCCGTGCCTTCCGATTGACGAGTGCTTTTCTTGATGCGTACAAGAAGAATAACTTCAGCGCGGCCAGGCATGTCTGCTCGTTCAATGAAGATTTCATGTTCCTAACTATTGCTATTTATTGCGCGTAGCTTGATCAACCATCGGCTGACGTTCTCTTCGATTCTTGAGGAAGTCGCCCTCAAGGTTCGAACAAATCCTCTGTTAAGCTCGTTCCTCGGGGTTCTAACTGAGCCAACTCGCTCGGAAGCTACTGATGCTCCACCGTCTGCTGCCGCTACATCGGCGCTACCGCCGTCGTATGGCGTGTTGGATCTAGGCACGTCCGGCGTCACACGGAATCTGGAGCAGATCATCGAGGGCATCGACAACTATCGTACGGAGGAGGGCAATCTAGCGTATCTATTGCGTCAGATAGCACGGGAGCGGTCCAAAGCCGACAACCACGTCGCGAAGCGCCAGGAGGAGAACGCTACTCGGATAGCGCAGGGGCTCGCCCCTCTTCCTGAGGAAGATGTGAACAGACTTTTCAAAATCCCACCCGAGCCAAGTCGGCTCGAAAGCATGTTGCTGCTAGGGCAGGTTGATGCTTACGCAAAGACGCTCAGCAGCACGGCGAGTACAGGGTTGGTTAAAATGTACGCTGCAAAGGCAAGCTTTGGGAATTGATGTATGTAGAAATTATACAACAATTGATATCCGATTGGAGATGGAGTCGACCGTCCCGAGACCTCGCGGGTTCAACGTTTTAGGGCAGTGTAAGATGAGATGTACAAATATGCGACAACAAAGGATACTCAGTGTGAAAATTGTTTCATTCGCTTCGTTCGGTCGTTCCTTGTCTCCTCCTCCCTCAGTCGCTCATTTACTTAAATACTCTCCCTTTTCCCCCCTGTTCCATTCTTTGTCCACCTCCTCCTCCTCCCTGCCCACCATGAAAGCTGTCTACTTCATCTCCCTCCTCCTCACCGCTGCCCCGCTCTCCGTCTTCGCTACCCCACACGCGGCTCGTGGTCTTCACAACCATCACCGTGCCATTGCAGCCCGTGTAGCCAGCCCAGCAGATGTCCCCTCAGCGAGCATGCGCAAGCGCGCGTCGGGCAGACGCTGCCGCCCCAGATCATCAAGCGCGGCCCCCGCTCCCGCGACCACAACCAAGCCCGTAGCCAACGTCGCCCCCACCCCAGACGTTGAGGACAAGCCGACAACTACCAAGAAGGCAGACCCGACAACTACCAAGGAGGCGACTACATCAAAGGTGGATACTTCTCCCTCTCCTACTCCAGAGAAGGCGACTACAAAATCGCCCTCTCCTTCTCCTTCTCCTACACCTTCTCCTACCCCGGAGAAGGCGACCACTAAAGCACCCTCTCCTTCTCCTTCACCCGAGAAGAGCACAACTCCTGACACTACTGTTGATAAGCCGAAGCCTACTCCCACACCGACGCCCACACCAGCCAAGCCCGCAGAGAACAACGACAACAGCGGCTCTGGCGGCGCTCGTCCATTTGGCGACTTCTTTGCTGGACAGCAAACCGGCGAAGGTCAGATTTTGCCTACGCCATCAATCCCCACATGCTGATTTTTCGTCCCATGTAGGCACTTTCTACGCGACGGGTCTGACCGCATGTGGTGAAACAAACAAGGACACGGACTTCATCTGTGCTGTGTCCATGAAACTCTTCGACGCTGTCCCGTAAGTGTTTGATTCTGCGTATTGTGAAGCCCGTTTTAATCCACATTGCTTGTTTCAGTGGTGCTTCTGGCAATCCCAACAACAACCCCATCTGCGGCAAGAAGATCAAGGCAACATGTTCGTCTATTCCTCACCTTCATCGTATTTCTTGTGTACTTAATGATTCTTTCAGACAAGGGCAAGAGCGTCACCGTCCGAGTAACAGATCGTTGCGTCGGTTGCGCTCCCACCGATCTCGACTTCTCCCCGTCAGCTTTCGCCCAGCTCGCCTCCTTCGATCTGGGTCGTCTCCAGGGTGTTACGTGGACCTGGGTCTAATCGCCCTCTCCGCAACCCCTCCCGCCATCCGCCTTTTCCGTCAATACTGATGCCTATACCTCTTTATTAGTTGTTTTATTTTACGACCCCCCTCGATATCGTTCGTTTTCAGCTTGACGCGTTACATATTGCTTTGCCCCTCGCTCGTCTCGATGCCGTGCCAAGAGGTGTATGCATTATCTCCCTACGTACACATACCCTGCTGTTCCTTACGCCTCACCAAGGCATTCAGTCCTTGGCGGGCCTGTTCGTCGTTCGTTACTCCAGCAACGCAGTTCTGGATGTCCTTCAATAGTAATCATGTGTTTGTGCTGGAACACCACCGCGTAGAATTGTCCATAGAATAAATAGTAGTGTATCAATTGCAACATGCAAATGTACTGTGTACAGATGTAAATTTCAATAGAGCGAGTGCCAAGAGTTTTCTGCTGCTGCGGTAACTAGGGTACTGACAAGGTGGCTTGGTTTTGAGGTCCTTTTCAAAACTCGGCAACATCTCGCCGTTGCGCTGAGACTGAGCTTGTTACCAAATATTGCAACCATTATTTATTCGTCTGTGATTCTGTCATTGTCGTACCGAATACCAATATGACTGCATGTCAGTGCCGGCAACAGCGAGGTCAACGGCCTCCTCGAGGGCGCCGTCCGAGGGGGCGGGCCCGTTGTACACCTGAAGCGTGGCTACCAAATCCAGGGAGAGATTCTGCAAACCTGACTCGGTTGGCAGTTTTTTGAACGGACCCATAATGCGACCACGCGTTGGGTGTTGCACGCAAAAGTAGGGCGCCAGTCTCGACCGCAGCGTGGATATTGTCTGTGGCGGTTGTCTCGTTAGCTTGTGATGGAGACAGGTGCTGTAATAATTTTATTAACGCACGGAATCATGGATTATCCCTGACCGGCGCTGGATCAAGCGGATGAGACAGCGAATGATGATCTGTGTGCGTCCAAAGAATAAGCCACGGGTGACTGATAGAGATAAATGATATTGCTGACTTCACTGGTGACGAGGTTCGTGGCCCCGAGTTCCCATAGGACTTTGGGGAGATGGTTAATCCATTCCTCGAGCGCACTTTGCTCACTGGCGAAGCGGGCAAGGCGAAAAGAACCCGTATAGCTGCGTTCTGTGTCCAACTATCGGCACGATGTCGAACAATGATGGGGAATGATGCCCGTTGATGAACATACATATGCAGAACGGAAAGAAGGGCAGAAGCATACGGAGCAAGGTGGGAATAAGACTCGTGGACTGGGGGCCAATGATGAGAACACGCACCAATGCAAGACGGCCGACAAACTCTATCGTGAGTTTCTTGATGGCGGACTTGGACGAGGTCTGTGTAGCATGGCTGAGAACCGCGGCAAGAATGCCGGCGGAGAACGAGTCGTCGTTAGGGCCGGCAGTGCTGCTAACGAAGGACCAAATTGTCGGAAGGAGGGAAATGTATGCGTCGGGGGTCAGTGCTCGGCCGAGTTGGGTTCCATTCACAGGCTCTCCGTTGAGCAGCTTGATCACGTACTCGCTCACAGCTTCTGCGTGAACGGCGGAAGCATTACTTGACCCCCTCTGTTTGCCTCGGGCCGATGGCTGAGGTGTTTTGGAGGTGAGAACCAGGAGAGACGTCAGTTGACAGTAAATGAGGTTCATCTCTAGTAAGGCTTCATCGGTCTAGACGGTGTTACTTAATTTTAAGCCGTGCGTGCAACGTAACAACCCCACCTTGATGTCCCGACTTCCAGAGCTACTAAACGGGAAGTAAGTCGACATGTAGTTTATGAGTGTCTTTAGGTCGTCTCGAGCAGCCTCGCCATCTTTTGGCATAGACTAATTTGCATAAGCAACGGATCAATATGTGGAGGAATAATTACCGTTAAATCTCGCTGGGCGACAGAGGAATACAAACTTCTTGCAATGTTTGCCACAGCCAATACAAGTTTCATGTCGGTTTCCGAGGCTTTGCCGTTTGGACTGAATACGGACGGAGCGAAGTCCAGAAAAGTTGATATCAGCGTCCCCCGTAGCGCCCGAGCGATATGCTATACCATTAAGATGTATCAAATAAGATTGTCTTGAGGTAGGATGGCCACTAACCATTACAAGCGGTGCTTTTACAGCCGTCTCATCGACCACAGCCGAAGAAACACTTTCCCCCAAAGCTTGAATCGACACATCCGGTGACACAATGTCAGCGAAGGGGCAATAGGGGACAAAAATGTCACCATCGCCGTAATTTGCCTCGGCTCTCCATCGACGCTTCTTAGCCTTACTTGGCTGAGAATGAGTAGGCCGAAGGAGATCGTCGAAAGAGGTATGAGCATCCTGTGAAGTGAACGACGGACGGATGTACCATGAATTAAAAGGTGCGGTGTAGGGATCGTCATGGGAAGTGGAGGCGCCAAAGGAGAGCGCATGGCGAAGGAATGAAGAGAGAGATTGCAAAAGAATGAGTTTCGACTATGAAATGAATGTTAGATCGAATACAACTAGGATGAAATTGGTGTCTAACTGAAGGCGTGAGAATGACGCTGGCGGTCGAAGTCGCTTGGATTTTACCTAGAAAATGTTTAGGGAGCAGAAAAAGGACAAACCATGGTCACACAGACCATGATTTTCGTTGAAGGCTGTCCCAGCATTGAGAGCCCCAAGATAACCCTCGAGTATGCGAGCCCCGTGTCCTGCTTTACCTTCGTCCCAGCCCTGCACTACGATTTCGGGAATGTTTTCTAGCAAAAGATCCACGATACGAATAGCATCTAGTCGGATCTCGGGGAAAATATGGGTTTGCGCAGAGGTGGTAAATAATAGTAAAACGGAAGCGTGGGGAATCAGATTCTCCTGGAGCACACATTCAGCTACGTGGATCCACGGGCTATATGGACATACCTGAGGGATACGAGGTAGAAGCCACGAGAGAAACTGGAGCAGAGACTTCCGCACGCTGGCATCCTACAAGCACAGAAGTCACTACGCGTCAGAACTGAACAAGTACAGTCGGCTGTTTTACCTCGTCGGCTATCAGTCGCACGCAAGCATTTATGAGGGAGGGTAGGCTTGACTCCAGTATCTCCCAATGTGCGTCTAGGAGTTCCCGCATACTTGATAGAGCATCTTGAGAAGAATATTAGATTGACTTGACTCAGAATGGTCATTTTCAAGTACCTCGGCGAATACCAGGGTTATAGTGCTTCAAGTGTGTTACGAGGTCGTCAATTGATAAGTTTTTCCGCGTAGTTGGTACATTGACGTCCTTTTCACGCGAAATACTCTGGTTTGGTAGAGCAATTGCTAAATCGCCACAGATGAGATCATGTCCCGGACAGAGAACAGCGCGTCTACACCCACATCGCGCTTTGAAAGATGTGTCTATGGCATTAGAAGGTGTCTGTTTGCCCTTTCCAAGCTTGAGCTTGGCTTTCTGCGATGGACCTATGAGCAAAACAGCTCTACATTCAAAATCATAACTCACTGAGAAATCTGCAGCCTTTTCTTTCCGTTTCTTTGCACTCTTTGGCATTGCAGATGGTAGTCGCAGACGGTGGGCGATGGTATTTGTAACCACGTGATTAAACCTCCGACATACATCCCGGTCCGCGCGTCGACGCGGCGGCTCCTCTTCCGCTTTACCTACGACCGATGTCCCTGCAGTCCATGTGATGGGCCAATAACGAATGCACCTTCTAGTGCTCAAGACCACTAAGATCAATGTCGACTTCTCTCCGACATTCCCCCGTTTCTCCATTACTGGGGGTCGATGTCGTCTGACGTGCCAGCTACACACTTTGTACATATAATGTCTCTTCTATCCTGAATCGTATTGATTCGTGGTCTTCCATACCTCTCGATCCTCAATGCGTTCTTTTTTCCCCCTGGTCTTGTTGGTTCTACAAGGCCTTTCAGTTGCATTTGGTGGCCCGTCTACTACCAAGGTACCCAGAGGTTTTGTCACTACGCGCGGAAGAGATTTCGTGTTAGATGGCAAAAAATTCGTCCGTGTTTCAAACAGTACAACCGAAACTTTGCTGACCGACGAGCAGGCATTCGTTGGAGCTAACTCTTACGCATGTTACACATTTTACCTCATAGCCTGAGCTGACCCCATTGCAGTGGCTGCCTTTGCTGACAGAGCAAGATGACGTCGAAAGCACCTTTCAGTCTATGCAAGACGCTGGAATCAAGGTCTTAAGAACCTGGGTATTAACAAACCCTCAGCTTCATACAAAACGAACTCATAATATGTATCAAGGGATTCAACGCTATCAATGCCACAGAATTAAATGGGGCCTTGGATTCAGGCCTCACTTACTACCAAGTAAATTGAACTACCTTTATCTCCGAACGGCCCTCTCATTGTTCCCCCTAAGGTTTGGAATAGTAGCGAGTGGGCCCTGAACCCTGGGCCACAAGGTTTACAACGCCTGGACAAGGTAATTGAGACAGCTGGTAGACATGGCATCAAAATTATTCTTACCTTCACCAATAACTGGTAAGCGACTTTCCTTGCATCTGCCACGATAACAATCTCACCGAATAATGATGCAACAGGGTTGGATACGGCGTAGGTTTCTGGCATTTATAGCTTCCCATTGCAACTCAATACGACGCTCGATGTAGGGTGCTGAGTTATATATCAACTGGATTGCTGGTGCCGGGCAACCTCACGATGTATTCTACACCGATCGACGGATAGTAGCATCGTATCGTGAGTTCCCCTCTTCAAGAATGGGCAACCTTTACTGATAACGGATAAAGAGCGCTACGTCCGTACCATCGTCGAGAGATACAAAAGTTCTCCCAATATCTTTGCCTGGGAGTTAATCAACGAAGCCCGATGCTTAGGCGACCTTCCTGCAGGGCCTAATTGCGTTCCTTTCTCTGGCACTATCTCTCGGTGGTATGAAGAGCAAGCCAACTTCGTCAGAAAATTGTGGGTACATGTTCGAGAGGTGGGCCCCTTGCTGACATGAGCACCAGAGACCCGTTCCATATGATCACGACCGGAGGCGAGGGTCAATTTACTTGGAAGAACCCAGTGAAATAGTAAGCCACATTTCAAACTTTGGGGGCGTCGCTTATGTGCTCCCTTTCGCTTTAGCTGGGCTAATGGCGTCCTCGTAAGCGACTATAATTTCAACGGCCAAGGTCAGTAGATCTTGTTTATACGCCGAGTGACCTGCACTCATATATTTCCCCAAGCCGGAGAGGACTTCGATAAGGATCTCGCGCTGAAAAACATTGACTTTGGAACCTATGTTAGTCGGACTCCTTCCTTCTTCTCTCTTTATTTTGTCGTTAACGTAGGTCAACAATCAGCATATGTACCCTCAATATTGGTACAGCGACCTGGTGCGTCGCCTTTCGTATGCTTTCTTTCACTAAGTAACAAACTCAAATAAAAATCACAAGGATTTCCCGGGATCTAATTTCACCTTGAAATCGTGGGGAGTGGACTGGATTGACCACCATGCTAAAGGTATTGCAAGCTCTCACAGCTGTTTGGTATTTGTCCTTACCAGCGTTAAGCGGCCAAGAAGATTGGGAAGCCACTGATCCTGGAAGAGTTCGGTACTTCGGGCTTCGGTATGGACAGTATAGGCACCTTTGGCGAAAGGCGCTGACTTTCGGGTTCACAGAGAATAAAACCGACATTTATCCTACTTGGGTGAAAAGGGCTTTGGATACCCAGCATGGGTAAGCTAAACAGTGTGCCAATCAGGTTGCGTACTAACTTACATGCCTCATTAGAGGGTCTGCGTTTCCTCGGACAATATCTAAGATTGCGTGCTAATTATCGCTATCGTAGAATTATGCCTTGGCAATTTGGAAAACTCGGACTCACTGAAAGCGGTGGAAACCGGCTCATCAAGTATGCTGATGCGCTCATAGACGGTGTAAGTCTCGTTTCTCTGTTTTACAGTGGCAGCACGAATTGATTTCAACTTTCCCTAGGCCTCTCCTAACGACGGTTTGTCTTTCTCCTTTTTTGCTCCGTTGTAATCGACTTCATGCGAACCTCGCTATGCAGGCTTTGCTATATATCCCAACCAGACAGCCATCTATAGTATTTTCACGTGAGTCTTGCGTCGAGCACTTGTATATAGTGAGGATCTTGATATTGCTTTTAGTTCCGCTGCCAGGGTACAAAATGCAAGATCCAGGTAGACGAAGGCGATCCATGTAGGAAATAATCCCGATTCCGATCCCTCAGCTACAAAACCTTGTGTCCATGCTAGTTCAGGCTAGCTCCTCACGAACGAATCTATTCTGCTACGTCATATTTTGTTACTTGAGAGCCACCAAATCTGCAGCATGAGGAGAGCCTACCTTATTGGTCCTGCGTCTGCGGACCCCCGGCGGTGAAGTGCGGCTAGCGGCGTAATGGTGACGCCCTCTATCCTTTCAAGTGTATCGTTTTCATCAAATGACCTTGCGTGCCTTTGTTCAAAGACATATCTCAGGCTAACTCGAATGTCTCGCCAGATCCGTACCCTTGGCGGATGTGTTCGTCATGGATAGTTGGTAGTGAAGAGGGAAAATCCACCTACGTTATTTGCGCTGCATGGTCGTTCTGCTTCAAAGCGTAGCGGTAGACCGAGCCGGCATTCAAAACCAACGATATGCTCTCTTCCGGGTGAAGGAATATCCTGGCACCCTCGTTAGGGAATTCGTCGATGTCCCGCAAGAGACGCAGTGTGGCGGGCTCGGTTGAATTATTTGAAAATTCAAACAGCACCTCGAAAGGCAGGGTGCTCGTTGGCATTATAATAGCGAGAAAGGATTAGGGTGTTTCGCCACAGGCTTGCAGCCCAGCAACCATCTGAAGACAATAAGGCCCTTCCATGTATATAAGGAAGCGAGGGACGGTGAGATGCATCTTCGTGGGCGATTGATATTAATTGTCCTTGAGTAGCCGCGGTTGGCTAATTGTCTTTCGAGCCGAGCTCTTCTTCAGCCTGAACGGATATATATGGTGATCTCTGTAGGCCAATGATTGCACCAAGAGTGCTTACCGCCCTGATGCAAATAAAAGCAGAAGTACAGGGGATACCGCCTTGATGATGGTACTGAATAGTTCAACATGGATCTCCTGGTAACGAGGTTAGCATGTCACTCCGAGGACTTGGAAACTACTCAGTCCTGACAAAATCCACCATGTAAGATATCGCAATATTGTTCATGATCATAATGGATTTGCAAAAGGAAGTATGCTACAAAGATACGCAGTGTCCCATGGAATGGACATGGCCTAGAAGATAAGTGAAAGGAGTGCGAAGCGAAGCTGGTTCAAAAGCCAAGCGATTTGAGGAATGGACGCTTCATAAAGTTGACCTTCAAATCGAGGCAAACCAAATCCTCGTCATCTGCGGTATATCCCCGGACGTTCACCACGAATTTCGCTGCGTATATGTTGAGAAGGACACAGACACACTAATAGTCAAACTTACCTTTGGGAATCTCCTTGGGCAACTCAACGGTCTGCTCCACTTCGTAATCGCCTGGTTCAACAGGGCACTGCACATCAGTGTCCGCGTTGCGTCTGTAATCAAGTCGTCAACATGCTATTCGACAGTGTAAAAAAGAATCGACCTACGCCTCCTCGCAAAGATCAAACTGCTTGTGAAGAAGTTTGATAAGACCAAGCTTCACAATTACATCGGCATATGCTCCTTCCTGGTAAGTTTAGCGGTAGCACGACCCCTAGAACAAGACCAGCATACCTCCACCCTTTCGATAGCTGTGGCCTTAACCTTGACGGTCATATTCTTACCAGGCTGGGGTGGGTCTGGAGTGACCACAATTGAAGTGATTTGTATCGGGTCAGTGGGCAATCCTGAAAGCTACGTTTGAGTCCTCCACCGGGATACTGAGAAACCGGCGCACGAACCACAATCTGTGTAGCCCCAGTCATCAGTCGTGTGGACTGTATCCCCGCCAGTGAGAGCAGTTTGAGTGGAGTCTAGTGGACTCGCACGAGAGAGCACAGCCAACGTCGCTAAGAGGAACGAAAAAGCGTAACGGGTCATGATGGTTGAGCGCAAAGGTTGTTGGCTGGTGGCGGCAGTGGAACCACCGATTACGGACGTAATTGGATACGTGGGAAAGGGTAGCCCTTTTAAGATAGCGTGGTTTGGCCAATCGACGTTGATGCGCGCTCAGTTGCCCGGCGCAGCACACTACACTGCCTTGATTCCATATCCACTCTGTCTGTACCACCATAAATTGGACAACCAAGCTTTTGATTCCCTCATAATCTTTCCAACCTTCGTCCCAAAGCATGAAGCCCCGAGACTACTGTTGCTGCGCAATACCGACGATCAATGCTGGCATTTACACGGTACTGGCGGAGCAGTTTAGTGTGGCAATTATTGTAGGAGTTCTCTCAGTCGCAACACCATCCAGTGAGTCTCTCAAGATTGCACGCCTCGCTTTGTTGTCTGACAAAAACAGTCGTCGGTGCAGCTACTCCATCCTTTGCGCCCTGGATTCTGGCTATAATATGTTTCGTGGCTGCAGCTATTCAAGTGCTGGGCTTCATTGGGGCTCATGGGGTACGTATCTACCCTTTTCGATGCAGCTTTGTTCGGTTCTCTAATTGGCGTCTGCAGGAGAAACCAGTCTTGTTTCGCCGCTACGTTACCCTCCATATACTCATAACTGTCGCTGCGTTCTCAGTGGCGGCGGTATGGGCAATAATATCGGCCACTCGGCACAGCACTGCTAAGCAGAGCTGCATAACGAACTTCTTCCCGGATGAAGCTAGCAGGTCGCAGGGAGACCTGCTTTGCGAAATATTCCCCTGGGTTGACGTCGGGATAATGGGGGGCCTTTGGCTGCTCCTTCTGGCGGTCCACGTAGGCTCCCATCATCATCTCTCTGAGACGAAACGTTGATGTTTGATTAGATCTATTTCTACGTCGTCATATCCTCGTACGGGACTGGTCAGCGACGAGATCATGCCAAGTACAATCAAATCAATGACAATACCATGGCTGGCGACAACATCCCAATGGACGCGCGCTATGATTCTAACGAAGACCTTCGTAACCCAACCAACGGTCAAAACTATAACCATCTTCGCCAGGATAGTGTCGGGAGTGTCGCAGACATCATGGGCGCCCCAGTACAGCAACCGAAGGATGGATTCTCCAATCCTTACAATTACTCATCCCCTCCACAAAATTACCAGCCATACAAGCGAAGTTCGTTATCCCAGCCGTCGTATGCCTACACGCAGGATCCCGGGCCAACCCCAATGGCTCAGGACTATTACTCTCAAGACCAGAATCAGCTACCTAGCACGCAGCGTCATCCAGGTCAGTTATAGACAAACTGTACATACCTTTGTAGTCTTGGGGCCATGCACGTCTGTGCCTGGTTTTCGTTATGTCGACCGTCTCGGCCAATGATGTCTGAGACTGATTTGTTGCCTTAGCTGAAGGATCATTTCGCCGCAAGACGCCTCGGTTGACGAAGCCTAACTTAGCAAGTTATTCGTAGTTGGTGCCCCGCGCATTGTGGACGGTAGCTTAGTTACTGACACTGACACTTTACTACAAATGAATGTGTTTCGCTCATATTGTACCTTCCTACATACATTTCACTCATCATTCCTCGTTTTCACAATAGACCCTTTAGCCACGGACGAGGAAGAACCTCGGTATCTGCGATGCCTGCAAGATACCTGCAAGTACGTGAGATGTGTGGTCTTGTGACTCCGAACCTCAAGGTAGTCTCAGGAAGTATGAGAGCCTTCTCAGGCTCACTCCTATCGATGCCTCATTGTACCTGCGTGGCTCTCTCATTTGGGGTCGCATTCCCTCCGTCTGCCATGCCTATGGGCCTCTGTACGGTATTCGGACGCTGCTCGACCTTTCCATCTTTTTCGTTCCATACCAACAATAAACGCTGGTAGATGGATACCACTGGATACCACCGCGCCCGAATAAATAAACATCGCATGCCTTGTTCGCGTGTTTTGTTGGCGCACAATGTGTCGTAGTTAGAGTGATTCCGGCGCGTGGACCCTCCCGGCATCACGGTCAACAAAAGTATCTTTGCCTTAAAACAGCTGAAGAAATCCCAGAGTCGAATAATTCGGTTCTGCCCTTCTCGGTCTTCCTCTGGCCCTGGTCCTTGAATTCTAGTGTATTAAACCCCTGTTCTGTCTGACACCGAACCTACGAACCTGGCTAGCCCAACTTCCTTCCCGCCATGCCCTCCCTCTATCATAGCTATGAAGTGCTGCTCGACTTCACCAATGACACGCGCGATTGCATTACCGTGCAGCTCTTGCGGGATTACGGGCGAAATGCGGGGACAGCGGTCCTATTACCGCCATCCGAGAGCATCACTCTCGTGTTGGAATCTGGAGGCGTGTACAAATACGCGGTAAAATCGCAAAGCAAAGTAGCCAATGTGACGTACGTCTGTAGCAGTCATTACCTCGAGGAGGATCTTTACCGTTGAACAGGGCGCGTAGTTGGAGAAACATACGATGTAACGCTTCACATCTTTTTGCAAGCGTGCCTGGCGCAGAAACATTCGACGATCCGCTGGTGGGCGGCATCACTGTTGATCGTATATGGAGAGATTATCGGATGTACCTATGGGACCCTCAAGCTCAAGGCGAGGAGTATGTTCTTCCTCATGCCTACCCCTCGTTGTCTGACCCTTTCCTTTTAGAAGAACAGCCCTACGTCTCACCGCGTCCGCATAATACCCCCGGCTTGAACCTACTTGAACACACCGAAAACACGTTTTCTCCCATGGTTATGTTGGGCATTGTTAAGTTTCTTACTTCACGGACTAGCTATCGTATATTTATTTAATATTATTTAATTCTTTCATCGAGGACCGTGCTGATAGATATTAAGTATCCAGGAACCGCGCAATCTCCCTACACCTCTCCTCGTCAGTTCAAATTTTGGTTTGGTTTGGAGATCACGAGACCGCGTGGAGCAACAACTGGCATATACTAATCATGAATAGTCCTTCTTTCCGAAGGGCCTTCTCCGCACCACATGATGGGATTTTTTCCTCATTTTAGGATCCAAGACCGAGCGAGGAGTTTGCAATAGGAACTATCTACTCATTTTCTTCGTGCGTCTACGGCTCCAAAAGGCATCCATAGCTATTTTGGACCTCCCTGGAACCTCCCCGTTTAACAACGAAGCTAATAAAGGTAGTAAGTATTCATGCCAGTGTCGTAGAGGCCAAGGCAGTATGCTCACCGACTTTTTGCTATATCCCATTTGTGCGTTTCAAGAAAGCGATCATATGCATATTTCGCATCACTGACCAAATCTTGAAGCAGGTCACTATTAGTCCCCGATACCTTGCTTTCACTTGGTAATGCCAGAAGGATACTCGTATCCCCATGTAAGGGCGTCCTGAGTAGCTCCTCCACCTTCTTTGGTACGTGCTCCATCCATTCGTCCCATGCAGGTGTGTTCTTTGGCAACGATGAGCTTAGAACTCCTCTAATATGGTCGATCTTTTGTTGCTCGTTAAGATGTTCGTCGAAATACTTCAAAGGCAATGCACACAGCATTGCGAAGACGGCGGCAGATGTTCGAGAGGGCATCTCGAACTTCGTAAAATTCGATCGTTGCTTGTCCAAGTTGAGGGTAACACCCCCTTGTTGCGGCGCAGGGTTCGAAAAAGGCAAGGTATTGAGCAGTATCATCATTTGAAGTTCTTCCTTGTTGATGCTCGACAGGCTACAATTGCTGAGCCACGAAACGGCCAAAGTCGAGAGGAATATGATCTGTCCGAACAACCGACTTCTTGGTATAATGAAAAGCTGGCCTATGAATTGGGTGGTCAGCAGGACGGCGCTGACACCGATGCGATGGAAGCCTCGCTGGCTTCCCGACTCTTTCCCATATTTGACGGCAATCCGGCCTTTCACGACATAGTTGACCGCTTTCTCTCCACCTTTGAGCACGATGAACTGGTCGCCGTCGTCCAATAGCCCATTTCCGGGAGGTGAATGGCGAGATGGTACCGGATGCTGAAGGGAGATCTGTGCTGTCCCGATAAGCAGGCAAGCGATACCGTTGCAAAGAATACCCAACAGAATCAATGCGAAGGCGAACCACTCCCTGTATACGCCACACACTGCACAACCTGCGATGCTGAACAGAGAAGCGAAGAGCGCAAAGGCGTGTGTCCAAGGAGAGGAGCGAATATTTGCTGGGTACTTCACTGGCGTTTCGAATGCGCTTCGTGGTGTGCTAGGCGCGTTTCGCGATATGGCGTCGAGGTTGGTAGCGATAGGAACTTTTGCGTTGGTCCCGCTCGTAACGTCCGATGCCTCGATTACGCCCCCCTTCGAATTCGCGGATTCCGACTGGTCTTCATTTTCCGTGTCCCCGTCGTCCTCGTTTTCCGTCTTTCCATTCACGGCATCCCCCTCGCCTTTCCCGCTGGCTACCTCTCTCTCGTTCACATTTCCCAACGACACCATATCTCTGCCTTGATTCTCCTCCAGTTCCACGATGGTGACATTGATGGGCTTCGTAGTGCGCTTGTTAACAACCTGGAACTGCTGCTCTTGTCCTACGTGCCAGCGGCAATATTGGGCGAGTATATACCCCACATGTCCAATATCGATAATCTCCGTCCCCGATGCAATGCTCCTATATTTCGGCCCTCGTTTCCCATCCAACCCCAAGAAAATGGCAGGCTCGTCATTGTTGCCAGGGAAAAAGCCGTCCCATACTGGTCCTTGAGCAAGCTTTCCGTAGTGCTGGGCGGTGTTGTATGAACCGGGGGTGTTATGGAAACCCAGAAATCGCCTGTATTTGTAAAAATGCACGCTCTCCATGCCAGAGATGGCTTGCGAAGCACCCAGGAAGCCGGCGATACCAGAGACATCGAGGGTGAAATGCGAGTTTCTTAAGGGAACTGGCGGCATGAGAGTCGATGTCTACGTCTGCAAATGTGAGCTAGTTCTTGATACGTTTTTAAGTGACTTACTAACTATGTGGGTTGTAGGGAACCAGTTGAGGACAATTTCAGTGCAGGAATCTTGGGTTTATAACGCAGCAAGCTGGATTGCTGTTAAAGATAACTACTACATCATTGAAGCCTCGAGGCCTCATTCATCAACTTCGAAGTACCTCGAACATAAGGCTTCTTTCCGGAAAGCAGTGATATGATGAACAGCTTGTCCAACCTCGACGAGTGAGCAAGCTTTTTCAACTTTCCTCGAGGAAAAGCGGTTTGGCTCGTGGATCTAATGTATTCTGCATTTACAAGTCTTTAACAGTGATGCACCAATTGTTTCCAAGCTCAATAGGGCCCTTTCACAATGTACCGCCCAAAATGCACGATGTTTGCTACAGATCAAGAGTGTAGGTTAAAACGTGAACCACCGTTGAACACGGTCATTGAAGCAAGCAGATTCATCCTACACAGGTTTGCGTACAGCACGGCAGCGTGGCTTGAGTCAATTCAGAGCAATGCTGCGACAAGTCGTGTAAGCGATGATGATTTGTCTACGTACTGCGGACAAAGGATACTGGTTGATTTGGCGCGCATCCCAGAATACGTGAGTCAACTTTACAGTTACTCTCTATCCTCCCTTCCAGCTATCATAAAGTCGTAGGCATCCCCAGGGGACTGGGATAATTTCCAATCCCAACATCAAAAAGAGAAATGCGCCTCAGGAATGGGAAGAAGTTCACAACGACTCCTCACTCCAGGACAGGCAAATTGGGCCCCGCGCTATGAGCTATCCTTTGATAGCTGCCAACGATATTTTCGACCTATAGTCATGATACGTATATCATTCTCACACATCGCGTACTCTACATTGTGTTCACGTTGAATCACTCCCAAAGCGGAGGGAACGCGATGAGCCCTTGGGTCGGGACAGGTGTCCGCATGCTCCGTGGCTGATAACTTACGTTCATGTCGAAGAAGGTGGAATAGTGGGATTCGAAAGCCAATGTCTGAACCCGACCATTGAGTGTATTGCTATTACGCACGTGTGTCGCGGAGGAGATTTAAGAAGCGTCGCTTCGCGCTGAGACCGCTCCTGACCGTGGCCAGCGCGCCATGTGATGGCACCGAAGCATGATATTTTAGCACATATATACCCCGGAGAGGATTGTTAAGGCCTAAGCTTCCTTTCTGTGACGGGAGCCAGAGGGTCACGGCACACGTTGAGGCAGTCCAAGGTTGATAGGGATAACGCTAGATTGGAGTACGCTAGGGATACAGTACTACATGGGGGTTTATATACTGTAGGCCTAGGGTAGGTAAATAGACAGGTGAACGTAATCATAGCGAGTTCGGGGCGAGCGACGATCTAAGAAGTAAACGAGGTGTATCGGAGATGGGGAGGAGTCCGTTGAGTGTCGGGCGAAGCCCGAGGCGTCACATACGCCCTTCTACGGTTTTGCAGAAACCGTACATCTAGGTGGAAGGCTCAGAAGCCTGGGGGGACGCGTCGTCGATGTCGATTAACATGGTGGCAGGAGCGGCGGCGACGGCAGCGTACAGGGCAAGTTCTTCTTCGTGAGAGAGAGGCGGTAAGGTGCTGCTCGAGGCGACCGATGGGGAATTGGTAGTGGGAGTCGGTGCGGGAGTAGTTGGAGCGGTGCGAATGAATTCGGCGTACGCGGAGTGGCGTGCGGCGTGTTTTTGAGCTTTTTCAGCGTGTCTGGCCTGGATGGCGGCTTCCCTACGACGTTTGGCACGGAGGTTTTGGCCTAGTTGGTCGATCATGACCTCGCTTACGATGAGCATCTGGTCGGGAGTGAACGTGGCGGGCATGAAGCCGGATAAGCCGGGGAACGACGGGGTTATGATGGGCGAGGGAGCTGGTGGTGGCATACTGCGAGGAAGGGGTGTGTCAGCCCGAGCGTAAGGCTTCTTCTTGTGTTTGGGAATGGGGGTAGCCATGACGCGAGCAGTGGCGTCGCCGGGACTTCCTCCTGGGATGACAGCTTGTAGCCCCTTTTGGGGTCCACTGATGAGGACGGCTCCGTTATCGTCGAATACCGAGAACTTGGTGTGAACGTTTGGTTCGGTGTTGTAGATGCGCGCGAATTCGAAATATCCGGCGGGGGAGGCATCCGAGCTGGCCTTGTTCCCTTTTCTGAGAGCGCGATCGAACTTGACGAACTCAGCTATTTGTTCGAGGGTGTAGGTGGTTACGTATCCGGCAACGGGGTCGGTTTGAGTGAACTGAGTTTGGCCGGTGCGTTGAAGGTGGGTGAATGATTGGGACATGTTGCGAGTGTATCGTCGGGGTACGGCGGGTAGTGGGAAGATGGCGAGGAGGAAATAATTACGAAGGGGCGTCGGTCGAGGGCTTATAAGTACACGGGTGGGTGAAGAGTCGGTTTGGACGGATAAAAATCCTGCAAAAACTTGAGGATCGTCGTTAGGTGGTTGTCCTGTCCCGACTGGTAGTTTACGTATGGTGGACGCTCCGAGGGCCTCCAGGTATGTGTCAAGAGCCTGGAGGTGGCTGACTTGATGATAGGGGAGCCACGTAATGTCTCCCGACATCCATTCGACTTCGAAGATTGCGTCGGTCTTGGATCCGTGGTGATTCACGATTTTGTTGACGGCCCATTCAGGTTCTATCGTGTCAGGATCGTCGATGATTTGATTGTGCAATCGTCCTGGGAAGAGTCGGTCATCGTTCGGGACGTGAGCGCGTAATAGTGACGCGTGGAAGGCGTTGTGGATACCGCGTTGCCGCAAGTGAGCCGGGAGATCCAGCTGGTAAGTGTTATTCTGGAAATCGCGGGTGATGGCGTAAGGCCCGATGTATTTGGGTACGAATTTCCGCGCCAGGCCCTTGGGGAATGATATGTTCTTGGTACTGACGTAGACTAAGTCGCTTTCTCGGAACGGAGAAGGTCGTCGGTGCCGATTCGCATCTCGAGTTTGTTTGACGCGAGCGGCAAGGATGCTATCATGGGCTGCCATGACCGCGTGTTTTAGACGTTGTGCGAAGTCGCGAACGCCCGGGAATTCCGATGTCCTGGGAGAGTCCCAAATGAATGGTCTGGGCATTCGTCCAGCATTGAGGAAGAAGGGGGCGTAGCCCGTACTCTCAGATCGAGATATGTTGATTGCGAACTCGATTGCCGGTAGTTTGGACACCCAATCCTTCTGGGATGGGTGGATGCATTGGCGTATCATGGTGGTCAGAGTTCGGTTCGCGCGTTCTGTCGATCCATCGGACTCGGGGTGGTAGGCACTCGACATGTTGAGCTTCGAACCGATTAGTCGGTGTAGATGCTGCCAGAAGTGGCTCGTGAATAGGACATCCCGATCACTGATGATCCTTTTCGGGAGTCCGTGGAGCTTGTATACTTCGGAGAATACTAGTTCGGCGATGTTTTTGGCGGTGTACGTGGTTCTGCTGGGTACTAAATGAACCATGGCCGTAAGAAGGTCGATGACAACTGTGATGGAGTCGTAAGTCGCATCGCGATTGCTGGATTCGGGCAGCGGTCCAACGAAGTCTATTCCAATGGCTTCCCAAGGATGGGAGGCAACTGGTAACGGGTTCAGTAGTCCATAGGGCTTCTGGTTGTTGGGCTTACTACGTCTGCAGGTCACACATGATTCACAGAACGAGCGAGTGTCTGGAACCAGAGTTTTCCACCACACGCTATCTCGCAGGTAGTCCACAGTTCGAGAGGTACTGAGATGCGCCAGTAGCGAGTGGGCTTCTCCTATGATGATTTCTCGAAGGTTGCGCCCTTCATGTTTGACGTAGGGGATACAGAGGACTGTTCGGTCCTTGTCATTTAGGTAAACCAGGCCGTTGGTTACCACAAAGTTGCGGAAGTCCTTTGGCTTGTCAATTATTGCCTTGAAGAATGGGTCCTCAAGGTATCTGAAACGAATCGTACTAACGATGTCGAGACCTAGGGTGCTTTCCGTGATAACGTGGAGCAGTGAGGGTGGGGGTGCCGATGTAGCGTCCTCCTGAACTGTGGTATCTTCTTCTCCTAATGGGGGTATATCCGCAACCGGGTATTGGCTTATTTCCAGATTAGGAATTTCGTTTGTGTCCATTTCAGGTTTGTCTGGTATCCCGCCCTTCTTCCGTTTGTAAGGGATCTTACGAATGGAACCTTCTTCTTCGATAGTGGGTAATTCCTGGCCTAATCCAGCCAGTAATGCGCCCTTCTCAGTAAGTTTTCGGTCTTTGCGAAGGTTATAACGGGGCTCTAATGACATGGACGCCATTTCCCCTTCCAGCCCGGTTAGTACTGGTACTGACACCGAACGTTTATCTAGCTCGTCGTTATCAATTACATCGTGATAGGTGTATTCACTCCGGGCACGTTCCGTCCCTGGGGCCTCGTTTGAATAGATTCGGGACAATGCGTCACTCAAGACATTCTCTGTCCCTGCAATATACACCGGGGTGAAGTCAAACTCGGAGATCTTCTCCATCCAACGTGCTTGGCGTCCCGTGAGGTTCTTTTGCGTCAGCAGATGTATCAGCCCCTTGTGGTCCGTTAACCACTGGAATTTAACACCCTGTAAGATGTCACGATGCCTCAGCATAGTCTCAACTCCTGCTAACATTTCGATCTCATGCACAGCATAGTTCTGTTGTGCCGAGTTTAGCTTAGCAGAATAGAACGCGGCGACATTAGCCGTTTTCCAGTCCGGTCCCTGGCTTACCACGCCAGCAACACCAGTAATACACCCGTCTGTGACCATCCAGACGGGTGGTTTATCTTTCCCATACTGCAACGGCTTACGTCGATGGTTGCGTGATGCCTCAACCATGTGCTTGATATCTTCGAAGGCCCGCTGATGGGTGGGTTCCCATCGGAAAGGCACCGTATCACCAGTGAGAGCTGACAAAATTCCCATAGGAATACGTACTCGTGCCACATCATCTGCGAGGTATCCCACCGCGCCCAGGAAGCCACGCAGTAGGTTGCGATTGGTAGGAGTCTTCCAGTTGGCGACTGAATCCACCTTGTGGGGGTCCATGCGGATTCCATCCTGGTCAATAATACGACCCAGGATCTTCATTTCTGCGCATAGGAACTGGAGTTTCTTTGCTGAGAGGTACAGCTTCTCGCGTTTCAGGATATCGAGCACGATTTTAACATGTTTAATATGATCTTCCAGAGTGTCTGAGAAGATAACGATGTCATCCAAGTATACGTACATGAAGACACCCAGGTACGGTGCGAACAGATGGTTCATCAGCGCCTGATAGGTTGCGGGGCCATTACAATCTCCTTGCTGCAATACTTCTGATAGCATTGTTCCATCTGGCGTTGTCATCGCCGTACGACAGACATGTTCAGGTATGATACGTATGTTCTCATAGGCATTCTGACCGTCTACCAACGACCAGTATTTCGCTCTGGCTACACACCGTAGCAGTCCCTCGATGACGGGCAATGGTGAGGACATTTTTAGCGTGTTTGCATTGCGCTCGCGTAGGTCGGTTACACACCGTAGCTGATCTGTTCCAGGTTTGTAGATGAGCAACATGGGTACTGCGTTTCCAGCAGTGGATACTTTCCAGCGCCCAGTGCGGATGTATGCGGCGCGTTTCACGTTCCATTGCTCTCGGAGAGGCTCAGGACACCGCGATGGACGCCAATGGTATACTTTGTTCTCATCAATCAGCGGGATTGTGTGGTTGATTGCTCGTAGAGGAGGCAGGGGAGTCTCTTCCGCCGATTTACAGATGGGGGCCGCGTACTGACGCAGCTCTTCCCTAACCTTCTCTAGATTTCCTTCGTGAAGGCTCATGGCTCGGGACGATAGAGTTGAGACACCCGCGCCCTTCAGAGGTTGCGAACTCGAGCTTCCGACCGAGACGTTTACGGGGTTGATCCCAAACGTTACCTGGTGCTGGTACAGCCAGGGTGTCCCCAGGATCATGTCGTAATTGGATAGGTTTATCACGTCGAAGTAACGTTCTT
Organism: Pleurotus pulmonarius; assembly: GCA_012980535.1. Classification (NCBI taxonomy): domain Eukaryota; kingdom Fungi; phylum Basidiomycota; class Agaricomycetes; order Agaricales; family Pleurotaceae; genus Pleurotus; species Pleurotus pulmonarius. Next base: position 2,423,266 of record SJKF01000002.1, read on the forward strand.
CGGCGATGTTTTGGTACGTCATTTTGGCACGACATCCGTAATTAATCTTTGACCGAGATCCCTGTACCGCCAGTTGTACGGCCAGCGGGTTCTGGAGTTGTATCTTCTTCAACCCAAGCTGTTCGACTAGTGTGGTTGAGATGAAGTCTCCGAGCGATCCAGAGTCGATCAGAGCTCGCGCCGGGTGGCCGTTTACGTTGACGGTAATCGTGACGGGTTTGGGAACCATACGGCTGTAATCTCGGGTGACCGCTGAGTTACGTTGGAGGGAAGCGTAGGTTCCGGCCTTTACTTGCTGCCCGAACAACTCAAGGTGTTCTAACGGTGGTTCAGAGGAGACTGCAGTGGATTTAGCTGCATCAAGCTGCGCAAAGCCATCAATTAGACGCAGCACGAACTCGACAAGATCGGGATCGTCATCGTTCTGGGACATGGTGAAGAACTGTCCCAGGTCAACGTTCTCGGGTTCGTTGTCTAGGATAAGCCACGCCTTCTCGGTTTGTCGGGTCACCCATCCCACTATATTGAAATGGGGGTTTCGAAGATGGGTCCATTCTAGATCATGGATCAAACCCGTCAACGAATCAACAATGGAGATCGTTTCGAGGTCCTCATGCCAGTCTGCGGAGAACCGACGGGGGTCGGGAGTGTCCTCCCTTCCCTCTGGTCGAAGGCGCTCAGGGTACGGTCCCTCGATTGATAAGGATATGTGGATCATATTGGCCATGATATCACCAATGCTGCCAGCGGCGGCGTACTTACGAACCACGATTCGGGGCTGTTTGTGTCTCTGCGCGATGCGTACTGCGAGCCAGTGAATAAAATTGAACCGGGGATTCATTAATTTTTGAATTGGTAAGTACTCATAGTGATCAGTCTGGAGGTGATCCTCCACGACGACCTCGTCGTCTGATATCTGCATGATAGAGAACCGATGGTCATCCCAGAAGTCGCTGATGGGCGGGAACGCTGAGTCCCCAGGGAAGGTGAGCCCGCCGTGCTCATTTAGCGTAAGCTCACATGCATCAGTGTAGAAGCCGATCAGCCCAGCTTGCGCAGTGCTGGTTAGAGGAACTTGGTCATTGGGGCCAGCGGGGTCGTTTACGAGTTCCATACTTCCAACGGGTAGCACATCCAGGTTCTCGTCGTTTAGATCCACGGCCTCATGGAGTTCCTCTGTTTCCTCGATGAAGGCCATGTCCATCCCGTGCATCGGTAGCCCCGGAGGACCGCGAGACGTGGATTGGGTGCGTACAGTGTGTGCCTGAGGGCACTGTCGGGAGACATGTCCCGTTTCCTTGCATCGGAAACACCGTCCTTCAGACTTGAGACGAGAAATCTCATCCTCTGAGAGCCGAGGCTTCTCAGGACGAGGTGGGTTATTTCCGCTGTTTCGTCGTGACTGGGAGTTACGAGGATTGTTCGATCGATGGTTATTACCTCCAGCGTGGTTGGGCTGGGACGCTTTCGGCGGGTTCTTTTGGAACGGTTTGTTCTGGCCTCGGGGCTGGGATGACTCTCCCCCCCTTCGTTCATTGAAATCCCGGGGTTCTCGCGTGTTATTATGGCGGTGGACGACCACGGACTGCGCAATTTCAATCACTTCAGCAGCAGCGACAACATCCTGCCATGAGGAGGTCTCAGGATTGCGCCGATCCTTCCAGAGATCCTGCTGGATGGACGATCTTAGTCCGAACCAGAGGGTATTAACCTTATCTCGTTCTGAGATCTCCCCAATGATGGTAAACAGTTCCACTAGCTCAGAGACGTACTCTTTGACCGTTTTTCCGTTCTGATACAGGTTTTTAAGTTTCTTTCGTTGCTTCGAGATATAATTCGTCGGGAAACAGTAATCAAACAACGATGTGAAGAACGTATCGAGGGTCCATTCACTTGCGTTGAACGCGACCTGTCGTATGTAGAACGTATAGGCCGTTCCCTGAAGGTAGCGCGAGAGCTTCTCTACCTGGTGTTTACGGCGGACCTGGCCTTCCTCGACGTAACTCCTGGATTCTCGCATGAAACGATAGAATGCCTGACTGTCCGCACTCCCGTCGTAGGGCTCAGGAGGCGTAGGTTTGATTAGGCAGGCTCGCTTCTTCGAATCTCGATACTGCTTCTTTTTTATAGCTCGACGTCGGGATCGGTAGTTATCAGTACTACTTTCCGAATCACTGGACTCATCGGGGGAAGACGATCGGGAATCACTAGGATCGTACGATGCATCGGACGAGGTAGTAGGATCGTCGCTAGGATCATTCTCAGCTGGTTGGTGCTGGAATGCACGACCAAGGTAGCTGTTGGCGGGGAGTTGATTACTCGGTCGTAAGTGGGCATGCTCATCCCGGGCGGATACTCCCTTGGTGGCCAGGGAGGCCATGCCACGGGAGATGGATACGGGATCCGCCTGTCGCATCGTTACTCGGGTGTGTTTCCTTTTCGCGGGTTTGTCTGACTGTTGTTCTCGCAGGCGAGCATTTTCGGCTCGAATCGCCTTCAATTCCCGCAATATCTCTAAATTGAGTGCCTCGGCGGTTGAGGTAGCAGGAACCGGGTTCACGGGCATCGCAGGTAAGGCTGGACGATGGTTGGTATCGAGGTAGTTTCTTTGACGCGCCTTCCATTCATTGTAGGCTTTTTCTTGTACGTCAGGACGGGTCTCCTCTTCGTCGGAGAAATGGATATTTCCCCAGTTCCGAGGATCCACGCCCTTTCCTTTATTCTTGGGGGGGCCATCCCCAAGGTCTGCGAGCGGCTCATGGGCCCGAGTCTCATCTCGCACATTCTGACGCCGTTTGGTTAACAGGTCTCTTTCCGCTGGGGTCATGCTGTTTTCGGCGGTTCTAATGGTGTGGGTCTGCTCACGATTTAATTCGGTACGAGCGTGTCTTTTAATCTCTTCGTCAAGAGTTAATGGATTATATTTATTTTCTTTATCAGAATTCTCCTCTTCCGAGGGTGCTCGCCTTGCCACTACGTCGCTGTACGAGCGACGCCTGGGCAGTGCGGGGTGGACATCGTCCCGTTCAGAGTCCGTAACTGCTGAACGTCGGGTTGGGGAAGGGGGAATGAATAAGGGAGACTCACCAGTGAGCTCCCGTCGGTCGGGGGTGGCAGCACGCGGTACGGCGCGACTGCGAGTGGCATAGGTTCGGGTCATAATGGTAAATGGGGGAATGGGAAGTGGGTGCGGTGCGAGGCGAGTTGATCAGACTTGCGGTCGTCCGGCGTAGGAGGATTTTTATAGAGTTAAGAGGGTCGTAGCGTGGGGGATATCAAAAATATGTGACGGGAGCCAGAGGGTCACGGCACACGTTGAGGCAGTCCAAGGTTGATAGGGATAACGCTAGATTGGAGTACGCTAGGGATACAGTACTACATGGGGGTTTATATACTGTAGGCCTAGGGTAGGTAAATAGACAGGTGAACGTAATCATAGCGAGTTCGGGGCGAGCGACGATCTAAGAAGTAAACGAGGTGTATCGGAGATGGGGAGGAGTCCGTTGAGTGTCGGGCGAAGCCCGAGGCGTCACACTTTCTGTCGTCCCTCGATGATGACTTTCTCCAGAAATGCTGTACTAGCACTGCTAGGATTGACCGTTGCTGAATTTAGCCTCGCGAAGGCAGGAATTGGCGCACGCATTGCAGCACTGGAGGCATCCAATTCTTCTACTCTGCAATACCCAAGTCAATTCACGCAAAATATCATGCCCAAGCCGATTCACTCCCACAATGATTGTCAGTATTCCCCTGGATTTTGCGTCAATGCCATACTGAAATAGCACACGTCAGACTGGCGAGACGTCCCTCTGCTCACGGCACTTTCATTCGGAGTGACGAGCGTAGAAGCCGATGTCTGGTTCATTAACAATACCCTCTTTGTTGGCCACGAGGAGGCAGCATTGACACCTGACAGGACTTTCGATTCTCTCTACGTCCAGCCACTTGTCCAGATCCTCGAACAAATGAACCCAAGGAACGCGTTCACCGAAGGTCAGACGCGACCGAAGTAGGGATTTTCCATGCTCCAACATCCGACATCCTCTGATCTTCTTCAGTGGCGTTTGGGATACCGCTAGTGGCATTCCTTTGCAACTTCTAGTCGATATGAAGACTGACGGCGAAGCGTGAGTTTTCATCACTTCGATAAAGAAGGCAAGTCTTGATAAGTACATCTTTAGGACCTTACCACCAGTGCTTGAAGCGCTAAGCCCGTTGCGGGAGCGAGGTTACCTCTCGACCTTCACAGACGGGGCCTTCACACAGTCCGCTGTTCTGGTGATTGGTACAGGCAACACACCTCTTGCTCAAGTTCAAGCCCTGTCACCGCGCGACTTTTTCTTCGACGCGCCGTTGACAGGGCTGGAAGACCCCACAGTGAACTGGGATCCCACACTGTCACCAATCGCAAGTACCGACTTCGCTGCTGCGGTAGGTTGGAGCGGGTTGGGCACGATATCGGATGCTCAGCTCGGCAACTTGACCAAATTTATCAACGACGCAAAGGCGAGGGGAATCAACTCGAGGTTCTGGAATACGCCTGAATGGCCGGTATTCGCCCGAGAGAATATCTGGAGGGCATTGTTGAATAACGGGGCGTTCTGGTTGAACGCTGATGACCTTGAAGCTGCGAGTCAATTTTAATAGCATTATATTAGGGTAGAAGCGATAAGTGAATCTATGCCGACTTTGCACGTCGAGTCAGCATACTACGCGCGGTAAGAAGTCTTCCAACTGGCGGTGGCCGAGGGTGTGAAAGAGCACCCTTGGAAAGGTCAAGGACGCTACGAGTCTCTCCAGGAATGGCTTGACCAGGCCGCGGTCGAAGGGTGCGTGGTTTCATGGACGTTGATTTCTTCGACTGGGTATTGTCGTAGATTTCCTTAAAGGCTAATGGGGTGGCCATGAGTCTGTCCTGTTATCAAGTCGTGAGATGACGTCTGAAACGCGTAACCATATTGCACACTTACGACATAATCTGTGGCCTTCCTGCTCACATCCAGAAATGCGTCTTGATCTCTGAACCGCAGTACTTTTTGGAGATTCCACCGTGTCATCGGTCGTAGGGTTCCCTTCTCACCGAAACCCAAACTTCGTTCTGTTCGCACAATATCCTGGGTTCCAATGGCACCTTGATTGATCAAGGAGACAGGTGCCTGTCGTCTGAGTTTCTCCCGTAAAATATCCCACCCGATGGCGCGAGTCGTGAGTTCGTATCGAAGGTCACGAGGGTTATCCACCAGCTCCAAGACGGCCTGAGGTGCGTTATCGCCCTGACGGTTGCCGAACTTGTGGATTCGAGTGTAGCCACCGGGACGAAGTGCGTAGCGCTCAGCGAACGCGCCAAATAGTTTAGGAACCAAATCGGGCTTCAAGAGAAAAGAAGCAGCGCGTTTACGGGACGCCAGGTCACCTTTTTTGCCCATGGTGATTATCTGGCCGAGTATGAGTGGTGTGTTCCGAGTATAGCAAGGTAGAGTGCGTGTGCCACACCTTTTCAGCCAATCTGGCCGCGTCTCTGGCCTTGGGCAACGTAGTTTTGATTTGCTCATGTTCGAAGAGCGAAGTCACAAGGTTTCTGTGAGACTCTGGTGAGCGGGCGCCGTTACGAGCAAAGTTCTGCCTTACCGAAGCATCAGCATACGATGCGACGACGTCCTCGAGAATTTCCTAAAGGCCACCCCATGCTTCATGACCGCGTACTCGGGAAAGCTGAACTTGAAGGTGGGCGGAAAGACGGGAAAGTAGTTGCTTATGTAATCATCAATGTTCCCAACTTACCAAAAGCAGGTCGGGCCGGTAGCTTCGAGTTACGGCACAGCGTACTGGCCTCAACCGCAAAAAAATGTGAGAAGCATTGTCATTGATAAACTTGTATCAGATACATGTGGTGAGGAGGCCGCAGCTCGTGAGCACTAGAATCATTTTGGGGAATATTAGATACAGACGCTTTGGGACAGGACCGGCAATCTCCTGTCGGACTTTGAACTGTGGCAACGCCCGCATTTCCGCGTTGCACCGTCTGCTCCCGTGGTTCGCACTTGCAGTAACTCAGAAAAACTATGTCTTTCATTCGCCTGGCCGCCCGCTCTGCTGTCCTTCCTCGCCGCGCGCTGACCGCGTCTCTGTCGCGACCTCAGCATGTTTTCCGTGCGCGTTTCTCTGACGCCGCGCCTGCCGGAAGTGCAATTCCACGACCAGACATCGAGTCGCGTATACTGGAGCTTTTGAAAGGGTTCGACAAAGTAGATCCGAGCAAGGTGCGCCCTCTTCCGTAGGTCATTGTCATATGGCTGACATGAAACAACGAAAGCTCTCCTCCACCGCATCGTTCTCAAAAGACCTGGGCCTCGATAGCTTGGACTCTGTTGAAGTCGTCATGGCAGTAGAGGAGGTGAATTAACTCCACTTCTCATCTTTTTTCGCGTTTTTCATCGTCATTCACTCCAGGAATTCTCAATTGAGATACCCGACCAAGAAGCAGACGAAATACAAACAGTTGGGCAAGGTAAGAAGACATTCTTCTCTTCTCCCTATTGCGTGCGCTGACACTGTTTCGTACAAATCAGCTATTGACTACATTGCCAAGACGCCGGAAGGTACATAATTTGCCTATCTTCTTCTCTTTCGCAAGGCTAACTTGCCCTATAGCTCAGTGAGAGATGGTGCTCACGGAGAACGCCGTATCTATACTTGTGCTCCTAGCACCTCCGTAGAAAATATCAACATTCTTAATGCAGATTTTCCCAGCCATGGCTGTCGAGATCTAATGAGATATGACCTGACATGCGCGATAGGAACGAGAGATCCATACACGAATGACGCCTTAACTATCTTGGTGAGACACGAGGACCGAGTTACGATGGCTCTGGTTCAGCCGGTTTTGGGATAATTGCCGCCGGATTTACATCTGCAATCTCGTTGATTTTATCTTGCTGTGTCTCTCACTTTCGGTATAAATGATCGGCCTACTTCGTTCGCAGTGCACCGCTCAACTCGACTATCTATGCCATCAGTGCGCACAGTAACTGTGGATCAGCCTCTCCTCAAGGTCGGATGTACGCTTGGAGAAGGTAGGCTGGTAGCGCATCGCATGGAACGCTCTCGGATTCAAATAACCTAAATAGGTCCATTGTATGACCCACGGACTTCCACATTGCACTTTGTTGATATATCGGAGAATAAGGTCAATTCTACCTCATGGATGAATAGTATAAGCCTCTATTAACTTTTGTGGTCAGCTCTTCCATTTCCATGTCATAGATCGTACGCTCGATGTGGAATATTTCAATGAGCCAGTAACGTCGTTGGCCTTGAGGCGTTCAGGCGGTGTGCGCAACAAAGTTCTATTGTGCTATATAGTGTGCTCACCATTCATCTATTAGCTCGCCTGCACAGCGGCCCAAGGCTTCGCAACGCTTGATGGGAAATCTAGCCTTTCATATCTATCTAAGCCACTCCCCGAAGGATTCATCCCCTTCGTCCGTTTCAACGATGGCGGATGCGATAGCAAAGGACGTTACTTCGCAGGAACAATAGAGTCGAAAGATCCAGATATCCCGGGCAAGCTATTGTCAGTGCCTTTGGTTCGAGTTCTGAGAGCCGCCCAGGTCTGACGGTGCAAGTAGCCGGTATGATCCAAGTGATGGTTCTTGCGTGGCTGTAGACGAAGGGCCATTCACGGTTCGTAATCGATCTTCATCTTCGCTGAGATTGACCCTCAATTCCGAAGTAGGATTCGAATGGATTGGGATGGAGTCCAGATGAGAAGACGCTGTAAGATATCAACTCACATACAATGATGCTTGATCTGATGGGCGGTCAAGATACTTCACGGACTCGTTGGTGAACCGGATATACGCGTACGACTTCGACTCGGATGATGGCAGCATTTCCAACCGCCGGACGTTCGTCGATGCGATGGCGCAAGGCTATCCGCAAGGTACCTTCGCTGACGGCCTTTGTTTGGACAAGGATGGATTCGTGTGGAGTGCGCGGTGAGTGAATCTGGCATCGGATGCTCGAGGCTTGTCCTGAGGCGCAGTGTCGTAGATGGGGAGGATGCCGAGTCGTCAGGTATTCACCGGATGGAACGCCTGACCTCGAGGTCGAGTTCCCTAGTGCCTTGAACATTACAGCGTGTTGTTTCGGAGGTAACGTCCACCGACACTAGCACTGGTCTGCGCCGCATCTAACGCAGGGATTGCAGGGCCCAATAATGATCAATTATTTGTGACCTCGGCGCACTGCGGTGCCAATGGTGGGGATGCCAGCAGACAAGAGTCGTATCCAGATTCGGGACACTTATTCGTTGTCGACTTTTGCGGAGAGTTCGAGGGAAGGGCACGATATGAATTTTCTGGATGAGTTGCAGTGTAGTTTTGGATATTTCGCTATGTTTTTTTGCTTTCGACTTGTTAGTTTGCAGCGCACATACACAGGTGCCATTTGCTATCTTCGATTCGGCATTTGCCGGCGGACCTGTACAGCTGAACGAATTAGAGTTGCGTGACAATGCGTGGTCACACAAGCCACCCGCAAGGTGAGATAGAAGACGTTATAGGAACACTTGCTCACCACGACCCGCGACGGCCTCAAGACACTAGGTAGGTCACTTTCGATGAGCTCACTTCAATGCACGGGTGACTCAACAACCTGCTAGACTTCCGACATGGCCACTTTTTCGTCGACGCCCATCATCATAGATGGCAAGGGCCATCTTTTGGGTCGGTTGGCGTCGATTATTTCAAAGCAGATTCTCTCTGGCCAGAAGATTGTCGTCGTTCGTTGCGAAGAAATCAACATCTCCGGTAGCTTCTTCAGGAACAAGGTGATTCAATACTCAGAAATGTAGCCATGCCATGATAGTAAACTCTGGTGTTAGCTTCGATACCACAATTTCCTCCACAAACGCCATATCGTCAACCCCAAAAAGTCCGGCCCCTTCCATCATCGCGCACCGTCCAAAATCCTCTACCGAGCCATTCGCGGCATGACCCCCCACAAGAGCGCACGCGGAGCAGCTGCTCTCGAGCGTTTGAAGGTCTTCGAGGGTGTCCCACCACCATACGACAGGAAGAAGAGAATGGTTGTCCCCGAGGCTCTTCGCGTCCTCCGATTGAAGCCTGGCCGCAAATACTGCACAGTGAAGGTATGATGTTCGAACAAAGACATTATGTTCACGAACCTGAGCTTGTGATCTGTAGCGGCTGTCTCATGAAGTTGGCTGGGGCTACAAGGATGTCGTTGACCGTCTTGAGGAGAAGAGGAAGATCAAGGCTCAGGCTTTCCATGAGCGCAAGGTTTGTTCACCTTGTCTTGGCATCGTTTCCGGCGTTTCTGACGATTTGTGTAGCTTGCTGCCGCCAAATTGCGCCAAAAGGCCGTATCTGATAATGCATCGTCGTTCGAGAAGCTCACACAGCTCGGTTACTAGTTGGAATATGCCATTTGATCCCCAACCCTACCCTACTATTATGATCCAATGCAGCATGTACCGCTATGTATTCTCTGACTACACCCTCGTATGCATCACGTTCGGCCCAATAACCATGAAATATGCGAAATTCTAAGAGTTGGCGGGATCTCGTCCCAATAAGGCTTATCAGTTCGGCTGATTGCGAAGTTGAACTGACCACGATTTTTTCAGTCAAAATTTCCAAGGTTGCACCCGACTCTCACCCAAACCCGCTCGTCCCTCACCCGCACACCGTTTTCCCGCCTCCCCTCCCGTTTCTCCCCTCCCCATCCCGCCCCCTCCACATGTCCTCTGACACACCAGCCAGGGTTGAGTCTGGTACGTATTTGCCACGCTAGCCGCCCCGCAGTATTCATTTTCGTCCAGCTACTCCCCAGTCGCGCTCTCCGTCCCCCGATGACCACGACACTTTGACCTTACGCGCTCTTGTTAGCACAAAAGACGCTGGAATAATCATCGGCAAAGCTGGAAAAAATGTCGCTGATGTTCGAGAGCAGACTGGAGTCAAAGCAGGCGTCAGCAAGGTCATCTCTGGCGTCCATGAACGGGTCCTCACCGTGTCTGGTTCCGTACAAGCCGTGGCAAAGGCAAGTAGCTTCGTTTCACCCCCCAGATTGGCTGATTTCTAATGCTATATGCCAGGCTTACACGCTCATTATTTCTCAACTTGTCTCAAACGCCCCGCCCTCCCCCGTCCCCGTATCTTCGCCATCCGTAACCCACACGTCCATCCGCCTCCTCATCTCCCACAACCTCATGGGAACGATAATTGGCCGCAGCGGTCTCAAAATAAAGGCCATCCAAGACGAATCTGGTGCCCGCATGATAGCGTCCAAAGAAATCCTCCCCCAATCGACGGAGCGCATCGTTGAGGTGCAAGGCGCACCAGATGCTATCGGCCGTGCCATCGAAGAGATCGGGAAGTCTCTGCTGGAGGACTGGGAGAGGGGTATTGGCACGGTTCTCTTTCACCCCTCAGCTGGAGAGGAGAGATCGAACCGTCGATCCGAGAGGCCATCGTACCCGCGTCGCACTAATGGTGACAGTAGGGACCATGGTCGGTCGACTCCCCCACCTTCCTCCCCCACTTCCAGCCAACAACCCGCCAACCTCCGCACACAGAACATTTCCATCCCATCCGATATGGTTGGCTGTATCATAGGGAAGAGCGGAACAAAGATCACAGAGATTCGTCGACTTTCCGGTTCGAAGATTTCTATTGCCAAAACGCCGCACGACGAGACAGGCGAAAGGATGTTTACCATCATCGGTACACCAGAGGCCAACGAGAAAGCCTTGTTCTTACTGTACAACCAACTAGAGAGCGAGAAGGAGAGGCGGGTAGGCAGAGACGCACAGCAGCAGCAAGAGGTCCAGGAGTGATTTTTCTATCATTTTTGCTACCGTTCGTTCGTTAGATGTTTTCTGACTCACCAAAATCGGCTCACTGCCCTCGCACTCACGTCTTGGTCCTGCGCTTTCCGTTGTAACGGTCACCACGCTCCCCGTCCTCCTGCCTTTGGTCTCCATTCCCAGTGCTCTTATGTTGACTGACATACATGGTCATGACTGTATATCTCTTGTATTTTGGGCATAGCTATGTTGAAAGTACACGTATCCATGAACATACATGTCGCACGACTGGATGACAATTCTTGATCACAATTCAGAAGTAGATTAATGATCAATCGAAGACCCTGTGGCTGTGCAAAATTTCAGTTTCTGCAATGCAACATCCATGGTCGCAAGTGAACTCTACTGCATCTAACTACTACCAAGCAGGAGCCTACTCATCGCACTATGCGCGAGCTTATATGCAATCACTCAGTGGGCAGCAGGGAAACCATGCCGTTCCCCAAGCATCAACATCGACATCCTTCTATAACCCACCATTTAATCTAAATACTACCAATGGTGGTAATCACCAACAACACGCAACTTTCGATGCACGACCACCATCTTGGTATCAGCATGGATCACACAAATGTACATACCCTAACTGCAAATTTACGGGGTCCCCGAAAACGTTGGAAATCCACCGGATGGATCGACACTTGATATATCCTCCGGGATGGGATAAGCAGCGCAAGAAAAACGACTGGGATGCTGACCCGAGTCTGAAGGGGTACGTTCATCGTATTCTGGCGTCCATATACTTAATCGTGTCGTCTAACGACCCTTTAAGAAAGCCCATCCCAATACAAGGGACAAACATCTTCCTGGACACGCCAGAAGCAGTGAAAGCATGGAGAGAAGAACGCAAACGACGCTGGCCTTCTAAAGATCGAGTAGAGGATAAGAAGCGGAAAATGAGCGAGGCTATCGCGCGTGGTCAGCTCACGATGCAGGATATAGGTGCACACGGGAACAAGAGACGGCGGACGGAGGATGGGTACGCACAAGGGAATCGGGGCGGTAGGGGGAACGGCCGTGGAAATAACCGTGGAGTGAGAGGCGGGCGAGGCGGTAGAAGAATTGGCCACCAGCGTGGAGGAAGTAATTCTGCTCGGACAGCTCATCCCCTGCCGCCTCCACCTCCACCTCCACCTCCCGCCCCTCCAGTCCCTCAACCGACAACGTCATCATCGATTAACGAAGTCTCATACGAGTCCTCTTCGGACGACGACAGTGACGCTGCTCCCGAGGTCGTTTCCTCGAAAATTACGCCTTCGTTGCCGCCAAAACCTGTCGAGCCTGTTCAAGACTCGGAAATTCCATCAGTTAAGCAGGACGAAGAACAATCGCTAAAGCCTGTCAAGAAGCCAGCGGCGCCTCGACCACCAAGACAGATTTACAATCCCTTTTCTTCGCATCACACTCTCCTTCGCAGCGTTAGTCCTCTTTTATGAATCAACCTTCACAGATAATAAACTCATATATTGGCACAGCTCCTCCTACCCGAAATACGCATTACGGTCTCTAACTTGTCGCAGGCTATACGATTCCTTGTGGACAACGATTTCCTAACTGACGTAGAGCTCAAACCTGGTGAGGCTGGGAACAGAAAGATCGAGGTCCTACCATCAACAACGACAGATAAAAGCGAGATGGCCTTGGAGTAGTGTGTACACGACACGTTGTTGATTATCTCTACGAGCATTACTATCATTAGATTAATGTAGATACTACTTAACCCTCCGAGCGGGACCTAACGTCCCTCATGATCGCTATCGGAATCGTCGTCTTCCGAGCCTTCCGAGCTCTCAGAACCCTCCTCCAGTTCTTTAGCATCAACCTGTATCGACCTGCTGTCAACGTCGAAGCCGTGCTCGGCTAGGGCTGCAGCTATAGGACCAGACTTCGAAGGTGCAGTTACAGCCACGGCTACTGAAGACTCGGCCTTGAAGAGCGGCAAGAAATACTTCTTCAGTACTTCGAGGACTTGCTCTTTGGTGACCTTTTGGTACTTTTCAAGGAGGTCGATTTGGAAATTCTGCGGAACATCTTTCAATGCCTGGTTCGAGAACGAGGCTATGGCCTGACGGATGGGTGTCAGCCGATGGTAGCGAACTAAGAAAGGAAGAAATCGTACTGCTCGACCAGCGGTGGAGACTCCCTTGGCCACGCCATAAACGATGCTACTCTTGCTGGCATCCAATGTTTCCTCGTCCAGTTGGACCTAAACGTGAAGCCATCAGCATATTGATCGCCGCAAGGGCAGACTTGTTCGCGTACCGTCCCATTGACAAGCTCATTCATGACCTTGTGGGCTTCTTCGTACGCCTTGATTGCATTGGAACTCTGCAAATGATACATGAGTTTCGCGTCTCACTAGGCCTCGACTTGTATTTGGACGTACCCGGTATAGGGTGAAACTCAGAAGTCCGGCTTCCTGATCTATGGACACATAGGCTCCATAAGCCAAACCAGAGCCACGAATGTAACGCTATCCTTGATGTAAGAAGGGTAATATAATGAATTGATCAAATCCCTTACCCAAAGGAAGCCCTCGGTGGCATTGAGTACTTCGAGAGCAACACGAATAGCTGGGTATTCAGGGTGGTCGAAACCCTGTATGCCCTTGGTAGTGTGCATAACGTACGAGCTCTCGACTGTAGGAAGACTCATGACGACGGCCTAGAGTACAATTGTGAATAATAGAGTATGCTCGGCGGTTCATGGACAGACATACCTTGCGGATCGGATTCTTGCCAAGCTCGCTGAGTGTTTGACGTGCTAAGGGAACGGGTGCAAGAGTGATTTCCTAAAGGAACATAATCAGGACAGAACACATATATCTGAAAATAGGTATCTTACTGGGAAAGACGTCCCGAAATATTTGCCCCATGTTTGACGTGGATTTGGGAGCGCAAGAACATTCCCCGCGACGGAAAATCGGACACCAGAAGGCTCAGTCACTGAGGGTGGGGGGGTAAGTACATAGGATTGGCCGACAGTTACACACGCACTGTATTTCCTGATCTCTTCGAGGTCTGCAACAACTTCATCTGGAGAGTCTTGAAGAAGTTTCGCCAACGTAGGGATGAACTGTATCTGGCGGAGAACACCCGTCGCACGCTCAGTCGAGCTCTCGTCATAAATGAGATCGTGCCATGTAGACACCAGGACGGTGTTTCCGTCTCGCTTCATCTCCGGGAGAGATTGCTGTATTTTAGCCACGGTGACTTGCAATCTTCCAAAGGTGAGTACGCGCGCAGATACAATGAGAAATACCAAACATACCTCTCCTTATCGAAGACAAGCCCATATACAAGGTCCCTGATCCAAGCCACTGCTTTCTCGTAGGCAGCAGTTTCGACCTTGATTGAAACACGGACGAGCTCCTGGAATGAGCCAGATAGACCGTTTCCTACTTCGTACGAAACAGTCTCGTTGTCGAGTCTATTGATGACCTCTTCGTGTGTCAAGGTTGATCCATCGAGCGTCTTCACGGGCAGCGAAAAGAATGCGGCCAGGTACGTTGAAACATACCTACGGGAGGAGTACTTGTTGAGCGCATGTCAAAGAGGGACTACGAACTACTTACGGTCTAAGTCGATGCGGAAGGTGGGCCAGAGAGAAGTACGCATGCACGGTGACGAAGTCGGACTTGGTGCCAAATTCAGTAAAGGGGCTTCACGGCAGATATGCTATTGCAACGTACTTGGACATGGTCATATTGAACGAAGAATGGTAAGGGAGACCCATCCGACTGAATATGTTTGGAGAGCTCAGTCGAGGAGGGGGTGCGCCCAGGGTTTCTTCCTGTTCCAACCTCTTGCACACTTTGCACCGGAATCCATACAATACTCTTGACATCGGGGACAGGGAAAGATTTCAAGATCTCAGTTGGTATCGGCACATCGTGCTCGGCCTTTGCAGCCTCCAACTCCTTCTCAGCTTCCTCCAGTCCCTTGGGGCCAAGACGTTTTATTTGGGCTGCGATGCGAGCCTTTTCATCCTTCTCAAGTTTTTTCGCAAGGGAAGCCGATGGTTTGCCGCATACAACAATACTAGCCGCGTCGATGAAGTATCTATTTGAGTAGCCCGAAGGTTAGATACTGGTATGGTTGGAACGTAATGAATGACTCACTTCCTCAAAATACCTGTCCACTGGTCACTTGTCCAATTTCGTACTTGGGCATACTGGTTTATTTCATCCATAGAATCAGCCATATCCGAGCCGTCTTCCTTGCCGTACAAGAAGTCTGTGATGATCGTCCCGGAGAAGGTGTCCCCTTTGGCGGATTCGAGTTTGCTTCGCAGCTAATTCAGATGGATGAGGCGACCAACGACCACAGAGGGGGAAAATAATACCTGACGTTCGTCACGGTCGATGACCATGGCCATTCTCTTCATGTCGATACCTTCTTCCACTATGCGCTTGAAGCTGGCTTGAAGCTTCTCGGAGAATGTCTCTAGATGTTCTGTAGGCACAGAACCGATGTAGATGGGTAGGTTGGTCATTGTAGCACGGGTGTCCTCGCTGAAATAGATGTACGAGCTAGTATAGAGCAGGGGTCAATGTCGCGTTCATTAGAAGCGACCAGATCCCATTACCAAAGCGGAGATTCTATTTCCACGTATTCCCTATTGAGCGGCGCAACGGCGGAAGAGGTGAGATACGACCCAAGTAGATCAAGTGCCTGGTGCAGCATCAGTGCTGGAACCATAGAGTGGTCAAGGTAGATGCATACCTTTCGCT
This sequence comes from Pleurotus pulmonarius, assembly GCA_012980535.1. Taxonomy (NCBI): domain Eukaryota; kingdom Fungi; phylum Basidiomycota; class Agaricomycetes; order Agaricales; family Pleurotaceae; genus Pleurotus; species Pleurotus pulmonarius. The sequence goes on from SJKF01000002.1 coordinate 2,438,889, forward strand.
CAAGGAATTGGTTGACAGGAGGACCGAGGAAAGTGATTATAAGTTCACCCATAGCTAGATGAGACGTCAGTACTCTCATGTGGTGCTATTACTCATATACATACATTCATCCTTTTCAGGGAATTCCACAATCTCTTGGATGTTCTTCGGGATAGGTTTACGATTGGCGCTGGGAGTTTCCAAGAAAGGCCGTTTCCACCCGTCTGGACGAGGACCATGATTTTGACCGTGAGCGATGATGGAGGGTTCAACTTCTTCTTGGGCAACCTTTAACAGCGATTCCGTCCCGCCAGCCAATTTACCCGTTGCAATGAGAACCAAGTTGTGTGGAACGTAGTAAGTGTGGTGATAATCTCGAACTGTATTCGGTGAGTAAAAGGACTGCAGTGAATATAGAGGCCTGCCGACTTTGTTCTACAGTTAGCACGCGTAGTGCTTCCATCAAGCCGCCGGTTTCACTCCGGTAAGCACTCTCCGGTGGCTCGAGGAGCCGTTGAGCCCTGAAGGAACTGATGAACGACAATAATGGAAACTAGAAGTGACATCACGCACCGAAGAGCCATGAGATCTCCGGAAGTGTTCTCTCGGCCTTGCATTTCACTGTACACTACCCCGGAGTCATGTCCTTTACCGTCTATGTGGTGAACCTACGGACGAAATGTCAACCATTTAAGATCCCCTTGCCCATTTCAATATACCGACCTCTGTCACGAATCCAGCCTTGGTCAAAGTGGGGTAAAGGATGTGATCGACATAAATTGGAAGCAGCTGCAAGAACCCTTGTCCTCCAGCAGTAGAGACAGTGTAGGCTGTATGATCGTCGTCCGTCCAAGCATTGGTACCATTCGAGAAGCCGCGATTGGCTAAATGGTCAATAATCCCTTTGTATTTGTACTTTTCCGAGCCCATGAAAACCAGGCTAAGTGAGGTCTGGGTATTAGAGGCCGACCGGAGGTTTGACGAGGACATGGCTCACTGTTCGAGCGTATGGGGGCATCCGCTGTCGTTAAAGACTAAGAATCATCGCGTATGAGCTGCCATCGTATATAAGCATTCGAACTTGACCCACTTTCTGTGGCAACTACGAAATAACCATTGACCAGCGGAGCTGTAGCAGTAATTTCGTTAGTCACAGATTCACTGAGGGGAAATAGGCAAGACCTTCATAGTCAAGATGCACAATGCTCAGACCAGTAACCCTACTTCTCCACTTCGAAACGACGACGTCTGTGAAGTCGAGCTTCACTCTTCGGACTAAGTCAAAGTTGCCATAGGTTTCCGATGATTTTGGTACTGCTTGCATTGAACTCAGCGGACGGTGGAAATGTTGCGTGAGATTGGACCGAGTGAATGCTGCAGGGATCAGAGGTCGAGAACGAAAGGAAGGGGGCAATCGATGGAGAAGGCCAAGGACAGAGCTGTACCGGTGCATGCAGAGTTTCTGCATGGCACAATTGCAAAGGCGATCAAGGTGCCGAGTCACATGAGACCAGAGCATCGATAGGCGCGGTCACATCTCCTGTCTCGGTCCGCCATCCTGTATCGACTTTCCCGACCCCTGGCGCGCACCGGAGGCAGCTTGCGTGCATCTCATACACTTATGGCTCCCAAGAAGCCATACAAGCCTACTCCGGAGCAACTTGCTCTCGCAGAAGCGCGTAGATTGAAGAAGGAACGCCTGGCCGCCCAAACGACCAACGCAGTGTCCAATCCCGAAAGACAGGGTACCGTGAAGCAGCGCGACTGGCTGGAAACCCAAAATACTGTCAAGAGAGAGGATGATTTCCGTCTAAAGGTCTTCACTTGGAATGTCTGTGGTTGCTTCGGCCATCTTGGGAGTCATACGTGCTGATAACAGTAAAGTTACTCGCTCAGTGTCTAGTTCGTGCGTATACCTATGAAAATATTGTCTTCACTTCCACGAACTCGTGTCAGGCCGGGAATTGTTTCCATCAAGTGACTGTCTGAAAGGCGGAACGCGAGAGGGAATGCTTCATGACGAACTTCTAACTCAGAAAGCGGACGTGTTGTTCTTGCAGGTGAAGCAGTGTCTGAAACCGTTTCGCTGCTACCGGTCTTCTGACACATACGTAGGAAGTCGACCGGCTTGACAAGATCGAACCTCTCTTGACCAAAGCTGGTTACAACCATCAGTATGGTGCCGGTCTTAACAAGAAGCACGGTTGCATGATTGCGTATTCTTCAGACTTTGCCCAGCTCGATCACCGGGTTGTTCAATACGACAATGAGGACGTGCGGGTGGCAGAAACGGAGCGAGCGCGTCGTGGTAGTAGCTTCAAGACCAGGAACATCGGCCTTATATGTGCTCTGCAGTCGGTCCAGAATCCCACTCAGGGTATAATAGCTGCGACGACGCATCTCTTCTGGCACCCCAGGTAGTTATACTATCGTCGTGCTAGTACACATTCCTTAATTTACTACTTGGATAGGTATACGTACGAAAGAGCTAGGTTAGGATGAGAGTCCCGCTGCTGTAAAACACCCTTACCTTGGTTTCAGACAGGCAGCAATACTGAAGCGGGAGGTGAACCGATTTCGCAGTGACATAGGCCGTCCGGGTTGGCCGTGTGTTGTAGCAGGTGGTACGTATCTAAATATCCCAAATCTTGGAGCAACTACCAATATACGTTAGACTTCAACTTCGCTCCAGACGACCCGACATATTCTCTCCTCGTCGGAGACACTCTTCTCCCTGAACAAGGGGCCCTGATCCCTCCTTCCCTTGTCGTTCACAAGTCGATAGATCCCACTGTTCCGCCGACTGGCCCAAAAGTAGCGAAGGAAGGCGAGGATGGAGAGACCACCGATCCCGATCGTGTTATTACCGACGCTCGTACCGCTGTGGAAGATGACGGACTGCTTTCGACTCCCGAGCTCTTAGAAACGTTCCAGTCGCAGGCCCCGTGGTACAGCGTCTACGACAATGGCCTTTCCCAGATCAAGTCACAGTCCCCCGACATAAAAACCTTTGGAGATCGGGTAAATATCGCAAGTACAAGGAGGGGGTCCCACGAGCCGGAGTGGACAAGTTACACTCATTACTGGAAAACTGTCCTAGGTGATTGATCATTAGATGAACATTTACAACATGGCCGTTACTAACCTTTCTCTGAAGATTATATATTCGTTCAGCACCCTCCAGAGAGACAGCTGAACATTCATGGCGTTCTCAAACCTTTCACAACTGAGGAGCTTCAGCCAGGGCTCCCAAGGAAAGGCATATCATCCAGCGACCACATGTCACTTTGTGCCGAGCTTTCTTGGTCGAGACAATAGATATTATTGCACATTAGGGAGCTATGTTAATATTTAGATTCGCCCAGAATTAGTAGTAAAGTACTAGCAGTGAGTCTATCCCGCTGAACAGAAAAAAAAGAGATGATGAGAGGTATCTACGGTGGGGTATATCGTGATGGTTCTAGTTGTGTGACTTCAATCGCAGCGTTAAACGCCGAGCATACCTGAGGACGATGTGTTGACCAGAACCCAGCTCCTACTTGGTTGCTCTGTCAGAACCCGCAATAAGGCTTTCAAATAACCCATTCGCTGAACTCTCTTTCCGTAGCTGGATCATGTAGATGATGCCCGTGCGGGAGCCGTTGTTGCTTAGTTCAATGGCTACTCCGGTTTTCGCGACACGCTCGACACCATCTGTCAGGACGATCGTCGATATGAGAACCGCCTTGTCCTTTTCGGCCTCTACGACGAGCTGTTTAATGTTTGTAGGAGCTTGGTGATAAAGTTTAAGCTTCGCTGCGCCAAGAGATTTCCACTGCGCATGTTGTTGTTGAAGGAAGACCTTGCACTTCATTTGCGCTGAGATGGTTGACGTCACCGGGCCTGTGGGCATTGGAGGTTCGTCAACGGGTGAATCTGGCGGACTAGGATCTGCGAAGGAAGATCCAGCAAAAGAAGTAGCTCTGGAGCCCATCTGCAACGACGGGAGGACGGATCGGGAGCTCGTGGTACCTATTGACCCCTGTGAGTTACTTCTTGGAACGAAATTAGGGTTTGGTGGGTAACCCCCAGGGAACGGCGGTATCGGAGGGGCACCTGGTTGTGGTTGTTGGTGCTGATCATATTGAGACGTGAGCGATCTGGACGAGACCGATTTGCGTAGCCCTCCGTGGAAAGCGGGGTCAGAGGGACCAGCGCCATTCGGTGGCGGTCCACCTGGCCCGGGTCTAGGAGGCAGAGAGTTCATTCCTGGGTTGTGCATATTTTGAGGGGGCATTCCGTCAGGATGGTGGCCAGGGGGGGCGTACGGGGCGCGACCAGCGCCAGGATGCGGCGGAAGCTGCCAGGGCTGATGGGGATGGCCAGGTGGCGGGCCTGCACTGGGACTTCGTTCGGGATAAGGATACGGGCCACCCATACTGGGACCCGAGCTTGGAGCTCGCGAAGGTGGGCCGGCGCTAGGACTTCGAACAGGCATATAATTGGGTGCACCGGGCGGCCCCGTGCTAGGGCTCTGAGCAGGCAGGCGGCTTGACGGTCCTGGAGGTCCTGCTGCGGAAGTAGAACGCGTTGGAGGGTAGACAGGACTGCCATTGAATTGATGCAAGGGAAGACCGCGTTGTGGACCTGGTGGTGGTGGTGCAGATGGGTCAACCATAGGTAATCGTGGTGGGTTCCAAACTTGACCAACACCGACACCGTTCCCATGGCCGATAGAGGGCTCGCGATGTGGCGAAGTTGGGGGAGGAGCCCTGTTGTTTGGCGGGCTCCTGCCTCGCTCGGATTCAGGAGCGGCCTGGTTGGCATGCATGGCGTTTCCATGAGTTAACTGATGAATCGTGTTGAGCGGTGGCATAGGAGGCGGCGGCTGTTTCGGTACAGGTGCAACTGCAAGCGAAAGTGAGACGGAAGTATATCTAGGATAAAATACTAACCTGTCCCGGCAAACTCAATACACTGATTCAATTCCGAAAGTAAACGATTTCGGGCCTCGGGTGACTCGGTCTCGATAATCAAGGTCTCTTTGCGCATGATAGCAGCTTGAAGTGCATTATCTGATAGCCAACGGTGAGATATATAGTGCAAATGGAGAACGAAGTGGGCATGCCTTGTCCTGGTACTTCAGACACCCGTAGAACCTTTCCAGCCAGTGGGGGATAGCACAACCACATGTCGGCATCCCCATTTTGCGCCCTTTCCTCAGATGACATTCGATCGCAAACCAAAAATAAGTCAGACAGAAGGAAAATGTGACCGCGTGGATGAACTACTTCGACCCCGGTCGCGCGAGGGGTGAAACGAATGACAGCGTCGATGGATATGCGCATCTCACGGGTAAAAGGAAGATGGGGCGGCAACATTTGGAGACGAACCACCTTCACAAGATGTCAAGCCAGACCTTCAAAGGAAGGGGTGGGCCTACCTTCGGTTTCATTGTGAATATATCCAGAGTCCGTGCAGTTGAGAGTCTTCTCTCTAAGTCTGATATAGGCATCGTCATTGTTGCGTTCGTGGATGTCCTGCTTAGAGACGTAGAGGACGTTTCCTGAGATGAACGCGGTCTAATGTGTTCTGTTAAGGACGATTCTAATGCAGAAATATAGCACGTACCCAGAAAAGGTGCTCTCCCTAGCCGAACTGCTTCCTTCACTCACAGAGCCAATATCCTGCTTAGAGGGAGTACTAACCGTGGGCGCCATGTTCGGACCGATAACTACTTCGTCCTCTACATCGGGCGCGGTAGCCACTGCTGGAGGCAGCACAGGTGTTCCGACTCGGATGCTCGACCTGCTCTCCAACGTTTCTAGCAGTTTCTCTAGTTTCTCGATTGCACCCAGGAGAAGTCGATGATCACTTCGACCCGGCGTGGTGCTTTTGAGGAGTCTCGAGTAAAGCTTTTTGTAGTACTTTAGACGACCCTTGGGTAAGAGAAATAAGGCATCTAGGGTCCACAGCGGCGAGTCAGAGGAAGAGGGGGGTGGATTGGCGGCCGAAAAGGCGGCAATAACGCCAGGTAGACGGTTGTTGGATTGTACTGGGTCCCATTCATCGAAACCACACACGTATTTGGCGCAATAAGAGGTGTATGGGTTTTCTAGATCATCGATCTGTGAAATTGATGAGCTTGAAGCTTGCATTGGAGTTTATGTGTATACCCATCGCATCAGTAAATCTCCCAAAGCTTTTGGAGAGGAAGGATTTGTTCCAATCTCCTTGAGTTTCTGTGGTCATCAAGTCACATTGGATGTACTGGACACAAACGTAGAATCAAACGGACCAGAAGCAAAGAACGATTTGCTTTGTAAACGCTCTCTATACTTCGAAACATGGCATCAAGATCGGGTGGCGGAAGATTGGAGCGAGACCATGCTGCTGCGACTTTCTTTGGGTGTGTTACTGTCTATCTTCTTAACAACGCAACGCGTGACTGACCCGGATGATGCCTGTTAGCAGCTCCACATACACTTTCTCTGTTTCTATGAGGTCGGTAAGAGGGTTTGTCTTCTTTGATCGACCGCTGCCTTCTCCGGTAGGAGTGTTAGGGTCGGTGGGAGTAGTGGGTGTCGTGGGTGTGCTGGGGGTCAATGGAACTACAAGTCCGCCTCCTAAAGAAGGTCAAGGGTCAAAGAGCGGCCGCGAACGGAGAACCCAATAGAACATACCGGGATCCAGACTTCCAGCGAATCTCGAGGGCGCAGTAACAAATTGTGATGAGGCATCGGTAGCATCGTTAAAGGCGTCAGTCATGGCACGAAAGGATGTGACCTGATAGTTGGAATCAAAGGCAACACTGGCCAGGTAGTGGTGGTGGCGGAGAAAAGAGAGAGGTGAGTGTTCGGACGTGCCTCAACTCAAGACGAGTCGATTTCGCTCACTGCCATCCAGTCACGTGCAAACCATCTTACCATGTCGCCGCCAGGTCGTGAACTCAAGTACAATTTGGCTTGGATAGAGGGCACCTTCAAATCTCGGCCCAATACAGAACTACTCCTCGCACCAGAACGCGAGGAAGGCAATCTTACTACCAACGATTACGAACTCGCAACCAGGTTTCTGCCTGGACCTCACCGTTACTACCCAGTGCGTCGCGTTCTTGGCAGCTCCCCCAGGGCATCTCCCTAACGCAACTCGGTGCTAGCGTGGCTACGGTGCTATAGCTACTGGCGCGACCTTCCTCTACGCACGGAGTAGAAGATGGTCAACGCCTCGCCTTGTCGTCGTCGGCGCCGCAGCCTATACGCTTGGGTTCTCGATTGGTCAGGCCGCACGACTACGCCTGCATCTGAGATTCCTTTCCGGACTTGAGAATTTCGACGGATTCTCCGCAGCCATCGATAATATCAATGCGAAGACGGGGGGGATCATGCCCCGAGGCCCAACGTTAGTTGTGTCACGCAAGAATGGTGGCTTGGGCGTGCGGCCTGATATCACCGGTGGTGAAGCAATGCAAGGTCCAGGGGAAGGAGGGTTTAGTATGGACGATACTGGAAACGCTTCAAGTGCACAAAATCACGTCACTACTCCCGGTATGATTTCATGTGTTTTATTTCTCGAATCCACTAAGAATTAATCTTGCAGAAGACACATCCTCCGCGCCAGGTAAACCAACAAAGACTCGCTGGGACGAGATACGCATAGCCAATGCGCAGTCTGCTTCCCAGTCTTCATGGGAATTGATTAGGCAAAAGAATGGGCGAGCGAGTATGCAAAACAACAAAACAGCAGGAAGTAGTTCGCAGCCGAACGAGTCGTTTGAGAATGCAGATGCGGAACGGAGAGCAGAGCAAGCGAGATTCGATGCAATGCTCGAAGCAGAAAGAAAAGCTGGGCAGAATGCGTAACAATACTCGACTGGTCAAAATCAAGAAAACAAAGATGATCCAATAGCTGTATATATTCTTCCCCGGTCCCCCGCTCCCGGCCTCAGAAGGTCCATATATCGCCAACGGGAGCGCACCCGTCGCACCGCACGTCGATCCGAGGCCATTGCAAGAGTAAACTTCACAGAGTCAGGGGCACAGGGGACACTATCAAAATCTTTCTCATTTCGTACTGGCGAAGTTTCAACCAAATCCCTGTTAATAACTGTCGAGAAAATATATAGCTGAACATTGCTACAAGAGGCAATACGAGGACTACTTTAAAAGTCTACACAAATCCTGAACGAAACGAGATATATACACTTTACTGAAACACTCATAGGAAACATTACCGTAAATAGAAAACTCCAAGCAGCACAACAAAACAGATTATTCGAAAGTGTCCTGTCAGAATCAGAGATACAGTGATACGAGAATACTAGAATAGCGGCGGTTGCCCAGGAAGCGAGGAGGACTGTGAGGCACCCGGTGATCCAGCCAGCCCCCAGCTGGAGGTGGAAGATGCTGGCCGTGAAAGATTGGGCGGAATATTTGCCATAGGGGGCGTTGCTTGCTGCGATGGAGATAAGACTCGTGGCTCGTAACGACGGGTCTCCAGACTCACCGGCAGCGGGGCTAGGCTGGACACGCTGTCTGGCGAGGCGCCTGCTGACCCGTCCTTTCTGAACAATGTCGTATGTGAGAACGGGTACAACGGCACACCAACCTCAAGAGGTGTCTTGTGAGCTGTCATGCGTATTATCTCACGCATTAGCCCTTGTAGTAAACGCTCTTGTCGGGCTACAAAATCTCTAAGCCAGACAGAACAAATGATAAGAGATGGACCTACTCCCAATCGGCGACCGTTTCCCATACTCAAGCATCGCGAACCTACAAATCTTGAGCGTGATTTAAGAATGTTAGCAACAAGTCACACTAACCTGAGAACATTAATTTCGCCCCATACCGTCGATTCTCTGTCGGTATCTCCGATTTCTATGAAGTATTTGCACAGTTGCACTTGGACAACGGCTGCGAGATACCAGCAGATCTAGAGACGGTATTAGACATCTAAAATTGGAATTAAGGAAGTACCAACCGTTACGAATGGGTGAAGCCTAGTGATGTCAAGTGAAGTAGCTGAAAGCATGTAATACGCAGCGAGAATACAGCGAGCTGAGTTCACACATCTCGAGGAAGAGACATTGTTTGGATCCGTGAAATCCAAGTAAGGATTGTGAAGGGTGATGGTAGCACTGAGCGAACACACAATCCATTAATTGCAGAAATGGATTGGAAGAAAGCACCGCACTTACGCATGGGGTATAATATGGACCATGTAAAGGTCTGTGTCCAATGAGCTGCCCTCGGGTGCGTCGGTCACGCCATTATTGGTCTTGAAGATGTGCGGTAAACTATCCAGGAAATCCGTCGCGACCAACTTGTCCAACGCTTCGAAACCTTCCAAGTAAAATGGGTTTTGGTTTTTGCTGGGCGCTGTGGGAGCTCGCAAGTTCCCGCGGACGTTGTAGTCCGTGACTCTGCCGAAAAGCATGATGGCCTTAATTAGAAGGATGAAAGAGTCTGTATACTGGGGCGGATGCCGGGTGAAGATGTCAGGGGTCGACAAGTCCTGGGGATTGCTCGGCACCGCGACCTGTAAAGGCAAGAGGCGTGCAGAAAGTCGGTTAGCAAATATCCGCGTGGTAGGCAGGCAGACGAACCTCTGACTCGAAGTCGATATTTCGTAATGGGAGCTCCGTGCCAAGGTCTCTCTCGTCGACTGCATGAATCCATCCACCGACTGATGCGATTCGATCGAAGACAATGGTCATCCACCACGTCCGTCGTCTTGACTCCAGATCCAAAAAGTCTTTTGGAGGTGCTAGATACGCGCCAGGAGAGTTGTTACCGTGCGTTGAAAATGTGCCGGGGTAGTTCAATCGCAGAGGAACTGCGACACGTGTCTGGAAGCTAGCAAATATCCACACTTCCACCCACCGACCTTCCTGGTAAAAATACCACGATAGAAGAATGCATGCCTGCATGACTGAGAAAATGTCTTCCCCACTGGCCATGGTCTTGTCGATATATTGGCGTGTTCTGCCCGCGTGGAATTCTGCGAACTGGTCGCGTCGAGTACCATCTGGTAAAGCAACCACGTGTTGCGACGACCATCGCGATGCTGAAGCACACTGGAGTCTCGTTAATAATAGCCGCCAGTGCGACATTGAGATGCAACTCAACTATAGCATGCAACAGGGCTGAATGAGGGAATCCGGGATCTTTTGGACTAAGATGCATGGAAGCCAAGAAGGATGGCCGATGAAGGATGCGAGAACCACATGGGTCGCATCGGAAAAATATGTCGATGCTAGAGGAACATGATTAGACGAAAGTTGTAACAGTAGAGGTTCACAAACTAGTGATTGAGGACTGCTGGTTCAGGTAGATCCGGATTCCAACCTGAGAAAAGGAGATCCATGAAAGGAACTGAGCCAGATTTGGGTGTGAGACAATTGTTATCGGGGCTGCCATTGTGGCTCCGCAGGCCGCTAGGAGGACTATCGCCCATCATGGTGATCATTGATTCGTTCAACGAGGCATGGGGCAAGGTAATTCCGCCTGACTCTACGGTTGGCTTGTTACCAGACAATTGACTGTGCAGGCTTGGGTGTCGTTGTGGAGATACAGAGCGTTCTTGCGCGAGGAGTCGTTCCTTGAGTTGCGCTTTAGAGTTCGGTCAGACGGTGTCAACCGCCGCAAATCATCGATTGTCACTCACTGATTTGCTCCTCCAACTCTTTGATTTTTTCCACTGGATTTGTATCCGGGGCGAGTGTTAGTCCCTCCACGGGATCATAGGAGCATTGTGGTTCGGTCGGATGGCTAAATGTTCGCTTCTAATCACGAACTGCGGACTCGGTCTGCAGGGGGATCACTCACGCATAGCCCACAGGTGCTGGTACGCTAACGAGGGCTTGCCATTGCCTGCGCATTACTGATTAATTTCCAGATCATACCCCGAGGTGGCCGGAGAGACGTATAACTGACCTGACGCAAGTTCCACAGTGTGGACGAGCAGCATCGCATTTCTGCAAGGCATCCTGTGTCAGATTCACCGCGCAAAACATTGGATAGAAGCTGCCCACCAGTTTTCTCCTTCTGCACGATCGACAGGCCTAGTGACAAGACTGCTTAGGAGTCAGCCCACTAGCAAGAGTCGCGAAGAATACCTGATTCCTTCTCAGAGCAGGCCGAGTAGACCCATTTGTCGGTGCTTTGGGCATGTGAGAGTCGAAATTGGGGAATCTGTGAGGGGTTTGCCACAGCGGCG